>BSBM01000716.1:0-1265871 GCA_027924585.1 Larix kaempferi | reverse complement strand
CCAACAAAGAAACAATAGTGTATTAGCTTAGCTGTTAGAAGACTTATACCTGAAATCTTCATTATTCCAAACAAGACATAAATGAAAATGAATACTTATCTGTATTATGTGTTTCCCCTCTGGTCCACAGGGTCCTGCTTTGCTTTGCAAGCCTTGGAATCGCCTATGGACTTGGATGTAGTTAAATCTTAACTAGTACACCTTCATGCTGACTGGAATTACCAAGCATTTGGTGGTGCCCAACCAGTCCCATACCTGGTTGGCCCTCTCGAGTGTCGAGCCAGCACATTCGTCTGGGTCATCGACCAATGGAAGGAAACTGCGCCACCGACCATTATAGGTCAAGGCTCTACTATGGAGCCATAGGCATCTCAGGGTTTTTAGTCAGTCTTGGTGCCCCCCTCCTACTGCTGAACCAATAGAGATTTTATGCCTTCACCAATGTCACCACACCTTCTTGCACCACAACCCTTCACACACACATCAACTCTTCATTTATACAAGGATGCCACTCCTTCTATTGTGCAAATCGGTGGTTCCTTTTAGGAACTTTATAGGTGGCTTTCTTGACTGCAGGTTAGCATGGCCCCACTCACATAAGGATGATACCCCTTTTCACTACACAACTCCTTGGGTTTGTCCATCCCTTCCAGTATTATTTAGTGTGAGCATAGAAATGTTACCAATTCTGATACAGTCCTTTTGCATACCCTTCTTCACTTTTCCTCTAATGTGCAATACCAATTGGCATCTGTGTAGGCTGAAAACACAAGAAGGATAAGCAGGCTTATTAGTATTGCTTCTCAAAATTGTATCCACATTCCATAACATTCACTATCAAGTATTGAAACACCAAGAATGCGTCCATTCCCTTAGGGTGTAGTCAATATTGACAACCCTATCATGACCCGACACCAGAAAAGGTGTGTACCCCCTTTCCAATGTGAGCCATGTAGGCCCTAATCATACTCAAGTAGTATGAAATGATATAAATAAACTAGAGCATGCTCTACATATTAACCCTAATAATTTAGATATGCATGTTCTTATCTAGGGTCACATAATACTCATTCATTTTGTAGATGTATCTTTTCTTCATTTGCAAAGAATGGGGGCTCCCTTCTCTGAGTCAACAGTTCTTTGGTTTGCCACCCCAATCTTTCCTCGTTCCATAATCCATACATGCCTTCTTAGCATAGTTTTACCATCTCATTCTCATGTTTTCCAACATATAGCTCAACTGAGATGTCATTCTTAAAATATGAAATGGTTTTTCACCCGAAACCCATTTCCAAAGCATGGGGTCCTTCCCATGTATTTTGGCTTCTGCAGGTCATCACACATGGTCTTCCTGCAATATGTCTTCCTGGCACATTTATCAAATAGCCAAACAGTCAGCAGCATTTAACAATAATCATTCAATTAAATTCAAGTATGAATTTGCAATTATGTCCTCTGTAGAATCGATTTGCTTAGCCATGAGTCTGTTCTCATATCGTTTTCTTTCTCATGGTAGATTCCAATATTCATCATGGACTTACCCACATTTGCCATGCCAAAAAAAATCTACCTGAAATCTAAAACTTCAATCAGCCAAACATGTTGTGAGTATCTATGCATATAATCCTTTCATTGCTACAACAATCATTGAAGTGATCTCAGAATTATAACACTCAATAATTCAAACACCTTCCGCTGTTAGCATTTGAGGTGTAATGAAATATATGTATATATCTATATATGCATCGTTATCATCAATAAAATTGCAAGACATGGGTACACTATCCATGCAATTTAAATAAATTGTAAGTACTCATTACTTCACATTCCATGCAATCTCTGTCCTTCCATAGAACACTCTAGTAACCCATCATCATGTCTACCTTTTTCATGTAATCTTTCTCCTGCATTCATAGCAGCTTATGAAATTCTCTCAGTATTAACAATGGTTCACCATTTCATCTATTATCGAAATGCATTGAAACCTATACTTATCACATCTGTGCATTCTCGCAATGCATCTCAACATGTGCACTTACACATATGCATGCACATTCACAACATTTACATAATATTTTAATGTGCATTCACTCAATGCATAATCCATCAATACAATTTTGCATCAATCCGCGGATACTATGCATTCCAGCATATTATGGCCTAATCATTCATATGGCATGTACTACCACAACATGACTATAGGTCTTTACTTTCTTTGGTTATTTAAACTTATAATCCAGCATACACAATGGATTGTTATAATTTCATATGAATGCATTGAGGTTTCTAAGCAATTATAGGGTGTAAGGATCCTTTCCCTCACTTACCCCGCACCTCATCATACTCGGTAGATTAACATTCACATTCAGGCACTCAATACCATATGCAAACCAAATCAACATAGTTGAACATAGTTGAAGGGATCTTACCAAATCCTCTTTCAACATTCATGCAATTAAGCACAAATAACCATTACCTGCATGGCTATCATTAACATTGTTTGATGTTACCTAATCAGTTGGCCTCTTACCAAAGCTTCATAGTTCTTTTCCAAACTCATGCTCGTAGATTTGTTGCACCATCTTTTCTTCATAAGGTTGTTGGTCATATGCAACAATCATCATACACATCTTTAGTCATGCTTCGGTTGTCTTTGGTCCTATAACCATTGCAAACATGACTAGTTATTTAACAACCACCATAATCATCTTTAAGTGGCTCATTGCATATGCAAAACCTCACTATTCTACCAATATGCAATATCATATATATACACAAGTATTTTTACATGCACTGTGCAATGTTTATCAATATGCTATCTAGTGCATATTCATTTCAGCTATCTAATCTCTTACATTTTCAATCATGCTTCTATGGTCTGATTCATACAACCATTATCAACAACATTACTGGTGATCAACCATAAGCAATACCATTAATGGGCTATTGCATTTGTAACTTTCACTACCTTTACCCATATGCAACATCATGCTTTATGCATAAGCAATTCACATGCAGTATGCAATGACTCTTTAATGATGCCCATTAATTCATATGCATTACTCTCTTGCATTTCCAACATCTCTATGCCATAATTTTTAACTTATGAAACTTAGGAAATATAAATACAATAGCAAGAGAGGAGTGAAGGAATTCCCCCTTTACAATTCCTCATAGTAGCATGGAATTTCCTCTTCTGCATCATAGCTGATCCAGTTTCATGGGCTCTCTACATGCACACAAAGTATCATTAGCTGTCATTTCTCACCAAGTAGCAATTTAATACAAATGTAAAACATTCTTAGTTGCTACTTTGCAAGCATGCAATTTCTATGCTATAACAGAAATAGTTAAGGTGAGAAGCTTCCCTCTTTATCAGCATTGTCTTACTTAGCTCCCATAGAATCTTTCTCACCATTGATGACGTCTCAAGGGGGCTTTCCCCCTTGAGGCTTCCCTGCGCCACTGCAGGGTGGGTCGAGGGAAGTTCCCTCGTTTTTTTTTTTTTTTGTAATTCCTTCGATTTCGCGCAATCTGGCGCATAAGTTCAAAGCCATCTTTCTCTTTTGGGCACCTGAAAGCTTCCCTGAAAAACTGTTGTATTTTCTCTGTTTCGGAGGAATTCGTCATTCTCTTTCGACCCGTAGTGCACCAACTCGCTGAGTTTCACTGGTCCTCCGACCTGTTGCGAACGAACTCACAGAGTTTCACCACCGTTGGACGAACTCATCCATCTCTTCCAGTCTGTTGTGGAGCAACTCGCCAAGTTCTTCGGTGTTGCGGATGAACTTACCGAGTTTCTTCCAGTTGGAGAACTTAAAAAAAATTTCGTCCAACCATTTCAGCAAAAACTCGCCAATTCCTTCTGTAGTTTCAGCGAAAACTCACCAACTTTTTCCACCATAAACACTTAGAAAAATTTTGAAATTTTTCGGACCAACTCGTCGAGTCCTTCCACCATTGCGGACCAACTCATAGAGTCCTTCCGCTATTGCGGACCAACTCGCTGAGTTCTTCCGCCTTTGCGGACCAAAACTCATAACTTTCCGCCGGAGTTTTTCCTTCTTTTTCGGTGAACTTATTAATTCTCTATCGGTTCGTTGCGGAGCAACTTGCCAAGTTTCGCCACCAGCTTCGGCACAAACTCTCCAGTTCTAGCCGGCAACTTCAGCGCAACTCAGTGAGGTTCGCTGAAACACATCGGCTCAAATCCACGAGACTCACCGAAATAGTTAAGCAAAACACTTAGAAACATTTTTGAAATTTTTTGAATTTTTCTTAACGATTACTGCGAAGCAGGAACTATACTTACCTCTACAAGCTGCGATAGGTATCCCATGAAGGCCCATTGCTGCAACCAGCAGCTCTGATACCATCTGTAACGTACCCACCCTTGGACCCAGTGCAAGGAAGGGAACCTGATGCCATTCTATGGGGATTTTCATAAACTCAACCATATTCATTAGATTCACAGCCATAAAAGAGATGTGTGCAGATGGAAATCAAACAAACATGCACAGCAGAAATGAACTCATCCACACACATATTACATGACTGTTATTCAATATAACATAGTTAACAAATTAACACATTTGCGGAAGTAAATACAAAATAAAATACTCATCTTTATGCAATGCTGTCCCAAACAACTAGCTATGTTGCTACAATGTTCCTCCCAACCATAGGTCTCTGCCCATCCTGTATTCTTTCAACACTCAGAGACCACCCCCGAGCTGGGCATGATATCTACAAGGAAAAGGGAACCATCAAGCATAGCAAATCCCAAAGCAATGAATACCCATCTCAACCCCAGCATTCTCTTAAACACAAAACTCAGATATGGGCTTGGAAACACACTTTCAACAATGGAACATAGCAGCAAGATGGATATGGGTTTTCCAAAAACGTAGGCACACCAAAAATGGATTTGTGGGAAGAGGGAATCAATCCCAGGGGAGAAAACCGATTTCTCCCACAGATGTAAGAGCATTCAGTGGGCCAAACGGCCTCAATAAAACTCCAAATCGTTTTCCCTTCTTCCCCACTGTTAGCCACAACAAAAACGCCCTTCCCAGCTAGGAAAAATGAAGGAAAACATAGCAAAACCATGGAGAAAATCGCCCAGGCACCTCTAAACTCGTGAGGGAGCAAGACTAATGGTTGAATAATGGCTTGGGGGAAATTTTGTGGCTATTTTCTTTCCCAAGAAGCCAAACACAAAAATCTATGAAGGGTGGCTTGCCCATACTTGAATTTGGACAGCCATACCTCTCCATTCCCCAAGGCATTAACTACCTCAACCAACTCTTAGGAGAGTAAATGATTGGGTACAAAATTCAGCATGGGTAGTTGAGGGTTTGATGGGTTCTCTCATTGACACTTGGCTTGATTTGATTGGATCAAGGGTTTGAATATTTCCCTCCCAATTTGCTTGTATCTTCATGCCCCCATATTTTGTTGCATTGCATAGCTAGTTGTGGGCATTTATATTAAAATGCATATTTACAATTCCCATGGTTCACTAGCACATGGGTAGCATAATTTCAATACTTGCCTCTTCTAGATCGAGTGTTCACTAGCGGGGCCTTGGCCTTGAGATACACGCTAGGAATCATACATAATATGCATAGAATAATTACATTATAACCCAAAATATTACAAGGGTCAAAGTGGGGGATGTCACAGTTAGCCATTGATATTAGCCTTCTTCCCGCAGTTGGGATATCCTTCCTAAGTTATTTCATCATATGTATTCCTTCCTCTCTCATATTCATGTCACCAGTCTGTAAATATGTCCTCATAGGGACTGGTTCTGCTAATTAAGAGCCATGTATCTTTTAAGAGATTATAAATTCAATAGAAGGGTTGCTGACATATTGTACTGGAGGATTCCTTGGAAAATCTGGTTTTTCTTCCAGCTCAGTGATTTCCATGGGGATTTCAACTTATTATAACCATACTTCCACTAAGGATTGTTCATCATGTTCTATTGTTATTTTGGCCCTTGCTAATCATCATCAATATCTATTTCTTGGTATTCCTCAGCTGCCCTCTTTTTCCCAATTAATTGTGGTTGTCTCTCTTCTTCTTAAAAATTCTTCATGGCTTCTTGAACTTCCTCCCAAGTTTTTTTTTCTATTTTCTCCCAGAGAGGTTTAGGTGGGCATACGTATCTTTGTTGGGCTCTAGGCATTTTCCTTTATAATGACTTTATTTACATTAATTTCCCGACCTATTTACTGTGATTTAATACATCTATGTTCAATAAAGCTATCTTTTACTTTGTTTTATTAATAACATGTCGTAACTGTAAAGTGAGCCTAATATGTTATTTTAATGTATTAAATACAATATTGTGCAAATCATAAGAATTTCGGTACTCCATCCGGCCCTTCATCCGACTTTTCTTCTGATCATGAGTTCCACACTGAGTTTGATTGCATGTTTCTTATTGAGATATTGTTTTGATTTATCTTCATCTTCTACTTCTCGTTGGTCCTGTTGATCCTGCATGTACAAATCTAAACCATGACTCTCTGATGAACTTCAAAGTATTTTTAATATTAAACAAATTGAAAAGTGAATCTAATTACATAATCATTGTTGGGTCTAGGAAATGCCCCTTTTTGGCCATCCTTATTACATCATTTTGCCTTGATTTTATCCTATTTTCATAAGCTATATCCATGCCTTTATCCAGATCGACCAATAATCTTGACAGGTATAATTTTTTATTGCTTTATTTATTTTATGCCTAAGATTGTTAAGGGTTGAGATCTTAACCCTTGGTTTATGCTAACATTTGTGAGTTCATTTAGTCAAAATTTGAAACACATGTGTATTAGCCAATTGGCGCCAGCTGTTACTCTTCCAGGTCTGATTTATCATACTCCAAGGAACAACGCATCCTCCATGTGAGCTGTAACAGATCCTCACTGTAACAGATTCCACTGAAACAGAACCTAGCTATGATAGACAGGTTGCATTCCAGTTGCTGAGTCTGTTGATCCATTAATTATTAGAGCAACAACATCCTTCATGATTAGCAACCTTGTTTAATACGGCTGTAACAGTTAGCTGTAACTCTGTAGCATGAAGATCATAGATCTTCATTGCTACACGATTTTAGTGGATCGTGATCTGTACTGTCAATGTATAAAGATTCAAAGGCTCTCGTAACCTAGGGTTGGAAAATTACCATTTTGTATAAGCTGTAATAGAGCACTGATACTGTCAATTTCCATCATTAATATGAGAGCATAGTTCTTCATTTATGTGTCTTAATTTGTTGTGATTCTTAGCATCTCTGTTAGAAGGCCAGGGCCCACCTTCTCACAGAGATAGCCGGTTTAAATAGGTAGAGTAGTTTAGCTTTACTTTTGTTGTGTGGTGTGGAATTATTGCAGATGTTACTGGTAGTTGTAACAGAGAATTAGCTTTCCTTTTGGTAATCCATAATTGCATTTTGAATAGCTGTAGCAGATTGGTGTGACAATCGACTGTGTAGGATAATTCATTTAATGCATGTGTGTTTAAATCAGATTTAACAACCAAGCTCAATTCCAATATCTTTCAGTTGTTTATGTTTTCTAGGATTTCCAGTAATTATTAGTTAGAGTTCAAGCTTTAGATTATGGTTGTTGTTGTATCTTCAATTGATTTAAATTAGGCAGATTATGGTTGAGTAATAGTAGCTACTAGATAGATCATTTTGGTAAAGATCAACTATTGTAGTTTGATAATTATAGGATTTAACTTCTTGCAAAAGCAATCTGGTTTATTTCTATTCTTAATTTTATAATTGTTGGGTGATTTATGTAGGAAGGTAGTTTCAATCAATTCCCTAGATGTGTGAATTAGCTTAGTCTACTTTCTGGAGTGAGTTTGGCTGGATAGATTGGTAGGATTATTATCTGCATTTAGTAAATAAAATGCTTGACATGTTTATGCACAAATTATGCTTATTACCATTGAAAAAAAAGACCTCCCTGGGTTTGACAATTTATATTGACCATCTTGTGTGTTAGCTTTCATTAATTAACATATAGGGTGACCAACAATCATCATTCTAATTTGTTTACATTAAAAATAATTATAATTTTAAGTGACATGGTAATGGTCTAAGTTTTTACTACTCCAAAACCTGTAAAGCATGAATGATAAAAATATGGCACCCACATGAATAAGACAAAACATAAAATGATCCTTTAAAAATTAAAACAAGGTAATATAATGAAATGGTAATTTTCCAAAAAGAAAACGTGATATCTATCACATGTCATTATTTTAAAAAACCATATACATTAAATGTTTCATACCATAAGAATTAAAACTTATAATGAATCTTTCATTTGGTTTGTTCCATATATTAAAAACTAATGGACTTTTATTATGCAGGTTCATGTGAGGATGAAGAGGGAACGCATAATATGGATGAGAAGAAGGGAGGCATTCAATGGATCTCATGATTCTACAACAAATAGAATCCAGTATAATCTAAGCCTAGCACCCAACAATTAAATCATGTGTGTTTTGCTTTTCTTTCTCATATCTTAAGGTTTACTTGCTTTTAATTCAAATTCATAGAAGGCGGATTTCTGAATTTCATAGCCATAGATAGTAGTTAAAGATTAGCTTTTGAATTTTGTCTCGTAGATTAGCTTCCCTTTCTCCAACAATAGGAAGCATTTCAATTTGTTAGATAGAGATTAAATAGATTTGCTTACAGTTATACTTTAGAATAGTAGTTTATCATGCTTTTGTCGATTCATAGTTAGTTGTTAAGTTAAATTGCATAGATCAATTAGATAGTTTTCTTTTTTATTAATTTCTTGTTTTAAAGCATTGCATTTATTTATGCTTGGTCTTTAGAGCAGAATTTTATCCTGCTTTGGTGAATTCATAGTTAGTCGTTTGATTGAATTTCATTGAATAGTTAGTTATCTTGTTCTCCTAGAAATAAAATAATCTTCCTACTTTTAAATAGTTAGTTGCAATTGAATTCCTTCCGTAGTTTAGATCTTTAATTTTGCACAAGTAGATTGTTTTTTTATTTGTAGAAATGGATAGTTAGTTTGCTTAAAGTTTGAGTGATTGTTAAGAATTAGTTTCATTTCCGTAGCTTAGTTTGCTTTCAGACCAAGCATTGGTTTTCTAGAGTAGCGATTTCCCTTTTACTGCAATTTGAATTTTTGCTTTAGATTAAAGTAGCATAGTGTTAGTTTTATAATAGCAATTAAATTCACATTCGAAATAGTTTTCTCATATAGAATAGCAGTAGCATTTACTTATTTGATTCAATCATTTTTCCTAGTCTTACATCATTCTTAGTTATGTTTTGATTTGAATGAAATGTCGTGTATAGTGTCTGAATGAAGTGTCGTATCTAGTGTTTGAATGAAGTGTTGTATGTCATGTCTGAATGAAGTGTTGTATGTAGTGTCGTTTGATAAATAATAAGATAGATTCTTTATGAATGTAAGTGATTCAATTTTCCATTCTGAATTAGATTCACTTTCCACTTTTAAGTAAAATACCAGCTTTAGGATAAGTTAGGCTAGGTTAGTTTACATCTTCAATCCTGCACATACTGTTCCGACATCTCTAAGCTTACGAGTCCTGGGTTGACAATTAAGTGTTGAATTAGATAGTGCATATTTTACTCAACAATGTTGAATTTTTGTTTTCTAGCCTCTGCTTAGATATAATTTGATGAGGGTCATATGCATGTCTGTCTGCTTTCTAGAGATTGAGGTCGCTAAGATATTCCCCTACATACTTAGGGGCATTTACCCCTCTTATAATAAGAGGTCCCATCTATTATGGCAATAGGAATGACCTATGTTGTCTGAAATGTTTCAAGTGTAACTCATGTGAGGCCATCTTTTATCTAACAAATTCCATTGCAAATAACCCGTGTGTCAAAAAAGTAGGTAACTTGTATGGCTCTTTGTCAAATCCATATACTCTGATAACAATATCATCCTTATATAAAACCAGTCTCCCACTCGAATTTTTGAAGTAAACTATAGGTGCTTCTTATTATCTAGTAGCATTATGGGGGGTCAACTACCATAGATTAAACTGTAACCCACACTCATTACCTTATCTATGAATTCAGAAAAAATTGAGTTGTTTTCACTCCTTAATACCAGGTCAGTCAATTGATAACTGGGTTCTAAATACCTTCATCATTTGTGGCTTTTAGACCCAAATGCTTGATATTCTCAAAGTTTTCATAGAATAAAATGAAAAAGAGGTATGAAGGGAACGTAAAATACTCAATTGCAGGAAATTCCTCTAACTTCTCATGAATTTTGTCAGCTAGGTAGGTGCAGAAGTCAAAATGAAGTGGGCTTCTACCAGGCTATGTTGTTAATTTCAACAAAACTCTTAGGATAACCTCATCTATAGATTTATCATCTTCTAGGCCAAAAATAGTGCACATGATTGATATCGCTTTCCTGGAGTTCTTAGAAAAAAAAATTGTAGCATAAGGAGGTTGTATTGTTGGTATTGCCATTCCAGGTTCTAAGTGGTTATACATGAATTGATGATGTTCAAAGGGATTGAGGCCATTAAACGCAGTGGATAGGGCCTTTTCATTGAAATTGTATGGGGCTAAAAATGTCGGTATACATAACATGTTTCTAAGAGATTATAGGGTAATGAAACACGGGTTTATGTACATATTAGCCGATAAAATTACCCTATTCGAGGGGGATTAATTCTTTGAACACCGGGTGATGAATTGAGGGAAAACTACTAATCTAGGGCACATTGAACGAGCAAAATTGGAGTTCGAAAGGTTAAATTTGTCTTGGCCATTGAAGGAAAGAGCTTTATCTTCTCTGATAGTCTCAATCAGGTCTAAACTATTTATAATGGTATCGAAGACATCAGCCTCATGGTCATATACGTTCTCTTCCCTTCATAAAAAAGGATTCATAAGGATGAATTTGGGTTTGGGTACAATTTTAGTCACTAGTTCAAAGTATTATAGTCAAATTAGGTGGTGAATTCTACTCAATTAGGGATTTCTGGAGAAACTAGGGATTCACTAAAGTGATGAAGGAAACTAGGACTACAGTGACATAACTATATAAAGTGGAAGATCAATACCCATATGACACCTGGAGGCTGAGTCAGACTAGCTAGTGTTGAATTGGATTGGTATGGTTCATGCAATGTTGACCTGGTACCCTGGTTGTCTAGCGAGCACGCTTCTTGGAGATAAAAAGATAAAAAATATTAAACTAGGTTAAAAATCCTTTTACCTGTTGGGAAATGGTGTACTTTACACATCAGGATCTAAGGTGGAGGATAAATCAATGGTAATGGTGACATGATATAGGTGGAAGATCAATAAGGGATAATATAATAGTGGGACCATGACATGTGGTAGATGAGAATGTGAGGTGATCTGGCGAGTGGAAGTAATGGGAGCCATATGAAAACTGGTAGGTGGGAATAGGCGGTGATCTATCATAAACATTGAGTTGTAAAACACTTTTTTACAAATGTCGGGCGAATACCACGTCTGGTTTCCTAGAGAGGTAATGCACCGATGTTTGGTGGTTTAGGAATACTTCCTTCAAGGAGGTGCGAACAGTCACTGGGGGCGATGTGTCCTCGATGGTTTTGAGAACAACGCATGCCCAAGCCCATTTTCTGGGGGGCGCATCTTATCGACGGGCTTTTGATCTGGGCCATCATTCTTGCTTAAGATATGATGGACTTGCACGGGCGCTTCTTTACATTTTCTCACTTATACTTGATGGGTTATTAGACCACCTTGTTGGGCTCGGCCCTGTATAAGTCATGTGGGTCAAAGGGTTATTAGACCACCCTATTGGGGGTTGGTGTTAGATTTTCAAAATTTACTTCAATCTGATCTAGGATCTTAACTGAGAGAACAACATGTACAACAAATCTACAGCATATCAATCATGGACACAATAATGCAAGCACACAAGAGACACAAAGTTTACTTGGGGAAAACCATAAAGGTGAAAAACCCCAATAACTTCCTCAGAGATAGATAGAGCAATGATACAACTAGAATACAAGAGATAGTCTTCTCCTAGCAGCAGAGCCTCCTCCTCCACAAGTGCGCCACTCTCCCAAGTGTGAGTGAGAGAATAGAATGTGTAAAATGAGAGAGACACACTCTCTATTTATACACTAACTTGACTTGGCCTTTACTCAACTAGGTTGGCCTCAACTTAACCACTTAACATAATGCTGACTAGGCCGACCCCCACTAGGGTGGTCTAATAACCCTTTGACCCACATGGCCAACCCCCAATAGGGTGGTCTAATAACCCGTCAAGTATAAGTTACGACACTTACAATATAAATGAAGACACTTCTGTATAGAGGAATAATAACATCTCTATAGGAATACAATATACATATATGTGAAATACATTCCAAAGTTACATATACATCAACACTCCCTCTTAACTAGGAAGGTATTTCTCGACATAGGACTTCTAGCACAAGTCTTCTTGTCTGGATCATCGTCACTGGATAATCGTCATCGAGTCATCATCATCGTCACTGCTGCTGCTATCTCAATCAATCTATGAATCTACTCGTCATAGGAAGTTCCACAGAGCCAGTCCTTTTTCATAATGGATGTAGGCCCACCACCTGTAGGTCTTCGTCATCATTGTCCATACTGTGGAATCCTCAGGACTTATTACGTGCGTCACAAAACCTCAAAAGACCATCCTAGGCTGTTACGAGCACACAGCTCTACCTATAGGATCTCCCAGGGCCATATTATATGTGACCTCACCACAAAACCTCGCAAGAGCATCCCAGGCTATTACGAGCACACAGCTCTACCTATAGGATCTCACAGGGATAGATTATATGTGGTCACCACAAAACCTCACAAGAGCATCCCAGACTATTATGAGCACACAGCTCTACCTATAGGATCTCCCAAGGATAGATTATATGTGGTCATGGCAAAACCTCGAGCATCCCAGGACTTATTACGGGCACACAGCCCAACCTATCGGATCTCCCAGGGACATATTATATGCCATCAGACAAAACCTCGAAAGAGCATCTGCCATATATCCCAGGGCCAGATTATATGGCATAGGAAAAACCTCGAAAGACTATCTGTAGATCTCCCAGGGCCAAATTATATGTCCTCCCAGAGCAAAAACTCGAAAGAGCATTTGCCAGATATCCCAGGGCCAAATTATATGCCATAGGAAAAACCTCAAAAGACTATCTGCAAATCTCCCAGGGCCAAATTATATGCTCATCTACACAACCTTATCCACGACCATAGAGTATCAACCTGATACTCACAATACATCATCCTGATGTATACATGATCATCCTGATCATCATCACTGCAACATCCTGCTGCAAGTCATCTGGAGCAACATCCTGAAGCTCGTCATCCACGATCATCCTGATCATATCATGCATCTACCTGATACATATCATCATACATGATCCACCTGATCATACAATGTATCCACCCGATACAAATACAAATATATGATCCACCTGATCATACATGATACATATCAACATACATGATCTACATGATCATACAATGTATCCACCTGATACATATACAGATACATGGTCCAAGCATCCAACACGATGCATATACAAAATACATACAAATGATCCAACTGATCATATCCAGCATCCAATATGATGCGTACATACATAAATGATCCAATTGATCATATCCAGCATCCAACATGATGCATACATACATATACATATAAATGATCCAACTGATCATATCCAGCATCATCCTGATGCATATACAGTGCAGTAATTGGAGCATCGTCCTGATGCTCATTATCCAGCGATTACATCCACAGCCATGTGAAGGATCCTCCTTCCAACATGCTTGGAATGGCCTCTGCAAATGTGTCCATCACTTCTTCCTCAAAGTGCCATCAATCCGAAGAACACCAAGCCTCTCTCTGAAGTACTCGAACTTCACTCTGGCTAGTGGTTTCGTCAGCACATCTGCAATCTGCTCGTCTGTTGCAATGTATGGGAACTTCACAGCTCCTCTCTGCACCATATCCCTGATATAGTGATATTTTATCTCTATGTGTTTTGACCTGTCATGAAACACTGGGTTCTCGGATAGCTTCACACAACTTTGGTTATCACAAAAGATACCAGTAGCATCCAATGGGAGATCAAATAACTTAGACAGTAGCTTCTGTAGCCATACTTCCTCACAACTAGCTGAACAGGCTGCAACATACTCTACCTCAGCTATACTCAGTGCTATACAGGACTGCTTCCTGCTAAACCAAGAGATCACACCTGATCCCATACTGAAGCAGCATCCAGATGTGATCTTCCTATCTGCAGTATTGCCATCCCAATCTGAATCAACATAACCTTGCAGGTTAAACTTTTGAGTCGCTTCATACTTGAGCCCATAATCCACTGTACCCTTCATGTACCTCAGAACATGCTTTACAACAACTAGGTGAACACTCCTCGGATCCGTCAGGAACTGGCACAATGTGTTCACCGCAAAGAAAATATATGGTCCCGTGTTCGTCAGGTACATCAAGGACCCAATCATCTGACAATACATAGAGACATCAACCAGCTCAGATGACGCATCACAAAGAAGCTTCAAATTCGATGCCATAGGTGTGGCCATGGCCTTGCAATCCATCATCCCGAAACTCTTCAGGATCTCTACTACATACTTCCCTTATCCATGGAAGATTCCATCTGTACTCTGCCACACCTCCATGCCAAAAACAAATAGTGCATCATCCCCAAGTTCTTCATCTCGAACTCGGTAGAAAACCTCCGTTGCGTGTCGGAAATCGATCTATCTTCACCTGTAACAAATAGGTTATCCGCATACAAAAGTAGTATCACTGGATTTCCTTCCTCAACCTTGTAGTAAAGGTTGGAATCCGCTTTACTCTTGGTAAGGCCCAAACTGGATAGAAAGTTGTCTATCCTACCAAGTTTTGCACACATATATGACTACACCATCCAAGAAGGCTGTCTTAAAATCCATCTGGTGTATCTTCTATTTCATCACATTTATATTTCTCTATGTTGCCATCTGCAGCATGCTTGATCTGATAGTTCCATTTGGAAGTCACAACAAACTTCCCTTAAACTCTTGGTACCGCATCCCAAACATCGTTCTTCATGATCGACGGATTGTGGCATTCCTCCCGTATCCTGGGAACTTCAATATCTTCAATAGAAAATTTTGTTGCTTGAAAAAATGTTGTAGTCCTTCTTTTGTATGTGAAGGTATATGGTCTTTTCTACAAAACAAGTTAAATTGCATGATTAGAAACATCTCATAATTTTCAGACAAATTATTACACATAAAGAAATATGTCATACAGTCATGCAATTATCTTAGCCAATGCTTCAATACAACATTTATCCATGTTCCACAACTTTCTAGATGCCTTCCAGTCTCTACCAAAACATTGTTAAGAGTTTGCACTACTCCCAACATGTCAGCAAAGAGGTTTCATTCTAGATAAGGAGCACTGGAATGTTGTACAATGCCATAGGCCACTTACCCATCACATGCATATTAGTAGTATACTATTCATTAATGCAATCATTCTAATATGCACAATACATATCCTAAGTCTAGGAACATGAGCATATACATCATTGAACAATTTTATTTAAACAAACAAATATGCAAGAAATGATAATTAAAAATACTTATCTTTGTTTGGTTGCTGGGTGGACTCCCTCTGAGTCTTTGCTTCCTTGCAGAAGCTGCTGAAGTAGCTTCTTCTACACCTTTCTGTTGTGGAATGTAGAAAGATCATCAACTCCCTATGAATATCTGCATCCTTGCTGAAACTACTGAAGTGTGCTCCTTTGCTTTCTTGCAGGAACAAATGGAGTGTGCTCCCTCTTGATCTTTGCTTCCTGGATTCACTGGGGAGGACCCTGAATTAGGGTTTGAGTTTCCCAGAGCTTCACCCAACCAAAATATTTGATTCAAAGCTCTAAGCTTTGATTTTTCTAAGGAGCGTCCAGCCATGGTCACAAATTTCCAAAATTCCAAGTTTTGTAGAAGCCCTAATTTTCCATCTTTCCGATCAAAGTCCCGAATTGGGGTTTGATCAAGCCCGGCCTTCTGCCCAACCAAAAAATCTGATATTGGTCTCCAAATTTTGATTTTTATGAGTAGCATCCAGCCGTGGTCTCTGATTAGAGAAATTCCAACTTTCTCCGAAGCCCTAAATTCTGGAAGCCATGAATGAAGGTGCTCAAAAATAATTATGTTTTGACATAAATATGTACCTGATTGTTTTTGGTGTAACTCCAAACGTTTTGATCCACAGGGTCTAAAAATGTTTCTTGAGATAGCCTGACCTGTTATCTTTCCATCTCGACAAGTCTGACCTCAATTAGATTCTCTAATAGAGAGTTATTCCAAGTGTCGCAACGTGACTTGTTTATGGGATAATACAGGAGAGCGAACTTGTACGGCGTGCCACGTGTTACTGGTTCAACTTCTGCCTTTGAAATATTTTCTTGAGATAGCCTGGTCTATTATCTTTCCATCTCGATAGGTATGAACTCAATTGGATTCTCTGACAGATATTTATGCCAAGTGTCGCAACGTGACCTGTTTATGGGATAATACAGGAGAGCGAACTTGTACGGCATGCGACATGTCACTGGTTCAACTTCGGCCTCTGAAACATTTTCCTAAGATAGCACAGTCTGTGTACTACCTATCATGTTTTACTAAATTTCATTTGGAGCTTCCTATCCCAAGTTATGACCTTTTTCTCAAGGTCACCTTATTTTGACTCAGATCTGGAAGAGGCAGAAACCCTATATTGTACAGATCATAAATCATAAATTACAACGAATTAGAGGTTTTCCCTTGGACACAAGGTACATGGGGATCTTATCATCGACCTATAAAAGTGGTAGATCCGAAAACATTGCCAAAATGGATTTATAGCGAAAGTTATACGATGACTGGTTTTTGCTATATCAAGCCCTAGCATCGTAAGTGCAACAAGTGTCATACATGCCATATAATGCCTTCTTTCAGGCTAGCTCTGATACCATGTTAGATTTTCAGAATTTACTTCAATCAGATCTAGGATCTTAGCTAAGAGAACAACATGTACAGCAAATCTACAGCATATCAATCGTGGACACAATAATGCAAGCACACAAGAGACACAGAGTTTACTTGGGGAAAACCATAAAGGTGAAAAACCCCAATAACTTCCTCAGAGATAGATAGAGAAATGATACAACCAGAATACAAGATATAGTCTTCTCCTAGCAGTAGAGCCTCCTCCTCCACAAGTGCGCCACTCTCCCAAGTGTGAGTGAGAGAATAGAATGTGTAAAATGAGAGATACACACTCTCTATTTATACACTAACTTGACTTGACCTTTACTCCACTAGGTCGGCCTTAACTTAACCACTTAACATAATGTTGACTGGGCCGACCCCCACTAGGGTGGTCTAATAACCCTTTGACCCACATGGACAACCCCCAATAGGGTGTTCTAATAACCCTTTGACCCACATGACATATATAGGGCCAACCCCAACAAGGTGGTCTAATAACCCATCAAGTATAAGTTACGACACTTACAATATAAATGACGACACTTCCATATAGAGGAATAATAACATCTCTATAGGAATACAATATACATATATGTAAAATACATTCTGAAGTTACATATACATCAACAATCGGCCATGTGGGTCAAAGGGTTATTAGACCACCCTAGTGGGGGTCGGCCTAGTCAGCATTATGTTAAGTGGTTAAGTTGAGGCCGACCTAGTTGAGTAAAGGTCAATTCAAGTTAGTGTATAAATAGAGAGTGTGTCTCTCTCATTTTACACATTCTATTGTCTCACTCACACTTGGGAGAGCGGCGCACTTGTGGAGGAGGAGGCTCTACTGCTAGGAGAAGACTATCTCTTGTATTCTGGTTGTATCATTGCTCTGTCTATCTTTGAGGAAGTTATTGGGGTTTTTCACCTTTATGGTTTTCCCCAAGTAAACTATGTGTCTCTTGTGTGCTTGCATTATTGTGTCCATGATTGATATGTTGTAGATTTGTTGTACATGTTGTTCTCTCAGTTAAGATCCTAGATCAGATTGAAGTAACTTCTGAAAATTTAACATGGTATCAGAGCTAGCCTGAAAGAAGGCATGATATGGCATGTATGACACTTGTTGCACTTACGATGCTAGGGCTTGATATTGTAAAAACCAGTCATCGTAGCACTTTCGCTATAAATCCATTTTGGCGAAGTTTTTGGATCTAGAAATTTTAGAGGTCGAAGATCAGATCCCCATGTACCTTTTGTCCAAAGGAAACCTCTAATTCATTGTACTTTGTGATTTATGATCTATACAATATAGGGTTTCTGCCTTTTCCAGATCTGAGTCAAAATCAGGTGACCTTGGGAAGAAATTCATAACTTGGGCTAGGAAGCTCCAAATAAAATTTCGTAAAAAGTGAAAGGTAGTACACAGACATTCCTATCTCAAAAAAAATGTTCAAAGGCCGAAGTTGAACCAGTGACACGTGGAATGCCGTACAAGTTCACTCTCCTATATTATCCCATAAACAGGTCACGTTGCGAGACTTGGCATAACTCTCTCTCAGAGAATTCAATTTAGGCCAGACCTATCGGAATGGAAAGATAACAGGTCGGGCTATCTCAAGAAAAATTTTTAGACCCTGTGGATCGAAAAGGTTGGAGTTACACTAGAAACAATCAGGTACATATTTCTATCAAAACAAAATTATTTTTTAGCACCTTCATTCATGGCTTCCAGAATTTAGGGCTTCGGAGAAAGTTGGAATTTTTGTAATCGGAGACCACGGCTGGATGCTACTCATCAAAATCGAAATTTAGAGACCAAGATCATATTTTTTGGTTGGGCAGAAGGCCAGGCTTGATCAAACCCCAGTTCGGGACTTTGATCGGAAAGATGGAAAATTAGGGCTTCTGCAAAAATTGGAATTTTGGAAATCTGTGACCACGACTGGAAGCTCCTCATAAAAATAAAAGATTAGAGCTTTGAATCAAATCTTTTGGTTGGGTGAAGCTCCGGGAAAATCAAACCCTAATTCAGGGTCCTCCCTAGTGAATCCAAAAATCTAAAAGGCAATTTTGAGGGGTAAAACTTTGCAGTTGTCAAATTCTGAATATACCAACCTGATCAGATCATCAAGGCACATATTTCTATCCTTTCGAAAGTTTGAAATTCAAAGTTTGAATTTTTGGGGTTTCTTTGACAAACCCTAATCCAGCCCCAGGTCTAGTTCTTGCAAATCAAGTGGATTGGGTTAATCCTAGAAGAAGATGGATTGGTCACCTGCATAAGTGAAGAAGTTCCTGTCTCAGAGGGAGATGAGGCTAAGGCCTTCCATAAGAAGATTACAAGCAATCTTGATAGGTATGGCTTACAGGTATGTTTCATGGTTAATTTTATCATATGTTTGTCTTCATATCATTACAGTACAATCTTGATTAATTACTAGACTTGTCGTATCACCTTAATAGAAGATATTCATTGATTAAGGTTTTGACACTTATGAATGTACTAATGTATTGTGATGTTATATGAGGTTTATGTTGTTCGCTAACATAAAAGGTACACCAAGAAAGACAAATCATGTTCTACTTCAAGAACATATGATCATGGTGACATGAAGACAAAGATTCATCCATTGTCATGGATCACATAGAAGATCTACTTTTGAGGTATGTATAACTTGTTCCTACAATGGTTAACCTATGAGACATGCAGGTTACTAGCACAAGTCACTGAAGAGAACCAGAAGACATTATGCGGGTATGTTAGACATAACTAGCTAGCATGCTAATCCTGGTATGTTTTTCCTATATCAAGCTAGAATCCTACCTTGTTTTAGGATCTTATACTATTGTGTTGTTGATAATGATTATTCATGAAGTCATAGGTTTGAATAGTCATGGCTGTATGCATATTATGTTTCTTACCATAATTGATGATATGACTAACCAAAAGAATCATGAAGGTATAGGTTTGAGTAATCATGGGTTTATGCATTCATGATTTAACTAATCAGAAGAGTCCTATGATCAAATAAGAATATGCATGAGTAAAAGAAGACTTCCCTGAAACCTTGAATACTAATGTTTATTATCTGTGAATGATCATGACTATACATGTTTAAGATTATTGTGTTTTGATAGTATTAAGATTATACTAATAAATGTGTGATTATGTATGAGACCTCAAGGATAACACAATGATGATACTAATAAGCATGCATAGTGATTAAGGATGGATGCAAGTTCAAGGACATGTAATCCAAGAAGCAAAGATCAAGAGGGAGCACACTCCAGTTGTTCCTGCAAGAAAGCAAAGGCGCACACTTCAGTAGTTTCTGCAAGGATGCAGATATTCAGAGGGAGTTGACCATCTCTCTACATTCCACAACAGAAAGGTGCAGGAGAAGCTACTTCAGCAGCTCCTGCAAGGAAGCAAAGACTCAGAGGGAGTCCACCCAGCAACCAAACAAAGATAAGTATTTTTAATTATCATTTCTTGCATATTTGTTTGTTTAAATAAAATTGTTCAATGATGTATATGCTCATGTTCCTATACTTAGGATATGTATTGTGAATATTAGAATGATTGCATTAATGAATAGTATACTACTAATATGCATGTGAGGGGTAAGTGGCCTATGGCACTGTACAACATTCCAGTGATACTTATCTAGAATGAAACCTCTTTGCTGACATGTTGGGAGTAGTGAAAACTCTTAACAATGTTCTGGTAGAGACTGGAAGGCATCTAGAAAGTTGTGGAACATGGATAAATGTTGTATTGAAGCATTGGATAAGATAATTGCATCACTGTATGACATATTTCTTTATGTGTAAGAATTTGTCTGAAAATTATGAGATATTTCTAATCATGCAATTTAACTTGTTTTGTAGAAAAGACCGTATATCTTCACTTACAAAAGAAGGACTACAACATTTGTTCAAGCAACAAAATTATCTATTGAAGATATTGAAGCTCCCATGATACAGGAAGAATGCCATGATCCGTCGATCATAAAGAACGATGTTTGGGATGCGGTCCCAAGAGCTGAAGGGAAGTCTGTTGTGACTTCCAAATGGAACTATCAGATCAAGCATGCTGCAAATGGCAGCATAGAGAAATATAAAAGTGATGAAATAGAAGATACACCAGATGGATTTCAAGACAGCCTTCTTGAATGGTGTAGTTGAAGAAGAAGTGTATGTGGATGACATGTTTATAATAGGTGAGGATAGATTGATTGCCAACATGCAGCGGAAGCTTGCTGCCGAGTTCGAGATGAAGAACTTGTGGATGATGCACTCTTTGTTTTTTGGCATGGAGGTGTGGCAGAGTGCAGATAGAATCTTCCTTGGACAAGGGAAGTATGCAGTAGAGATCCTAAAGAGGTTTGGGATGATGGACTGCAAGGCTATGGCCACACCTATGGCATCGAACCTGAAGTTTCTGTGTGATCCTTCATCTGAGCTGGTTGATATCACTATGTATCGTCAGATGATTGGGTCCTTGATGCACCTGACGAACACGAGACTAGATATTTGCTTTGTGGTGAACACATTGAGCCAGTTCCTGACGGATCCAAGGAATGTTCACTGGGTAGCTGTAAAGCATATTCTGAGGTACCTGAAGGGTACAATTGATTATGGGCTCAAGTATGATGTGAATCAAAAGTTTAACCTATAGGTTTATGTTGATTCAGATTGAGCAGGCAGTGCTACAGATAGGAATAGCACATCTGGGTGCTGCTTCAGTATGGGATTAGGTGTGATCTCTTGGTTTAGCAGGAAGCAGTCCTGCGTAGCACTGAGTACATCCGAAGCAGAGTATGTTGCGACGGATGATCAGGTTGCAGATGTATTGACCAAGCCATTGGCCAAAGTGCAGTTTGAGTACTTCAGAGAGAGGCTTAGTGCAATTCAGATGAAGGTTCCTTGCAAAGGGAAGTGATGAGTCTGGAAGATGCAGATGCACATGAGCTTTTCTTACATGGTTGATGTGTTCTCCCTTGGTCGTGATGTGATTGCTGAGCCATTTTTCACATGGTCGTACATGTTTACTCCCATGGTGAAAAAGTAAGGGTTGGAGCCTTCCCCGAATGGTGGTAGATGTGTTATCCCATGTCGGTGGTGTAAGTGCTGGATGATGTGCATCTGGGCTGTGCTTCATGGACGATGAGATGATATGAAGAATATGATGCTGTGATGATCAGGAGGATCACGGATGATGAGCATCAGGACGATGCTCTAGTTACTGCTCTGTATATGCATCAGGATGATGATGAATATGATCAATTGGATCATTTATATGTATATGTATGAACGCATCATGTTGGATGTTGGATATGATCAGTTGGAACATTTGTATGTATTTTTGTATGTGCATCACGTTGGATGCTTGGACCATGTATCTGTATTTGTATCAGGTGGATACTTTGTATGATCAGGTAGATCATGTATGTGATATGTATCAGGTATGATCAGGTGGATCATGTATTTGTATTTGTATCAGGTGGATACACTGTATGATCAGGTGGATCATGAATGATGATATGTATCAGGTAGATACTTGGTATGCATCAGGTGGATGCATTGTATGATCAGGATGATCATAGATGACGAGCTTCAGGATGTTGCTCGAGATGACATGCAGTAGGATGTTGCAGTGATGATGATCAGGATGATCATGTGTACATCAGAATGATGTATGGTGAGTATCAAGTTGATACTCTGTGGCCGTGGAACATGTTATGTAGATAAGCATGTAATTTGTGCCCTGGGAGATTTGTAGATAGTCTTTCGAGGTTTTTCCTATGGCATGTAATTTGTACCTTGGGATATCTGGCAAATTTGCTTTCGAGGTTTTGTCCTATGGCATGTAATTTGTGCCCTGGGAGATCCGATAGGTTGAGCCATGTGCTCGTAATCAGTCCTGGGATGCTCTTTTGAGGTTTTGTCATGACCACATGTAATTTGTGCCCTGGGAGATCCAATAGGTTGAGCCTTGTGCTCGTAATCAGTCCTGGGATGCTCTTTTGAGGTTTTGTGGTGACCACATGTAATTTGTGCCCTGGGAGATTCGATAGGTTGAGCCTTGTGCTCATAATCAATCCTGGGATTCTCTTTCGAGGTTTTGTGGTGGGGTCACATGTAATACGTCCTGGAGATCTAGACAGGATGAAAAAGGCCTCAGATGCTCTTTAGGGTTCTTGCTAGTCAAGAGACTCTTTTAAGGTTTTGTGATGCACATAATAAGTCCTGAGATTTCCACAGTATGACCAGCGATGACGAAGAACTGCAGATGGTGGGCCTACATCCCGTATGAAAAAGGACTGGCTCTATAGAACTTCCTATGATCAGTGGATTCAGAGATTGATTGAGATAGCAGCAGTAGTGACGATGATGATGACTCGATGACGATTATCCAGTGACGATGACCCAAAGAAGATGACTTGTGATAGAAGACCTATGTCGAGAAATACCTTCCCAGTTAAGAGGGACTGTTGATGTATATGTAACTTCAAAATGTATTTCACATATATGTATATTGTATTCATATAGAGATGTTATTATTCCTCTATATGGAAGTGGTTGTATTCCTATAGAGATGTTATTATTCCTCTATACGGAAGTGTCGTCATTTATATTGTAAGTGTCGTAACTTATACTTGATGGGTTATTAGACCACCTTATTGGGGTTGGCCCTGTATAAGTCATGTGGGTCAAAGGGTTATTAGACCACCCTATTGGGGGTCGGCCATGTGGGTCAAAGGGTTATTAGACCACCCTAGTGGGGATCGGCCTAGTCAGCATTATGTTAAGTGGTTAAGTTGACGTCGACCTAGTTGAGTAAAGGTCAAGTCAAGTTAGTGTATAAATAGAGAGCATGTGTCTCTCATTTTACACATTCTATTCTCTCACTCACACTTGGGAGAGTGGCGCACTTGTGGAGGAGGAGGCTCTGCTGCTAGGAGAAGACTATCTCTTGTATTCTGGTTGTATCATTGCTCTGTCTATCTTTGAGGAAGTTATTGGGGTTTTTCACCTTTATGGTTTTCCCCAAGTAAACTTTGTGTCTCTTGTGTGCTTGCATTATTGTGTCCATGATTGATATGCTGTAGATTTTCTATACATGTTGTTCTCTCAGTTAAGATCCTAGATTAAATTGAAGTAAATTCTAAAAATTTAACACGTATGCTTTCCAATACGCTAGCAAACTAGCAACCAAGCAGAAAGGAAAAGCACGTTTCGCCACAAAGCCGACATCAGGATGACCACCCGACAAGAAGGCACCAGCTGACTTTGACAAGTCAAAATCTTCTCAACTGACACTGCCAAAGCCTCACTACGGTAAGAATCCTTTTTACAAAAGGGAACGTAGAAAACAATCATTGACCGGAAAATGGTGTGATTACCACCACTCATATTGGCATGATACGTCTGAATGCAAATATCGGAAGACATTTCTGATGAAAGTGTTGACCTCCGATGTGTTTGAAAATACGGTGGAATAATTTGATCCAGACGCGATGACCCTTTTGACCTTGACCACTCCAGCAGCCTTGACTATCATCGATGAGGAGGAACGAGAACGCCTATTCCATACACGGATATGGGTCCATAAAAACCCATTGCATATGATTGTGTACAACGACAACCAAAAGAACTTTGTTTCTAAAGATCTCATGAAGAAATTAGGTCTTGTTACCACTCTACATGCTCATCCTTACAACATTGGTTGGATGAAGGATCGATAAGAACTACGGATCACTCGACAATGCAAGCTCACCTACTTCATAAATCCTTTTGAAGATGAAGTACTATATGACATGGCACCAGTCTCCATAGCTGACGCCCTGTTTGGGAAACCTTACCTCTGGGATAGACATGGAATTTATCAGTCATGACCTCAGAAGGTGATTGTCAGAATCCGAAATCGATGCTTCAGCATAGTAGAGCATCAACCTACATCGACGGTTGCACTGATATTTTCCAAACAGACATAGAAGCTCATCAATCATGCTTAGAATTTTGCATTAATCATGATCAAGCTGCAACATTCTAAGAAGACTGCAGTGACGAGTTGAGTCACCTACCAATGTAGCTCTTGACAGAAGCAGTAAGTCGATCATATTCTCAATGAGTACCAGAACCTCTTTAAAGCTCCAGATGGAGTACCTCAACATTGTCAGGTAAAACACTCCATTGAACTTGTTCCTAGTTCTTCTTTTCCTAATGCATATGTTTACAGAAGATCCATTCTTGAAAATGAAGAGATTCGCGAACAAATCCAAGAATTAATCGACAAAGGTCATATCCGGCCCAACTCCTCTACTTGTGGAAGTCCAGTCGTCCTAGTTTTGAAGAAAGATGAGACTTGGCGCATGTGCATCGACTACAGAGCTCTCAACAAAATATCAATGAAGAATTGGTACCCTCTGCCGTGGATAGACGAGCTCATCAACTATCTAAAAGGTGCTAAATTCTTTACTAAGCTCAACCTCAACTCGAGATACCATCAGATTCCAATCGAGCCCTCAGATGTGTGGAAAACTACTTTCAAGACCAAGGAAGGATTGTTCGAATGGTTAGTCATGCCTTTCGGCTTAACCAATGTACCTGTGACCTTCATACGACATATGGATAACCTTCTTCGACCTCTCATCAGAAAATGGGTCATTGTCTACCTTGACGACATATTGATTTTTAGTCGATCATGGGAAGAACATGTCAGACATCTTCGACAAGTCCCCGACACTCTCCAGCAACATCGGCTTTATCTGAACATGGACAAGTGCTCTTTTGCGATGACCAACATCAAATATTTGGGTTATGTAATTTACTCTACAGGAATTCACGTCGATCCAGAAAAAGTAAAGATCCTCAAAGATTGGTCCATTCCTAGTAGCATTCAAGAACTAAGAAGTTTCCTTGGTTTGGAAAATTTCTATCGATGGTTCATACTCGGCTTTAGTCACATGGCCTGGCCTTTGCATAATTTGATGAGGGGAAATGGGAAAACTTTCTTCCAATGGACAGAAACACATTAAGCAGCTTTTGAATAGCTCAAACACAGGCTCTACACTGCACCAGTACTTGTGTTACCTAATTTGTATAAGCCCTTTGAGATTGAGACGGACGCATCGGACTATGCCTTGGGTGCAGTTATCACTGAGTCTGGTCACCCAGTTACTTTTCATTCTGAGACTTCTAATGACACAGTTAGAAGATACTCGACGTACGAAAAAGAACTGTATGCTGCGACATGTTCCACACCTTCGACATGTTCAGCAACCTCACGGTTCACAACATCGGCAATCAGCGTCGACATGCCACCAGCGACTGTCGAACTTCGACAAACTGTCTCTTTGTCTTCCAGTCGACTGTAACGGTTGAACAGTTGAACCATTCTAACTTCTTCTTTGTAACTGAACGTAACGAGCAGGAACCCAAGCGTCTCAGAATTCTATATAAGCATGTATAATATTGTAACATACATTAGTTTTAGAAATCAAGTTATCTATTTACATCTAATAGAAGAATAGTTCGCATTCCTGCATATTGTCTGTGTATATTGTGTTTATCTGTGTTGCATAATCCTGCTTTTGCTCATTATCTTTATTAAGATTCCACCATAATAGAGCCGACTCATTCAATCCAACTGTTGTCCCCCTCATTCTTCCTGGAAACAATCCAGATCATAGATGGAGATTAAGCTAAGAAGAAGAACATTTCTTTGTTTTTAAAAAGTTATCCAATATCAAGTTTCCTTTCAAGACTGGGCCTTTTGTCATAAAAAACAAGTAAGCCCTCCCTATAGTCGAGAAAATGCTACAATTCATGAATTTTCAAATTGTAAAGAAATTATGATCCCCATAATATTATATCACAGAGGGGCCAAAAGTATGGCAGAATAGACAACTTCCTTACTAGTTTGGGCTTTACCAAGAGTAAAGCAGTTTCCAACCTTTACTACAAGGTTGAGGAAGGAAATCCAGTGATACTCCTATTATATCTAGATGACATTTTTGTGATAGATGAGGATGGATTGATTGCTGATACAAAGAGGAAGCTTGTTGCTGAGTTCGAGATGAAGGACTTGGGTATGATGCACTATTTTGTAGGCACTGAGGTGTGGGAGAGTGCGCATGGAATATTCCTTGGACAAGGGAAGCATGCATTAGAGATCCTGAAGCAGTTTGGGATGATGGAATGCAAGGCCATGGCCACACCTATGCCATCGAACCTGAATCTATTGAGTGATGATTCATTAGATTCAGTTGATGCCATGATGTATCGTCAGATGATTGGGTCCTTCATGTACCTGAGGAACATGAGACCAGATATTTGCTTTTCTATGAACAGATTGAGCTAGTTCCTAATGGATCGTAGACATGTTCACTTGATTGTTGTAAGGCATATTCTGAGATACCTGAAGGGTACGGTTGATTATGGGCTCAAGTATGATGTGAATCAAAAGGTTAACCTAGAGGGTTATGTTGATTCACATTAGGAAGGCAGTGCTGCAGATAGGAAGAGCACTTTGGGGTGTTGCTTTAGTATGGGACCATGTGTGATATCTTGGTTTAGGAGGAAGCAATCCTGCCTAGCACTATGTATAGTCGAAGCAGAGTATGTCGCAACTTGCTCGGCTAGTTCTGAGGCACTATGGCTAAGGAAGCTACTATCTGATTTGTTTGATCTCCAGTTGGATGCTACTTCTATCTTCTGTGACAACCATATTTGTGTGAAGTTGTCCGAGAAGCCGGTGTTCCATGACAAGTCAAAGCATATCGATATCAATTATCACTATATCAGGGATATGGTGTAGAGAGGAGTAGTGAAGCTCCTGTATGTTGTGATGGATAAGTAGATAATAGATGTGTTGACCAAGCCACTAGCTAGAGTGAAGTTCGAGTACTTCAGAGAAAGGCTTGGTGTTCTTCAAATCGAAGACACTTCTAGGAGGAAGTGATGGAACACAGATGCAGGAGCCCTTCCAAGTATGTGCTGGTTATGGAGCTTGATCTCCAGATTCAGAGATATTATTATTCAACCGTGTTCGTACCCCAGGTTTGGTTATGATCCCGGCATGATCCCCAGGGGTCCGGGGGAGTGGTTGAACTCCCCCAGCTGGGGGGGGGGAGGGGGGCAGTGGGCCTCCGTCGAGGGTTCAAGGGAAGCGCCCCCGAGAAGGGGGTTCAGGAGCAACAATGCCCCCGAGAAAATGGGGGTTGGGGGGCATAGCCCCCAAGGAAACGTTTTGAGGTTGTTTTCGCCACTAGTTTATGGGCCCATGGTTTTGGGTAACCCTTGGTATTTTCCCATTGTATTTCCCTTATAAAAGAAAGGCATTGTAACACGGATAGGGTTGATGTATTAGGTTTTATGCATTGTAAATATCTCTGAGATCAAGAAAAGAGACTGTGAGACAGTGAAGAGGAAGTGCAGCGACTGTGTTGTAGATTATATCCCTTCACTTTGTCGGACGGTATAATAATAAGGACTAGCAACTTTAGTGTGGATGTAGCCCAAGTTGGGTGAACCATGATATATCTGTGTCTCTCTTGTAATGTGTGTGTGATTATATTTTCATTTTTGTTTATTGTTATTGCTCTACGATCCTGTTTTTTCTAACAATTGGTATCAGAGCCAAAGTTCTATTTGGCAGATAAACCCGCTGGAAGATAGGGTTTCTAGTTCACGTGGGAGCAATGGCAGAAAAAGGAAAGTTTAAGGTCGAGAAGTTTAAAGCCCAAAACTTCCATTTATGGAAGATGCAAATGGAGGAGTATCTGTACCAGAAGGATCTATTCCTACCGTTGGGAGGAAGAGCAAAGTAGTCGGCAGCTATGAAGGACGAAGAATGGGAGGTTCTTGACAAAAAGGCATTGGGAATAATACGGTCGTCCCTAGCTTCATCAGTGTCTTTCAATATCTCAAAACAAACGACAATGGAGGGTTTCATGAGCGCATTGGGTAAGCTGTATGAAAAACCCTCGGCCTCCAACAAGGTATTTCTAATGAAGCGTTTATTTAATATGAAGATGTCTGAAGGTGGATCTGTTACTGATCATTTAAATGAGTTTAATACAGTTACAAATCAACTAAGTTCTGTAAGTGTGAACTTCGATGATGAGGTTAGGGCTCTTCTAATCTTGTGTTCATTGCCAGAAAGCTGGAATAGCTTGGTCATGGTTGTAAGTAATTCTGTCTTTGGTTCAAACACCTTCAAATTTGATGATGTTATTGGTGTTATTCTTAGCGAGGAAATGCGAAGAAAAAGCACAGGTGAGACATCAGGTAATGCGTTAACCATGGAGAGCAAGGGAAGAAAAAGGAGAGAGGAAAGAGTAAGGTAATCGTGGCAAGTCTAAAATGGGAAGATCCAAGTCCAGACTGGGAAAAATAGAGTGCTAGAACTGTGGAAAGAAAGGGCATCTGAAGAAAGACTGCAGATTTCTAAAGAAGAAAGGAGATGCATAGCAGGAAACTACCCAGGAAGCAAATGTAGTAGGTGATGTGTTACAAGATGCTTTGATTATTGCATTAGATAATACTAGTGATTATTGGGTAGTAGATTCAGGGGCTTCATGTCATGCTACACCCCATAGGAAATACTTTCATGATTATGTTCCAGGTGATTTTAGACATGTTTTATTGGGTGATGATGAGCCATGTAAAATTGTTGGAATGGGTAAGGTATGGATAAAAGTTAATAATGGAAATGATTGTTGAAATATGTTAGGCATATTCCTACTATGAAAATAAATCTAATCTCAATAGGGGAGTCGGGAGACGGGGGCTGTCTATCTACATTTGGAGAAAAGTGGTGGAAGATCACTAAAGGATCAATGGTGATAGCAAAAGGAGACAGGGTAGGTATGTTGTATTTATGTCCTCATAATATTGACCATTCTATCTCTTTAGATTCCACAGGAACAAATATAGCATTGTGGCATCATAGGCTTGGCCACATGAGTGAGAAGGGGATGCAGATTCTCCACTCATGGAAGTTGCTTCCAGATTTGAAGCAGGTAAGTTTGGAATTCTATGAGAACTGTGTTTATGGAAAACAGAAGAGAGTCAGATTTCTCAAGGTTGGGAAATAGAAGAAGAATGAAAAGTTAGAGCTTGTGCATACAGATCTATGGGGACCATCTCAGGTACAATATCTTGGTGGCCCTCATTATTATGTTACATTTATTGATGATGCAACTAGGAAAACTTGGGTTTATTGCATTAGACAGAATATGATGTGTTTGCTACTTTTAAGAAGCGAAAAACTTTGGTTGAGAATGAGACAGAAAAAAGGTTGAAGTGTCTCAGATCTGATAATGGAGGTGAGTACTGCGGCAAGGAGTTTGATAGTTATTCTTCATACCATGGGATTCATAGAGAGAAGACAGTTCCAGGAACACCACAAGAAAATGGTGTGTCTAAAAGGATGAACAGAATGATCATGGAGCATGCAAGGTGTATGAGATTGCATGTAGGGTTTCTCTTACAGTTTTGGGCAGATGTTGTAAATACTGTTGTTTATTTAATAAACAAAGGACCTTCAAGTGCTTTGGATGGTGGTATTCCAGAGGAGGCATGGATAGATAAAAAGGTAAACTACGCATTTATGAAAACGTTTGGTTGTGAAGCATTTTTCGATATTGATAAAGAAATTAGAACAAACCTTGAAGCTAAATCCAAGAAATGTACCTTTATTGGATATGGGGTTGATGAATTTGGTTATCGCTTATGGGATTATGAAATAAGAAAATCATCAGGAGTAGAGATGTGATATTCAATGAAAAGTTCATGTATAAAGATCAGTTGCAGGGAAAGAAATAGGAAAAGGAAAACACAGAGTACACAGTACTTGATGAAATTCAAGAAAATGAAGTTCCAAAGTTTCCAGAAAATCAAGAACAATAGCAAGTACCTTAAACTCCTGCAACTGCAAGAAGATCTACTAGGTTAAGTAGACTCCCCGAATGATACTCTCCTTCAATGTATTATTTGTTGAAGACTGATGCTGGGGAACCAGAATGTTATGAAGAAGCAATGCAGGTGGAAACTAGAAAGAAGTGGGAGCAAGGCATGAATGAGGAGATGGACTGATTGGTAGGAAACCATACTTGGGATTTTGTTCACTTGCCTGCTGGTAAAAGAGCATTGTAGAACAAATGGTTTTGCAAGTTGAAGGAAGAAGAAGGAGGTAAGAAGTGGTACAAGGAGAGACTTGTTGTAAAGGGGTTTGCACAGAAGAAAGGTATAGATTTTCATGAAATATTTTCTCCTGTTGTTAAGATGACTTCAATTAGGACTATCTTAAGTCTAGTGGCGGTAGAAGATTTGCATCTTGAATAGCTAGATGTAAAAACATCCTTTCTCCATGGGGATTTGGAGGAAGAGATATATATGCAACAGCCACAAGGGTATGAGGTCAAAGGTAAGGAGAACTTGCTATGAAGGTTGAAAAAGAGTTTGTATGGCTTGAAGCAAGCTCCAAGGCAATGGTATTTAAAATTTGATAGCTTTATGACAGAACAAGGTTATAGTAGATGTCATTCTGACCACTGTGTTTATTTCAAGAAGCTAGACAATGAAAGATATATTATCTTGTTATTGTATGTGGATGACATGCTTGTTGTAGGGTCTAACATGCAGGATATAAATGTACTCAAAAGGAAGCTAGCTAATTCATCTGCGATGAAGGATTTGGGTGTTGCAAAGCAAATCCTTGGTATGAGAATAACGAGAGACAGGAAAAATCACAAATTGACATTGTCTCAGAGTGAGTACATACAAAAGGTGTTGGAGAGGTTCAGAATGAAGAATGCAAAACCAGTAAGTACACCTTAGGCCAGCCATTTCAGTCTAAGTAAGAAAATGTATCCCAAGCCTTAGGAAGAGACAGATTACATGTCCAAGATTCCCTATCAATCAACAATTGGCATCTTGATGTATGCCATGGTGTGCACAAGACCAGATATTGCACAAGCAGTGGGAGTTGTGAGCAGATATATGAATAATCCAGGTAAAGAACATTGGAAGGTAGTACAGTGGATTCTCAGGTATTTGAGAGGTACTACCACTCAGGCATTATGTTTTTGGAGGTTTAGACACTGTTCTAAAGGGATATTTTGATGCAGATCTGGAAGGTGATAAGGATAGCAGGAGGAGCACCATAGGGTATGTGTTTACTGTAGGTGGAACAACAATTAGTTGAATTTTGAAACTGCAGAAGGTTGTTTCACTTTCAACAATGGAAGCAGAGCATGTTGCTGTTACAGAGGCTAGTAAAGAGAAGATTTGGTTGCATAGGTTTATGGAGGAATTGGGTAAGAAGCAGAAGGATAGTAGGTTGTATAGTGACATCCAGAGTGCCATTCATCTTGCAAAGAACTCAACATTCCATTCCAGGAATAAACATATACAACTCAAGTACCATTTCATACGCTCTGTTTTGGAAGATGAACTGTTGAAGCTGGAAAATATACACACTAGCTCGAATCTTGCAGACATGTTCAAAAAGGTAGTGACCAGAGAGAAACTGAGTTCCTGCTTGGTTTCAATTGGCCTTATAGCATGAAGGTGAAGAGGAGAAAGTTTCCAAGTCCAAGTCCAGCAAGTGCAGCAACGGTGGAGTTGTTCTGATCAGTCTCCAAGTGGGAGATTGTTGGTTGTGGAGCTTGATCTCCAGAATCAAAGATATTATTATTCAACCGTGTCTGTACCCTAGGTTTGGTTATGATCTCGGCATGATTCCCAGGGGGTCTGGGGGAGTCGTTCCACTCTCCTAGCTGGGGGAATTTGGGGACAATGGGTCCCCAAGAAAATGGAGGTTTGGGGGTGTAGCCCCTGAGGAAACTTTTTGGGGTTGTTTTTGCCACCAGTTTTCGTGCCCATGGTTTTGGGTAACCCGTGGTATTTTGCCATTGTATTTCCCTTATAAAAGAAATACATTGTAACACGGATAGTGTTGATGGATTAGGTTTTATGCATTGTAAATATCTATGAGATCAAGAAGAGAGACTATGAGACAGTGAAGAGGAAGTGAAGCAGCTGTGCTGCAGGTTGTATCCCTTCAGTTTGTTGGACGGTATAATAATAAGGACTGGCAACTTCAGTGTGGACATATCCCAAGTTGGGTGAACCATGATATATCTATGTCTCTCTCGTAATGTGTGTGTGATTATATTTGCATTTATGTTTATTCTTATTTCTCTACGAGCCTATTTTTTCTATCAGTATGGTGGTAGGCGGGTCCTCCCCATGGTTGTGGTTGTAAGTGTTGTGTGATGAGCATCTGGATGATGCTCCATTATGAACATCAGTATGATGTTTCGTATGATGATGATCCTTATGATCATGAACATCTATATGATGTTATATATGATCATGAGCATCTGTATGATGCTCCGTGCGAGGATGATCCGTATAATCATGAGCATACGGATGATGCTCTGTGGCCATGGATATCTTGCAGGTTGTGCAGTAGCATGTAATCAGTCCTGGGAGATCCTTTAGGTTGAGTAGTAGCTTGTAATTAGTCCTAGGATGCTCTTTCGAGGTTTTTCTTAATCACATATAATCAGTCTTGGGAAATCTTTCAGGTTGAGTAGTAGCTCGTAATCAGTCCTAGGATTCTCTTTCAATGTTTTTCTTGTTCACATATAATCAGTCCTAGGCGATCCTTCAGGTTGAGTAGTAGCTCGTAATTAGTCCTGGGATGCTCTTTCAAGGTTTTGCTTGTTCGCATGTAAGTCCTAGGAGATCCTTCAGGTTGAGTAGTAGCTTGTAATCAATCCTAGGATGCTCTTTCGAGGTTTTGCTTGTTTGCATGTAATCAATCCTAGGAGATGTTGGAAGTTGAGTAGTAGCTCGTAATCAGTCATGGGATGCTCTTTTCAGGTTTTGCAGATGCACATAATCAGTCCTGAGATTCCAACGGATGGGCTGCTTGCAGAGATGATGAAGACCTACATGGAGGCTAGGCCTACATCCAGCATGAAAAAGGGATGGCTCTTTAGAACTTCCTATTATGAGAAGAATTGAGATATAGCATCAGTTATCAAGATGACAAGTACAACAGCAATGACGATGATGCTCCAATGATCTAGTGACGATGATCCATCTCCAGTATTGAAGACTTGTGCCTATATGTATTGATGACCTGTGTCAAGAGAATACCTTCCTAGTTAAGAGGGATTTTTGATGTATTTGTAACTTCGAAAGATATTCACTTGTATATTGTATGTATTACATTTGTACTTTATTGTATCCCTGATGGAGATGTCTTATTCCTCCGATCGGAAGTGTCGTTATTTGTATTTGCAAGTGTCATAACTTATATTTGATGGGTTACTAGACCGCCTTAGAGGGTTCGGCCCAGTATGAGTAAAGTGGAAGGGTTATTAGACTCCCCTAAGGGGTCGACCCAGTTAGGGTAAAAGGTAGTTCAAGTTAAAGTATAAATAGAGTGGTTGCACCACTCTATTTTCTCATTCACTCACACATCCAACTCTCATAGTTGAGAGAGAGGAGTGCACACAAGTGGAGGAGGACTAGTTGTTGGAGACATCTATCTTTTGGGGTTTCATCATTGTGATCTTTGTATTCGTGCTTATTTTATCTCTGAGGAAGTTGTGGGGTTTTTCACCTTTATGGTTTTGCCCGGTGAAATGCTTTGTGTCTCTTGTCTCTTGTGTTTGATATGTTGTACATATTTTTCTCTCAGTTAAGATCCTAGATCACATTGAATTAAATGATGACAAAATAACAACATCATCCTCCTCCCATTATTCATGCATCATGTCTTCCCTCCCCACATGTCTAAACTCTTGGCGCACCTGGTTTGGGTTTCCACCTGCATCTGGGGGACATTGTTTATCTGTTACTTTCACAACATGAAGGAGATTTTTATTTCAAAGAAGCATGGATTCACCTGGCCGATGATTATCCATTCAAGCACGAAGATGAGCATCTTCCTCCTCTTCTAATAGTTGATCTGAATGGCGATGGGTGGAGTGAATTTCTGGTTGCAACTCATAATGCAAAAATACAGATCAAATGTCATGTATTGCATATTATGAAGTAGATATTAATAATATTAATTGTTGTACTTGATATAAAAAAATGTTGTAGGTAATTTACAAGATATTCCATCTAAAGTTGCTTCGGTCTTTTATTGAATTAAATATTATAGCATCCCAGTAAATTTATGCAGGTGTTCTATCTATTTGGAGTTTTGTTCTAATATGTATTTTATAGTATTAGTATTAATTAGGTTGAGATGGGTAGAAAAGTAAGTTTTGTTCTTATATGTATTTGATAGTATTAGTATTAATTAGGTTGAGATGGTTAGAAAAAGAGTATCTCTTATGAAAGTATCCTTGGATTGTAGTTGCAGAAAAAGAGCATCTCTTAGTTTCTTGCATCAAGACACAAGCTCAATATCTTATTTTCCCTTGTTTTTGGATTTGCATCATGTCATCTTCTTCTTCTTGAATCTGCATTGGCCAAAATCACCAAAGATAACAATAATTGTACTACAATTGGTAGAGATGAGAATTCCATTTGGAAAGTTATAAGCATGATGAGTAGTGAGAACCTCCATCTTGCATGTACATATGCTTTATATGGCTCCTGAAAATATTTATCACCAATATAGATTCATATTAAACTTCGATCTATCAAGCACTACGAATGATCAAATTATTTGAGGTGTAGATTTTTTCTTGGTGTGTAAAAACTTTAAGAAAAAAAAATACACATAAAGAGATTTGATCCCTTTCAAAGTTTGATAGATCCAAGTTTAATGTGCATCTATACAGTTTTTTTTGTATGTGTGTAATTTAAAATTGAGCCTATGTATGGTAGTAAATAGCTTTACTGAATTTTCATCTCCCGCATACTAGGATTAAAGCACCTCACTACTTTCGGTATGGTCATTTGAATATCAAAGATGAAATATTTTGGAAATATATGAAAAGAAAAATGTGTCAATAATAATAGTTGAACACTATTTTAAGCCAATATAGGCCATCCACTGAAAATATTGAAATATTAAAATATAAATAATTTGAACTCAAATATATTTTGAAATAGTTTTTACTTATTCTTTTGATGATAAGTTTTGGGAAACATTTCACCTAACTTAGATTAAATTGTCTTTGGAAGTGGAGCAAGCTTGCTCAGCTCTTTCATCCTTAGCATCAGATACTTCTTTGGCAATGTTCTCAATGAAAACTGGCATAATGCATCCTATTGAATCTGTTTTAAAGTCATCTTGTGTCATGTCCCCTCATTGATGATCATTGGATTGAGTTCCTAATCCAATCAATCCCTTGGGTTGAGGAGAAAATTTCATTTACTTGGGGTTAATTTTGAAAGTTCAGGCATTAATTTTATTTTATTTTTTGTAAACTGCAGAAGGAAATTTATATTAGAGTACAAAAAAAGTTACATTCACAGGCGAGACTGAAGCTCTGAGATTGATCTGTCTGCTTTCATTCGGCATATAGTTCAGAAAAGATCCCTCGTCGGCAGGCCCACATATGGGCTGAGAGTCAAAAACGTAGTTACATTCCACCATAAAAGACAGGCTAAATCAGATAGTCAAAACATAACATAACAAAAATCATTTGGCTGAAATAAGGCATGAAGACACGCTAACTGCTGCAAAAAAGGAGTTGGGGCTGGCCAAGGCTTCCTTAAGAGTTTTGTAATATCCATAGTTGGATATTCTCAATTAACTCGGGATGAACCCGTAATTTCTGAAATAACCCACATATCCATAGATGTAAAATGATATGTAAATTGATAAGATAAGATGATGAATTACAATTGAGGGTCCGTTATTTATACTTTGGCGGAAATACCCTTTCACTAATAGTCATGTCTTTTCGGAAAGACATTATTAATTATCATTATTATTATTATTATTATTATTATTTATTATTATATATATATATATATATGTTGATGTTTATTATTATTATTATTTTATTCATAACATTGCCTCTCTCTTAGAAAGGCTTTGTCCTCAAATCCTTATAACGTTGTCACACCGTTCCTTGTGATGTCGTAGCTGACGAAACATGTTGGTACGAACATCTAAGTGTAGAACATAACTTCCGATACATTGACGGATCAATCCATCCAAAATTGATTTGTTGCCGACTATTGGGATTCTCTATTGATCTGTTGTCAGGAGCTTTGAGAACATTAGTACCATTATCTTTCGACAATTCCCACTTTTTAGGCTACTGGTTTATATGGTTGGGGTGTCGATAGGGAGTTATTGTTGTTTGTTTTTTTAAAAGATTGTCTTCTTTCTGAACTATGACGAGGACAGGATTTTTATTTGTGTCTTTTTTCTCAACGTAGATTTTTGAGTCCAAGGGCTTTGATGTCCTCTTTTGAATTTGCTCCAACTTATTGTCTAACGAGTCTTTTTCTTTTTTAAGATTTTGGGTCATTTCTTCTTGTGCTTTCTGATCATCTTTAAGCTTCTGAATTTGATCCATTAGATCTTGTTTGTGCATCTTAAGGTGACCATTCTCGTCAATGTTTTCTAATAGTTTCTTCTGAAGATCTCGATTCTCCTCTTCTAGCTTTTGATTCCGTTGTGCTTTATCCTTCATCTTTTTTATTTGAAGAAGCACTTTCTGATTATGATATCTTAAATGAGAGATCTCTTCTCCTTTATCTGTGATGATTTTGTCAAATTCTGATTGCATCTTTTGATTCTCTTGTGAAATGACCATGGCAATATCCTTGAAGTCTTTAGATGCCACGACTTTTGAATCTAACTTCATTCTAACATCCTGTATTGTGACTTGCTTCTTCTTATATGAAAACGTTAAAAACTTTTTTTCATATTTAAGATAATTGTCTCCAATGTTTCCATCCAAGATAAGCCAAGAATGATGTCAACTTTATTTAGATAAATAGTTGTAACATTGAATTGGGATGTGAACTTATATTCATCAATTTCCAGTTGTAAGTCCCTAATTACATATTTCTTCTCACCCCATTTATCTTTTTTTTTCGATTATACTTAGTTCTGGGACGAATAATTGATTTGCCAAGCCAACGTTAATATGATTTTCCTCGATGGTTGGGCAAATAGCGATGCTAATAGTATTTCTTTGAATAACCCCTTCAAGTTTTAGTATTTCAACGGTTGCCTTTGAGTGCGTCTTCTAGAATCTTTCCCTTTTGTAACACTGAGACTCCATTTTGTTTTTCCAAATAATAATAATTATTATTAAAAGATAATAATTATAATATTAGTAATAAATATAATATAATAATTATTATGATAATAATAATTATTAATGATAATAATAATATAATAATTGTTTTTGGAGCTGAAGGATAATAAAAATCGTGTGGATTGGGTGGTTGGGAGGACTGATTGTTACCTTCCCCACCTAGGTTCAAATCTCACTTTTGGTTTGTTCTTAGGGAATAAAACCAAACCCACTTCTCACAAAACCATATGCACCTTAAAACCATCTGTGGTTTCACTTCTTACTTTTACTTTTTACTTCTACTCACTTCTAAACTTTACTTTTACTTTTTTTCTTTTTTTTTTTCCTTTTCACTTCTTCTCACTTCTTTTTTATTTATTTATATATTCTATTTTCTTCTTTTTTACTTGTCTTTCTTTTCTTCTTTTTATTTTCTTTTACTTTTTCCTTTTTTTTCTTTCTTTTTTTTTTTTTTTTTTTTTTACTTCTTTGGGCCACGGGCCTGGTTTTGGACAAGGTCCTAGATTGGTCGCTACAAGCCTGGCTCTGATACTAATGTAATATCCATAGTTGGATATTCTCAATTAAATCGGGATGAACCCGTAATTTCTGAAATAACCCACCTATCTGTAGATGTAAAATGATATGTAAATTGATAAGATAAGATGATGAATTACAATTGAGGGTCCGTTATTTATACTTTGGCGGAAATACCCTTTCACTAATAGTCATGTCTTTTTGGAAAGACATTATTAATTATCATTATCATTATTATTATTATTATTATTATTTATTATTATTATTTTATATATATATGTTGATGTTTATTATTATTATTATTTTATTCATAACAAGTTTACATCTGCATCCAGGAGGCGGGGCTTGTCCTCAATGATCGGGAAGGTAAGAAATTGTCATCCCAATTCTGAACCGGCATCTTGGTAGGAAGTGGTTCCATCTTTCACAAGGTGGCAACATCACCTTCAGATTTTCGGACTCTTTGGAACTGCAAAGAGTCAATGCTGGAGCGGGTTGGAAATGGAGCCTCAGTGGGAGGGACCCCTGAAACAACGACAACCACCGGTGAGACAGGCCCAGCAGGGAAGCCGTGAAAAGGAACTGTAATTTCCATCGCGACGGAACCAGATGGATTCTACAAAGTGGAGCCCCAAGGTATGGGAACTAGGAACCTTAGCCATGCAGTCCGGGGAGAGAGAATCAAAACCTGCAGCTGCATATTTGCTAGAACCAGGGACATATGGAATAAAATCTCAGTGAGAGGAGCCCTTGCTGAGGAAAGAGTACTTGCCTCCGACCACATTAGATTTGAGAGTTGCGATCATTTCATCCAGACGAACCAGGTGGATACGAGTGTCCATAATGGAAGCCTTAGCCATATTCCAATTGGCCAACAATTCCTCTACCAGAGAACCCATCATGTTCTTAATTAACCAATAGTAATTAACCTAATTGACTTGGTTTCCAGAGGATAGAATTTAAGAGACGTGGTTGGCCTCCAAATCGTCGATTAACCTTCGAACAGGAGCAGAGACATTTTCTTCATAGCCATTGATGGCCTTCTTGTTAGCCTCTGGATAATTGGTAATCCAACCTGCACCGTGACTACCTCCCCGCTTGGAAGTTACACAAGGACGAGTCATGCCAAAATCAACTGTCTCGTAGGCAAGGAGAGATGGAGCAGAGCTAACCAGAGCCTGAACCTGCAAAGAAATCAGAATGAGGGAGCCGAGCTGGTGCAGTGGAATATAGAGAGGCTTCACATGGGGGGACATGATGAGCGGTCAGTTCTAGATAGTGTGCAGGGACATAGACAACCAAGAGAAAATGAATGCCAACCACCACAAAGCACTGAACATTAATCCAGACCACATATGAGAGAGCCTGCAAATAAAACGAAGAACAGAATCTTAAATTCCCACCCTGGACGATGATGCATGTAGGGTGTTGGCTGTCTAGACTGAGTTAGAGGTTTTCAATGTAGACCCAGGTACATTGCGATTCAGGGAACCAACAAAAACCCTATTCACCGACCCTTTCGGTAACAGGCTGCGCGTAGCCTGAGGTCTCACCCGAGGTGAAGCTGCAGGCAGTCGAGTGATGCAATGGGGGGAAAGATATTAAGCAACACTGTGCCTTGTGGGTTGCGCAGATAGGTAACTGCACAAACCTTCTATTCCATGTCAGATACTTTAGCACGCAACTACGCTCGCACCTCCAATGACTGTGCGGTACAAGATTCCTTTACGTTACGACAGTAAGCTATCAACAACCTACCTTGCAACAACCTTTACTGACTTAGCGCATCAATCAGACTGTGCGTCCTTGCCACGGTGTCCAATTCTAACCACTCTAGTTAGCATTACTTATTCCATTCAAGTTCTTCTCAGTAAATTGTAGATGGTTTAACAACATATGTTACTGCGTGCTCCAACGCTGCGCTTAAACTCAGTGTCCACTAATTTACCAATAGATAGATTCATACATTCCAATCGACAGATTCATACATGTTTAATACTTAACATTCCTCTGCGCATGCATTACTTAACATATTATTCCCATTCACTGTGGCAAATACATATAAAAGCAATCACATAATAGAAGTTTTCAGCATTAAACATTCATACTAAGCACTTAAACAGTCATAAACACACATTGGTCACACAACACAGAATTTAACATGGTTCACCCCCCGGATGGAGGTTATGTCCACAAGAATGGTTGTTAATATTTCTCTTAATGGGAAGGGTACAACTGCTCTTAGTTTGTCCACTCAGCTGCAGACTCTCTTCTCTCTCAGATAGGTCTCTGCGCACTCAGCTGTAGATCCTTTACAATGGCTATCTAAACTTAAGATTCTACTATAATCAACATTTAACCAAATGAGGAGTTCAACAACAACCCATTCCCATTAAAAATCATGCCTATTTATACATCATGCCCGTAGGTCATGTATTTACAATCATTAGGCTGAAACCCTAAGGTTTCCAAAATTGGCATGGCTAACCGCCATCCTAACTGTCGCTGTCGATAGCATGCTCCGCCTGCTCCAGCTGGGCCACTCGTGGCTCACATGCTCTTCTAATAGCCGCAGTCCTCAAAACGGTTATACTGCATCATGGCCTGTCCCTTTCCACTCCTCTGCCTGCCTGTCGCCATCGGTGTCATGGTCTAGCTTCTCAAGTGTTTGCCGCCACACGTTTGAATAAGTCGTTTTCATCTGTCGTCCACCTGTTCCTTACCCAAAATAGTTCATGTCCCTGTCTAACCTTTACCCATGTTCTGAACCAAAAACATCTTGTGCGCTACCATGCGCATCGTCCTACTGTGCAACTGTGCCTTAGTCATTGCCATCGCACGACACGCGCAACACCTCAAAATTGTATGTCGCCTGCTGCCGCGCGCAATGTGCTTTTAACAAAACGACTTTCTCTCCCTGTCACAGTGCGCCATGCACAATTATCAAAATTGCCTTTTCTTCCTACTGCAGCGCGCTACGCGCGTTTTTCCATACTTGTATGTTTTTCCAACCCACTTGGGCCCATCCCAACAGGACCCTAACACCCACCTATGGCTCGTCCCAAGCCACTTCCACTTGCGGCTTCTGGAGCTACGTCTTCCTTCGTTCCAAGCTTTACTGTGAAGCTTTGTAGAGTTCCTTCTAACGCCGCAACTATGGTCTTGGATTTCTGTTTGAACCCTTGAAGGGTCTCCAGAGTAGCCTACAAGACCTTCTCTCGAGCCACTTGTTCCTGCATAGTGCCTTCTGCCATCTGAAGTTCTACGAACTTCGCATCAAATCGCTGCATTAATTCCAGGCCTTCTTACTCAATAGGCTGCATCCTGTCCGATGTGGCAGCCTCTTTCCCCCTTAGTGTTGCCAATTCTTTTTGCAAGTCCTTGACCTCATTAAATCTTTTCACTTTCTCTCTTGCTGGTGCATTCCTCATCTGTATACTTGCAGCTTCTACCTACTGCTGCTTCTATTCTACTTCTGCCCTCACCTGCTGTAGCGCATGATCCTCGTTCAACCCTGTTAATGTTGTAGTTATGCGCTCAAGTAAGTCTTGGCATTTCATCACTTCCGCTGAAATGACATCCATGGTTGCCTTGATGTCCTCAGCTGGAGCTCGGCACTGATCTGATGGAATGACAGGGTGCCGAGCCTCCCACTCTGTGATTTTTCCTTTATATGCGGTTTCGATTTCCATTTTCTCAAAGGTAAGGGACTCTACCTTCGCCCCAATTTTCTTTATTTTCTCCTCCACATCATCTTCTTCCTCGCATTCTTCAATGTTTGCGCACATAGATGAAATGGTTTCCTTCAGCTTCTGGCCCTTTTCCTTTGCCGTGCTCAATTCTTGCTTGGTGTTATGCGCTTCCTGCCTTAACTGATTTATGTCTTCAGTTAACTGCGCACACTTATCGTATGAGGCGAGGCCTCTCAGGTGAATTTCTTCTGCAACTCTGATGTGCAACACGTTCAGGTCTTCTAGGGGCAGGGCCCCAATATTTAGGTCGAGGCACCCAATCTTTAATGCTTTCTTAACTGTTTCATTTGGATAGATCAGGTAGTCCGGTTCAAGGTTCAAGACGGGCGGATACTTACTTTCAGCGACAGGTGGTCTTTTCTCCGCGCTCGATCCTCCTGACTCCCCGTTAGAAGTTGAACTTGGCTGCCCCAATCCCATCTGAGCTACCAATGTATTGACCTCCTCCATAGCTTGGATTATGGTCAACTGGAGTTGTTCTTGTTTGGATTCTTTCTCAACGCGAGTCTCTTCCCATGCTTCCTGCACTTTGGTTGCCATGGTCTCGCAATCATCAGGATGTAGTTGCGGCCCAAGCTCGAGTTTTTCAACCTTTTTTTTGTGCATCAGCCCTGTGCTTGTTGATGTATGTGTAACTTCGGAATCTATTTCATATATGTATATTGTACTCCTATAGATATGGTATTATTCCTCTATATGGAAGTGTTTGTATTCCTATAGAGATGTTATTATTCCTTTGTCGGAAGTGTCATTATTTATATTGTTGGGGTCGGCCCTGTATAAGTCATATGGGTCGAAGGGTTATTAGACCACCCTAGTGGGGGTCGGCCATGTGGGTCAAAGGGTTATTACACCACCCTATTGGGTGTCGGCCTAGTTAGCATTGTGTTATGTGGTTAAGTTGAGGCCGACCTAGTAAAGGTTATTAGGCAAGTCAAGTCAAGTATAAGTAGAGTGCGGGAGGCACTCTATTTAATCATTCTATTCTCACACACACTCTTTGGAGAGTGGCGCACTTGTGGAGGAGGAGAATCTGTTGCTAGGAGATGCCTATCTCTTATGCTTGGGTTGTATCATTGCTCTATCTATCTCTGAGGAAGTTATTGGGGTTTTTCACCTTTATGGTTTTCCCCAAGTAAACTCTGTGTCTCTTGTGTGCTTGCATTATTGTGTCCATGATTGATATGTTGTAGATATGCTGTACATGTTATTCTCTCAGTTAAGATCCTAGATCAGATTGAAGTAAATTCTGAAAAAACTAACATGGTATCAGAGCTAGCCTGAAAGAAGGCATGCTATAGCATGGATGACACTTGTTGCACTTGCGAAGCTAGGGCTTGATATAGAAAAAAACCAGTCACGGTAGCACTTTCTCTATAAATACATTTAGGCAAGGTTTCAGCATCTAAAAATTGTATAGGGAGAATCTAAGATCCTCATGTAACCTGTGTCCAAAGGATAGCTTCTAATTCATTGTACTTTGTGTTTTATGATCTGTACAATCTAGGGTTTCTGCCTCTTCCAGATCTGATTCATAAATAGGTGACCTAGGCCAAAAGGTCATAACTTGGGCTAGGAATCTCCAAATGAAATTTTGTAAAAATTGGTAGGTAGTGCACGGACTGTAATTTATCATGTAACATTTTTAGAGGCCAAAAATGAACCAATGACACGTGGAATGTCATACAAGTTCGCTCTCATGTTTTATCCCATAAACAGGTCACGTTGCGACACTTGGAATAACTCTCTCTCAGAGAATCCAATTGAGTTCAGAACTATGGGGTTGGAAATATGACAGGCTAGGCTACGACAAATAGAAGGTTTAGACGCTATGGATAAAAATGTTCAAAGTTACACCAGAAACAATCAGGTACATATTTCTATCAAAACATAATTATTTTTTAGCACCTTCATTCATTGCTTCTGGAATTTAGGGTTTCGGAGAAAGTTGGAATTTTTGTAATCGGAGACTAGGGATGAATGCTACTCATCAAAATCAAAATTTAGAGACCAATATCAGAATTTTTGGTTGGGAAGAAGGCCGAGCTTGATCAGACCCTAGTTCGGGACTTTGATCGGAAAAGTGGAAAATTAGGGCTTCTGCAAAAATGGGAATTTTTGAAATCTGTGACCATGGCTGGAAGCTCCCCAGAAAAATAAAAGCTTAGAGCTTTGGATCGAACCTTTTGATTAGGCAGAAGGGTGGGATTTATCAAACCCTAGTTCAGGGTCATGTCTAGTGAATCGGGAAGTTTCAAAGGCAAATTTGAAGAGTGAAACTTTGCAGTTTTCAAATTCTGAGTATACCAGGTTGATCAGCTCATCAAGGTGCATCTTTCTATCCTTTGAGAAGTTTGAATTTTTAGGGTTTCCCTTACAAACCCTAATCCAGCTTCAGATCCAGTTCCTACAAATCAAATGGATTGGGTTAATCCTAGAAGAGAATGGATTGGTCACCTGCATAAGTGAAGAAGTTCATGTTTCAAAGGGAGATGAGGCTAAGGCCTTACATAAGAAGATTACAAGCAATCTCGACAGGTATGACTTATCCAGGTATGTTTCGATATTTGTTCATGATTAAGTTTATGGTATGTTTGTCTTCATGTTATTACGGTTAGTACAATCTTGATTAAATTTAGACTTGTTGTATCACCTTAATAAAATTATGAATGCATGATAGAAGATATTCATTGATTAGGGTGTTGACACTTATGATTGTACTAATGCATTATGGTGTTGTATGAGGTTTATGTTGTCTGCTAACATGAAAGGTACACCAAGAAAGACAAATCATGTTCTATTTCAAGAACATATGATCATGATGACATGAAGACAAAGATTCATCCATTGTCATGGATCACTTAGAAGATCTATTTACGAGGTATGTATAACTTGGTTCTATAATGGTTAACCTATGAGATATGTAGGTTACTAGCACAAGTCACTGAAGAGAACAAGAAGACATCATGTGGGTATGTTAGACATAACTAGCTAACATACCAATCCAGGTATGTTTTGTTGAGATATTGTAACTTCAAAGAATATTATATTTGTACTTTATTATTCCGGAGATGTTTCATTCCTCTGTGAAGATCTTATTGTATATCCGGAGATGTTTATTCCTCCGTCGGAATGTGGTAACTCGGGTTATTAGACTTCCCTATTGGGGGTCGGCCCTGTATGTGTTATGTGGGTCAAAGGGTTATTAGACCACCCTAGAGGGGTCGGCCCAGTTAGTTGTAGTGGGGTATTTAACCCATTGGTTAAATACGAGCCTACACGTACTTGTGTAAAATACATGTCAGTGTAGTGTATAAATAGAGGAGGTATGTTCCTCATTATATACACTCACTCACTTGAGAAAGGCGCATTTTGTGGAGGAGAGGTCTGCTATGGAGGAGAAGGAGCTTATGCTCAGGGTTTGCATCTTTGTATATTGCTGGTCATCTATATTGAGGAAGCTTTGCTGGGTTTTCTACCCCATGAGGGTTTCCCAGGATAAATCTCTGTCTCTTGTGTTTATGCTATGCTTGTTGTTTCTTCAGTGATCCTGTATATGCTATTATTGTGAAATAGAATGTAATGCTGCTATTTTCTGTCTTAGCATATTGAATTTTAACATGGTATCAGAGCTAACCTGAAGGAAGACAAGGTATGGCACTAAAGACACTTGCTTTACTTACGACAATTTGAAGGTTAGGGTTTTACATAGCAAAAAACAGTCATCGTAGAACTTTCGCTATAAATCCGTTTTGGCGAATTTTTCGGATCTGAAATTGTTACAGGACGAAGCTAAAATCTCCAGGTACCTTGTTTCCAAAGGAAAACTTCTAATTCGTTGTAATTTGTGATTTATGATCTGTACAATATAGGGTTTCTGCCTCTTCCAGATCTGAGTCAAAATCAGGTGACCTTGGGAAAAAGGTCATAACTTGGGCTAGGAAGCTCCAAATCAAATTTAGTGAAAAGTGACAGGTAGTACACAGACTGTACTATCTCAGAAAACTTTTTCAGAGGCCGAAGTTGAACCAGTGACACGTGGCATGCCGTACAAGTTCACTCTCCTGTATTATCTCATAAACAGGTCACGTTGCGACACTTGGCATAACTCTCTGTCAGAGAATCCAATTGAGGTCAGACCTATCAGGATGGAAAGATAACAGGCCGAGCTATCTCAGAAAAAATTTTCAGAGGCCGAAGGTCAAACAGTGACACGTGGCATTCCGTACAAGTTCGCTCTCCTGTATTTTCCCAAAACAGGTCACGTTGCGACATTTCGCATAACTCTCTCTCAGAACATCCAATTGAGGTAAGACCTGTCAGGATGGAAAGCTAACAGGTCAGGCTATCTCAGAAAACGTTTTCAGACCCTGTGGATCAAAAAATTCGGAGTTACACCAGAAACAATCAGGTACATATTTCTGTCAAAACAGAATTATTTTTTGGTACCTTCATTCGTGGCTTCCGGAATTTAGGGATTTGAAGAAAGTTGGAATTTTTGTAATCGGAGACCACGGCTGGATGCTACTCATCAAAATAGAAATTTAGAGACCAAGATCAGAATTTTTGGTTGGGCAGAAGGCCGGGCTTGATTAGACCCTAGTTCGGGACTTTGATCAGAAAAGCGGAAAATTAGGGCTTCTGTAAAAATGGGAATTTTTGAAATCTGTGACCACGGCTGGAAGCTCCTCAGAAAAATAGAAGATTAGAGCTTTGGATCAAATTTTTTGATGGGGAAAAAGAGTGGGCTTCATCAAACCCTAGTTCAGGGTCACGTCCAGTGAATCCGAAAGTTTCAAAGGCAAAATTGAGGAGTAAAACTTTGCAGTTTTCAAATTCTGAATATATCAGTTTGATCAGCTCATCAAGGCGCATATCTCTATCCTTTCGGAAGTTTGAAATTCAAAGTTTGAATTTTTGGGGTTTCTCTGACAAACCCATATCCAGCTCCAGGTCCAGTTCTTGCAAATCAAGTGGATAGGGTTAATCCTAGAAGAAGATGGATTGGTCACCTACATAAGTGAAGGAGTTCATGTTTCAGAGGGAGATGAGGCTAAGGCTTTACATAAGGAGATTACAAGCGATCTCGATAGGTATGACTCATCGAGGTATGTTTTGAGATTTGTTCATGATTAAGTTTATGGTATGTTTGTCTTCATGTTATTACTGTTAGTACAATCTTGATTTTAGATTTGTTGTATCACCTTAACAAAATTATGAATGCATGATAGAAGATATTCATTGGTTAGGGTATTGACACTTATGATTGTACTAATGCATTATGGTGTTGTGTGAGGTTGATGTTGTCTGCTAACAAGATACAGGTACATCACAAAAGACAAATCAGGCTCCACGACCATGAAAACATGAAGACAAAGACTCATCCATAATCTTTGTTCTACTTACGATGTATGTATGACTTTGTTATATTATGCTTAACCTATGAGACATGCAGGTTCTAGCTCAGGATCTCTAAATCATTGAAGAGATTGTTTAGGTATGTTGTACATAACCAAGTAGGTATACTAATCCAGGTATGTTTCCCATGAATCTTACCTTGTGTTAGGATCCCTTATATAAGTATACTTGGAATGATTGGTTATGCTTATTCATAAAGTTAGTAATCAAGGGATTATGCATATTATATCTTTTATCAATGATATGCATGAGTAAAAGAAGACTTCCCTGAAATCTTGAATACTAATGTTTATTAACTATAATCATGACTATACATTTTCAAGATTATTTAGTACTATAATGTTTTGATAGCATTTAGAATATACTAATGAGTGTATGTTTGTGTATGAGATCATGAGGATGACTCTTGAGCATGCACAGTGGTACAGAATGAATAGAAGTTCAAAAGACATACAGAAGATCAAGCGGGAGGCAGCCACACAAACATAAAAGATAAGTATTTGAGTTGTTATTTGAAATAGTAATGATATTGCCTGTAATAGGTTGTATGCATATTTGTATTCCTATAATATATCATGCTGAGTGTAAATATTCATAGAACATTGAACAGTATACTACTAATATGCATATGATTGGTAAGTTGGACAAACATTCCATTGTTGCTTGTCTAGAATGAAACCTCTTTGCTGACATGCTGAGAGTTGTGCACACTCTCGATAGTATGTTCTGGTAGAGATGGAAGGCATCTAGATAGCCACTGTATGCATACAGGATATGGGAAAGTGTTGTGCCAAAGTATTGGTCAAAATAGTTGCATCACTATGTAAATGATATCTGTATGCATAATAGGTTATCTTTTGATGATTATGAAGTATTACTAATCATGTACTTAATTTTGATTTGTAGGAAAGGTCATGAAGAATGATGGACACCGTACAAGTGGTGGATGTTCAAACAAGAAGATTTACAAATCAAGGCTCATGGCTAGAAGATTCTCTTAGAAAGGGGAAGAGAATCACGACAAGATGTTTGCTCCAAGTATGGTGTAATTAAAGAAGAAGTATGAATCAGGTTCTGTATAGGTACCTAAGTTCGATAATAAATTGATAAGCTTAATGATCACCATGGGTGATGTGGATCTCAACCTTTGCTACAAGGTTGAATATGATACACATATGACATGGATGCAAGAAGGAACTCACCACAGAGTTCGAATGATATTGAGGCTCATATCAGTAGACCCATCTAACGAGAGATGGCACAGATAGATATGCAAAAGATCATTCAATGCAGAAATGAAAAATGAAAGATCTCAAATTGATGCTTTACTTCCTAGGTCTGGAAGTATGGCAAGGCTCAGAAGGAATATTTCTCAACCAGGGAAAGTATGATGAGAAATATGACTTGAGGTGTTGGAATGGCCACTCTTATGGATTCCAACTTGAAGCTGTTAGGGGATAACTCATCAGAGTTAGTGGATATAACTCTGTACAGTCAAGTTATTGGGTCTTTGATATATCTAACATATACTAGGTTAGATATATGCTTTGTTATGAACACCTTGAGTTAGTATCTAGTGGAAACTAGATGTGTTTACCTGATAGTTGCAAAGTATGTGATGAGGCACATAAAGGACACGATAGAATTTGATCTATGCTATCTTGAAGATCATGACTTCAGATGGCTATTCAGATTCTGATTGGGCAGGAAGTGTATCAGACAAGAAGAACACATCGAGAGGATGTTATTGTCTGGGATTAGCCATGATCTCGTGGTTTAGCTGGAAGCAGTCTAGTGTGGCTCTCAGCACAAGCGGAATATATGGCTGCTTGCTCTGCTAGTTGTGAAGAAGTTTGGCTTTAGGATTGTTTGACTTAGAGATAGAACCAACTGAGATCCTATGTGATAATTAGAGTTGTATCAAGATGACATAGAATCTAGTGTTCCATGATAAGTCAAAGAACATATAGAACTAACAAGATATGACGCAGAAAGGAACTCTAAAATTTTGAATTTGTAACAGGTTACCGTTGTACTAACCAAACCTCTGTCTCGAGTGAAGTTTGAATACTTCCGAGACAACCTTGGTGTAGTTTAAAAGGACCCTCCTCGAAAGGGGGAGTAGTATAGTCACTACTGATGAGATTGTCTCATCGAACAACAAGGTCGTTGATGAGGTAACCTGTTCTCTACACCCAGTTACTTAGAATTATTTAGATTTAGGACTCTTATACTTAGAATACTTAGCTTTACTTATACATGCTAGTTGTGATGTATACATGTTTTGATGTTAGATGTATTAGTAAGAATACATGCTAGATGTGATGTATACATGTTTTGATGTATTAGTAAGAGTACATGCTAGTTGTGATGTATACATGTTTTGATGTATTAGTAAGAATACATGCTAGTTGTGATGTATACATGTTTTGATGTTAGATGTATTAGTAAGAATACATGCTAGATGTGATGTATACATGTTTTGATGTATTAGTAAGAATACATGCTAGTTGTGATGTATACATGTTTTGGTGTGATGTATACATGGTTTGATGTATTGGTGAGAATACATGCTAATGTGATAACTGCTCTTGTATAGATGAGAATACAGAAGGGGATTGGATCATCCCTGGACTTTCAGTCCTAAAGAGAGCCGTAGACGTAAGGTCTCCGAGAATGAAGTCCTTAGTGGACAATTGAGGGGATTGGATCATCCCTGGACTTTCAGTCCTAAAGAGAGCCGTAGACGTAAGGTCTCCGAGAATGAAGTCCTTAGTGGACAATTGAGGGGATTGGATCATCCCTGGACTTTCAGTCCTAAAGAGAGCCGTAGACGTGAGGCCTCCGAGAATGAAGTCCTTGGTGGACTTGAGGGGATTGGATCATCCCTCGACTTTCAGTCCTAAAGAGAGCCGTAGACGTGAGGTCTCCGAGAATGAAGTCCTTGGTGGACTTGAGGGGATTGGATCATCCCTGGACTTTCAGTCCTAAAGAGAGCCGTAGACGTAAGGTCTCCGAGAATGAAGTCCTTAGTGGACAGTTGAGGGGATTGGATCATCCCTGGACTTTCAGTCCTAAAGAGAGCCGTAGACATGAGGTCTCCGAGAATGAAGTCCTTGGTGGACTTGAGGGGATTGGATCATCCCTGGACTTTCAGTCCTAAAGAGAGCCGTAGACGTGAGGTCTCCGAGAATGAAGTCTTTGGTGGACTTGAGGGGATTGGATCATCCCTGGACTTTCAGTCCTAAAGAGAGCCGTAGACGTGAGGTCTCCGAGAATGAAGTCCTTGATGGACTTGAGGGGATTGGATCATCCCTGGACTCTCAGTCCTAAAGAGAGCCGTAGACGTGAGGTCTCCGAGAATAGAGGATAGGACTGCATCGTCCCTGAACTGATAGTTCAAAATGTACGTGATGGGGATTGCATCATCCCGGAACTGATAGTTCAAAATGTACGTGATGGGGATTGCATCATCCCGGAACTGATAGTTCAAAATGTACGTGATGGGGATTGCATCATCCCGGAACTGATAGTTCAAAATGTACGTGATGGGGATTGCATCATCCCGAAACTGATAGTTCAAAATGTACGTGATGGGGATTGCATCATCCCGGAACTGATAGTTCAAAATGTACGTGATGGGGATTGCATCATCCCGGAACTGATAGTTCAAAATGTACGTGATGGGGATTGCATCATCCCGGAACTGATAGTTCAAAATGTACGTGATGGGGATTGCATCATCCCGGAACTGATAGTTCAAAATGTACGTGATGGGGATTGCATCATCCCAGAACTGATAGTTCAAAATGTACGTGATGGGGATTGCATCATCCTGGAACTGATAGTTCAAAATGTACGTGATGGGGATTGCATCATCCCGGAACTGATAGTTCAAAATGTACGTGATGGGGATTGCATCATCCCGGAACTGATAGTTCAAAATGTACGTGATGGGGATTGCATCATCCCAGAACTGATAGTTCAAAATGCACGTGATGGGGATTGCATCATCCCGGAACTGATAGTTCAAAATGTACGTGATGGGGATTGTATCATCCCCGGACTTCGGTCCCTGAATTGATCCGTAGACGAATGGTCTCCGAGAAAGAGATTGTATTGATGATGTATCGGTGTGATGACGATGCTGCTGATCATGTGATGACGATGCTGCTGATCGTGTGATGACGATGCTGCTGATCGTGTGATGATGATGCTGCTGATCGTGTGATGACGATGCTGCTGATCGTGTGATGATGATGCTGTTGATCGTGTGATGATGATGTTGTTGATCCTGTGATGACGATGCTGCTGATCGTGTGATGACGATGCTGCTGATCGTGTGATGACGATGCTGCTGATCATGTGATGACGATGTTGCTGATCGTGTGATGACGTTGCTGCTGATCGTGTGATGACGATGCTGCTGATCGTGTGATGACGATGCTGCTGATCGTGTGATGACGATGTTGCTGATCGTGTGATGACGATGCTGCTGATCGTATGAAGACGATGCTAAAGATCGTGATGTTGATGATTGATGTTGATAGTGATGTTCCAGTAACTGCTTGAGTTACTGATGATGTTGAGAAAGCTTCCAGTGATTTATAGATGTATCATGTATGATGACTCCTTGCAGATGTTGTTATAATATCCTTCTCGTTAAGGGGGAGTGTTGAGATATTGTAACTTCAAAGAATATTATATTTGTACTTTATTATTTCGGAGATGTTTCATTCCTCTGTGAAGATCTTATTGTATATACGGAGATGTTTATTCCTCCGTCGGAATGTGGTAACTCGGGTTATTAGACTTCCCTATTGGGGGTCGGCCCTGTATGTGTTATGTGGGTCAAAGGGTTATTAGACCACCCTAGAGGGGTCGGCCCAGTTAGTTGTAGTGGGGTATTTAACCCATTGGTTAAATACGAGCCTACACGTACTTGTGTAAAATACATGTCAGTGTAGTGTATAAATAGAGGAGGTATGTTCCTCATTATATACACTCACTCACTTGAGAAAGGCGCATTTTGTGGAGGAGAGGTCTGCTATGGAGGAGAAGGAGCTTATGCTCAGGGTTTGCATCTTTGTATATTGCTGGTCATCTATATTGAGGAAGCTTTGCTGGGTTTTCTACCCCATGAGGGTTTCCCAGGATAAATCTTTGTCTCTTGTGTTTATGCTATGCTTGTTGTTTCTTCAGTGATCCTGTATATGCTATTATTGTGAAATAGAATGTAATGCTGCTATTTTCTGTCTTAGCATATTGAATTTTAACATGTTTTTCATATATCAAGTTAGAATCCTACCTTGTGTTAGGATCCCTTATATAAGTATACTTCGTATGATTGGTTATGTTTATTCATAAAGTTAGAAATGTAAGTAATCAAGGGTATATGCATATTATGTCTCTTATCTTGATTGATGGTTTAACTAACTAGTAGAGTCCTATGATCAAATAAGAATATGCATGAGTAAAAGAAGACTTCCCTAAAACCTTGAATACTAATGTTTATTATCTGTGTTTGAAATGATCATGGCTATACATGTTTAATATTATTGTGTTTTGATAGTATTAAGATTATACTAACGAATGTGTGATTATGTATGAGACCTCGAGGATAACACAATGATGATACTAATAAGCATGCATAGTGATTAAGGATGGATATAAGTTCAAGGACAAGTAATCCAGGAAGCAAAGATCAAGAGGGAGCACACTCCAGTTGTTCCTGCAAGGAAGCAAAGATCAAGAAGGATCACACTTCAGTAGTTTCTACAAGGATGCAGATATTCAGAGGGAGTTGACCACTTCTCACAATCCACATCAGAATGGAGTTGCAGAAAAGAAGCAAAGACTGAGAGGGAGTCAACCCAACAAACAAACAAAGATAAGTATTTCAATTATCATTCCTTGCATATTTTATTGTTTAAATAATATTGTTCAATAATGTATATACTGATGTTCCTAGAATTAGGTTGTGTATTATGCATATTAGAATAGTTGCATTGATGAACATTATACTACTAATATACATGGGTAAGTGGCCTATGGAACTGTACAACATTCCATTGATACTTATATAGAATGAAACCTCTTTGCTGACATGTTGGGATTTGTACACACTCTTAACAATGTTCTGGTAGAGATTGGAAGGCATCTAGAAAGTTACAGGATATGGATAAATGTTGTATTGAAGCATTGGCTAAATTAATTGCATGACTGTATGACATATTTCTTTATGAGTAAGAACTTGTTCTGAAAACTATGATATGTTTCTAATAATGCAATTTAACTTGTTTTGTAGGAAAGATCAGATACCATCACCTACAAAAGAAGGACTACAACATTTGTTCCAGCAACAAAGATATCTATTGAATATATTGAGGTTCCCAGGATCTGGGATGAAGTAATGGAAGAATACCATGATCTGTCGATCATGAAGAATGATGGTTGGGATGTGGTCCCAAACTAGAAGGGAAGTCTTCCATGAATTCCAAGTGGATCTATAAGATCAAGCATGTTGCAGATGGTAGCATGGAGAAATACAAAGCGAGTGGTGAAATGGAAGATACACCAGATGGATGTCAAGACAGCCTTCTTGAATGGTGGAGTCGAAGAGGAAGTGTATGTGGAGAAGCCACTTGGTTTTGAGACACATGACGAGAAGTCATATATATGCAGAACCTGGTATGGCAGGATAAATGGCTTTCTATCCAGTTTGGGCTTTACCAAGAGTAAAGCGGATTCCAACCTTTACTACAAGGTTGAGGAAGGCAATCCAGTGATACTACTTTTGTATGTGGATGACCTATTTGTTACAGGTGATGATAGATTGATTTCCGACACGCAGTGGAAGCTTGTTGTCGAGTTCAAGATGAAGGACTTGGGGATGATGCACTATTTTCTAGGCATGGAGGTGTGCAGAGTAAAGATGGAATCTTCCTTGGACAAGGGAAGTATGCAGTAGAGATCCTGAAGAGGTTCGGGAGGATGGACTATAAGGCCATGGCCACACATATGCAATCAAACCTGAAGCTTTTGTGTGATGCTTCATCTGATCCATTTGATGTCACGATGTATTGTCAGATGATTGGGTCCTTGATGTACCTGATGAACACAAGACCAGATATTTGCTTTGCAGTGAGCACATTGAGCCAGTTCCTGACGGATTCGAGGAGTGTTCACCTGGTTGCTGTAAAGCATATTCTGAGGTACCTGAAGGGTATAGTTGATTATGGGCTCAAGTATGATGTGAATCAAAAGTTTAACCTGCAGGGTTATGTTGATTCAGATTGGGCAGGCAGTGCTGCAGATAGGAAGAGCACTTCTGGGTACTGCTTTAGTATTGGATCAGGCGTGATATCTTGTTTTAGCAAGAAGCATTCCTGGGTAGCACTGAGTACAGCCGAAGCAGAGTATGTTGCGAAAAATGAGCAGGTTGCAGATGTATTGAACAAGCCATTGGCCAGAGTGCAGTTTGAGTACTTTAGAGAGAGGCTTGGTGCACTTCAGATTGAGGTTCCTTCCAAAGGGAAGTGATGAGTCCAAAAGATGCAGATGCACATGAGCTTTTCTGACATGGTTGATGTGTTTTCTTTGTGATGTAATTGCTGAGCCATTTTCACATGGTGGTAGATGTGTTCTCCCATGGTGTAGATGTAAGGGCTGAAGCCATTCTTCGCATGGTGGTAGATGTGTTCTCCCATGGTGAAAAAGTAAGGTCTGGAGCCTTCCTCGAATGGTGGTAGATGTGTTCTCCCATGTCGGTGGTGTATGTAATGGATGATGTGCATCTGGGCTGTGCTTCGTGGACGATGAGATGATCTGAAGAGGATGATGCTATGATGATCAGGAGGATCATGGATGATGAGCATCAGGACGATGCTCCAGTTACTGCTCTGTATATGTATATGCATCATGTTGGATGGTTGTTATGATCAGTTGGATCATCTATGTATGTATGCATCATGTTGGATGTTGGATATGATCAGTTGGATCATTTATGTATGTATGCATCATGTTGGATGTTGGATATGATCAGTTGGATCATTTGTATGTATTTGGTATATGCATCATGTTGGATGCTTGGACCATGTATCTGTATATGTATCAGGTGGATACTTTGTCTGATCAAGTAGATCATGTATGTTGATATGTATCAGGTAGATACATTATGTGATCAAGTGGATCATGTATATATGTATGTATCAGGAGGATACATTGTATGATCAGGTAGATCATGTATGTTGATATGTATCAGGTAGATACATTGTGTGATCAGGTGGATCATGTATATATGTATGTATCAGGAGGATACATTGTATGATCAGGTGGATCATGTATGATGATATGTATCAGGTAGATACTTGGTATGCATCAGGTATATGCATTGTATGATCAGGATGATCATGGTTGACGAGCTTCAGGATGTTGCTCCAGATGACATGGATCAGGATGATGTAGTGATGATGATCAGGATGATCATGTGTACATCAAGATGATGTATGGTGAGTATCAGGTTGATACTCTGTGGCTGTGGAACAGGTTGTGCAGATGAGCATGTTTGGGAGATCCTATAGGTCGGAGTTGTGTACCCGTAATAGCCTAGGATGCTCTTTTGATACATTGCTCTGGGAGGACATATAGTTTGTGCCCTGGAAGATCCTTCAGGTCAGAGTTTTGTACCCGTAACATCCTGGGATGCTCTTTCGAGGTTTTTTCCTATGGCATATAATAGCGCCCTGGGAGATCCTTCAGGTTGGAGTTGTGTACCCATAACATCTTGGGATGCTCTTTCGAGGTTTTTCCATGACCACGTGTAATTTGTGCCCTAGGAAATCCTACAGGTCGGAGTTGTGTACCCGTAACATCCTGGGATGCTCTTGCGAGGTTTTGTGGTGACCACATGTAATTTGTGCCCTGGGAGATCCTACAGGTCGGAGTTGTGTACCCGTAGCATCCTGGGATGATCTTTCAAGGTTTTGTGGTGGGGTCACATGCAATAGCGCCCTGGGAGATGCTACATGTCAGAGTTGTGTACCTGTAACATCCTAGGATGCTCTTTCGAGGTTTTGTGACGCATGTAATAAGTCCCGAGGATTCCACAGTATGGCCAGTGATGATGAAGACCTACAGGGGGTGGGCCTACATCCAGTATAAAAAAGGCCTGGCTCTGTAGAATTTCCTAGGACGAGTAGATTCAGAGATTGATTGAGATAGTAGCAACAGTGATGATGATGATGACTCGATGACAATTATCTAGTGACAATGATCCAGAGAAGAAGACTTGTGCTAGAAGACCTGTGTCGAGAAATACCTTCCTAGTTAAGAGGGAGTGTTGATGTATATGTAACTTCAGAATGTATTTCCTATAGAGATTTTATTATTCCTCCATACGGAAGTGTTTGTATTCCTATAGAGATGTTATTATTCCTCTATACAGAAGTGTCGTTATTTATATTGTAAGTGTCGTAACTTATACTTGATGGGTTATTAGACCACCTTGTTGGGGTCGGCCCTATATAAGTCATGTGGGTCGAAGGCTTATTAGACCACCCTAGTAGGGGTCGGCCATGTGGCTCAAAGGGTTATTAGACCACCCTATTGGGTGTTGGCCCAGTCAACATTGTGTTATGTGGTTAAGTTGAGGCCGACCTACTAAAGGTTATTAGGAAAGTCAAGTCAAGTATAAATAGAGTGCGGGAGGCACTCTATTTCATCATTCTATTCTCACACACACTCTTTGGAGAGTGGCGCACTTGTGGAGGAGGAGAAGCTGCTGCTAGGAGATGCCTATCTCTTATGCTTGGGTTGTATCATTGCTCTATCTATTTCTGAGGAAGTTATTGGGGTTTTTCACTTTTATGGTTTTCCCCAAGTAAACTCTGTGTCTCTTGTGTGCTTGCATTATTGTGTCCATGATTGATATGCTGTACATGTTATTCTCTCAGTTAAGATCCTAGATCAAATTGAAGTAACTTCTGAAAAAAATAACAGTGCTTGCAAGGGGCCTTCAGTGGCCATTCTCTTTGCTGCTGATGAAGCGGAATGTTGACTCTGTGTGTCATCCTTTTCTTCCACAATGGGCATTCCAGCTGGTAGTCTGCCCTTCTTTCCCTTCTTTGGTGTTGTTTCTTCTTTGTGTTTCTGATCTATTTGGGTATCTTGTTCATCGGTGTCCTTGATATTTATCTTCTCCTGAAGGGGTTCTACGTTATGCTCGTAGTCAGAAGCATCATCATGTGAAGTGGGAACTTTCCATTCGGGCTCCCATAGCTCCATCATTCTCTCGATCGCTTCCTTGTCCATTCGGTAAAATCCTGGATACCATAAATCCTGCTCCGCTATGTTGCCTCTTGGCTGAATGAATGTTTGGTGTCTTTTTCCTTGAAACCTCATGATGCAGGTGTATTCATTAGCTAGTGGTTTGGAAATGCGTGGTGTTTCCATTATTGCTTTGCGCAACTGGTGATAGTAAACGTAAAATACTTCAGCTGTTTGCTACTACCTATACTCCTTTGGGCTTTCCCATAGATTGGCAAAGCGCGTTCCTCGGCCTTGTCTAGCTAAAGTGGCAGCTCCCTGGTAACTTTCTGGCTCCTTCCAGCCTATAAGGGCTATCAATACTAGCAGCCAACTAAAATGGAATGGCGTTCCATCATCCTGGGTATCCTGAACATCTGCCAGAAACTTGTTCAATAGGAACTGGCACCATTGGTCAGATTTTTCGTGCAATACATTAGCGGCTGCCTTGATTGCGATCGTAGGTACCTCAGGTGGTCTGCACTTGCGCAACAGCTTTCCTGCACGCAACTGGGTCGTAAACTGTGTAGCGTGTTCATTGATTTCGACCATTGGGAACCCCCGTCCCTTACGTGCTACGCCAAACTCTTTTGCTATTCCGGTGCTAAGGGCTTTATCGTGCGCCTTCTTGATGAGGAGGTTAGCAGGGTGCTCTCCTCGCTTGTTTAGTCCAGTGATTTGATGGACTAGGTCGATATTGATATCAATGCCCATGTCCAACCACAGGAATCCTTCATGCACGCAAGTGAGCAGTGTGCGCACTACGAAGAAAAACTCAAAACTCTTAGTAAAATGTGGCATTTGCAGTAAATTTAATAAGCCTGATGTCTGGATGGCCCTTATCCATTCTTGAATTTCCAGCTTGCCATTGCAGGTCTGTGCGTCCATGACCCAATTGATATAAGCGTCTGGTCTAAACTGTGAGTAGTTTTTGGGCATCACCAGCGTACTCTCCAATAAGTTTTGGTCATCAAACTTGCAACCTGGTACACCACAAATCCCATTCTCCTCAATCTTAACCTTGGTAGAGATATCGGGTAGCGAGATTTCATATTTGAAGTTCTTTTCTATGTTTACTGGTGGGGCATCGAGCTTCCTTGGGGGAATGTAGTCGGGCACTGGATGAAATGGAAGAAATTGAGCCGAAGCTGTCTGCTGTGATGGCACTTCGGAGTCCCCCTTCTCTGGAGCTGCTGTCTCTTTTCCCTTGCTGCTTCCTGCAGCCTGTCGTGCTGAACTTCTGGATGGAACTAGTTTTGTTGTCGTCATTGCTGTTGGAATCCCTGCTTGCTCAAATAATTGAGAAATATCTGCTAGCTCAACCAAGTCGCTCATATAATGCTTTGGTCACTCGGCTCTCAACTAGTTCAAGCACTTCATAAAAATGGTTTAAGTGGCCAAGCAAGGTCTATTTGTAGCCGCTACGTGGCCTTTCGTAGTGCCCGAGGTCCTTAAAGCCATCTTGATTGCCAATTTGTGCGTATTTCTTGGGTCTGTCAGCTGATCCTTTTTGTAACACGAACGTTGTTTCCTTAAATGCCAAACGTTTTCCTGCCAAGCCAGCTTGTCAAATCCGTTGAATTCGCATTAATGGCTTAGCCTGGTAGCCGGATTTCAGTATGAACTGGTCACTTCGGTCTTTAATGGGTTCCAAAATGTCCCATCCATCTTTAAAGTGTGAGTTTCCCTACTGCCACCAATTTGGTTAACGGCCCACTAACCGGCCGACAGATGTGTTGGTGACAGTTTTCGTTATAATGCACTGGCAGTCTAATAGGATGTTCGGTATAGGACGTGCACTGGGTGTTACCTTCTGCACAATTGTCAGTCCACCTTTTCTACGCGACGAGCTTTTGGACTTTCTCTGCGCATCCACTCTTCTCTTGCCTCTTTTCTTCTTCTTCTTCTCTTTTTTTTTTTTCGCGCACAACTTCAGCAGTGTTGTGTGATACACTTCCCCTAATCATATAGGATTCTGCGTAAGCGGACTATCGTGGTAAAGCTTTAGTCTGCTACCATTTATCAAACTTGGTAAATTATCTCTGGCTAATGTAGATAACTGGACTTTGCCACCATTAGTAACATGCATTACAGTATATGGGCCAAGCCAATGCATCTTAAATTTTCCAGGAAATTTCATGAATTCGCTATCATACAGGAGGACTAGATCACCTACCTGAAAGTTCTTGTTCTTGATGTGGTGATCATGCCAAGATTTTTCGCGCTCTTTATGGACTTGTTGGTGGAATCTTGCGACGAAGCGATCTTCCTCTAGCCCAACCAAGTGTAGGAGTCTTTCTTTGAGTGCTGCGCGATCAACCGTACCTGTAAACACTGTTATCCTCAAGCTGGGAACAATGTACTCCATCAGCATTATTGCTTTTTGTCCATAGGCCAACCTGAAAGGTGTATGGCCAGTTAGTTTCTTACAGGTAGTCCTGTATGCCCATAATACAGATGGGATGCGCAGGTCCCAATCGTCCTGATTGACGTTACATATCTTTGTTAGTGCATTCTCCAACACTTTGTTAAATGCTTCAACAGTTCCATTCGCCTATGGATGATAAGGCGTGTTGTGCTAATGATGAACGTGGAACTCTTCGGTTAAAGCCTCAATGGTTTTATTCAGAAAATGAGTGCCTTGATCACTCATCAATATCTTCGGGCATCCAAACCTTGTAAGGATATTCTCATATATGAATTCCGCCGCTGTAGCTGCGCTACAGTCTTTGACTGCCTTTGCTTCTACCCCTCTAGTGATGTAATTGGTAGTAGTAATGATATAACTCGCACCATTTATTTTTCTTGGTGGGTTAATAGGATCCACAAAATCAATGGCCCACTTCTCAAAGGCCTGCAATGTCAGCTGTGTATTTAATGACATTTCATCTCTGCGTGATGGCTTCCCTGTCCTCTAACAGACGTCGCAATTCTGGCAGTATTCCTTCGAATCTTTATGAATTGTAGGCCACCATAGGCCTGCACATAATATCTTCTGCGCAATAGCTCTTCCTGCATAATGGCCTCCTGCGACTCCTGAGTGTGCATCAGCTAGTATAAACGGTTTCTCATGCTCTAGCACACATCTGTGTAGTACTTCATCCAGTCCTAGTTTGTATAGCTACCCTGCAATTATAGTGAAGTCTGCTACGTGCACTACCAACTGCTTCTTCTGCTGCGTAGTGAACTCTGCGGGTGAGAATCCAGTGGTCAAAAAATCAATGATATCCTAGTAGTACTCATCTGCAACTTGTATGGCGAACAACTGCGCATCAGGCAGATTGTCCTCCAAATTCATAGGCTCTTCTATTGAGTCAATTCTTGACAGATGATCAGGTCCCAAATTCAATCTTCCTGGCTTCACAACAATCTCAAAATCATACTCCTGAAAGAGTAGTAACCATCTGCATATGCGCCCCCCTAACACTGGCTTATTAACAAGGTATTTTAAGGCAGAATGGTCAGTGAACATGGAGAAGTGTGCACCAAGCAAGTAGTGCCTAAACTTCTGTAGCGCATATACCATTGTGAGTCCTTCTCTTTCAGTAGTAGTATAGTTCTTCTCGGCAGATGATAACTTTCTACTGGAAAAGGCAATGGGATGATCAATGCCTCCCTCTCCTGTTTGTGCAAGAACAATGCCCAATGCTATGCATGATGTATCCACATGGACGTGAAAAGGCTTCTCCCAGTCTAGGAAAACTAGGATCGACGCAGTGACCATTTTCTCCCTCAATGTGTCGAAGCCTTTCTCACAATCCTCATTCCAAATGAATGGTACATCTTTCTTTAGCAGTTTTTCCATCACTGCGATTATCTGCGCATACCCTTTTATGAACTTCCTGTAGTAACCGGTATGCCCCAGTGTAGTGCACAATTGCTTAACTGAATTGGGTGTAGGCAAGTTTACAATGACTGCAATTTTAGTAGGGTCTACCATCAACCCCTGTTTGCACACAATGTGTCCCAACAAGACTCCATAGGGAACACAGAAGATACACTCCTTCAAGTATAATTATATTTGGTGCTATCTGCACTTTTCAGCATCATCCTGAGGTTTGTGGCATGGTTCTTCAATAGCCCGAAAATGGTCCAATCATAAAAGTAAACCTCTAGAAACTTATGTATAAAATCCTTGAATGTTGCGACGACCACTCTAGAGAATATGGCGGGTGCATTTTTCAGACCAAAGGGCATCACTGTGTATTGGAATGACCCCCACTCTGTAGCAAAAGTTGTCTTGTGCCTATCTGTGCGATCAATCCTAATCTAATGGTAACCAGAGAATCCATTAGTAAAAGAATAGGCCTCATTCCCTCTAGCATTATCTAGCACTTCATCTGTAAACAGTGTAGGGAATGGGTCATGCATTGAAGCATCATTCAGTTTTCTGAGATCCACACAAATTCTGATCTCGCCCTTTGTTTTCTTGTCCTGGATAACCATCGGGCTTATCCATTCAGATTCTTCGACTTGCTCAATGATGCTTGCATCAAGCATCTTATAGAGTACTTCCTTAACTCATTTTTTATCGCGTGGGTTCAGTCTATATGGTCTTTATTTCACAGGTTTCATGCTAGGATTAAGAGGAATTTTCATCACTCCTAAGTCTCCCAAAATACCTTTCATTTCTGTGAACTTGGTCGGGAATAGTTCTTGATATTCCTATAATATATCCGTGACCTCGTCAACTATATCTTCATCCCAATAATCTCCAATAGCTGTGAACTTTGGCTCTTCACTAGTTCCAATGTTTACTTTCCTTGTTTTCATAGGTCCACTCATATCTTGAATTTCTAGTGGAGGTCCTTCTACCTCGCGCGATCCCTCTGACTCAGGTATCCGTATGTTGCGCGGGTCCTCCTCATCACTATCTGGTGTATCCTTGGCTCCCCCATCAATGTGATAAAAATCAAGAGCATGTTCTAGCTGCTATTCCCATTCAGGTTGTAGGCACTCAGGTATGCAATCTATGCCAAAGAATTCTTCTAGTGTCATGTTTCCTTGTGTACAATCTGGGATGGATATTTTTTTCTTAATGACCTGCAGCACGTCATTGATACTTGGATGCTCGTCTTCGAAGCTGAAATCCTGCTGGAAGGTCGCAGTGAGGCCTGACCAGTCCACTGTGCCTCTGTGCAATTCCAGATCTAGGTACCATTTCTTCGGAATCGGTTCTTCTAATGTGTGCACGAACAGATGTACCCATTCTATCTATGGTCTTTCCTTCCATGTTGTGGAACACACCAGAATATGCTCTCTTGGATCTATCTGTCTGTTATATTTCTCAAAGGATAGGGTAACCTTATCAGCAAACCTGATTTGCATCTTAATTCTACATTGATCCCATGTTGTTAGTATCTTCTTATGCACAGTCCACCATCTGGCAGGTATGCCGCGCAATGCCATGTGTAGAGCTGAGACACAATGTTCATCCATAAATATTGCAGTATATTCTTTGATAAAACAATACACATTAGCTAAACCATCAAAGGTAGGAATTGGAGTTACCTCTTTCCCAATCCAACGGAGTGACTTCGTGATCCGTGCGCATTTCCTGGAAGATACTTCATGTAACCTGCTTTGCTAGTTTTCTAGTCCTGCATCCGAATCTGAAATGCAAGAGCTATCATAGCATCAACTGAGTGTGCCCTCTGCAGTTGGATTAATATAGTCAACAGTATTGGTTGTCATCTTGTAGATATGGTCCAAGTCTTGAGCTCTGGATTCCTCTTGAATCGGTTCAACATACCACTCGCCCTGCAAAGGGTCTAATGGTGCGATGACCCTGATATCATTGCCTTCAAATATCATTTTCATAGTTTTTAAATCAATAATGGCAGAGTTTGTCATTTCCCAATCGATACCTAGCAGTGCTGGATAAGGATGGCTGTCATCCACTATTTCAATTACTCCACAATCGGCATAGCTATGCACTCCATCAATGTCAACAATGGTGTTGGGTAATATTCCCAAAGGTATAACTATCCCTTGGTTAGCCATTCTCAATTGTAGAGGTGACCATTGTAACTTGGGTTTACCCATCTAATCCCATGTTTGCTTGGTCAAGACATTTACTTCGGATCCAAGATCAAGAATGATCTCATCCATATCATAATCCCCAATCTGTGCAGTGAGTCTCATTTCCCTTCCTATTCTCTTAGGACTCCTAATATTGTGGACTACACCATTGGCAGCCCACTTGTCATTGTTTTCCTCATACTGCCTTAGCAGCTTTTCAAATTCCGTGAAAGCATCTGCGCTCTTTAGTAATTTCATGCAGCTACGTAAGAACTGTGCAACAGAGGTCCCTGCATTTTTCTCATCTTGCGTTGTTGGCATATTCTCTCTTTTTGTTATTTTGCTGTGCAACTGTGTTCTGGGGGAGCCAGGTGGCCGTGCCCTGAATATGTCTCGTGCTTCCTCAAATGCTCCCTTATTTTTCTGTAAATCTAGACCCGGTGCTTTCCCAGGAGCTTTCCTAATCCATACTGGCTCTCCAGGATTTTGTCTAGAATCACACGTTCCAGAAGTCGAAGCTTCTGCACCTCCATCCCATCCTATATCAGTGCCACTGCGTGTGACAACGTTGACACTTGGATCTGCAGTTCTGCTCTCTGTCGTGATCAACTGAATATTGGGAGTTGGTGGTTCTGTTCATCTTCTTTTCTACATTTCTACCTCAAGTACAGGACAGTCTTCAATAACATGGTCAAATGATTTACAGTAATTACACATAGTGCATGGGTTTGTACAATCTCTAGAAACGTGACCTGGCTGGCTACAATTATAACAGATCACCTAGCCGCAGCCTCTTCCTTGCGTCGGGCCGACATTTCTTCCTCTCCCGCGGTATCCACCACCATGGCCTTTATATCCCCCTTGATCATATTAGGTGTTTTCTTGTTTTGGCTAAGTTTCCTCCTGAATGCGATACATACCACCACCTCGCATTGCTTCCATGTTGCGCTTTCTTTCATTCATGAGCTCATACACGCGAAAGTTGGATTCGTCATGTCCCACTGATTTACAGAAATTACAATACAAGCTCTTAGGTGTTCTTACATATTTCTATAGTAGGTAAAAATCTTCCGGCCTGTGTCCTTTGGTTTTGCATATTTCACACCACGGTGCCTGATTATGATTCATATTAATTGGGTTTGGTGCGCCACTATCAAGATAATCTTGAAGCAGAGGGCAATGTTCTTTGGTATGACATTCTCCTTTGCATCCGGTGCACCAAACTTCATGTCTGTGTTCATATCTTTGATCTTTGTCATTTTTCATACCCTGTAATTCTAACATCAGCATAGTCAGCTGGTTCTGAATCTATGACATCCCAACGCTACTCTCACCAATTGGTGAAGCCTATAACTGCATTGCGATCTTTAAGGCCTCTGCCTGCGATGCAATCTTCTACTGCATGAATGGTTGTCTAATGTGAGGCAATAGCGCAGCGATGAACCATTCCTTGTGTTGTTGTGGAGCTATCATGAAACTAACTTGGTCTAACAATGTTTTAAATTTTTGGTCAAATTCCCAGACCGATTCAGTAGGCTTCTGTTTGATTTCCTTTAATTCCGTTATGCACTGCGATTCTAACATTGGCTTCTTAAACTCTACGACCAGTGCAGCCTGAATTTCTGTTAGGGTTCTCGGTTGTGCTTGAGAATATTTCACAAACCAATGCAATGCACGGTCTCTTAAAGTAGTGATGAGCTACGCTCTCTTCACAACATCATCCTGGATTTGCTTTAAACTCCATACGGCTTCACATAGAAACCAGTGCTGCTCAGGGTCTTCTAGACCCATTCCTTTGAATATCAATAGTTTTATATCGTTATCTGTCATTCTCCTTCTTGGTTGTGCACTGCTTTGAGTAGTGCTGACTATTTTCACAGAGAAAACAAAGGGAATATTCGGGATACTGGGATTCTGCGGACTGGGTTATGCGACACTCACAACGGGTGGTTTCTAGTCTAAGGGTGGCATGGTTTCTGCTACCGATGGATTCTGAGGTGTAGTGGGATGAATAGTGACTAATAACAGCGTGGTCTAATTGTTAAGATCACATGGGAGTTCGGTATCTACGCGGATTCTAGGTCCTCTGGGATTCTTTTCTTTAATAAACTTATATCTCTTTTCACTTCTCAGATTATGAGTTTCTTGGTCAGAATCACTATAAATGCTATTGACCATGATAGATGTAAAAATATTACTGCATCCTTAAAACTCCTTTCTCAGCTAAAAACATTTTAATGTATAGACTGAGATTGCTCAAAAACTTACCTCTGAATCCTTCGAAAAAGTATGCTTCAGCTTGACTATAGGACTTCAGTGTGTCGATAGCAAACTCGGTCACAAATCCTTCAAGTATACTATTGACCCAAAAGTGGACTACTCATTACAATGGGATGTCTATTGCTTTAAGCTGCGCTGTGAGCTCTGGGGTCCACTCTGTAGGTACTCCCCCTTGAAAACAAGTCTTCTTGAGTCATGATATCCACGCGTGTAGCTCGTTTGGAAATGTATCCCAAAATATCTCGTGAACATCTCTCCAGAAATATCTGTTCAACCACTCTACATTGGATAGGCGCGGGTGTTTGTTCTCTTTTCTTGCAAAGTCTCTTTCAATCTTGTCGCACCAATCCCAGATCTCTTTCTGTTTAGGATGCCAATTTTCTAAACCTAATGGGAACTGGTATTCTTCTTCACACATTAATTTCCAACACACTGTCGCATCACTGGTTTTAGCCGAGCAATGGAACCATTTGTTGGCTATCTAGACTGAGTTAGAGGTTTCCAATGTAGACCCAAATACTTCGCGATTCAGGGAACCAACAAATCGCCTATTCACCAGCCCTTTCAGCAACAGGCTGTGTGCAGCTCGAGGTCTCACCCGAGGCGAAGCTGCAGGGGGTGGTTGCGGAATCAAGTTTCCACGACCGAGTGATGCGATGGGGGGAAAGCTATTAAGAAACACTGCGCCTTGTGGGTTGCGCGGATAGGTAACTGTGCAAAACTTATGTTCCACGTCGGATACTTCAGCACGCAACTGTGCTCGCACCTCCAATGACTGTGTGGTACAGGATACCTTTGCATTACGATAGTAAGCTATCAACAGCCTACCTTGCAGCAACCTTCACTGACTCGGCGCATCAATGAGACTGCACGTCCTTGCCATGGTGTCCAATTCTAACCACTCTACTTAGCATTCCTTATTCCGTTCAAGTTCTTCTCAGTAAATTTTAGATGGTTTAACAACATATGTTACTGTGTGCTCCAACGATGCGCTTAAACTCAGTGTTCACTACTTTACCAATATATAGATTCATACATTCCAATCGACAGATTCATACATGTTTAGTACTTAATATTCCTCTGTGCATGCATTACTTAATATATTATTCCCATTCATTGTGGTGAATACATATAAAAGCAATCACATAACAGAATTTTTCAGCATTAAACATTCATACTAATCACTTGAACAATCATAAACACACATTGGTCACACAACACAGAATTTAACATGGTTCACCCCCCGGATGGAGGCTACGTCCACAAGAACGATTGTTAATATTGCTCTTAATGGGAAGGGTAAAACCGCTCTTAGTATGTGCACTTAGCTGCAGACTCTCTTCTCTCTCAGATAAGTCTTTGCGCACTCAGCTGCAGAGCCTTTACAATGGCTGTCTAAACTTAAGATTCTACAATAATCAACATTTAACCAAATGAGGAGTTCAACAACAACCCATTCCCATACAAAATCATGCCAATTTATAGATCATGCCCATAGGTCATGTCTTTACAATCATTAGGCCAAAATGCCAAGGTTTCCAAAACTGGTGTGGCTAACCGCCATCCTAGCTGTCGCCGTCGACAGCCTGCTCTGCCTACTCTAGCTGGGCCACTCATGGCTCACACGCTCTTCTAATAGCACAGTCCTCAAAATGGTTATACTGCAACATGGCCTGTAACTTTCCACTCCTTCGCCTGCCTGTTGCCATCGGCGTTGTGGCCTAGCTTCTCAACTGCTTTCTGCCACAAGTTCAAACAGGTCGCTTTCATTTGTCGTCCACCTTTTCCTTACCCAAAATAGGTCATGTCCCTATCTGACCTCTACCCATGTTCTAAACCAAAAATAGCTCATGCGCTACCATGCGCATCATCCTACTACGTGACCATGCCTTAGTCATCGCCATCGCGCGACACGTGCAACACCTCAAAATTGTCAGTCGCCTGCCGCCGCGCACAATGTGCTTTTACCAAAACTGCTTTCTCTCCCTACTGCAACGTGCCATGTGCAATTATCAAAATTGCCTTTTCTTCCTGCTGCAGTGCGCTATGCTCGTTTTTCCATACTTGTATGTTTTTCCAATGCACTTGGGCCCAGCCCAACACAAGGAGCCAATGCTAGATGGGCGAGCCCATTCTTCAGGTGGAAGCATGTTTCCACCCTCTATGTCGCTATCAGAGTTAACACCCATAGCCGGGGAGCAACTGTCATTTTTTTCTTGCAAGGTGCAGAGTTGCGAGAGATGTTCCATAAAGGAGTCTGTTAACTTTCCATCCCAAAGGGGGAGATCGCAAGAGACCCCCTTGTTGGCAAGGTTGTCAGGTAGGTAATTCTCCTTTCTTCTCACATGGTGGAAAGTGATGTCCCTGATATCCTTCATGTTGCTGGTAAGTATCTGCATTCTATGCTCCAGTATCCAACTTGAAGAGAGCTTGGAAACCTGGGACCCATTTTGTAGCTTAGAGGCTAAATCAAGGACCATATTAGAGTCTCCTTCAACAATGAGAGGATGAAGATTGTGCTCACATGCAATGGAGATTCCATGTAAGATACCTTCCAGTTCAGTTGCATTGTTGTTGTCATACCCGATGTACCCATGATAGATTATGATAACTGAGCCTTCATGGTCCCTGAAGACTCCTCCGAAGCTAGCCAAGTTGGGATTTCCTTTAGAGGCCCTAGAAATGTCAAGTTTGAAAAGACCCCTGGGGGGGTGACTAGATATTTAGGCTGGAAGGGCGCAAGATCATGGAATTACTGCCCTAGGGGATAGATGAGGAGATAAATTCCAGTTGGAAAGGATAAGTTTCAGCAAATCCGCGGAGGGGAGATCGGAGATGTTCTAGTCTTTAGGAAAGAGATTTTCTTTAAGGTTTATTTTTAATTTGTCATAGATAGCCTCATCAGTTCTACACTTTCCATGAAAGATACTTAGGTTTCTTTCTTTCCAGAGGATCCAGAGCAAGAAGCCTGGAGTAATGCTCCAGAGATAGTTGAGCTGAGAGCTTTCAAAGGGGTCAACTTCCCTTGCAGAAAGGTCTCTGTAATATCCCCTTTGACTCTATTGGAGTGTCTAAATTTTTCTGCGACACGGTCGCATAGAAAAGAGGCTATATTGCAGGAATCAAGTAGGTGATCAATAGTCTTAGAGTTGCAGTTGCACATTTCACAAAAGGGAGGACCGATGAAGCCTTTTTTTTAATATTATCCCAAGTGAAAATACGTCGATGTGAGAGTAGCCGAAGGAAGGTGGAAACATTGGGCCAAAGATAGGCGCTCCAAACCTTTTTCCAGAGGGCAAAATGGAGGAATTCATCTTTGAGAGACAAGATGGAGTAGGCCTCCTTAACCATGAAAGACCCCTTCGGGAGATGGCCCCATCAAAGAATATCCTTTCCAGTGCTAATGTGAATCTTCCTGGTCAAGAGGTCAGTTGTGATGGGCATGAGGAAATCAGGCTCGAATCGAGGCTGCTAGTGCATAGGGTCCTTCAAAATTCTGAAGGGAGGAGGGTTGGCCGGATCCCAGAAATCTCGGACTGCAGAGGAGGAGGTCGCTTTCCATATCATAGAAGATGTTCTGCAGAAGGGGAGACTTCTAAGAATAGTCATTTTCTTCCAGGAGTCCTGCTAGAAGAGGGCGTGGGCACCATCTTTAATCTCCCAGAAGTTGTGTTGAATCAGGGATCTCTGAGAATTAGTTTCCTTACATATAGACGAGCCGGGGGGTAACAATCATAATGAACCAGCTGAGAGGGGTTCCACTCTTGAGCATATTTTATGTTACAGAGTTGGGCCTAGGGCATATCATTGCTTGAGACCCACCTCCACCAAATTTTGGCAGAAAGCGCTTCATTATTTAAATCAGGATCACGTAGACCTTGTCCCCCTTCATGCTTAGGAAGACAGATAGTATGCCATTTCACCAGGTCCCACCTGTTGTTCAGGGAACCTTTTCCCCACAAGAAGGTCCTCTAAAGCTTACGGAGATATTTCAGGTTCCATTTGGGGGTTTCCAGGACTGAAGAAAGATACAGGGGCATAGCCCGAAGGACATCTTTGAGGAGAGTAAGGCGACAGGCCATATTTAAAGAGAAAAAGGCCCGGGAAGAGATACGTTGTTCCATTTAATCTAAAAGCTCTTGCCAGTAATATTGCTCGATGGTAGCATCGAAAATGGGATCTCCAATGTACTTAGAGGGTAAGGTGGAAACAGAAAATCCGAGAATACGAGAGATGCTGCATCTGGTGGTGGCATCAGTATTTGAAAAAGAAGATCTAAGATTTTACTAGATTGCTGGTCATTCCAGAAGCATCCGGGAAGAGATGGAGAATCTTATTTAGGGAGCGAGCTTCTTGAACAGAGGGATGGCCAAAAAGGATATTGTCATCAACAAATTTTTGGTAGGATATAGGGTCCCCACGCGGAGGGAGAGGCCCCTCAGAGACCTAGATTCGACTGCTACACTTATCATACATCCAAAACCCTCTTCCATAAGGATGAAAAGGAATGGTGAAAGGGGGTCACCTTGATGGATACCATGAGAGAGGATGAAGGTTGAGGAGGGGGATCCATTGACAAGGATGGAAAAGAAAGCATAGGAGACCCAGCAAGTCCAATCATGGCTGAATTCTAAGGCTAACAACATCTTCTGGATGAAATCCCAACTGAGCTTGTCAAAATATTTGGAGAGGTTCAGCTTGATAAGCATACCCAGAACATGGTTGACTTTTAGGGAGTGAGTGATTTCATGGACAAGGATAATACCATCAAGGATTTTGCTTCCTTCTACATAGCCAGTTTGTTTAGGAGAGATGAGCAAAAGGAGGAGGGGTCTGAGGTGATTAGAAACAGCCCTTGAGATAATCTTGTAGATGAAATTATAGAGGGAAATAGGCCTAAACTTACCAGGATGAGAGGCTCCTTTCTCTTTGTGAACCAAAGATAGGTGGGTGGCATTGAGTGCCGGAAACACCCATTGCTTGCATCTAGACTCTTCCACTACTTCCAACACCTCAAATTTCAGCATGTCCCAATAGTGGTGGAAGAAGTTGATGGTGAATCCATATGGGCCAGGAGCTTTACCCTCCGCCATCTGATTTACCGCATTTTCCACTTCTTGTAGGGAGATAGGTTGCATTAAAAAGGCATTGTGCTCCTCAATTATGATAGAAGGGATGTGATGCGTAACTTAAGAAATGTAATTTGATATGGAGTCAGGATGTTCAATGAGGAGATCCTGGAAGTAGCCAGTGAGTTCATGTTCTATGTCAGCATGGTCCTCAAGGACCTCTCCAGTGTCCTTCTTGAGTTTGATGATACAATTGTGCATGCGGTGTTGAAGAGTAGAGCGATGAAAGAAAGAGGTATTACGTTCACCCTCTTTTAGCCAAGTAACCCTTTATTTTTGCCTCCATAAGATTTATTCTTGATTGCAACGCTAGTTAAGCCTGTCCTCGAGATCATTTTCCTTGAGCTTATGAGCCGTAGAAAGGCCTTCATACCTGAGCACTGGACCATACCTATACACTTAAAACCTATCTGGGCCAGTGCTTAGGTACATCGCGGTGGGTTGTTGTCGACAGTGATGGGAACCCCTATCGACTGGGTTTGAGTCAACACATTTCAGCTCGGGACTGAAATCTTTTGGTATCAACGGCCTCTTTAGCCTTTTGGAAACTATACTATTGCATCTGAAACTCAAAAATTGCATGATTTTCCTCTCTCTGTCCTTCTGCGTCCACGGATACGACCAACTCATTTGAAACATCCACTTTGATCCTTTTAGCTCCCTCTGATTTTTCCATTCCTGTGTCAGAGACTTCAACATAGCTCCTTTTGCCAGAATTTTTTGCCGTGTCGGAAAGCACCATCTCAGAAGAAGGATTTTCTGGTACGTCTGGAATTGGATGCGAACATGACGGTCCCTCCTCATCCGACTCATATTGCAACAGATTTTCCCTTCTGGACAGACCTTCCACCTCAACATGACCAAAGGCCCTATTCTTGTTCAGTTGCGTCCTATCATAGATTATGTGGAAAGGGTCATACTGGATAGCGACGTATTTTTTGGAACCCCAAACCTTCTAACTGTTGTTATGTGAGTGAGACGACATGTTTGTTCTTTATAATAAAGGGGCCCACCTTCCAAGGAAACATGATGTTAGAGGCTTTCCTGAACAACAAGAAGTGCTCATAAAGAAATCCTTGGGGTAAGGAAAGCCAGTATCATGTGAGGCTCCTTCATGAACCCATATACCCTGAGGACTGTGTGCCGCTTGTACAAAAACCAGTTCCTAACTGCCAAATCTTGCTTCAACTACATAAAAGTTCTCATCTCAAGCAGGACTCTTACTAGTTCTTCTCTGAAAAACAACTTGTAAATCTCTGCAACAATATAATTCATGTAGTTGAAAGAATTATCTTACAAGGAATCTAAAAAGACTTCACGCGAAAACCTCATTTCTTTCTGACTTGCTCACATCATCATCTTCATTAGGTGGGACTGGAACCTAAAACAACAAGTGTTTTGGAAACCTACCAATTGAGAATGGATGCTCTCGGCCAGGAATTCTTCCAACTTCAGACAAGGTAATAAAGAATATTTTTGTTGGGCCCAGGTTGAGTTAAAGTTTTGGGAAGCACCTTTTTGAAGCAGGCAGGGAAGGCTGAGCTGAGTGCAGCTCAGAAACACAATTTTGGCTAAGTATTGAGGATGCTACAAAGTTGCGCGCAGCATCCAAATTTTGATGAGGCTACGGAGTTGCGTGCAGCGTCGAAGTTTTGGCCGTGATGCAAAGACCAGTACTGCGTAGAAGCAGTGCTATGGAGTTAGGAGGCAACGTGGAGCCAACAAAGTGGTGTGTTGGAAAAGTATCAAGTGTAGTTACTGACTCGACGGGTAGCAGCAAATTTTGGAAAGATACTTCAGGATTGCCGAGCGGTGGATGTAGGAAAAACAAGAAGGCGGCCACGCGTGGGTTTCTAAGGAAAGCGACGTTTGGAATGCGTAGAAGGTAAAACCGTTAGAGAGAAACAGTTCGGCAGAAGCAGCCTGTAGGCATGCATGCGACGGGAAGGCCGATAGCAACAGAATGAGGACGTGGAGATCCGCCATGATCAAGCAGACGCTACCAGGAGCTAACAAGTTGGTTTGGAAAATCGGCACAGTTTTGGAAACCCTTAGGGTTTTGGGTTTTAGGTCTTCGGCATTGTACAGACATGACCTTCGGGCATGATCTATTTTAAGAAGACATTTTGTATGGGATGGGGGTTCTCATTGTTGTTATCCTTGTGGATTGTTATTCTTTTGTAGTTGCTGAGAACTTAAGGAGATAATCGTTTTATTGTAAAATCTCTCTGAGCTAAGAATATTGTAAAGGCTCTGCAGCTGTGTGCGCAGAGACCTAGCCGAGAGAAGGAGAGTCTACAACTAAGTGTGCAGACTAAGAACGGTTTCCCCATCCTTTTTTAAAGAAATATATTACAACCGTTCTTGTCGACGTAGCTTTCCATCTGGGGAAGTGAACCACGTTAAATCTTGTGTTATGTGATGATGTTTATGAATGAATGACTATCTGTATTTTCTGTAGAATGAATGCTTGAATGTTTCCTTGCATGCTGTAAAATGAGAACTTTGATATGAATTTACCAATAGGAGAAGTTTGGGAATGATATGCTAGGTTCTGTGGAAGCAGATGAATGGTGAACATTTCAATTCTATGTTAAGGCCGTGAATCAGTCATTTAAATATAATTACTTTCTTAAACATAGTAAAGGAACGCAACATAGTTAATTATGTTTATCATTTTAGTTCATTTTGTAATAATCCAAGTTCTTGACGAATGCTAAAAAGATAGCCAGTAAATGCCTGAATGAATGGATGAGTGATATTCATTTTAGTGCCTTAAAGATTCCGAGATTCTCCAAGTAGAGGATAATCGTGGGTGATTCGCAGTTCCAGTAGAATATTCGCAGCAGTAAGAACCCTTGGTGCAGCCCGCAGTGTTTCCTCCACCGCGCAGTACTACTTGTAGCATATATCCTGCTGTGCACCGCATCACTTTGCCCATAGTGCCCTCCTTCTGTCCTGCGCTTCGCAGCCTGTTCAGATAAACAACTCATTATTTACTATGGAAACCTGATTCCGCAGTACCCCATAAATATACACCTCGGGTGAGACCTCAACCTGCTCGCAGGTTGTTGCCGAAAGGGCCGGTGCGAAGGGGTTTTGTTGGTCAAAGGGAGAACCGCAAAGAACCCGGGTCTAGTTGAAAACCTATGGGTCATTTTAAGCCAACAAATGGTTTCGTTGTCGCGCTAGAATCCATGATGAGTTCAAATGGTTCCGTTGCTGCGCTAGAATCCATGATGAGTTCAAATGGTTCTGTTTCCGCGCTAGAATCCATGATGAGTTGAAATGGTTTCGTTGAGTTGCAATTACGATGTTTGAAGAAGAATATCAGTTCCCAGAAGGATCTGACTATTGGCATCCTGAAAAGACATAAATCCAAGCTTGGTGGGATAAGACCATAAGCGATTTTAACATAGAAGAAAATAGACATCCGCGTCTAAGCAACACAGAGTGGTCAGATAGATATCTGTTAGATGACATTCACGATATCTTTTGGGAATCGTTTCCAAACGAGCTGCATGTGTGGATCTCGTGGCTGGCAGAGAAGAAAAACTGTTTCCAAGGAGGAGTTCCTACGGAGTGGACTCCCGAGCTCATAGCGCAGCTTAAAGCTTTAGACAACCCATTGTCATGCGCAGTTGATTATTGGGTCGATCATATGCTAGAAGGCTTTGTAACATAATTTTCTATAGACACACTCAAATCTACAGCCAAGCAGAAGCAAATTTTTTCAGAGGATTCCACGGTAAGTTTCTAAACAATCTCAGTCTATACATTAAGATGCTATTAGCTGAGAAAGGTGTTCTAAGAATGCAGTAATATGCTTGAATTTTGTCATGATAAACAGTACATATATTGATTCTGATGAAGATACACATACTCTTAGAAGTGGTAAGAGATATAAAATTAATAAAGATCTGGAAGGCCCTAAACTTCATATAGATACTGAGATCCCTTGCGATCTTGATAGTGAAGTTACACAACCATTTACCCCTGAGAATTCGCCGGCTGCAAAAACTGCGCCACCCTTATTCTGCAACTATATTAATAGTGGTGCACATAACCCATTAAATAAGAATTAGGCCCCATGGTGTGAAATTTGTAGAACCATAGGACACAGACCTGAAGACTATTACCTCATCCTATGTGAAAACTCCTAAGAATTTATATTGCAATTTCTGTAAATCAGTTGGACATGATGAATCCAACTACTGCGCATATGAATTAATGAATGAAAGAAAAAGGGATATGGACTCAATGCGAGGTGCTGGCTTGTACCGTGTACAAGAAGATACCCAGCCAAAACAAGAAAATGCACAATATGACCAAGCAGGATACATAGGTCATGGTGGTGGATACCGCAGCAGAGGAAGAAATGCTGGTCCGACACAAGGAAGAGGCCGCGGCCAAGTCATTTGTTATAACTGTGGCCAACCCGGGCACGTATCTAGAGATTGTGTTAACTCATGCACTACGTGCAACTACTGTAAATCATTTGAGCATGTCATTGAAGATTTCCCAGCATTAGAGGTGCAAATGCATAAGAGAAGACGAACAGAGGCTCCGAATCCAAACATCCAGTGAATGGCAGTAGAGAATAGACCAGTGGATCCAAGCATTAATGGGGTCACGTGCAGTGGCGCTGAGACAGGCCGCGACAGAGGAGTAGAAGCTTCAACATCAGGGGAAGCACATACGAAGAAGGATCACCTTGAAACAGTATGGATAAGGAAAGCTCCAGGTAAAGCACCCCCTCTTAACCTATAGAAGAACAAGGAGATCTTCATTGACACGTGGGATACCTTTAGAGAACAAGCAAATAAGTCATCAAGGATCCCGCTGTGTAGTGAAACACCGCATGTTGAAGACATCCTGGCTCCGTATGACAAAACAAGTACTGCGACAGATGTCCGTACTTATGTTGCGCAGTTCTTGTGAAGCTGCATGAAGTTACTAAAAAGTGAAAAAGCCATAGTAGAGCTCCAGAAGCTTATCAGCCAGTATAAACCTCAGATTGCAACAGAAACTCCAGATAGTGCTGTACATCATATAAGGAAGCACAAAAGAACAAGCCGAGAGATGAGGCTTATTGCGCAGATAGGAGATTTTGAAATGGATGAAGTCATCCTTGATCTGGGATCAGAAGTGAATGTCTTAACTAAGCAGACATGGCAGCAGATGGGTCGACCAAAGTTGCTCTAGTCAGCTATCCAGTTATGAATGGCTAATCAGGAGAAGGTCATACCTTTTGGCCTCTTAGCTAATGTAGTAGTTGACATTGATGGAGTACAGAGTCATGCAGACTTTGAGGATATTGAAATTGTGGATGATAGTCAACCTTTTCTAGCAATACTCGGAATTGATTGGGCTATGGATAACTTGGCTATCATAAACTTGAAGACAAAAAAGATGATCTTTGAAGGGAAGGATCTTAGGGTCATTGCACCATTGGATCCTAAAGATGGTAATAGATATAGTGAGCCGATTCAGGGGGAATCCCAAGCACAAGATTTAGACCGACTATACCAGCTGACTGCGAACAAGGAAGATTACATTAATCCTACTACGGACGGTATGCTCAGTTGGCGATGTGACACTTCTTGTATCTCTGAATCAGATACAGGACTGGAGAATTGGCAAAGCCGCATGCATGAAGTATCAGCAAGAAGATGTGCGCAAGTTACAAAATCACTGCGCTGGATTGGAAAAGAGGTGAGTGCTATTCCTACATATGATGGTTCTACTAATGTTTACAGTTTCATAAGGGAATATACTACAGCTATACCAGATGAGCATAGACTGACAGCTTTAGATATAGCATTGCATGATACACCTGCCAGATGGTGGAATGCACATAAGAAAACATTGACCACTTGGGATCAATGCAGAACTAAGATGTAGATCGGGTTTGCCCCAAAGGTTACTTTACCTTTTGAAAAGTATAATGGATAGACAGACCCTAGTCAACACATTGAAATCTGTTCAAAGGCATGGGTGGAAAGACCACTTACAGAATGGGTACATTTATTTGTACATACATTGGATGCGGGTATCCCAGAGAAATGGTACCTCGACCTGGGGTTGCGCAGTGAACTCACTGATTGGGAGCTGCTCGCTGTGAACTTCCGGAAGGACTTCAGTTTTGAAGACGAGAATCCATTAATCAATGAATCATTAGAGCTAATCAAGAAGCGCATATTCCAGGATGACTATGATCATCAAAACATAACATTGTAGGAGTTTTTTGGGACAGAGTGTGTTCCCACTTACTTATAGTCAGAATGGAAGGAACATGAAGAGCACTTGATCGAGTGTTACAACTTAGCTAAAGATACCAATGATACAAAGGAAGACGATGAGGATGACCCGCGCAACATAGATATACTAGAATCAGAAGGAGCGCGTGAGGTAGAAGGACCTCGATTGGAAATCCCAGATATGACTGGACTAGTAAAAACACAAAAACTGAGCATTGGCATAGACAAAGAGCAGAAGTTTGCATCAATAGGAGATTATTAGGACGATTAGACTATTGTAGAGATCACAGATACCTTACATGAGTATTAGGAACTATTTCCAACAAAATTTACAGAAATGAAAGGAATTTTGGGAGACCTAGGGGTCATGAAAATACCTTTAAATCCAGGTGCTAAGCCTATCAAGCAGAGACCATACAGATTGAATCCGTGCTATAAGGAAAAAGTCCGTGCAGAGCTAGATAAGATGCTAGAAAAAGGAATCATTGAACCAGTTGAAGAATCCGAATGGATTAGTCCCATGGTTGTTCAAGACAAGAAAGCAAAAGGCAAGATCAGGATTTGTGTGGATCTCAGAAAGTTGAACGATGCTTCCATGCACGACCCATTTCCTACTCCATTCACAGACGAAGTACTTGATAACATTGGAGGAAATGAGGCATATTCTTTCACTGATGGTTTCTTTGGTTATCATCAGATCAGGATTGATCCTGCGGATAGGCATAAGACGACATTTGCTACAGAATGGGGATAATTCCAGTACATTGTCATGCCTTTTGGGATGAAGAACGCACCTGCCATATTCTCTAGAGTCGTCGTCGCAACATTTAAAGATTTTATGCACAAGTTCTTAGAAGCGTATTTTGATGATTGGACTATATTTCGTCTATTGAAAAATCATTGCCCGAATCTCCGCATGATGCTCGAGAAGTGTCGACAGCATCAAATATCCTTGAATTTGAAAAAGTGTATTTTCTATGTGCCTTATGGAATTTTACTTGGCCACATTGTCTGTAAGCAAGGACTGATGGTAGATCTTGAGAAGATTGCAGTTATTGCAAACTTACCAACACCAAATTCAGTCAAGATGTTGTGATATACATTAGGTCATACTGGATATTATAGAAAATTTATAAAGGGTTATGCATAGATAACCGCAGCAATGGAAAAGCTGCTAAAGAAAGAAGCACCGTTCATTTGGGACGCAGAATGCGAACAGGGTTTTGACACATTAAAAGAAAAGATGGTGACTGCGCCGATTCTAGTCTTTCCAGTCTGGACAAAGCCATTCCATGTCCATGTTGACGCATCATGTATTTCCCTGGGGATCATGTTAGCTCAGCCAGGAGAGGGAGGTATTGACCACCGTATTGCATTTTCTAGCAGAAAGCTTTTGACAGTAGAAAAGAACTATACTACTACTGAGAGGGAAGGCCTTGCAATGGTATATGCCCTACAGAAATTTAGACACTACTTGCTGGGATCACACTTCCTTATGTTTATTGACCATTCTGCGTTGAAATATTTGGTCAACAAGCCAGTGTTAGGGGGATGCATATGCCGATGGCTATTGCTATTCCAGGAATATGACTTTGAAATTATTGTCAAACTAGGTAGACTAAACTTGGGACCTGATCATCTATCAAGGATCGAGTCAGGAGAGGAGCCAACGAATATTGAAGACAGTCTGCCTGATGCGCAGTTATTTAGTATACAAGTTGCTGATGATTATTACAAGGATATCATTGACTTCCTAACCACAGGGATGGCACCTTAGGAATTCTCGGTCTAGAAGAAAAAACAGTTAGTGATGCGCGTCTCGGACTTCACTATAATTGCAGGTCAGTTATACAAACTTGGTCCAGATGAAGTCCTGCGCAGGTGCGTACTCAATCATGAGAAGCCATTTATTCTAGCCGACGCACACTCAGGAATCGCGGGAGGTCACTATGCAGGAAGGGCTACTACGCAGAAGATATTGCGCACAGGGCTATGGTGGCCTACGCTCCATAAAGATTCCAAAGAACATTGTAGGAACTGTGATGTCTGTCAGAGGACAAGAAAACCATCATGCCGAGATGAGATGCCATTGAATCCACAGTTGAAACTGCAGCCATTTGAAAAATGGGCAATTGACTTTGTGGGTCCTATAAACCCACCAGGAAAAAGAACAGCTGCAAGGTATATTATTACTGCTATGGATTACCTGACCAGATGGGCGGAAGCAAAACTAGTTAAAGACTGTAGCACCAGTACTGCTGCGCAGTTTATTTTTGAAGAAATAATCACTAGATTTGGCTATCCGAAGATTTTGGTGAGTGACCAAGGTACTCAATTTCTGAACAAGACGATTGAGTTGCTTACCAAGGAATTCCACATTCGTCATCAGCGCAGTACTCCATATCATCCATAGGCGAATGGTACTGTAGAGGCTTTCAATAAAATATTGGAGAACGCACTCACTAACGTGTACAATGTAAATAGAGACGATTGGGACCTGCGCGTCTCATCTGTGCTATGGGCATACAGGACAACATGCAGGAAATTGATAGGAGAGACACCCTTTCGATTGGTTTATGGGTAGGAGGCTATAATGCCTATGGAATATATTGTCCCTAATTTGAGAATCACTGCATTTACAGGGATGGTAGACTGCGAAGCTCTAGAAGAAAGATTACTACATTTACTGGGCTTGGAGGAAGATCGCTTCATCGCAGGCTTCCACCAGCAAGCTCAGAAGGACCGCGAGAAAGCATGGTATGATCGCCATATAAAGAACAAGTGTTTTCAGGTAGGTGATCTAGTCCTCCTATATGATAGCAAATTCATAAAATTTCCTAGTAAATTTAAGATGCATTGGCTTGGACCATATACTGCGATGCATGTTACTAACACTCGTGCAGTCCAATTAGCCAATTTAGCTGGTTATACCTTGCCAACTTTGATAAATGGAAGCAGGCTAAAGCTATACCATGATAGAACTGCTTCGCACAACCCTAAATAATGAACCAAGGAAGGAAGTTCTAAGTGTCATGTACAATTGAAAGTGGACGCTAGAAATGTAAAGGAGTCTGTACATGTATGATAAAAGGAGGAAGGTATGATAAGAAGAATGATCTATGCACTGCGCAGCACTGTTGAAGCTGCATGGAAGGGAAAAAAAAAAAGAGAAGAAGAAAAATAGATAGAGTGGAAGCCGCGTAGTTGGAAATTTTTGGCACTATGAAGAAGCCGCGCAATTGGAAATTTTTGGCACTGCGAAGTAGCCGCGCAGTTGGAAATTTTTGGCACTGCGAAGTAGCCGCGCAGTTGGAAATTTTTGGCACTGCGAAGTATCCGCACAGGGTTGCAGATGGCTTGCCGCACAGTTCGGCGCAGCGCTCAGAGAAAAATAGCCATTGCAGGTCTTTTCAGAAAAATAGTCGTTAGATGACCATTGCAGCAACCACTTCAGCATTTAAAGAAAAGATAGTTGTTCTGAGCACACTGACGACAGAAAAGACCGAAGGATCCACTCAAATTCGCCAATGGACACCACATTAAATGCTTATCTAACCATGGAAGGGCGCGAGAGAGGGTCTACTGTGCCTATAAATAACACCGTTGGGAGACTCGTGGGCGTTACCAAGCACTTAGAATTTTCTTGTGATTAACCACCTTGAGCTAGTAGCCATCTGTATTCTGTCTACCTTAGTCGCTACCTCAATTGTGAATGTCCGACCCTCCCTTTAGAGAAGAAGAACTGACCCTTGAAGAAGCCCTGGTGATCTTTCAACAAGGAGGGATTCAGCAGTTAATGAAAACCCCAGTTAAGAAGGTCGTCGTAGAACAAGGAGAAGGATCCCGTAGATCACCAAGAATTAAGCCCATGATGCAGGAAAAACCAAAAGATAAGGGAAAAGTGGTAACTGCACCTCAATCCAGTATCATAAAGTTGGGATCCTTGGCACAGAAAGCACCAGCCTTTCAGACAGAACCTTTAAAGATGACACCTGAATATATCTCTCAGCGGGCACTGAATGCCCCTGTGTTTAAATTGCTCAAGAATGCGAGATACGACATCCCGCTGTCACCTATGTCAAAGCATGTAAACGTTGGTAATAATCTACTGGGAAAGATAGCAAATTGTAAATGGGAGGATTATGACCTCTTGGGAATGAAGAAAGATGAGCCAAATGTTCCCAAATACCTGGATTTTCAACCAGACCAGTATATGTGCTGGAAAAAGGATGCCAAATGAACTCTAAACTTGGTAGCTGATAGTTGGTTAGCACCTGTTGTTCAGTCAGCGCTACTGAACTTGTTAATATTACCACACTTTGATCGTTCCCCAAAAATCAATATTGTGGTTCGCACACTCATGGCGCAAATCCATCAAGGTTATCTGTGGCTGGACAGAAACGTGTATATTAATATTGATTTGATCCACCGCATTACCGGGTTAAGCAAGCGTGGTAAGGATCCGAAGCATTTCTTCTAGGGGAAGAGCAAAGAAAAATAGGATGTTGAGAAGATGAAGAAGACCCACTCTGTAGTAAAGGGAAAAAGAGGATTCCCGACAGAAGACATAGAGGACCGAGCAACAAGATTTGTAATGCAGTTTCTCGCAGGCAAGATGCTCAAAATAGCTAGGCCTTCAGAGGTGCTTGCAGGCGCAATACTGCTTGGTGCCGCAGCGACCGAAGGTCACAGCTTCAATTGGTGTCAATTTCTGTTGAATGAGTTCCTTGAAGAACTCAATGACACCCAGGTGAATGCCGGCCAGTTCCATTTCACCTAGCTCATCGTCCTGATTTATTTGTGTGGATGGAAGGAACCGTGAGATTATGCGGGCGTTGTAATGAATCCCAAGGTTCCTAGAGGGTTTAAGTTTGTCAACCTATGGGAAAACACAAATCCTGAACACCAGCATGCAACTGCAGAAGTCTTTTACCAATACTATATGCAGCTGCGCGATGCAATCACGAAGACACCCTGCATCCCAAAGCAGGTCATGACGAAGTATATCCGCATCATCAACTTTGAGGCGGATATGAAATGTATATTCATATCGCCGAAAGCACAAACGAGGAAACCCGAGTGGTTCCTAGGAAAATACAACATGTACGAGTAGGATATTGAGGATCTCATGAAAGATTGGCCAGCAGAATTCTGCGTAGAGGTCATGGATGTGAAGACAGATTCAGAAGAAGATGAGTCGATCCCGCTCTCATGCCCAATCATTGAAGAAATAGGGAAGAGAAAAGAAGCTGAGACTTCGCAGAAGCCAAAGTCGAGGAAAAAAGTGAAGGCTGCAAAGCTTCAATCAGAGGCAGTCCTCAATGATGACAACTATGAGATGATAGCCGAAACAATCTCAGAGTAGATGAAGGAGCTGATGGCGGCTAAAGAAAAGAAGGACAAGGCCATCCACAATGACCTACACCAGACGAGGATCGCAATGCAAGGACTAATGAAGAAAATGGACGATGTCCAGAAAAGCCTTATTGTGCCGCAGGAAGCAGGGGTTGAAAGGAGGTTGGTAGGAACCTTGCAGCAAGGAAGCCAACAGCTAGCAATAACAATGTCTTCGAAGACTAGGATTGTCCATGTGGACCCATTGGCTGTTGCATTTCCAGTAGCAAAGCAAGTGGCCTTGGACACAACGGGAGTTGAGAGGGTGGAGCTCGACTTAGCCAAAATCCCGTTACCAGGATTGCACTTCATCCACATGCAGATCGTGGAGGAGATGCATGAACGGATGGCTGAAGTGATGAAGTTACAAGCAGAACTCACTGTAGCAAACAGACAAATTCAGCAGAAGGTAGAAGTACAGCTACGCAACGAGCAGGACCGCCAACAAAATTTAGAGACCACCATATCCAATGTAGCGAAGGATATTAAAGACATAGACATCCAGGATGATCCTGCAAATATAGTTCTAAGGATCGGAGATAAAGTGAAATCCTTGCAGTCAGAGATGCAGGACAAAGAAATTTATTATGAGGCCGATATTCCTACATTGAAGGAGAATTTAAATAAGCAGGCACCATTAAACGAACAGCAGGTCAAAGAGCAAGCAGTCAGCACCGCCTCGAAAAGCATCACAAGTGAGATGGCTAAGGGCCAATTTCTCCTGGATAAGGTTTCGTAGGGAATCGCGACCCTTGAAGAGGATCAAGGATTGTTACAGGTCAAGACCATGGTACAAGAAAAGCAAACCGCGCTGGACAAGTTGAACGCAGAGGTGAAAGCTCTGCCACCTAGAGAAAGGCTGCCGATATATAAGGAGATATCCAGCTTGAAGAAAGAAGTGTAGGACTTACAACAAAAAGAGACTGAGATGGATAACCAGTCATAGAAGCTCCTGGAGAATGCCATTGCAGTGTTGCAGCAGATTGAAGATAAGTTAATAGAACTGCGCGATAACCAGGAGCAGGTACAAGACAAAATTGGACAAGAAATAACTCCAACACTGCTTGAGACAATTAAACAGGTTGAGGAAGATATAAGAGAAGCAGTGGTGCAGTTGTGCAGTACATATGACCAGTTCGCGGCCAAGTTCGTCCAACTGGTCGCGGCGCAGAGTGAGATAGCTGAAACAATAAGTGGCTCGGGGACGAGCCACATGCAAGTGTTAGGGGCATGTTGGGCCCAGGTTGAGTTAAGGTTTTGGGAAGCAGCTTTTTGAAGCAGGCAGGGAAGGCTAAGCTAAGCGCAGCTCAAAAACACAATTTTGGATAAGTATTGAGGATGCTACGAAGTTGCGCGCAGCATCCAACCTTTGACGAGACTGCGGAGTTGCACGCAGTGTCAAAGTTTTGGCCGTGATGCGAAGACCAGTACTGTGTAGAAGCAGTGCTGCGGAGTTAGGAGGCCACGTGGAGCTGGCAAAGCAGTGTGTTGGACAAGTATCAAGTGTAGTTACCGACTCGACCGGTAGTAGCCAATTTTGGAAAGATACTTCAAGATTGCCGAGCGGCGGACGTAGGCAAAACAGGAAGGCAGCCACGTGTGGGTTGTTAAGGAAAGCGACGTCTAGCACACACAGAAGGTAAAATTGTTAGAGAGAAACAGTTTGAAGAAAGAATCCTATAAGCACGTGTGCGAGAGGAAGGCCGATAGCGACAGAATGAGGATGTGGAGATCTGCCATGATCAAGCAGACACTACCAGGAGCCAGCAAGCCGGTTTGGAAAACTAGCACAGTTTTGGAAACCCTTAGGGTTTTAGGTTTTAGGTCTTCGGCATTGTACAGACATGATCTTCGGGCATGATCTATTTTAAGATGACATTTTGTATGGGATGGGGGTTCTCAGTGTTGTTATCCTTGTGGATTGTTATTCTTTTGTAGTTACTGAGAACTTAAGGAGATAATCTTTTTATTGTAAAATCTCTGTAAGCTAAGAATATTGTAAAGGCTCTGCAACTGTGTGCGCAGAGACCTAGCTGAGCAAAGGAGAGTCTGCAGCTGAGTGCGCAGACTAAGAACGGTTGCCCCATCCTTTTTGAAAGAAATATATTACAACCGTTCTTGTGGAAGTCGCTTTCCATCCGGGGAAGTGAACCATGTTAAATCTTGTGTTATGTGATGATGTTTATGAATGAATGAATGTCTGTATTTTCTGTAGAATGAATGCTTGAATGTTTCCTTGCATGCTGTAAAATGAGAACTTTGATATGCATTTACCAATAGGAGAAGTTTGGGAATGGTATGCTAGGTTCCACGGAAGCAAATGAATGGTGAACATTTCAATTCTATGTTAAGGCCGTGAATCAGTCATTTAAGTATAATTACTTTCTTAAACAAAGTAAAGGAACGCAACACAGTTAATTATGTTTATCATTTCAGTTCACATTGTAATAATCCAAGTTCTTGATGAATGCTAAAAAGATAGCCAGTAAATGCCTGAATGAATGGATGAGTGATATTCATTTCAGTGCCTTAATGTTTCCGAGATTCTCCAAGTAGAGGATAATCGTGGGTGATTCACAGTTCCAGTAGAAGATTCGTAGCAGTGTTACCTCCACTGCGAAGTACTGTTCACAGCATATATCTTGTTGTGCACCGCATTACTTTGCCCACAGCGCCCTCCTTCTGTGCTATGCTGCGCAGCCTGTTCAGATAAACAACTCATCATTTACTGTGGAAACCTGATTCCGCAGTACCCCATAAAGATACACCTCGGGTGAGACCTCAACCTGCTCGCAAGTTGTTGCCGAAAGGGCCGGTGCAAAGCAGTTTTGTTGGTCAAAGGGAGAACCGCAAAGAACCTGGGTCTAGTTGAAAACCTCTGGGTCAGCTTAAGCCAACAATTTTGTCTCAAGTATGCCACAACTCATTCTGAAGAGCAGACTCACCTGGACCTCGGTAACCAGGGCATCACTATCTAGACCCAAAAATTGGGCAAGCAAAGACAGGACTAACTGGGTGTTTTCGTCAAAGGAATTTATACTCAAGGAGTAGGGATTATCTTGTATTTATAGGCCAGACTTGAGACATCTAGCGAGGAAGGTCTGCTTAATCTCGGGGAGGGATTGGCCAAACAAGGTAACTAGGGCTTCCGCTATAAAAATTTATCGTTCAAGGGACGGCATCTGGGGGACCTCAAGGGACCTTCGTATAATGGTGGGCTCGACAGGGTAGATGATGGCCGACCTCTGGGAATTCATTATAACTCTTTCAGTCTAGGCATAGTTCTTGACACACCAAGACACAAATTCAGGGCACCCTATGAACTAGTCCGGGAAGAAGTGTATAAATAATGACTGAAACACCCGGTGGATGTCAGTACCCTTGCTATTTAGCTTGACCAATTTGGCCTTTATATCCCTAACTGACGTCCCCACAACTCTCTTGCAGACGTCTCTATCCCTATCTTGTAGGTATTCTTCAATTATCTCAGACCCAACACATGGGTCATCTGTAACTATTTCCATTATTAAAATAATCCCTTTATAAAAAACAATTATGGGTTTCAGGGCCTACCTGTCGCTCACAGCTCCAAGCCCTAGATTCTCTATCACTTTCGTCGGTGCACACCTGTCCATAAATTTCCTGATGCTACAAGTGAGGAAACAAATGTCAACCCTTTCACATGACTTTATCTTTTTATAACCCAACCCCGGTGAACTCCCTCGCTCTTTTCCCAGCGGTCATTATCCTCAGTCGTTCATCCCTCGTGTCGTGATCTGGGCCATTGGATTGGGGGTCCTCTTTACAGCTTCCCTCTTTTGATCATCTTCCGCCATCGGATATTTTCCACGATCAACCATCACCGTTGATCTCCCTCGGCTGCATCCACAGTAAGCTATTTTGCGGGCCCCCTGAGTGGTCTCCTCACACTGCTTTTCCCTCCTACGGAATCACCTGAAGGTGACGCATGGCGATCAATTTCCAATTCCACGACTGCCTTCCCCTTTAACGCGCCCCGCATCTCTAATCTATGTAAACCCTTTTGCACCGTCGATCATCCTATTTCCGGTTGATCAACGATTGGACTTGCATCCCCTCTACCCACGGTCTGATTTGGCCTCTCCGACCGGTCACCTTTATCGACCATGCCTCTTCCGCGGTGGGGAGCCTTCATGGTCATCGATTTCTTTCACGGGGCGTTCCCACCACTGGATCGTTTCCTTCCTTTGTTGCCTTTAACGGCTTCCCAAACTATTGGATCCCAGACCCTACTTCCATCCTCTTCGTCGATCCTTGACTGTGCTGATCTGGGGAGGGTCCCTCCAAAGGGTGGTTTCGCGAGCCCCTAAGCGGTTTTTCCACACCTCTTTTCCATCCAAAGGAATTGTTGGAAGGTTACGCATGGCAGGAGGTTTCCATTTCCGCGACCACTCTTACCCGCTGCTCCTGCACGCGGTTTGACATTGCGAAAAGTTGGCAGGAACATTGATCTGGTGATCAATGGTCGGCTGCCTAGGGAAGTTGCCTACTATTTAACCCTTTCACCTGGATCCTGTTTGCTAACATTCATGCTATTTCGGTGCTGGCAGTTCATCTTTGTCGTTGATCTCGCTCTTTCTTTGATCTACGTCGTTGATTTCCCACCTCAAGGATTCTCCAGGCCCTTTTGGTAGCTTTTGGCTGCCTCGCTTAGCTTCCAGCCAGCAGTCATGTGGCACAAGCCCCTAAAGGGTTTAGAGCTCCCTTTTTACAAACCTCCAAGCTCCATTAGCCATAAATTTTCATTTTCTATCCCCCTTTGGAAAATATCTGTGCTAACAAGATCAACAAAAAACAGTGGAACAACCTTGATTCAATCTCTTAGGGGAGTTGAAAAATATGTATGTCAAAATTCCACTGTTACAATCCCTCCATGATGTTCCCATTTATGCCAAGACCGTTAGAGATCTGTGTGTAAAGAAACTAGGAAGAAAGCCTAGGGATCCTCCCACTGTCCATGTAATGGAAACACTTTCCGAATGAATAATGGGCAAGACTCCTTTGGCTAAATATGATGACCCTAGAAACCCTACTATTACAGTTCACATAGGACACACTCAGATACCTATTGTATTGGTATATTTAGGCATAGCTATCAATATTATGACCATTGAAACTATGAAGAAACTTGGACTCACTAATCTTAGGCCAATCCCTACCATATTAGAACTTGGTGACAAATCAACAATCAATCCCGAGGGGATCTTGGACGACCTCATAGTCTTTGTCGATTCGTGGGAGTACCCCGCGGAATTCTTGGTTTTGCAGCCGAAGTCACAACAGGGGAGACACCTGCTGATCCTGGGAAGACCTTGGTTAACCATAACAGATGCCTGCATCAGGTGCCGGTTGGGGTCCATGACTATCTCAGATGAGACTACTTTTAAAAGCCTAACTTTATACCCTTCAGATTGACCAATCCTAGAACATGAAACTCCACTTGGGGTGGATATTGAGGAAGAAGAAGGCATTCAGCCATTATTAATGATAGGGAGAGCCTTAACCTTTAAAGATGAGACAAAGGATGACACTATTAATAGTTTCATCAGTGAGCCCGTGTCTACCAATAAACATGTTTACCAGATTCTGAACAGTACTTTAGATGAAAAAGAACAAGAAAATCGAACAGAGGAGACTCTAGTCAGTGATGCCAAAATAATTCCAGTACTTCAAAATTCGAAAATCATTCCAGTAGAAATTGAGCCAGGAAAAATCATTGAACATTAACCTGAATCTTGCACTCAATGAGCTGGAATGCCTAATCACTCTGTTGAAAAAACATAGGGGAAATTTCGCATGGGAATACACAGATATGAAGGGTATCCCCTCTAATCTGTGTACCCACCACATTTACATCAAAAGCGACTCCAGACCAGTGTCCCAACCCCAAGGAAGGATCAACCCAAACTTAAGGGACATAATGAAGGATGAAATCCAAAAAAAATTGGAAGAAGGATTTATATACCCAATTTCATACATTGAGTGGGTTTCTCCACTTTTGATTGTACAAAAAAAGGGGAAATGGAGGGTCTGCGTAGAGCATTGAGTAAAGAAACGCAGAAAGACCACTTTCCCCTACCTTTTATTTATCAGTTCCTTGATACCATGTATGGGAAGAAGTATTTTTCCTTTCTGGATGGATTTAGTGGTTATAACCAAATCCAGATTGCTCCAGAAGACCAAGACAAAACCACTTTAACCTGTCCCTGGGGCACTTTTGCATACAGGGTACTTCCTTTCGGGTTGTGTAATGCACCAGACACATTTCAGAGAGCAGTTATTGGGATCTTTTCTGAGATGGTAAACGACTGCATGGAAATTTTTATGGATGAATTCACTCCATACGGTAGTAGTTTCGATGAAGCATTGAAAACTTTAGAAAGAGCTTTAGAACACTATGAGCAAAACCAGCTATTTTTTGTGAAGAACCTACAACAATTAATTAATGAAAATACAAGAGATAACAGAAATAATAGAACTCATAATCACTTTTATTGATTGTAGGCCACTTCGAGGGGGCAACCTCCTTTGAGCAAGCTCAATACAAATAACTTCATGGTACCTTCATTGGTCTCAACAAAAACTTATATACTAAGTCTATGCGCCAATACCAAGGGTCAATACCATGTGTCAATACAAACTATGGGCCAATACAAACTATGGATCAACAATTACTATGGGACAACTTACAAAGCATATGCGTCCAACAACAATAAGACAAACCATGGATCAACAAATACTATGGGACGACTTACAAAGCATATGAGTCCAACAACAATATACTAACAAAGTAAATAGAAGGGTTGACATGGGTTCCTAACATCCCCTCTCCCTTAGAAAAAGCTTTGTCCTCAAAGATTTAGATGTGGAAACTGATGCAGAATTTGAAGGAGTGGTTCCCCTGTAGCGTCCTCGGGTTGAATTCTGGGCCACTGATGCCTTTTGAGTTGTAGGGAGGGTTGCTTGGAAGGTTGTAGATGAAGAAGAACTATATCAGCTACGTGAAAAGTGTTGTCATAATGGTGCTGATCAGCTTGTTGTTTCAGTCGAATTCTTGCCATGTAAAGATTGTCCTGCAGAATGAGAAGAATCTGATCACGGTGTCAAAGAACCGACTTAATTTCCTGAACTGGGGAGCTGCTGAGGGTGTATGGAAGAAGAAATGGAGGTGCATGTCCGTAGATTGCTTCATATGGTGTCATGTTAGATGTGGTATTGTACCACTGGATTGCTTCTAAGAAATGCATAGAAATAGTTGTCCAAATATCTGTAGGGATGGGAAAGGGTTCGAGCAGTCGAGAAAGGAGTATGGTTTCACCCTTGTTGACCTGGAAAATATCATAGCCAACCACTGTGTATTGAATTGTCATGTTCAGTCCCTGCCAAAAGAAGTTACATTGTTCTCGGTCATACATTTTTAGGAACCCAGAGTGCCCTATTGATGAAGAAGCATGGAGTTCATAGAAGAGATAGCCCCGTTGAACAAATTGCAACCAATTTGGAACAAGCAGAGAAATAGTTATAAGAGAAACTGGGTCATCAAATGTGCGAGAAGTAGCATCTACCACCATATTGTCATTACTCTTCTTGTAAGTGATCGCATAGGCATAAACCATGAGTTGGATAACCCATTCCAGGTGTGCTAGGGAGAAGACCCACTGTTCCAGGAAATTTTCCAGACTCTGGAGATCAGTCTTGATGCATAAATAATCCCCTAATAGGTATGGTTGCCACTTCTGTACTGCGTGCAAAATATCCATCATTTCCTGCTGAGATGTAGATGCGGCGAGATTCTTACCGGAAAGGTCTCTTGAAGGCAAGAATCCCACTGGTTCAGCAAGGACACCTGCATATCTATCCAAAGAAGTAGGGGAGACCATTGATGGGTGCATCTGAATGGAATGGAGTTGAGAGATGACACCATGTGAATTCTTCTTAAGGATCTTTTCCAGGCAATGTGAACTGATGATGCGGAGAGACCCCTGTTGTAAGCCCTTAAATTTGTGTTGTTTCCCATTTACTGAAAACTGCATCCAAAGTTCAGCAAAATACCATAAGATGGGGCCAAGTGTGCGTAACCATTGAATGCCCAAAACAACATCACATCTACCTAGGGACAAGGCAAACATGTTAGAGTGCAGGTTATAATCTTCCAGAGAGATACACACATTGTTACACTTCTCCTTGCAACGTAAGGTGCCCCCATTAGCAACCATGATTTCAAAGTTGGAGCAAGGATGGACAAAACAATCAGCATGTTTGGCGATCTGAGGGTCATTGAAGTTATGAGTGCTACCAGAATCAATGAGTATTATAAGAGGAAGCTTCTTGAAGTAACCCCTGACCCACATTGTTTGGGGGGTGTTGACGCCGGATAAAGAATGGAGAGATATCTCTGGTTGTTCATCCTAAGAGGGGGGGTCAATAGGAGGCTCCTGTATGTCAACCTGATCATCCATGGTATTTGGAGCTTCTTCACCAATTTTAGAGGCAGGCAGAGAATCCATATCCAATAGATAGAGTTTTTGTTGAACACATCTATGCCCCGAGTGAATTTCTCATCACAATTATAACAAAGTCCTTTTTCTCTGCGTGCCTGCATCTCTGTTTCAGACAAATGCTTGATAGGAGTTGGTCGAGGAGCTCGCGGGATGGGAGGTCATTGAGAACCCATATTTCAGAAGGGAACAAAAGTGGGTTTGGAGTGCCGTTGGATTGCAATCTTGTCTTCTTCAAACTTAGCCAACCCTAGGAATTCCATCATTGTGTTGGGACAGAAAATTTTAACCTCTGACCGGATTTCATCTTTAATACCATTGATAAAACAACTCTTGTAGAATTCATCAAACAATCCTTCTATGTGATTGGCTAGTTTCTCAAATTATGTTTGATACTCTCTCACAGTGCCACTTTGACGAAGTGTAGTGAGTGCTCTGGTGAAGTCATCAAAAGCACTAGGACAAAATCGTTGCAAAAGGATTTGGCAAAAATCTATCAGTTTTGTCTCTTCATGAGCCTTTATTTACCAATGGTACCATTGAAGGGATTCCTATTCCAAATGAAAGGATGCAAGTGGAACTTTTTGGACATCAAAATTATTATCCAGACTGAAATATTGTTTTGCATGATAGATCCATCCAGTTGGATCAATACCATTGAAGCAAGGAAACTCAAGCTTTGGACCACGAAAATTGTTGGAAGAAGAGAACCCATTGGCTGCAGAAGATTCTTGCTTTTGGTTATTGTTCATGGCTAAATGCTGAAGATGGAGGCTGAGAAATTTTTCATCCAGATCTTGGAGTTTGGTTTGGATGGATGCAAGTGCTTCCTCCATGGTTTTTGCTCCTGCGCGGGTGACAACCATAACCAGGAGTTTTTTTTTTTTGGAATGGATAGAAAAACACAAACAAAAGCTTATTTAGTAAAGAGAAATTTGGATTTGGGAAAAACTCAGATAGGTAATTGGGGTTTGACTAGGTTTTGGACACTTTCTGATTGACAGGGAAGCAAAAAATGGGGATTTCAGAAGCAGGGTGAAAGAATGAGAAAATTGGTCAAAGAGGGACAAAGAAGCAGAAATAGGGAGTGAACACGGTGGAAAAATTTGGAGGCGAGTGGGTGAAAATTGAAGAAGTTATGGAAAACCCTAAAAATAGACAAATGTGAGATTTCTAGCTTTGGGAAGTAGAATTGGCGATAGGGTCCTCAAGAATGAAATATGCAGAATGGGATTGCAGGGGTGTTTGGGAAGTTTCAAGGTAAATGGAGTTAAAACAAAGGAGATATGGCAAAAAAATGGCGCAGAAGTGATCTGCAACAGTTCAGCTGAAAATAGTTATGGACCCCATGTATGTTTGGCTTCCTATCGGTTCAGGGGATTCACTCGGCCACCAATGTTGTCTGACGGCTTGCGTATTGGGGCAGTACCCCTCACTCCATGGCTCAGGTAAAACTGATAACCGCTTTGCCACAAACGACAACTCTTGGTTTACCTCACGGGTGGGAACTAGTTAATCAGGTAGGGGTCGTTTCCCTTTTCGCTGGCAGGTCCTCTCAATGGGACAGCTACTTTTGGGTTCCTGTGGTACTCCTCACAATCACTTTTATGGATTATTCCCTAGTACTTCCCACAGTTAAGAGGATAGGGATTATTCCTAGATCCGAAGCTGCAACAAATGCAAAAAAAAAATTGACAAAAATTTCACTCAGCGAGCCCAAGAAAGTGCTCTGATACCAGATGTGAAGAACCTGCAACAATTAATTAATGAAAATACACGAGATAGCAGAAATAATAGAACTTAGAATCGCTTTTATTGATCGCAGGCCACTTCGAGGGGGAAACCTCCTTTGAGCAAGCTCAATACAAATAACTTCATGGTACCTTCATTGGTCTCAATACAAACTTATATACTAAGTCTAGGCGCCAATACAAAGGGCCAATACCTTCTGTCAATACAAACCATGGGCCAATACAAACTATGGATCAACAATTACTACGGGACGACTTATAAAGCATATGCATCCAACAACAATAAGAAAAACTATGGATCAACAAATACTACGGGACAACTTACAAAGAATATGCATCCAACAACAATATACAACCAAGTAAATAGAAGGGTTGACATGGGTTCTTAACATCTTTAAGCACTTAAAAGTGCCATATGATGATGAGCGAGGGTGTATTTTTGGGGCACTTCATCTCTGCTGATGGTATCCACGTAGACCCATCCAAAATTAGGGTAATTGAAAACATACACACTCCTGGAACACAAAAAAAGGTGCGTAGTTTCTTAGGGCATGCTAGTTACTACAAAAGATTTATAGAAAACTTTTCCAAACTAGCTTCTCTTTTATTCACCCTTTTGATGAAGGATGTGCAGTTTGATTGGAATGATGCATGCCAAACAACATTTACTGAACTTAAGAAAATGTTGTCCACATCACCCATCTTACGAGGGCCCAACTGGGCTCTTCTTTTTCATATCTCCTCAGATGCCTTAGATACTGCCGTTGGAGCAGTATTGGGACAGCAGGAAGGTCATGGTCCATATGCAATTTATTACATCAGTAAGAACCTGGCCCCTGCTGAATTGAACTATACTGTTACAGAGAAAGAATTCCTTGCCATTGTTTATGCCATCAATAAATTTAGACAGTACATTACTGGATATTCCACTTTTGTGCACACTGATCATTCAACCATCAAGTATTTAATGAATAAACCCATCACGAATGCTAGAGTAACTAGATGGTTGTTACTGTTACAAGAATTTGACATTACAATTATTGACAGACTAGGAAAGGAAAACATTGTTGCTGACTTCTTATCTCGACTTACTAACAATGATGACAGTTTAACAGTCGAAGATTCCTTCCCTGATGAACATTTGTTTGCAGTATCGGCTTGTTCCCCATGGTATGCATATATTTCTAACTATTTGGCTACAAGAAAGCTTCCAGCACATCTTCCAAAGAGAGAAAAAAGAAGGATCATACAGCAGAGTGCTAGATACTGCTTGTTGGATGGACATCTTTTCTACACAGGTCTTGATTTGGAAATCAAAATATGTGTAAGAGAAGATGAAATATATAGTATCCTAAAAGATTTCCATGATGAGCCCTATGGAAGACATTTTTCTAACAAAAGTATGGGTCATAAGGTACTGAGGATGGGATATTTGTAATTTCCCTTGATAATAAAATTCATAATGTGCTCAAATTCACCAAATTTCAACTCTAGGTATATGGATACAACTGATTCCAAGCTCCTCCAATTACTTTCAAACTTGGTGAGGAAGGTCATGAGGGGTGATGGCACAAATTAACACATCTATTAGACATATAATCAACTTTTATACCCAACCATGGTCTTTCAATTTACAAGGGAAGAAGTTTTGGGAGAAGACTAGTCAATTTGGGAAGTGGAAATCCCCCCTCGGTCTTGGAACAAATATCCACCAAACACTATACAAAATCCACTAATGGTTGGTATTATATTTGGCTCTGTTATAAGACATTAATTAAATTATATTTGCATCATTATATGTGGGTTTTTTTTCGAATAGTTATCTAAGAGAACTCAGGGAATTTACTAGTAATTTGGAGGCTCAAACCCTCAATGGTAGATGGCTCTAAATAGCTCCAAATGATTTCAAATTGTACCAGTAGGTTTATGAATGATGTTAATACATAAAAAAATATTCTTATAGGTTTCTTTTAACCATCAAATGACGTTTTCAACTCACTTTGGCAATCTAATCAATGTATGGAGTTTTACTAGTAAATTGTGGTTCAAATCCACTAGGGGTAGATGATGAAATTGACTTTCCAAATGCACTCAATCCAACTCAAATTTCTGAATGGAAGTAGGGGACATATAAAGGAAATCAACCTGAATTCATATGCATCACCATTAAACTTTTAATTTCTGCTACAACTCCCTTAAATCAGATCCAAGAAGACTAGTTTCGACCTTGGGGGAAATATCATTAGATCTTCTTCAAATGAAATAAAACTGAGAAAGATGGCTCCAAATGCTTAAGTTCTGAACATGAAACTTGTAATACTCATCCATGGAATTCCATACATCATAAATATATCAGATAAACATTATTCCATTGGAAATCATCATCAATACATTGTCATACATCAATCTAGTGGGGGAATGGTCACTGTTTGCTCAAGAATCATCAATTTTACATACAACCACTTGATATTTCGACCTGATACTTTATGAAGATGAATAAAAGAGTATATTAATCTTATTACAACATAAATGGATCATGAAAATCTCTCCCAAAGAGTACAATAGCTCACCCAAAGCGCAATCCCTCCATGAGCAAGAATATGCAATGAAAATTGGAAATGGTTGAGAGAATGTGCTTCACTAGAAGAAATCATGAGCTTCCCTATAGATTACACCTAACAATAAAGACTCCATTAAAGTTGAAATAAAAGTTATGAATGACCTTTCCATTTACCAACTTGGATGGGAATCTTTCACCGTCAAAATTGGCTAAGGGAAGAAACTAGTCATCCATTAGCTCTCCCTCTTCACAAATGAATTTGCAAATTCTAAAAATGATAAAAAGATGCTATTATTCTTTGTTCATGACTTTGATAAACTTCTAATGTCCTCCATGGGTCGAATTCCTTCCAATAGATTCATGCCAACTCAATTTGGGAAGCGATTCCCATGTATGCCACTTGGCGTTCCAATTCTAGATCTCTCCTTCTCCAAATTGGAATTGGTGTCTCTTTGTCAGCCCTAACTCACTTGAGTGGACTATTGGAGGATATGTTTATCCTTGACATGTTATATATGTTAGATTTCATCCTTCAGGTCTGATTTTTTTCATAGGTGTCATAGCATCTTCATCATTGTTGTCATAGTGTTAGGGAATCTAGTCCAAGTGTCTCACTAGCTCCAAATTGCCTCTTCCTCTTCCATGGGAGTTATTATTCCACTCCAATTAGACCTTACATGACTCATGCCAAGTATATTGACCTTCCAAATCATCCCAAGAACATTGAGCTTCTTATGGATTCGAAATGACAAGAGCAGGATGCCATGTGGCATAGAAAATCTAGCTTGTGTGGGTCCCACTTCCTTGATGATCAAATAACACTTTGATTTTCCCTTATATATATTTAATTCTTTCCTTTATTAAATATTTATGCTATTCTAATGTCCACACATCATTTATTATCTCTCTTATTTCAAATCCCAATGCTTCCACCCCCAACCTAGGAAACTAGTAATTTTCCTCCTTGGCAATTATTTGACCCTTAACATCAATTTGACAACTCTCATGAATATGGCCAATGGGCTTAGGCCATTGTTACCCAATGAAACTTTTGGACATGACAAATCCTCATTTCCCAATATTGCTTGTCCTCAAACAATTTCAAACATGGGTGTTGAAGATCCTGCTTTCTGTATGATTCTTTGAAGTTGCCACTGATTTTCCCAACTTTGAGTCTTCGAGATTCCATGAATATTTTAGAGAGGAACCACCATGCTTGCTGCTGCACTACTTTGATTAAAATCACTTTATTAAGTGGGGAATGTGAAATTAAGCACAATAGATCTAATGAACAAGTCAATCGATTACAATAGATGAAGCTAAGAAAATATGTGTAAACTATGCAAAAGGATTGCAGCAGTGCTCTATTGAACTTAGAAGTAGAATACAATACAAGATGCAGTCACAATGAGTGAATGAATTCGAATTGAAAAGGATGTCATTCGAATATACTGCATGGAATAGCTTGGCTCCAACTAGGATTCCTCATCATCAGATCAGTGGAGTCATCAATGCACAAGTAACGGTCAACCAGGTGTCAAACTGAGTCTAACTAAGTGTGGTATGTGTAACTGGCACATGTAGGCACTAACTAAATGAAGGAGGCTCAGTGGAGGGCACATGGGAGGCTAACTGGAGTCAGAATAGGAAATCTAGTCTCACTGGGGGTCCAACAGAGTGATACAATCAGTTGAGGAGTCCATCTAGCCTTAAATCAAGGAAAGAACTCAACTAATTGAAGTGAACTAAGTGGTAGGTGAAGAAGTGCACCCTTCTTAGGTGGTAGGTGAGAAGTGGGAACCTCACTCAGTAGGAGGGATAAAACTACAAGGAAAGAAGCTCCCTGGTGCTGGCAAATTGGGTACAAGGTGCTGGATGCATCAAACTGGTGATTGGGATGGATGCAAATAACTTGGATGCATGCAAATGCATGCATGCATGCAAGAATGCATGCAAAGTACAAAAGTAAATGATGAGATATCCTAACACCCCCCCTCAAGCTATACTATGATGTAAAAAATAATAACTGAATAGGGCCCTGGTTACTGAGACCAAAGGTCACCCCGATACAATAATCCAAAATTGCTAGAAATAAATCTAAGTGAGGAAAGAGAGAAAACCCAATGGGAAGAAATCCCCCTCTCAAGCTAAACATAATAAGATCTAATCCATCTCCACCATGATGGAAATCACCCCCAACAGTGAACGTAGGTAAGAGAACTTCTTCTCAGTGAAGCTCTTAGGTGAAGATATCTACAATTTGCTCATTGGTAGGGCAATATTGGAAAACAATGGTTCGATCATACACAAGCTCTCGGATGTAGTGCATGTGGATCTCAATGTGCTCGGTCCTCTATTTCTGAACTGGATCCATTGAGATCTTGATAGCACTTTGATTGTCCCAAAAAATGACAGTCGAAGTAGTGCTACCAATATCAAACTCTGACAAAATACCCTACAACCAAACTTATCTGAATGCAAGCATTGACTGATCCTCGATACTCTGCCTTTGCTGAAGATAATGCAATGGCTTCTTGCTTTTTGCTTGGCCAGAAAATAGGTCAATTTCCAATTATGAAAACATAACCAGAAGTGGACTTCTGATCAATACTATCACCTGCCCAATCTGAATCAGTATATCCAATCAAATCTAGCTCACAATCTGCAGCATAGTGTATGCCAAAGTGTCAAGTACCCTGCACATAGTGTAAGATCCTCTTGGATGCCTGCCAATGGAACTCATGGGGCTTCTGCATATATCTTGATACAACACTCATGGCATAAGATATATCAGGCCTTGAGTGTGTCAAGTATAGTAGAGAACCAATCAAATGTCGATACAATGTAGAATCTGCAAGCGGTGTAGAATCTCCCTCCTCAAGACTGATTCCTGAGAGGAATGGGAATGGGGATGCCTTAAAATATGACATATTGAAATTGTTTAGCAGGTCTGAAATATATTTTTGCTGAGATATGGTGATCCCATCAAAATTTTGAGCAATCTCAAGCCCCAGAAATTGTTTTAGCAATCCCAAATTGCTCATGTCAAAAGCTAGATTTATAGCAGTATTTAACTTGTCGATTGAATTGAGAGTGCTACTAGTTATCAAAAGATCATCAACATAAAGAACTATAATCAGAAAATTACCTTTAGTTTTCTATAGGTACACATTTGGATCTGATTTGCACCTTCTGAAGTTTTGTGAGAGAAGGAAGGAGTCCATCTTAGCATACCAAGCTCTTGGGGCCTGTTTTAAGCCATACAATGATTTCTTCAATCTGCATACAAAATTTGGATCTGATATATATCCTTATGTATGCTTCATATATATTTATTATTTCCGATATCCATGGATAAATGCACTCTTCACGTCCATATGGTGCACTTCCCAGTGCTTGGATGCGGCAATAGCTAAAACAAGACGAATGGAATCCATCTTTGCAACCAGTGCAAAGGTCTCAATGTAGTCCACTCCTTGGACTTGGGAGAAACATTTTGCAACCAAACGAGCTTTGTATTTTCAGGTTGAGCCATTAGCAACAACCGTTGTTTGGTAGACCCATTTACATTGGACTAATTTCCTCCCAGGTGGAAGAGAAACTAGCTCCCATGTAGCATTCTTTTGAAGAGAACTGTACTCTGCATCCATGGTGGTTTTCCATCTCGGATATTGGTGGGCATGATAATATTATTTAGGATATAAACCTATCATTAAAAATAATTTATCGGGTAGCAAGGGATCAGAGAAAGAAAGAGCCATACCTGCTCTTTGAAAGTATGCTTGAGTCCTCCTTGGATCATCAGGATTTCCAATGTTTGGACCAACAGAATTGAGTGTATTTTGGGCCCACTTTGGCAAGTGTTGGGGCACATATGGATCAGCTTCTAATCCTGATATTTCATGTTCATCAAATTGTGATAAAATATCAGAAATATCAGAACCAAAACTTTCATCATCTTCTCCGAAATCTTCTTCTTGTAGAGGTGGCAAATCAACAGTTTCTTCCTCGACTAGTTCTAGATTTTGAAGCGGTTCTTCAAATCTGACACTACACTCAGTGAATATATTTTTGGATATGATATCCATTATTTTGTATCCTTTTTATTCTTTATCATATCCCAATGGGACGCATTTAACACTTTTCGGATCCAAAGATCTTCTCTTTTTACTCAAAATTCTAGCCCAAGCGGTTGAGCCAAAAACCCTGAAATTGGACACATCAGGTTTGTGACCTGTGTGAGCTTCGAAAGGTGAACATCAATAAAATTAGAATGTGGAAATATTTTTTGAATGTATGGAGAAACATTCATGGCCTTATCCCAAAGTTTTCATCCAAACCTTTTGATTCAATCATACAGGTTCCCATCTCTTTCAGTGATTTGTTCTTCCTTTCCGCTACACCGTTCATCTGAGGTGTGTAGGGAACTGTGTGCTAGATCTGAATGCCACTTTCAAAACAAAGTTGCAGCATCTATGATTTGATATATTCACCTCCATTATCATATCTAAGAGATTTTATCTTCCTCTTGGTGGTAGTCTCAATAGAAGCCTTAAAAACTTGAATTTTTCTAGTACTTCCGACTTGTTCTTGAGAAAGAAAACCCATCTAAATCTAGAGAAGTCGTCGATGAATGTCAAAAAATACCTTGATCCATTCATGGATATATGTGGCAGTGGACCGCTGATATCAGAATGTATCAGCCCCAAAATGCAAGAAGCTCTGCTAGCTTTGCCTCGGTCAAACTTGCGCTCGGGGTCCTTCCCAATGATGCAACCTTTGCATATTCCCTTCGAGGATTTGATCATCAGAAGGCCAGCAACCATGGAATTTTTCTATAGAAGCTACACATATTTATAAATTAGGTGCCCAAACATCTCATTCCATAGCCTACTAACCTCATTGCCATGCGTCAGAAGAGCGGTGGGCTTGTCATGCAGTAGAAAGTGTGAAAATTCATATGCTTTTGAAGCATGATTTGCTTTTTCGACCGCAATAATTCTTCCACTTTGAATATCAGAAATTTCAAATTTGTTAAGGCATAATACAAATTTCTTTGGTGAACCAGTGTGTGTCATCTGATAAACAGAAAGAAGATTTGAAGCTAAGGAAGGAACATCGAGAACATTGTGAAAAATCCCATTCTCTAAATAAATGGTTCCTTTGCCCTTTGAAGAGATCTGAGAGTCATCTCCCATGTGGATGGAGCTTGTGCTGCTGGGATCAAATGATGATAGAGACTCTTTATTTTCAGCCATGTGGTTTGAAGCTCCAGAATCAATGACTAGATTTGGAGAAGTCGAAATAGTCTCCATGAGTACATGACCTCTCTTAAGATGATCATTTTTCTCCTTCTTCCTTACACCGTCAGGAAGTGTTATGTTGTTTTCATCTAAAAGAAGGGCCATCTGATCTATGGTTTTCTTCATGCATGAGAGTTTAGGATGATAGCCCTTGCTGCAATAAGAACATTTAGATTTCTCTTTTCCCTCTTTCCCTTTTTGCGTGTTTCTTGAACTAGATGGCTCATTCGATTGCGTTGTCTTCTCTCTTTGCTTGGACGAATCAAACTTTGGCTTCTCTTTCTTTTGATTGCCTTTTCCATTTGTAGCTTTGGATCCTCCAACAAATAATTCTTGATATTTGGAGCATATGGTCCCTGTTGAATATTGTAACTTCTAAGAATATTATATTTTGTACTTTATTATTCCGGAGATGTTTCATCCCTCCGAGGTAATTATATTATGTATCCGGAGATGTTTATTCCTCCAATGAATTGTGGTAACCAGGGTTATTAGACTCAACATGTGGGGGTCGGCCCTGAGTTTATTATTTAGGGGTTATTAGACTTCACTAAGAGAGGTCAGCCCCACTAGGGATTTTGGTCAGTCGGGAATCAGTATAAGTAGAGGAGGAGAGCTCCTCATTTGACACACTTGCTCAGCTCAGAAAGTAGTGCACTTGTGTTTGAGAGGTATGCATAGGAGGTAGAGAAGGAGGTCAAGTCTTGGAGCACATCTTGTATTTTGGTTGATCATCTTATTGAGGAAAGCTTTGTTGGGTTTTCTACCCCATGAGGGTTTCCCAGGGTAATATCTTTGTCTATCTTGTGATTATGTTTCTTTTAGTGATCTTGCTAGTCAAATTAGTTTAAACTTAGCATGGTATCAGAGCTAGCCTGAATAGAACATCTTTCACAAGGTGAAATTATATTCCTCTCTCTCTCCCAAAATTAGGGTTTCTTCCAAAGTTAGTATTTTTGGATTCTGGTTGCATGGCTGAATAGCCCTTCTAAAGATCTATCTTTTGAGCCGTGGATCAAGGTTTTTGGTTGGGTAGAACTCCAGGAAAGTCAAACCCTAGTTTTACCAAAAGTGCGATAAACCAGAAATTCTGTTGTAGATCCAGAAAAGTGAAGAGTTAAAGTTTCCGGGTAAGAACTACTCTATCTCCTATCTCTTGGACTCCCCCAAGAGAAGATTGCTCCAAGCACTAAGATTGAAGGTATAGAGAATTTCTAGGCATGGAAATACATAATTGGTCTCATTCTTGAAGAGAATGATCTTGCTCAATATATCAAGGATGAAGTTGCAGAACCTGAAGGAGATGAAGCCAAAGAGAAGAATAGGAAGGATTTGATTAGGGCAAAGAGAATCATCGCTGATTCCATTAAAGACCACTTGATTCCCCAAGTGGCATCCAAGAAGAATCCAAAGGAAATGTATCATGCCCTAGGAAGAATGTATGAAGGAAAGAACATCAATAGGAAGATAAACCTAAGAACTCAGTTGAAGAGTACCAAGATGAATAAAGGAGAATCCATTCAAGACTACTTCTCAAGGGTTTCCCAAATCAAGGAACAATTAGATTCTATTGGAGATACCCTTGATGAAGATGAACTTGTAATGACTGCTCTAAATGGTCTCACTAGATCTTGGGAATCATTTATACAAACTATGTGTGCCAGAAAAGAAAGTATGAAGTTTGATGTAGTATGGGAGGATTGTGTTCAAGAAGAAGCTAGGGTAACCAATAGGGAAGCCCTTCTCAAAGAAGATGACCAAGCTTTGGCGACTCACACCAAAAGAAGATGAAAGGGTCACTTCAAGAAATTTGACTACAAAGGATCTCAACCCTTCCCTAGATTTAAAACGGGAAGAGGACCCAACTTAAAAAAAGATCTCTCCACAGTCCAATGTTTCAATTGTCTTAAACTAGGACACATTGCCAGATTTTGTACTTCACAAAAGAAGAAGAAGTTTGTCCACAAAAGACACCATGCTCATATGGCAGAAGATGATAGTGGAGAAGAAGAAGAAGAAGAAGAGGAAGAAGATGAAAGGCCTTGAAAGAAATTATCTAAAGTAAAGAAAGAAGATCCAGAAGAATATGTCCTATTCTCTGCACTCTCTGGATCTGTGTCTCCTGGAGAAGATACATGGCTCATTGATAGTGGTGCTTCAAAGCACATGATAGGTCAAAAGAAAACTCTCCCAAGACTTGAAGAAAAATCTTCTCCACAAAAGGTATCTCTAGGAGATTATTATCAATATCCCATCAAGGGAATTGGTGAAGCAAGCTACAAGCTTGATTCTGGAACACCTTTGAAGATGAAAGAAATTTTGTATGTAACAGGCTTGAAGAAAAATCTTCTCTCCATCTCAGCACTAGATAAGCAAGGTTTTAGAATTGCATTTATTGATGGACAAGTACTTATGTGGCCCAAAGGAAAATCAATTGAGGATGCAATTGTTATTGGTGAAGAAGAAGGAGGTGTTTACAAACTCAAGGGTCACCCAGAAGCTGCCCTTGTCCATGAAACCACTAGCCCCAGTGAGCTATGGCATAAAAGGATTGCTCACATTAACTACAAGGCCCTACCCTATGTGAGCAAGGTGGTCATAGGTTTACCAGACTTGAAGGTTGATCATAATGGTACATGCAAAGGATGTGAAAAAGGGAAGAATGTCAAGAATCCTTTTCCAAAGAGTGAAACAAAGACTATGAACATTCTGGAGTTAATACATTCAGATGTATGTGGACCAATGCCCACCACATCCCTAAGTGGGTTTGAATACTGTTGGCTTAAACTAACACAGAGGTTTCCAATTATACCCAAGTTCTTTGTGGTTCTCCCTCTGACCAACAAAACCCCTTCACACCAGCCCTTTTGGAAACAACCTGCGAGCAGGTTGAGGTCTCACCCGAGGTGTATCTTATGGGGTTCTGCGGAATCAAGTTTCCACAGTAAATGATGAGTTGTTTATATGAACAAGCTACGCAACGCAGGACAGAAGGAGTGCACTATGGGGAAAAGTGATGCGGTACACAGCAGGATCTATGCTCCAAGCAGAACTACGCGGTGGAGGCGACATTGCGGGCCTCACTAAGGGTTTTTTATTGCTGCAAATCTTCTACTAGAATTGAGAATTACCCACACTTATCCTCTACTTGGAAGATCTCAGAAACATGAAGGCACTGAAATGAATATCACTCATCCATTCATTCAGGCACTTACGAGTTATCTTTCTAGCATTCATTCTAGAACTTGGATTATTACAACGTGAATTCAAATGATAGACATGACTAGCTATGCTGCGTTCCTTCACTGTGTTTAAGAAAGTATTTAAACTTAAATGACTGATTCACGATCTTAACATAGAATTGAAATGTTTTCCATTCATCTGCTTCCGTGGAATCTAGCATATCATTCCCAAACTTCTCCTATTGGTAAATGCATATCAAAGTTCTCATATTATAGCATGCAAGGAAACATTCAGGAATTCATTCTACGGAAAATACAGACAGTCATTCATTCATAAACATCATCACATAACATAGGATTTAACATGGTTCACTTCCCCGGATGGAAAGCTACGTCCACAAGAACGGTTCGTAATATATTTCTTTCAAAAGGGATGGGGCAACCGTTCTTAGTCTGTGCACTCAGCTGTAGACTCTCCTTTCTCTTGTCTAGGTCTCTATGCACACAGTTATAGATCCTTTACAATATTCTCAGCTCAGACAGATTTTACAATACAAAAAGGTTATCTCAAGAATGCTCTCACAACTAGCATCTCGTATCCAAAATAGAGCAACCAAACAACAACCCCCATCCCATACAAAAGTGTCTTCTTAAATAGATTATGCCCGAAGGTCATGTCTGTACAATGTCGAAGACCTAAAACCCAAAACCCTAAGGGTTTCCAAAACTGTGTCGGTTTTCCAAACCGGCTTGCTAGCTCCTGGTAGCATCTGCTTGATCATGGTGGATCTCCACGTCCTCATTCTGTTGCTATCGGCCTTCCTGTCGCACGCTCGCCTACAGGATGCTTCTGCCGAACTATTTCTCTTTAACGGTTTTACCTTCTAAGCATGCCAAATGTCGCTTTCCTTAACAACCCACGCGTGCTCGCCTTCCTATTTTGCCTATGTCCGTCGCTTGGCAATCCTGGAATATATTTCAAAAAATGGCTACTACTGGTCGAGCTGGTAGCTACACTTGATACTTGTCCAACACACCGCTTTGTTGGCTCCATGTGGCCTCCTAACTCCACAGCACTGCTTTAGCGTAGTACTGGTCTTCGCATCATGGGAAAAACTTCGATGCTGCGCGCAACTCTGCAGTTTGGTCAAAAGTTGGATGATGCGTGCAACTTCGCAACATCCTCAATAATTAGCCAAAATTGTATTTCTAAGCTGCGCTCAGCTCAACTTTCCCTAGTTGCCTCAGAAAGGTGCTTCCAAAACTTTATCTCAACCTAGACTCAACATGCCCCTAACACTTACATGTGGCTCGTCCTCGAGCCACTGATTGTTTCAGCTGTCTCACTTTGCGCCACGACCGGTGGAACGAACTTGGCCGCGAACTCATCATATGTACCGTAGAACTGCACCACTCCTTCTCTTGTATTGTGCTCAACCTATTTAATTGTCTCAAGCAATGTTGGAGTTATTTCTTGTCCAATTTGGTCTTGTACCTGCTCCTAGTTATCGCGTAGTTCTACTAACTTATCTTCAATCTGCTGTGATAACACCATGGCATTCTCCAAGAGCTGCTGCGACTGATTATCCATATCAGTCTCTTTTTGTCGTAATTTCTATACTTCTTTCTTTAAGCTAGATATCTCCTTGTATCTCGACAGCCTTTCTCTGGGTGGCAGAGCTTTAACCTCTGCGTTCAACTTGTCCAGCACGGTTTGTTTTTCTTGTAACGCGGTTTTGACCTGCAGCAACCCTTGATCCTCTTCAAGGGTTGTGATTGCCTATGAAACCTTATCCAGGAGCGATTGGCACTTAGCCATCTCACTTGTAATGCTTTCCGAGGTGGCACTCACTGCTTTCTCTCTGACTTGCTGTTCAGTTAATGGCGCCTGCTTATTCAACTTATCCTTCAACGTGGCAATATCGGCCTCATAATAAATCTCTTTATCCTGCATCTCGAACTGCAAGGATCTCACCTTATCTCCGATCCTGAGAACTGTGTCTGCGGGATCATCCTGGATTTATATGCCTTTAATATCCTTCACCACATTGGATATGGTAGTCTCCAAATTTTTTAGGCGGTCCAGTTCGTTCCATAGTTGTATTTCTGCCTGGAGCTGAATTTGCCTGTTTGCTGCAGTGAGCTCTGCTTCTGACTTCATCGATTCAACCATCCGTTCATGCATCTTCTCAACGATCTGCGTGTGGATAAAGTGCAATCCTGGTAATGGAATTTTGTCTAAGTCGAGCTCTACCCTCTCGACTCCCTTTGTGTCCAAGACAACTTGTTTTGCCATCGGCAATGCAATAGCCAATGGGTCCAGATGGACAATTCTAGTCTTCGACAACAGCGTTATTGCTAGTTGTTGGCTTCCTTGCTATGAGGTCCCTACCGACCTCCTTTCAGCCCCTGCTACCTGCGGAAAAATAAGGCTTTTCTGGACATCGTCCATGTTCTTCATTAGTCCTTGCATTGCGAGCCGCGTCTTGTGCAGGTCATCCTGGATGACCATGTCCTTCCTTTCTTTAGCCGCCATAAGCTCCTTCATCTGATCTGAGACTATTTCGGCTATCATCTCATAGTCATCATCATTGAGGACTTCCTCCGATTGAATCTTTGTGGCCTTCACCTTTTTCCTCGTCTTTGGCTTCTCTGAAGTCTCATATTGTTTTCTCTTCCCTGTTTCTTCAATGATTGGGCATGAGAGCGGGATAGGCTCATCGTCTGTTGAGTCTGTCTCTACATCCATAACCTCTACATGAAACTCTAGTGGCCAATCTTTCATGAGGTCCTCAATATCCTGCTCATACATGATGTACTTCCCTGGGAACCACTCCGGTTTCTTCGTTTGTGCTTTCGGCGATATGAATATACATTTCATATCTGCCTCAAAGTTGATGATGTGGATATACTTCGTCATGACCTGCTTTGTAATGCGGGGTGTCTTCGTGATTGCGTTGCGCAGCTGAATATAGTACTGGTAAAAGACTTCTGCTGTCGCATGCTGGTGCTCTGCATTTGTGCTTGCCTAGAGGTTGACGAACTTAAACCTTTTAGGATCCTTGGTGTCCATAATGATGCCCGCATAATCTCGCGACTCCTTCCATCCACACAAAGCAATCAGGACGATGAGCCAGGTGAAATGGAACTGGCCGCCATTCTCCTGTGTGTCATTGAGTTCTTCAAGGAACTCATTCAATAGAAATTGACACCAATTAAAGTTGTTGGCTTCGGTCACTACGGCACCAAGGAGTATTGCACCCGCAGGCACCTCCAAAGGCCTAGCTGTTTTAAGTATCTTGCCTGTGAGCAACTACGTTACAAATCTTTTTGCTCTGTCCTCTATATCTTCTGTCAGGAAACCTTTTTTTTCCTTCACCACCAGATGGGTTTTCTTCATCTTCTCAACAGCCTCTTTTTCTTTGTTCTTCCCCTGGAAGAATTGCTTAGTATCCTTACCGCGCTTGCTTAGCCCGGTGATGCGGTGGATCAAATCAATGTTAATATCAATGTTCCTGTCTAGCCACAGATAACCTTGGTGGATTCGCGCCATGAGTGTGCGAACCACGATATTAAGTTATGGAGAACGATCAAAATGTGGCAATCTCAGCAAGTTCAGTAGCCCCGACTGAATGACAGGTGCTAGCCAACTGTTAGCTACCAAGTTCAGGGAACTTAGCTACCAAGTGTAGAGTTCCCTTGGTGTCCTTTTTCCAGCACATATACTAGTCTAGCTGAAAATCTGGTTATTTGGGAACATCTAGCTCATCTTTCTTCATTCCCAAGAGGTCATAATCCTCCCATTTACAATCTGCTATCTTTCCCAACAGATTCTTAGCAACGTTTACATGCTTTGAGGTAGGTGATAGTGGGATGTCGTATCTCGCATTCTTGGACAATTTAAACACAGGGGCATTCAGTTACCGGGGGGAGATATATTCCGGTGTCATCTTCAAAGTTTTTGTCTGAAAGACTGGTGATTTTTGTACTGAGGATCCCATCTTTATGATGTTGGATCGAGGTGCAATTACAATGTTTCCCTTATCTTTTGCTTTTTCCTGCATCGTTGGATTAATTCTTGGTGATCTGTGGGATCCTTCACCTTGTTCTACGGCAACCTTCTTAACTGGAGTTTTCATTAACTGCTAAATCCCTCTATGCTGAAAGACCCTCAGTGCTTCTTCAATGGTCAGTTCTTCATCTCTATAGGTAGGTTTGGACATTCACTAATGAGGTAGCGGCTAAGGCAGACAGAATACAGATGGCTACTAGCTCAAAGAGGTTAATCACAAGAAAATTCTAAGTGCTCGGTAACGCCTGCGAGTCTCCCAATGGTGTTATTTATAGGCACAGAAGACCCTCTCCCGTGCTCTTCAATGGCTAGATAAGAAATTAATGTGGTGTCCATTGGAGAATTTGAGTGGATCCTTCGGTGTTTTCTATCGTCAGCGTGCTCAGAATGGCTATCTTCTCTTTAAATGCTAAAGCGGTTGCTACAATGGTCATCTAACGGCTATTTTTCTGAAAAGCCATGCAACGGCTATTTTTGTTTGAGTGCTGCGCCGAACTATGCGGCGAGCCATCTACAACCCTGCGCGGCTACTTCGCAGTGCAAAAAATTTTGAACTGCGCGGCTTCCACTATACATATATATTTTTCTTCTTATATATATATATATATATATATATTTTTTTTTCCTTCCGCGCAGCTTCAACAGTGCTACGCAGTGCATAGATCATTCTTCTTATCATACCTTCTTCCTTTTATCATACATGTACAGACTCCTTTACATTTCTAGTGTCCACTTTCAACTGTACTTGACACTTAGAACTTCCTTCCTTTGTTAGTTATTCAGGGTTCTGCGAAGCAGTGCTATCATGGTATAGCTTTAGCCTGCTTCCATTTATCAAAGTTGGAAAGGTATCACCAACTAAATTAGCTATTTGGACTGCACCAGTGTTAGTAACATGTATCACAGTATATGGGCCAAGCCAATGCATCTTAAATTTACTAGGGAATTTCATGAATTTGCTATCACACAAGAGGACTAGATCACCTACCTAAAAACACTTGTTCTTTATATGGCGATCATGCCATGCTTTCTCGCGGTCCTTCTGAGCTTGCTGGTTGAAGCCTGCGATGAAGTAATATTCCTCCAAGCCCAGTAAGTGTAGTAATCTTTCTTCTAGAGCTTCGCAGTCTGCCATCCCTGTGAATGTAGCGATTCTCAAACTAGGGACAATATATTCCATAGGCATTATAGCCTCCTGTCCATAAACCAACTGAAAGGATGTCTGTCCTGTCAATTTCTTGCATGTGGTCCTATATGCCCATAGCACAGATGAGACACGTAGGTCCCAATCGTCTCTATTTACATTACACACCTTAGTGAATGTGTTCTCCAATATTTTATTGAAATCCTCTATAGGACCATTCTCCTGTGGATGATATGGAGTACTGCACTGATGACGAATGTGGAATTCCTCTATAAGTACCTCAATCATCTTGTTCAAAAAGTGAGTACCTTGGTCACTCAGCAAAATCTTCGGACAACCAAATATGGTGAGTGTTTCTTCAAAAATAAATTGCGTAGCAGTACTGGCACTACAACCCTTAACTGGTTTTGCTTCCGCCCATCTGGTGATGTAATCCATAGTAGTAATAATATACCTTGCACCTGTTCTTTTTCCTGGTTGGTTTATAGGACCCACAAAGTCTATTGCCCATTTTTCAAATGGCTGCAGTGTCAACTGTGGATTCAATGGCATCTCATCTTGGCATGATGGTTTTCCTGTCCTTTGACAGACATCACAGTTCCTGCAATGTTCTTTGGCATCTTTATGGAGCATAGGCCACCATAGCCCTGCGCGCAATATCTTCTGCACAGTAGCCCTTCCTGCATAGTGACCTCCCGCAATTCTTGAGTGTGCATCGGCTAGAATAAATGGCTTCTCATGATCGAGTACGCACCTGCGCAGGACTTCATCCGACCCAAGTTTGTATAACTATCCTGCAATTATAGTGAAGTCCGCGGTGCACACAACTAACTGTTTTTTCTACTGGATCGAGAATTCCTGGGGTGCCAGCCCTGTGGTTAGGAATTCAATGATATCCTTGTAATAATCATCAGCAACCTATAAACTAAATAACTACGCATCAGGAAGACTGTCTTCAACATTCATCGGCTCCTCTCCTAACTCGATCCTTGAGAGATGATCAGGTCCCAAGTTCAGTCTACTTGGCTTGACAATAATTTCAAAGTCATATTCCTAGAACATCAATAGCCATCGGCATATGCGTCCCCCTAACACTAGCTTGTTGACCAAATATTTCAACGCAGAATGGTCAATAAACATAAGGAAGTGCGATCCCAACAATTAGTGTCTAAATTTATGTAGGGAATATACCATTGCAAGGCCTTCCCTCTCAGTAGTAGTATAGTTCTTCTCTGCCGTTGAAAGCTTTCTGCTAGAAAACGCAATAGGGTAGTCAATAACTCCCTCTCCTGGTTGAGCTAACACGATCCCCAAGACATTACATGATGTGTCAACATGGACATGGAATGGCTTCATCGAGTCTGGAAAGACTAGAATAGGCGTAGTGACCATCTTTTCTTTTAATGTGTCAAACCCCTGTTCGCATTCTGCATTCCAAATGAACGGTGCGTCCTTCTTCAGCAGCTTCTCCATTGCTATGGTTATCTGTGCATAACCCTTTATAAATTTCCTGTAATATCTAGTATGGCCTAATGTAGATCGCAACATCTTGACTAAATTTGGTGTTGGTAAGTTTGCAATAACTGCAATCTTCGCAGGGTCTACCATCAATCCTTGCTTATAGACAATGTGGCCAAGTAAAATTCCATAGGGCACACAGAAAATACACTTTTTCAAATTCAAGGATATTTGATGCTGTCGACACTTCTCGAGCATCATGCGGATATTCGCAGAATGATTTTTCAATAGACCAAATACAGTCCAATCATCAAAATACACTTCTAAAAACTTGTGCATAAAATATTTAAATGCTGCGATGACAACTCTAGAGAATATGGCAGGTGCGTTCTTCAGCCCAGAAGGCATGACGGTGTACTGGAATGACCCCCATTCTGTAGCAAATGTCATCTTATGCCTATCCGTAGGATCAATCCTGATCTGATGTAACCAGAGAAACCATCAGTGAGAGAATATGTCTCATTTCATCCAACGTTATCAAGCACTTCATCTGTGAATGGAGTAGGAAATGGGTCATGCATGGAAGCATCATTCAGCTTTCTAAGATCCACACAAATCCTGATCTCGTCTTTTGATTTCTTTTCTTGAACAACCATGGGGCTAATCCATTCGGATTCCTCAACTGGTTCAATGATTCCTGCTTCTAGCATCTTATCAAGTTTTGTGCCGACTTTTTCCTTGTAGCGCGGATTCAATCTGTATGGCCTCTGCTTGACAGGCTTAGCACCTGGCTTTAAAGGTATTTTCATGACCCCTAGGTCTCCCAAAATTCCTTTCATCTCTGTAAATTTTGTTGGAAACAGTTCCTGATACTCATGTAAGGTATCTGCGATCTCTGCAATAGTCTGATCATCCTAATAATCTCCTATTGATGCAAAATTTGGCTCTTTGTTTGTGCCAATGTTCACTTTTTGTGTTTTTACTGGTCCAGTCATATCTGGGATTTCCAATGGAGCTCCTTCTACCTCACGCAAGCCTTCTGAATGTGGTATATCTATGTTGCGTGGGTCCTCCTCATTGTCTTCATTTGTATCATTGGTATCTTCAGCTAAGTTGTAACACTCGATAAATTGCTCTTCATAGTCCTTCCATTCTGACTGTAGGTGCGCAGGAACACACTCTGTCCCAAAAAACTCCTGCAATGTTATGTTTTGATGAGGACAGTCATCCTGGAATATGTGCTTCTTGATTACCTGTAATGCTTCATGGATTAATGGATTCTCATCTTCAAAACTGAAGTCCTTCCAGAAGTTCGCAGCGAGCAGCTCCCAATCAGTGAATTCACTGCGCAGCTCCAGGTCGAGGTACCATTTTTCTGGGATACCCGCATCCAATGTATGTACAAATAAATGTACCCATTGTGTAAGTGGTCTTTCCACCCATGCATTTAAGTAGACTTCAATATGCTGACTAGGGTCTATCTTTCAATTATACGTTTCAAAGGGTAAAGTAACCTTTTCGGTGAACCGGATCTGCATCTTAGTTCTTCATTGATCCCAAGTGGTCAATGTTTTCTTATGTGCATTCCACCATCTGGTAGGTGTATCGCGCAATGCTATATCTGAAGCTAGTAGTCTATGCTCATCTGGTATAGCTGCAGTATATTCCCTTATGAAACTGTGAACATTAGCAGAACCATCATATGTGGGAATAGGGCTCACCTCTTTTCCGATCTAGCGCAGTGATTTCATAACCTGCGCACATCTTCTTGCTGATACTTCATGCATGCGGCTTTGCCAATTCTCCAGTCCTGTATTCGAGTCAGAGATACAAGAAGTGTCACATTGCCAGCTGAGCATACTGTCCGCAGTAGGATTAATGTAGTCTTCCTTGTTCGCAGTCAGCTAGTATAGTCGGTCTAAATCTTGAGCTTGGGATTCCTCCTGAATCGTCTCACTATATCTATCACCATCCTTAGGATCCAATGGTGCGATGACCCTAAGATGCCTCCCTTCAAAGATCATCTTCTTTGTCTTCAAGTATATGATAGCCAAGTTATCGATAGCCCAATCAATTCCCAATATTGCTGGAAAAGATTGACTATCATCCACAATTTCAATAACCTCAAAGTCTGCATGACTCTATACTCTGTTGATGTCAACTACTACATTAGCTAAGCGGCCAAAAGGTATGACCTTCTCTTGATTATCCATTCGTAACTGGATAGGTGACCAGAGCAACTTTGGTCGACCCATCTGCTACCATCTCTGCTTAGTCAAGACATTCACTTATGATCCTAGATCAAGGATGACTTCATCCATTTCAAAATATCCTATCTGCGCAGTAAGCCTCATCTCTCGGCCTGTTCTTTTGTGCTTCCTTATATGATGTACAGTGCTATCTGGAGTCTCTGTTGCAATCTGAGGTTCATACTGGCTGATGAGCTTCTGGAGCTCTACTATGGCTTTTTTGCTTTGAAGTAACTTCATGCAGCTTCACAAGAACTACGCAACAAAACTACGAACATCTGTCGCAGTGCTTGTTTTGTCATAAGGAGTCGGCATGTCTTCAACAACATGCGGTGTTTCACTGTGCAGCGGGATCCTTGATGACTTATCTGTTGGTTCTCTAAAGGTATCCCACGCATCAATGAAGATCTCCATGTTCTTTTGTAAGTTAAGAGCAGGTGCTTTTCCTGGAGCTTTCCTTATCCATACTGTTTCAAGGGGATCCTTCTTCGTATGTGCCTCCCCTGATGTTGAAGCTTCCGCTCCTCTGTTGCGTCCTGTCTCAGCGCCACTGCGCGTGACCACATTAATGCTCGGATCCACTGATCTATTTTCTACTGCAATCCAATGGACATTTGGATTCAGAGCCTCTGTTCATCTTCTCTTCTGCATTTCCACCTCTAATACTGGGCCATATTCAATGACATGCTCAAATGATTTACAATAATTGCACGTAGTGCATGGGTTAACACAATCTCTAGACACGTTCCCGGGTTGGCCACAGTTATAACAAATGACTTGGCCACGGCCTCTTCCCTATGCTGGCCCAGCATTTATTCATCTGCCGCGGTATCCACAACCACAACCTCTGTATCCTCCTTGGTCATATTGTGCATTTTCTTGTTTCAGCTGGGTATCTTCTTGTACGCGGTACAAGCCAGCGCCTCGCATTGAATCCATATCCCTTTTTCTTTCATTCATTAATTCATATGCGTGGCAGTTGGGTTCATCATGTCCAACTGATTTATTGAAATTGTAGTATAAATTCTTAGGAGTTTTCACATATTTCTGGATGAGGTAACAGTCTTCAGGACTGTGTCCTGCGGTTCTGCAAATTTCACACCATGGGGCCTGATTCTGATTTAATGGGTTAGGTGCACCACTATTAATATAGTCACGAAATAGAGGGAAATGCTCGCGGTCATGACCTTCTCCTTTACAACTTGTACACCAGACCTCCTGTCTAGGTTCATATCTTTGTTCTTTACCATTTTTCATACTTTGCAGTTCAAGTGTCAGGGTGGTCAGTTGGTTCTGGATCTGAGACATCCCAAAACTAGTATCACCAATCGGCAAAGCTTCTAGCTTCATTGCAATTTCCAAGGCCTCTTCCTGGGATAGAACCTTCTGCTGCATCAATGGTAATCTAATATGAGGTAACAATGCAGCAATGAACCATTTTTTATGCTATTCTGGTGGTATAACAAAACTTACTTGGTCTAGTAAGCTCTTAAATTTATGATCAAATTCCCAGACCATTTCAAATGGTCTCTACTTTATTTCCTTTAGCTTAGTTATACGCTGAGACTCAGACTTAAGTTTCTTGAACTCCGCCACCAGCGTGGCTTTAATTTCTGCGAGGGTTCTTGGCTGTACTGTAGAGTATTTCATAAACCAATGTAGCGCTCTATCGCTGAAAGTGGTGATGAGCTGTGCTTTCTTCACGGCATCGTCCTGGATTTGTCTTACACTCCATATGGCTTCACAAAGGAACCAATGTTGATCAGGGTCTTCTAGGCCAGTTCCTATGAATATTGGCAGTTTCATATCCAAGTTTGCCATTGTGCTACTAGGTGGTGGGGCGCCGGGATTAGTGCGCGGTTGGTGTAAAGGGATCTGTGCAGTAAATACAAATGGGACTATCGAGAGAGATGGACTAGGCTGAGTCTTCTGCAGGGTGGGCGGCGTAGCGGGTGGGTTCTACGATAAGGGTGGCATGATTTGTGCAGCCAGCAGATTCTCAAGGGTAAATGGTTGTGCAACTTCACTATCAAGATCGCAGGGGATCTGAGTATTTATATGAATTTTAGGGCCTTTCGGATTCTTATTAATTTTTTATCTCTTACCACTTCTAAGAGTATGTCTCTCTTCGTCAGAATCAATATATGTACTGTTTATCATGACAAACTTCAAGAATATTACTGCATTCTTAGAACACCTTTCTCAGCTAACAACATCTTAATGTATAGACTGAGATTGTTCAGAAACTTACCTTGGAATCCTCCGATAAAGTGTGCTTATGATTGGCTATAGGATTTGAGTGTGTTTACAGCAAATTCTGTTACAAAGCCTTCTAGCATATGATCGACCCAATAATCAACTACGTGTGACAACGGACTATCTAGCGCTTTAAGCTGTGCTATGAGCTCGGGAGTCCACTCTGTAGGAACTCCTCCTTGGAAACAGTTTTTCTTCTCTGCGAGCCGCGATATCCACGCATGCAGCTCATTCAGAAACGATGCCCAAAATATCTCGTGAATGTCATCCAACAGATATCTATTCGACCACTGTGTGTCGCTTAGACACGAATTTCTATTTTCTTGTCTGTTAAAATCACTTATGGTCTTATCCCGCCAAGCTTGGATTTCTGTCTTTTCAGGATGCCAATAGTCAAATCCTTCGGGGAACTGATATTCTTCTTCACACATTGTGATTGCAACTCATCATTGTTGGCTTAAACTGACCCAGAGGTTTCCAATTAGACCCAGGTTCTTTGCGGTTCTCCCTTTAACCAACAAAACCCCCTCCCACCGGCCCTTTCGGCAACAACCTGCGAGCAGGTTGAGATCTCACCCGAGGTGTATCTTATGGGGTACTGTGGAATCAGGTTTCCGCAATAAATGATGAGTTGTTTATCTGAACAAGCTGCGCAGCGCAGGACAGAAGGAGTGTGGTGCAGGGCAAAGTGATGTAGTGCGCAGCAGGATCTATGCTGCGAGAAGTACTGCGTGGTGGAGGCAACACTGCAAGCCGCACCAAGGGTTGCTTACTGCTGTGAATCTTCTACTGGAACTGCGAATTACCCACCCTTATCCTCTACTTGGAAGATCTTGAAAACGTTAAGGCACTGAAATGAATATCACTCATCCCTTCATTCAGGCACTTACTGTTTATCTTTCTAGCATTCGTCAAGAACTTGGATTATTACAACGTGAACTGAAATGATAGAAATTACTAACTGTGCTGCGTTCCTTCACTATGTCTAAGAAAGTAATTAAACTTAAATGATTGATTCACAATCTTAATCATAGAATTGAAATGTTCACCATTCATCTGCTTCCTCGAAACCTAGCATACCATTCGCAAACTTCTCCTATTGGTAAATGCATATCAAAGTTCTCATACTACAGCATGCAAGGAAACATTCAAGCATTCATTCTACACAAAATACAGAAAGTAATCATTCATAAACATCATCACATAACATAGGATTTAACATGGTTCACTTCCCCGGATGGAAAGCTACATCCACAAGAATGATAGTAATATATTTATTTCAAAAGGGATGGGGCAACCGTTCTTAGTCTACACACTCAGCTGCAGACTCTTCTTTCTCTCGGCTAGGTCTCTGCGCACACAGCTGCAGAGCCTTTACCTTATTCTCAGCTTGGAGAGATTTTACAATACAAAAGGGTTATCTTCTTAAATTCTCAGCAACAACAAAAGAACAACAACCCGAAAAGAGAACAACATCAAGAACCCCCATCCCATACAAAATGTCTTCTTAAATAGATCATGCTCAAAGGTCAGTATTGTACAATGTCGAAGACCTAAAACCCAAAACCCTAAGGGTTTCCAAAACTGTGCCGATTTTCCAAACTGGCTTGTTGGCTCCTGGTAGTGTCTGCTTGATCATGGCGGATCTCCACGTCCTCATTCTGTCGCTATCGGCCTTCCTATCGCACACATTCCTGTAGGCTGCTTCTGCCGAACCATTTCTGTCTAACGGTTTTACCTTCTAAGCATGCCAAACGCCGCTTTCCTTAACAACCCATGCATGGCTGCCTTCTTGTTTTTCCTACGTCCGCCGCTCGGCAATCCTGGAATATATTTCCAAAAACGGCTGCTACCGGTCAAGCCGGTAGCTACACTTAATAGTTGTCCAGCACATTGCTTTGCTAGCTCCATATGGCCTCCTAACTCCGCAGCACTGCTCGGGTGTAGTACCGGTCTTCGCATCACGGCCAAAACTTTGATGTTGCTTGCAACTCCGCACCCTGGTCAAAAGTTGGATGCTGTGCGCGACTTCACAACATCCTCAATACTTAGCCATAATTGTGTTTCTGAGCTGCGCTCAGCTCAGCTTTCCCTGCTTGCCTCAAAAAGGTGCTTCCAAAAATTCATCTCAACCTGGGCCCAACATGCCCCTAACACTTACATGTGGCTCGTCCCTGAGCCACTAATTGTTTCAGTTGTCTCACTCTGTGCCACGACCAGTGGAACGAACTTGGCGGCAAACTCGTCATATGTAGCACACAACTGCACCACTGCTTCTCTTGTATCCTCCTCAACCTGTTTAATTGTCTCAAGCAGTGTTGGAGTTATTTCTTGTCCAATTCGGTCTTGTACCTGCTCCTGGTTATCGCGCAGCTCTACTAACTTATCTTCAATTTGCTGCGATACTGCCATGGCATTCTCCAGGAGCTACTGTGACTAATTATCCATCTCAGTCTCTTTTTGTCGTAATTCCTGTACTTCTTTCTTTAAGCTGGATATCTCCTTGTATCTCGGCAGCCTTTCTCTGGGTGGCAGAGCTTTAACCTTTGCATTCAACTTGTCCAGCGCGGTCTGTTTTTCTTGTACCGCGGTCTTGACCTGTAGCAACCCTTGATCCTCTTCAAGGGTCGCAATTTCTTGTGAGACCTTATCTAGGAGAGATTGGCACTTAGCCATCTCACTTGTAATTCTTTTCGAGGTGGCGCTCACTACTTGCTCTCTGACTTGCTGTTCAGTTAATGGTGCCTGCTTATTCAGCTTATCCTTCAATGTGGCAATATCGGCCTCATAATAAATCTCTTTATCCTGCATGTCCATCTACAAGGATCTGACCTTATATCTGATCCTCACAACTATGTCTGTAGGATCATCCTCAATTTCTATGCCTTTCATATCCTTCTCCACATTGGATATGGTGGTCTCCAAATTTTTTCGGTGGTCCTGTTCGTTGCGTAGCTGTACTTTTGCCTTCTGCTGAATTTGTCTGTTTGGTGCAGTGAGCTCTACTTATAACTTCATCGCTTCAACCATCCGTTCATGCATCTCCTCCATGATCTGCGTGTGGATGAAGTGCAATCCTGGTAACGGGATTTTGGCTAGGTCGATCTCTACCCTCTCGACTCCCTTTGTGTCCAAGACAACTTGTTCCTCCATTGGCAACACAACAGCCAATGGGTCTAGATGGACAATTCTGGTCTTCGACAGCAGCATTATTGCTAGCTGTTGGCTTCCTTGCTGTAAGGTTCCTACTGACCTCCTTTCATCCCCTGCTTCCTTCAGCACAATAAGGCTTTTCTGGACATCGTCCATTTTCTTCATTAGGCCTTGCATTGCAAGCCACGTCTGGTGTAGGTCATCATGGATGACCATGTCCTTCTTTTCTTTAGCCGCCATAAGCTCCTTCATCTGCTCAGAGACTGTTTCAGCTATCATCTCATAGTCATCATCATTGAAGACTGCCTCCAATTGAATCTTTGTAGCCTTCACCTTTTTCCTCGACTTTGGCTTCTCCGAAGTCTCCACTTCTTTTCTCTTCCCTATTTCTTCAATGATTGGGCATGCTAGCGGGATCGGCTCATCTTCTGCTGAATATGTCTCCACGTCCATAACCTCTATGTGGAACTCTGCTAGCCAATCTTTCATGAGGTCCTCAATATCCTGCTTGTACATGATGTAATTTCCTGGGAACCACTCTGGTTTCCTCGTTTGTGCTTTCGGCGATATGAATATACATTTCATATCCGCCTCAAAGTCGATGATCCAAATATACTTCGTTGTGACCTGCTTTGTAATGCGCGGTATCTTCGTGATTGCGTCGCGCAGCTGGATATAGTACTGGTAAAAGACTTCTGCTGGCGCTCTGCATTTGTGTTTGCCTACAGGTTGACGAACTTAAACCCTCTAGGATCCTTGGTGTCCATAATGATGCCCGCATAATCTCGCGGCTCCTTCCATCCACACAAAGCAATCAGGACCATGAGCCAGGTGAAATGGAACTGGCCGCCATTCACCTGTGTGTCGTTGAGTTCTTCAAGGAACTCATTCAACAGAAACTGACACCAATTGAAGCTGTTGTCTTTGGCCGCTGCAGCACCAAGGAGTATTGCACCTACACGCACCTCTGAAGGCCTAACTGTTTTGAGCATCTTGCCTGCGAGCAACTACGTTACAAATCTTGTTGCTCTGTCTTCTATATATTCTATTGGGAATCCTCTTTTTGCCTTCACCACCGAGTGGGTGTTCTTCATCTTCTCAATAGCCTCTTTTTATTTGCTCTTCCCCTTGAAGAATTGCTTTAGATCCTTACCGCGCTTGATTAGCCTGGTGATGCGGTGGATAAAATCAATATTAATGTCAATGTTCCTGTCCAGCCATAGATAACCTTGGTGGATTTGCACCATGAGCGTGCGAACCACGATATTTAGTTCTGGAGAATGGTCAAAATGTGGCAATCTTAGCAAGTTTAGTAGCCCCGATTGAACTACAGGTGCTAACCAACTGTCAGCTACCAAGTTTAGAGTTCCCTTGGCATCCTTTTTCTAGCACATATACTGGTCTGGTTGAAAATATGGGTACTTGGGAACATTTGGCTCGTCTTTCTTCATTCCCAACAGGTCATAATCCACCCATTTACAATCTGCTATCTTTCCCAACAGATTCTTAGCAACGTTTACATGCTTTGAGGTAGGTGATAGCGGGATGTCGTATCTCGCATTCTTGGACAATTTAAACACAGGGGCATTCAGTACCCGTGGGGAGATATATTCAGGTGTCATCTTCAAAGGTTCTGTCTGAAAGACTGGTGATTTCTGTGCCAAGGATCCCATCTTTATGATGTTGGATCGAGGTGCAATTACAACGTTTCCCTTATCTTTTTCTTTTTCCTGCATCGTTGGATTAATTCTTGGTGATCTGGGGGATCCTTCACCTTGTTCTACGGCGACCTTCTTAACTAGATTTTTCATTAACTGCTGAATCCCTCCATGCTGAAAGATCCTCAGTGCTTCTTCAATGGTGAGTTCTTCTTCTCTAAAGGAAGGTTTGGACATTCATAAATGAGGTAGCGACTAAGGTAGATAGAATAGAGATGGCTACTAGCTCAGAGAGGTTAATCGCAAGAAAATTCTAAGTTCTTTGTAATGCCCATGAGTCTCCTAGCGGTGTTATTTATAGGCACAACAGACCCTCTCCCACGCCCTTCAACGGCTAGATAAGCATTTAATGTGGTGTCCATTGGCAAATTTGAGCGGATCCTTTGGTCTTTTCTGTCGTCAGCGTGCTCAGAACGGCTATCTTTTCTTGAAATGCTGAATTGGTTGCTGCAACGGTCATCTAATGGCTATTTTTTTGAAAATCCGTGCAACGGCTATTTTTCTCTAAGTGCTTCGCCAAACTGCATGGCAAGCCATCTGCAACCCTGTGTGGCTACTTCACCGTGCCAAAATTTTTGAACTGCGCAGCTTCCACTATACATATATATTTTTTTCTTCTTCCTTTTTTTTTTTCCCTCCGCGCAGCTTCAACAGTGCTGCGCGGTGCATAGATCATTCTTCTTATCATACCTTCTTTCTTTTACCATACATGTACAGACTCCTTTACATTTCTAGTGTCCACTTTCAACTGTACTTGACACTTAGAACTTCCTTCCTTTGTTCGTTATTCAGGGTTCTGCGAAGCAGTACTATCATGGTATAGCTTTAGCTTGCTTCCATTTATCAAAGTTGGCAAGGTATCACCAGCTAAATTAGCTAACTGGACTGTACAAGTGTTAGTAACATGTATCACAGTATATGGGCCAAGCCAATGCATCTTGAATTTACCAAGGAATTTCATGAATTTGCTATCATACAGGAGGACTAGATCACCTACCTGAAAACACTTTTTCTTTATATAGCGATCATGCCATGCTTTCTCACGGTCCTTCTGAGCTTGCTAGTGGAAGCTTGCGATAAAGCGATCTTCCTCCAAGTCCAGTAAGTGTAGTAATCTTTCTTCTAGACCTTCGCAATCTTCCATCCCTGTAAATGCAATGATTCTCAAACTAGGGACAATATATTCCATAGGCATTATAGCCTCCTGCCCATAAACTGTTAGGAACCCATGTCTTTACTTTGTTAGTATATTGTTGTTGGACGCATATGCTTTGTAAGTCGTCTCGTAGTATTTGTTGATTAATAGTTTGTTTTATTGTTGTTGGCACATATGCTTTGTGAGTCGCCCATAGTATTGTTGATCCATAGTTTGTAGTGGCCCATGGTTTTGACCCATAGTATTGGCGCCTAGACTTAGTATATAAGTGTGTGTTGAGACCTATGAAGGCACCGTGAAGTTGTTTGTATTGAGCTTTCTCATAGGAGGTTGCCCCCTCGAAGTGGCCTGTGATCAATATAAAAGTGATTATGAGTTTTGTCATTTCTTCTATTTCGCATATTCTTATTAATTAATTGTTGCAGGTGCTTCACATCTGGTATCAGAGCACTTTCTTGGGCTTGCTGGGTGAAATTGCTGCCAAATTTTTTTTCGCATCTGTTGCAGGTTCGGATTTGGGAATAATCCCTATCCACTTAACTCTGAGAAGTACTTGGGCATAATCCCTAAAACTCATTATGATGAGTACCACAGGAACCCCGAAGTAGCTGGCCCATTGAGAGGACCTGCCAGTGAAAAGGGAAATGACCCCTACCTGATTGACTAGTTCCCACTCGTGAGGTAAACCAAGAGCTGTCATTTGTGGCAAAGCAATTATCAGTTTTACTTGAGCCGTGGAGTGAGGGGTGCTGCCCCAATACGCAAGCCGTCAGACAACATTGGTGGCCGAGTGAAACCCCTGAACTGTTAGGAAGCTGCACATACCTGGGGTCCATATCTATTTTCAGCTGCACTGTTGTCAATCACTGCTACGCCGTTTCAGATCCAGCCATTCAGATCCATTATGAAAGTTGTTCCAGATCCATCCATTTTCAATCCATTCTGAAAGTCATTCCAGATCCAGCCGTTTTCAATCCATTCGGCATCATTTCAGATCCCTCTATTTCAACAGTGTCCAAAACCTAGTTAAACCCCAATTACCCTTCAGATTTTTTCCCAAGTCCAGATTTTCCTTTACTGAAGCAGTTTCTGTTTTTGTTTTCCTACCCAGTCAACCAAAAAAAAAAAAAAAAAACTCCTGGTTATGGTTGTCACCCGTGCAGGATCAAAAACCATGGAAGACGCACTTACAACCATCCAAGCCAAACTCCAGGATCTGGATGAAAAATTTCTTGGCCTCCATCTTGAACATTCAGCTATGAACAACAAGCGGTAGTCCGAGTCTTCATCAGACAATGGGTTCTCTTCTTCCAGCAATATCCGTGGTCCGAAGCTTGATTTTCCTCACTTCAATGGTACTGATCCAACTGGATGGATCTATCATGCAGAACAGTATTTCAGTCTTCATAATACTTTTCATGTCAACAAAGTTCCACTTGCATCCTTTCATTTGGAACAGGAAGCTCTTCAATGGTACCGTTGGTACATCAAGGCTCATGAAGAGCCAAAATGGCTAGACTTTTGCCAGCTCCTTTTGCAACGATTTGGTCCTAGTTCTTTTGATGACTTCACAGGAGCCCTCACTAAAGTTCGCCAAATTGGCACTGTGAGAGAGTATCAAACCGAATTTGAGAAACTAGCCAACCACACTGAAGGATTGTCTGATGACTTTTACCAGAGTTGTTTTATCAGTGGTCTAAAGGATGCCATCCGCTCTAAGGTCAAAATGTTCTGTCCCAACACAATGATGGAAGCCCTAGGGTTGGCTAAGTTGGCAGAAGACAAGATTGCAGCCCAACAATGCTCCAAGCCCACTTTTGTTCCCTTCCGAAATATGGGTTCTCAACGACCACCTATACCGAAGGCTCCTTGACCAACTCCTATCAAGCGTTTGTCTGAAACAGAGATGCAAGCACACAGAGAAAAGGGGCTTTGCTATAATTGTGATGAGAAATTCACTCGGGGACATAGATGTGTTCAGCAAAAGCTCTATCTCTTGGATGTGGATTGTCCGCTTGCCTCTGAAATTGGTGACGAAGATCCAGAAACAATGGATGCTCCGGTCGACATTCAGGAACCGCCTATTGACCCTCCGTCTCAGGATGACCAGCCAGAGATATCTCTCCATGCTTTAGCTAGAATCACCACCCTGTTGGGTAAAATTATCACTAGTTAATTTACCTTCAATTAATTGTCAACCAGGGTGCGTAAACTTTGAGCTGCTACACTATATGTGCGGGCAAAGCAGTCTTAATGCTCATACTTCAAGAAATTCTAGTCTACTCACAAACAAAAATGAAATTGACAAAGCTATTACTATATTGAATGATCAATGCTAAGGGTTCCTAGGTCTGTCATAAAGAAAAGGAAATCAATTTGTTGATCCTATCTTACTGTCAAATTCAATATAACTCACAGCAACCTACAGCAATCTTCCTAAGAAATATTAATCTTCCAAAGAAATACTAAACTACAGCAATCTTTCAAAACAATACTAAACTACAGCAATCTTTCAAAACAATACTAAACTACAGCAATCTTAAGCTACAACAATTATGGTTTACTCTTCAAAACAAACAGCCTGCTCAATCAATCTTAGTGACCTTGTGTTGTATCTAAAACTTCCAACCATTAATCTTACAAAGTCTGATGCTAAAATATACACAAACACTCTCAAATAATTACTGAAATGAAACTTGTTTCCTCTCAACTCTAAATTGTCCACAACAGCTTAACAAAAGGAAGTTTGGCTTGCTGCTGCTGTTGAAACATACCCTGCCTGCGTTTTGTGCATACAAATGCACACAAAAGAATGCTGAGATTATTCAGAAAATATACACCAATGAATGTTAGAACTGTTCAAGAGATATTCACTCATTCTCGTCTATATGTAGACTATGAGATTGGTGTTCAATCCTAGGAAACAGTACTGTAAATTATGATACTTTTCTTGATTTCATTCAATACCAAGAAAACATGATCCCAACTCCTATCTGGCCAATGCAAAATGTTATTTGAAAAGCCCTAAATTACTCTATAAACTAAAGTCTTCAAATCTTCTGCTAACTCCACAAATGCTGCAAATTCTTTTGAAATCCTCACGACACAATCAGAAAATACTCTACAGCCTTGTGAAAAAAGTCAAAAGGATTAAACCACTATTGGAGCTATTCACCATTCATTATAACGCTAACAGCAAAAGGAAATGTGAAATCCAATCTATTCTCTTCATGAAATCAATTCTACAGCAATCCAAGTCAAGTTCATCACACGGCTTACCAATACCATAACCATCAATCCACGCTGAAAACTAAGGAGGGTTTTAAATACAAACTGTTTCTAAATCTACTCAACAACAGACTAGATCAATTGCAAATGATATTAACTAATAATCTGCAGACATGCATTCTATTTCAATTCACAGATGAGCAAAACAATTAACATCCCATAAAACTGTGTCAAAGGATAAAAAAAACGTTACTCTACTACTGCAAAATACATAATACTGAAGTATGAAGGATCAGTGTTGAAGGTGGGCCCTGCTCTTCAATGCCTGCCAGTCTTAAATCGAAGCTGGTAGTACTCTTGTGGGGTAACTATAACATATAAGAAGCTTCTTCCCCAGGAAGATGCCCCATTGCCAACAGGCTTGTTCAGTACCCTGATGGGTTTGCCTGTTTATACCACAGGTCGGTACCCGCTGCCAGCGGACCTGTTCAGTATCCTGGCGGGTTAACCTCTTGCACCCGTTTTCTATCAGAGGCCCTTGTCCCAATTTCATCTTAAAGATAAATTTTATGATTTTCTCAAGCATAGATGAGTGGGGGAGCTGCTCTGAAAACCTTATAGGAGTGGGATGGTACCAGAATTGGAAGAGTATTCTTTGTACATGCCTGTAAAAATTTTCCCAGATGAACAACTAACCTTTGCAACAGTAGAAAGTGAAAGTCATAAAGTGGATGCACTGTATATATATGTATTTGATATTTATTGAAGCCAATAGATAATAACCCCCAAACTGCCCAGTCCTGGATACCTTTCTCCAAAATGATGCCTGACTTAAAAATAATTTAATGCCCATAGCTGTCACTAAAAACAATTCCCTCGCCCCATCTAGTGTGAAACCAGGTCAAATGGTCCTAGAAACCCATAAGTTCATAAGAAGAAAAAAACTTTGGAAGCTTAAAGCACTGATGTAGGCAATGCCTGGTAGATAAGTAGTCATATGAATAACAAGAACAGTTCTGAAAAACCTGACAGCACACATATATTTACTTGACACAAGCATTCTAGTTACCCAGTGAAACTCAGAAATTTAATTCAAATTAACACTGTCCTTTGTAAAAATAATCAATGGCTGAAAATAGGAATAATAACAAAAAGACTTCCCTTTTCTTTTAAAACATCCTGAGCTTCACTGAAGAGAATATCTTTAAACGATGTCCATTTGCAACTTGTTCATCACCAATTGGTCTTATGTTTACACGACCATTATTAAAAACAGTCACAATTTCATATTACCCTCTGCCATTTTTCCTTGCTATGAGCTGGTGTTATGATAAATTTTCTGAAATTATGGATTGGAGAGAAGGTATAAATTATGGTTAAAGATCTTATCATTTTATTGAAAAGAAAGAAAAACAAGGAAGTTGCATTAATTTCTAAACTGAACATGCAACTTTTTTTTATTTATATACATATTTTCCTATTCTACCTAAGAAGAAAGAAAAACATTTCTATTCAAGTATAGGAATTCTTCCAATGTAACCAAGTGTGAAGTAAAATTAAAAATATACCTTTATCCACATTTGCAATGATTACCTGGATATGGAGAACCAACCGACTTACTTGCTTCTGCAACAAAAGGTGTTGAAGGAGGAAATGGTGTTGTAGTCTGGTTGCCTCTTGGAACCAACTTTCAAAGTAGTCCTGGTACTCACCTTCCTTCATCATATCATGTAGATCCCCTTCTTTTGATTGATTGATTTCGGAAGTACATAGAGGAACTGTTGATACCTCCTCAATTTTAGGCTGCTTTCCATCAGTTGTAGTCCCCAAGTTGTCAATTTCCTCTGCAATTTGGCAAGGAATATATTTTTGTGGCTCTTGGGACTTTGGTTCATTTGTTATCTCAGGAGATGTAGATAAACTCTTAACTGCTGTCAGGATGTGTTCTACCTGATAAGAAGAATTCCCAACTGCAGCTAGGATTTGAGAAAGTTTTCCCAAATTGATGGTTACTTCTGAATCCATTTTTTCCAGTTGTCTTGTTCATGTCTCACACAAGGATCAATGTCTAGGGCTCTTACATCACCCAAGTTTTTATTTTTATGTGTTTTAAATAATTCTAATCAAGACTATCTACCACTAAAAACATATTTACGCCAATCAAACACACGCCACTCTTGCATAAAATAAAACATTCTTGAAATTAAATTGCAGAAAGTAAACACACCCAAACTTGCAAAAAAAAAAAGAAGAACACACTTGCATGAAATTAAATTGCAAGAAAGTAAACACGCCTTACAGGAAGGTAAACACACTTTTGCAGCAAAATAAATCAAACATGTGAAAAAGCAAACACACTTACGAGAAAGAAACAACAGGGTTTTGGGGCAACCCACTAAAGTGGATGCGTCAGGCTGTTACACCATGGGAATCCCGTAGTGAATTCATCTTTGCATCTTATCATTTCCCCTCCACCTTGTTGTGTAATGTAAATTAGACCTATCTACCCCTATCTACCTGAACTTCACAGCCAACAAATTCGTAGAAAATGAGCAAAATACCAGCTTACCTTGGAGCAACTCCCCGGCAACGGCGCCAAAATGTTGGTTAAAATTAATGTTACTTAATTCACCTCAATTTAATTGTCAACCAGGGTGCGTAAACTTCGAGCTGCTACACTATATGTGCAGGTAAGGGTGTTTTAATGGTCGCTGATAGGGATTCTAGTCTACTTTCGAATGAAAATGAAATGGATGAAACTATAACTGTCCTGGATGATCTATACTAAGGACTCATAGATCTATTCTAAAACAAACGGAAATCAATTTACTAACTATCAAACTTAGCATAGCCTACAACGATCCACAGGCTACAGTAATTCTTTAAAACAACCCTAATCTTTCAGAGAAATCCTACCTACAACAATACTTCAAAAGAACAACCTGCTGATAAATTAAACAAACCCTTGAACTACAGCAATCCTGTAAAACACTCAACAGTCCACACTCAGCTATAGTACTGATGATCTATTCTACAAATGAAAGAACTTAATAAGTTTCAGAATAAATATGATCTATTAACCTGAAAACTACACCATTAATCCTACAAGATCTAATGCTTAACTCCACACTAATACTTCTAGAATTATTGCTGGAGTAACACCTGTGACCTCTTGACTTTGAATTGTCAACACACAGCCTATTACAATGAAGCTTGGCTGGTTATCGTTATCCCAATGTACTCTGTTTTATTTTATACAGACTAATGCACACAGGAAAATGCCAAGGTTATTCAGACAATACTCATTAATCAATATCAAGTTTGTGTAAGAAATATTCGTTGGTTCTGGCCTGTATATACAGACTGTGAAATTAATGTTAATTTGAGGAAGCAGTATTATAAACCAGCATTCCTTTCCAAACTCATTCAATATCAAACAACACAACTTCAACTCTTATTTAATCACTTATTTAAAAGACTATTTAACAAACCCTATACGCTCTGTAGACTATGGTCTTCAAACCCTCCACAAAATATTACAAATGCTGTTCAACTCCAACAAAATATCCTACAGGTCTGCGACCTCAAAAGTAAAAAGGATGGGCTGTTCATCAATTATTCTCACGCTGCAGCAAAAGGATTCTTCAACAGCTAGAGTTGAGTTCATTATCCAGTTTGCCAATACCACGATTCACACTGGAAATCAAAAGGAAATTTAAATACACACTGTTCCTCAATCTCATTAAATCAATTATATAATAAATCCAATCCAAATTATCACACATTTCATCATTGCCGTAACCATTAATAATCACTCACACTGAAAACCAAAGGAGATTTTAAATACAGATCACTCCCAAATCTATTCTCTGCGCTAGATCAAAATACAAATGAAATTAACTAATGACCTGCAGGCATACATTCTATTTCCACTCACGGGTCAGCAAAATCATTAATATTTCTGAAAACACTACCAAAATAAGAAACCATTACATCTACTACTGTAAAATGCACAATATCAAAATACCAGGGGTTGGTGTTGAAGGGGGCCCTACCCTCAACGCCTTCCAGCTTTAAATCAAAACCTTAAAGGAGATAAATGATGATTTTATTGATGAAATAAAGTGTTATAGTCTTCTCCCAGTATCCTCTCCTTAAGCTTTATTTATACATGAATAGATGGACAGGATCCATCCCAGAATGCGGAGATTTGAGCAACTACCCAGAAAACGGCCAACACAAAATCTAGCAAAACCACGTATGTTCCGGAAGCGATTTGTCCACATCCGTTCAGAAATTCTGAAAACTGCCCATTGTTAGGGGTAAATGGGGCCATTTGTGAAGTGGGTTTCGAACCGTTTTGAAAAATTCCCAACCGTTTGTTTAGAAATTGAGCCCGAAATAAGGGTCCTGATCAAGGACGGAAATGACATTGCCAGATTGCTTGAGATCCATACACTGCTAAAAATGGAGGATAACAGCTTCTTGATCAAAGATCATCCCCAAAACAGCACCTAGAAAATCTGCATAGATATCTAGAAGACAATGCAAGTTCAAAAGACACCCCAAATGTGGATCGAAGCCCCCGAATCGCTGGTACAGCTAGCGTGAACCTGCCCTGGAGTACCGAAACCCCTGCACAAAGGAAACAACGACCCATCAGTTGACCGGATATTCATATGGAGATTTAAAAACCCAATTTATGCATAAAACAATGTAAAGTAAGAAATAAATAACCAAAAATCACTTACCAAACCTTTGTCCACGTTGGTCTCCACAAAAGCATGACCATACACAAACAAACATTAATAAAACTAACTTATCATGTGGTTTCATAAGTTTTATGCTAGAAAATGATGTATTGGACAGCCAATAATAGGAGACCAACACACCCCCCAAACAATGCGGGTCATGGGTTACTTCAAGAAGCTTCCTCTTACAATACTCATTGATTCTGGTAGCACTCATAATTTCATTGACCCTCGGATCGCCAAACAAGCTGATTGTTTTATCCATCCTTGCTCCAACTTTGAAGTCATGGTTGCCAATGGGGGCACCTTACCTTGCAAAGGGAAGTGTCGAAATGTGCGTATCTCTATGGGAGATTATACCTTGTGCTTTGACATGTTTGCCTTGACCTTAGGCAGATGTGATGTGGTTTTCGGCGCTCAATGGCTACGCACGCTTGGCCCTATCTTATGGGATTTTGCTGAACTTTGGATGCAGTTTTCCCTCAATGGACAAAAACACACATTGATAGGATTACAACCAAGTTCTCTTAGCATCATCAGTTCACATCGCATGGAAAAACTCCTCAAGAAGAATTCGCATGGTGTCATCACTCAAATCCATTCCATTCAGATGCAACCATCAGCGGTCTCCACTACTCCTTTGGATCTACAACAAATTTTGGATCGATATACAGGTGTCTTTGCTGAACCAGTGGGATTTCCACCTTCCAGGCCAGAAGACCATCGTATTCAGCTCCTTCCTGGCAGCATTTCTCCCAACATCAGGCCCTATCGCTACCCATTTCACCAAAAAACGGAGATTGAAATGCTCATTCGGGACTTATTGAAGCAAGGTATTGTTCGCCCAAGCACTAGTTCCTTTTCTTCTCCAGTTCTTCTTGTCCACAAAAAAGATGGGTCATGGTGCCTCTGCATTGACTTCCGAGCACTTAATCACCTCACCATCAAGGATAAGTTTCCAATTCCTATTGTTGATGAGCTTCTTGATGAGCTTCATGGGGCTCACATTTTCTCCAAGTAGGATCTTCATTCTGGGTATCATCAAATTCGGGTTCATGAGGATGATATCCCTAAAACAGCTTTCTGCACACATGATGGCCATTATGAGTTTTTGGTCATGCCCTTTGGCCTCACTAATGCTCCTTCCACATTCCAAGCCTTAATGAATAAAATATTTCGAGCCTACTTGCGGAAATTCATTCTGGTATTCTTTGATGATATCCTCATCTATAGTAAAACATGGGATGAACATCTCCAACATCTGGATCTTGTCATGCAACTTTTCTATGACCATCATCTCCACGCCAAGCAGTCTAAATGTGTTTTTGGACAGAAGGAAGTTGAGTATCTCAGGCACATTATCTCAGCACAAGGGGTTCCCATGGATCCTGCCAAAATCGATGCCATGAACAATTGGCCGCATCCTCAGACACTCAAGAGCCTTCGTCATTTTTTGGGGTTGACTGGCTACTACCTCAAGTTTGTCAAGGATTATGGGAAGATTGCAGCTCCATTAACTGCTCTATTGAAAAAGGATGCTTTTACATGGACACATGCTGCTCAGTGTGCATTTGACAAACTAAAACAAGCTATGTGTACTACACCTGTTCTAGCTATGCCCGATTTTTCCAAGCCCTTCACTATTGAGAGTGATGCTTGTGGCAATGGACTTGGTGCTGTTCTCCTTCAAGATGAACACCCCATTGCGTTCACCAGCAAAGCCCTTTCAGGTAAGAATTTAGCTGCCTCTACCTATGAGAAGGAAATGATGGCTATTTTGCATGCAGTACAAAATGGGCGACCATACCTATTAGGGAATCATTTCTGCATCAAGACTGATCACTAGAGTATGAAATATTTCTTGGAACAGCGTGTCTCCTCCCCAGCACAACAGAAATGGGTTAGCAAACTCATGGGTTATGACTATGAGATCACTTATAAGAAGGGTAAAGACAATATTGTGGCAGATGCTCTTTCTCACACATTTGATGCCCAAGGTTCTCTTTCAGCTATTTCTATGCCTGTTCCAAATTGGTTGCAATCTGTTCAACAGGGTTATGTCAATGACTCTTCCTTATCTCAAATCATCCAATGCTTGACCAACAACCCTTCTGTTGTACCACATTACTCTTGGGATGGTGCTTCTCTGAGATACAAGGGTCGTCTGGTGCTTCCCCAGAGCACAGATCTTCAATAGGCTATCTTCTATGAACTCCATGCTTCTCCATCGGAAGGGCACTCTCGGTTCCTCAAAACATATGAACGGGCATGGCGTAACTTATTTTGGAAGGGCATGAAGAGGACAATTCAACAGATGGTGGCCAAATGTGATACCTGCCAGCGCAATAAGGGTGAAACAACACTCCTTCCAGGATTGCTCGAACACTTGCCCATACCTGCACGGATTTGGATAGATATTTCTATGGATTTAATTGAAGGGCTCCCTAAATCTAGCGGGAAGATAGTGATTCTCATTGTGGTTGATCGCCTCTCCAAATATAGTCATTTTTGTGCTCTCGGCCATCCCTATACAGCCTCCTCGGTCACTCAAATTTTTTTGGACCAAACCTTTCGTCTTCATGGAATCCCTTCTTCCATTGTCTCGGATCATGATGCGACTTTCACCAGTCATTTTTGGACAAAAATATTTTGCCACACTGGCACCAAACTGAAGATGAGTTCAGGGTATCACCCACAAAGAGATGGTCAGACTGAAATTATCAATAAATGCTTGGAAACTTATCTTCGTTGCTTCACCTCTGAGCAACAACATCAGTGGGAAAAGTGGCTCCCTCTTGCTGAATGGTGGTACAATACCTCTTACCACACTGCCTCTAAAATTACCCCATATGAAGCAGTCTATGGTCAGGCACCTCTAGTTCTTCTTCCATACACCCCCAACAGTTCACTAGTTCAGGAAGTTGACATGGTCCTTCGAAACCGTGATCAGATTCTTCGCATTTTGCGAGACAATCTTCACATGGCAAGAAATCGCATGAAGCAACAAGCTAATCAGCACTGTTCTGAGCGCACTTTTCAAGTAGGCGATATGGTTTTTCTTCGTCTCCAACTGTACAAGCAACCCTCCCTGAAACTCAAACGGCATCATAAGCTCGCTCCAAAGTTCTATGGGCCATATCGGATTCTTCAGAAGATTGAGTGCATTGCTTATAAATTGGAACTTCCTCCTTCTTCCCGCATTCATCCAGTCTTTCATGTCTCTTGTCTGAAGAAAGTTCTTGGCACCAACATCAGTGGACAAACGATTTTACCTGAACTGGATAATGAAGAATCCATCCTTTTGGAGTCGGAGGCCATCCTCAATCGACGCACTTGTCAGCTTCGCTCTCGCTCTATCACAGAGGTCTTAATTCAGGGGCACGGCATGCAACCAAAGGATGCTACATGGGAACCACTCCTTCAGATTCAACAACAATTTCCACATCTAAAGCTTTGAGGACAAAGCTTTTTTTAAGGGGGAGGGGATGTTAGGAACCCATGTCTTTAGTTTGTTAGTATATTGTTGTTGGATGCATATGCTTTGTAAGTCATCCCGTAGTATTTGTTGATCAATAGTTTGTGTTATTGTTGTTGCCACATATGCTGTGTAAGTCGCCCCTATTATTATTGATCCATAGTTTGTAGTGGCCTATGGTTTTGACCCATAGTATTGGCACCTAGAATTAGTATATAAGTGTGTGTTGAGACCTATGAAGGCACCGTGAAGTTATTTGTATTGAGCTTGATCATAGGAGGTTGCCCCCTCGAAGTGGCATGTGATCAATATAAAAGTGATTCTGAGTTTTGTCATTTCTGCTATTTCGCATATTCTTAAATTAATTGTTGCAGGTGCTTCACATAAACCAACTGAAAGGGTGTCTATCCTGTCAATTTCTTGCATGTGGTCCTCTATGCCCATAGCACAGATGAGATGTGCAGGTCCCAATCGTCTCTATTTACATTGCACACCTTAGTGAGTGCGTTCTCCAATATCTTATTGAAAGCCTCTACACTACCATTCGCCTGTGGATGATATGGAGTACTGCGCTGATGACGAATGTGGAACTCCTCTGTAAGCGCCTCAATCATCTTGTTCATAAAGTGAGTACCTTGGTCACTCATCAAAATGTTTGGACATCCAAATCTGGTGAGTATTTCTTCAAAAATAAACTGCGCAGCAGTACTGGTGCTGCAGTCCTTAACTGGTTTTGCTTCTGCCCATCTGGTGAGGTAATCCGTAGCAGTAATAATATACCTTGCACCCGTTCTTTTTCCTGGTGGGTTTATAGGACCCACAAAGTCTATTGTCCATTTTTCAAATGGCTGCAGTGTCAACTCTGGATTCAATGGCATCTCATCTCGGCGTGATGGTTTTCCTGTCCTCGGACAGACGTCACAATTCCTACAATATTCTTTGGCATCTTTATGGAGCGTAGGCCACCATATCCCTACGCGCAATATCTTCTGTACAGTAGCCCTTCGGACATAGTGACTTCCCACGATTCCTGAGTGTGCGTCGGCTAGAATAAATGGCTTCTCATGATCGAGTACGCACCTGCGCAGGACTTCATCCGGCCCAAGTTTGTATAACTGACCTGCAATTATAGTGAAGTCTGCAGTGCGCACCACTAACTATTTTTTCTTCTGCACCGAGAATTCCTGGGGTGCCAGCCCTGTGGTTAGGAAGTCAATGATGTCCTTGGAATAATCATCGGAAACCTGTATACTAAATAACTACGCATCAGGAAGACTGTCTTCAATATTCGTTGGCTCCTCTCTTGACTCAATCCTTGATAGATGATTAGGTCCCAAGTTCATCCTACCTAGCTTGATAATAATTTCAAAGTCATATTCCTGGAACAGCAATAGCCATCGGCACATGCGTCCCCCTAATACTGGCTTGTTGACCAAATATTTCAACGCAGAATGATCAGTAAACATAAGGAAGTGTGATCCCAACAAGTAGTGTCTAAATTTCTGTAGGGCATATACCATCGCAAGGCCTTCCCTCTCAGTAGTAGTATAGTTCTTTTTTGCTGTTGAAAGCTTTCTGCTAGAAAATGCAATAGGGTGGTCAATACCTCCCTCTCTTGGCTGAGCTAATAAGATCCCCAGGGCATTACATGATGCATCAACATGGACATGGAATGGCTTCGTCCAGTATGGAAAAACTAGAATATGCGCAGTGACCATCTTTTCTTTTAATGTGTCAAAACCCTGTTCGCATTCTGCGTTCCAAATGAACAGTGCATCTTTCTTCAGCAGCTTCTCCATTGCTGCGGTTATCTGTGCACAACCCTTTATAAATTTCCTGTAATATCCAGTATGGCCTAATGTAGATCACAACATCTTGACCGAATTTGGTGTTGGTAAGTTTGCAATAACTGCAATCTTCGCAGGGTCTACCATCAGTCCTTGCTTATAGACAATGTGGCCAAGTAAAATTCCATAGGGCACACAAAAAATACACTTTTTCAAATTCAAGGATATTTGATGCTATCGACACTTCTTGAGCATCATGCGGAGATTTCCGCAATGATTTTTCAATAGACCAAATACAGTCCAATCATCAAAATATGCTTCTAAAAACTTGCGCATAAAATCTTTAAATGCTGCGATGATGACTCTAGAGAATATGGCAGGTGTGTTCTTCAGCCCAAAAGGCATGACGGTGTACTGGAATGACCCCCATTCTATAGCAAATGTCGTCTTATGCCTATCCGGAGGATCAATCCTGATCTGATGATAACCAGAGAAACCATCAGTGAAAGAATATGCCTCATTTCCTCCAACATTATCAAGCACTTCGTCTATGAATGGAGTGGGAAATGGGTCGTGCATGGAAGCATCATTCAGCTTTCTGAGATCCACACAAATCCTGATCTCGCCTTTTGCTTTCTTGTCTTGAACAACCATGGGGCTAATCCATTCGGATTCTTCGACTAGTTCAATGATTCCTGCTTCTAGCATCTTATCTAGCTCTGTGCAGACTTTTTCCTTATAGCATGGATTCAATCTGTATGGTCTCTGCTTGATAGGCTTAGCACCTGGTTTTAAAGGTATTTTCATGACCCCTAGGTCTCCCAAAATTCCTTTCATTTCTATAAATTTTGTTGGAAAAAGTTCCTGATACTCATGTAAGGTATCTACGATCTCTGCAATAGTCTAATCGTCCCAATAATCTCCTATTGATGCGAACTTCGGATCTTTGTTTGTGCTAATGTTCACTTTTTGTGTTTTTACTGGTCCAATCGTATCTAGGATTTCCAACAGAGGTCCTTATGCATCACATGCTCCTTCTGACTCTGGTATATCTATGTTGCGCGGGTCCTCCTCATCATCTTCATTTGTGTCATTGGTATCTTCAGCTAAGTTGTAACACTCGATCAGGTGCTCTTCATGTTCCTTCCATTATGACTGTAGGTGCACGGGAACGCACTCTGTCCCAAAAAAATTCTGCAATGTTATGTTTTGATGAGGACAGTCATCTTGGAATATGCGCTTCTTGATTAGCTATAATGATTCATGGATTAATGGATTCTCGTCTTCAAAACTGAAGTCCTTCCGGAAGTTCGTAGCGAGCAACTCCCAATCAGTGAGTTCACTGCGCAACTCTAGGTCGAGGTACCATTTATCTGGGATACCTGCATCCCATGTATGTACAAATAAATGTACCCATTCTGTAAGTGGTCTTTCCACCCATGCCTTTGAACAGATTTCAATGTGCTGACTAGGGTCTGTCTGTCCATTATACTTTTCAAAGGGTAAAGTAACCTTTTCGGCGAACCGGATCTGCATCTTAGTTTTGCATTGATCCCAAGTGGTCAATGTTTTCTTATGTGCATTCCACCATCCTGGAAGGTGTATCGTGCAATGCTATATCTAAACATGTCAATCTATGCTCATCTGGTATAACTGCAATATATTCCATTATGAAACTGTAAACATTAGCAGAACCATCATATGTGGGAATATGAATCACCTCTTTTCCGATCCAGCACATTGATTTTGTAACCTACACACATCTTCTTGCTGATACTTCATGCATGCGGCTTTGCCAATTCTCCAATCCTGTATCTGAGTCAGAGATACAAGAAGTTTCACATTGCTAGCTGAGCGTACCGTCCGCAGTACGATTAATGTAGTCTTCCTTGTTCGCAGTCAACTAGTATAGTCGGTCTAAATCTTGAGCTTGGGATTCCTCCTGAATCGGCTCACTGTATCTATAACCATCTTTAGGATCCAATGGTGCGATGACCCTAAGATACTTCCCTTCAAATATCATCTTCTTTGTCTTCAAGTTTATGATAGCCAAGTTATCCATAGCCCAATCAATTCCCAATATTGCTGGAAACGGTTGACTATCAACCACAATTTCAATAACCTCAAAGTCTGCATGACTCTGTACTCCGTCAATGTCAACTACTACATTAGCTAAGCGGCCAAAAGGTATGACCTTCTCCTGATTAGGCATTCGTAACTGGATATGTGACCAGAGAAACTTTGGTCGACCCATCTACTGCCATGTCTACTTAGTTAAGACATTCACTTCTGATCCCAGATCAAGGATGACTTCATCCATTTCAAAATCTTCTATCTGCGCAGTAAGCCTCATCTCTCGGCCTGTTCTTTTGTGCTTTCTTATATGATGTACAGCGCTATCTGGAGTCTCTATTGCAATCTGAGGTTCATACTGGCTGATAAGCTTCTGGAGCTCTACTACGGCTTTTTCGCTTTTTAGTAACTTCATGCAGCTTCGCAAGAACTGCACAATAGAAGTACGGACATCTGTCGCACTACTTGTTTTGTCATACGGAGCTAGCATGTCTTCAACATGCGGTGTTTCACTTTGCAGTGGGATCCTTGATGACTTATCTACTGGTTCTCTAAAGGTATCCCAGGCATCAATGAAGATCTTCTTATTCTTCTGTAGGTTAAGAGGGGGTGCTTTTCTTAGAGCTTTCCTTATCCATACTGTTTCAAGGGGATCCTTCTTCATATGTGCTTCCCCTGATGTTGAAGCTTCCGCTCCTCTGTCGCGGCTTGTCTCAGCACCACTATGCGTGACCACGTTAATGCTCGGATCCACTGGTCTATTCTCTACTGCGATCCACTGGACATTTGGATTCGGAGCCTCTGTTCGTCTTCTCTTCTGCATTTCCACCTCTAATGCTAGGAAATCTTCAATGACATGCTCAAACGATTTACAATAGTTGCACGTAGTGCATGGGTTAACACAATCTCTATACATGTGTCTGGGTTGGCCACAGTTATAACAAATGACTTGGTCGCAGCCTCTTCCTTGTGTCGGACCAACATTTCTTCCTCTGCAATGGTATCCACCACCATGACCTCTATATCCTCCTTAGTCATATTGTGCATTTTCTTGTTTTGGCTGTGTATCTTCTTGTACACAGTACAAGCCAGTGCCTTGCATTGAGTCCGTATCCCTTTTTCTTTCATTCATTAATTCATATGCGCGGTAGTTGGATTTATCATGTCCAACAGATTTACAGAAGTTGCAATATGAATTCTTAGGAGTTTTCACATATTTCTGGATTAGGTAACAGTCTTCAGGTCTATGTGGTTCTACAAATTTTGCACCATGGGTCCTGATTCTGATTTAATGGGTTAGGCACACCACTGTTAATATAGTCACGGAATAGAGGGAAATGCTCGCAGTCATGATATTCTCCTTTACAACTTGTACACAAGACCTCCTGTCTAGGTTCATATCTTTGTTCTTTACCATTTTTCATACTTTGTAGTTCAAGTTTGAGGGTGGTCAGCTGGTTCTTGATCTAAAACATCCCAGAACTAGTATCCCCAATCGGCGAAGCTTCCAGCTTCATTGCAATTTCCAAGGCCTCTGCCTGGGATAGAACCTTCTGCTGCATCAATGGTAATCTGATATGGGGTAACAGTGCAGCAATGAACCATTCTTTATGTTGTTTTGGTGGTATAACAAAACTTACTTGGTCTAGTAAGGTCTTAAATTTCTGATCAAATTCCCAGACCATTTTAGTTGGTCTCTGCTTTATTTCCTTCAGCTCAGTTATACACTGAGACTCAGACTTAGGTTTCTTGAACTCTGCCACCTGTGTGACTTTAATTTCTGCGAGGGTTCTCGGCTGTATGGTAGAGTATTTCATAAACCAATGTAGTGCTCTATCCCCGAAGGTGGTGATGAGCCGTGCTTGCTTCACAGCATCATCCTGGATTTGTCTTACACTCCATATGGCTTCACAAAGGAACCAATGTTGATCAGGGTCTTCTAGGCCAGTTCCTCTGAATATTGGCAGTTTCATATCAGTGTTTTCCATTGTGCTACTAGGTGGTGGGTCAACGGGATTAGTGCGTGGCTGCTGTAAAGGGATCTGCGTAGTAAGTACAAATGGGACTATTGGTAGAGATGGGCTAGGCTGATTCTTCTACAGGGTGGGCTGCGTAACGGGTGGGTTCTGTGATAAGGGTTGTGCGGTTTGTGCAGCCGACAGATTCTCAAGGGTAAATGGTTGTGCAACTTCACTATCAATATCGCAGGGGATCTCAGTATCTATATGAAGTTTAGGGCCTTCTAGATTCTTATTAATTTTATATCTCTTACCACTTCTAAGAGTATGTGTCTCTTCGTCAGAATCAATATATGTACTGTTTATCATGACAAACTTCAAGCATATTACTGCATTCTTAGAACACCTTTCTCAGCTAACAACATCTTAATGTATAGACTGAGATTGTTCAGAAACTTACCTTGGAATCCTCTGAAAAAGTGTGCTTCTACTTGGCTGTAGAATTTGAGTGTGTCTACAGCAAATTCTGTTACAAATCCTTCTAGCATATGATCAACCCAATAATCAACTACACGTGACAGTGGGATGTCTAATGCTTTAAGCTATGCTGTGAACTTAGGAGTCCATCCGTAGGAACTCCTCCTTGGCAACAGTTTTTCTTCTCTGTGAGCTGCGATATCCATGTATGCAGCTCGTTTGGAAACAATGCCCAAAAGATCTCGTGAATGTCGTCCAACATATATCTATCCGACCACTGTGTGTCACTTAGACGCGGATGTCTATTTTCTTGTTTTTTAAAATCGCTTATGGTCTTATCCCACCAAGCTTGGATTTCTGTCTTTTCAGGATGCCAATAGTCAGATCCTTCGGGGAACTGATATTCTTCTTCACACATCATGATTGCAACTCAATGGAACCATTTCAACTCATCATGGATTGTAGCATGGGAACGGAACCATTTGTTGGCTTAAACTAACCCAGAGGTTTCCAATTAGACCCAGGTTCTTTGCAGTTCTCCCTTTGACCAACAAAACCCCTTCACACCGGCCCTTTCGGCAAAACCCTGCGAGTAGGTTGAGGTCTCACCCGAGGTGTATCTTATGGGGTAGTGTGGAATCAGGTTTCCACAGTAAATGATGAGTTGTTTATCTGAACAAGCTACGCAGCGTAGGACAGAAGGAGTGTGCTGCAGGGAAAAGTGATGTGGTGCCCAGCAGGATCTATGCTGTGAGCAATACTGCGTGGTGGAGGCAACACTGTGAGCCGCACCAAGGGTTTCTTACTGCTGTGAATCTTCTACTGGAACTGCAAATTACCCACACTTATCCTCTACTTGGAAGATCTCGGAAACGTTAAGGCACTGAAATGAATATCACTCATCCATTCATTCATGCACTTACTGGTTATCTTTCTAGCATTCGTCAAGAACTTGGATTATTACAACGTGAACTGAAATTGTAGAAATTACTAACTGTGTTGCGTTTCTTCACTGTGTCTAAGAAAGTAATTAAACTTAAATGACTGATTCACAATCTTAATCATAGAATTGAAATGTTGACCATTCATCTGCTTCCGTGGAACCTAGCATATCATTCCCAAACTTCTCCTATTGGTAAATGCATATCAAAGTTCTCATACTACAACATGCAAGGAAACATTCAAGCATTCATTCTATAGAAAATACAGAAAGCAATCATTCATAAACATCATCACATAACACAGGATTTAACGTGGTTCACTTCCTCGGATGGAAAGCTACATCCACAAGAACGGTTGGTAATATATTTTTTTCAAAAGGGATGGGGCAACTGTTCTTAGTCTGTGCACTCAGCTGCAGACTCTTCTTTCTCTCGGCTGGGTCTCTGCGCACACAGCTGTAGAGCCTTTACCTTATTCTCAGCTTGGAGATATTTTAAAATGCAAAAGGGTTATCTTCTTAAATTCTCAGCAACAACAAAAGAACAATAACCCAAAAAGAGAACAACACCGAGAACCCCCATCCCATACAAAATGTCTTCTTAAATAGATCATGCCCAAAGGTCATGTCTGTACAATTTCGAAGACCTAAAACCCAAAACCCTAAGGGTTTTGAAAACTGTACCGATTTTCCAAACCGGCTTGTTGGCTCCTAGTAGTGTTTGCTTGATCATGGTGGATCTCCACGTCCTCATTCTGTCGCTATTAGCCTTCTTGTTGCACGCATGCCTGCAGGTTGCTTCTACCGAACCGTTTATCTCTAATGGTTTTACCTTCTAAGTGTGCCAAATGTCACTTTCCTTAACAACCCATGCATTGCCGCCTTCCTATTTTGCCTACGTGCGCCGCTCGGCAATCCTGGAATATCTTTCAAAAAATGGCTGCTACTGGTCGAGCCGGTAGCTACACTTGATACTTGTCCAGCACACCACTTTGCTGGCACCACGTGGCCTCCTAACTTCGCAGCATTGCTTCGGCGCAGTACTGGTCTTCGCATCACAGCCAAAACTTTGATGCTACGCGTAACTCCACAGCCTGGTCAAACGTTGGATGTTGCCCGCAACTTCGCAGCATCCCCAATACTTAGCCAGAATTGTGTTTCTGAGCTGCGCTCAGCTTAGCATTCCCTACTTGCCTGGAAAAGGTGCTTCCAAAACTTCATCTCAACCTAGGCCCAACAATCATGGATTCAAGCGTGGCAACAAAACCATTTGTTGGCTTAAACTGACCCAGAGGTTTCCAATTAGACCCAGGTTCTTTGCGGTTCTCCCTTTGACCAACAAAACCCCTTCACACAGGCCCTTTCGGAAACAACCTGCGAGTAGGTTGATGTCTTACCCAAGGTGTATCTTATGGGGTACTACGGAATCAGGTTTCCACAGTAAATGATGAGTTGTTTATATGAACAAGATGCGCAGTGCAGGACAAAAGGAGTGCACTACGGGGCAAAGTGATGCGGTACGCAACAGGATCTACGCTACAAGCAGTACTGTGTGGTGGAGGCAACACTATAGGCCTCACTAAGGGTTTCTTACTACTACGAATCTTCTACTGGAACTGCGAATTACCCACACTTATCCTCTACTTGGAAGATCTGAGAAAAGTTAAGGCACTAAAATGAATATCACTCATTCATTCATTTAGGCACTTACGGGTTATCTTTCTAGCATTCATTCTAGAACTTGGATTATTACAACGTGAACTGAAATGATAGACATGACTAACTGTGCTGCATTCCTTCACTGTCTTTAAGAAAGTATTTAAACATAAATGACTGATTCACGATCTTAACATAGAATTGAAATGTTTGCCATTCATCTGCTTCCGTGGAACCTAACATATCATTCCCAAACTTCTCCTATTGGTAAATGCATATCAAAGTTCTCATATTACAGCATGCAAGGAAACATTCAGGAATTCATTCTACAGAAAATACAGACAGTCATTCATTCATAAACATCATCACATAACACAAGATTTAACGTGGTTCACTTCCCCGAATGGAAAGCTACGTCCACAATAACGGTTGGTAATATATTTCTTTGAAAAGGGATGGGGCAACCATTCTTAGTCTGCGCACTCAGCTGCAGACTCTCCTTTCTCTCGGCTAGGTCTCTGCGCACACAGTTGCATAGCCTTTACAATATTCTCAGCTCAGAGAAATTTTACAATACAAAAATGTTATCTCAAGATTACTCTAACAACTAGCATCTAGTATCTGAAATAGAGCAACCACAACAACAACCCCCATCCCATACAAAAGTGTCTTCTTAAATAGATCATGCCCGAAGGTCATGTTTGTACAATGTCGAAGACCTAAAACCCAAAACCCTAAGGGTTTCCAAAACTGTGCCGGTTTTCCAAACTGGCTTATGGCTCCTGGTAGCGTCTGCTTGATCATGGCGGATCTCCATGTCCTCATTCTGTCACTATCGGCCTTCCTATCGCACGCGTTCCTACAGGCTGCTTCTGCCGAACCATTTCTCTCTAACGGTTTTACCCTCTAAGCGTGACAAATGTCGCTTTCCTTAACAACCCACGCATGGCCGCCTTCTTGTTTTACCTATGTCCGCCGCTCGGCAATCCTGGAATATCTTTCCAAAAATGGTTGTTACCGGTCGAGCCGGTAGCTGCACTTGATACTTGTCTAGCACACCACTTTGCTAGCTCCACGTGGCCTCCTAACTCCATAGCACTGCTTCGGCGCAGTACTGGTCTTCGCATCAAGGCCAAAACTTCGATGCTGCGTGCAACTCTGCAGTCTGGTCAAAAGTTGGATGGTGCGCACAACTTCGCAGCATCCTCAATACTTAGCCAAAATTGTATTTCTGAGATGCGCTCAACTCAGCTTTCCCTGCTTGTGTCAAAAAGGTGCTTCCAATACTTTATCTAAACCTCGGCCCAACAAATACTATCTCGCATTCATTGATGATTATTCAAGGAAGACTTGGATATACTTTCTAAAAGGTAAGAATGAAGTCTTTGGAAAATTCAAAGAGTTCAAGGCCTTAGTAGAAAATCTCTCAGAAACGAAAATCAAGATTCTCAGAACAAATAATGGCGGAGAATATACTTCAAAGGACTTTGAAGAATTTTGTTAGGAAGCTGGATTCAAGAGGGAACTAACCACTCCCTGCAATCCCCAACAAAATGGGGTTGCTGAATGAAAGAATATAACTATCATGGAAGCTGTAAAGACTATGATACATGACCAAGATCTTCCCATGTATCTATGGGTTGAAGCAGCTAGGACAACAGTCTATGTAGAAAATAGACTTTCCCATAGTGCTCTTGAATTCAAGACTCCAGAAGAAGTGTTCACAGGAAAGAAGCCTGAAGTAAGCCATCTCAAAATATTTGGATGTCCTGTGTACATTTACATTCCAAAAGAAAAGAGAACCAAGTTGGATCCTTCTGGTAAGAAGGGAATATTTGTTGGATATTGTGAATCATCCAAAGCTTTCAGAATTTACCTACCAGGTTTTCATCATATGGAAATAAGTAGAGATGTAACATTTGATGAAGAAGCAGCTCTCAAGAAATCTAGGAAGTGCCAACTTGAAGAAATATATGAAGAAGATACACCTCCTAGAATCAAAGAAGCTGTTCCCATCCCTGAAGATGATACACCAGAGGATCATGACATGTTGGAACCACAAGAACACCCTATTACAAACTTGCCTAGGAAAAGAAGGCTAGCATGGGCTATAGACATTATTCAAGGATCTGAAAAATATGGAGCTCATGAAGGCTCCACTAGAGAAAGAAAGAAACCAAAGCTAGTATCCAACTATGTGGCTTTGATGTGTGACCTTATGGATCAACAACCTACTAGCTATGAAGAGGCAGTTTAGAAGAAAGAGTGGGTAGAAGCAATGACAAAAGAATACCAATCAATAATGAAAAATGATGTTTGGGATATAGTTCCTAAACCAAAAGATAAAAGTGTGGTATCTTCCAAATGGATATTCAAGATAAAACATGTTGTAGATGGTAGCATTGAAAAATATAAAGAAAGATTTGTAGCAAGAGGATTCTCTCAAAAAGATGGAATTGACTATGAAGAAACATTTGCACCAGTTGCTAGGTATACTTCAATTAGAACTATCATGGCACTTGCATCTATGATGAAGTGGAAATTACACCAAATGGATGTTAAGACAGCTTTTCTGAATGGTGTAATTGAAGAAGAAGTGTACATAGAGCAACCACAAGGGCTTGAGGTTAAAGATGGGAGAACACATGTATGCAAATTGAAAAAGGCTCTATATGGATTGAAGCAAGCTCCCAGAGCTTGGTAAAGAAGGATTGACAACTTCTTAACAAGCATGGGCTTTACCAAGAGTAAAGCTGACCCTAATCTTTATCTCAAGGTGATGGACGATGAACCAGTTATACTGTTGTTGTATGTAGATGATCTATTTCTAACCGGAAATGAGAAACAAATTATCGAATGCAAGAAGAAGCTTTCTTCAGAATTTGAGATGAAAGATCTCGGATTAATGCACTACTTCTTAGGTCTAGAAGTATGGCAAGAACCAAAAGGAATCTTTCTAAATCAAGGTAAGTATGCTGTGGAGATTCTAAAAAGATTTGATATGTTGGAGTGTAAAGCCATGGCCACTCCCATCGACTCCAACTTGAATTTATTAGTTAATGACTCATCAGAATTAGTGGACCTAACTCTATATAGAGAAATCATTGGGTCATTGATGTATTTAACAAATACTAGAACAGATATATGCTTTGCCGTAAATACCCTGAGTCGGTATCTAGTAGAACCTAGAAAGGTTCACTTAATAGCTGCAAAGCATGTAATGAGGTATCTAAAGGGTACATTATATTTTGGTCTATATTATCTTGGAAATCATGAACTCAGATTACATGGTTACTCAGATTCTGATTGGGCAGGAAGTGTCTCAGACAGAAAGAGTACATCAGGTGGATGTTATGGTCTTGGATCTGCCATGATCTCATGGTTCAGCAAGAAACAATCTAGTGTGGCTCTCAGTACTGCTGAAGCAGAATATATATAGCTTCCTGCTCTGCTAGTTGTGAAGCAATGTGGCTTCGGAAGCTATTATCTGGAGTGTTTGACTTAGAAATGGATCCCACTGTGATCATGTGTGACATTCAAAGCTGTATTAAGATGACAGAAAATCTAGTATTCCATGATAAGTCAAAACACATAGAGATCCGATCTTTCTACATACAAGATATGGTGCGGAGAGGAGCTATTAAGCTCGAGTATGTGAGCACTGAGGAACATATTGATGATATATTGAACAAACCTCTGTCTCGAGTAAAATTTAAATATTTCGAGACAAGCTTGGTGTAGTTCAAAAGGACCCTCCTCGAAAGGGGGAGTGATATAGTCACTGATGATGAGATTGCCCTCATCGACAGCAAGGTCGATGATGAGGATACCTGTTTATTACACCTAGATATTTATATGTGCTTAGATTACTTAGATTTAGGATACTTATACTTAGAATACTTACATTACTTGTTGATGAGGATATTTGTTCTTTATATTGATGTATTGATGAGAATATTTGTACTGTTACATATTGATGTATTGATGAGAGTACTTGTATTATTACATGTATTGATGTATTGATGAGAATACCTGTAATGTTACATATTGATGTATTGATGAGAGTACTTGTATTATTACATGTATTGATGTATTGATGAGAATACTTGTACTGTTACATATTGATGTATTGATGAGAATACTTGTATTGATTATATATGTACATGTATTGATTGATGTACTTTTATGGATGAGGATACTTGTACCTGTATTGATGAGGATACATGTGAGGATTGGATCATCCGTGGACTTCAGTCCTAAAGTGAGCCGTAGACATATGTCTTTGAAAATGAAGTCCTTAGTGGACATGTGGGGATTGGATCGTCCCTGGATTCAGTCCCTTAAATTGAACCATAGACATGATGTCTCTGAATATGAAGTCCTTAGTGGACATGTTGGGATTGGATCATCCCCGGACTTCGGTCCCTTGAATTGAACCATAGACATGATGTCTTTAAAAATGAAGTCATTAGTGGACATGTGGGGATTGGATCGTCCCCGGACTTAGGTCCCTTGAATTGAGCCATAGACATGATGTCTCCGAGAATGGGGATTGGATCATCCCTGGACTTAGGTCCCTTGAATTGAGCCGTAGACATGATGTCTCCAAGAATGGGGATTGGATCATCCCCGGAATTAGGTCCCTTGAATTGATCCATAGACATGATGTCTCCCAAAATGGGGATTGGATCGTCCCCGAACTTAGGTCCCTTGAATTAAGTCGTAGACATGAGGTCTCCGAGAATTGAATGATAGGACTGGATCGTCCCTGGACCTCAGTTCAAAAGGTACATGATATGAATGGATCATCCCTAGACCTCGACTCAAAAGGTACATGATAGGACTGGATCATCCGTGGACCTCGGTTCAAAAGGTACATGGTAGGACTGGATTGTCCTTGAACCTCGGTTCTAAAGGTACATGACAGGATTGTATCATCCATGGACCTATGTCCTAAAGAGAGCAGGATTGATCATCCTGTAATATGATCGCGTGTATTGCAGCGTATACGATGCTGATGATCGTGTGATAATGATGCTGATGATCGTGTGATGACAATGATTATGATCGGGTGATGACGATGTTGATGATCGTGTGTTCCAGATGATGTAAAAGATGAAGACTCAATACTGATGATGTTTATGTTCCAGTATTGACTATGTTCCAGTAACTACTTAAGTTACTAATGATGATGTATTGAAGAAAGCTTCCGATGATTTATAGATGTATCATGTATGATGTAGTCGATGACTCCTTGATCCTACAGATGTTGTTATAATATCCTCCTCATTAAGGGGGAGTGTTGAATATTGTAACTTCTAAGAATATTATATTTTGTACTTTATTATTCCGGAGATGTTTCATCCCTCCGAGGTAATTCTATTATGTATCCGGTGATGTTTATTCCTTCGATGAATTGTGGTAACCAGGGCTATTAGACCCACCATGTGGGGGTCGGCCCTGAGTTTATTATTTAGGGGTTATTAGACTTCACTAGGAGAGGTCGGCCCCACTAGGGATTTTGGTCAGTCGGGAATCAGTATAAGTAGAGGAGGAGAGCTCCTCATTTGACACACTTGCTCAGCTCAGAAAGTAGTGCACTTGTGTTTGAGAGGTCTGCATAGGAGGTAGAGAAGGAGGTCAAGTCTTGGAGCACATTTGGTATTTTGGTTGATCATCTTATGGAGGAAATATTTGCTGGGTTTTCTACCCCATGAGGGTTTCCCAGGGTAATATCTTTGTCTATCTTGTGACTATGTTTCTTTCAGTGATCTTGCTAGTCAAATTAGTTTAAACTTAACAATCCCCATTTGAATGAGTTTATCATGCTCCTTCATCACGAATTCAATGAAGGCACTTAAGGTAGGAATTTTCCAATTCGGAATTGTGAGCTTTTTGGAATTGAATGTAGAGACAAATACCAAATAATCTTTTCCAATTTTTGTGAGAATAGAAAGAATCAACTATTTATCTTCCTTTACAACTCCACTTTACTTCAATTGCAATACCAAGTGCTTGAATTTGGTGGAGAAATCATTTATGGTTTTGAAACTCTCAGGATTCAAAGCAATCAATTCATTTTCAAATTGAAAAGACCGCATCTCATCTTGCTTTCCAAAGAGCTTTTCAAGTTGCTCCCATACTTCTTTTGGAGTAGTCAATCCACTGAGGTGGAAATGAAGATCCTTGGAAATATTAAGGCAAATAAGACCATATTCTTCATCCAATTTGTTGAAGTGTTTGGATTTCTCAATGAGTGTATTTGGCTCAACTTCGAGGCCCATGGTGACTCTATAGTATCCTTTTGAGCGCAACACAATCTCCATGTCATTCTTCCATTCAAAATAATTGAAGGGAGTGAGAAGCTTTGAAGAAGAAGAGTCCATCTCAATGATAGTGAATATTAATGGAGGAGTGATAAAACCTACAAATAACAAGAAAACAATAACAATAAGGTCGAACAATCCACCCTTTTTAGAATTGCATCACACTCGGCATTGGATATCAGGCAAGCTTGAAGATCCAATGATTCGTATCCAAGAATTCTGTGGAAAATGCACGGCTTCTGGAGTGGATTGGAGAGAAAATTTCAGCAGTAGCGAATGCACAAGAGAGAATGCATGCCACAGCTATGATAGTTTTGAGCAAAAATAGCTCAATCTTCATGTAGAAAACCTGTAGAAAAGAATTCTTGTCCCTACCATGGCTCTAATACCATGCAAAATTAAGAACAATAGATCTAATGAACAAGTAAATCAATTACAATAGATGAAACTCAGATAATATGTGTAAGCTATGCAAAAGGCTTGCAACAGTGCTCTATTGAACTCAGAATTAGAATACAATACAAGATGCAGTCACAATGACTGAATGAATTCGAATTGACAAGGAGATCATTTGAATATACTGCATGGAATAGATTGGCTCCAACTAGGAGTCCTCATCATCATATCAGTGGAGTCATCAATCCACATGTAACGGTCAACCAGGTGTCAAACTGAGTCTAACTGAGAGTGGTAGTTGCAATTGGCACATGTAGGCACTAACTAAATGAAGGAGGTTCATTGCAGGGTGGGTGGGGGGCTAACTGGAGTCAGAATAAGAAATCTAGTCTCACTGGGGGTCCAACAGAGTGATACAATCAGTTGAGGAGTCAATCTAGCCTTAAATCAAGGAAATAAATCAACTAACTGAAGTGAACTAAGTGGTAGGTGAAGAAGTGCGCCCTTCTTAGGTTGTAGGTGAGAAGTGGGCTACTCACTCACTAGGAGGGCTAAAACTGCAAGGAAAGAAGCTCCCGGGTGCTGGAAAACTGGGGACAAGGTGTTGGAGGCATCAAACTGGTGACTGGGATGCATGCAAATAACTGGGATGCATGCAAAGTACAAAATTGAATGATGAGATATCCTAACAGGGAACCCATCCCCCATAGTAGTTGTTTCTCTAAAAAATTGAAACCAATGAGACTAAGAATTATCCCAGGGACCCATTGCTTGTATTGCACTCCAACAATTTGGAGTTCTCTCCAACTCATACCACTAGGTAAGAGAGTTCTTGGGTCCCATTTTCTTGTATGCATTCTTCCAAAATTCATGAGTAAAAAATATATATCATCAAAGTACATAACAACATAATGAAAATGTACATCAAGACGATGCTTCATCAAAGAGTCATGAAAGTGCTTATACCTCCAAGCAAGTAGACCACCATTTTCCAAGTGCATACAATCAGCAAGTAACCAATCAAATCTATTTCAATGACATAGGTAAGGATCCCATGTCCTATAATGCTTCTCCAAAAGGTTATGACATTCATCAAAATATTCAGCCATGTATTATTTCATCCAATAAGTGAATGAAGAATCTCCACTAGAATGTGAACCAAATAATGAGCAGAAAAAACAAGGAGAGTTCAAATGCATCAAAGAAGTCTCACCCATACATCCCTGAATGTGAGTATCATAAATATATAACAAGGTATGTGTCTGCCAACAAAAATATTCTTCAATCATAAATCTATTCACACAAGTGTTGGATGAAGTTCCTCCAACATCAAATGAACCAAGTGTTGAGCAAGAAAAACCACGAGTCTTCAAGTGACTCAAATGCATATCATAGGTGCATCCATGTAGATGTGCATCATCATAAAGTAACAAATGATGCTGCTGCAAATGTTAGTAAGAATGTGCTCCAATCATATCATCGTAAAAGGTAAATCTAGGAGTTCCATACTCCTCATGTGGCACCATAAAAAAGAACCCTTTCACCCATACTTCATTGAGACTAATGCTGCAAAACAATGAATTGTAGGATGTAGGAGAATGGACTAACTCACCAAAATGATCAAAGAGTGCTGAAGTTTCACCATGGGGAGGATCCATATGGGTAGTATCATGCAGCTCCTTCAAAAGTGCGAAACCTTTGTCATAGATTGGTTCCAATGTAGAGGAATCATGCTCTTCTTTAAAAATTGCATAGCCTTCATCGAGAGACAATTCAAGTTCCTCTTCCACCACATCAAGTGTTTGGATCTCTTCAATTTCATCTTAAAACACATCAAGCACATTCAAATTTCCACATTTCTCATGATCCACCATGTCATGAGAATCCTCCAAACAATCTACCATTTGACAATCTGAAACATAGGAGGAAAAACAAGTATCTTGCAACTTTTCAAGAAGTTGCCCATTTTGAATTGTGGGCTTATGATTATCCTCATTATTCTTCAAGTATGCATCATGTAACAATTCATTAAGCTCAAACAAATGGTTTCTATCTAAAACCAAAGACATGAAATTACCTTTGATGTGGCACATTGCTCTTTGAATCTTCTCCATGTCTTCAAGGACGGATGTTTCCTCCAATGGAGTAGCTCTCCAACAAGAATTTGACACCAATGCTTGAGTGTCATGGAGAATGTTGAGGGACTCTTCGATCTTCTTTTCATTCATCTTTAAGGACCCTTCAAGAAAATGAGGTTCTTGCAAATGAACCTCCTCTTCTTCCTCCTTCTTACTTGGACTAACTTCATGAAGCTCAAGTGGTGATGGGGAAGTTGATCTTGTTTCTTCTTCAATGGATACAAGGTCTTCATTTTCATGCTTAGGGGAATTTTGTCTTGAAGTAATACTGTCAAAAGTGATCTCTATTTCACCAACATAGAGGTGTGGGCACCCATCGGTAGGTACTCCTTCATAGTTCAAGCATCCATCCATAGATTCTCTTGGATTCATGTCCAAGGTAGAATGTGTCTTGAAAGGATCTTCAATACTTTCAATAGAATCTTCTTCATGCTCTTGTGATGTATCTTCCTTTTTCTCCTTCAAGAAAGATGATGCATTTTTCCCCTTGTTTTCCTTAGTATCAATATCTTTGGAATCTCCTTTTGAAGAAAATCCAAAAACTCTTATCGAGTAGGAAATAGATCTATTCTTTGAAGGTTTAGATATTTCACTTCTCTTTTCATTCACACACAAATGATTTTCTCTCCAAGGTCTTTTACAATAAGGGCATAAACCTTTCTTCACTTACTCCACATCTTCATTTTTGGGTCTATTTGCAAACAACCCATCAGCATAGTTTTCAAAAGGAATGGCATTTTGCATATCTTCCTTCAAAGCAAGATATGCTTGATATCTTTGATATTGTTGGGCAAAGGTTTTATATGTTTCTCTCCATATTTGTAACTCATTCATAGAATTATCCTTTGGTGGTGTGTCATACTCATATTTATCATACATATGGTCATAATAATAATATTCATTCCTCTTGAAATTGTAAGAAGTGTTGCATGATGGCACCTCTTCCTCATACCATTCACATTCTCCTTCATATTGTTCACAATCATCTGCATATTCCTCATAAGAATTGTACTGATAGGATTCATCATAATAGTAAGACATGGCTGACAATTATTCTTAAATGCATGATATTAATCCATAGGTGCAAGGACCATGATATGATACAACTATAATGTCCCTTGATAATAAAATTCACAATGTGCTCAAATTCACCAATATTCAACTCTAGGTATATGGATACAACTGATTCCAAACTCCTCCAATTAATTTCAAAATTGGTGAGGAAGGTCATGAGGGGTGATTGGAATTAACACATATATAATACATATAATCAACTAACTATGGTATGCAATTTGCAAGGGAAGAAGTTTCGAGACAAGATTAGTCAATTTGGGAAGTGGAAATCCTTCCTGGGTCTTGGAATAAATCTCTTCCAAACATTGTACAAAATCCACTAATGGTTGGTATGATATTTGTCTCTATTATAAGAAATTAATTAAATTATATTTGCAGCATTAGATGTGGTTTTTTTGTCGAATAGGTATCCAAGAGAACTCAGGGAATTTACTAGTAATTTGGAGGCTCAAAACCCCAATGGGAGATGGCTCTAAATAGCTCCAAATCCTTTCAAATTGTACCAGTAGGTGTATGAATGATGTGAATACATACAAATTGTGCTTATAGGTGTATTTTAACCATCAAATGACTTATGCAACTTACTTTGGCAATCTGATCAATGTATGGAGTCTTACTAGTAAATTGTGGTTCAAATCCCCTAGGGGTAGATGATGAAATTGAATTTCCAAATGCAATAAATCCAACTCAAATTTCTGAATGAAATAATTTTAAATATAAAGGAGATAAACATGAACTCATATGCATCACCTTTCAACTTTTACTATCTTCTATAACTCCCTTAAATCAGATGCAAGAAGACTAGTTTCGACCTTGGGGGAAATAACATTAAATCTTCTTAAAATGAAATAAAACTGAGCAAGATGGCTCCAAATTCTTAAGTGTTGAACATGAAATTTTTAATACTCATAAATGGAATTCCATACGTCATAAATATATTAGATAAAAATTCTTCCATTCGAAATCATCATCAATACATTGGCATACATCAATTTAGTGGGGAAATGGTCATTGTTTGCTCAATAACCATCAATTTTACATACAACCACTTGATATTTTGACCTGAGAATTTCTGAAGATGAAGAACAGAGTATATTAATATTATTACAATAGAAATGGATCATGAGAAGCTCTCCCAAAGAGTACAATATATCACCCAAAGCGCAATCCATCCATGAGCAAGAATATGCAATAAAAACTGGAAATGGTTGAGAGAATGTGCTTCACTAGAAGAAACCATGAGCTGCCCTATAGCTTACACCTGCAAATATCAAATGAAAGGTATGAATGTAATTTCCAATTACCAACTTGGATGGGAATCTTTCACCCTCGAAATTGGCTAAGGAAAGAAACTAGTCATCCACTAGCTCTCCCTCTTCACAAATGCATTTGCAAATTCTAAAAATGTCCAAAAGATGCTATTATTCTTTGTTCATGACTTTTATAAACTTTTAATGTCCTCCATGGGTTGAACTCATTCCAAGAGATTCATGCCAACTGAATTTGGGAAGAGATTCCCAAGTATGCCACTTGTCCTTCCAATTCTAGCTCTCTCCTTCTCCAAATTCGAATTGGTGTCTCTTTGGATGCCCTAACTCACTTGAGCGCCCTATTGGAGGCTACATTTAGCTCTAAAATGTCATATATGTCAGATTTCATCCTTCAGGTTTGATTTGTGTCATAGGTGTCATAGCATCTTCATCATTGTTGTCATAGTGCTAGGGAATCTAGTCCAATTGTCTGAGTAGCTCTGGATTGCCTCTTCCTCTTCCATGGGAGTTATTATTCCACTCCAATTCGACATTACATGACTCATTCCAAGTCTATTGACCTTCCAACTCATCCCAAGAACATTTGGCTTCTTATGGATTCGAAATGACAAGATTAGGATGCCATGTGGCATAGAAAATATAGCTTGTGTGGGTCCCACTTCCTCCATGTGTCTTCATGATCAAATGCCACTTTTATTTTCCCTTGTATATATTTATTTAGCTCCTTTATTAAATATTTATTCTATTCTAATGTCCACACATCATTTATTATCCCTCTTATTTCAAATCCCAATGCTTCCACCCCAACCTAGGAAACTAGTAATTTTCCTCCTTGGCAATTATTTGACCCTTAACATCAATATGACAACTCTCATGAATATGGCCAATGGGATTAGGCCATTGTGACCCAATCCAAAATTTAGGACATGAAAATATTTTTGGCTAACATTTTTCAAGGATGCGAAAAAGTATGTTGAGGCGTGTGATAGCTGCCAGAGGATGGGCTAGCCGAATAGATTAGATGAAATGCCTCTTCAACCACAGCTTGTGGTTGAACCTTTTGATAGATGGGATTTGAATTTTGTAGGGCCTATCAACCTTCCCTTAAAAAAAAAGGTTTATATCCTGGTTTGCACAGATTACATGACCAAATGGGTGGAGGCTGTGGCTTTGGGAAAAGCTACTTATCAAGCTGTAATGGATTACTTATATGAAGAGATCTTCACCCATTTTGGAGTAGCCAAAGAAATAATTACAGATGGAGGACCATAGTTTGTGTCACACAAATTGGAATCCCTGTTACAGAAGTATCACGTCCAGCACAAAATAACCTCACCATATCATCTAGAGGTCAATGGTCAAGTGGAAAGCACAAATAAGGTCATTGAGGCTATTTTGACAAAAACGGTGAAAAGTCACCATAAAGATTGGGCTGAGAGACTTCCAGAGGAACTATGGGCTTACCATACTACATGGCACAACACTACTAGTTTCTCCCCATATGAATTGGTGTACGGAAAAATTGTTGTCTTCCCTGTTGAATTCGAAATCAGAACTTTGAGGAGTACAGATATAGAAGCAAACCTTGATTTAACAGAAGCTCAGAGAAACTGATTGAATCAGCTAAATGTATTGGATGAGAAGCGCACAACTGCAATACATAATACAACTTTAATCCAATAGCAGTGCTCCAAATGGCACGACAAATTTCTAAAGAAGAAAGTCTTTTGCGAAGGAGACTTGGCTCTGTTGTATGATTCACGGTTTGAAATAGATTTTAAAGGAAAATTACGCACAAGATGGCTAGGTCCCTATCAAATAGACATAGTGTTTGATAATGGAACAGTTTGGTTGATCACCATTGATGAAAACAAGACACCATTATTTGCCAATGGTCATTGACTGCGACTGTATCACAAACTGATCTCAAAGAATGCTTTCATTTCGCATGATGCAGCTGATCTAGATTTCAGTTAACATAAGGGCAGGAATCTTTTTCGGCCCCTGTGAATTTTTAAACTGCAATTTCCACAAATGACGTACAACATTGACATACCTCCACCATGCACTCTTATCATTGACATCAACATTGATGTACTTTATCTACCCAGTCGACGATGACCAACTCATGGAAGCATGTGTGCATTTATTTTTCCACCAGTGATGCGACTGTGAGATGGTGCCACAATGGAAAAATGACGGCTTGAGCATTAATTTTAAAGGTACAGGTTCTAACCATAATGATGATTTGGCATGCACTGACGCAACACACAATAATGATTGTATTTATCGTTAATCCTTGTCATCAATCCGCAGCCAATCAACCGGACCAAAACCATGTTTAAGCTGTTACTCGTACTTATGATTATGACCGTCATTCTATCCGACTCGTGCAATAATCCTGCCACCGATTTTATTCCAAAAATAACCTTGCCAATTTCCCAAAATAACAATGCCACCTTTCCAAAAATTCCCAAATCAAACTTGGGCTATCCATAAACCATGTTTGCATGTAGTCATTCCAACGTCTGAAACTATAACTGGTGCACTCGCTAGCATAATTTGCAGATGTTCAACAATATGGGTATCACTGTGAGATATGAACCTTTAATGATAGAATCTCTGCACGAGAATAGAGAATTTTTTGCTATCTTTCAGGAAGCTAGGTGGATGGATTATTTACAACACTTGAATGGTTTCCACATGGAAATGAACCTTGAATTTGCTGAAAATATGAGTGGCACCCACTCATAGGTTCATGGTATAAGGATAGATGTTACAGAGGCAATCATGGCGGAAGTAATAGGATTTCCCAGAACTGGGAGGCACTGGTTTGGTCGGAAGCGCCATAACTTGACTGCAGCTGAATATTTTTTGGCAGAAGGAGAAAGTGTTCAACCACAGGGTAAAGGAACATCATTGGAGACCCTTCCACATCCTTGTGACCAGGTTGCAATCTTTCTCAAGAAACACATCACATGTGAGGGTAGGTACCGCGTTGTTTACATCTATGAATTTTTCCTCTTGTCACATTTACGTCATCGCAGATTGTTAAATATGTCATATTATCTTTTAAAATACCTACAACGCATGGCTCATTATGTTAAAGGTGATCGACATCCCTGATCATCCCCCACAAACCATGGGTTAATTAAAATACTAGTCTTAAGGGCCCTTGCACACCAGAATTTGACATGGGAACAATTTCTTGCTCGGCCAAGAGTACCCCGTGAAGCTTCCTTGGATGTAGCGGGTACTGAAATAGTGGCTGCGGACCAAAGTTCCTCAGACTCAGTTGGGGGGAGGGATGGAGCATTAGAAGACGAATTGGAGGATGAAGAGGAGATAGATATGGGGGAAGCTGCAATAACAGCAAATCCTGTTACTGAAGAAGACACGATGGAAGATGTGGTATTAGAAGCTGCAACAGCAGCAGACCCTATTAAAGAAGCAATAGACCAGATAGAAATCGGAGTTAGGGTGGCATCTGAGGCAGTAGAGACAGCATCATTAGCAGCTGCAGCAGAGGAATCTGAAACTAGAGCAGCTATAAAAGCTGCGACAGTAAAAGTTGTAGATGCGGAAGTAGGAGAACATCAAACAGAGGCAGTGGAAGGAGGATACATGGAGGTTCTGGATGTTGAATCCTCCCCTGAAATAAGAGGAACTATAATTCAAGAGGAGGAATTCATCCCTGTTCCTGAAACTATAGAGACTTATGTGTTACAAAATAGAAGGGAAGGACCAAGGAACAAGGGCCAGACGTCCAATCCAACGAAAGAGAGAAGAATTAGAGTTGTTACTACAGCAGAAGCGGTGCATTCGATCAGGGTAGATATTGAAATTCCCATTTTAAAACCTCTATCACCTGCTGTTACACAAAAACCTATTGTAGAAGAACCCCAAATTGAAAATCTTCTTTTTGAAAACTAGCTGCTAAAAAGATTTTTATTTTTTCATCATTCAATTCAATAGATCTAGGATATTAACTAAAATAACAACATGTACAACATATCAAGCATAAGAGACAAGATACAAGAGACACAAAACATTTCACTGGTGAAAACCAAGAAGGTGAAAAACCCCACAACTTCCTCAGAGATAGAATAAGCACCAATACAAGGATCACAATGATCAAACCCAAGAGATAGATATCTTCAGCATCATACTCCTCCTCCACTTGTGCGCACTCCTCCTCTCTCTCACTAATGTGAAGTGAGTGAATGAGAGAATATGTCAAATGAGAGAGTCACACTCTCTATTTATACTTTTACTTTCACTTGACCTTTACTCAACTAGGTCGGCCCCAACTTAACCACTTAACATAATACTGATTGGGCCAACCCCACTAGGGTGGTCTAATAACCCATCAAGTATAAGCTACGACACTTACAATATAACTTGCGACACTTGCAAGTACAACTGACGACACTTCCAATCAGAGGAATAATACATCTCTGTTGGGGATACAATAAAGTACAAATGTAATAGATACAATATATAAGTGAATATCTTCCCAAGTTACAAATACATCAACACTCCCTCTTAACTAGGAAGGTATTCTCTTAACACAAGTCATTAATACATATAGGCACAAGTCTTCAATTCTGGAGCTGGATCATCGTCACTGCTGCTGTACTCGTCATCTCATTCACTAGTTCTATCTCTCAATTCTTCTTGTCATAGGAAGTTCTACAGAGCCAACCCTTTTTCATGCTAGTTGTAGGCCTAGCCTCCTATAGGTCTTCATCATCTGTGCGAACGGTCTGATAGAGGTGGACTCTCAGGACTAATTATGTGTTGATGCAATACCTGACAAGAGCATCCCAGGAACATTTTATGTGCCTAAGCATGACCGACAAGATCTCCCAGGACCGATTACATGCATCCCTTCACAATACCTGTAAAGCACATCCCAGGAACATTTTATGTGTCATGACATGACCGACAAGATCTCTAAAGAGCATCACTGGACTTATTATGAGCACACAGCTCAACCTATCGTATCTCCGGGACTGATTACATGTGAATAGGAATACCTTAAAATATTATCCTAGGAACATTTTACATGCCTAAGCACGGCCGAAAATATATCAAAAGAGCATCCCAGGACTTATGATGAGCACACAGCTCAACCTATCGGATCTCCAGGACTGATTACATGCCTCCCTAGCAAAACCTCGAAATAGCATCCCAGGAATGATTATGAGCACATAGCTCAAACTATCAGATCTCTCAGGATCTTTTAGATGCTACGACATAACCTACCACATATCATCCATGACCTCGAAGTATCATCCTAATACTCATGATCCAACTGATCATCATCGCACGGATCATCATCCTGATGCCCATGATCATATTGATCATCATAGAATGCACCACCCTGATGCACATCATCTAGAGCATTGACTTGATGCTCATCACACATGATCGTCCTGATCATCATACAGTACATCATCATCACATGATCATCCTGATCATCATCATAGCATCGTCTTGATGCATATCATCTAGAGCATCATCCTGATGCCCATCAGACATGATCATCCTGATCATCATCATAGTGTCGTCCTGATGCATATCATCCAGAGCATCATCCTAATTCCCATCACACATGATCATTGTGATCATCATACATAGCAGTAATCAGAGCATTGTCCTGATGCTCATCACACAGCGCTTACATCCACATCTATGGGAAGGATCCTCCTACCACCATGCTTGGAATGAATCCAGCAAATGTGTCCCATCACTTCTTCCTCGAAGTATCTTTTCTCTGAAGAACACCAAGCCTCTCTCTGAAGTACTCGAACTTCACTCTGGCTAGTGGTTTAGTCAACACATATGCAAACTTCTCATCCATCGCAACATACAGGAGCTTTAGTGCTCCTCTCTATGCCATATCCCTGATATAGTGATATTTGATCTCGATGTGCTTCGACCTGTCATGGAACACCAGGTTCTCAAACAAATTCACATAACTCTGGTTGTCACAGAAGATATAGGTAGCATCCAACGGGTGATCAAATAACTGAGACAGTAGCTTCCTCATCCATATTGCCTCCCAACTGTCTGAACAAGCTGCAACATACTCTGCTTTGGCTGTACTCAGTGCTACGCAGGACTGCTTCCTGCTAAACCAAGAGATCACACCTGATCCCATACTAAAGCAGCACCCCAAAGTGCTCTTCCTATCTCTAGCACTGCCTGCCCAATCTAAATCAACATAACCCTCTAGGTTAAACTTTTGATTCGCATCATACTTGAGCCCATAATCAACCGTGCCCTTCAGGTACCTCGGAATATGCTTTAAAGCAATCAGGTGAACATGTCTAGGATCTATCAGAAACTGGCTCAGGGTGTTCACTGCAAAGAAAATATCTGGTCTCGTGTTCATCAGGTACATAAAGGACCCAATCATCTGACGATACACCGTGACATCAACTGGCTCAGATGAAGCATCACACAATAGCTTCATTCTCGATGCTGTAATATACCAAAATTATATTACAACTACGAATTTATTATCTATTATTTTAGTTATTATTAATATATGTAAATGTCGGCATTGGAAGGACACATGGTTTAATGGTGTCTCTTCAATGTATAAAGCCGCACGAATTCAATGTAATAATTATCAATTCAATTATAAAAATATATATATTATCTATTAAGATAATCATGTAAGGCTTGTACCTTACAAGTGGTATCAGAGATTTAAGCCCTCAGCGCTCACACTCAACTCCTCTCATTCATCTCCTCCACCCAACCGATCATCTCCACTTCCGCTACTCCCATCTATCCCCCTCCACACTTCGTACACTCCTTTCCTTCTCCACCCATTCTTCCATTTTTACCATCCCTCTCCCTTCCGTCTTTCCACATTTTTCTCTCCCACGCTTCCCAAAACTTCCTCGCGCGTTGACTCTCCATCTCTATCCATTCACGCCCTCCACGCTGCTATGTTCTAACCTGCACCCCTCCTCACACCACCACACCCCTACCTTCCACTTGCTACCACTCACCTACATGCACTCTCCCCTCCTCCCTTACTCTATCAGGCACACTCTCCATCTAAACCCCTATAATTACCATCACTTGCAGCTCGCTCCCTTAGCCACACACCCCTACAGCTCAGGCCCTCCTGCTTGCAACTCCCACGCATTGTCATTCCAACGCAGCTCGCTCCCTTAGCAACACACCCCTACAGCTCACACCCTCCTGCTTGCCTCTCCCATGCGTTGTCATTCCAACGCAGCTCCTCCCTGCTGCATCCACCCCTCCCTCTGTGTACGCCCTCTTCCATCCCCTGCGCAAGCTACCTCTAGCCACCACTTCCACCACAGCCCGCAACCTGCTATCCATCTCCCCCCCTACAACGTCATCCCTACACTCTACAGCCCTTCATCCACGCACAATCCCCATATGCTCCACCATTCACAGCTACTCTCCTCCCCACACCATTCTCATCATTCGCTGCCACACTCGCCTTCCTCTGACACTCACCTCACACACTATCTCATTAGCCATGCCCACATCCATTGCTTACAGTTTTACAACCTTAATTTCTTCACACTTTATCCATTTTTTAAAAATATTATTATTATTATTAATCCAATAATTAAATTTGCTCAAAAACTATATAAAAATCTATATATATTTTTTGTAGGATTGTATTATTATTTTAATAAAAAATTATTATTATAATACTATATAAAAATTCAAAAAAAAAGAAAAGAAAAAAATTCAATTTTTTTGAAGAGTTTCACAAGTTGGAATCACTATGTTCTCTTCATTCAACAAGATCATTATTAGCCCATTCCACAAACCTAAAAGAGATGAAAAAATTGAAGTCAAAGACATAAAAAAGATCGAGGCTAAAGAAATAAAAAGAAACCAACATGAAGAAATAAAAAGCAGATATGAAGACATTATCAAATTAGTTAAGGAATTGAAGTTGACGATAACACAATGTCAAGAAAATGCTGCAGTGACTTCCGAATTCCTAGGTCAAGAAAAGATGGAAACTACATCTACACCCATGTCAGAAGAAGGGACTCCTATCATAAAGGAACAAGATATATTAACTCCCGAGTTCCCAAGTCAAGCAGAGTTGGGAACTATATCGACACTCACGACAAAAGAAGAGACTACGACCATAAAGGAAGAAGCTATTTCGCATCCCGAGTTTTCAGGTCAAGAAGAGATGGGATCTACACCCATGACAAAAGAAGTAACTGTGACTCTCGAATTACCAAGTAAAAAGGAACAAAGGACTGCTGCAACCATAATTGTCGGCAGGCAAATATACCCTATAGCAAGGAAACTAATGCTATCAACTTGGTTGGGGTGACAAGTAAGTGTATTGATGCTATTACAGAGACATTTACAAAAAGAAATAAGTTGTGGATCTTAGGAACACACCTTTCAATCGAAGTTTGATCCTAGCCTTGACTTGATCTCGTGCTCAACTTCCGAATCCACTTTCCTTCCAGTAAACCTGTAATAACAATACATTTCTTAAAGCATTTTGGGCAATATATAAAGTTTGAAAGAAACAAAAACAATGTTTAACATTCAAAATTGGCCAAAATAGATCCACATTAAGATGCCATTTCATAACACATTTTAATTGGAACAAGAAAGACACTTCAACCTTTATTTGTCAAAAGTAGAATGATGTACAAGTATACCTAATCATGAAACAGGCTCTTGCGACGAGATTCTGGGCTCTGGCTCTTCTATGGCTTGGATGTCTTCAGCATCAACTCCTCTAATGCAAGCTTCTTCAAAGTTTTTTCATTAATCAATCTTACTATCTCCAACTTCTAACCCTTCTCCTTTAATCTTCTTTGTATTTATAGGATTAAAGAAGTAGTTCAGGTCGATGTATAGTTATGGAGGAAGTTGGGGGATTTAGGAAACTACCAACAACTAATCCTCCTCGAGAAATTAATTTATTTTTTAATCATCTTTTAAGATGTATGTGACTCGTGTTCAATAGAGTAGCGTATAGGGCGCTACATTAGTGTTTAACAACTAGCGCTCATTTGATTTTAAATGGTGAGTGCTACTATGCTGAGAAGGAGTAGCGTATACTTGGATATGGGCGCTACTATGATACATTGGAGTAGCGTATGGGCGCTAGTCTCTTTGAGTAGAATAGCGTTCATATCTCAAAATGATATTTTTTGGGGTTTTCCAGTAATGTCAGGAAATGGAGTGAGTTAAAGTATCATCCAAGGTCAACATGCTCCTCCATCCAAGTTGTCCTTTTGTGTGATCAGCAGTTCAAGGTGATCACGGACGGAGAGGTGCAAGTTTGACCTATAACAGATGCCCCCTAATGTGTGAGGTCAGAGGGAAACGATGGCCGAAATACATTATAATCCAAAGCAAGAGGAGGAGCACAGAACCGCAGAAAACAAGTCACAAGAAACCTGCAACAAAGATCAAGGTCAGCGAGCAATTACATTTTTTGACATCATATAGATGTGCAGTGTGATACAACATGATCTCCGATACATAACAAGGAGATGTATATAAAGCATGGCCACTTGGAATACAAGCGTGGATCCATGTCAAACTGAGAGATCATAGCCATAACAACAAACTGGATCTATGTCTCATGGAGAGCCAAATATCTGTGAGGCTCAGTCTTGCGCAACTTGGGTGATAACAAAATGAGGTAATGTCATCCAAAATCCCAATGTCTTCATCCAAAAACAACTCTAGGTACAAACCCTAACGATGTGAATAGATGAGCTGACCGTCGAACATGGGGGGTGTCGTTTGATTACCGGTCATTGATGTATACCGTTAACAAACGTGAGGACTTCCACCGATAATGATGATGGGGTCCAAGGTACCAAGTACGATTCACCAAATGTGAATAGATGGACTTGGAGTCGAACATTTGAGAATCCTGTCGAATAAGAGACATTGATGTATTCCATCATTCAATAGCGAGGAAAATTGCCACTGGTGACTGCAATCTCCAAGGTACTAACTGAAACTCTAAACTTCAATCCCAGAATAATGATTTGATGTCGATGGGAAGAAGTCCGTTGGAAGGGAGGCCTTAAGGTAGCCTCCATCATCCAACTTGAGGAACACTCAACTGGTAAGAGCTGATATGAAATAATATTTAACAAGACTGACACTAGGAAGGTCGACACAGTGGAGTCGCCAGTCTGTTGGCGGGAAAATCTACCCTATAGCAAGGAAACTAATGCTATCAACTTGTTTGGGGTGACAGGTAAGTGTATTGATGCTATTACAGAGACATTTACAAAAATAAATAACTTGTGGATCTTAGGAACACACCTTTCAATCGAAGTTTGATCCTAGCCTTGACTTGATCTCGTGCTCAACTTTCGAATCCACTTTCCTTCCAGTAAACCTGTAATAACAATACCTTTCTCAAAGCTTTTTGGGTAATATATAAAGTTTGAAAGAAACAAAAACAATGTTTAACATTCAAAATTGACCAAAATAGATCCACATTAAGATGCCATTTCATAACACATTTTAATTGGAACAAGAAAGACACTTCAACCTTTATTTGTCAAAAGTAGAATGATGTACACGTATACCTGATCATGAAACAGGCTCTTGCGACTAGATTCTGGGCTCTGGCTCTTCTATGGCTTGGATGTCTTCAGCATCAACTCCTCTAATGCAAGCTTCTTCAAAGTTTTTTCATTAATCAATCTTACTATCTCCAACTTCTAACCCTTCTCCTTTAATCTTCTTTGTATTTATAGGATTAAAGAAGTAGTTCAGGTCGATGTATAGTTATGGAGGAAGTTGGGGGAGTTAGGAAACTACCAACAACTAATCCTCCTCGAGAAATTAATTTATTTTTTAATCATCTTTTAAGATGTATGCGACTCTTGTTCAATAGAGTAGCGTATAGGGCACTACATTAGTGTTTAACAACTAGCGCTCATTTGATTTTAAATGATGAGCGCTACTATGCTAAGAAGGAGTAGCATATACTTGGATATGGGTGCTACTATGATACACTGGAGTAGCGTATGGGCGCTAGTCTCTTTGAGTAGAGTAGCGTTCATATCTCAAAATGATATTTTTTGGGGTTTTCTAGTAATGTCAGGAAATGGAGTGAGTTAAAGTATCATCCAAGGTCAACATGCTCCTCCATCCAAGTTGTCCTTTTGTGTGATCAACAGTTCAAGGTGATCATGGACGGAGAGGTGCAAGTTTGACCTATAACAATAATGGAAGAAGCAACTATGACTCTCGAGTTCTTAGTTCAATTAGAGTTGGGAACTGCCTCTGCACTCACAATAGAAGAAGGTACTGTGACTATAATGAATGAAGCAAGTGTGACTCCTAACTTCTCAAGTAAAGAAGAACAAGGATCTACAACGAATACTAAGTACTCAAGTAGGAAAGAATATAAGGTCACTACTACCCCTAGGAAAGAAGGGAAACCATGTCGACCACCTCCTTATATCCCTCCTCACAAAAGATCCAGGATGCTAGACACCAAGAGGGATAACAAAGGACATCCCAACTACAAACCTCAAAATGTGATACTCAGTAAAAAATATGCACGTCTTCCAGAAATTCATTGCGGTTTCTTACAAGGTAGGGAATTAAGTCGCATTAATGTGCCAGTCAAAAAGCCTATAAATATGTCCACTTGTACTCAAGGACAAAACATAGACCATGTTGGGATTACCAGTCAAAACAAAGTACATGATAAGGAAGACGATGACAAAGATGATGAAACAAAAGCTGCAGAGGGCAAGGATATGAAAGATCAAGATGATATTGACAATCATGATGTCAATATCATTTGTAAAAATAATGATGTCAATATCAATATCAATTGTAAAAATAATTATGTCAATATCTTGAGTAGTCACAACTCAATATGTTCTAGAATTTGAAAAGGTTCCCAGAAAACAAATAAAGACAAGCTCGTCAGACAAGGAAGTAAGACACATTAATACGCCACCTGAAAAGTCTATAAAATTGTGTAGTGAAACTCCAGAACAAGGACTTGTTAAAGAAGACGATAACAAGGACAATGAAACAGAAGAGGCAGAAGACAAGGATATGAAACATCAATATGATATTGACAATCACAGTGTCAATATCAATTGTAAAGAAAATGGCGATGTTGTAGAAGTCAATGAAGTCAATAAATTCAATGTTAACAACAATTATGAGAGAATTGAAGTTGTAGAAGAATGCAAAGATGAAAATAAAAGAGTCAAAGATGACCTTAATCATGATATCGTAGAAGAACTAAACCCTGAAGATGTTGCGACAAATGAAGAGATGAAAATTCTACCAATAGTCGCAACTCGAGATGTTCTAGAATTTCAATATAGGAAACAACTAAAGACAAGTTCGTTAGACAAGGAAGTAAGTAGATTATTAGTAGTTGCTATTGCATATAAGGGAACCATATCAAAGCATGTATAAATATCAGAAATCTACATCAAATTAGAAGATCAAAGGAACACCATCAAATTAGAAGCTCAGAAGAATAATCCATATACTTGTTATGCGTTTATCTACAGAATCATATGCATGAAAAGATTTGAATGGAAATGCGAGCAAATATTTCACGAATTGGTAAACCGTGGCACCATTATTCGTGGTAAGAATTCCAGTTGCAGCATGCTCATAAGAAGATTCGTGGATGAATATTTTCAGAGCAGGATGACTTGTAATATACCAAAATTATATTACAACTACTAATTTATTATCTATTAGTTTAGTTATTATTAATATATGTAAATTTCGGCATTGGAAGAAAACATGGTTTAATGGTGTCTCTTCATATGTATAGAGCCGCACGAATTCAATGTAATAATTATCAATTCAATTATAAAAATATATATATTATCTTTCAAGATAATCATCAATGCCTAGTAGCTTACAGATCCCATAGGTGTGGCCATGGCCTTGCAGTCCATCATCCCGGACCGCTTCAGGATCTCTATTCCATACTTCCCTTGTCCAAGGAAGATTCCGTCTACACTTTGCCACACCTCCATACCTAGAAAGTAATGCATCATACCCAAGTCCTTCATCTCGAACTCGGCAGCAAGCTTCCTCTTCATGTCGACAATCAATCTATCCTCACCTATAACAAACAGGTCATCCACATATAATACTAGTATCACTGGATTTCCTTCCTCAGCGTTGTAGTAAAGGTTGGAATCTACTTTACTCTTGGTAAATCCCAAAATGGATAGAAAGCTGTCTATCCTCCTGTACCATGTCCTAGGTGCTTGCTTCAAGCCGTACAAGGCTTTCTTCAATCTACATACATATGACTCCCTGTCATGTGTCTCAAAACCAAGTGGTTGCTCCACACACACTTCCTCTTCGACTACACCATTCAAGAAACTTGTCTTGATATCCATCTGGTGTATCTTCCACTTCATCACTGCAACCAGAGCAAGTATTGTTCTGATGGAAGTGTATCTGGCTATAGGTGCAAAAGTTTCTTCATAATCTATCACTTCCTTATGGGAGAAGCCACGAGCTATAAGCCTTACCTTGTATTTCTCTATGCTGCCATCTGTAGCATGCTTCATCTTGTAGATCCATTTGGAATTCAATAGACTTCCCTTCTTGTCTTGGGACCACATCCCAAACATCATTCTTCATGATCGAATGGTATTCCTCGATCATGGCTTCCTTCCATTACTGCATCCTTGATCCTGGGATCATTAGATTCTTCAATATCTTTAATAGATAGTTTTCTTGAACCTCGTTGCGGAAAATGTTGTTGTCCTTCTTTTGCAGGTGATTGTATACAATCTTTCCTACAAGTCAAATTCAATTGCATGATTAGAAACTTTTCATGCATGATTAGAAACTTTTCATAGCTTTTCAAAAACAAATTCTTATGCATAAAGACATATGTCATGCAGTCATGCATTTTTCTTAGCTAATGCTTCAATACAACATTTATCCATATCCCATATTCACACTCTAACTTTCTAGATGCCTTCCATCTCTACCAAAACATTTGTTAAGAGTGTGCACAACTCTCAACATGTTAGCAAAGAGGTTTCATTATAGATAAGTAGCAATGGAATGTTGTATAGTACCATAGGCCACTTACCCATTACTTGCATATTAGTAGCATCTTGTTCATTAATGCAACTTTTCTAATATGCATAATATACATCTAGGAGCATAAGTATGACTGGAAAGCATCATTTAAGAAATCATATATATAATAGATGACAATTCAAATACTTATCTTTGTTTGGTTGTTGGGTGGACTCTCTCTCAATCTTTGCCTCCTTGTAGGAACTACAGGAGTGTGCTCCCTCTTGATCTTTGCTTCCTGGATTATCTATCCTTGAACTTATATCCATCCTGGACCACTATTCATGCTTAAGTGTGCACTAGTGTCATCATTGTGTGATCCTCAATATCTCATACATAAACATACATACATTAGTATAATCTTAATACTATCAAAACATTATGATCCTAAATAATCTTAACATGTATGGTCATGATCATTTCATACATAGGTAATAAGCATTAGTGTTCAAGGTTTCAGGGAAAATTTCTTTTACTCATGCATGTTCTTATTTGACCATAGGAATCTTCTGGTTAGTCATATCATCAATCAAAGTAAGAAACATAATATGCATAAACTCTTGATTACTTAAACTTCTAACTTCAAGAATAATCATTATCATTCATACAAAAGTATAAGATCCTAACATAAGGTAGGATTCTAACTTGATATAGGAAAAACATAGCTGGTTATCATGTGTCTAACATACCCAAACAATGTCTTCTTGTTTTCTTCAATGACCTGTGCTAGTAACCTGCATAATTCATAAGTTAACCATTGCAGAACCAAAATATACATACCTCCTAAGTAGAGATTCTATATTGGCAATGGATGAGTCTTTGTCTTGATGTCACCATGTTCATATGTTCTTGATCTAGAACTTGATTTGTCTTTCTTGATGTACCTTTCATGTTAGCGGACAACATCAACCTCATACAACATTATAGTGCATTAGTACAATCATAAGTCCCATAACCCTAATCAATGAATGTATTCTATCATTCACATGCATTCATACTTTTACTACGGTGATAAGACAAGTCTAACATTAATCAAGATTGTACTAACCTCAATAATATGAAGACAAACATATCATAAACTTAATCATGAACACATTTCAAAACATGCCTGTATCTCCTCAAGTCATACCTTTCAAGATTGCTTGTAGCATTCTTATGTAAGGCCTTAGCCTTATCTCCCCCTGGAACTGGAACTTCTTCACTTATACAAATGTCCAATTCATTCTCGTCTAGGATTAACCCAATCCACTTTGATTTGCTGAGACTGGATCTGGAGTTGGAATAGCGTTTGTTAGAGAAACCCTAAAAACTCAAAAGTTGGATTTCAAACTTCTGATTAGATGAAAAGATGTGCCTTGTTGAGCTGATCAAGATGGTATACTTCAATTTTGAAAACTGCAAAATTTGACCCCTCAAAATTGCCTTTGAATCATTCGGATCTTCTAGACAGGATCCCAGAGTAGGGTTTGATAAAGCTCGGTCTTCTTCCTAACCAAAAAATTCTTTCTTATACCCTAAGCTTTGATTTTTTTGAGGAGCTTCCAGCCGTGGTCTCAGATTCCAAAAATTTCAACTTTTGTAGAAACCCTAATTTTTCACCTTACCGATCAAAATCCCGAACTAGGGTTTGATAGATCGTAGGGTTCTAACCAACCAAAATATTTGATCTTGGTCTCTAAATTTAGATTTTGCTAAGGAGAGAAATCCTATGCTGAGACCACTCCAAAATTCTACTTCTGTCAAAAGCCCTGATTTCTCGCAGTAGTGATAAGCCAAAAATGAGAATGCTCAGAATCCAATTCTATTTCACAGAAATATGTGCCTTATTTTTTCTGGTGCATCTCTAAAATTATGAATCCACAGGGTTTGAAACTTTGGCCTATGTTATTCTGACCTATCATCTTTCCAAACCCACAGGTCTGATCTCAAATGGATTCTCTGAGAGAGAGAGAGAGAGAGAGATATGCCAAGTGTCGCAACATGACCTGTTTATGGGATAAAATAGTATAGAGAACTTGTACGGAATGCCATGTGTCACTAGTCAAAATTCGGCCTCTAAACATTTTGCCTGTGAAACTCTAGTCCATTCTCTTACTGTCACTTTTTACAGAATTTAATTTGGAGCTTCCTAGCCCAAGTTGTGACCTTTTTTCCTAGGTCACCTATTTATGACTGAGATATGGAAGAGATAGAAACCCTAGATTGTACGGATCATAAAATAGAAAGTACAATTAATTAGATGTTGTGCTTTGGCCACAAGGTACATGGGGATGTTACCTTCGACCTGTAAAATTTTCAGAACCTAAAACTCTGCCAAAATGGATTTATAGCAAAATTTCCATGATGACTGTTTTTTGCTATATCAAGCCCTAGCTTCCAATTTGTCGCAAATACAACAAGTGTCATAAATGCCATACCGTGACTTCCTTTAGGCTAGCTCTGATACCATGTTATTTTATCATCATTTAATTCAATAGATCTAGGATCTTAACTGAAAGAGCAACATGTACAGCATATCAAGCATAAGAGACAAGAGACAAGAGACACAAAACATTTCACCGGGGAAAACCAAGAAGGTGAAAAACCCCACAACTTCCTCAAAGATAGAATAAGCACAAATACAAGGATCACAATGATCAAACCCAAGAGATATATATCTTCAACAGCATACTCCTCCTCCACTTGTGTGCACTCCTCCTCTCTCTCACTAATGCGAAGTGAGTGAATGAGAGAATATGTCAAATGAGAGAGTCACACTCTCTATTTATACTTTTACTTTCACTTGACCTTTACTCAACTAGGTAGGCCCCAACTTAAACACTTAACATAATACTGACTGGGCTGACCCCACTAGGGTGGTCTAATAACCCTTTGACCCACATGACTCATACAGGGCCAACCCCATCAAGGTGGTCTAATAACCCATCAAGTATAAGTTACGACGCTTACAATATAACTTGCGACACTTGCAAGTACAACTGACAACACTTGCAATCGGAGGAATAATACATCTCCGTTGGGGATACAATAAAGTACAAATGTAATACATACAATATACAAGTGAATATCTTCCAAATTTACAAATACATCAACAAGGAGAAGTGCAAATGCTTCAAGGTGAATTAGAGAAATGGAAGGAAGCATGTAGGAAGTAGGCATAGAAGAGTTTGAATACGTTGGTGGAGGCTGCAAACCAGCTGGAGAATCCATCTTCCATTCTAGGGAATGAAGAACATAAAGAAGTGGGATGCTCGGAATGTAGAGGTATATTCAAATTGGAAGGGCATAAAGTCACAGTGTTGGACTTAGCGACACAAAAATATGTAAAAGCAAGGCAAGAAATGGAGGAACCACTCTTGGGGTCAGTCTCATTTTTTAGAAGACATTGAAGTAACTCAAGAGAAACCTCAACAGTCCAAAGAAATTGAGAAATAGGACACTATTACACAAGAACCAACGTCCTCAAAATTTTTGATTGAAGATGCAACTCAGACAGAGGTTGCTGAGATTGAGATACAAAAGAAGGATGTTGTTACACAAGAACCAACATTCTTAAAAATATTTGTTGAAATTGTAACTCAGACTAAAACTACTAAGGATGGGATTCATAAGAGGGATGCTGCTACACAAGAACTAGCATTTCCAAAATTAATTGTCGAGGCTGCAACACAGACAGAGGTCACTGCAACACTGATGGAATAAGAAGTTGTTACACTGCCAATATAAAATGATCACTGGCTGGGACTCAAGTTCAAATTTCCACTCATATGGTATCCAATAGGGAAATACAAGTGTTAACACCCAAAAAGTGCTCATTAGCTCATTTCCCTATTCACATGACCCATTTGTCCACTTTTCCTACCATTTTAGCCTCTAAAACCTTCAAAAGGTCACCAAAAAGACCAAAATCCTTCTTTTTCCCCTCAAAATATTTATTTTTCCTCAAAAATACAAAAAACCCTAAAAAATGGTCCAAAATTCCCAAAAAACAATTAAAAGGGAATAAAACTCAAAAATATATTCAAAAAAGGAAAAAAGAGGGAAAAAGAGGAAAAAGAAACCTAAACCATTTTTACCAATACCATTGGTTTCCATAAACCATAGTTGTATTCTCCATCACCAAAAAGCTATAAAAAGGTGATAGAGGCTCCTGATTATTCATCCACATTCATCCTATCCGTATGCTGCCAAATTCTTTCTTGAGAGCCTTAGCCTCTTTTTTGAGTTCGAAGATCCCCATTAGCATCTTGGAGAAGAAGAGATCATTGGAGCTTTGGAGCACCTCACCATTGTAGCTGCTCAAGCTCAACCATCCTCACCCTTTGAGGTAATAGAAAATATTAAAGTTTTTATTTGTTTCTCTCATGGATCTATTTTGTGTAATGTTTTTAATCTAGAGTTGTTTCCTTGCACATGTTAGATCAAGATTTACTTTTTACATTTCTTTACTTTTACTGTTTAATCTAAACTGCTACTACAAGTTAGTAGGTGCACATTAGCACATGCTTGGGTGAAAATCCAAGCAACAGTCTTTTGGCGACTCCATTTTATTTTGAATCTTTGAATCTCTTTTTAGATATAGATTTCTTGTTATTTAGCTTTAGTATTGTAGATCTGGCCTGCTACTAAACCCATAACTTACTACCCTAGCCATTGGCCCTTTCTATAGCCCACACAGTCCAAAAATTTGATTTCCCGCTTTCGTTTTCGACGACTTTTTCCGTCCCAAAAATCGCAGGTTTTTACACCTGTAGCTGCGATCCACATCGCGGGTTTTCTGACGAAAGTTGCGATTTAAAAAAAAAAAAATTTCCCTAAATATCACAGGTTTTTTCCCTGTTAGCCGCGATCCACATCGCTTGTTTTTCACCCACAGTCGCGATCCACATCGCGGCATTTTGACCCACAGCTGTGATTCCATATCGCGACATACAACCCCCCAACAGCGACGCAGATCGCGAGTTTTTCCCAGATCACCGCGATCCGGATCGCGGGATTTGCCATAGACAGCCGCTATTTCATCCTGAACCCATCGATTTTTTGTTTGACTTTTCGTCACCCAGTTTGGCTCATTTTTTCCAGCCATCTCCCCTGCAATTTCACAACCCATTGTCTTACTTGCAGCCTTTGAGATTCATTTTCCTTTTTTATTACTTTCTTTACTACATCATTTTGAAAAAATTTCAGTTTATTGAAAGAAAAAGTTTTAAGGCATTTTTTAGTTAAAAATTTCATATTTTGCAAGTTGAAATCAGAATTTTAATTTGCTTGATATTTCGCCCAAGCGAGACATTTTATTTTTGGTACATAACACCACCTACACACACTCTATCACCATAAAACAAAGTGAGCCTTAAAATATTTTTAACTCAACCAACATTCTAACTCCACTTGGGGAACATCTAAAGAATATTGTAGTTAGGTAAGATTGAGGGGATAGGTATCCAAATAACACCCCTCACTAACTTTCATTTGAGAGATAGTGGTTGACATTTAGGGTACCAAAATTCCTTAGTACTTATTGGCACGGTTATACACCAACTTGTCGGAAAGGCCTCTCCCTTAGGAGGGTCGAAGTAGCAAGACTGGTTCTAGAGGCCTGAGTGGACTACTGTAATCCATTCAATCACCGAAGGATACCTACTCATTTTTCTCGGTGTACTACCCATATGGGAGTACAACGATGATAGAACAGGAGCTACAGATTCACCTTTCTGGACATTTCATGAATGGGGTATCTTAGTGGCCTATCTTCTAGGATTGTCTACTCGATGTCCCTCCCAGTAGAGGGATATCTAGCCTAATTTGGTTCTACAATTCATATTGTCTGACTTGGATTTCATCACCTTGCAGAGGATACATCTTGTTGAATCATAATACCTTTTTAGTTAGGTGTTTGCATGCTCTATTAACTCCCCTTGGTTAGTGAGTACACCATTTTTTATTTTTTTGAAACAGTTTTCTTGTTGGTTTTTTGACCACCCTTTTTTATTACTCCACTTACCAAAGCACAAATGTTGCTGTAATTGTTTTGAGTTTGGTTTTTTTCCTGACTGCCATTATTTTTTGCGCTCCTCTCCTGCACACACGGTTGCATTAGGGTTTTGGATCTTTTCACTCCCCACCACCTACCAGATTTACTTGCCATCTGTCACCATTGAGTCCCCACAATGCTCTCAACACTTCCAGGGTGAACCCCAAAAGTTGGTTCACTTGACACCACTAGTCATAGGTGTAGAGCCTTTTAACTTGACCCCACATGTCATCAACATAGAGCCCCGTCATCCGATTTTGATGCACCTCATTTCACATCTGACTCTGAGGTAGAATCTGAAAATCCCACATACACTGCACCCACTAGCTCCATGGCTGGTATGAATTTTGACCCTTTCTTCATAGGGACTATTGGTGGAACATCAACCACCCCCACCACCACAATGGCCACCACGGTAGCCACAGCTACAACAACTCCCTTAGGTATGGCCAATACGGGACCCACACCTACCCTAGGCATGCCCACAATGGGACCTACACCTACCATCCCCGCCACTACTCAGATCCCAACAGCTGCTGGACCCAATCCAAACCCATCTGTAACTCATGTTACACTTTAGGGTGCAAGCCCCTATCACACAGCTTTGGTTGGGGGTCACATCATCCCTTTTACAACTAATATTCCCTTTGGGGGCAGTGTCCCGATCAATAATGCCACCACTAGCCCTTATGCCCCAGTGACCATGTCTCACCCCTCAGTCAGTCTGCCATTTATGGCTAGTCTTAACCTACCAGACCTAGAAAGATTAACAAATGACCCCATTAGACATGATCCTGCTTGGCCTTCCATGCCCACTAAACTCCCATCTGACATCCCCAAGTTTGAAGGGAAGGCTAGTGAGGACCCACAAAATCATATTATGTCCTTCCATCTATGGTGTTCCTCCAACTCCATAGTTGATGACTCTATTCACCTACGACTGTTGCAAAGAACTTTCACTGGCTCGACAGCCAAATGGTATATTGAGCAACCCCATGGGACACACCCTATGTTTACATCCCTTGCCTCAACTTTCCTACAGTTCTTTCAACTACCCATCCGCTATGATGCAGGAGTGGAAATCCTACTGTCTTGTAGACAGAACACGGCTACCCATATCAAAGATCATATCCGTGAGTGGCATAAGCATCGTAGTCTATGCAAGATCAAGCTTGACGACCGTATTTTCTTGGATTGGTTCCTGAAATCTCTACTTCCACTCATTGCTAAAGACATGGCTTCTGAACGATCCCAGTCGGAAGAAGAAGCCATTCTAAAATCCCAGCAATTCGATTTAATCTACGCTTAGTCGGGCTACCTATACACAATTTTACCTAATGCCCCCCGAGGTGATCCATCCCGGAATGACGTGTCGAGGGCATCCCATGCCACTGATAGTATTATTGGTCATGTTGTATAACACAACCAACCTTTCTCGATTATGACTAATAATACTGGCCCCAACCTTTCGCGGGCCACATATTAATCGGGAGCCACAAACTCATATGCCCCCATGGCACACTCTAATCACACTCATGGACCCTCATGTCCATCATAGTGTTATGGGCATGCACCATCAGCTTACACACCCCATGCATATTATCACCAACAAGCCACTCATGCTCCTGTTCACTCACAAGCCTAATCGGCTTATTATCCCCCGCAAGCAGCACCTACTGCCCCAACACTTCCAATAGCTCAAGGCTACCAACAACCACAACAAGAACCAGTACCACCTCCGAACCCTCTTGCTTACTATCCACCGCAGACCGCTCCAACACCTACGCGACCCCAAAATGCGCCTACTTCCCAAGGGCAAGTATATGCACAGCAAAACCAACCCCAAAACCAGAACAACTAGCGTAATCAAGGAGGTGAACAGAACCGCCGAAGAGGACACAACCATGGAAAAAATCAACTCCAAAACTAAGGCGGTCAGCCACCTAATCCCCTGAATAAAAATAACGCTGCTCCCGCCAACCAAAACCTTGATCTTCCACCGAAACACGGTAAAAATCCAAATTTAAGAACAAACCATCTATGTTCCCTTTGTTCGGTATACAGCAAGTGCACACATAATTTCCCCCATTTGGAGAAAGCACGCCAACTCTGGACTGATGACTCCCAACACTAGGGGCATGTGGCATAGCCAACACCACCTCGTCAACTACAACCCATGATATTTCAAAATCGTTTACCCAACCAAGGAGTAGTAAACACCCGTCAAATGGATCCCCCACAAGGATCCACTGCACCACAGCAGCAAATCACCTATGCTACAACTGATTACAAGCATACAGATTCGGGCACTCACCATCTACTAATGATGTCATCAAATGATATTAACCTCCAAACTCACCGACGAAACCAATACAGCTCAGCCCCTGAAACCACGCCTACTGATCGACCCACAAACACCCTTCCAACTAATCAGCCATTACGCATACCTAATATGCCAATGGATGGAGGTCCTAAAGCCCCTCACTTCCCCCTATGACGGATCAACAACAATCCTAATGCTTGTGTAACCTCAAATTATAATATTGTGGAAGAGTTAGCCGAGTCCCCCATTGCTATGTCTGCTCTGGAAGTCCTAAAAAATTGTCCTGCACAGAAGAAATTATTGTTATCCGCCATTGGTGCCATAGACCCTGATGACTCACGTATGATGGAATTTGACTTAAACCAAGCTGAACCACATTTTCCTTTTACATTAGCTTTTTAGGTTTCTGTGTCCCTTCGAAACCTTGTCATCCATCGATGAAGGTGCCTCCACCTATGTAATGCCAACCATTGCGTACCAACCACCGTTGTGTGATATGCGGCATTTATGGCCATTACTCACATCACTACCCTGATCTTCCAAATTATAGAGCATCGCTATACAAATTGAATAATTCTGACCTAGAGATGTCCCCCCCCTCATTGAGGAAATATAGCCCTCGAAATATTCCTCCTCAGAAGAGATCAATACCATTTATATGGTCTCATCAACCAGTGCACCCTGGTCAGCCGATTTGACAACACAATGCTTTCGTAATGATGAAGAAATGCTTGAAGCACTTACTACACAAAACTACCCCCGGGATGATATTGACCATCAATCATACTTCATCCCTGAAGCATCTACCTCTCCCATGACGAATCAATTCTCCATTGAATCCAAAGATTTCCTTCCTAATAAGGTCAATTGGTTCAAAGGTCCAATCCCAACCCCTGATGCCTTTAAAGAAGGAAACATGGCCAACATTTCACCCGTTATTAAAATTGACATCTCTATTAAGCCTGGAATACCCGAACTTATTTCCTTCGGCGCATCATGTACGGAGGATGAGGTACAAAATTACAAGAAACTATTCCAAGAGTTTCGAAACTTATTTGCATGGTCCTAGACCAAAATGTCGGATCTTGATCCCACTATTGTATAACACCATATTGACACTTGGCCCAACGTACCACCTGTCCGCCAAAAGCAATGACCCATCCATCCATCCAAGCTTCATGCCGTCAAAGCGGAAATGTAGAAACTTCGAACAGCAAGGTTCAGTTACCCCATAGCCTACACCACCTGGGTTTCAAACCCAGTACCAGTTAACAAGAATCAAGGCACCATCCATGTCTATACTGACTTCCGCAACCTAAACCTCGCTTGCCCCAAAGATAACTTCCCAACACCATGTATCGACCAACTTAGCGATGCATGTGCGGGGCATGAGATACTATCTTTCATGGATGGTTTCTCCAAGTATAACCAAATTCACATTCGCAAGGAAGACCAGTACAAAAATGCCTTCACCACCCCATGGGGCACTTTTGCTTACCGGGTTATGCCCTTTGGTCTTAAAAATGCTGGAGCCACTTTTTAGTGAGCCATGACATATTGTTTCCATGACTTGGTCAACATTATCCTTGTCTACCTTGATGACCTCACGACTCGATCGAAAAAATGATCCGATCATCTTAATGACCTTCGGTAAGTCTTCATACCCTGTCGTAAATACCAAATCCACTTAAACCCCCTCAAGTGTGTATTTTTCGTTCCAGTAGGCAGATTGCTAGGTTTCATTATTTCACAGAAAGGTATCACAGTTGATCCATTAAAGGTCCAAGCCATCTTAGACCTCCCATCACCTCATATGCTTTGGCAATTACAGAGCCTTCAGGGTAAATCAAATTTCCTTCACCATTTTGCACCTGATTATGCCACAACGGTCCATGGTTTCCTTCGGTTGATTCATACCCACATCCCTTTTGTGTGGGATGACCAAGCGCAAGGAGCCTTCGATGACCTGAAGAAATCTTTCACCAATGCCCCCTTGATATCCCCTCCATATTTATCTAAAGATTTCATTCTTTACATTTCGGCATCCGATTATGCCGTTTCAGAAGTCCTCGTTCAAGAAGACATTGCTCGTCAAGAGCACATCATTTATTATGTGAGCCAAACCTTATCTCGCCCATCGCTATAGTACCCATCCCAAGAGAAACTAGCCCTCGCCGTCGTCTTTTCAGTAAAGAAGTTGCGACATTACATCCTAATAAGCCACACTACAATAGTTACAAATTCCAACCCAATGGTCTATCTCTTGAACCGTTGCCTTCTACAAGGTCATGTAACTAAATGGGTGATCATTCTACAATAATATGACCTAACTTTCAAAACCCCAAAGGGCACCAAAGCCTTAGCACTTTCTCAACTCATTACAGACCTAGCATCCTTATTGCCATCACCGACTGTCAATACTGATCTAATTGATGACCATTTATTCATCATCTCGACAGACGACCCTTGGTACGGTGACATTTTGGGTTACCTTTGTACACAGAACTTTCGACCTGATGTTGACCATGACGGACGTCATCGCATCCACCACCATGCTTCCCGTTATCTCCTCTTAGGCGATGTCCTCTATCGACATAGTGTCGACACAATCCTCCGACATTGCCTTTCTTGGGAAGAAGCAGAACAAGTCCTTAACAATTGTCATAGCGGTGCCTGCGGCAGCCATTTCTTTGGAATGGCCATTGCACAAAAGGTGATCCATGCTGGTTATTTTTGTCCCTCATTATTTACTGACTACATCATAGTAGTCAAACATTGCCAAAATTTCCATCTCTTTTCCCACAAGGAAAGAACCCCCCCCCCTCCTTCATCAAGTCCTCACCGTTGGCCCCTTTTCCAAATGGGCCATCAACTTGATGGAGTGTAATCCTGCATCAATTGGCGGCCATAAATACATCATCGTGGCCATCGATTACTTTACCAAATGAGAAGAATCCATGCCTACTTATAATTGCAAAGCCGACACTATGGCCTGCTTCTTCTTCAACCATGTTATTACTCGTTTTGGAGTACCAAAGCAACTCATCTCAGACCATGGTTCTCACTTTGAGAAATTTGTTGGGTGAGAATTGTCAACCCTCCTTAAGTTTGAACATCATTTCTCTTCTGCCTACTACCCCCAAGGGAACGACCAAGTTGAAGCTATTAACAAAATTTTTAAGACCATCTTCCAGCGCACTTTCAACCGACATAAGTTCAATTGGTATCACATGCTTTTCCCCACACTATGGGATTACCGCATGTCCACTAAAACTGCCACCGGTTTCACCCCTTTCCATTTGGTTCACGGCGTAGAATTTGTCCTCCCAATTGAGTGTCGGATCCTAACATTGCATATCACTATCGAAATCCTCCCAGATACTTCACCAATTGAACAACACTTACTTCTTTTAGAGCAAGCCAATGAAGATCGCCATGCAGCTCTCCAAACAATTGAAGCCGAAAAGAACTGATCGAAAGTTAGATATGATAAACATGTTCACCCACGAGCATTTAGTGAAGGAGACCTTGTACTCATTTACGATCAAGCCCATGACAAAAAGGGAAAAGGAAAATTTGAATCCATGTGGCAAGGCCCATACATCATACACACTTGCCTTAGACATGGGGCATACATTTTGACCAACTCAGAAGGTAATTCCATGCGCAACCCTCATAATGGGTGGTACCTCAAACGCTTTTATCCATAAACATCTTCTGGACACCATAGTCCATACTGTACAGTTTTAATTCATTTTTTCACCGTAAACTTTCAAAACCTTACATTTTCATTTTTATCCTGCATGAACAAATATGGATCCTGTTCCACTTTACTATGTTGGATTCACTGATAGTGCAAGTCATTGGTCTCCAAATCTCGCCTCCACAGCTTGGGTACTCTGTTCTCCCTCACACAAGTTGATCCACCTCGATGGAGTGTGTATAGGCACTGCTACCAATAACGAGGCTGAGTACGATGCTGTGACCGGTCTCCTAACCGCTACCCTCCAGATGGGCATAAGTCACCTTCACATCTTCCTCGACTCCCAGCTTCTTGTTTCCGAAATCAACAATTATTACTAGGTACGCGATCCCTTCCTCTTTAGAAAATACATGCGCACTAAACAAATGATTAGACACTTTGAATCCATTTCATTCACTCATGTCCCAAGAAATATTTATAGTGTAGCAGACCAAATGGCTAACAACATTCTAGATTGGCACATCAACCAAGCCATGTAGGACATCAAAACATGCATCACATAGGCATCAAAAAATCAAATAAACAAACAAAAGAAAGAATCATAGTACTGCATCCACTTGCATAGAAGGTGCCTACACAGGCATACAGAAAACATAGTATTGCATCCACGTGCATAGAACGTGCCTCCACGGGCATACAAAACACAAACAATTGCATCCACATGCAACAAAACTGTTAACACCTAAAAAGTGTTCATTAACTCATCTCCCTCACCACATGACTCATTTGTCTATTTTTCCCACCATCTTTGCCTCCAAAACCTCAAAAAACCATTAAAAAGCCACCAAAAGGCCAAAAAACCCCTTTTCCCCCCAAAATAATTTAAATTTCCTCAAAAGATAGCAAAAACCCTCTAAAAGGGCCCTAAATTCCCAAAAATCAAATAAAAGGGATTAAAAATATATAAAAAAGAGGAAAAAGAGGGAAAAATGAAGCAAAAACCCTAAACCATTGACCTAAACCATATGGTGCCAAAAACCATAGGTCAATACTCCACCACTAAAAACCTATAAATAGGTGATGGAGGCTCCCCATTTCATATCCACAATCTATCCTATCCTCACTCTGCCAAAATCACTCTTGAAACCCTAGCTCACCATTTGAGCTAGCTTCCCATTTGAGTGCGCCTTTTGCCCCATTATTCAAACACCTTGGAGAAGGAGAAGGAACCCATTGGAGCACAGAAGGAGCCCTCCTGGACTACTGCAAGAGCTCCACCAACTTCAACATTTGAGGTAAATGTAATTTTGTTCTCATTTTTAATGCAAAAGAAAAATTCCCATTATATTATTGTCTTTTTATTTTATGTTGTTGCACATGTTAGCTTAGATTTTACCTTGTTTTACTGTCAAGTTTTATTGTTTTACTGAACTGCTACTAAGGTGGCCCTTCTCCTTAGTAGGTGCTCATTTGCACAAGCTATGGTGAAAACCCTAGCCACAATTTTGGCGACTCCACTATTTGCCTTTGAATTTCTGGTTAAAAATTAAAAAGTTTTTATTTTCTGCAAGTATTTTTTTGTTTTCCCTGTTCAGCTGTGGCTTCGGCTAGTTGGGTTTTCTGCCGCAGATCACGGTTCTGTTCCTCGCAGCCGCGATCTAGATTGCAACTTTCTGCCCTTTTCTCGCGGCCCAGACCGTAACTTCCTGTCGTTTTTTCGCGACCCGACTGCAGCTTTCGTCCTCTTTCCCACGACCCCGACCGCAGCTTTATGCCCCTTTGCCGCACTCCAGACCGCGCATTTTGGCCACAAACCCGCGACCCGACCACCTCTTTCTTCCCTTTTTCTGCGTTGCAGACCGCGCTTTTTCGCCACAGACCCGCGATCCGACCGCAAGTTTCACCCCTACAACCGTGCTCTAGACCACGTATTTTAGCCATAGACCCGCGATCCAACCATAGTGTTCATCCCTACAGCCGCACTCTGGGCCGCGCATTTCGGTTACAGACCCATGATCTGTTTTCTGCATTTTTACCCTTTTTTGAACCCATAATTTTTCTGCAATATTTTCTGCACCTGCACAGCCACCTGTTCTGTTTGCAGCCACAGTTACCTACATCCTTTTTCTGTAGTTTGCTTTCTGTTCCATTTACAGAATTTTTAAGTTTAAGCATTTACATTGGAAAAATAAAATTTTGCATTGCAAGTTAAATTTCTGCATTATTATTGGTTAAAAAAGTTACCCACGCGTGGCACTTTTGATTGGGTTCATTACCTTACACGCACACACGTTGTCACCTAATTCAAGTGAGCCTTAAAACACTACTTAACACAACCAACATTCTAACCCCACTTGGGGAACACATAAGAATATTGTAGTTAGGTAGGACAGGGGGGATAGGCATCCAAATAACACCCCTCGGTCGCTTACACTTGAGACATAGGTGTTGCCCTTCAGGGTACTAAAATCCCCTAGTATTTTTTGACATGGTCACGACCAGTTTATCAGAGGGCCTCTCCCTTAGGAGGGTTGAAGTAGCCAGACTGGTTCTGGAGGCCTGAGTGGAATACCGCAATCCACCCAGTAACCAAAGGCTACCTACTCGTTGGTGTAGCTAGGGTTTTACCCCTAGCTTGTGCAAATGAGCACCTACTAAGGAGAATGGACTCCTTAGTAGCAGTTCAGTAAATGTAAATAATTAAGCTAAAACAAAAATTAAATTACTTCTAAAACAAGCATGAAACATAAACAACAAATTTAAGTAAATGGCTTTTTGTATTGATATTACCTTCAATGTGAAGGTTTGATGGAGCCCTTTGTAGTGTCCAAGAGGATGCTCCAAGCTTCAATATGCTCCTTCTCCTTCTCCAATGGTGGGAATGGGCCAAAAGTGGCTCTCAAGGTGAAAGTAGTTCAATGGTGAACTAGGGTTTCGAGAGAGATTTTGGCAGAGTAAGGGTGCTTGTGATTGTGGATATGGAATAAGGGATCTCCATCACCTATTTATAGTTTTTTGGTGGTGGAGTGCTGACCCATGGTTTTTGGGAAACACATGGTTTTATGCAGCTGTATAGGGTTTTTTCCTCCTTTTCCTCATTATTTTTTATTTTTTTATTCCCTTTTTAGGGGATTTTTGCTATTTTTAGAGGAAAAGGGGGTTTTTTAGCCTTTTTTAGGCTATTTTGATGGTTTTGTGGCCTTTTGGAGGCTTTTTAATGGGATTTTTTGGGAAATATGGGAAATATGGTAGGAAAATGGACAAATGAGCCATATAATGTGGTAGATGAGGTAGTGAACACTTTTTGGGTGTTAACAGATTGCCCCCTGATGTGCGAGGTCAGGAGCTCATCGTATGGCCGATGGACATCATAAGTCATGAATGGTTTTCCTGGGATGTGGAGAGAAGAGAAGAAACAAACTAAAGCCCGGAACAACAATCCCGAACAACTACAAGAACTAAAAGTACATAACCTCAATAATGGATGAGGAATCATCTGATCAGATGGACGAGGCGGGCATACCCATGCTCGTATCAGGATATAACAATAACAATGGGGTCCAAAAATGGGGACCTGAAATATACATGACCTCAAATACTGACTGAGGTATAATCTCAATATATGGACGAGGCGGGCATACCCATGCTCGTATCAAGATATATAAACAGAACTGTGAGGTCCGAAAAGGGGGACCTGTAAGATACATGACCACCGTGTACATCGTAAGAGTCCAGAGGGGACACAAATCTGGGACATACTGCTGAGCGGATCATGTGTGAACTGCAGAACTGGTGCACTGGAACAATCAACTGTGCTACTGAGTGTGGTACCAAAGGAACTGATGAGCTGCTGGATCATAGTGACTGGGGCCATACTCTCCATGGTACACTGGACTGGAACTAAAATGGGTACTCAAGGAAGCAGAGAACTGGATGGCTTTCGAATACAATCGCCAACGCAGCCCGGACATCCACGGGAACATACAATTGGGCGTTCCGAAGTGACTCACCAATGTGCTAGAGTCAAGGTAAATCCGGGGTCTTCGACTAAAAACTGATGGGATATAATCCTACGCGATCCTCAACGATGCGATCAAGGTGCTGAAGTCGAGCATGTGAGGAACAACCACTCAGAGAGGCAATGATGATTCCTCTCGGAATGGTCCGTAGGCACTTACCATAGATGGTGATAAGTCCAAGGCGTAGGGACCTCTGGGCCTATCCTCTAGAATAGAGGAGCTGTCGTCGACAGAGGGAGACCTGCAACTATCAAGGCAATGATGATTCCTTGACAGGAGCGCGAGGTGAAGAACCGAAATGTGATAGTACTGAGGGCAGGACTGACAAACTGGTGGTGACAACTGGGCAAGTAGAGTGGGTGGACTCAAAATTCCTTTGTTCAGAGTATGATAATGGGAATGATCTGGCAACATATGAAACTGACTGAGGGGAAAGGGATCATAGCTGTATTGGATCTGGGAGGATAACTGGCTGAGGGAGACTCAATCTGGTGTAAAATGGCAGAAGACTGCTGAATACTCTGAACAAAGGCGACCTGATTGGGGGTGCTGCCGAGATGATCGATCATAGTGCTAGGAGGCACAGGAGGGTACTTCTTCATGGGTTAAGGAACTAGAAGAAGTGTGTGTAAAATGGTACGGTCGTGTGTATTTTACGAGCCCAGGACAGTTCATGCTCGTGGTTGCTTTCAATTTTAAGGAGTCTGAAAGCGATAAGAAGACTCTGAAATGATGGAATGGTACTGTCGTGTGGATTTTACGAGCCCAGGACAGTTCATGCTCATGGTTGCTTTCAATTTTAGAGAGTCTGAAAGCAGATAAGAAGACTCCAGGGGGTTGCTTTTTCATAGATTTAGTCTCCAAGGCCCAAAGAAGCATAAAAGGATGCAATGAAGAACTCTTCTAGCCGGTGTGACTAGAGTATTCCTTTTTCGTAATTAGTCTACCAGGTCCGGAAAAGGGTTAAACTTATACCAGATAGACGCCCTTTCAGGTACTTTAACGAGCATGAAAGGAAGCAAGATTGCTCGGCGATCTTTTCATTCTTTTAGGAGTCAGAAAAGAGCTTAACAAAAACTCCCTAAGTGCCTTTTTCGTAAAGGAGTTGTCCGGTCCGAAAAAGGGATAAAATTATACCGAACAAAAGGAATGGCCAGGCAAGGAGGAAGTGTTCAATCAAGGATCAGTAATGATAACCAAGAACGAGGGTTGGGGGGAACACTGGTGGGCCTCCTTGCGGGGTAAATGAAATGGTGGCAAAAGAACGAGACATTTGCAGTATGACAGGAGTGAATGGCTCATGTAAAAGTGTGGAACAATCCGATGGCGGCCGATGTAGCGCGCAAACCGAGGCAACAAGGTGTTTGGGACACAATGTTGAAATTGTACCAAGTGAGAGTGAGAAATGATCTCAAGCATCATCACGAGCTCGGAAAAATGAATCCGGCGATATAAAGGATGTCAAAAACGGGTAACGGCCGATGTGTCACGCAAACCGAGGTGACGGGGGCATTTTGGAAAAATGCCCAGAAAATCTGGAGGTGAGAGCGAGAAATGATCTCAAGCATCATCACCAGCTCGGAAAAATGAATCCGATGATATAAAACATGTGAAAAACGAAGAACGGCCGATGTGGCACGCAAACCGAGGCGACTAGTGGCATCGGAAAAATGGGCAAAAATTGAACGAACAAAAATAATGCAACGAGGTGACCATCATGACAGTCTCGTCGTGCTGATTCCAGTGGTGAAAATGGTTTGGAAAGATAAAAACAACAAGAAAGTACACTGTACAACGCAGACCAATGAGGCCGCGGGTTTCTTTTATGGGTAAAAACGCTTGAGATACAACCCATTACGAGGGTTGCGCAAAGGACGGCCTTCGGAGTCAGCTAAGATGTATGCCCCCTTGCCGAGGCAGGTCTGCACGACGTAAGGGCCTTGCCACATAGATTCAAACTTCCCTTTACCGGTTTTGGCATGGGCTTGGTCATAGGCGAGGACGAGGTCCCCTTCGTGGAAAGTTCGAGGGTGAACATGTTTATCGTAACCGGCTTTGGAGCGGTTTTTGGCAGCTTCGATGTTCTGGAGAGTGGCCCGACGATTTTCATCGGCTTGTTCGAGTTGTAGCAAACGCTGCTCGATGGGGGAGGTGTCAGGGAGAAGCTCAACGGCGATCTGTAAGGCAGGAATCTGACACTCGATGGGGAGGACAGACTCTACACCATGAACTAGATGAAATGGTGTAAAACCAGTGGCGGTCTTAGTGGAGGTGCGGTAAGCCCACAAGGCAGGGAACAACATGTGGTGCCAATTGGACTTATGCTTGTCAACCGTTCGTTGGAGGATGGTTTTGAGGATTTTATTGATGGCCTCTACTTGGCCGTTCCCTTGGGGGTAGTAAGCAGAGGAAAATTGGTGTTCATACTTAAGGAGGGTGGATAGCTCACGCCAGACGGCATCTTCGAAGTGTGAACCATGGTCAGAGACTAACTGCTTAGGAACCCCAAATCGAGCGATGACATGGTTGAAGAAGAAGCGGGCAGCAGTGTTGGCGGTACAATTGAAGGTAGGCATGGCTTCCGCCCATTTGGTGAAGTAATCAACAGCGACAACAATATATTTGTGGCCGTTGGAAGACTGGGGTCTACATTCCATGAAGTCTATGGCCCACTTACAAAAGGGGCCAACGATGACGACTGGGTGTAACGGAGTAGGAGGTGTCCGGGCCTTGGGGGCAAAAAGTTGGCAGTTATGGCAGTGTTTGACCGCAGTGATGCAGTCAGTTAAAAGTGTGGGCCAGAAGTATCCGGCGCGGACGACCTTTTGGGCAGTGGCCATCCCTAAGAAATGGCCTCCGCAGGCATCGCTATGACAGTCATTAAGGACGTGTTCAGCTTCCTCGTGGGTAAGGAAACGACGAAGAATTGTGTCAACTCCGCGCCGGTAGAGGACATCGCCTAAGAGGAGATATCGAGAGGCCTGGTGACGGATGCGACGACGTCCATTACGGGTAACTTTGGGTCTGAACTTCTGCGTGCGCAGGTATAACAAGATATCACCGTACCATGGGTCATCGGACGAGATAGTGAACAGGTGATTGTCGGGCAACTCATCAAAGATTGGTTTGGCCGGGAGAAGGGAAGGGAGATCAGTAATGAGCTAGGCAAGCGCGAGGGCTTTAGTGCTCTTAGGTGTTTTGAAGGTAAGGTCATATTCCTGGAGGATAATGACCCATTTAGCAACACGACCTTGCAGTAGCCGCCGGTTTAGAAGATATACCATGGGGTTAGAGTCGGCAACGACGGTGGTATGACTCATTAAGATGTAGTGTCGCAATTTTTGTACGGAAAAGACTACGGCGAGGGCAAGTCTCTCCTCATATGGGTAACGGAGGGGTGGACCAGACAAGGTCTGGCTGACGTAGTAAATGACGTGTTCCTGGTGAGAAGCGTCTTCTTGAACCAAGACTCTGGACACGGCATGCTCGGAGGCCGAGACGTATAGGATGAAGTCCTGGGAGAAATCCGGAGGGGAGATCAGAGGGGCTTGTGTGAGAGCCTTCTTGAGGGCTTTGAATGCAGCTTCTGCTTGCTCATCCCAGACAAAGGGTATGTGGGTATGGAGCAGGCGCAAGAAACCGTGAACGGTAGTGGCGTAATCAGGAACGAAGCGTCGAAGGAAGTTGGATCGCCCCTGGAGACTTTGGAGTTGCCGGAGTGTGCGAGGAGAAGGAAGGTCTAAGATGGCTTGGACTTTTAGAGGGTCAACAGTAATTCCTTTCTGGGAAACAATGAAACCTAACAACCGGCCTACCGGAACGCAAAAGACACACTTGTGTGGGTTCAAGCGGATTTGGTATTTGCGACAACGCAGAAAAACTTGCCGAAGGTCGTTAAGGTGGTCTGATCGTTTCCGGGAACGAGCTGTAAGGTCATCAAGGTAGACTAACAGGATATGGACCAAGTCGTGAAAGCAATAGGTCATGGCCCGCTGGAAAGTGGCACCAGCATTTTTGAGGCCGAACGGCATGACGCGATAGGCAAAGGTGCCCCATGGGGTAGTAAAGGCAGTTTTGTACTGGTCTTCCTTACGGATCTGAATTTGGTTGTATCAGGAAAAACCATCCATGAAGGAGAGGACTTCATGCCCCGCACACGCATCAATGATCTGGTCAATAAATGGCGTGGGGAAATTGTCCTTGGGACAAGTGTGGTTTAAATCGTGGAAGTCAGTGCATACTCGAAGGGTGCCTTGTTTTTTGTTAACGGGAACGGGGTTTGAAACCCAAGTGGTATAGGCAATAGGATAAATGAACCCTGCCTTGCGCAGCTTCTCAATCTCGGCTTTAACAGCTGAGAGTTTGGAAGGATGAATGGGACGCTGCTTCTGACGGACGGGGGGTACATCAGGCCATGTGTCGATGTGGTGCTCTATAATTGCGGGGTTAAGACCAGGCATTTCAGTATAGGACCAGGCAAAGACATCACGGAATTCTTTGAAAAGGTTTGTGTAGTCATCAATCTCTTGCTGACTGTAGAATGCTCCTAAAGTGATGAGTTCAGGGGTACGTCCTGAAGCAGCGATATCAACTTGGATGACAGGTGAGATGTTGGACATGTTACCTTCCTCGAAGGCATCAGGAGCAGGAATGGGGTCCTTGAACCAGTCGACCTTGGTGGGGAGGAAGTCTTTGGATTCAACCGCGTATTGGGTAGCGTAGCTAGAGGAAGACGCTTCTGGGATGAAGTAGGAGCGATGATGCATATCATCCCAGGGATAATCCGGGGCAGTAAGGGCCTCAAGAATCTCCTCATCGGTACGGAAATTTTGCGTCGTCAAATCGGTTGACGAGGGGGAAGTGGTGGAAGAAATCATATAGATGGTATTAATCTCTCCAGAAGGTGAAGAGTCTGGGGGGTAGATCTCCTCAATGGTAGGTGGTGCCGTCTCAAGATCCAGATTGTTCATCTCATAGAGAGCTGCTCTGTAATCTGGGAGATCGGGACAATGATGGGAGTAATGCCCGTAAACACCGCATATGGCGCAAGAGTGGTTGGTGCGTAGGGACTTGTCTTTAGGCTTAGGAGTGGGGTTTAGTTCGATAATTGGGATGTTGGGATCATCGTCGAGCATCCGCATGTGCTTCTGTAATGCGGGTAACTGTGGACACTGGTGAGTGGCATGGCCCAACTCATCACACAGCGAGCATTTAGGAGGAGCACGGAATACTGGAGGGTTTTTTACTGTCTTGGGAGGTGGGATAGCAGTGTAAGGTTGTGGGCCTGTGCCCCCGGTGGGTTTGGGAGGAGGAGGGGGAGTCGTGGAGGACGAAGGGGTAGAGACACCAGGAGGTGGCTGAGAGGTAGTAGCCATGGGTTGCACCAGTTGGAGGACGACATCTGGTGTCGGCGGGCAAACGGGAGGCGAAAGATACCAGACATGTAATCCCAAGGTTAACCCCGGGAGGCTAAGGGTAGCCATAACCGGGGCGCTTACTACTCCTGATGGAGGGACGAGAAAGGGGATGGTATGGATCGGTGTAACACCAATGTGGCTAGGTACCAATGGTGGTTTTGGCAACAAGGGTGGTTGATTATTAGTTTGTAGGTTGTCATGGGACAAGGTACATAAGTCAGACACTTCGAGCGTAGATGACGGGGGAGGAATGGATTGAAAGGTGGAGGTCATCGGCGCGTCTGAGTAGACTCCAGGCCCCGTAGCGGAAAAAAATGAGGTGGTGGCATGAGAAACAGGTTGTTCAACCATGGGGAGAACATTTTCAGGTGCCGCGGGAGCACTGGGATCATAGCAGGTGAGCTGGTCAACCTTAACCACGCGTCCCTCATGGGGGAACATCATGGTGCGAAAGACAGAAGAGGCAATTGCCCGCATGGCATACATGTAGCTGCGGCCAAGTAAAAGGTTATAATCCAATTGGGCATTGATTACCTCAATGTCAATGAGTACAGTTTTGCCACCTAACTGGACGGGGACATTGTCTAGGAGGCCTTGGGGCTGAGCCGAACGACCGTCGTAGGCGCGTAATGCAGTGGTGGACTGTTGGAGAGGAGGGGATCCCAGCTTTTGCCATACAAATGTAGACATAACGCATGTGGAGGCACCCTCATCGATGATGCACCGATGGATGACAAGATTCCGAACGGAGACAGTAACTTGGAATGCTAAGCTGGAAGGTAGGCGTGGTTCAGACTGGTCTAAATCAAAGGCCATCAAATTCGAATCATTTGGGTCAATCCCCCCAATGGCGGAAAGTAAAGTCTTGTGCTGGGAAGGGCAGTTCTTCAAGACTTCTAACGCAGACATGGCTGCGGGAGATTGGGCTAGGTCGTCTACAATGCTGTAGTTTGACGCAGCGCGTGCGTTGGGGTTATTGTTGATTCGGCGAAGCGGGAAACGAGGTGCTTTCGCAGCGCCATCTATGGGCGGCGGAGGTATACGTAACGCCTGATCGGTGGGATGGGCGTTAGTAGTTTTATCCGTGGGATTGGCTTCAGAGGTGGAGCCATATTGGTTCCGACGGGTCTGGAGATTGACGTCAGCAGATGACATCATCAGCAAGTGGTGGGTACCTGAGTCAAACATGGGTTGATCAGGGGCAGCGTAAGTGATCTGTTGTTGTTGGGGTGCGTTGGCTTGAGGGGGAGCCAACGGCTAAGTGTTCACTACGCCTTGGGTTGGTAAGGGGTTTTGCAGCACCAAAGGGGGTTGTTGAGGTTGGGGGGGGTTGGGCGGCACTTGGGGAGCCGCATGCCCTTGGCGATGGGCCTCGTCAACCCAAAGTTGCCGAGCTCGCTCTAAGTGTGGGCAAGCATGTGTGTAATGGCCATAGACCCCGCAGATAGAACAAGGGTGGTTCGTTCGCAAATTGGGGTTTTTAGCCTGCTTGGGCGGGCGATCAGGGTTCTGGTTAGCGGGGGCCGCATTGATATTGTCGGGAGGATTAGCTGGTTGACCAGCTTGGTCTGCAGGTTGGTTGTTCCCCCGATTACGGCCCTTGCCGCGGTTCTGTTGGCCCTGGTTGCGTTGGTTATTTTGGTTTTGCTGCGGGTTTTGTTGGGCGTAAACGTGCCCTTGGGCAGCAGGGGGATTCTGAGGTTGCGCAGGTGCGGGAGCAGGCTGCGGTGGATGATATGCAGGTTGAGGCTGAGCCATGAATGGCAAACTGGAAGAAGGATGTGACACAGTAGTGCTTTGGACCAAGTTGGGGCCAGTGCCCCCAAGTGGAGGGACAAGATTTATGGTGGTGCCCCCAAGTGGGGGAACTGAGGTAGTGGAGGATGGTCCAGCACCACCATGGGTAGTGTGAGCCACTGATGTAGTGGGGATAGGTATTCCCGCTGCGGGAATAGGTACTGTGAGGGGAACAGTAGATGAGGGTCCCATGGAGGGCATACCCAAAACAGGTGTAGTAACTGGTGTAGTGGTGGATGTGCCACCAATGGTCCCTATGACAAACGGAGTGGAAGTCGTGCCAGCCATGGGGCTAGTAGGGGCAGTGTAAATAGGGTTCTCAGACTCTTCGTCAGAATCCGAGGTAAAGTAAGGGGCGTCACTATGTGGTGACGGATTCCTACGTCGCTGACGAGTGGAGTCAAGTGACAAGGCTCTAGATCTGTGATGAGTGGTATCAACGGACAATGATCGAAATCTATGACGGGTGGTGTCGAGAGAACCGTGCTGTGGGGGCTCGTCCCTGAGGCGCCGAGAATGTCTCGGGGACTCAATGGTGACAGATGGTGTCTAATCTCTGTGGGTTGAGGTGAGTATAAAAATAGCTCAAAAAGGCCTAATGCAACCGAGTGTGCAGAAGGAGAGCTAGAAAAAAAGGCACTCAGGCCAACAACCAACTCAAAACACCCACTGCAGCAGCTGTGCTACAACAGGTGGAGTATCAACAAAGATGGTCAGAATACCAACAAGCAGCAGGTTTCCTAAAAAGAAAAAATGGTGGACTCACTAGACCAAAGGGAGGTAAAGGAGCACGCAAACACCTAACTAAAAGTATTCTGACTCAACTAAACATATCCTCTGCAAGGTGATGAAATCCAAGTCAGACAATATGAGTAGGAAAGCCAAGTGGCTATGATATCCCCCTACCGGGAGGGATACCGGGTAGTCAGTCCTAGAAGAATGGCAACTAAGATACCCCGTTCATGACACGTCCAGAAAGGTGAATCTGCCATTTAGTTCATTGACCGCAATACCCCTATACAGGGATATCCCGCGAACCGCGAAAGGTAGCCCTTCGGTTACTGAATGGAGTGCGGTATTCCACTCAGGCCTCCGGAACTAGTCTCCCGACTTCAACCCTCCTAAGGGAGAGGCCCTCTAATAAACTGGTCGTGACCATGCCAAAAAGTACTAGGGGATTTTGGTTCCCTATTTGGACAACAACTATGTCTCAAGTGAAAGTGACCGAGGGGTGTTATTGGAAGCCTATCCCCCCGACCCTACCTAACTACAATGATTATTTTGTGTTCCCCAAGTGGGGTTAGAATGTTGGTTTAGTTAGGTACTTTTTAAGGCTCACTTGATTTATGTGACAGAGTGTGTGCTCGTGAGGTGATGAACCCAAAATATAGAAGTGCCACAAGGGGGGCAACTTCCAACTATCAATAATGCTGAAATTGAAATTTTAACTTGCAAAATTTTCTGAATTAAAAATAACAAAATTTTAAAAGAATTCTGTAAAGGGCACAGAAATTATGTTGCAGAAAGGCTGTAAGGTGGTGAGGCTGTAGGTGGGACAGAGGGCTGTTCAGATGCAGAAAATATTGCAGCAAAAGGGGCTGGGCTCAAAACAGGAAAAAAGCAGAAATCAGACCGCGGGTTTGTGGCGAAATAGAACAGGCAGACCGTGGGTTTGAGGGAAACAGCGGCGGTCAGGTCGCGGCTTTCGGGCCAACAGACGTAGTCGGGACGCAGAAAATAGGGAAAAAGACGCAGTCGGGTCGCGGGAAAAGGGCTAACAGGCGCAGTCGGGACGCACGAAAGAGACAGAAAGCCGCAGTTGGGACGCGGGAAAAAGGCCGACAGGCGCAGTCAGATCGCGGCAAACAGGTTGATTAGCCACGGTCGGATCGCAGGTAACAGACTTGAATCCACCGGCGGGGCGTCGGAAGCAGTCTGAGAGCCGCGGTCGGATCGCAGGTAAAGGCCTGAAAGGCGCGGTTGGGACGCGACTGCAGAGGGAAAAGACGCGGTATGCGGCGGCCGAAAGGGACAGCCGAAAGTAAAAAAAAATTCAAAACGGAAACCAGAAATTCAAAATCTAGGGGAGTCGCCAAAACTGTAGCTAGGGTTTTACCCCTAGCTTGTGCAAATGAGCACCTACTAAGGAGAATGGACTCCTTAGTAGCAGTTCAGTAAATGTAAATAATTAAGCTAAAACAAAAATTAAATTACTTCTAAAACAAGCATGAAACATAAACAACAAATTTAAGTAAATGGCTTTTTGTATTGATATTACCTTCAATGTGAAGGTTTGATGGAGCCCTTTGTAGTGTCCAAGAGGATGCTCCAAGCTTCAATATGCTCCTTCTCCTTCTCCAATGGTGGGAATGGGCCAAAAGTGGCTCTCAAGGTGAAAGTAGTTCAATGGTGAACTAGGGTTTCGAGAGAGATTTTGACAGAGTAAGGGTGCTTGTGATTGTGGATATGGAATAAGGGATCTCCATCACCTATTTATAGTTTTTTGGTGGTGGAGTGCTGACCAATGGTTTTTGGGAAACACATGGTTTTATGCAGCTGTATAGGGTTTTTTCCTCCTTTTCCTCATTATTTTATATTTTTTTATTCCCTTTTTAGGGGATTTTTGCTATTTTTAGAGGAAAAGGGGGTTTTTTAGCCTTTTTTAGGCTATTTTGATGGTTTTGTGGCCTTTTGGAGGCATTTTAGGCCTTTTGGAGGCTTTTTAATGGGATTTTTTGGGAAATATGGGAAATATGGTAGGAAAATGGACAAATGAGCCATATAATGTGGTAGATGAGGTAGTGAACACTTTTTGGGTGTTAACAGTTGGTCCGCATGTGGTGATTCCTTTTAGGCCCACACGGTGATAGCACCGGAGCTGCAGATTCAGCTTTTCTCAACGTTTCATGAATACGGTATCTTAATTGCCTTTCTTCTAGGATTGTCTTACCCGGTGTCCCTCCCGGTAGGGGGATATCTTTAGCCACTTGGCTCTACAATCCATATTATCTGACTTCGATTTCATCACCTTGCAGAGGATATGTCTGGTTGAGTTAAAATAATATTTAGCTAAGTGTTTGAAAGCTCCCTTACCTCCCTTTGGTCTAGCGAGTACACTATTTTTATTTTTTAGGAAACCTGCTGCTTGTTGGTATTCTGACCATTGTTGTTGGCGCTCCGCTTATTGTAGCACAATTGTTACAGTAAGTGTTTTGAGCCAGTTGTTGGCCTGAGTGCTGTATTCTTTGTGCTCTCCTTCTGCACAATCGGTTGCATTAGGGTTTTTGAGCTATTTTTCATTCAACACAACCCCTAGATACCTGACACCATCTATCACCATTAAGTCCCCGAGACACTCTCAGTGCCTCTAGGGCGAGCCCCCGCAGCACGGTTCACTTGACATCACCCGTCACAGACATAGAGCTTCATCACTTGATACCACTCGTCATAGATCTCGAGCTTCGTCACTTGACTCTACTCATCGACGACATAGAGCTCCGTCCCCCAGCTCTAACGCCCCTTATTTCACATCTGATTCTGAGGCAAAGTCTAAAAACCCAACTTACACTGCACCAGCCAGCCCTATGGCTAGCATGAATTCCAACCCTTTCTTTGTAGGGACCATTGGTGGAACATCCACAACCACCCCAGCAACCACACCTACTTTGGGTATGCCCTCGATGGGGCCCACACCCACCATTCCGGTCACTTGGCCAATTCCAGTGGCTAGCATACCCAACCCAACCCCACTGGTGACTCACACTACGCTTAGTGGTGCAGGACCCTCCCATACCACCTTCATTCCTCCGTCTGGGGGTCACATACCCAACATAAACCCAGCCCCTACACTTGGGGGTATCGGCCCCAACGTGGCTGCCACCACCAGCATGTCACATCCTTCTACTAGTTTTCCATTCATGGCTAGTCTCAACCTTCTTGACCTAGCCAGACTGACCAACGATCCCATCAGATACGATCCCACGTGGCCTCACATGCCTACCAAACTCCCATCAGACATCCGCAAGTTTGAGTGCAAGGTAGGTGAAGACCCACAAAATCACATTATGTCCTTCCATCTATGGTGTTCCTCTAACTCCATAGTGGACGACTCTGTCTAAATCCCTCTGTTACAATGAACTCTCACTAGCTCTGCATCCAAGTGGTAAATTGAGCAGCCCCATGGGACCCATGCCACCTTTACTTCCCTCGCCTTGACCTTCCTACAGTTCTTTCAGTTACCTGTCTGCTATGACGCGGGAGTTGAGATCCTAATTTCTTGTAGACAGAATACAGCCACCCACATCACTGACCACATTCATGAGTGGCGTCGACCTCGAAGCCTATGCAAAATCAAGTTAGATTACTGTATCTTCCTAGATTGGTTTCTTCAATATCTCCTTCCCGTCATTGCTAAGGATGTGGCATATGAGTGACCCCAGTCTGAGGAAGAAGCCATCCTAAAATCCTAGCAGTTTGACCTTATCTATGCCCAGTCTGGTTACTTATATACCATTATACCTGACGCCCCCCACGGTGATTCCTCCCGAAATGATGCACCGAGGGCATCCCATGCCGCCAATGGAATCATTGGCCTTGTTGCATCGCATAGCCAGCCCTTTTCCATGACACATATTAGTAATGGCCCAGACCTTTCGTGGGCTACATCCCACTCTGGAGAAACCAATTCGTATGCTCCCATGGCGCATAACCGCCATTCCCATAGACCCTCATGTCCACCTCAGTGCTTCGGCCACGAATCCCCCGCTTACGTTCCCCTAGTTGCACATCAACCATATTACCACCCGCAGGTCGCGCACGCTCCTGTATCCTCTCAAGCCCCCCCCCTCGCTTATTATCCGCCACAGGCAGCACCTGCGAAAAATCAACCACTCATCACACAGACGTATCAACAACCCCCACAAGGTCTAGCACCCACACCACCTCCATCCCCACCCACTTATTATCCGCTGTAGCCTACTCCCGCACTTGCACAACCCCAGAACCCACCTGCTGCCCAAGGGAAAGTGTATGCCCAACAAAATCTGAAGCATAACCAAAATACCCAACACCAACAAGGCCAGCAAAACAGTGAAAAAGGACGTAACCGCGGGAACAACCCCCCTCCAGACCAAGGCGGCCAACCACCTAATTCCCCAAATAATAATAACACGGCACTTGCCAACCAAAACCCCGATAGGCCGCCAAAGCTAGCTAAAAAGCCTAACTTACGAACGAACCACCCTTGTTCTATTTGTGGGGTCTATGGCCATTACACACATGCTTTCCCACATTTGGAGTGGGCACGACAACTCTGGTTCGATGATGCCCACCTCCAAGGGCACGTGGCAGCTCAGGTGCCACCTAACCCCCCACCACCTCAAACTCAACCCTTGGTGTTACAGAACCCTTTACCAACCCAAGGAGTGGTGAACACTCAACCGTTAGCTCCCCCTCAAGGAAACGCGCCTCCACAACAGCAAATCACTTATGCAGCTCCAGATCACCCCATGCTAGACTCAGGTACCCATCACTTGTTAATGATGTCATCCACCGATGTCAACCTTCAAACCTGCTGGAACCAATATGGCTACACCCCTGAAACCCCTCCCACTGACAAAACCACCAATGCTCTTCCCACCGATCAGTCGTTACTAATACCTCCGGCCCCATTAGATGGTGCCCCAAAAACCCCTCGCTTCCCACTTCACCACATCAACAATAACCCCAATGCTCGCACTGCGTCTAATTACAACATTGTGGACAACTTAGATCAGTCCCCCGCAGCCATGTCTGCGTTAGAGGTCTTAAAACCTGTCCTACACAGTGCAATACTTTGTTATCAGCCATTGGTGCTATCGACCCAACTAATTCACAAATGATGGCCTTTTGATTTGGACCAATCCGAACCAAGCCTGCCTTCCACCTTAGCATTCCAAGTTTCTATATCCATTCGGAATCTTGTAATCCATGCGTGCATCATTGATGAGGGTGCCTCTACATGCATTATGTCCACATCATTTGGAAAAAGTTGGGATCTCCTACTCTCCAGGCATCCACCACTATGTTGCGATCCTACAACGGTCGTTCGGCTCAACCCCAAGGTCTCTTAGCTAATGTCCCCATCCAGTTGGCTAGTAAAACAGTGCTTATTGGCATAGAGGTCATCAATGCCCAACTTGATTATAACCTCTTACTCGGCCACAGTTACATGTATGCAATGTAGGTGGTTGCCTCATCCGTTTTTCGTACCATGATGTTCCCCCATGAAGGACGAGTGGTCAAGATTGATCAACTCACCTATTACGATCCCAATGCCCCCGCTGCACTCGAAAATGTTCTTCCCATGATTGAACAACCTGTTCATGGTGCATCTACCTCGTTGGTTTCCTCAGTTGGACCCAGTGTCTACTCAGATATGTCGATGACTTCCACATTCCAATCCATTCCACCCCCGTCACCAAGGACCGAAATATCTGAATTATGTACCCTCTCCCACAATACACAAACACCCAACCATCAACCATCCTTGCTATGCCAGCCATCAACGATACCTAGTCATGTTGGTGCTACACCCATCCATACTATCCCCTTCCTATTTCCCCCTTCGGGAGTCGTAAGCACTCCGGTGATGGCCACACTAAACCTCCCGGGGTTAACTTTAGGACTACCTATATGGTACATCACACCTCTCGTTTCCCCTCTGACGCCCAATGTCATCTTACAGCCAGTGCAACCTATCACCACTACTACTCGGCCACCCCTCAGTGTCACCACTCCTTCCTCCTCTACTAACCCACCCCCTATTGCCAAACACACTGGGGGCAGAGGCCCACTACCTTATACCACTATGTCCGCACCAGTTAAGAATCCCCTTGCGTTTCGCGCTCCTCCCAAATGCTCTTTGTGTGATGAGTTGGGCCATGCTACCCATCAATGTCCACAATTACTCGCATTATAAGAGCACATGCAAATGCTTGACGACGACCCCAACATCCTGGTTGTCCAACTCGACCCTACCCCTAAGCCTTGCGATAAGTCATTGCGTACCAATCACCCTTGTGCAATATGTGGTATTTACGACCATTACTCCAATCACTACCCTAATATCCCAGATTACAGAGCTTCTCTCTATGAGATGAACAACTTGGACCTTGAGACATCTCCCCCCAACATTGAAGAGATCCACACCCCAGAATCCCCACCACTAGGAGAGATCAATACTATTTATATGATTCTACTACTAGTGATCTCGCGTCAACTGATTTGATGACAAAAAGCTTCCACAATGATGAGGAGATCCTCGAGGCTCTTACCGCACCTGATTACCCTTGGGAGGATATGCACCATCATTCCTATTTCCTCCCGGAAGAGTCCTCCCCCACCACAGCCACCCAATTTTTTGTTGAGTCCAAATATTTCCTCCTTGCTAAGGTCAACTAGTTTAAAGAGCCCATTCCTGCTCCTGATGCCTTCAAGGAAGGTAACATGGCCAATATCTCACCCACAATCCACATTGATATCTCTGCCCCAGGCGGTGCCCCTGAAATCATTACTTTGGGAGCATTCTGCACCAAGTACGAGATCCGAGAGTACAAGAAACATTTCCAAGAGTTCCGCGATGTCTTTTCCTGGTCCTACACCGAAATGCCTGGCCTTGACCCCGCTATCATAGAGCACCACATTGACACGTGCCCAGATGTGCCCCCCATTCACCAAAAATAGCACCCCATTCACCCATCAAAGCTTCTCACCGTTAAAGAAGAGATCGAGAAACTTCGTGCAGCAAGTTTCATTTATCCTATTGCATACACCACTTGGGTTTCCAACCCTGTCCCTGTTAACAAAAAACAAGGCACCAGCAGGGTATGTACTGACTTCCGCAATGTAAATCGAGCATGTCCCAAAGACAACTTCCCCGCGCCATTTATTGACCAACTCATCGATGCATGTGCAGGGCATGAATTCCTATCCTTCATGGATGGTTTCTCTGGGTATAACTCGATTCAGATCCGCAAAGAAGATCAATACAAGACTGCCTTCACAACCCCATGGGGCACCTTTGCCTATCGGGTCATGCCCTTCAGCCTTAAAAATGCTGGGGCCATCTTCCAGCAAGCCATGACCTATTGTTTTCACGACTTTGTCCATATCCTATTAGTTTATCTTGACGATCTCACAGCACGTTCCAAGAAATGATCCAACCACCTTAATGACCTCCGGAAAATTTTTCTGCATTGTCTCAAGTTTCAGATCCGCTTGAACCCACTAAAGTGTGTCTTTTGCATTCCAGCAGGCCGGTTGTTAGGTTTCATTATTTCCCACAAAGGAATCGTTGTTGACACCCTCAAAGTTCAAGCCATATTAGACCTTCCCACACCACGCATGCTCCGGTAGCTACAGAGCTTATAGGTGAAATCTAATTTCCTCCGCCGTTTCATTCCTAATTATGCCACCATAGTTCATGGTTTCTTACGTCTGCTTCATACTCACATACCCTTTTTTTGGGATGAACAGACGCAAGCTACATTCGAAGCCCTTAAAAAAGCTCTTACGCAAGCCCCTTTGATCTCCCCTCTGGATTTCTCTCAGGATTTCATCCTTTACGTCTCAACATCCGACCATGGCGTGTCAGGGGTCCTTGTTCAAGAAGATGTTGCTTGCCAGGAGCATGTCATTTATTACGTCAACCAAACCTTGTCTGGACCACCCCTACGTTACCCATATGAGGAAATACTGGCCCTTGCCGTTGTTTTTTTCGTACAAAAATTGTGCCATTACATTTTACTCAGTCATACTACAATTGTCTCCAACTCCAACCCCATGGTCTACCTCTTGAACCGACGACTTTTGCAAGGTCGTGTCGCTAAATGGGTAATTATCCTCCAAGAATATTACCTAACTTTCAAAACCCCTAAGAGTACTAAATCCCTCGCGCTTTCCCATCTCATAACCGACCTCCCATCACTTTTTCCGTCCCCACCCATCTCCAATGAGTTACCAGACAATCATTTGTTCATCATCTCGTTAGATTACCCATGGTACGATGATATTCTGCTATACCTTCGCATGCAGAAGTTTCGACCAGACATAGATCATGATGGACGCGGCCATATCCGTCATCACGCGTCTCGGTATCTCCTATTAGGCGATGTCCTTTACCGGCGAGGAGTTGATACTATCCTCTGTTGTTGCCTTACACATGAGGAAGCTGAACAATTCCTCACACTTGTCATACCGGCGCCTGCGGCAGACATTTCTCAGGGATGGCCACCGCCTAGAAGGTCATCCACGCCGGATACTTCTAGCCCACACTGTTTACCAACTACATCACAGTAGTCAAACATTGCCATAATTGCCAACTCTTTACCCCTAAGGCCCAGACACCACCCGCTCCACTCCACCAAGTCATCACCATTGACCCTTTTTGCAAATGGGCCATCAACTTCATGGAATGTAAACCCTCATCTACAAACGACCATAAGTACATCATTGTCGCCATCGACTACTTCACCAAATGGGTTGAAGCCATGCCCACCATCAACTGTAAAGCCGACACTACTTTCCGTTTCTTTTTAAACCATGTTATTACACGATTTGGGGTGCCAAAAAAGCTTGTCTCATACCATGGTTCAAATTTTGATGATGCCATTTTGGTGCGAGTTGTCAACTCTCCTTAAGTTCAAACATCAATATGCCTCTCCTTACTACCCCCAAGGGAACGGCCAGGTTGAGGCCATTAACAAAATTTTGAAAACAATCCTCCAATGTATTGTTGACCGACATAAGTCCAATTGGCATCACATGCTTTTCCCCGCATTATGGGCTTACCGTACATCAACTAAGACCGCCACTGGTTTCACCCCTTTTCACTTAGTTCATGGTGTCAAATCTGTCCTCCCCATCGTGTGTCAGATACCTGCCTTACACATCGCCATTGAGTTTCTCCCAGACACCTCACCACTCGAACAATGTCTACTATTGTTATAACAAGCCGATGAAGACCGTCACGTAACCCTCCAAACCATTGAAGCTTCCAAGAACCGTTCCAAAGCTAGTTATGACAAACATGTCCACCCACGAGCTTTCCGTGAAGGAGATCTAGTCCTCGTTTACGACCAAGCCCACAACAAGACATGTAAAGGGAATTTTGAATCCATGTGGCAAGGCCCTTACATAGTGCATACCTGCCTTGGACATGGGGCATATATTTTAACTGACTCATAAGGCCACCCCTTGCGCAACCCCTGTAATGGGTTGTATCTTAAACGCTTTTATCCTTAAACAATCCCGCGAACCCGTTGGTCCGTATTGTACAATTTGCTTTCTTTTTGTTTTTCACTTTTTTACCGCAACCTCACCTTCGTCATTTTTGCATGATCATAGATGGACCCTCTTCCACCTCATTACATTGGCTTCGCCGATGGGGCAAGTGGCTAGTCTCCAAACCTGGCCTCTGCAGCTTGGGTCTTATATTCCCCTTCACATGAGTTGATTCACCTTGACAGAATGTGCATAGGCACTACTACCAATAGCCAGGCTGAGTATGATGCTGTGACCAATCTCCTGACTACTTCCCTTCAGATGGGTATACATCACCTTCAGGTGTTCCTTGACTCATAGCTGCTTGTCTCCCAGCTCAACAACTGCTACTAGGTGCGTGATCCTTGCCTCTTTAGAAAGTTCCTGCGCACAAAACAGCTAACCCGACAGTTTGAATCCATAACATTCACTCATGTCCCAAGAGCTCAGAATAGTGTCGTAGACCAAATGGCTAACAACATCCTCGATTGGCACATCAATCACACCATGTAAATCATCCATCATGCATAATCATCACATATCAACATATCAAAAACATAAAAAATTCCAAAAAGACAACATCTACAACAAAAGGCATCCACGTGCCTATCATAACAAATCATTTGCATCCACGTGCACTACAATCACACAAAACCATATAGGCGCATCCACATGCATACACAAAATAATCAACACAAAAACGCATCCATGTGCATATCTTTATAAATATATCATCGTCATATACATGTCATGAGTGCCCCAGCACTCAGCTATACAAAACATATACATCAAGGAGCCCCAACAGCATCCCTGTCATAAAATACATGTCGTATATACAAAAAATCCCGAATTCCCATATGCATCGGGGGGAGTCCCCAACACTCCCTAATGAGAGTTATATCCCCCATCTGAACCCTCCTCACTAGCCTCCTCTGCTGCTGACTCATCCTCTCCTCGCTCCTCCTCCGGATCCTCCTCTAAATATTCCTCATCCCCCTGTCGATCCTGACCCCTCCTCTCCTCAGCCATAACTGCCACCCGAATCAAGATCGAACGCCAATCCCGCGAAGCCTCATGACAAGCCTCAACCACCTCCCGATCCAGCTACCGCCACCCCTCGTCGGAGACCCCAACTAGTAACTGGTCAAAGGTAACTCGCAAAGACTCCAAAGTCCTCTCCACATCCCGTCGTCGTACCTCCCCCAGATCTGACAAGGTTGGCACTGCTATCTGCCCCCTATGCTCCCTATGCCCCGGTGGTAGCAGCGGTCCCACATCTGGATCAAACCAAATCGTACATAGTCAGAATTATCATATATCTCTAACATCAAAACATCCAATATAAAAATGATCAAGAAGATAGATACATACCATCCGGACCCCAAGCCTGCCTAGGCGATCGTGGCACCTCTGGATCTCATCGGTAGTCCAACGACGGTACAGGTAGTCATCAAAAGCCAACGACATATGCAACCACTGCAAATAGAGCTTGTTAACACCCAAAAAGTGTTCACTACCTCATCTACCACATTACATGGCTCATTTGTCCATTTTCCTACCATATTTCCCTTAAAAACCCTAAAAATACTACTAAAAAGCCTCCAAAAGGCCACAAAACCATCAAAAAAGCCTCAAAAAGGCTAAAAAACCCCTTTTTCCTCCAAAAATATCCAAAATTCTTCTAAAAATAGCAAAACCCCCTAAAAAGGGAATAAAAATATATAAAATAATGAGGAAAAGGAGGAAAAAACCCTATACAGCTGACCTAAACCATATGGTTCCCAAAACCATGGGCCAGCACTCCACCACCAAAAAACTATAAATAGGTGATGGAGACCCCTCATTCCACATCCACAGTCATAAGTACCCTTACTCTGCCAAAATATCTCTTGAAACCGTAGCGCACCCTTGATCTACTTTCACCTTAAGAGCCCCTTTTGGCCCATTTCCACCATTGGAGAAAGAGAAGGAGCAAGTTGGAGCTTGGAGCAACCCTCTTGGAGCATTGCAAGAGCTTCACCAACTTTCACTTTGGAGGTAAAATTAATACAAAAGCCATTCTTTACATCTTGTTTTTTCTGTTTCATGCACATGCTTTAGAGTAATTTACATTTATGTTTTAGCATTTTAATTAACATTTACTGAACTGATACTAAGGAGACCCTTCTCCTTAGTAGGTGCTCATTTGCACAAGCTAGGGGTAAAACCCTAGCTACATTTTTGGCGACTCCCCTAGGTTTTGAATTTCTTGTTGCAGTTTAAAATTTTTTTAGTTTTCTGCAATAATTTCTAATTTTTTCCTTTCGGCTGTCCCTTTCGGCCGCCGTAAACCACGTCTTTTCCCTCTGCAGTCGCGTCCCGGCCGCATCTTTCAGGCCTTTACCTGCGACCCGACCGCGGCTCTCAAACTGTTTCCGACGCCCTGCCGGTGGATTCAAGTCTGTTACCTGCGATCCGATCGCGGCTAATCCGCCTGTTTGCTGCGATCTGATTGCACCTGTCGGCCATTTTCCCGCGTCCTGACTGTGGCTTTCAGCCCCTTTGCTGCGACCCGACTGCGGCTTTCTGCTCCTTTGCCGCATCCCGACTGCGTCTGTCTGCCCCTTTCCGGCGTCCCGAATGCGCTTGTCAACCCATTTTCCCGCGACCCGCCAGCGTATTTTTCCCTGTTTCCTGCGGTCCGACTGCCTCTGTCGGCCAAAAAGCCGTGACCTGTCCGCACCTGTTTCCCTCAAACCCGTGGTCCACCTGCTCAGGTTCGCCACAGACCTGCGGTCTGATTTCTGCATTTTTTCCCTGTTTTTGAACCCAGCCCTTTTGCTGCAATATTTTCTGCATCTGCACAGCCATCTGTCCTACTTGCAGCCCTACTTCCCTACAACCTTTTCTGCAACATAATTCCTGTTCCCTTTTACAGAATCTTTTTAAAATTTCAGCATTTTTAATTCAGAAAATTTTCAAGTTAAAGTTTTGAATTCAGTATTTTTGTTAGTTAGAAAGTTGCCCCCCTTGTGGCACTTCTATTTTGGGTTCATCACCTCGCGAGCACAAACTCTGTGACATAATTCAAGTGAGCCTTAAAAACTACTTAACTCAACCAATATTCTAACCCCACTTGGGGAACACAAAAGAATCTTTGTAGTTAGGTAGGATCGGGGGGATAGGCTTCCAATAACACCCCTCGGTTACTTACACTTGAGACATAGTTGTTGTCCAATTAGGGAACCAAAATCCCCTAGTACTTTTTGGAACGGTCACGACCAGTTTACCAGAGGGCCTCTCCCCTAGGAGGTTTGAAGTCGCAAGACTGGTTCCGGAGGCCTCAGTGGAATACCGCACTCCATTCAATAACCGAAGGGCTACCTTTCGCAGTTCTCGGGATATCCCTGTATTGGGGTATTGCGGTAAAAGGACCAAACGACAGATTCACCTTTCTGGACGTGTCATGAACAGGGTATCTTAGTTGCCATTCTTCTAGGATTGACTACCCGGTGTCCCTCCTGATAGGGGGATATCTTAACCACTTGGCTTTCCTATTCATATTGTCTGACTTGGATTTCATCACCTTGCAGAGGATATGTCTAGTTGAGTCAGAATACTATTTAGTTAGGTGTTTGCATGCTCCCTTACCTCCTTTTGGTCTAGTGAGTCCACCATTTTTTATTTTCTAGGAAACCTGCTGCTTGTTGGTATCTTGACCATTTCTGTTGACACTCCACCTATTGTAGCACAGCTGTTATAGTGGGTGTTTTGAGTTGGTTGTTGGCCTGAGTGCCTTGTTTTTTGAGCTCTCCTTCTGCACACTCGGTTGCATTAGGATTTTTGAGCTGTTTTTCTACTCACCTCAACCCACAGAGATTTGACACCACCTGTCACCATTGAGTCCCCGAGACATTCTCGGTGCCTCAGGGGCGAGCCCCCACAGCACGGTTCACTTGACACCACCCGTCATCGCCACAGATCATCATCACTTGATATTACTTATCATAGATCACAAGCCTTGTCCCTTGAATCCACTCGTCAGCGGCATAAGACTCCGTCACCAGATATTGACGCCCCTTACTTTACCTCCGATTCTGAGATAGAGTCTGAGAACCCCATTTATACTGCCCCTACTATCCCCATGGTTGGCACGACTTCCACTCCTTTCGTTGTAGGGACCACTGGTGGCACATCCACCACTACACCGGCTTTGGGTATGCCCTCCATGGGGCCCCCATCTACCGTTCCCCTCACTGCACCTATTCCCATAGCTGGAATATCTATCCCCACTCCATCAGTGGCTCACACTACCCAAGGTGGTGCAGGACCATCCTATACCACCTTAGTTCCCCCACTTGGGGGCAACATCCCAAATCCTACCCCTCCTCTTGGAGGCATTGGCCCCAACTTGGTCCAACACACTACTATGTCACATCCTTCTTCCAGTTTGCCATTCATGGCTAGCCTCAACCTGCCCGACCTAGCCAGATTGACCAACGACCCTATCCAACACGACCGTGCGTGGCCTCACATGCCCACCAATCTTCCCTCTGACATCCCTAAGTTCGAGGGCAAGGCAGGTGAGGACCCACAAAACCATATCATGTCCTTCCACCTATGGTCTTCCTCCAACTCCATAGTGGATGACTCTATTCACCTCCATCTGTTACAGCGCACCTTCACTGGCTCTGCAGTCAAGTGGTATATCGAGCAACCCCATGGGACCTTGCCTCGACCTTCCTACAGTTCTTCGAGTTACCTGTCCGCTATGACGCAGGCGTTGAGATCCTTCTGTCCTGCAGACAAAACACGGCTACCCACATCACGGACCACATTCATGAGTGGCGTCGACGCCGTAGCTTATGCAAGATCAAATTAGATGACCGTATCTTCCTAGATTGGTTCCTCAAGTCCCTTCTCCCCGTCATTGCTAAGGATGTGGCATCAGAAAGACCCCAGTCCGAAGAAGAGGCCATCCTTAAGGCCCAACAGTTCGACCTCATTTACACCGAGTCGGGTTATCTCTATACCATTATATCTGATGCCCCTCGCAGAGATTCCTCCCAGCATGATGCGCCGGGGGCATCCCACGCTGCAGACGACATCATTGGCCGTGTTTCTTCGCATCCCCAACCATTTTCCATAGCACGTCCTAACCCTGGCCCCGACCTTTCGCGAGCTACCTCACAGTCTGGAGCAACCAACTCATATGCTCCCATGACACATCACCACCATTCCCATGGACCCTCATGTCCACCTTAGTGCTTCGGTCATGCGACTCCCGCTTACGCCCCCCCGGTCGCACCTCAGCCCTACTACCACCAGCAGGCTGCACCAGCTACTGCACCTTCACAAGCCCAACCTGCTTATTACTTGCCATAGGCAGCCCCTGCGGCAAATCCACAACCTGCTCCACAGCCATATCAGTAACCCCCTCAAGTTGCTGCACCTGCTCAGCCTCCACCTGCATATCATCCCCCGTAGCCTGCTCAAGCACCTACGCAACCTCAGAATCCACCTACTGCCCAAGGGCAAGTTTATGCCCAACAAAACCCGCAGCAAAACCAGAAAAACCAATGCAACCAGGGCCAACAAAACCGCAGCAAGGGCCATAATCGTGGGAACAACCAACCTACAGACCAAGCTGGTCAACCTCCTAATCCCCCCGACAATAATAATGCAGCCCCTGCTAACCAAAACCCTGATCGCCCGCCCAAGCAGGCTAAAAACAACAATTTGTGAACAAACCATCCTTGTTCTATTTGCGAGGTCTATGGCCACTACACACATGCTTGCCCACACTTGGAGCGAGCTCGGCAACTTTGGGTTGATGATGCCCATTGCCAAGGGCATGCGGCTCCTCAAGCACCACCCAACCCCCCATAGCCTCAGCAGCCACCTTTGGTGCTGCAAAACCCCTTACCAAACCAAGGCGTAGTGAACACTCATTCGTTGGCTCCCCCTCAAGCCAATGTGTCCCCACAACAACAAATCACTTACGCCGCTACTGATCAACCCATGTTTGACTCAGGTACCCACCACTTGTTGATGATGTCATCCACTGATGTCAACCTCCAGACCCGTCGGAACCAGTATGGCTCCACCTCTGAAGTACCTCCTACTGATAAACATACTAACGCTCATCCCACTAATCAAGCGTTACGTATACCTCCGCCTCCGCTAGACGGCGCTCCCAAAGCACCTCGTATCCCACTTCGCCGTATCAACAATAACCCCAATGCGCGTGTTGCATCAAACTACAATATTGTAGATGACTTAGCCCAGTCTCCCGTAGCCATTTCTGCATTAGAAGTCTTGAAAAACTGCCCTTCCCAATGCAAGACTTTTCTCTCCACCATTGGGGCGATTGACCCACATGATTCGAATTTGATGGCATTTGATTTGGACCAGTCCGAACCACGCCTGCCTTCCTCCTTAGCATTCCAAGTTTCTGTTTTCGTTTGGAATCTTGTCATCCATCGATGCATCATCGATGAAGGTGCCTCCACATGCGTTATGTCTACATTCGTATGGCAGAAGTTGGGATCCCCTACTCTCCAGCAGTCCACCACTGCATTACGCGCCTACAATGGTCGGTCGGCCCAGCCCCACGGCCTCCTACCCAATGTCCCCATCCAGTTAGGTGGTAAAACCGTACTCATCGACATCGAGGTAATCAATTCCCAATTGCATTATAACCTTTTACTTGGTTGCAGTTACATGTATGCCATGCGGGCGGTTGCCTCTTCTGTTTTTCACACCATGATGTTCCCCCATGAGGGACGCGTGGTCAAGGTTGACCAACTCACCTACTATGATCCCAATGCCCCCACGGCCCCAGAAAATGTTCTCCCCATGGTTGAGCAACCTGTTTCTAGTACAACTACCTCGTTTGTTTCTTCTACGGGGCCCGGAGTTTACTCAGACGCGTCGATGACCTCCACCTTCCAATCCATTCCTCCCCCGTCATCTACGCCCGAAGTGTTTGACTTATGTACCCTGTCCCACGATAACCAAACACCTAACAATCAACCACCCTTGTTTCCTAAACCACCATTGGTACCCAGCCACATTAATGTTACACCTATCCATACAATCCCCTTCCTAGTCCCCCCATCGGGAGTAGTAAGCGCCCCGGTTATGGCTACCCTTAGCCTCCCTGGGTTAACCTTGGGATTACCCGTCTAGTACCTTTCGCCTCCCGTTCCCCCGCCGACACCAAGCATCGTCCTCCAACCGGTGCAACCCATGGCTCCTACCACTCAGCCACCCCCTGGTTTCACTACCCCTTTGTCCTCCACGAATCCCCCTCCTATTCCCAAACCCACTGGGGGCAAAGGACCCCAACCTTACACTGCTGTACCAACTCCCAAGACAGTAAAAAACCCCCCCATGTTTCGTGCTCCTCCCAAATACTCGTTGTGCGATGAGTTAGGCCATGCGACTCATCAATGCCCACAGTTACTGGCATTACATGAACACATGCAGATGCTTGACGATGACCCCATTATCCCGGTTGTCAAACCAGACCCCACCCCCAAGCCTAAAGATAAATCCCTACGCACTAACCATCCCTGTGCGATATGTGGTGTTTACGGGCATTATTAACATCATTGTCCCGATCTCCCAGATTACAGAGCGGCTCTCTATGAGATGAACAATCTGGACCTTGAGACGGCACCACCCACCATAGAGGAGATCCACCCCCCGGTCTCCTCCCCTTTAGGAGAGGTTAATACCATTTATATGATATCTTCAACCACTACCCCCTCGCCAACCGATTTGACGACCCAAAATTTTCGTACTGATGAGGAGATTCTTGAGGCCCTCACTACCCCGGATTACCCCTGGGATGACATGCACCATCGTTCCTATTTCATCCCCGAAGAATCCTCCTCTAGCACAGCTACCCAATTCACAGTTGAGTCCAAAGACTTCCTTCCCACCAAGGTCGACTGGTTCAAGGACCCTATTCCTGCTGTTGACGCCTTCGAGGAGGGTAACATGGCCAACATTTCACCTATCATCCAAATTGATATCGCTACCCCCGGAAGTACCCCTGAACTCATCACTTTAGGAGCCTTCTGCAGTAAGCAAGAGATTGAGGAATACCAAACCCTTTTCAGAGAATTCCGTGATGTCTTTGCCTGGTCCTATACCGAAATGCCCGGTCTTGACCCCGCCATTATAGAGCACCACATTGACACATGGCCTGATGCACCCCTCGCTCGTCAGAAACAGTGCCCCATTCATCCCTCAAAGCTCCCAGCTATTAAAGACGAGATTGAGAAACTTATCAAGGAAGGATTCATTTATCCTATTACCTATACCACATGGGTTTCAAACCCCATTCCTGTTAACAAAAAACAAGGCACTATTAGAGTATGTACTGACTTCCGTGATTTAAACCGCGCTTGTCCCAAGGACAATTTCCCCACGCCATTTATTGACCATTTCATCGATGCATGTGCGGGGCATGAAGTCCTCTCCTTCATGGATGGTTTTTTCGGATACAACCAGATTCAGATCCGTAAGGAAGACCAGTACAAAACTACCTTTATTACCCCATGGGGCACCTTTGCCTATCGTGTCATGCCTTTCGGCCTCAAAAATGATGGTGCCACCTTCCAGTGGGCCATGACCTATTGCTTTCACGACTTGGTCCATATCCTGTTAGTCTACCTTGATGACCTTACACCTCGTTCCCGGAAACGATCAGACCACCTTAATGACCTTCGGCAATTTTTTCTGCGTTGTCGCAAATATCAAATCCGCTTGAACCCACACAAGTGTGTCTTTTGCGTTTCGGCAGGCCGATTGTTGGGTTTTATTGTTTCCCAGAAAGTAATTACTATTGATCCCCTGAAAGTCCAAGCCATATTAGACCTTCCCTCTCCTCGCATGCTCCGGCAGCTCCAAAGTTTGCAGGGGAGATCCAATTTCCTTCAATGCTTCGTTCCTGATTACGCCACTACCGTTCATGGTTTCTTGCGCCTGCTCCGTACCCACATACCCTTCGTTTGGGATGAGCAAGCAGAAGCTGCATTCAAACAAGAAAGCTCTCACACAAGCCCCTCTGATCTCCCCTCCAGATTTCTCTCAGGACTTCATCCTATACGTCCCGGCATCCGAGCATGCAGTGTCCGGAGTCTTGGTTCAAGAAGACGCCTCTCACCAAGAGCATGTCATTTACTACGTCAGCTAGACCTTGTCTGGCCCACCCCTACGTTACCCATATGAGGACACTACATTTTACTTAGTCATACCACAGTCGTCACCGACTCTAACCCCATGGTATATCTCCTAAACCGGTGGCTCTTGCAAGGTCGTGTTGCTAAATGGGTCATTATCCTCCAGGAATATGACCTCACTTTTTGAACACCTAAGAGCACTAAAGCCCTTCCGCTTGCCCAGCTCATCATTGATCTCCCTTCCCTTCTCCCGGCCCCACCAATCTCTGATGAGTTACCCGACAATCACCTGTTCACTATCTCATCTGATGACCCATGGTACGGTGATATTTTCTTATACCTGCGCATGCAGAAGTTCAGACCCAAAGTCACTCGTAATGGACGTCGTCGGATCTGTCACCAGGCCTCTCTATATCTCCTCTTAGGCGACATCCTTTACCGGCAAGGGGTTGACACAATTCTTCATCGTTTCCTTACACATGAGGAAGCTGAACACATCCTTAATGACTGTCATAGCAGTGCCTACGATGGCCATTTCTCTGGGATGGCCACCGCCCAAAAGGTCGTCCGCGCCGGATACTTCTGGCCCACACTTTTCACCGACTGCATCACTGTGGTCAAGCATTGCCATAACTGCCAACTTTTCGCCCCCAAGGCCCGGACACCTCCTGCTCCGCTACACCTAGTGGTCATCGTTGGTCCCTTTTGTAAGTGGGCCATCGACTTCATGGAGTGTAGACCCCCGTCTGCTAACGGCCAAATAAATCATTGTCGCCATCGATTACTTCACCAAATGGGTGGAAGCCATGCCTACCTTCAACTGTACCGCTGACACTGCTGCCCGTTTCTTTTTCAACCATGTTATCACTCGATTCGGGGTCCCTAAACAGTTGGTCTCAGACCATGGTTCACACATCGAAGATGCCATCTGGCGTGAGTTATCCACCCTCCTCAAATTTGAACACCAATTTTCCTCTGCTTACTACCCCCAAGGGAACGGCCAAGTAGAGGCCATCAACAAAATCTTAAAAACCATCCTCCAATGAACTGTTGACCGGCATAAGTCCAATTGGCACCACATGCTATTCCCTACCTTATGGGCTTACCGTACCTCCACCAAGACCGCCACTAGTTTTACCCCGTTTCATTTAGTTCACGGTGTAGAGTCTGTCCTCCCCATCGAGTGTCAGATTCCTGCCTTACATATCGCCGTTGAGCTTCTCCCCGACACTTCCCCCCTCGAGCAGCATTTGTTAACACTCGAACAAGCTGATGAAGACCGTCGTGCCACTTTCCAGAACATCGAAGCTGCCAAGAACCGCTCCAAAGCTGGTTATGACAAACATGTACACCCTCGAACTTTCCATGAAGGGGACCTCGTCCTCACCTATGACCAATCCCACGACAAAACTGGTAAAGCGAAGTTTGAATCCATGTGGAAAGGCCCTTACATCGTGCAGACCTACCTCAGCAAGGGGGCATACATCTTAGTCGACTCCGAAGGTCACCGTTTGTGCAACCCCCGTAATGGGTTGTATCTTAAGCGTTTTTACCCATAAATGAAACCGCGGCCTCATTGGTCCGCATTGTACAGTTTGCTCTCTTTTTTGTTTTTCACCTTTTTTACCATCGTCTTACATTCATCATTTTTGCATGACCACAGATGGACCATATTCCACCTTGTTACACTGGCTTCGCTGATGGAGCAAGCCGCTGGTCTCCAAACCTGGCTTCTGCAGCATGGGTCTTATATTCCCCCTCACATGAGATGATTCACCTTGACGGAATATGTATAGGTGCTTCTACCAATAACTAGGTGGAGTATGATGCTGTGATCGGTCTCTTGACTGCTGCCCTCCAGATGGGCATATGTCACCTTCATGTGTTCCTTGACTCCGAGCTACTTGTCTCCCAGCTCAACAATTGCTACCAGGTACATGATCCCTTCCTATTTAGAAAATTCCTGTGCACAAAACAACTCAGCCGACAGTTTGAATCCATAACATTCACCCATGTCCCAAGAGCTCACAATAGTGTCGCAGATCAAATGGCCAACAACATCCTAGATCGGCACATCAATCACACCATGTAACACCTACATCATGCATCATCATCCCATAACATCTCATAAAAATATATAAAAACCCCAAAAAGATTGCCTCGCATCAACATTTGCATCCATGTACATAACCCATAAAACCACATGTATATCCATAGGGGCATCCATGTGCCTAATCATACATACATCATGCTGCATCACATCAAAATACACAAGGGGCATCCACGTGCAGTACAAACATATCACACATCATAAAGCACATCCACGTGCATACAACTAAAACAACATCACAAAAAGGTGCATCCATGTGCATATATATATATATATCAAAAAATACATGTTCAGTGCTATACATGTCCTGAGTACCCCTATACTCAGCTATACAAAAAATGTCTATACATGCCTAAAGCCTCATAAAATACATGCCGTAGCTACAAAACTCGAGGGGAGTCCCCTGCACTCCCTAATGAGAGTCATACCCTGCATCACTGCCTGCATCTGCTACTTCTGAGTCCTCCCCTCACTCCTCCTCCGGCAAATCCTCATTCCCTACGGGCTCCTGTGCCCGTGCCCTGTCCACCAAGATAGCCACCCGGATCGCAATGGATCTGAACTCTCGAGGTGCCCTCATGCAATCCTGAACCACGTCCGGATCAACATCCTGCCACCCCTCGTCGGTCACTCCAACTAGCAAATGGTCTAGCAGTGCCCGTACGGACTCTAACGTCCCCTCCGCATCCCGGCGATGCACCTCCCCCCGCCCAAGCAGAGCTGGAACGGCCACAATCCCCCTCCGTGCCACATGCCCTGGCGGCGGCCTCGGGCCCACATCTGCAGATCACCCATTTGTCAGTAACAGAATATCAATGACCTATCATATATAAAACTCGACATCTATAACATGCAAGCAAAAACATACGTACCGTCGGGTCCCCAAGCCTGTCCCGATGCCCATGGTGCCTCTGGATCTCCGGTGTAATCCATATCTCTATACGGATAGTCATCGAGTGTCAATGGTATCTGGAGCCACTGCAGGTACAACTCCTACGTAAAATACCTACCAACATCGTCGCCACCATGGCGGCGCATCATCTTGCCCCACCGCACCATCTGCGGCTCCCTCAAAACTCCTGCTCTGATCGGCACCTGCGGTCGTAGTGTGGGTACCCTCTCCATGAAGAACGCACACAAGAAAGAACCATAGCAAAATCCCTTGCCAGATTCCTTCGCTGCTGTCAGCTGCCGCTGAACGCAGGTGAGGAACATTTGGCCCCATGCATAGTAAACCCCATCCAGTATGCACTCTACCAGCTGCATCTGCCCCCCCGCAACTTCTCAGGTGACTGGGACCCCAATACCCAAACCACGCATGCCGCCATGGCCTGTACCGAAGGATCCTGTAGGTCTCTCACCAGAAGTGCATTCCTATGCACCCTAGCCTCTGGACCGCAGTACCGCTCTAGCATGTCCTCCATGTCTATGTCCACAGATACCCGCGGCTGTGTGTCTGCCACCCTACCCAGACAGGGAAACCCCGTCAGGAAGTATACATCGGTCAAGGTGAGGTCCACCCTCTCACCCTGTACTCGGAAAGCCTGTATGTCCGGCTCCTAGAAACTAATCAGTCGGTTCAGCAGCAACGCTGCTGAATGCATCATGGGTACCTGGGTGAACTTTAGTAGTCCGCACAGTCCCAGCACCGATCGCACATGGCGATCCCCTCGGACCACGGTCATGATCTCATCTGGAATCTCCCGCTCTCTCCATAGAACCTGCGGCATCCTGTCAACCATGCAAAGTAGCCTCATCAGACTCATGACAAACAAATAAGTCCTTCCCCTCCCCCTGGAGCACCCTAATAGCTCTGTCCAAAACCGCAGCTTTAGGGCTCCCTGCCGCGGTTTCCAACCACGACTGTCAGGCCTACAACGGCGGTCCTTAACCGCGTCTGTCAGCGCTAAACTCGCGGTTTCGCACCGCGTGTTCCTCCTTGGGACGCGCAGTACCAGACCGCGTGTCCAGCTGAGAAACATGTGGTACCAAACCGTGTGGTTCACCCTGAAACTCGCGGTTGCCAACAGTGGTTTCACCCCCCTAACCCGTGGTCCACCCCACCTGGACCGTGCAAATAACCCTGGGACCCACTACCCAACCCCCGACCCTAAAAAACATGCAAGTATGAGTTTGACGGAATACCTGTATCTCCCGGATCTGGAATCGGCCAGTCAGATCGTCCAGAAATGCCACCTCAACTCTGGTCCACTTTGATCACTAGTCAAAGTCAAATAGCACAAATGACACTTGTCATGTTGGGCCCACTCACTATTTATAGTCAGTTGACTTTTTCTTATTCAGGCCATTCCAGGCTCATACGGAGTCCGTTTTCGAACTGTTTCCACCATTAGAATTAGCACGACGAGACCGTCATGATGGTCACCTCGTTGCATTATTTTTGCCCCGTCATTTTTTGCCTATTTTTCAGACACCACTAGATGCCTCAATTTGCGTGCCACATCGATCGTTCTCCGTTTTTCACATATTTTATATCATCAGATTCATTTTTCCGAGTCGGTGATGATGCTTGAGATCATTTCTCTCTCTCACCCCCAGATTTTTTGGGTATGTTTTCCAAAATGCCCCTCGTCGCCTCGGTTTGCGCGCCACATCGACCGTTATCCATTTTTGACACTCTTTATATCGCCAGATTCATTTTTTTGAGCTCGTGATGATGCTTGAGATCATTTCTCTCTCTCACCTGGTACAATTTCAACATTGTGTCCTGACACCTTGCTTCCTCGATTTGCGTGCCACATCGGCCACCATCGGATTGCTCCACATTCTTACATGAGCCCTCCACTCCTGTCATACTGCAAGTATTTCATTATTTTGCCACCATTCATTCACCCCGCAAGGAGGCCCACCAGTGTTCCCCCCTACCCTCGTTCTTGGTCATCATTACTGATCCTTGATTGAACACTTCCTCCTTGCCTAGCCATTCCTTTTGTTCGGTATAATTTTATCCCTTTTTCGGGCCAGACAAGTCCTTTACGAAAAAGGCACTTAGGGAGTTTCTGTTAAGCTCTTTTCTGACTCCTAAAACAATAAAAAGATCGCCGAGCAATCTTGCTTCCTTTCATGCTCGTTAAAGTACCTGAAAGGGCATCTATCTGGTATAAGTTTAACCCTTTTCTGGACCTGATAGACTAATTACGAAAAAGGAATACTCTAGTCACACCGGCTAGAAGAGTTCTTCATTGCATCCTTTTATGCTTCTTCGGGCCTTGGAGACTAACACACGAAAAAGAAACCCCCTGGAGTCTTCTTATTTTCTTTCAGACTCTCTAAACTTGAAAGCACCCACGAGCATGAACTGTCCTGGGCTCGTATAAATCCACACGACAGTACCATTCCATTACTTCAGAGTCTTCTTATCGCTTTCAAACTCCTTAAAATTGAAAGCAACCACGAGCATGAACTGTCCTGGGCTCGCATAAATCCACACGATAGTACCATTTTATACACACTTCTTCTAGTTCCTTAACCCATGAAGAAGTTCCCCCATGCCTCTTGGCACTATGATCGATCATCTCGGCAGCACCCCCAATCAGGTCACCTTTGTTCAGAGTATTCTGCATTCCCCTGCCATTTTATACCAGCTTGAGTCTCCCTTAGCCCAGTCACCATCCTTGATCCCTTAAAGCTATGATCCCTTTCCCACCAGTCAGTTTCATATGCTGCCCGATCATCCCCATTATCATACTCTGAACAAAGGAAGTTTGAGTCCACCCACTCTACTTGCCCAGTTGTCCCCCCACAGTTTGTCAGTCTTGCCATCAGCACTCTCACATTTCGGTTCTCCACCTCGCGCTCTTATCAAGGAAACATCATTGCCTTGATAGTTGTAGGTCTCCCTTTGTCGACGACAGCCCCTCTATTCCAGAGGATAGGCCCAGAGGTCCCTACGCCTTGGACTCATCACCATCTGTGGTAAGTGCCTACGGATCATTCTGAGAGGAGTCATCATTGCCTCTCCGAGTGGTTGTTTCTCACATGCTCGACTTCAGCACCTTGATCGCATCGTCGAGAATCACGTAGGGTTATATCCCTTCAGTTTTTAGTCGAAGACCCTGGACTTCCCCCGACTCTAGCACATTGGTGAGTCACTTCGGAACGCCCAGTTATATGTTCCCATGGATGTCCGAGCTGCATTGGCGATTGTATTCGGAAGCCATCCAGTTATATGCTTTCTTGAGTACCTAGTTCAGTTCCAGTTCAGTGTACCATCAAGGTTATGGATCCCAGTCATTATGATCCAGCAGCTCATCAGTTCCTCTGGTACCCCAGTCAACAGCACTGTTGATATTCTAGTGCACCAGTTCTTCAGTTCACACATGGTCAGCTCAGCAGTATGTCCCAGATTTGTGTCCCCTCTGGACCCTTATGATGTACACAGTGGTTATCTATGTATCTTACAGGTCCCCCTTTTCAGGCCTCACAGTTCTGTTTATGTATCTTGATACGAGCATGGGTATGCCCACCTCGTCCATATATTGATATTCTTCCTCATTCAGTATTTGAGGTCATGTATATGTCAGGTCCCCATTTTTTGGACCCCGTTGTTATTCTTATATTATATCCTGATACGAGCATGGGTATGCCCGCCTCGTCCATATGATCAGATGAATCCTCATCCATTATTGAGGTTATGTACTTTTAGTTCTTGCACTTTGTTCGGGATCGTTAATCTGGGCTTCAGTTTGTTTCTTCTCTTCTCCACACCCCAGGAAAACCATACATGACTTATGATGTCCATCGGCCATACGATGAGCTCCTGCCTTCGCACATCAGGGGGCAATCTATTAACACCCAAAAAGTGTTCACTACCTCATTTACCACATTACATGGCTCATTTGTCCATTTTCCTACCATATTTCCCTTAAAAACCCTAAAAATCCCACTAAAAAGCCTCCAAAAGGCCTAAAATGCCTCCAAAAGGCCACAAAACCATCAAAAAAGCCTAAAAAAGGCTAAATAACCCCTTTTTCCTCCAAAAATATCCAAAATTCCTCTAAAAATAGCAAAACCCCCTAAAAAGGGAATAAAAAAATATAAAATAATGAGGACAAGGAGGAAAAAACCCTATACAGCTGACCTAAACCATATGGTTCCCAAAACCATGGGCCAGCACTCCACCACCAAAAAACTATAAATAGGTGATGGAGACCCCTCATTCCACATCCACAGTCATAAGTACCCTTACTCTGCCAAAATCTCTCTTGAAACCCTAGCTCACCCTTGAGCTACTTTCACCTTGAGAGCCCCTTTTGGCCCATTTCCACCATTGGAGAAAGAGAAGGAGCAAGTTGGAGCTTGGAGCAACCCTCTTGGAGCATTGCAAGAGCTTCACCAACCTTCACATTGGAGGGAAAATTAATACAAAATCCATTCTTTACAGCTTGTTTTTTTCTGTTTTAGCATTTTAATTTATATTTACTGAACTGCTACTAAGGAGTCCCTTCTCCTTAGTAGGTGCTCATTTGCACAAGCTAGGGGTAAAACCCTAGATACAGAGCTCCCGCGTGAAATACCACCCCACCTCTCCCCCACTCCACCGGCATATCATCTCACCCCACCGCACCATCCGTGGCTCCCTAAAACCCCCAGCTTGGATCGGCACTCACGGTCGCAGTGTCGGAACCTGCTCCATGAAGAAAGAGCCCAAAAATGACCCGTAGCAGAACCCCTTGCCAGATACCTTCACCGAACGCAGCTGCCGCTGAACACAGGTGAGGAACATTGGGCCCCAAGCAAAGTAGGTCCCCTGTAATACCCACTTGACCCACTGCATCTGTCCCCCAGAAACCCGATTGGGTCCCTGTGACTCCAACACTTGGACCACACATGCTGTGATCGCCCGAACTGATGGATCCTCTAAGTCACAAATCAAGAGTGCATTCTTATGCACTGTTGTCATCGAGAGGCAGTACCGATCCAGTATATTCTCCATGTCCACATCTGCGGACACCCGTGGTTGAGTATCTTCCACCCTAACGAAACATGGTAGTCTCATAAAAAATTATACGCCTACCAGGGTGAGCTCCAGCCTCTCCCCCTACACCATGAAGCACAGACTATCGGGCTCGCAAAAGCCCACCAACCTGTTCAGCAGTAGTGCTGCTGAACGCATCGTCGGCACTTGTGAGAACTTCAACAGTCTGCACAGCCCCAAGGTCCCCCAGACATGTCGATCATCCCCTATGTAGTCCATCAGATCATCAAGTATCATGCACTCCCTCCATAGTACTCTCGGCATCCTGTCAATCCCACAATGAAAACTCATCAGAACATCATCAAATAAACCATCATCCCCCCCGGTATGACTCCATAATCCTGATCCAGATCGCGGTTGTGGGGCCCAATGTTGCGATCCCAAACTGTGACTATTGGGACTATAGTCACGATCGTAGATCGTGTCTGCGGGGGCCACAGCTGCGATCGCAGATCGCGGTTGTCTAGGCCACAGTCGCAATTGCAGATTGCGGCTATCCAGGCCACAGCAGCAGGTGCGGATTGCGACTATCCAATCCATAGCTGCGATCACAGATTGCAGCTATGGAGGCCACAGTCGTGATCATAGATCACGGCCATCGCCTTGAAACCCGTGATCCACACCCGCGTGGACCGTACAACCCCCCCTGAGGATGCACTACCCACTCAAATCGAGAAAAAATTAAAGGTATCAGTTTAATGAAATACCTGCAACTCGCGGAAATGAAATCGACCAGTCCAATCACCCAGAAATGCCAAATCCGCTCTGGCCCACCACACTCTCCTGTCAATGTCAACCACACAAATGACACTTGGCATTATGGGTCCACTTACTATTTATAGATAATTGACTTTGTCTTGATTTGGCCATTATGGCTCCATATGGAGTCCATTTTCCGAACCGTTTCCACCCCTAGAATCAAAACGACGAGACCTTCAGCGTGGTCGACTCGGTTTCTCATTTTCTCTGAACCCTTTTTTTAAAAAAAATTCCATGCACCTAGCCATCTTGATTTGCGTGCCACATCGATCGCCATCAAATTATTACACATTTATACATGAGCCATTCACTCCATTCACGCTGTAATTATTTCATTATTTTTCCAGCATTCACCATTCATCATCCCGCAAGGAATCCCACCAGTGTTGCCCCCCCCCAACCCTCATTCTTGGTCCTCATCGATGTCCCTTGATTGAACACTCCCTCCTTGCTTGGACTTTCCTTTTGTTCGGTATACTTTTACCCATTTTTTGGGCCGAACAAGTCCTTTATGAAAAAGGCACATAGGGAGTTTCTGTTAAGCTCTTTTCTGACTCCTAAAAGAATGAAAAGATCGCCAAGCAATCTTGCTTCCTTTCATGCTTGTTAAAGTACCTGAAAGGGTGTCTATCTAGTATAAGTTTAACCCTTTTATGGACCTAGTAGACTAATTACGAAAAAGGAATACTCTAGTCACATCGGCTAGAAGAGTTCTTCATTGCATCCTTTTATGTTTTTTCGGGCCCTGGAGACTAACACACGAAAAAGCACCCCCCTGGAGTCTTCTTATTGCTTTCAAACTCTCTAAAATTGAAAGCAACCACGAGCATGCACCATCTTGGGCTTGTACAAATCCACACGATGCTACCATTCCAACATTTCAGAGTCTTCTTATCTCTTTCAGACTCCTTAAAATTGAAAGCAATCACGAGCATGAACTGTCCTGGGCTCGTATAAATCCACATGACAGTACCATTTTGAGCACACTTCTTCCAACTCCTTAAACCATGAAGAAGTCCCCACCGGTGCCTCTCAACACTATTATCAATCATCTCGGCAGCACCTCCAATAAGGTCGCCTTTGTTCAGAGTATTCTGCGATATACCACCCTCAGAGTCTCCTGCCATCCTACACCAACTTGAGTATCCCTCATTCCAGTCACCATCCCTGATCCATTAAAGCTATGATCCCATTCCCACCAGTCAGTTTCATATGTTGCTCGATCATCCCCACCATCATACTCTGAACAAAGGAAGTTTGAGTCCACCCACTCTCTTTGCCAAGTTATTCCCCACCTCCACAGTATATCAGTCCTACCATCACTACTCTCACACTTCGGCTATCCACCTCGTGCTCCTATCAAGGAAACATCATTTCCTTGCTAGTTGCAGGTCTCCCTCTGTCGACGACAACCCATCTATTCTAGAGGATAGGCCCAGAGGTCCCTGCGCCTTGGACTCATCACCATCTGTGGTGAGTGCCTACGGACCATTTTGAGTGCAGTCATCAGTGCCTCTCCGAATGGTTGTTTCTCACATGCTTGACTTCAACACCTTGATCGCATCGTTGAGATTCTTGCAGGGTATATATCCCTTCAGTTATTGGTTGAAGACCCCAGATTTCCCCCGACTCTAGCACATTAGTGAGTCACTTCGGAACACCCAGCTATATGTTCCCATGGATATCCAGGTTGCGTTGGCGACAGTATTCGAAAGCCACCCACTTGCCTGCTTCCTTGAAGTACCTAGTTCAGCTACAATCCAGTGTACCATTGAGGGTATGACTCCCCATCATTATGATCCCACAGTTCATCGGTTCCTCTGGTACCACACTCGGCAACACTATTATTATTCTAGTGTATCATCTATTCAGTTCAGACATGGTCAGACCGATAGTATGTCCCAGATTTGTGTCCTCTCTGGACCCTTATTATGTACATAATAGTTCTCCATGTATCTTTTAGGTCCCCTTTTTGGGCCCCATTGTTATTCTATATATCTTGATACAAGCATGGATATGCCCACCTCGTCCATATATTGAGATTATTCCTCATTCATTATTGAGGTCATGTATTTTCAATTTTTGCAGTTTGTTCGGGACCGTTGTTCCGGGCTTTAGTTCATTTCTTCTCTTCTCGACTCCCTAGGAAAACCATAAAAGACCTATGATGTCTATCAAACATAAAATGAGCTCTTGCCCTCACACATCAGGGGGAAATCTGTTAACACCTAAAAAGTGCTCACCATCTCATCTCCATCATTACATGACTCATTTGTCTATATTTCCTACCATATTTGCGCCCAAAACCTTAAAAAACCATTAAAAAACCACCAAAAGGCCAAAATACCTCATTTCCCCCCAAAATAATTTAAATTTCCTCAAAAGATAGCAAAAACCCTCTAAAAGGGCCCTACATTCCCAAAAATCAAATAAAAGAGAACAAAAAATATAAAAAAGAGAAAAAAGAGGGAAAAATGAAGCAAAAACCCTAAACAATTGACCTAAACCATATGGTGCCAAAAACCATGGGTCAATACTCCACCACTAAAAACCTATAAATAGGTGATGGAGGCTCTCCATTTCACATCCACAATCTTTCCTATCCTCACTCTGCCAAAATCACTCTTGAAACCCTAGCTTACCATTTGATCTTGAAACCCTAGCTTACCATTTGAGCTAGTTTTTCCCATTTGAGTGCCCCTTTTGGCCCATTATTAAAACACCTTGGAGAAGGAGAAGGAACCCATTGGAACACGGAAGCAGCCCTTCTGGACTACTGCAAGAGCTCCACGAACCTCAACATTTGAGGTAAATGTAATCTTGATTATATCATAATACAAAAGAAAATTTTTATTATCTTGTCATTGTCTTTTTATTTCCTGTTGATGCACATGTTAGTTTAGTTTTTACTGTTTTACTGTTTAAATTTACTGTTTTACTGAACTGCTACTAAGGAGGCCCTTCTCCTTAGTAGGTGTCCATTTGCACAAGCTATGGTGAAAACCCTAGCTACACGTAGAATAGTATAGGGCTAATATAATGTTAGAATCCTACTAAAAAACTAAATGGAGCCTATACTACCTTACCATTAAAGTGGATGGCCTACAGACATAAGGGTTAAACGCAAATGTTTATCTTCATGAAATTGTAATCTTGAATAGGAAGGTTACTTAGTATGATTATATGTTCAAGAAAAGGGTTCTAGATGGTCGAGGAATACCTCGTTGTTAGAAGTCAAGTAGTACCTTCTATATACTTAAAGATTAGTTTGGGAGAACAACAACTACATAGGTATACATGTAATTGATGTGAATATTCAATTGATGTTTAGTATTATAAGACTAACATGCTTGTTTGTTGGACGTCGCAAAGAAAAAAATTATAACCCATTTCCTCAAAATTGTAACAAGGATATTCTTGTGTGTTACATCCACCATGGTTAATTAATTCAATACTCTGAGTTAATGCATTAATTAACTAATAAATTTGTATTAGTTAATACCATCAACAATATTACTAGATTAAACCATAGTCAATGACGGTCTAACATGATCTTCCATAATTAAGAAAATTCAACCTTTGTTAACGATCCTAAAAATATTTAGTCGCAATGGGTGAATCCATGAAGATGGGTGTCTATTTTGTGGGGTCCCATGAGAAAATAAATCTGATTTTTTCATGTTTTTCAACTTTAGGTGAATAAAAGTGATATTTTTGTTTAGAATTTCACTTTGCAGTAAAAAGAAAACTTTTAGAGAATTATGTTTGATTTTTAGTCATAATTTTTTTAAATTTTTTTATTGAGATTTAATATATCGATTTTGCAAATGTTTGACAGTGTGTTCTTATAAAATGTAAGGATTACAAAATAGTCATGTTTTGTTGCTCGTGTAAAATCGTTGTTAAACTTATTTTTTGCAAAAACAAAAAATGCTACGACAATCTACACACAATGTACTAGGTCCTGACTATAAGTTTGTAACCAATGGATCTATATACTAATTATTATATAATTTTTTAAGTCGATCAATGGGGAAACCTAGTCGATTGTCAACATGTTTTTTGTTGCGCCACTTTTCTCTCAATTGACTCTAAAAATAAAAAAATCTACAAACACCCTTTTGAAGTAGACACACCAATTAAGATTCCCATATTTGTTTCAATTTTTTTGGTGGTGTATTTTTAAAGTTATGGTTTTTTCATTTCACCGCTTTTCGAAAGAGATGAATCCAAACTCAACACATGTTACGAAAAAAAATATATATATATATCAATTCTTATCTATACACAACAAAATCTATACCTAGGTAAAGTAGATCCAATAATGAAACTAATGGTATCAAGTCCGGTAGTCATTTTGTAGTGTAAGAGGTTGTTTTTACCTTCCAAAAATGGAGAAACCTGAAAATTATGCAGAATCGTCAAGTGTTCAGGTCTCAGAGGTTATTCGACCGAATAATTATTTGGCCGAATAAGTATTCGACCAAATAACCTTTTGTCGTAATGCCACTGTCATTTACAACAAAGGTTATTTGCCCGAATAACTAAACACAAAAAAATTTCATCGGCCGAAAAAAAAATACGTTTTCGATATTCATATAAATAAACCTAAATTGATTCATTATTTTCGCATGTTTTAACTTTGCATATTTCTAGTCAAACTATTTCTAAAAGGGTTTTCAAAGGAGATTTCATTTGCAAAAGGAGTTTTTTACAAGGTATTTTTCTTCTTATTTTTTTCAAAAGGGCACATTGAAAAAGTTTTTTTCTAAGGCATTTTTGTAAAGGATTTTTTTCCTAAGGCATTTTTACAAAGAAGTTATTTCTTTGCAAAGGGTTTTTACAAAGTATTTTTTTTCTTAAATATTTTTGCAAAGAAGTTTTTTACAAAGTATTTTTGCAAGTGGTTTTTGCAAAGAAAGTTTCTTTCCAAGTAGGTTCTTTCCAAGGGTTGTATTTAAAGAGTGTTTATTCCAAAGTATTTTTGCAAAAGAAATGCATTTTTCCTTCTTATTTCTTTGAAAGGAGTTTTTTCAAAGAGCTGTTTTACTAAGGTAATTTGAAAAAGGTTTTTTTCCAAGGTATTTTTGCATTTCTTATTTCTTTGAAAAGGGTTTTTTCAAAGAGTTGTTTTGCTAAGGTATTTTGCAAAGGATTTTTTTCCAAGGTAGTTTTGCACTTCTTATTTCTTTGAAAGAGGTTTTTTCAAAGAGTTGTTTTTGCAAAGTATTTTTGCAAAGGAGTTATTTCTTTACAAGGGTTTTCTCCAAGATATGTTTACAAAGAAGTTTTTTTTTCCAAAGTATTTTTCCTAGTGGTTTTTTCAAAAAAAGTTTTTTTCCTAGATATTTTTTCAAAGAAGATTTATTTAATTGAGGTGTTCTTATTCTTTTCCAATGGGTTTTTTCAAAGGTGATTTATTGTCAATGAGTTCTTATTTCTTTCCAAGAAGGTTTTTTTCAAAAGAGATTTATGTTTAAAGGGTTTTTTCAAAGGAAATTTAATTCCAATGAAATTTTCTTCAAAAGACTCTTACAAGATTTTGATAAGGTGAAGTAAATTTCAGTTCATGTTTTTATAAATTTCGTAACTGTTTTTAAATCTTAAATTTTTTTTTTTACTATAAAGTGCTAATTCTTTAATTTATCATCTATAGATTAAACAATCATGGACAATAAGAGAAAACGTCATAAAAAAAGTGATCGTAAATGTGATGATGATGCTAATAGAAAAAAACAAAAACTTAGATATAGCGCCAGAAAACCAAGGGTTGCAGAAACGGAAGAGAGAATCATTGAAGATATAAATACAAATTTACATGATAATGTTGAGGAAATGGAAATTGAAAATAGAGTACAAGAAGAACAAATTGAAGTTGAAGAAACCATTGTTGAAGATGTAAATACTGATTTACATGCTAATGTCGATGAAGTCAATATTGAAGATCAAGTTCAGGATCCAGAAATTGGACATGGTATGTATATATAATGTATTTTCCAAATTAATTTTTTTATGATGAATTGTATTTTCAATATATGTTAAATTAAATTTAACTTGATGTATAGGTACTTTCACCATTGATGATGAAATGTTAGAAGAAATTGATTGTGACAAATATGGAGAAAAAATACCAATACATGTTGTACGATATCATGCTACAAAATTTTATAATGATGTTCTCAAGGATTATTCAATAGCAGGACAAGCACAAATTTTGAGATGTTTATTAGTGTCCAAGAAGTTAGAAGGTGCTACGTCATTATTGGGTATTCATAAGGTGACAAAAGAGTTGAAATTGAAACATAATGTGATAGAAAATATAGGTGATGCAATAAAAAAACTTGAAAAATCCAGTAAGAAAGATATCAGTGTTGCATGTAGAGCAATTCATAAAGCAATTGTTTCAGCTAGTACTAAACAAAAACGTTTGACAACACAACTAGGAAAAGCAGTTGGAACCTCAAGAAAGACATTATATAAACATAGCAAATTCAGAATGCAAATAGATGAAAATGATGAACTTGCTTGCCGGGAAATTATTTGCAGACAACCTTACAAAGATAGAATGGGAGCAGGTGTTAAAGATATTGTACGGGAATATTGGTTGGCACATTCTCGAGTTTTACCAAATTCAAGAGATGTGATACGCCAAAGAGTATCACGAGGGGTATATGAAAGCAATCCAAAACATATAATGGATATGACACAAATACAATTGTACAATAAATTCGAGGAAGATCATCGTGAAATTAATGTGTCAATCACTACATTTGTGCAACAAAACCCATGGTATGTTAGACCAATTACTATACATGACACATGTTGTTGTCGCTATCATGTGCAATTTCAATTATATTATGACACATTTCTTGAATTTGGTAAAATGTTTTGGACGAATTCACCACCTCCGCCCACAGTATGTGAATTCATATCTCAAACTCTATGTGAGAGAGATCACGATGAGGTATTTTATAATAAGAAATGTGTTAATGGAAAACATTGTCATCATTGTGGAAATCTGTTATTATTCCACAATAAATATCCTATTGATAATGATCACTCACTGTCAAATGTAACCATTGATTGGAGAAGATATGAATACATCGGTTATGCTACAAGTTCTAGTGATGCACATTCTAAAAGAATTGATTTACGAGAAGATAAAATATGTGTCACAGATTTTCTCAAGAAATTTGAAAGTGAAATTTATAAATACACCAAGCATTCACATAGAGAACGATGGCAAGACCTTCAATTCAAACAGTCTCGTGAAATTTTTCCACCAGGAACAATTTTGTCAGTGTTTGATTTTGTAGAAAACTACACATTTGTTGCACAAAAATAAATTTAGAGTGAATACTATCATTCTGACCAAGTTTCAATATTGGTACATATTTTATATAGACATTCTCAACAAGATGTTGATGGAATTGAAAGCATGTGTGACAATCGAGATGTGATTAAAGAATATCACTTTTATATCAACGATGATCGTACACACGATACACATTTTGTTCAGCATTGTATTGAAAGTATTTTCTACGATTCACTAAAAGGACATGACGTTAAATTCAATGAGCATTAGATATGGTCGGATGGATGTGCAGAACAGTTTAAATCTTCGCGATCATGTTATTGGTTATGTCAACTTCATAAAGCATTGAACATTAAACATCGCTGAATTTTTTTGAAACTGGACATGGAAAAGGTGAACATGATGGTGCAGGAGCATGCGTAAAAAGAGCACTTCGAAGATGGAAAATGAACCATTCTTCTGCATGATTTCATTCAGCTTTAGAGGTCATCTAATGGTGTAAATCACATCTAAGCCATGATTATAATCAATAATTAAAAGATGTGTGCAGGTATATACACGATTTTTTTAATTTATATTAATTATCAATTTTAAAAAATGTACACTAATATCAAAAGTTGTCATTTGTGTAGGTTTTTTTTGGCTTGTTTGGGTCCAAGATATAAATAGATCAATGTCGTATGACGCTAGCACCATACATGGGACTAGAGATTTTCACTCTATTCAAACAAAATCCTTCCAAAATGTGTATGCATTTGACAGTAGAAAGCAATCATGCTTTTGTCATATTTGCACTGAAAATGTTGAATCTACAGAAGTTTGTGAAAACATAACGAACAACTACGTAAAACATTGGAAACACATAGAGATTAATCCTAAAGAAAAAATGCCACTAGCAAGCATAGAAGAATTAGAATTAGAAGAAATAGCAATATCATCTGATGGCGACAGAATTTCAGATCTTGTTAGAGAAGGTAATGATCTTACAACTGTTTTGTCGATTGTTCATTCTTGTCCATCACCTTATACATGTATATTAGTCAATTTAATTTATTACAAAACCCTAACGCCAATTGTAATTTGAACATGGGATGTTCTCGTTGTGATTGCACCTATAGACAACAACGAAAATGTGAAGTATTATTTGATGCGATGCACTGAAGGAAAGATGAAGTTATTGGAGGACTATAATGATAATGGATATACATACGATAGAGGATCCATCATTTTAAAGGGCTATTTTTTTTAGCAGACCCGTATGACTGAAAATTATGTCTACTTTCAGGATTATGAACCTGATGTCATATGTTGTCAATATAATCATTTAGTATGTGCATCTCGAATAAAATTGGTACAAGTTCCATCGAAAAAACAATTAAAAACTAAAAAATGGAAATTGGCCAAATATGACCATGAACGAATAATTGACGACGGCATTCCATTGCGATGTTTTTAACTATATATCAAAAATTAATCGATAATTGTTTTTGTCCATGTCCATGTCAAATGTTGTGTACATTATATTTTTTTCTTTCAACTATGTCTATTATCTTCAATGGGAACTAGAATAAGAGTTTAAATGATCGTATTTTATTATGTTAAAATGAATTCGAAACTTAATTGGTAATGAAAACTTTAATTTGTGTAATTTTGTCTTAAATTATGTGTACAGTACTTTATCGGGTCCTCATATGTCTATTAGACCACTTAAGGGATGAGATAACGGATGTGGCTGTCCCCACACTCCGCCCTGAATCTTTACTTTTCACTGAAGTATGTAAATGAAGAATTACCGAAAAGCCTGCTAGATTTCATCTAATCCATTTCATGCTTCTCTAATATACTTAATAAATGGGAAATTATTATTCTTGATCAATAAGATGGGTTGATCCATTACTAGTTTTATGGTGGAATAAATATCACTTTGTAAGTTCACATAACTCAAATCATGGCAAATGGAGATAACGATCATTTGATTTTTAATTACAAATAAAGATTCCAGGATTGTGAAGCTTATGCTAAATTAGAGAAATGATTATTTACAACAAATCGATAAAAATTCATCAAATTGTTGTCTAAAATCATTGCTCTAATCTAGCATAAGATTCATAATCCTGTAATCTTTACTTATGATTAAAAAACAAAAAAATCATCAAATTCCCATTTGCCATGATTTCAGCCGCATAAAATGTACCTGAACATTGAAAATAAGAATCATTAGTTAAAATTTGAAAATATGAATCCTTTATACAAATTTCAATTTATCATTTATATGAAATTCAAGTTTTATGTTGAAACCAAGATTCTATATATCAGACAAACATTATTTCTTAACATTTCCATTTGCACCTATTAAAACTTCCTAACATTCATTCTTAACATTCCTAGCATTTCTATCATTAACACTCTTATAAACTTTACATCTACATATATACATAAATTTAATAATTTACATACATTCATAAGCATGCAAAAACATATTCTAAACATTTATCACACAAAATATGCTGAATAATTAACAAAAAAAATAGATCATTTAAAGCAAATACAAAATATGTAAGTTCAATGTATATGTATATAATCCTCAAAAAATGAACTCATGAACATGTGAGTTCAATGTACATATACATATAGTCCAAAAATAAATTTCATCGATGTCCAAAACAACTACAATCTATATATCAACAAAAAAAGAAGAAGTCCACCACTATCCTTCACTGGGGCCTTCCCCTGGACTCAATCCAGCTTGAACATTTATAAAAACAGATTATGAATATCATAATTTTTTTAAACAATTTTTTAAATTAAATTCAAGAAATTAAGATATTAAACTTATATATCAAATAACAATTCAATTATTAACAAAATTACATCAAATTCTCCAAATGCATGTCCACCACTTTCCTGCACTAGAGTCTTCCCTTTGCTTCCAAAAGATTGAAGAGACCCAAGCTGCAACATGTATAAAATCAATTTATGAATCTCATAGATTACTTAAACAAATTTAAACTAAATCCAAAAAAATTAAAATATTAAACTTATATCAGAAATCAATTCAAGTGTGAATGAAATTACCTCTCTGCCAATATCCACATTTAGCAAAGAACCTATTTCTCCCCCCTAAAATTTAAATTGTATTAATAAATAAAACATAGTGCAAACAAAAGAAAATTAAACAATTAACTTAAAACCAAAACAAAAAAATTAAAATCATTAGCTCACAAGAGATGGTAATTCATTTAAAAATTTTGTATCTAAAGAAAACTGCATAGATAAGTCAAATTAACAATAAGATGCATAGTTAAATTAAAATTCAAAAAAAGGATAATATATCAAGTTCAAACATAATTATAAGTTTATGTAAATAATAAATATACCTCTCCAATATGCTTTATATTTTCACTAGTCGAGAGTCGAAAAGAATGTTCATTCATCATTCTGGAAAACTGCAAACAATAAACATTTACATGATGTACTTATTACTATACATAAAAAAAACATAATATCATTCATATAATGTAACAAAAAGTTCAATTCAAAATGAATAAAAGATTAAATAGATCACATCATATCATAATCAACAAACCTCTCCTAAACTCGATGTGTCATTGGATATAACATCTGAAGCTATGTCACGACAAACCTTGGCATAAGCCCTGAGATCTTCAATGCTCATTCCATCTACCTCATCATTCGTTTTGTAAACAAACTTTTGACGAACAGTGGCACGAGCCCTCTCTCCAACCAATCCCACATCTACTGCAACTAATGCTGACGATAAACCATTGCCAACAAAATCCCTTGTAGTTGTCCCAAGTTGGGATGTGGGCTCCATCTTTGATCTTAATGCCACAAGCCTGGGTGGGCGAGATATCTGGGGTGGAGGTCGAAGAGTTGTAGGGTCTCTAAGAGCACATTTTCAATCATATATTCGACCCTTTCCAACTCCATAAAATTCAGAATGAACATCAGTATAGTCTGTCTTCATTCCTAAAAAAAATCCGCATAATAGAAAAATATTGAGAAACCTCATCGTTCCATGGAAACCGACCATAGGCTGCAAGGAACCGATCATATAGTAGATGTGCAAGTTCAGGGTGCTTGAAATATTGCACTTTCAACATTTCTCGCTTTAGACCTTCTTTGAAGATAAACTTTGATTTGGCCTATTTTTTTGTTACTCTCTCCTTCACAACAACCCACTTGTCTGGACCCATCACTTGACTCCTTCGTCTTCGCATCAAATCAACAAAACTATTCGTAGTTGGTTCGAGATTCTCATATGCCTGAATGAAATTTTGCAAATATCCCAATACAATCTCCAAATTTTGTTTACTCTCTGGAGGGAGATCCATAGTAGATAAATCTTTTTCCAACTTGTCGTAGTGGGATCTACAACTTTCAAGAGTCATTTGATGATCACCACTTTCCCATGGAAGCTCCTCAGGTAAATCAGATGGATACATTGTAATGGGTGTAAAACCCTCTGTTAGTTCAACATATTGCATCCTAGGTCGACTATTGTCACCATGTGTAGAATTACGAGCCTCTTGGGAACCTTTCTCTGCACCCTCATCTGTCTCCCTTGCTCGCTCTTCCTCCCTCTCTGTAGAATTACGACCATCTTCTGAACCATGCTCTACTTCAAATAAAACAAAGTTATGTGTAAACATGTACAAACTTTGCGTACACAAAAATACAATTTGTGTACATGTATTAAAAGATTGATATTCATACCAATAGAAGGTCGAGATCGACGTTCTCCCACAGAAGATAAAGGGGGATCATTTTACCCCTATCACCTCGTCGATGATCAAATGAATGTGAACTATACAATAAACTTGAATCTCGAGGGGAAGTCGACAACCTTCGATTATCAATTGAAACACCAACTCCAGAATAAAGTGAAGACCTCCTACGCTTTCGCCTCGAAGACTCCTCTCTTTCCACTTGATATAATGTCTACACTTACACAAATATCAACTCATTACATATTCAAATTCTACATGTTAATTATACAAATTCTAAGACCTAGCTACTAAAGAGACTAAGTTATTTAATAAGGACCTAGATTTACCTATTATCATCTAATAGTTCTTAAAAAGAGTATAGCTAATATTGTTGGATGTGTGAGGAATTAATGTACCAATCTTCTAAGTGTTTTTTATTTTTAAAATGAATGGAACCAATAGAGTTAAATACTAAGTGAAGGGTTCATTTTTTTATGTCAAAGAATGAGTTCATGAACGTGTTAAATTTTAATTTAAATCTTAAATTAATAACTTAATTGATATTTTAATACTTTAAACATAAATTATATCTACAAATATTTTCATTATTCCATAGAATCATAAAAAATTGACAATTCATGGTATTATGTTTCGAGTTTGCCATGTTTCCCAAATTTGCCATGTTCCACGATGATCTTGAGTTTCATCCTGATAACGGTAACGATTCCTGGTATTATGTTCCCCGAGTTTTCCATGTTGCAACCAAAGAAAAACAAAATACCAAGAATCGTCACCTTTACAAGGCTAAAACTCAAGACCATTGTTTTCCATCAATTAGATTCTCAATTCAAAATGCACAATCATAAGGCATGACATTCTCAAAAGAGTGTCAACTTAGATTGAACTCAATACTTGGTGTACGACTATCATTGGATCACTATTAATGTGAAAAAATTATTAGTGTCTCATGTTTCCATAAATTTGTGGCATGAACTCAATACTAGGTGGACTAAAATCATTGTATCACTATTAATGTGGAAAAATTATTAATGAGTCATGTTTCCATATATCTGTGGCATGATACTCTAAAGTTTTGATATCAATACCTCCTAAAAATGATTCCCTAAATACATAAGAATAATGTGTACACATGAAATTCTTAAAACATGTGGTTTGGTGCATAATACAATTGACTTTGTTGCTTTGGAAGGCCAGGGTTTTTTTCATGTTTTCTATGTAGTAGCTTTAGTTCTTTCTTATTATGTCTAAAGTAACGTTTAGTCTTGTCTCTAGCTATGCATGAGAATGGTTTATAATATTTAACTAATATATTGATCTATGAACTCTGCCCATGTGGATAGAGTTCATAATTCATTAACTCTGTCCATGTGGACAGAGTTAATCCGAAAAGGGAAACCTATACATAAAGCAAAAAAATACCATTTGCAAATAGAATTTCAAAACTAATTTTATTTTTCCTTCTTATCACATTAGCAAAATCAATAATTTTAAAAGTTTAACCAACTCAATCCTATTTATATTTCTCTTTTTGTTCATATAAAAAAAATTAAACTCTATCCAGTTGGACAGAGTTCATGAACTTTGTCCGCATGGATAGAGTTCATAAACTCTATCCAATTTGGATAGATTTCATGAACTCTGTCCAATTTGAACAGAGTTCATGAACTCTGTCCACATGGATAGAATTGTTTCGTTCTTACTTACTCCTCACAGGGACATATATTTCGCGTTTTCACTTTTTTCTTAATAAAAACAGTTCCAAAATTACAGAAAGAAAGATATCGTTTCGACATACTTGGTTTTAATGTTTTACTGCTGAAAGCCAACACCAAACCGAACTCGAGCAAGGAAGATGAATGACCCCCAGCACCGAAAAAGAAAACGACACGTGCAAGCAAACAAAGCAACATTCATATAAAATTTTACAAAAATAAAAAATAAAAATAAAAAACTGAAATAAAATTACTTGATCTACCGCACAACGAACAGTCCACAAGCTCTCCAACGCGAACGTCCACCAACGACAACTCAATAGACCAACACTCCACCAACGAACAGCCGCACCAATGAATGTCCAACTACGAACAGACGCAGCACCAACAACGTGGCTGAGTCCAAAACACGCAGACGCAACACTGTGGCTAAGTCCACTCCAAAATGCATAGACACAGAAAGGTGGCGAAGAAGGGGGACAAAAGGAGGGGGAGACGACGAGGGTGGCGAGGACGAGTCCAGTAGCGGACCCCAACAGAAAGTGCGGGATGGCGAACAAAGGGTGGCGAGGATGGGTCCAGCAGCGGCGAACAAAGGGTGGCGTGGATGGGTCCAGCCAGGCAGACGCGACCGGGTGGCCGAAGAAGTGGCAGGACGGGTGGCGTCGACGGGCCCTTTAGTGGGTCTCACAACAAGATCCAAAACTCCTGTAGCAAAAATGACAGAGACAGGCTGTGGCCGAGATTTTATGCAGAATAATTATTCGACCGAATAAATTAAAAACGCCATGTATTTTTCCCGTCCGACTATACCTCGCACACAAATCCAGGTCTCCGTTATTTCTAACGATGAACCGTTAAATGTTATTCGGCCGAATAAGACATAACTTATTCGGCCGAATAACGTCCGCTATGTCTCTTACACACACGATTCTCATGGAAGTGTTACCCAACTTCATGTTTTCACCCTCAAATTTGAGGGCAAGACTTTTAAGCACCTTCTCAACAGCTTCCCTATTTTCTATTGCTTCTCCATGACAATTCGTTTGATTTATGAGTCCAATAACTTTAAAATAAAATGATTCTACTCATTATGTATCTTTCATTGACAAAGATTCAAAATCTCTTCTAAGAATCTACAATTTAGCAATTTTTACTTTGTCCAAACCTTGATATGCAGTTTGCACTGTATCCCATGCATCTTTGATTGTCTTTGTTGATGCTACTATTGGGAGTATACTTTCATGCATTGCTTGATATATGTAAAACAAAGCTTTTCCATCATTCTTTCTTTGTTTCTTCAAGATGTCCTTGTGAGTTTGTGTGAGAGCATTATATGTTTTCTATCTTTCTGTTCAACATAACCATTTTCTACTATCTCCCGTACATATTGACTCCTCAATAAAACCTTTATAGTTAGAGACCAATATTTATAATTCTTATATGTAAAAATAGGAGTTCTCGAAAATTCTTACAATTTACAATTTGTAATGAAATTACTCGTAAATGTATTGTTTACAGTTTATTGTGAAATTTTACAAATTTATTGTTTACACTTTATTGTGCAATTTTCCATTTACTTACGCAATTTAACCCTGCCAAGAAATGTTTCAATATGCCCAATAACCCAAACTTTAATTTAACCCTACAACCCATCCACTTATAACTTTGTGGGCCATAAGATAAGAAATTCACGCTCTATTAAATATGTGTGACATGTGAAATAAAGTCTTGCCGAATAAAACACGCAAATGTAAATATATTTTGCTGGATAACTTCGAGGTGATTTTACATAGAGCTTGTGCTCCCAAGCTTTAACAAGAAAAACATTATAATTGACTAAACAAGAGCTCATAATTAATATTTCCACACTTGTGGCATTTATGTTTACCTTCAGTGACCAACGTTGTTTCGTCCATTCACATCTCCATTTCATAGGTCGGGGCTTTAATATCTATAGGCAATGAATCACGTCCCGCTATTCCTGTAACTCTAACGGCATCGCTGTGGTTGCTGAATGCCTCGTTGGTTTCTCTCTTATACAAATAAAACCTAGAGACAACTAGGAAGTAAATAAAATCTAGGAAACAAAGAATAGTCAAGAGGGCATAAAAGTTGTAAATACGAGATGCATTCAAATTATTTAGAAGCCAGCTGGTATGGCCCTTTCGTCCACTGATCTTGGTTCTTGTTTTCACAAGAAAAGAAGCGATGAAACTCCCAAACCCAGTAGTAGCAGCATAGAGTGCACCTCCTATGCTCTGCATGCTCTCGGGAGCTTGATCATAAAAAAATTCTATCTTTGCTGGATCAAGGAAGGCCTCTGCTATGCCTGCCAACAAAAGCTGAGGAAGCAAAATGAAAACCGTGAGCGGGGATAGTGCTTTCCTATCGCTCTCAAGACCATGCGCTTTCACGGAACTGATCCTTTTCATATCGGCTACGGAGGCCACTGCCATGCTTACCACGGAGATGAAGATGCCAGTACCCATCCTCTGTAGCATTGTAATGCCTCTGGGATTCCCTGTGAATCTTCTGAAAATCCTTACTAGGACTCTTTCATACACTATAATGATTATAAACATTGTCAGTAATACAAATGATAAGAGCGAGCCTGGAGGGATTTGAAAATGAGGACCCATATGTGTATTTAGTGTTGTTGCCTGCATTATCAATAAGGTGCTTCCAACTGAAAGCATCGTACTTGGTATCAACAGAGAACCCCAAACTGGGAGCATTCTTATCATAAGCTTGTTTTCTTCTACTTGGGTTACCAGGCACAGCTTCCATCGACTGGTTGAGCCATCCTCTGTTGCTGCTTTATCCAGAAAGCTGGAAGGGTTTAAAACAGAAAATTAGGGTATAGTATTGCAGCTCAGAACGAAAATGTTCGTATGTAATTCTAAAATCCGCAGCATACAAGCTACGCAATTGTAAATTATATTTTTCTATCTTTAACAATCCACCATTTTAATGGAATATTGAATGTGTCACTGTAATATAACCAATGGAATATGGATACTGATTATGAAAGAAGACAGACGAGGAAACTATTGAAAAGTCCTGAAAAACAACGTAAAAAGAAAGTTCTTAATATACAGAAGCCCCTAGAGGTCGATTCTCCAAATTTATATTTAAAAATCGAGTTTAAATTTTTTATCATACGAATTAAGTCATATAGTACATATTTATCAATTTTCACGACTTTTATAAATGAACTTCATGTGCATATTTCATACCAGTGAACTTCACATACATATTTATCGATTTTCACAACTGTGCTAAAGGAACTTCATATGCAGATTTATCGATTTCCACAACTTTTTAAACACCTTTTTATGTGTCTTATTTTCATATTGACCCGATCCAGTGTTCTGTCTACTAATAATCAGCAGGTAACAGGAAAACTAATAATCACCTCAAAATCGGAGTATGAGAAAAGGGGAATCTGCCTTTGGTAACATACTCTTTGGAGTCCACTTCATGAAGTTTGTTTGGATCCGACGGTACATTCACTTTCCATTTACGAGCTGATGCAACAATTACCTGCGCTATCCGATTGAATGGATTGCCATTCTGAACTTTCTGTCTGTAGAATGGAGTACCTATTAAGAATAGTATGACAGATATGATTAATCCCAACGTGGGAATGGTATAACCCACAGTGAATCCCATATGGTCCTGGATATATATAAGAATAGTACTTCCAAACAGCGTTCCAAAAAGCAGACTGAATATCCACCAATTGAAGAAGGAGGCCTTCTGAAGCTTCTCCTTGGGATCAAATTCATCGAACTGATCTGCACAAATGGTGGAGATGACTTTGGTAACATACTCTTTGGGGTCCACTTCACGAAGTTGGGTTGGATCAGACGGTACATTCACTTTCCATTTACGAGCTGATGCAACAATTACCTGCGCCATCCGATTGAATGGATTCCCATTCTGAACTTTGTGTCTGTAAGATGGAGTACCTATTAAGAATAGTATGACAGATATGATTAATCCCAACGTGGGAATGGTATAACCCACAGTGAATCCCATATGGTCCTGGATATATATAAGAATAGTACTTCCAAACAGCGTTCCAAAAAGCAGACTGAATATCCACCAATTGAAGAAGGAGGCCTTCTGAAGCTTCTCCTTGGGATCAAATTCATCGAACTGATCTGCACAAATGGTGGAGATGTTGGACTTTGTACCGCCAATACGCACAGCAACAACGTACAAAGCAAAGTATGTGATAAAGATAAGAAGTGAGTTAAATTCATATGAATTAAGATATACTACACCATATACACCTTACTTAATATTGATATTACTAGTATTATTAGTTTATATAGTTTTTTATATTATTAATAAAATTTGTAAAATTATTTGGATACTTTTAATACATATGCAAAGATAAAGAGTTAGTTAAATTCATTGAATTAAGATATAATATAAGATTGAAATAAACTAGTTGAAAATGAATATGTTTTTATTTAATATATTCATAAATTAAATTAATATTTTAAAAATTATTATTTAAATATAATATGAATTAAATTTAATATTTTTAAAGTTAATATTTAAATATAATATAAATAAAAAGAACGTTTAAATAATATACAAAATAAATAAAGGGTGATCACATAATTTTATTGATTAGATTTAAAATACTCTTTGTAGTGAAAACAAAAGGTTGACCACATAATTTATGACAAATTAGTTGCAATGGCATGCTAAAATCATAAATCTTATCACTAAAATGAATTATTAGAAATACCTACAATTTTTTTTAGAATTGGGTGTAAAAAGATGAAACCTAGAAAAACATAATCAATCAACTTCTCTTTTTAGCTTGTAGGTATTCTTGTACTCTTGTGCGTGTTCTTTTCCCTTTTCAAAATATGTAAGTCAATCAAAAGCTATAGGCCAAATAAACCACCTATGTTTTTTACAAATTTGACATGAGTACAGTTAAAAATGAATTAAAAATACAAAAGGATAAGAGATCAATTGAAAAAATATAGTGTGTGCAATTTCATTAGTAGTACACAAGTGGAGCATATGCTGAACTAACCATGAAAAACATAGTGATACCCCCAAAATATTATTAATTGTTTTTGAATTACTAAATTTTATTCTTTTATGTAGGACTTATTTAAAACTCAAAAACTAAAGTGACACTTTGCACAACAAACTATTCTTTTTATTTTAATAAAATAAAAATGGCACTTGGAGAGTTCACCTAAATGAGGAGACACCATCGTGGCACAATAGAACATGTGTAAACAAGTTAGAGACATATATGCCAATCAAATTGAATCTGAAACTCAACAACCAAACAAGATCCTAAATCATATGGATTTATGGATTGATTGGAGATTTGATTCAGATGGCACAAGGCCTCGGCAAAAACTATAAATAAAGGAGCAGTGAGATAGCATGGGACACTGTTTTGTGCATAGAGAAACGAGCTGAGTGTTTTCTATTTTCATAAATCCATCAACTTGTTAGACTCTCGAAGAGAGTGTCCCAAAGAAACGATTGCTTGCATTCTGGTGCATAGTGGTGATCCAGCTCGAGAGTGAAGCTGGAAAAACCGTTCAGTTTCCCTCTTCTAAGGTTGGAAGGAGTTGACTCTCCAAACTGTCATTTGCTTTGTTTTTCAAGTAAGTAGATCTTCGTTAGTGTTATGAAATCCGTTTTTGATTGTATGTTATAATGAATAGTTATAAACTTATTCGGTTATCATATTTTATGAAAGGCTTTCTCTCTACATATTTCTTTTTCTGTTATGATATGTATTAATTCTGAGATTCGATTATTGTGAACCGAATCTCTGCAATAAACATAATACCAAATGGTAGTAACCATATCTTACCAATATCTTACACCTCGTTAACTCAATTCAGATCGAATTTTCTGTCAAACAAAAAAAAAATTCGGGTTCAGAGTTTCCATCTCTGTCAACGCCTAATTATTTTATCCTGCCCCAAAAAAGAAAGAAACGTTTTGCAATTTAGATTGATTATATTATGTTTCCTCTAGTTTAAAATCTGGACGGAATGTTGATAGTCAATCTTGAATTTTTGTTTAGTTAATTGATGGAGGGAAATCTCATGTTTGTTTTCTTTTTCTTTTACAAAACTACGGCGAAGAGGTGTGAGAAACCGGTGGGTTAAATGATATTATTTTTAGGTTCAAAATAACATATATCTAGTGCACTTAGGCGTTAAAAGTCCAGATCTCTCTTGTTTTTTCAAAGTTTATTTTTCCCTAACAGTCTCTGTGTTCAATCCCTACCCAAAGGTTAATACGATATGAAAAGTGTGATCTTTTCAGTTTAACTGAATGTAAAATATATCTCCGTGAAAAGGATATCAATTGATTTTGTTTGTGTTATAACTCTGTGCTCAATCCTTACCATAGGTTGATACGATCTAAATACTTTGATCTTTTTGGTTTAACTGAATGTGAAATTTATCTCCGTGAAAAGGATATCAGTGGATTTTTTGTGTTATAACTTTGTGCTCAATCCTTACCGTAGGTTGATACGATTTGAATACTTTGATCTTTTTGGTTTATCTGAAAGCGATATTTATCTCCGTGAAGAAGGATGTCAATCGATTGCTTTACTTTTTATATTTTTTTATAACTCGGTCCAGGTTCCTTGATCTCTGTGGTTGGATCATTTTTTTTATGTATTATACTATAATGTTACAAAACTTATATGCGATCACCTTTTTAATGTGTTATATGCGGTCATACATCCTAATAAAAGGATTGGATCCCCTTTTTACTGTGTTATACTACTATAAGGTTATATTAAATTTGACAAAAGATTAGTGGTTAAATTAAAATATTACATGGAAGAATGCATGGGAAAACTTATGTTATTATATGATAAGAAAGTGATGAAATTTTATATATCTGCAATCATATCATTTAGATGTGAGGAACCTCCAACAATTAAATGATGAAAATGCACGATATATCAGAAATAGCAGAACACAGAATATATTTATTGATCGCGGGCTACTTCGAGGGAACAACTTCCTTTGAGCAAGCTCAATACAAATAACTTGTGGATGCCTTCATTGGCTTCAACACGTACTTATATCCTAAGTCTATGCGTCCAATACTATGGACCAATACCATGGGACATATAATACTACGGGACGACTTACAAAGCCTATTAGAGCAATACCATGGGACATATAATACTATGGGATAATACAATATACTAACAAAGTAAAGAGAAGGGTCTAATAGAAAATTCGTCCCACGGATAGTAAAACATACTCAAAGATTAAACTAGATTCAAACAAGCTTAATCTAAGACAACAAAGAAACAAATGGGATCTTAAACTCCTATATTTATCTCAATGCATAGATTTCAAAGTACTGAGAGAGAAGAGATGGTAAGATTTACCTTAGATCAACTGGTTGTCCTAGCTCCAATTTTGAGCTTGATGCCCAAGATCTGAACCTGTTTAAGCAGGACAAAACACAATATCTCCAAGAAGAAGATGTAATGACTAAGATCTAAATCATATGAAACAAATTATGGATCCAAAAGACAAGAAGCATAATGTGGGAGAATAATCCAAGTTATATTAAAGGTAGCTAAAGAAGATAAATACAGAATTAGCCTTGATGTCCAAGTAGCAATGTCTGCTTCCAGGCCTTCCTCCTTTCTATCTCTGCAAAAATTTCAGGACCATAGGTTTGATGCCTCCAAAGTTTTCTGTAATGTCCCCTCCTACCATATCAGCAGGATAGAGAGGACATTGACGCTCAATCCGGGCAATTAGCCCCATAACAATTTAACCAAGCAATCACACAGTATAAAAATTCATATGGGAATGTAAACTTATAAGAAAACACAGTGGAAGTAAATAAATAGTGTTGATATCTAAGATAAGTTCAAGAATTCTGTGACAGCCATTAAATAAAGACCCTTGCAGAATTATGAAAGATCATATGGAAATGCATATACTTTTAAAGACACAGCGGCAGTCAATTCATTAGCACATCCATCATTCATTCCAATATTCATCAAATGAACCATTGCAAAGTTTAAAACACAAGAGAATACTTATCTTATGCGAAAGTAGTCCCACACAACTAGCTATGCAACTGCAACATTCCACCCAACCGTAGGCCAGTGTGCTCCTCAATCTCTCAGCACCACTGCCACCCCCGAGCTGGGCATGATCTCTACAAGGAACTAGGGAACCGCAGACTCACACATAGCCAAGCATACACCCAGATGAGCCAAGCCAATCTCCAATTGGGTTTATCAGGCTGCTAGGACATGGAAGGGAAGAATTGCTAAGATAGTGAGCTCCAGCACAGAGCCAGGGATAACCTTGCAAGATCTATCTAGCTTGGCACCCACAATACCTACACACCCAGCACAAGGAAGTATTCTTTTCACTGCTGTGCAGTCCCTGAAGCCATACCTTCCCTATCTAGTGCTCTCAGGGTATGCATAGAAGAGTAACCAAAGCCCTCTTGATATTCTTGAGAGGTTGTCTCCTCCACTAGGTTTATCAAGCCACTTCTGTCACTACCACTCCCAGAACTTCAGTTCACAGGTTCAAACCAAAAACGAGGATGCACACAACAGCAGAACACAATTATGGGGCAGGATAAAACGTTTTTACAGTGAGAGGCATGAGATGGGGTTTCACCTAACTCAGGAAAACGTGGGAACCCACAAAAACGAAATGGAAAGTTGGTGAACAACCCAGGAAGCCAAATCCGTTTTTTTTTAAAAAACGTCCCTGGACATTCAGGGGCAAAAACGACCTCCCTACAGTCCCCAAAACGTGGCCCTTCTCTCCCAGGCTACTGCATATGCAAAAACGAACTCCCAGGCATGGAAAAATGCAAGATTTGAATGAAAAACATGTAGGGAAAGACCCAGCTAGCTCCCCCTGCGTGAATGAGTGAAGACTGCCCATTCAGGATGGCTTTGGGCACCATTTCGTGGGAGATTTCTTGTCCAAGGAGACAAAACACGAATTTCCAGGTTGATGGCTTGCCCATGCACGAAATTGGCTGCCATACTTCTTCATTTCCAAGGCATTAACTTCCTTAACCAATTTCTTGGAGGAATTAAATGATTGGGTGCATGAGACAAAAATGGGTAGTTGGTGGTTTATGGGTTTCCCCATTGACACATGGATTAATACCATTGGCTCAAGGGTTTGAATAATTTCCCTCCCTATTCCTTGTAGAAACATGCCCCATCTCTTTTGTTGCATTGCATAGCTAGTTGGGGTTTTTCCATTAAAATTCGTATTTACATGATGTCTTATATACATTGTGCCTATCTAGCACAAGAACCATTGGCATCTATTTTTAATTGCCGATACATGAAACACTAAATCAACGGTGGGGCCTTGGCCTTGAGCTCCTCACCATGATTAAATTACAATATTCACATCATTTACGATTTAATACAAAGGGGGTCAAAATGGGGACATTACATTCCCCTCCCCTTATATTAGCACTATCCTCAGTGCTCATCAAAATTGAACAAAAATGGGTATGCCACCCTCATGGCATCCTCCAGCTCCCACGTAGCCTCATCGGGACCGTAGTGCTTCCATTGCACCTTTACCTGTCCGATGGTTCGGTTCCGGAGCAATGTTACCTTCTTGTCTAGGATGCACAATGGATCGGTTCGGAATTCTCTCTCGGGTTCCACCTGGATCACATCCCAATTAATCACATGGTTAGGATCGTGTACATATTTCTTAAGCAAAGAGACACGAAAAACATTATGAGCTTTAGTGCTAGCAGGCAATGCAAGTCTATATGCAACTGGTCCTATTCTGTCAAGCACTTCAAATGGCCCACAATATATAGGTGATAGCTTGGCACAACTCCCAAGCTTCAAGGAACTCTTCCTTGATCTCACTCTAAGATATACATGATCCCCAACATTGAATTCCCTATGCACTCTATGCTTATCTGCATAGCTTTTCTGTCTATCCTGGGCTGCTTTTAAATTTTTCCGGATCTTTGCAACCTCTTGTTCCATTTCCTTTAGCAATTCTGGCCCAAGTATAATTCTGTTCACTGGATTGTCCCAAGTCACTGGTGTCCTACACCTTCTGCCATACAAATCCTCATATGGATTCATTCCCAATGATGCTTGTTGCCCATTGTTATATGCAAATTCTACCAAGTGTAGATAATCTTCCCACTTGGATGGTTTATCCATTACATACATGCGGAGCATGTCTTCAAGCACCCGATTTACTCTTTCGGTTTGCCCATCTGTTTGAGGATGGTAGGCGGTACTAAAGCTTAGTTGTGTACCCAAATCTGCAAAGAGCCCTTTCCAAAAATTGGAAGTGAACTTGGTATCCCTGTTAGAAATTATTGCTTTAGGCAACCCATGTAATCTGAAAATTTCCTTCATGAAAATATTTGCAATGGCATCGGCTTTATGTGTGGACTTAACCGGTATAAAATGTGCTGCCTTTGTTAACTTGTCCACCACAACCATGATGGAATCATGTTGTCTCTTAGTCATTAGAAATCCTGTAATAAAATCCATGGATATTACTTCCCATTTCCATTCTGGAATTGGCACTGGAAGCAATAAACCTGTTGGATGTTGGTGTTCACTCTTCACCTGCTGACATTCCATGCACTTAGAAATGTATTCAGCGACATCCTTCTTCATGCCTGACCAGAAATAATATTTTCTTGCTGTAGCAATTGTTTTCTGATATCCTGGGTGACCAGAGTATGGAGCTTTATGGATCTCATCCATAACCATTCTCCTTAAATCTGCCGCATTTGGAATATAGACTCTATTCTTATAAGTAATCAGTCCGCCTTCTTCCAAATGATAGCCCTCATACTTCTTTTCAAGGTTTTGCTGCTGCAATTTGTCCTTTATCTGCTCATACACTTCATCCTCAACCATATGGTTAACAATCTGCTGCCTCAAATCTGGTTGGTAAGTACTAAGCGCTGCCACATGCATTTCACGTACTTTCCTGCTGAGTGCATCAGCCAACTTGTTTTCTTTCCCTTTTATGTGTTTGATCTCAAAATAAAATTCACACAAAAATTCCAACCATCTAGCTTGCCTAGCATTTAACATTGGCTGATCAAACAAGTACTTCAGACCACAATGGTCCGTCCTTAACTCGAATTTTCTTCCCATTAAGTAATGCCTCCACATCTTCAAGGCATGTACTATGGCTGCAAGTTCTATATCATAAGTAGCATAGTTCTTCTCATGCTCCTTCAACTTTCTTGACTCATAGCATATCACGTGGTTGTCCTGCATAAGAACTCCTCCAAGTCCTTGATTGCATGCGTCTGTACACACCACAAAGTCTTTTTCCGGATCTGCAATTTTCAAAATTGGTGCACTTGTAAGAAGATTCTTCAACCGTTGAAAACTTTCTTCACATCTTGGTGACCATTCAAACTTTACCCCCTTCTTTTGTAAACAAGTGATCGGGTTTGCAACCTTGGAGAATCCTTCGATAAACCTCCTGTAGTAACCAGCAAGGCCCATAAAAGATCTCACATCAGTCACATTCCTTGGAGTTGGCCAATTCATAATGGCTTCAATCTTCTCAGGGTCTACAGATATTCCTTCGTCGGAGATGATGTGACCCAAATAATGAATTCTATCTTTATAAAAGTCAGATTTGCTCAACTTTGCATACAACTTATGCTCCCTTAGTAATTGCATTGTCATTCTCAAATGTTCTTCATGCTCTTCTTCATTCTTAGAATAGATGAGAATGTCGTCTAGGAATACAAGAACAAACTTGTCCAAATATTTGCTAAAAACATTATTCATGAGACACATGAATGTAGCTGGTGCATTTGTGAGACCGAATGGTACCACTACAAATTCATAGTGTCCATACCTCGTTCTAAAGGCTGTCTTATGAATATCTTCTTCTTTGATTCTTACCTGATGGTAACCAGACCTCAAGTCAATCTTTGAAAATACCTTTGCTCCTCTCATTTGGTCAAAAAGGTCATCAATTCGGGGCAATGGGTATTTGTTCTTCATAGTGACTTTGTTCAACTGCATGTAGTCAATACATAACCTGAGTGTTCCATCTTTCTTTTTCACAAATAGAACAGGTGCTCCCCACGGGGACACACTTGGCCTAATATATTTCTTTTCCAGCAACTCTTGTAATTGCATTTTCAATTCGAGCAATTCTGGTGTACTCATCCTGTAGGGTGTCTTAGACACTGGTGCCACTCCTGGCACAAGCTCAATTGTAAAGTCAATGTCTCTCTTTGGAGGGAGTCCTGGAATCTCATCGGAAAAAACATCCTTGAATTCTCGCAATACTTGATAGTCCTCCAATTTAAGAGTTTCATTCTCTGCTGCCTCTAAAACGTGAGCTGCATACAGTTGACATCCCTTCCTATAGAACTTCTTCAGCTGCATGGTTAAAACCTGTCTAACAGAAGTCATCTTTGGAATGCCTTTTACAAACCTCGGGTTTCCTTCTTCGTCCATGCATTCAAACATCTTGTTGTAGCAATCAAGTTTAACCCTGTGTGCTTCTAACCAATCCATTCCAATGAAAATATCATAGGAACCCAGTGGCAAAATATTCAGATCTGCATAAGTGAATAGCCCATCCATCTCTAATGGACATTTCTCTACAATTTCACTAACTTTTCTCTTGGTTCCAGTGGCTAGTTGAACTAACCAGGATTTACTATGCTTTAATTTCTTGAAGGCACAAATCTCAACAATCCTAGGAGTGACATAACTGTGAGTAGATCCAGGATCAATCAAAATATTAACAGATTACTTAGCAATCTTACCTTCAACTTCAACCACGGTTGATTGATGATCTGCCTGGCGGTCTTCTACTGCTGCATAGATTCTAGGGATTGTCCTCGCCACTTGACCCACAGTTCCAGCTCCTTGAATGTTGTGAACTTGATTTGCATTCCCATTCCTATGTGGATAGTTCCTAAGCATGTGGTCTCCTCCACAACCCCAACATTGAAGTGGTTCTCTTGGCTCCTTTGGATCTCTTGGCTTGTCTCCCATCATCCTAGTTGGCTTAGTCACAATCTGTGATGGCTACCTTTGCTGATTCCGGAATTGAGGAGGCTTGAACCCCTTCTTCCTTTGATCAAACTTCTCATTTTTCTTATCCTTCCATGCCTTATGGAATTCTGGTTTGCTTCTGTTTTGATCAAAGCAATACTTGGCCTTTCTTATGGCCTCCTCCAGAGTTCGAGGTTCATCAAACTCAATTCTATCTTTATATGACTGGGGCAGTCCACTTAGGAAACGCTGAATTTTGACCTTATCATCTCGAATATACTTGACATACCTCAGCAGCTCCAAGAACTTGTTTGCATATTCTTCCATGGTCGATTGTCCCAATCTCAGCTCATGGAACTCTTTGATCTTATCATCATAGTACCTATCAGAGAGGTACTTCTGCTTGAAGTATTTCTTGAACTGCTTCCACACAATCTTTCTTTCATTGATCTTCTTCACTTGCCTGGTGTGTTCCCACCATATAGATGATCTTCCATTCAAGTTGAAGATGGCTACCCTTGCCTTCATATTTCCCAAGTAGTCTTGGACTTAGAAATATTTTCTCATCCCAAGAAGCCAAGCTTCAGCTTCTTGACCAGATTTTACCTCTCCGTCAAATGTAGGAGGTTTTGCCTTCTTAAATTCCCCATGTGAATTGTTCTTGTAGTGCTTCTTTCTCTTACTCATGTAAGATGAAGAGCTTGAACCCTCAAAGGATTCTTCAGAGTCAGATGATTCATTAGAAGAGATTTCTGGAGTATATGTCCTGTCTGTAGAAACTCTTCTTGGGCTACTGGCCCTCTTGCGGGAATTCCTTCTAGAGCTACTCCCACCACTTTCTAGATCTGATATCTGATGCCTAGAGTTTATTTGCCTTTGGATGTCTGTCAAACTCTGTAGCATGGCTGCATTCAACTGATTTTGTTCTTCTTGAACTTTAATCATCCTTTCATTATCTTCCCTACAGCTTTGCAATTCCACCCTTAGGCTTCTCATGGTGGCTGCAACATCTGGAGGGGTCTCTTGATTTCTTCTCCCATTAGATTCTGTTTCAGCATTCTCAACCTGTATGTTCTCCCCCATGGCATCTGTCTCAGGCTCATAGGGATCCTGTGCATCATTCATGATGTTCATTTTCTTGGCCCGGCCAAGATCCAAAACTTTCCAACTGTATTATCTAGAGTGCTACCCTGCTGTAACTGTGACTCTCTGAAATGTGTTCATCAGCATAATTGTTAGCTGCATTTTATTCTCAGAATTCATAACTTACTTCATGCACGTTGAAAAATGCCATACTAACAATTAGTCAATCACAACAATGACATATGAGGGAAAAAAGAAAAAGGGGGTCAAGGGGGCTTGCCCCCTTGTGGCTTCCCTGCGCCACTGCAGGGCGGGTCGAGGGCAGTGCCCTCGTTTTTTTTTTTTTTTTAGGAATCACGCCTCATCGGGCGGTTCGCGAAATCCTGCCGCAACGGGCAGTTCGGTGAATCCTGCCGCGATGGGCGGTTCATGGATTGCTCCCGCAACTGCGGGGCGGTTCACGGTATGCTCCCGCAACTGCGGGGCGGTTCGCGGTATCCTCCCGCAACTGTGGGGCGGTTCACGGTATGCTCCCGCAATTGCGGGGTGGTTCACGGTATGCTCCCGCAACTGTGGGGCGGTTTGGCGACGGCTTTCGCAATTGCGGAGCAGTTCGTCGAACACTTCCGCAATTACGGAGCAGTTCGCCGGACGCATCCGCAATAGCGGGGTGATTGGCCGAACGCTCCCGCAACTGTGGAGCCATTCGGCGAAGGCTTCCGCAGTTGCGGATCCATTCGGTGAATGCTCCCGCAATTGCGGAGCCATTCAGCGAAGGCTTCTGCAGTTGCGGAGCCATTCGGTGAATGCTCCCGCAATTGCAAAGCCATTCGGCGAAGGCTTCCACAATTTCGGAGCCGTTCGCGGAATGCATCCCGGTTTCGGGTGATTTTTCGGAATGATTCAGTAAAGTCTTCCGCAGTTGCGGAACGATTCGCGGAATACTTCTGAAATTTTGGAAGAGAATTCCTTCCGCAATTTCGGAAGAGAATTCTTTCCGAAAAAATTCCGATACTTAGAAAATTTTTCACTTAAAAAAATTTTCTCCGTTGTTTCAGAGCAGTTGGCTGAATTCTTCCGCAATTGCGGGAAGGTTCGCCGAACTCTTCCGCAATTGCGGGAAGGTTCGCGGAACTCTTCCGCAATTGCGGGAAGGTTCACGGAACCTTTCCGCAGTTTCGGGAGGACTCCCCGAAACAGACTAAAAATCAAAAATTTCCAGAAACAGGATAAAACCAAAAATTTTCAAAACTCTTAAGGAAAAATTTAAAATCTTCCCTTCTAATTGCTATCAGATTTCGCCCATAGAGGCCCAATGCTGCAACGCAGCTCTGATACCATAATGTAATGTCCCCTCCTACCATATCAGCAGGATAGAGAGGACATTGACGCTCAATCCGGGCAATTAGCCCCATAACAATTTAACCAAGCAATCACACAGTATAAAAATTCATATGGGAATGTAAACTTATAAGGAAACACAGCGGAAGTAAATAAATAGTGTTGATATCTAAGATAAGTTCAAGAATTCTGTGGCAGCCATTAAATAAAGACCCTTGCAGAATTATGAAAGATCATATGGAAATGCCTATACTTTTAAAGACACAGCGGCAGTCAATTCATTAGCACATCCATCATTCATTCCAATATTCATCAAATGAACCATTGCAAAGTTTAAAACACAAGAGAATACTTATCTTATGAGAAAGTAGTCCCACGCAACTGGCTATGCAACTGCAACGTTCCACCCAACCGTAGTCCAGTGTGCTCCTCAATCTCTCAGCACCACTGCCACCCCCGAGCTGGGCATGATCTCTACAAGGAACTAGGGAACCGCAGACTCACACATAGCCAAGCATACACCCAGATGAGCCAAGCCAATCTGCAATTGGGTTTGTCAGGCTGCTAGGACATGGAAGGGAAGAATTGCTAAGCTAGTGAGCTCCAGCACAGAGCTAGGGATAACCTTGCAAGATCTATCTAGCTTGGCACCCATAATACCTACACACCTAGCACAAGGAAGTATTCTTTTCACTGCTGTGCAGTCCCTCAAGCCATACCTTCCCTATCTAGTGCTCTCAGGGTATGCATAGAAGAGTAACCAAAGCCCTCTTGATCTTCTTGAGAGGTTGCCTCTCCCACTAGGTTTATCAAGCCACTTTTGTCACTACCACTCCCAGAACTTCAGTTCACAGGTTCAAACCAAAAACGAGGATGCACACAACAGCAGAATAGAATTATGGGGCAGGATAAAACGTTTTTACAGTGAGAGGCATGAGATGGGGTTTCAGCTAACTCAGGAAAACGTGGGAACCCACAAAAACGAAATGGAAAGTTGGTGAATAACCTAGGAAGCCAAATCCATTTTTTTTTTTTAAATGTCTGGACATTCAGGGGCAAAAACGACCTCCCTACAGTCCCCAAAACGTGGCCCTTCTCTCCCAGGCTACTGCATATGCAAAAACGAACTCCCAGGCATGGAAAAATGCAGGATTTGGATGAAAAACATGTAGGGAAAGACCCAACTAGCTCCCCCTGCGTGAATGAGTGAAGACTGCCCATTCGGGATGGCTTTGGGCACCATTTCGTGGGTGATTTCTTGCCCAAGGAGACAAAACACGAATTTCCAGGTTGATGGCTTTCCCATGCACGAAATTGGCTACCATACTTCTTCATTTCCAAGGCATCAACTGCCTTAACCAATTTCTTGGAGGAATTAAATGATTGGGTGCATGAGACAAAAATGGGTAGTTGGTGGTTTATGGGTTTCCCCATTGACACATGGATTAATACCATTGGCTCAAGGGTTTGAATAATTTCCCTCCCTATTCCTTGTAGAAACGTGCCCCATCTCTTTTGTTGCATTGCATAGCTAGTTGGGGTTTTTCCATTAAAATTCGTATTTACATGATGTCTTATATACATTATGCCTATCTAGCACAAGAACCATTGGCATCTATTTTTAATTGTCGATACATGAAACGCTAAATCAACGGTGGGGCCTTGGCCTTGAGCTCCTCACCATGATTAAATTACAATATTCACATCATTTACGATTTAATACAAAGGGGGTCAAAATGGGGACATTACATTTTCCCCTTAGCTCATGGATGAACTCCTTCTTATAGGATTTGGGAGGCCAACTACTAAGAGTGGAAGGTGGATCTAGTTGAGTAAATGGTGGATTAAGGGGTTGAGCCAGGCCAAATAGGGAGGATGAGTTAGGATTCGAGGAGAATCCCAATCCCAAGAAAATATCCCCGAATCTAAGATCCACAATCCAAGCTAAGGATTTGTTAAGGAATTATTGCACCCCATGCACTGAGCAAGGCGCGGAAATGTTGTCCCTCCAGGCCTGCAGGGCACGGAAATGCTGAATTTTTGCGCCTTGCGCAAACACCACAACAAATTTGAATTTTAGGGGGGGTTGTCTTTCGTCTCCATAATTCACTTTTGGGGGCAGTTTTGGCTTTAGCCACGGTCTTTCCAAAACCACTCCCAATAGCACTGACTCTGCAGGTTTGGACTTTTAGGGGCGGTTTTGGAAGAGATCAAAACTGCCCCTAAAGGTAACTTTTGGGGGTGGTTCTAAATCCCCCCTAAAATTCCTTATTACAAACCTCTGGGGGCGGTTACAAACCCCCCTCATAGGTTCCTACGGCGACGGTTACAAACCCCCCCTAAAAATTCATCGAACAACCCTTTGGGGGTGGTCTTAACAAAACCACCATGAATAACACCGATGCTAAAATTTTGGACTTTTAAGGGTGGTTTGGGAAAGATCAAAACTGACGCTAAAAGTGACTTTTGGGGGTGGTCCCCCCCCCCCCCGAAGAAAAAAAAGTGACTGTTAGGGACGATTCTAAACACCCCTCGTAGACACTTATGGAGGCGGTTCAGAACCCCCCCTAAAAGTCCTTATTGCAAACTTGTGGGTGCGGTTACAATCTCCTAGGGGGTTTTAGAACCCCCTTTGTTGTGACATATAAGGGCAATTTCGAACCCTCCTCGTAATGACATATGAAGGCGGCTTAGAACCCCCCTTGTAACAACATACAACGACAATATGAAACTCCCTCTATAAAAATAATAAATCATAATAAAATATATAATTTTATTAAAAATACCAATATTGCAATATAAATAGGGCATGGAGGAATCAAACTACCAACCTCCTGCTTGTAAGGCAGGTGCTCTTCCATTGAGCTAGCACCCTTTCAGAAATGGGGAGAGGAGCAATATGAACATCTAGGTTGTATCATTTGTAATTCTAATAAAATACAATAATAACCAAAGACAACCATGCTTAAAATCCAATTTATTTTCCAAAACACTCTCATAAGCACAAAATCTACCATAATAAGGAAATAAAATATCCAAAACAATTATACAATCTATTAAAGTGGTCTGCAAAAGGTTCTTACCACAAGATAATGTACTGATGCATACCTACTAACTTGAATTTGAGGCCTAATCACAAGGATATTACCAAGTGAAATTAAGCCATTTGATACTTCTAGTGGTTGTTTTAGTTTGGGTTTAGGTATGATATCCTAGTCCAACAGGGAGTGAGAAATAATGTCACTTAGTTCAACAAAGGTAGAGTATATGGAAGACAATTCTGCTAGTTGTAAATCTATTTGGATTTGCAAGTTGATAGTGGAGTTGATCGATTAGATGTTGGAGCCCAGTGTGGTACACTGTGACAAGCAGAGTTGTATAAAAATGTTTGAGAATCTAGTATTTCATGATCTCTCCAAGCACATAGATTGGTACCATTTCCTCAAAATCAAGGTTAAGAAGGGAGCCATTATTCTTGAGTAGCTTCCTTTAGATTCACAGGTTGCAGATATTTTAACAAAGGTGTTGGAAAAGGGTAAGTTTGAGATGTTGAGCGAGAGTCTAGGTTTGATGGAGTACAACTTCCTTGCAAAAGGGGAGTGTTAGATTTTTCTTGTTGCTTGGTATATGTATCCCCACCAGCATGGAGCACTTTGTTGGTTATGTGCAAAGAGTGAGGACACATCAGCAATAGTAGGATCCTTTATGGGGGGCAATAGATATATGTAGAAGTTGAGGTTGTTTTCATCCTTCCTATTTTCTAAACCTGCTTTTCTATTTTTAGAAAAGTGGTTTTGTGTATATAGTTGACTGCTTTTTGTCCATTATTAGAATATATGCCTTTTTCCATGCATTTTTCATATTTTGATTCTATGAGGAGGGTGTTGATCCCTAGGACGTTGCACATGATTTTATGTGCTAAATACTCCAACAGTTCTCTCCTATCTAGGAAACCTCCTCCAGCTATTCTTTGTGCACTATTCTAGGCTAAATTTATGGTTGGAACTTGGGGGTTACCTCTAAGTTTATGGCTTCTAAATTTGTAAAACTCTTTCCTTCATCTTTCAAAGAAGTCAGAGTGGGTGTTAATGTTCGGTCAGCTTTTGTCGTAGAGCTAGTGATTAGAAGGTAGGGTTTTGAGCTAAATCATTGTATTTCTTCCACTGAAAAGAATACAAAACGAGGTTTGAGAGATCAGGTTTGTATACTTGCCATTCATATTTTAGTGTTATTTGTTTGTAATTTACATCATTCCAAATTTACTATTTTGATTGGTGCTTAGGTATGAAGCCTCCTAGATCTGAGGGTTTAAATTCTGGTTTCAGAATCTTCCTACCATGGTTTGAAATTTAACAGAGTTGTTGGCTTGTGAGACAAATGAAACTGTCAGGCCATGAGACAAAATATTGTAGCATTTGTTGCAGGCAACATGGACACATAAAATGTGGCATCTTCATGAGTATTCAATTTTCATTTTCATATGATAGTTCTGTATAAATAAATTTGAAATATTTGCAAATGCTCACATTGTGAAGGTCGTTGAAACACTGTAACTAACGTCTATTGTAGAAACACAATGCATGGGAACCCAAATAGTAATTCTTTCTAAGAGAAACCTGTTGAGTTTTAGCAACTTGGACAAGCCCTTGTAACTAGTATGAGCATGGGGTTTATGCTAAGCTTGAGTTCCCATTTTTTTTTCTCTTAGAAAGAATTACTATTTTTTTTCGAGGTGTGCTTATTTTTATTATAGTCAGACTCTTTGCAGTCACTTGTCACATACCATCTAGGGATTGTTTTTATCCAGCAAATTTACTCTCTAGGATCTACAAGGTATCATTAAATATGAAGATCTACCAAAAGTGAATAATTTTATAAATGGACCCATTTGGACGGATTGGAAATAGGCTAATAATAAGCCATATTTTTAATATAACAACAAAAACTTGTCCTTTTTCATACAGAAGAAGACCCCACTAGTCTCAGTTTTCAATGCAATATGGTCTTCTTTAGATGGTGAATTTTAATGGATTGCCTAAACAACCAATGGCTGATCCTACATGACCTCTCCTACAAAATCAAATTATTCTCATGGATATCATTGTACCAAGGGTTTCCTACAGAATCCACACTTTGACAGAAGTGGAATTGCAGATGACAAGTGCATTTATTGTGGCAAACCTAAAACCGTCAAGCACCTCTTCTAGGAATGTTCCTTCTCACATCACTATTGGAAAATAGTTTAGAATAAATTATCTTCCTTGCTTTAAGGAAACATTCATTGGTAGGAATCCATGCTTGAAGATTGTAACTTGCTCGTTTTCAGACATTACACTTTCCTTTGACAATGCCTACAAAATTTTGTTCTTTATTCTCTCTGGAAATCGTGTTAGAAGTATTCCTTCAAAGAGGATGTAAGTGATGTCTCAAATTTTTAAAACTTGGTAGTAGATTAAGTAAATTCCCAGCTCAAATTCAAGGGCTTTTGTTGATACAAGATGTTAAAAACTGTATTTGTCAGTGCATATACTCAGACATTATAGCAACATTACTTACATTAAGGTAGTTATTTCTCTATCTTTATCATATATGATATTATGTAAATATATGATGTTGTGTGTAAGATACGTCATATTTCCTCCAAAAAACACAGAAGTCAAACACACGTTAAAGCCAAGGACTTTCTGCTGATACTAGATGACAAAAATGTATCTATTAGTGCATACTCATACCTTAATGAAACATTGTTTGCATTAAGATAGCTTTCTCTCTATCTTGTACATATTCGACCTTATGTAAATCTATGAATTTTTGTATAAGGTAAGTCATATTTTCTCCCCAAAAATATAGAAGTCATTTTATTGAGTCAAAATCATGGCCATATGGAAAAAGACTAGTATTAATTTGACAAATCATACATTGAGTAAACCCATTTGAATGAACTTACAAAAATGTATAATAAGCCAATATCACAAAAAAAAGAATGTAAACCTTGAAACAATTACGATCTAATAAAAAACATTGATTCTAACCAATAAAGAGAAACATTACCTCATGAAAGATAACATACAAATATAAAAGATAATTGATTTGACAAAATCATCACTGACGAAAAAGTAAGACATTTTGATAAGAAATTCTTGACAACAAGGACCAAAGCTAATGTGTACATTTGGTTCACGTTTCCTTAACATGAAGACCAAAAGATATAATAATGAGAAAAAAATTAAGAGAAACTAACCTTTCCTTCAGGTATAAACGTGTCAAATCTCATATGTACTTCACTCACTGTACTCTCACCAGAACCACTGTCTACCAAAACAAATCTCCTAAATTCTGACTTGGCCTATACGACACCCAAACCACATGTCAAGAATAAAAACCATTGCAATATAAACTCAAGTTTAAGAATGGTACACAAATTTTCCATTTGTCCCAAATTCCTTTAAGGAAATGAGAACATGAAACAAGCACATTTATTTTCCTATGATTACAATATACAAGTAATGTATGGAAAATGTTATTGCAACTCTATATATCGATTCTTCACCCTCAATGATTGTTTTGGGAAACTAATAATATGGTTATATGAACAAACCAACAATCTACATTCCTATATCCTCAGAATTAATTAATCAATGAAATATAGAGGGTGGAGGCTACTTAGGCAGTTTTACTAGAAGAGTTTATACTTGGCCAAATCCTTCAATTTTCAAGGTGAATTTTTATTTCACCCAAAAACTGAAGCTATGATACCATATAATAGTATCCATTTAACTGATCTCATCACAATTGGTTTCACCTTCAGATTCATCATCCTCTAACCTTAGAGGACATTTTATTGAATTGGGTTCCCAACCAGTAAAACAGCTCGAACCCTTGTTTTTGTAGACCTATATATTTATCCTCAAACACTCTTAAAGGAAACTAAGACCATGGTCATATGCGTAAGTCAACAAGATACATCATGACACTCTCAGAGAATTTTTATCATTAACTTATGAGCTATGGTGGGAATTTTCTTAGAGCAACTTAGACTAATTTTCCAATACTTAGTCAATTTCAAGAGTTTCACCATACTGTCAAACCTTTATATAATGATGTCAAATTGTAATAATGACATCATGAAGGTACTAGACCAACATCAGATGGATTTTCAAACTAATCATATGATTAGACCCTACTTGCATCTTGTATAGTCTCATACCATTTGATAAATTTATTTACAAAATGAGAACATATGGCATGCATTTATAAATGGCTTTTTAAACTTCTGGGTTATACACTTAGATAGTTTTTCAAAGCCCTAGGTCAAATAAGATGATTTTTATTTTCACCAATATTGGATATATGAAGCATCCAAAGCATGGGGGTCATCATGCATATTCCATCCATGTCAATTCCATCCTATGCAACCTCATTGTAATGTACCAATTCAAATAAATCACTAGAAGGGAAAATTCCACCAATCTACTAGTTCCCTAGGTTGGGGTGGAAACATTTAGATTTGGAATAAGGGAGCTATAAAACCCCAAATGGACATTAGCTTGACACAAATATATTAAAAGGGGATAAATATATTTATAATAGTAAAATAAGGTGGCACTCGGTCATGAGGGCACATTGGTGGTGTGGGACCCACACAAAGCAAGATTCCCCATGCCACATGGCATCCTACTGTCACACATTCGAATCGAAGGTGGAGTCTAAGGTTGTTGGGGGATTTGGAAGGGAATTATACTTGGAATGACTCAATTAGGGTCTAATTTGAGGGGAAGAGTAACTCCCATGGAAGAGGAAGAGGCATCTTGGAGGTATTGTGACACTTGGGCAAGGTTCCCTAGATTCTAAGACAACAATGATGAAGATGCTATGACACTTATGACAAGGATTGGACCTGATTTCTGACATATGACCTATATGACATGTCAGGGACAAAAATATCCTTCAAGAAGGTGCACAAGGGATTTAGGTTAGCAAAAGATTCCCCATTTGAATTGATGGAAGAGGGAGGCTAGGAATTGTTGGACAAATGGCACTCATTGGAATCTCTTCCCAATTTCAGGTGACATGAAGCTCTTGGAGGGAATTCGAACCATGGAGGGTTTGGAAAGATAATAAAATACAATAAAAAAGAGAGATAGGAGATTTTGATCATTTCTGATTTGGTAACTGGGAGAGCATAGCTTGTCCATGCAAGTTGAGTTTTTATTCTACTTGCCTTAGCACCAATTTTGAGGGTGAAAGATTCCCATCCTAATTGGAAACTGGAGAGGCCATTAATACCTTTCATTTGGAGATAAAATGGATTTATTTGTTACAGGTTGAAGCTATAGGGATTCTCATGATCACTTCTTCTTCAACTTGTTCCCACATCTCTCTCACTTTTCTCTTCATATTCTTGCTCTTGGAGGAATGATGCACATGGTGAAATGATGATCTCTTTGGGGAAGTACAAGGGGACCCATTTACATGTAATATGATGTATACACTCTTTTTTTATGCTCAGATGAACCTCAGATCTAAACTCCAAGTGACACTATGAAAAATTGCCAAACTATGTATGAATGGTGCCATTTTCCCATAAATCTTGTTGTAGAAGCTTGAAGTTGTTTGTTATGGATTTTTTTTAGTCAATATCAGTGTTTTTATTGGTTTTTGGAGATAAATTAATGTATTTAATAAGTTTAATGAATCTTATTCAAGTATTTGAAATATTTCTTTCAAATTTCATAGCATATTATAGCGTTTTTCGCTCATTTCCCCCTACGTGATGATATGTTTACAAATATTTGATTTATGGGAGTTGTAGAAGCATTTAGGAACTGATTAATGATGCATTTGGGTGACCATTGAAGTCATATAACTAATACATGTCTCTTTTCTGAAATTTGGGAGGTTCGTACTACATTTGGGAAGCCATTAGTGACCTCTACCCTAGGGGGTTTGAACCTCGAAATTACTAGAAAATTCCCCATTTTCTCCTGATTACAAATGAAGGTTTCAGAGGTATTTTGAGAATATACAAGCACCTATAAGCTTCATTTTTATGTCATAATACCCTTAAAATGACTTCAGACTGAACTCGAGAGCCTTAGGATCCATTTGGAAGCACTCGATTCATCACTAGTCCAATGTTCGAATTTACCAAAACATTGCAATTTTTCCATTTTTTCCAAATTATTAAAAAGGGACACTACAAGTGGTATCAGATCATATTCCTTGAACCTAGTTTGGGTGATGATTTATGAGGTCAATACGTCATCCCCCACCCTTAGACACAGAAACTGAAAGTACCTTTGGTGAAGAGGAAGAAGAAGGAGAAGAGGTGCACTATGTTGAGACTATGACTAAGGATGAGAAAGGAACTTCATATATGGAGGAGAAAGAGGATTTTAGGAAATTCATGAAAGAATTTTTTGAGGACATCACAAGGCAGATAATACAAGGGTTCGAATTGATGGCAAGTCAAATTGGTAGCAAATTGGCAATAGCAGTTAGCAATAGTTCCCCTAGTGAGGAAAATAAGGCATTTGGTAGAAGCATTTTCTCAAGGACAGGGCCTCATAATCGACCTAATGAATTTCAGATCTTAATAAGATCCAACATACCCAAGTTTCTTGAGACTAAAGAGGACCTTTACACGAAATATGGAATGCAAGAAGTTCTAGCAGAATGGCAGTAGTTGAGTGAATATTGTAGGAGGACCCTACCATTTGATCAATTCTTTACTGTCTCAAACAAGCTCAAGATGAGAGGAGGAAATAGAACTACTTTCCAAAAAAAATAATTGAATTATTCCATAGGTAAACTGACCCTTCCTACTTTGATGGCTCATCTCAAGGTTCTGCAAATACTTGGATACAAAAGTTAGATGTATATTTTCAGTTGAATCCAATGGTTGAAGAGGATGCTCTAAAAATGGCTATTTTTCATCTTGAAGGAGAAGCCGATGATTGGTGGTTCCATGGGATGAAAACCTTGGGACATGATCAGGTCACAACGTATGAAGAATTTGTTAACAAGTTATTGGAAAGATTCAAGCAAAAAGACCCTGAAATGCCTTTCAAGGAACTAGCACAGTTGAAGCAAATTGGAACCCCCGATGAGTACATGTTGGAATTTAAAAAAATATCAGTTAAGGTGGATGATATATATATGGTTAGATTGTTATTTCAATTTACTGAAGGTTTGGCTAAACCTTTGAAGGGTTTAGTTAAATCCCACAAAGATATTTCATTGAAAGATTCCATGAACTTGTTAAGATATCTACAAAACGTACTACCTATGACAAAGTATCCCCCCAAGCCCATCTTTCCTTCGAAGTTCATATTTGACAAGAAGCCATGGAAAAAAGATGCATTTGGAAAAGATAAGAAAGAGGGACCAAGCAAGGAAGAACTCAGAAGAAACAAACTATGTTACACATGCTTCCAACCATGGGTACCAGGGCATAAATGTGCTAAGGGGAAAGCACAATTCATTGAATTATTTTCTGATAGTGAAGGTGAATGGGACATGGAGGAAGAAGAACATATTTCAGCCCAAGAAGAGGAATATGACACAACAGAAGAAGATCATCCATCACTTGACAAAGGGAGAATGACAGTGCTTTCAGGAGTGCCTCGTTTTCACACCATTCGATGCAAGGGAGTGGTACAAGGGAAAAGAGTTTCGATATTTGTAGATGGAGGAGCCACTCATAAATTCATTGATGCAACCTTTGTGGAGAGGATAAATATACCTACTGAATCATTTTGATGGGTTCACAGTCATCATTCCATGTAACAATTCTATGGAATGCAAAACATGGATTCCAAAGCTACAACTCACCATAGGTAATTACACATTTTCTAATTGCATTTATGTGGTGGATGTTGCTGATAAAAATGTGATATTTGGAGTGCAATGGTTTTACTCTATAGGGGAACACACGTTGAACTACCAAATACCTGAAATGAAATTCAAATATTCGGAAGGAAAAAAAAGGGTAGTGAGAGGAATGCACACCTACCCGAATCAAGTGGTGTCTTGCCACAGTATGAGGAACATATTGAGGCAAGGGGATATTGAATGGGATGTTGAATGTTTCATCACTCCCCCCAAGCCAAACAGAAAGATTTCATAACATACAAGGGAGATAAGGAAACTACTACACAAGTATGAAAAGGTTTTTGGAGACCTTACTCCTGGAAGGCCACCTGATAGAGGGGTTGAGTACACCATTATTTTGGAGGTGGGTACTTCACCTATACAAATACCACCATATAGACACCCAAAAATTTCCAGAGATGATATTGAGAAGTGTATTCAAGAGCTCTTGGGATTGGGATTCATTATACCAAGCTCAAGTCCCTATGCTTCTTCAGTGTTTTTGGTGAAGAAAATGGATGGAACCCTAAGGATTTGAATTGATTTTAGAGCTCTAAAAAATAACACAATAAAGAATAGATATCCCATCCCTATAATAAATGATCTCATGGAAGAGATATTTGGAGCAAATTTCTTCTCCAAAATTGATCTTAGATCCGGTTACCATCAGATTCAAATGAAGGACAACGTGCAAAAAACTGCTTTTAGATGTCACTATGGTCATTTTGAATTTCTTGTCATGCCTTTTGGTTTGACCAATGCTCCAGCCTCTTTCAAATCATGCATGAAAAAAATATTGTGCAAGCAGCTCCGTAATTTTGTTTTGGTTTCTTTTATGATATTTTGATTTATAGTAAGGTATGGGAGGAACATTTGCACCATTTAGAAGTTGTATTGAAAATCTTGCATGAACAATCTTTGTTTGATAAGTTGTACAAGTGTGAATTTGGGTTGAGATAAGTTTTGTATCTTGGGAAAATCATTGGGAAAGATGGAGTAAAGGTACAATTGGATAAAATAAAGGCTATTCTTGAATGGCCAACACCCAAGAACATCACTGAATTGAGAGGCTTCATTGGGATATGCACTTACTAAAGGAAGTTTGTGAAGGGGTTTTCCAAACTAACTTCTCACCTTACTGATTTGAACAAGAGGTATGCTTTCAAATGGGATGAAGAGGATGAAAAGGATTTCCAAATAATGAAAGAGGTAATGAGTAGTTCTCCAGTACTTGCATTACCATATTTTTCTAAACCATTTCATTTGGAATGTGATGCATCGAGACTCAAGGAATAGGGGCGATCCTAAAGAAAAATCAACACCCCATAGATTTTGAGAGAAGAAAATTGCAGCCATATGAGAAGCTCTACTCCATATATGACAAACAAATGTTAGCCATCATGCATGCCTTGGCCAAGTTTAGACAATATCTAGTTGGGAATAAGTTTGTGGTCAAAACTGATCATAACAGTTTAAACCATTTCCTCATAGAAAAGGATCTCAATGAATGACAAAAAAAAAGGGTAAGTAAGGTCTAAGATTTTGATTTTAACATTGAATATGTAGAAGGGAAGAATGATATTGTAGCAGATGCATTGTCTAGGAGACCTTCATTTTCCCTTATGGACATTTTGAAAGATTGGAAAGATATGCTAATAGTAGAATATGCCAAAGACAGCTTTTCTTGTGGTATCTTAGATGGGGTCAAAGGAGATTATATATACAATATATTGAATGGCCTAATCTACTATAAGGACCGAATATACTTGGTTCATGGTTCTAACCTAAAGCACAATATCTTGAAGGAATCTCATGATTCTCCTTTAGCAGGCCATCCTGGTTTCTTTAAAACATATAGGAAATTAAGACAAAGTTTGTCTTGGAAAGGGCTGAAGGAATATGTTCTAAAGTATGTGAATGAATGCAATATATGCCAGCAAAACAAAGTTGAACACACCCATCTTGCTAGTCTATTGAAACCATTGCCCATTCTAGAACAAAAATGGGAAAGCATCTCAATGGTTTTCATCACAGGTTTTCCCAAGGCTTTGAGTAAGGATTGTATATATGTTGTGGTAGATAGACTCACCAAATTTGATCATTTCTTTTATATTACATCATATTTCACTGCTGCACAAGTGGTTGATCTATTCTTTAGAGATATTTTCAGATTGCACGGACTTCCCAAAAACATTGCGAGTGACAGGGATAGAAGATTTATGAGTGTTTTTTTGAAATAACTCTTCAAGTTGGTGGGAACTCAATTGAATCCTAGCACAATCTATCACCCTAAACATGATGGCCAAATAGAAAGGATGAACCAATAGTTGGAGGGGTACTTGAGGAACTATGTTGGTGAGCAGCAGAAAGCATGGGTTAAATGGCTACACTTGGGTGAGTTTTGCTACAATACTACTTTCCATATGTCCATTTGCATGTCTCCTTTAAAAGAAATTTATGTTTATGAGGAACTCACCTTTGTTGAGCACATTGTTGGTGATAGTAGAGCCCCAAAAGCTAAATATTGGGTTGAGAAAAGTCAAGAGATTTTGAATCTTCTAAAAGACAATTTGTAGGTTGCCCAAAATCAACAAAAACAGTATACGGATCAACATAGGGAGGAAATAAATTTTCAAGTGAATGATCTGGTTTATTGGAGGCTACGTCCATATAAGGAAACCTCCTTAAAATGGAAAGGATCAAAAAATATTAAACCAAGGTATTATGGTCCATATAAGATAGTTTGAAAAGTTGTGGAGGTAGCTTATGAGTTAGAACTTTCGGAAGGTAGAAAAATCCACAATGTATTTCATGCTTCATGCCTTAAGAAGGCTATTGGTTAGCAAATTTATATTTCGGAAACACTCCCTCCATTAGATGATGAAGGACAACTCAGACTTATTCTAGAAAAAAAATTTGAAGGCAAGAGAAACGAAATTGAAAAGGATAACCATAAGAGAATACTTGATAAAATGGAACGATTTGCCAAGTGAGGATGCCACATTGGAAGAGGAAAAAATTTTGCAGCATCCCAATTTGGAATTGCTTGAGGGAAAGCAATCTTGGGTGGGGAGGACTGTAATGTCCCCATTCAAATAAATCACTAGAAGGGAAAATTCCACCAATCTACTAGTTCCCTAGGTTGGGGTGGAAACATTTAGATTTGGAATAAGGGAGCTATAAAACCCCAAATGGACATTAGCTTGAAAAAAATATATTAAAAGGGTATAAATAAATATTTATAATAGGAAAATAAGGTGGCACTTGGTAATGCCGACACATTGGTGGTGTGGGACCCACACAAAGCATGATTCCCCATGCCACATGGAATCCTACTCTCACCCATTCAAATCCAAGGTGGAGTCTAACGTTCTTGGGGGAGTTGGAAGGGAATTATACTTGGAATGAATCAATGAGGGTTGAATTTGGGAGAAAGAGTAACTCCAATGGAAGAGGAAGAGGCATCTTGGAGGTATTGTGACACTTGGGCTAGATTCCCTAGCTTTTATGACAACAATGATGAATATGCTATAACAATTATGACAAGTATCAGACCTGATTGCTGACATATGACCTATATGACATGTTAGGGATAACAATAGCCTCCAAGAAGGCGCACAAGGGAGTTAGGGAAGCCAAATATTCCCCATTCAAATTGATTGAAGAGGGAGGCTAGGAATTGTTGGACGAGTGGCACTCATTGGAATCTCTTCCCAATTCGAGTTGGCATGAAGATCTTCGAGAGAATTAGAACCATGGAGGACTTGGAAAGATAACAAAATAAAAAAGCAAAGAAGGATGGGATCTTTTGATCATTTCTCATTTGGTAATTTGGCTTGTCTATGCAAGTTGAGTGTTTTTTCTACTTTCCTTAGCACCAATTTCAAGGGTGAAAGATTCGCATCCTAATTGGAAATTGCAGAGGCCATTAAGACCTTTCATTTGAAGCTGAAATGGATTCTTTTGTTACAAGTTGAAGCTACAGGGATGGTTGTGTTCACTTCTTGTTCAACTTGTTCCCACATCTTTCTCACTTTTCTCTTCATATTCTTGCTCTTGGAGGAATGATGCACATCGTGAGATGTTGATCTCTTTGGGGAAGTCCAAGGGGACCCATTTACTTGTAATATGATCTATAAACTCTGTATTTTATGCTAAGATGAACCTCAGATCGAAACTCCAAGTGAAACTATGAAAAAATGACAAACTATGTATGAATGGTGTCGTTTTCCCATATATCTTGTTGTAGAAGCTGTTGACATAAACCCAGTCGACAGGGGTTCCCAATGTTGTTGACACCAGACCACCGATATCTCCCTGGGCAGCCGCCCAGACAGGTTTTACCCCGTCCAGCAACACCTGCAGAGCAGATGAGGTCTCACCCGAGATGTTCAAGGGAGAGTCGACGGAACCATGTTTCCACTGAATGAAGGAGGATGATGCGGCTGAATTACCCAACTTATTGCAACATTTACGAAATAGATCTAATCATTTAACTCAAGAATTATTCATATTCATGACATCATTCAACACAACAAGTCATAATTATGATTGGTATAACAGTAAAGCATTAACCGCAACAAGGAAACATCGCATCATTCATATATTCATATTGCGAAATGCATTACCATAAATAAATAGGAAAACACAGGGATTTCTCTCAATAACTCTGTCACATCATATTAACTCTGCAAAAACCCAGATACAAAATATTCAGTCTTCGGCTCATACTTTGCAAAAGACAGATCCAACAGATATCTCCAGATCTAAGACATATGATCCACCATTATCCAAGATACCCAAGATGATTCAACACTTACAAATCTATGTCTATTTATAGCCTTCTGCCTTTACATTGCTTGTCCACTTTATAACTACTTCCTAACCGAAACTTTGAGCAAATGACCCAAAATCTATCTATTGTTGTCCAAATGACCCAAAAACCCGCATACTGTGGTACAACTAACCAAAAATTACATAAAATATCATCATCTCCACTCAACTTTCTGCCTTTCGATGTATTGCAGCACTCGCGGGGCTGCGACAATGACCCATCCTAACCGCCTGCCAACAAGCCCCCATCACAATCTTGTGGCTTTCCCTCCAGCCATGTCATGCAGGCAAGGTTTACACAGACTCTTCTATGGCTGAACTATGTTTCTCCAACTGTTCTTGCTATCTAGATCACGCTGTGTTGTCCTGCTCCTTCTGCTACACTGACCGTCGGCTCGCTGTCATGTACTTCTCACCCAAAAGTGGTCATCCTCTGGCTTGCTGTCATTTACTTCTCAAACTCATCCTCTAGTCTTCAGGAATCTGGTGCAGACTGAGGAGAATTTTACGAACAACACTGAGGTCCAAAAGAGGCCAACAACTCTGGCACATCTGTTTCACACTGGTAAGCATGTACTACTGAGACTAGGGGCGGCCACCCCCATCATATTTGTGGTCACAGGGACCACAAAACTTCAAACTACCACCATATTCCTAGACATCTTGGATGAGATGAAATTTTTGTAACACCCGAGTGTCCGTGGCGCTGCTTTCTCCAGGCGCTCATGCACACTCGTCATTCAAGCCCTCACCACACCTGATGTGCTACCACATGAAATGAAATGGATCATTTCCATAGCCTCCTTAGAATTCCTAACTTAGCTAGATGCCTGACCTTCTCGCAGCATAAATACCTCTTAACTGGAAATACCTCTGTGCTTTGCTATCCTCCGGTTCCTATATTTATGCATCGCCCTCGTCCAGACGTCTGCCTCAATAGTCATTTGCAAAACCTGTTCACGTAAGGTGCCAATCATAGAATTCCACTGTCTCTTATGTGTATAGACCAGACTTCTGACTTGCGGAGTGGCAACCATACTTCCACCAGCTTCCATTCATGGCAAAGCATGCAAACCATCACCCTGGGTACCACCGGCCATGCTGCGACGGTGTGCCCTTCGTGTCAAACATGCGTACTTTTGGTGGAAATCCGAGCCAACTAACGATTATACCTTCCAAAAGAAAAGGTTTCGTTTGCTAATGATTCGTAATGATTCCTTATTTGACCCGGTTGCAACGCAGAAACTGTCACAACCCTACTGCTATCTTGCGACGCAAGCCTTCCTACGTGCGCATTCCATCTTTGCTGGTGCGCCATCTTACCACCAAACATCCTGCACATTTTTTTTTCCCGATGCAACTCAGGCATCACGCTGCTCCGAGCCTGACCTATAGGGCTTCAACCTGCTACCATTGATCAACGTTGGGAGAATCAATCCGTCTAACTGCTGCAACTAGACTGCCCCTCCTGAAGTAATGCTACTGACGCGATATGGGCCAATCTAGTGCATATACAACTTCCCTGGATGCTTCATAAACTTGCTATCATACAACAACACCAAGTCATTCTGCTGAAACTGTTTATTTTTTATGTGGCGATCATGCCAAGCCTTCTCACGATCCTTCTCTAGGCTTTGGTGGAACCCTGTGATGAAGTGATCTTCTTCAAGTTATACTAGCTCCGCTAGACATTCACCTAATGTCGCTTCATCATCCATACCAGTTGCCACCGCGACGCGCAGACATGGAATGATGTATTCCATTGGCATAATCGCTTCTTGCCCATATACCAACCTGAATGGTGTCTGTCCCATCAGTCTTTTGGATGTGGTGCGATTCGCCCACAAGACTGCTGGGATCTTTAGATCCCAGTCATCACGGTTTGCATTTCACACCTTTGTCAGCGCGTGCTCCAGAACCTTGTTAAACTCTTCCCTTGTACCATTTGCTTGCGGATGATATAGCGTGCTCTTCTTGTGCTGTATCAATAGTTCTGTTGTTAATGCATTGATGGTGCGATTGATGAAGTGACTGCCTTGATCGCTCATCAACACTTTCTGGTAGCCAAACTGAGTGACAATGTTCTTGAATAAGAAGCGTGCTACGCAGCGGTGCAATCGATGACTGGTGTAGCCTCTGCCCATCTTGTCAAATAATTTGTTTCCGTAATAATGTATCTTGCACCAGTGTGCTTCCCGGGTTGGTTGATAGGGACCACGAAATCCACTTCCCATTTTTCAAATGGCTGCAGTGTCACTTGAGGTTGCAGCGGCATCTCATCCCTCTTGGAGGGCTTCCCGGTTCTTTGACAAACATCGCAGGACCGTGCATAGTCTGTCGCATCGTTGTGTAGCGTGGGCCACCAAAGTCCCGCATGAAGCACCTTCCTGGCAGTCGCACGACCACCATAGTGCCCCCCAGCCACTCCCGCATGCACTTCTGACAAGATCTGCCGTTGCTCATGAGGCAAAACACAATGCTGCAATATCTCATCTGAGCCCAATTTGTATAACTCGCCCGCAATCAGTTGGAAATCAATGGCCTTGACTACCAACTGTTTCTTCTGACTGGTTGTAAATCCCTCCGGTGCGGTACCTATCGCCAGGAACTGAATGTTGTCTTCATAATATTCATCAGCTACCTCAACCTTAAATAGTTGCGCATCAGGAAACCCATCGCCAATGTTGGTTGGCTCCTCCCTGTCTCAATCCATGACAGATGATCTGGTCCTGCGTTCATACGTCCTGCCTTCACAATTACTTCAAAATCGAACTTCTGAAATAGAAGTAGACAACAACATATCTTCCCCCGCATTACAGGCTTATTGACCAGGTATTTCAATGTAGAGTGGTCTATAAACATCTTAAAGTGTCATCCCAGTAAGTAGTGTCGAAAATTCTGCAATGCATAGACCATCGCTAGACCTTCCCTCTCTGTTGTGGTATAGTTCCTTTCTGCAGATGATAACTTTCAACTAGAAAACGCGATGGGGTGATCAATGAGATGGGGTGATGCAAGTCCCCTTCCCTAGGTTGCAGGCATCGACATGGACATGGAACTCCTTGCTCCAGTCCGAGAATACCAGTATTGGCGTTGAAGCCATCTTAGCCTTCAAAGTTTCAAAATTGCATTGACATTCAGGACTACACTGGAATACCGCATCTTTCTTCAACAACTTCTCCATAGGGGCCATGATGGCTGCGTAACCCCTGATGAACTTGCGATAATACCCATTGTGGCCTAACGTCGCTCTCAACTGCTTGACATTAATCGGTGGTGTTAAGCTCAGAATGTGCGCAATTTTTGCTGGGTCGACTAACAATCCTTTCTTGCACATAATGTGACCCAGTAATATTCCAAATGGTGCACAGAAGATGCACTTCTTTAAGTTCAACGATATATGATGCTGCTGACAACTCTCCAACATCAACCGCAGATTTTCCAGATGATCATTGATCAAACCATAGATGGTCCAGTCATCCATGTACACCTGCAAAAACCTTTGGATGAAATCCCAAAAAGAAGCAACAACAACCCACAAAAATATTGCACATGCATTCTTCAGTCCAAAAGACATCACTGTGTACTGAAAACAGCCCCATTCGGTCACAAAAGTTGTCTTATGGCGGTCTTCCTTCGTGATGCAGATCTGATGATATCTAGAGAACCCATCCGTGAAAGAATACATCTCTTGGCCTCCCACGCCTTCGAGCACCTCATCAGTAAATAGGGTTAGAAAGGGATCATGCAAGCAGGTGTCATTCAAATTCCGCAAATTGACACAAATGTGCACTTTGCCGGTCTTCATGTCCTACACCACAATAGGACTGATCCAATCCGACTCTTCAACCGGTTCAATAATACCACCATCCAACATGCGATCAAGTTCTACCTTGACCCTCTCCTTATGGTGCGGATTTAGTCGATAGGGTTGTTTCCTGATTGGTTTAGCATCTGGTTTCAACGGAATCTTCATCTTCCCCAAATCGCCCAAGATTCCCTTCATCTCAAAAAACTTCGTAGGGAACAAGTCTTGGAATTCATGTAGCAAGTCAGTGACCTTTCCCATCATCTCATCATCCCAATAATCCCCAACATTCATGAACTTTGGACTATCTACTGTCCCAATGTTGACCTTCCAGAGCTTCAGCAGTTGACTGATCGGATCACTTGGTGCATCAGGTGCTACAATATAGCGACTTCCTTCGGACTCCGGAATATTAACATTCCTTAGATCATCACCATCTTCTGGACGACTACTGATATTATAACATTCCATCATGGACTACATCTTGCAGTCCATATGTGGATCTGCAGGATATGCCACGGGGACAACCTTCAAAACTACATCGCGGATGAACTGCAAAGCATTGTGGACATCCAGGTTGGCATTCACAAAATTGAACGTATGAGTAAAACAAAATGTCAACTCCAACCAAGTAGTAATTTCTTCTCTCAATTCATTAGCAGTATACCATGATCGTGGCATCTCGTCTAGCGTATGGATGAAAGCATGGAACCACTCATCCTTGGGTCACAATGCCCATAATGTCTGACATTCCATCAAATGACTGCCAGGGTCATTCCTTCCATCATATTTTCTTGTATGGTAAACTTCGGTGTTGCCAAAGCGAATCACCATCAATCTCCTGCACTGCGACCATCCGTCGATTGATTTCTTGTGTGTCTCCCACCAGCGTGTTGGAGCATCCTTCAGTGCTTCTTCCAATGCCAGCAGTCGATGTGGTTCGGAAACCTTTTCTTCAAACACCACGAGAAGCTCGGACAAGTCAGGAAACCCCTCATATACTGTCAGTGCAATAGTCTCAGTTGCAACGCAAAATAATGACTGCATGACTAAGCCACACTTGCGGAGCGACACCTCGTGCAAGCGATTCTCCCAATTTTCTAACACGCCATCAAAGTCAGAAGATGCAGAGCTGAAACTGTGCCACCCAAGCTCACCATCGGTAGTCGAATGAATATAATATTTTGAAATATTGAATGCATGGTCCCATCCGTTGGGATCTTCATCTTTTACCGGTTGTTATCAGACAATCTACCAAAGACGGATCTAATGCATGATCTCCCTATCCCAATTCGAGTCTAGAACAAATCAAATAGAATATAGATCTACTTTCCTAGATCAATAGAAGTGCAAACTAGTGGATAGATAACTTACATCAGATTTGTAGATCCCTTGCTCTTTGTTGATCCAATGCTCCAGCATTGTCAGATCTCTAGCTACAAGACCCTGTTGAACATATATATTCTAACAAATAGTGAAAGCATACATTTCATATGATTGATCTAAGTTTATAGTTAAGGAAGAAAACTCTAAACATCATCATCAATGAGACGACAGTTTATGGAAAAGATTATATTAGCTGTATAAAAGTGGGAATACATAGAAAGGATGAAGATACAACCAAAGCCTCAACGTTGCATCCTCCATACAACATGTCCAAGCCAAGCCTCCAAGATGGTACAAGATTCCTAATCACCAATATGGGTTCTACCAGCATAAGGGTACCATAGACCTTCCCCCCTCTCATGGAGAGAGTGGGTGTTTATATAGGGCTAAAGAGATAGGGTAGGTTGAGGATTAGGGGGAGATGGTTAAGTGATCTTCCCATTAGGTTAGGAACCGAATTCCATCTCCCCTAGAGGCTAGGGATAGGGCTCCACATCACTCATCTTCGAGAATGGGCTCTAAGATACTCTTTTATCCAAACAACTGACATCGTCACAGGTTGCATTAGGACAACTTGTGACGTCACATGTTGCACAAGGGCAGACTGCGATGACCTTGAAAAGTAGGTCAGTTAAGCCCTCCAATCATGGAAAACTTCAGGGATGTGTTTTTACTCTAAAATAGGTTTAGTTATAATAGCAAAGAATTTACACAATGGTCAAGATGATGACATTATCACAACGGTCATGATGACAACACTTGGTCATAATGACGATACTTGCAATGGCCATGGTGACAACACTAGGTCAGGATGACGACACTTGCAACACTTGCGACACTTACACAAGGGTGATGACATTTTGGTGTAACACCGGTTCAATATACCTACGTCCCTCAGCCGGATCCAACGGGGCTATGACTCTGAGATCGCGATTTTCAAAGGTCATCATCTGCTTCTTAAAGTTGATCACTGTCATTAGCCCATCCAACGCCCAACAATGTGGGGTAGGAGCTTCCTCCTTCAACTACTTCGATGACATCGAAGTCAGCATATGTATTCATTCCCACAATGTCCATCACCAGCTGTGGAACTCTCCCAATCGGGGTCACCTTGGCCTGATTATCCAGCCGAAGCTATATAAGAGACCAGCTTAATGTGGGACTCCCCATGTTTTGCTAGGACCGCTTGGTTAAGATGTTGACATCCGAATGAAGATCTAGAATAACTGAATCAACATCATAGTCTCCAATTTGAATGTTCATACGCATCTCCTTACCTGTCTTCTGCTGCTGTAGAGAATTTACCACAGACTCGTGCCGTACATTGACCGGTTGCTGCAACAGCCCCGTAATCTCGGCAAGAGCATCAGGATCCCTTGCTAGTGATAAAAAAATATCAAATAATTTCTACAAGGTTCCGGACTACCGCAATGGACCGACTTTTGAAGTGGTGCCCAAAACAGGAGGCATGTCAAAAACAATGGCCTTACCTCAATCATTTTCCATCTCCTGTTGTGCCTGAAAGAATGCATCACGCTCAGAATTGATGTCAAACGACACCTTCTTCTGTCTTGCTAGCCGGATAAGTGGAAGCAGGCTATCTTCTCCTATTGTTGCACCTCCCCGAGTGATAACTGCGACAGCAGCATCTTGTGGCCTTGTCTCTGTAGAAATTATCGCAATCGTCATTCCCTGGGTTTGGTTCGGCGGATTCCCAGGTTGATTCACATTCCTGGTTAGCATTCTGATTCAGACACTAATTCTGATTCTGCGCTAGTTGTTGCACTTGATTCTGCACTGGTTGCTACACCTACTTCTTGTTCTATAGTTGTGGAACATTCCCCGCTTTCCATCACGCAATAAACTGGGGATAATTTTCCACTGTGTGATCTGTAACAAAACAGAACATACACTATGTCTACAACTGTGGGAAATCTCACTGGTAGTGCCCCCATACCCTGCAATGATAGCACTCAATAGTTCCTCGACCTCCTCGTCCTCCTCTGTGACCAAATCCTCTGCCACGTCCGCCTTAGAATCCTCCCTGCCGTTGGTATTGCAGTTGATTAAACTGTTGCTGCATAGGATTCGGTTGCATGTCGTGCCCCTGTTGCACATATTGGGGTTGTTGAACGTACTGTGGCTGCTGTGGAGCCATCTGCATCGGAGTATATTGCAGCATAAATTGTTGTGGTTGCTCCTATGGTACAAACTGCACCTGTGGCTGAGGTAGCCACTGGGCTACCTCTCGCTACGGTTGCGGTTGCTGTACGGCACACTGGTCGTCCTTCACATAGAATGTGTCGTACTTTCTCTCCTGAAGAAACCCATATGCACGGCAATATTTGTCTTCATGTCCCACAGATTTATAGAATGTACAATATGGATTCATCGGTTTTGTGACCATCTTCTGTATGTATTGGAATTCCTCATGGCGGTGCCCATATACATGACAGATGCAACACCACGGCATACTGTCGCCATTTAATGGGTTTGACGCCCCTGAAACCAAATAATTGCAGAAGTCTTGGAAACTATCCTTAGTATGCCCCTCTCCGCAACATCACGTACACCATACTTCTTCGTGTTGTTATTTTCCCTTCTTAAGATCTTGCAGTTGTATGGTCAGGTCAGCCAGTTGTGTCTGAATCTGTGACATCCCAGCTGCGTTTTCCCCGATTGGAGACGCTTCTAACCCAATCTAACCGCATTGTCATTTCCAAGGATTCATTGGGTGTTGTAATGTTCTGTTGCATCAACGGTAGATGAATATGCGGGAGAAATGCTGCGATAAACCATGCTTTGTGTTGGACAACACTCATGTCAAAGCTGACCCTCGCCATCAGAGTTTTGAATCGCTGGTCAAAATCCCACACCATTTCATTGGGATACTACTTAATCTCTTTCAATTGTGTAATATACTATGCTTCAGACTTGGGTTTTTTAAATTCTACAATCAATCCTTTCCTGATATCATCCAGCGTCTTCTCTGGAGCTCATGTAGGGACTAGAACAAACTTCATAAACTAGTCTAATGCACGACCTCGCAGAGTTGTTGCTAACTATCCTTTCTTAGCATCATCATTTGTAATCTGTCTTACGGTCCATACTGCCTCACATAAGCACTAGTATTGTTCAGGATTATTTATTCTATTTCCATGGAACAACGGCAACTTCGTATCCTCGCCCACCATCCTGGGCTTCCTTCCTACAGTCGCTGAACTATTAACAATCAACTTTTGTTGACACGGTGGTGTTGAATTTGTGTTTCTTATTGGTTGACAGATAGTGAGCGGAGGTGTGGGTACGTTGCTGTTGGGGTTTGGTCCTACCTCTATATTGGGCGTAGCCTGGTTTTCCTTGTCCAGACAGTGAGGTCGCTTCATCCCATGTGGTCTTCCTTCATGGCCTTGTGGTTCGATCGTAGCAGGACCTTCTCCTATCCTCTTCCTCCTTTCCTATCGAAACCTTGCTCCTCCCCTTGTAAGACTACTCTCTTCCTCAGCTTCACTCACAGTCTTGTCATGACCTGTACCCATCTACCGCTTATCATTCCATGTACCTCCCCCCCACTGTCGTGGTACCCACGGCCTCTTCCCACCAGGGTTTCTACTGATCAAGATGCATCTTCAATATGCCCTTCTCGCAAATGAGCATCTTAATAGGAAACTGTAGAGACAATAGAAACCTTCCCCGGGGTCCACGGAAGAAATATCTTTCAGCTTCACTATAGGATTTGTTTGTATCAACCACAAACTCAGTGATATAGCCTTCCAATATGCTGTCAAGCCAAACTTCGACAGCCCGCAACGCTTTGTTGTCGACTTCTTGTAGCTCCTGCATCAATTCAGGGGTCCAGGCCATCGGTTCACAACCTTGGAAGTTCCTCTTCTGAAAAGTCAACTTTGCTAACCACTCATACAAGAATATGGGGAACTCGCAGAAAAAATATTCGTGCAGACCGTCGTGAATATACTTCGCTAACCACTAGTCTGTCGTCAACCCAATGTTTTTGTTTTCTTTTTCAGCAAACTCTTGCAGTTTTAGGTCAACCAATCTTGGATCTACGGTTTCGTCGGGTGCCACATATCCTCATGTCACTTCGCACACAGTCCCGACAATGAAACCATTTGTTGACACAAACCCAATCGACAAGGGTTCCCAATGCTATCTACACCAGACCACCGTGATCTCCCTAAGCACCGACCCAGACAGGTTTTACCCCATCCAGCAACACCTGCAGATTAGATGAGGTATCACCCAAGATGTTCAAGGGAGAGTCGATGGAACCATGTTTCCTCCGAATGAAGGAGGATGATGCGGCTCAATTACCCAACTTATTCCAACCTTTTTGAAATAGATCTAAGTATTTAACTCAAGCATTATTCATATTCATGGCATCATTCAACAAAACAAGTCATAATTACCATTGATATAACAGTAAAGCATTAACCGCAACAAGGAAACATCGCATCATTCATATATTCATATTGCGAAATGCATTACCATAAATAAATAGCAAAACACAAGGATTCTGCTCAATAACTTTGTCACATCATATTAAATCTGCAAAAACCCAAATACAAAATATTCAGTCTTTGGCTCAAACTCCGCAAAAGACAAATCTAAAAGATATCTCCAGATCTAAGACATATGATCCGCCATTATCCAAGATACCCAAGAAGATTCAACACTTATAAATCTATGTCTATTTATATGCTTCCGCTTTTACATTGCTTATCCACTTTCTAACTACTTCCTAACCGGCACTTCGAGCAAATGACCCAAAATCTATCTATTGTGGTCCAAATGACCCAAAAACCCGCATACTGTGGTACAACTAACCAAACATTACATAAAATATCATCATCTGCACTCAACTTTCTGCCTTTCATTGTATCGCAGCACTCGCGGTGCTGTGATAATGACCCATCCTAACTGCCTGCCAATAGAAGCTTGAAGTTGTTTGATATGGAATGGTTTTAGTCAATATAAGTGGTTTTATTTCTATTTGGAGAGACATTAATGTATTGAATAATTTTCATGAACCTTATGCAAGTATTTGGAACATTTCTGTCAAATTTCATAGCAAGTTATAGTGTTTTTCTCTCATTCCCCCCTATGTGATGATATGTTTACAAATATCCGATTTATGAGATTTCCAACAGCCTTTAGGAACTGATTAATGATGCATTTGGGTTACAATTTAAGTCATATAACTAATACATGTCTCTTCTCTTAAATTTGGGAGGTTCGTACTGCATGTGGGAAGCCATTAGTGACCTCTACCCTAGGTGGTTTGAACCTCGAAAATACTAGTAAATTCCCCATTTTCTCCTGATTACAAATGAAGGTTCAAGAAGTCTTTTGAGAGTTTCCAAGAACCTATCACCTTCATTTTTATGTCCTAATAACCTTCAAATACCTTTAGACCCAATTTGAGATCTGTAGGAGCCATTTGGAAGCACTTGAGTCATCACTATTCCAAGGTTTGAATTGACCAAAAAATTGCAATTTTTCAAATTTTTCCAAATTATTAAAAATAGACATTACAGCCTCATCCTCTCTCCTTGGCAGGAATTTTACTGGGACGGTGTAAATCATGCCAAAGGGCATTTTTGGCAAGCCAACATCTCCACCCTCAATGATTGTTTTGGAAAACTAATTATATGGTTAGATGCGCAAACCAACAATATACATTCATATATCCTCAAAATTAATTAATCAATGAAATACAGAAGGTGGCGGGCATTTTTCTGAGGCTACTTAGGTAATTTTACTAGAAGGGTTTATACTTGACCAAATCCTTCAATTTTCAAGGTGAATTTTTATTTCACCAAAACACTGAAACTATGATACTAGACAATAGTATCCATCTAAATGAGCTCATCACAATTGGTTTCACCTTCAGATTCATCATCCTCTGACTTGGGCGGGCATTTTATTGAACTGGGTTCCCAACCAGTAAAACAACCCAAACCCTTGTTTTGGAAGACCTGTATCTTTCTCCTCAAACACTCTTAAAGCAAACTGAGACCATGGTCTGATGCATAATTGTTGGGCCTAGGTTGAGATAAAGTTTTGGAAGCACCTTTTTGAGACAAGCAGGGAAAGCTGAGTGCAGTTCAGAAACACAATTTTGGCTAAGTATTGAGGATGCTGCGAAGTTGTGTGCAGCATCCAACTTTTGACCAGACTGCGGAGTTGTGCACAGCATCGAAGTTTTCGCCGAGATGCGAAGACCAGTACTACGCCAAAGCAGTGCTGCGGAGTTAGGAGGCCACGTGGAGCCAGCAAAGCGGTGTGCTGGACAAGTATCAAGTGTAACTATCGGCTCGACCAGTAGCAGCCATTTTTGGAAAGATATTCCAGGATTGCCGAGTGGCGGATGTAGGCAAAATAGGAAGGAAGTCACGCGTGGGTTGTTAAGGAAAGTGACGTTTGGCATGCTTAGAAGGTAAAACCGTTAGAGAGAAACAGTTCGGCAGAAGCAGCCTGTAGGAAAGCATGCGACAGGAACGTCGATAGCGACCGAATGAGGATGTGGAGATCCGCCATGATCAAGCAGACACTACCAGGAGCCAGCAAGCCGGTTTGGAAAACCGATGCAGTTTTGGAAACCCTTAGGGTTTTGGGTTTTAGGTCTTCGACATTGTACAGACATGACCTTCGGGTATGATCTATTTAAGAAGAAACTTTTTTATGGGATGGGGGTTGGTTAGTTGATTGGGGATTAGAGTAATCTGGAGATAACCTTTTTGTATTCTAAAATCTCTCTGAGCTGTGAATATTGGAAAGGCTCTGCAACTGTGTGCGCAGAGACCTAGCCGAGAGAAAGGAGAGTCTGCAGCTGAGTGTGCAGACTAAGAACGGTTACCCCATCCCTTTTGAAAGAAATATATTATCAACTGTTCTTGTGGACGTAGCTTTCCATCCGGGGAAGTGAACCACGTTAAATCCTGTGTTATGTGATGATTTTTATGAATGAATGACTATCTGTATTTTCTGTAGAATGAATGCTTGAATGTTTCCTTGCATGCTTTAATATGAGAACTTTGATATGCATTTACCAATAGGAGAAGTTTTGGAATGATATGCTAGGTTCCACGGAAGTAGATGAATGGAAAAATTTTCAATTCCATGTTAAGATCATGAATCAGTCATTTAAGCTTAATACTTTCTTAAACATAGTGAAGGAACGCAGCACAGTTAATCATGTCTATAGTTTCATTTCTCGTTGTAATAATCCAAGTTCTTGACGAATGCTAGAAAGATAACCAGTAAGTGCCTGAATGAATGGATGAGTGATATTCATTTCAGTGCCTTAATGTTTCTGAGATATTCCAAGTAGGGGATAAGTGTCGATAATTTGCAGTTCCAGTAGAAGATTCGCAATAGTAAGAAACCCTTAGTGAGGCCCGCAGTGTTGCCTCCACCGCGCAGTACTGCTCACAACGTAGATCCTGCTGTGTACCCCATCACTTTGCCCTGCACTGCACTCCCTCTATCCTCCACTGCGCAGCTTGTTCATATAACCAACTCATCATTTACTGTGGAAACCTAATTCCGCAGTACCCCATAAGATACACCTCGGGTGAGACCTCAACCTGCTCGCAGGTTGTTGCCGAAAGGACCGGTGCGAAGAGGTTTTGTTGGTCAAAGGGAGAACTGCAAAGAACCTGGGTCTAATTGGAAACCTCTGGGTCAGTTTAAGCCAAGAAATGGTTCCATTTCCATTCTAGAATCCATGATGAGTTGCAATCATGATGTGTGAAGAAGAATATTCGTTCCCCGAAGGATATGACTATTGGCATCCTGAAAAGACAGAAATCCAAGCTTGGCGGGATAAAACCATAAGCGATTTTAACAGACAAGAAAATAGACATCCGCGTTAAGTGACACACAGTGGTCGGATATATATCTGTTGGACGACATTCACGATATCTTTTGGGCATCGTTTCCAAACAAGCTGCATGCATGGATCTCGCGGCTCACAAAGAAGAAAAACTGTTTCCAAGGAGGAGTTCCTACAGAGTGGACTCCCGATCTCACAGCGTAGCTTAAAGCGTTAGACATCCCGTTGTCAGGCGTAGTTGATTATTGGGTCGATCATATGCTAGAAGGATTTGTAACAAAATTTGCTGTAGACACACTCAAATCCTATAGCCATGCAGAAGCACACTTTTTCGGAGGATTCCAACGTAAGTTTCTGAACAATCTCAGTCTATACATTAAGATGCTGTTAGCTGAGAAAGGTGTTCTAAGAATGCAGTAATATGCTTGAAGTTTGTCATGATAAACAATACATATATTGATTATGAGGAAGAGACACATACTCTTAGAAGTGGTAAGAGATATAAAATTAATAAGAATCCAGAAGGCCCTAAACTTCATATAGATATTGAGATCCCCTAGGATCTTGATAGCGAAGTTACACAACCATTTATCCCTGAGAATCCGTTGGCTGCACAAACTGTGCCACCCTTATCGCAGAACCCACCCACTACGCATCCCACCTAGTAGAAGACGCAGCCTAGTCCATCTCTCTCTGATAGTCCCATTTGTATTTACTGCGCATATCCCTTTACACCAGCCGTGCACTAATCCCGACACCCCACCACCTAGTAGCACAATGGCAAACACTGATATGAAACTGCCAATATTCAGAGGAACTGGCCTAGAAGACCCTAATCACCATTGGTTCCTTTGCGAAGCCGTATGGAGTGTAAGACAAATCTAGGATGATGCTGTGAAGCAAGCATAGCTCATCACCACTTTCAGGGATGATGCTGTGAAGCAAGCATAGCTCATCACCACTTTCAGGGATAGAGTGCTACATTGGTTTATGAAATAGTCTACCGTACAGCCGAGAACCCTCGCAGAAATTAAAGTCGTGCTGGTGGCAGAGTTCAAGAAACCTAAGTATGTGTCTCAGTGTATAACTGAGCTGAAGGAAATAATGTAGAGACCAACTGAAATGGTCTGGGAATTTGATCATAAATTTAAGACCTTACTAGACCAAGTAAGTTTTGTTATACCGCCAGAACAGCATAAAGAATGGTTCATTGCTGCGTTGTTACCTCATATCAGATTACCATTGATGCAGCAGAAGGTTCTATCCTAGGAAGAGGCCTTGGAAATTACAATGAAGCTGGAAGCTTCGCCAATTGGTGATACTAGTTCTGGGATATCTCAGATCCAGAACCAGCTAACCACCCTGACACTTGAACTGTAAAGTATGAAAAATGGTAAAGAACAAAGATATGAACCTAGACAGGAGGTCTAATGTACAAGTTGTAAAGGAGAAGGTCATGACCGCGAGCATTGCCCTCTGTTCCGCGAGTATATTAACAGTGGTGCGCCTAACCCATTAAATCAAAATCAGGCCCCATGGTGTGAAATTTGCAGAACCACAGGACACAGACCCGAAGACTGTTACCTCATCCAGAAATATGTGAAAACTCCTAACAATTTATACTGCAATTTCTGTAAATCAGTTGGACATTATGAATCCAACTGCCGCACATATGAATTAATGAATGAAAGAAAAAGGGATATGGACTCAATGAGAGGCACTGGCTTGTACCTTGTACAAGAAGATACCTAGCCAAAACAAGAAAATGCACAATATGACCAAGGAGGATACAGAGGTCGTGGTGGTGGATACCACGACAGAGGAAGAAATGTTGGTCCAGCGCAGGGAAGAGGCCATGGCCAAGTCATTTGTTATAACTGTGGCCAACCCGAGCACGTGTATAGAGATTGTGTTAACCCATGCACTACGTGCAATTATTGTAAATCGTTTGAGCATGTCATTGAAGATTGCTCAGTATTAGAGGTGGAAATGCAGAAGAGAAGACGAACAGAGGCTCTGAATCCAAATGTCTAGTGGATCGCAGTAGAGAATAGACTAGTGGATCTGAGCATTAATGTGGTCACGCGCAGTGGCGTTGAGACTGGCCGCGACAAAGGAGCGGAAGATTCAACATCAGGGGAGGCACATAAGAAGAAGGATCCTCTTGAAACAGTATGGATAAAGAAAGCTCTAGGAAAAGAACCCCCTCTTAACCTACAGAAGAACAACGAGATCTTCATTGATGCGCGGGATACCTTTAGAGAACCAGCAGATAAGTCATCAAGGATCCTGCTCCGCAGTGAAACACCGCATGTTGAAGACATGCCAGCTCTGTATGACAAAACAAGTACTGTGATAGATGTTCGTACTTTTATTGTGCAGTTCTTGCGAAGCTGCATGAAGTTACTAAAAAGTGAAAAAGCCATAGTAGATCTCCAGAAGCTCATCAGCCAATATGAACCTCAGATTGCAACAGAGACTCCAGATAGCGCTATACATCATATAAGGAATAAAAAATGAATAGGCCGAGAGATGAGGCTTACTGCGCAGATAGGAGATTTTGAAATGGATGAAGTCATCCTTGATCTAGGATCAGAAGTGAATGTCTTGACTAAGCAGACATGGCAGTAGATGGGTCGACCAAAGTTGCTCTGGTCACCTATCCATTTATGAATGGCTAATTAGGATAAGGTTATAGCTTTTGGCCGCTTAGCTAATGTAGTAGTTGACATCGACGGAGTACAGAGTCATGCAGACTTTGAGGTTATTGAAATTGTGGATGATAGTCAACCTTTTTCAACAATATTAGGAATTGATTGGGCTATGGATAACTTGGCTATCATAAACTTGAAGACAAAGAAGATGATCTTTGAAGGGAAGCATCTTAGGTTCATCGCACCATTGGATCCTAAAGATGGTGATAGATACAGTGAGTCGATTCAGGAGGAATCTCAAGCTCAAGATTTAGACCGACTATACCAGCTGACTGCAAACAAGGAAGACTACATTAATCCTACTGTGGACTGTACGCTCAGCTGGCGATGTGACACTTCTTGTATCTCTGACTCGGATACAGGACTGGAGAATTGGCAAAGCCGCATGCATGAAGTATCAGCAAGAAGATGTGTGCAGGTTACAAAATCACTGCGCTGGATCGGAAAAGAGGTGAGTCCTATTCCCACATATGATGGTTCTGCTAATGTTTACAGTTTCATAAGGGAATATACTGTAGCTATACCAGATGATCATAGACTGCCAGCTTTAGATATAGCATTGCACGATACACCTGCTAGATGGTGGAATGCAAATAAGAAAACATTGACCACTTGGGATCAATGCAGAACTAAGATGCAGATCCGGTTCGTCGAAAAGGTTTCTTTACCCTTCGAAAAGTATAATGGATAGACAGACCCTAGTCAGCACATTGAAATCTGTTCAAAGGCATGGGTGGAAAGACGACTTACAGAATGGGTACATTTAATTGTACATACATTGGATGCAAGTATCCCAGAGAAATGGTACCTAGACCTGGAGTTGTGCAATGAACTCACTGATTGGCAGCTGCATGCTGCGAACTTCCGGAAGGACTTCAATTTTGAAGACGAGAATCCATTAATCCATGAAGCATTATAGCTAATCAAGAAGCGCATATTCCAGGATGACTGTCCTCATCAAAACATAACATTGCAGCAGTTTTTTGGGACAGAGTGCGTTCCTGCGCACCTACAGTCAGAATGGAAGGAACATGAAGAGCACTTTATCGAGTGTTACAACTTAGTTGAAGATACCAATGATACAAATGAAGACAATGAGGAGGACCCACACAACATAGATATACCAGAGTCAGAAGGCGAGCGTGAGGTAGAAGGACCTCCGTTGGAAATCCCAGATATGACTGGACCAGTAAAAACACAAAAAGTGAACATTGGCACAGACAAAGAGCCAAAGTTCGCATCAATAGGAGATTATTGGGACGATTAGACTATTACAGAGATCGTAGATACCTTACATGAGTATCAGGAACTGTTTCCAACAAAATTTACAGAGATGAAAGGAATTTTGGGAGACCTAGGGGTCACGAAAATACCTTTAAAGCCAGGTGCTAAGCCTGTCAAGCAGAGGCCATAAGATGCTAGAAGCAGGAATCATTGAACCAGTAGAAGAATCCGAATGGATTAGCCCCATGGTTTTTCAGGACAAGAAAGAAAAAGGCGAGATCAGGATTTGTGTGGATCTTAGAAAGCTGAATGATGCTTCCATGCATGACCCATTTCCTACTCCATTCACAGATGAATTGCTTGATAACATTGGAGGAAATGAGGCATATTCTTTCACTAATGGTTTCTTTGGTTACCATCAGATCAGGATTGATCTTGCGGATAGGCATAAGACGACATTTGCTACAGAATGGGGGTCATTCCAGTACACTGTCATGCCTTTTGGGCTGAAGAACACACCTACCATATTCTCTAGAGTCGTCGTCACAGCATTTAAATATTTTATGCACAAGTTTTTAGAAGCATATTTTGATGATTGGACTATATTTGGTCTATTGAAAAATCATTGCACGAATCTCCGCATGATGCTCGAGAAGTGTCGACAGCATCAAATATCCTTGAATTTGAAAAAGTGTATTTTCTGTGTGCCCTATGGAATTTTACTTGTCCACATTATCTGTAAGCAAGGATTGATGGTAGACCCTGCGAAGATTGCAGTTATTGCAAACTTACCAACACCAAATTCAATCAATATGTTGTGATCTACATTAGGCCATACTGGATATTACATGAAATTTATAAAGGGTTATGCACAGATAACCACAGCAATGGAAAAGCTGTTGAAGAAAGACGCACCGTTCATTTGGAACGCAAAATGCGAGCAGGGTTTTGACACATTAAAAGAAAAGATGGTCACTGCGCCTATTATAGTCTTTCCAGACTGGATGAAGCCATTCCATGTCCATGTTTACGCATCATGTATTGCCCTGGGGATTGTGTTAGCTCAGCTAGGAGAGGGAGGTATTGACCACCCTATTGCATTTTCTAGTAGAAAGCTTTCAACAACAGAGAAGAACTATACTACTACTGAGAGGGAAGGCCTTGCGATGGTATATGCCCTACAGAAATTTAGACACTACTTGTTGGGATCGCACTTCCTTATGTTTACTGACCATTCTGCGTTGAAATATTTGGTCAACAAGCCAGTGTTAGGGGGATGCATATGCCGATAGCTATTGCTGTTCCAGGAATATGACTTTGAAATTATTGTCAAGCCAGGTAGATTGAACTTGGCACCTGATCATTTGTCAAGGATCGAGTCAGGAGAGGAGCCGACGAATATTGAAGACAGTCTGCCTGATGCACAGTTCTTTAGTATACAGGTTGCCGATTATTATTACAAGGATATCATTGACTTCCTAAACACAGGGCTGGCACCCCAGGAATTCTCGGTCCAGCAGAAACAACAGTTAGTGATGCATGTCGCGGACTTCACTATAATTGCAGGTTAGTTATACAAACTTGGGCCGGATGAAGTCCTGCGTAGGTGCGTACTTGATCATGAGAAGCCATTTATTCTAGCCAACACACACTCAGGAATCGCGGGAGGTCACTATGCAGGAAGGGCTACTATGTAGAAGATATTGTGCGTAGGGCTATGGTGGCCTACGCTCCATAAAGATTCCAAAGAACATTGCAGGAACTGTGATGTCGGTCAGAGGACAGGAAAACCATCATGCCGAGATGAGATGCCATTGAATCCATAGTTGAAACTGCAGCCATTTGAAAAATGGGCAATAGACTTTGTGGGTCCTATAAACCCACCAGGAAAAAGAACGGGTGCAAGTTATATTATTACTGCTACGGATTACCTCACCAGATGGGCGGAAGCAAAACCAGTTAAGGACTGCAGCGCCAGTACTGCTGTGTAGTTTATTTTTGAAGAAATACTCACCAGATTTAGCTGTCTGAAGATTTTGATAAGTGACCAAGGTACTCACTTTTTGAACAAGACGATTGAGGCGCTTACAGAGGAATTCCACATTCATCATCGGCGCAGTACTCCATATCATCCACAGACGAATGGTACTATAGAGGCTTTCAATAAAATATTGGAGAACACACTCACTAAGGTGTGCAATGTAAATAGAGACGATTGGGACCTGCGCGTCTCATCTGTGCTATGGGCATACAGGACCACATGTAAGAAATTGACAGGACAGACACCCTTTCGGTTGGTTTATGGGCAAGAGGCTATAATGCCTATGGAATATATTGTCCCTAGTTTGAGAATCATTGCATTCACAGGGATGGTAGACTGCGAAGCTCTAGAAGAAAGATTGCTACACTTACTGGGCTTGGAGGAGGATTGCTTCATCGTAGGCTTCCACCATCAAGCTCAGAAGGACCGCGAGAAATCATGGCATGATCGCCATATAAAGAACAAGTGCTTTTAGGTAGGTGATCTAGTCCTCTTGGAAGATAGCAAATTCATGAAATTCCCTGGTAAATTTAAGATGCATTGGCTTGGCCCATATACTGTGATACATGTTACTAACACTAGTGCAGTCCAGTTAGCCAATTTAGCTAGTGATACCTTGCCAACTTTGATAAATGGAAGCAGGCTAAAGCTATACCATGATAGCACTCCTTCGCAAAACCCTGAATAATGAACAAAGGAAGGAAGTTCTAAGTGTCAAGTACAGTTGAAAGTGGACACTAGAAATGTAAAGGAGTCTATACATGTATGATAAAAGGAAGAAGGTATGATAAGAAGAATAATCTATGCACCGTGCAGCACTGTTGAAGCTGCGCGGAAGGAAAAAAAACAATATATATATATATATACATATATATATATGTATAGTGGAAGCCGCGCAGTTCAAAATTTTTGGCACTGCGAAGTAGCCGCGCAGGGTGCAGATGGCTTGCCGTGCAGTTCGGCGCAGCACTTAGAGAAAATAGCCATTGCATGGCTTTTCAGAAAAATAGCCGTTAGATGACCATTGCAGCAACTGCTTCAGCATTTAAAGAGAAGATAGCCGTTCTGAGCATGCTGACGATAGAAAAGACCGAAGGATCCACTCAAATTCGCCAACAGACACCACATTAATTGCCTATATAGCCGTTGAAGGGTGCGGGAGAGGGTCTGCTGTGCCTATAAATAACACCGTTGGGAGACTCGCGGGCGTTACCGAGCACTTAGAATTTTCTTGCAATTAACTTCTCTGAGCTAGTAGCCATCTGTATTCTTAGTGCCTTAGCCAGTACCTCATTAGTGAATGTCCGAACCTTCCTATAGAGAAGAAGAACTGACAATTGAAGAAGCACTGAGGACCTTTCAACATAGAGGGATTCAGCAGTTAATGAAAACTCCAGTTAAGAAGGTCTCCGTAGAACAAGGTGAAGGATCTCGCAGATCACCGAGAATTAATCCGACGATGCAGGAAAAAGCAAAAGATAAGGAAAAATTCATAACTGCACGTCGATCCAACATCATAAAGATGGGCTCCTCGGCACAGAAATCGCCAGTCTTTCAGACAAAACCCCTGAAGATGACACCCAAAGATATCTCCGCATAGGCACTGAATGCCCCTATTTTTAAATTGTCCAAAAATGCGAGATACGACATCCCGCTATCACCTATCTGAAAGCATGTAAACATTGCTAAGAATTTGCTGGGAAAGTTTGCATATTGTAAATGGGAGGATTATGACCTCTTGGGAATGAAGAAAGACGAGCTAGATGTTCCCAAATACCCAGATTTTCAACTAGAGCAGTTTATGCCAGGAAGAAGGACACCAAGGGAACTCTGAACTTGGTAGCTGATAGTTGGCTAGCACCTATCATTCAGTCAAGGCTACTGAACTTGCTGAGGTTGCCGCATTTTGACCATTCTCCAGAACTTAATATTGTGGTTCGCACACTCATGGTGCGAATCCACCAAGGTTATCTATGGATGGACAAGAACATTGATATTAACATTGATTTGATCCACCGCATCACTGGGCTACGCAAGCGTGGTAAGGATCCTAAGCAATTCTTCCAGGGGAAGAGCAAAGAAAAAGAGGCTGTTGAGAAGATGAAGAAAACCCATCTGGTGGTGAAGGCAAAAAGAGGTTTCCCGACAGAAGATATAGAGGACAGAGCAACAAGATTTGTAACACAGTTGCTGGTAGGCAAGATACTCAAAACAGCTAGGCCTTCGGAGGTGCCTGCGAGCACAATACTCCTTGGTGCCACATCGGCCGAAGGCAACAGCTTTAATTGGTGTCAGTTTCTATTGAATGAGTTCCTTGAAGAACTCAACGACACACTGGTGAATGGCGGCTAGTTCCATTTCACCTGGCTCATCGTCTTGATTGCTTTGTGTGGATGGAAGGAGCCGCGAGATTATGCGGGCGTCATTATGGACACCAAGGATCCTAGAGGGTTGAAGTTCATCAACCTTTGGGCAAGCACAAATGTAGAGCGCCAACATACGAAAGAAGAAGTCTTTTACCAGTACTATATTCAGTTGCGCGACGCAATCACGAAGACACCCCGCATTACAAAGCAGGTCACGCGCGAAGTATATCCGCATCATCGACTTTGAGATGGATATGAAATCTATATTCATATCGCCGAAAGCACAAACGAGGAAACCGGAGTGGTTCCCAGGGAAGTACATCATGTATGAGCAGGATATTGAGGACCTCATGAAAGATTGGCCACCAGAATTCCACGTAGAGGTTATGGATGTAGAGACGGACTTAGCAGAAGATGAACCGATCCCGCTCTCATGCCCAATCATTCAAGAAACAGGGAAGAGAAAAGAAGCTAAGACTTGGGAGAAGCCAAAGTCGAGGAAGAAGGTGAAGGCCACAAAGATTCAATCGGAGGCAGTCCTCAATGATGATGACTACAAGATGATAGATGAAACAGTCTCAGAGCAGATGAAGGAGCTTATGGTGGCTAAAGAAAAGAAGGACATGGTCATCCAGGATGACCTGCACAAGACGCAGCTCGCAATGCAAGGCCTAATGAAGAAAATGGACAATGTCTAGAAAATCCTTATTTTACCACGAGAAGCAGGCGCTGAAGGGAGGTCGGTAGGGACCTCACAGCAAGGAAGCCAACAGATAGCAATAATGTTGTCGATGAAGACTAGAATTGTCCATCTGGACCCATTGGCTATTGCGTTGCCAATGGAAGAACAAGTTGTCTTGGACACAAAGGGAGTCGAGAGGGTAGAGCTCAACTTAGCCAAAATCCCTTTACCAGGATTGCACTTCATCCACACGCAGATCGTTGAGGAGATGCATGAACGGACAGTTGAATCAATGAAGTTACAAGCAGAGATCACCGCAGCAAACACGCAAATTCAGCTGCAGGCAGAAATACAGTTACGGAATGAACTGGACCGCCGACAGAATTTGGAGACTACCATATCCAATGTGGCAAAGGATATTAAACACATAGAAATCCAGGATGATCTTGCAGACACAGTTCTGAGGATCGGAGATAAGGTAAGATCCTTGCAGTCGGAGATGTAGGATAAAGAGATTTATTATGAGGCCGATATTGCCACATTGAAGGATAAGCTGAATAAGCAGGCGCCATTAACTGAACAACAAGTCAGAGAGAAAGAAGTGAGTGCCACCTCGAAAAGCATTGCAAGTGAGATGGCTAAGTGCCAATCGCTCCTAGATAAGATGTCACAGGAAATCATGACCCTTGAAGAGGATCAAGGGTTGCTATAGGTCAAAATCGCAGTACAAGAAAAATACACCGCGTTGGACAAGTTGAATGCAGACCTTAAAGCTCTGCCACCCAGAGAAAGGCTATTGAGGCACAAGGAGATATCCGGCTTAAAGAAATAAGTACATGAGTTACGACAAAAAGAGACTAAGATGGATAATCAGTCGCAGTAGCTCTTCGAGAATGACATGGCGGTATCGCAGCAGATTGAAGATAAGTTAGCAGTATTGTGCAATAACCAGGAGCAGGTACAAGACCAAATTGGACAAGAAATAACTCCAACACTGCTTGAGACAATTAAACAGGTTGAGGAGGATACAAGAGAAGCAATGGTGCAGTTGTGCGGCACATATGATGAGTTCGTGGCCAAGTTCATTCCACCGGTCATGGTGCAGAGTGAGATAGCTGAAACAATCAGTGGCTCCGGGATGAGCCACATGTAAGTGTTAGGGGCATGTTGGGCCTAGGTTGAGATAAAGTTTTGGAAGTAGATTTTTGAGACAAGCGGAGAAAGCTAAGCTGACCAGACTACGGAGTTGCACGCAGCATCAAAGTTTTGGCCATGATGCAAAGACCAGTACTGCACCGAAGCAGTGCTGCGGAGTTAGGAGGCCATGTGGAGCCAGAAAAGCGGTGTGCTGGACAAGTATCAAGTGTAGCTACCAGCTCGACCGATAGCAGCCATTTTTGGAAAGATATTCCAGGATTGCCGAGTGGCGGATGTAGGAAAAATAGGAAGGCAGCCACGCGTGGGTTGTTAAGGAAAGCGACGTTTGGCACGCTTAGAAGGTAAAACCGTTAGAGAGAAATGGTTCGGCAGAAGGAACCTATAGGCACGTGTGCGATAGGAAGGCTGATAGCGACAGAATGAGGACATGGAGATCCGCCATGATCAAGCAGACGCTACCAGGAGCCAACAAGCCGGTTTGGAAAACCGGTGCAGTTTTGGAAACCCTTAGGGTTTTGGGTTTTAGGTCTTCGACATTGTACAAACATGACCTTCGGGCATGATCTATTTAAGAAGACACTTTTGTATGGGATGGGGGTTGGTTAGTTGATTGTGGATTAGAGTAATATGGAGATAACCTTTTTGTATTGTAAAATCTCTCTAAGCTGTGAATATTGTAAAGGATCTGCAGCTGTGTGCGCAGAGACCTAGCCGAGAGAAAGGAGAGTCTGCAGCTGAGTGCACAAACTAAGAATGGTTACCCCATCCCTTTTGAAAGAAATATATTACCAACCGTTCTTGTGGGCGTAGCTTTCCATATGGGGAAGTGAACCACGTTAAATCCTGTGTTATGTGATGATGTTTATGAATGAATGACTGTCTGTATTTTCTGTAGAATGAATGCTTGAATGTTTCCTTGCATGCTGTAATATGAGAACTTTGATATGCATTTACCAATAGGAGAAGTTTGGGAATGATATGCTAGGTTCCACGGAAGCAGATGAATGGCAAACATTTCAATTCTATGTTAAGATCGTGAATCAATCATGTAATCTTAATACTTTCTTAAACACAGTGAAGGAACGCAACATAGTTAGTCATGCCTATCATTTCAATTCTCATTGTAATAATCCAGGTTCTTGACGAATGCTAGAAAGATAACTAGTAAGTGCCTGAATGAATGGATGAGTGATATTCATTTCAGTGCCTTAATGTTTCCGAGATCTTCCAAATAAGTGTGGATAATTCGCAGTTCCAGTAGAAGATTCGGAGCAGTAAGAAACCCTTAGTGAGGCCCGCAGTGTTGCCTCCACCGCGTAGTACTTCTAGCAGCATAGATCCTGCTGCGTACCGCATCACTTTGCCCCGCAGTGCACTCCTTCTGTCCTACGCTGCGCAACTTGTTGATATAACCAACTCATCATTTACTATGGAAACCTGATTCCAGAGTACCTCATAAGATACACCTCGGGTGAGACCTCAACCTGCTCGCAGGTTGTTGCCAAAAGGGCGAGTGCGAAGGTGTTTTGTTAGTCAAAGGGATAACCGCAAAGAACTTCGGTCTAATTGGAAACCTCTGGGTCAGTTTAAGCCAACAATAATTCAACAAGATGTACATCCTGACACTCTCAGATAATTTTTATCATTAACCTATAATATATGATAGGCATTTTCTTAGAGAAAATTAGACTAATTTTCCAATACCTAGTAAATTTCTAGAGTTCCACCAAACTGTCAAACCTTTATATAATGATGTCAAATTGTAACAATCACATCATTAGGGTACTAGAACACCATCAGATGGATTTGAAAAATAATCATATGGTTATAACATACTTGCATCTTGTACAGTCTCATACCATTTGATAAATTTATTTACAAAACGAGAACATATGGCGTGCATTTATAAATCGCCTTTTAAACTTCTGGGTTATACACTTAAGTAGTTTTTCAAAAACCTAGGTCAAATAAGATGATTTTTATTTTAACCAATATTGGATATATGAAGCACCCACAACATGGGGGACATCATGCAGATTCCATCCATGTCAATTCCATCCTCTACAACCTCATCCCCTCTCCTTGGCGGGCATTTTACTAGGACAATGTAAATCATGCTAGAGGGCATTTTTGGCAAGCCAACATATTTACCATAAATGATTGTTTTGGAAAAACAATCATATGGTTAGATGAAAAACCCAACAATCTACATTCCTATATCCTAATAATTAATTAATCAATCAAATACAGAAGGTGGTCGGCATTTTCCCGAGGCTACTTAGGTAGTGTTACTAGAAGAGTTTATACTTGGCCAAATCCTTCAATTTTCAATGTGCATTTTTATTTCACCAAAACACTGAAACTATGATACTGGAAAATAGTATCCATTTAACTGAGCTCATCATAATTGGTTTCACCTTCAGATTCATCGTCCTCTGACCTGTGCGGCATTTTCTTGAACTCAGTTCCCAACCACTAAAACAGCCTGAACCCTTGTTTTGGCAAACCCATATCCTTCTCCCCAAACACTCTTAAAGATAAATGATACCATGTTCAGATGCATAAGTGAACAAGATACATCCTGAAACTCTCAGATAATTTTTATCATTAACCTATGAGATATGGTGGGAATTTTCTTAGATCAACTTAGACTAATTTTCCAATACTTGGTCAATTTCCATAGTTTCACCAAATGGTCAAATCTTTATATAATGATGTCAAATTGTAACAATGACATCATGAAGGTACTACAACACCATCAAATCGATTTTCAAACTAATCATATTGTTAGACCCTACTTGCATATTGTACATTCTCATACCATTTTATAAATTTATGTACAAAACGAGAACATATGGCGTGCATTTATAAATGGCCTTTTAAAATTTTTGGTTATACACTTAGATAGTTTTTCGAAACCCTAGGTCAAATAAAATGATTTTTATTTTCACCAATATTGGATATATGAAGCATCCACAACATGTGGGACATCATGCAGTTTCCATCCATGTCAATTCCATCCTCTACAACCGCATCCTCTCTCCTTGGCGAGCATTTTACCGGGACAGTGTAAATCATGCCAAAGGGAAGTTTTGGCAAGCCAACATATTCACCCTCAATGATTTTTTTAGAAAAATAATAATATGGTTAGATGCACAAATAAAAAATCTACATTCCTATATCCTCGGAATTAATTATTCAATCAAATACAGAAGGTGGTGGGCATTTTCCTGAGGCTACTTAGGCAATTTTACTAGAAGAGTTTATACTTGGCCAAATCCCTCAACTTTCAAGGTGAATTTTTATTTCACCAAAACACTGAAAATATGATACCAGACAATAGTATCCATCTTAATGAGCTCATCACAATTTGTTTCACCTTCATATTCATCATCCTCTAACCTGGGCGTGCACTTTATTGAACTGGGTTCCAACAATTAAAACAACCTGAATCCTTGTTTTGGCAGACCTGCATCTTTCTCCTAAAACACTCTTAAAGCAAAATGAGATGATGGTCAGATGCATAAGTCAACAAGATAGATCCTGAAACTCTCAGATAATTTTTATCATTAACCTATGAGATATGGTGGGAATTTTTTTAGAGCAACCGTAGACTATTTTTCCAATTCTTAGTCAATTTCCAGAGTTTCACCAAACTGTCAAACCTTTATATAATGATGTCAAATTGTAACAATGACATCATGAAGGTAATAGAACACCATCAGATGGATTTTCAAACTAATCATATGGTTATACCCTACTTGCATCTTGTACAGTATCATACCATTTGATAAATTTATTTACAAAACGAGAACATATGGTGTGCATTTATAAATGGCCTTTTAAACTTCTAGGTTATACACTTAGATAGTTTTTCAAAAACCTAGGTCAAATAAGATGATTTTTATTTTCACCAATATTGGATATATGAAGCATCCACAGCATGGGGGACATCATGCATATTCCATCCATGTCAATTCCATCCTCTACAACCTCATCCCATCTCCTTGGCGGGCATTTTACTTGGGCAGTGTAAATCATGCCAAAGGGCATTTTTGGCAAGACAACATCTTCACCCTCAATGATGTTTTTGGAAAAACAATGATATGGTTAGATGCACAAACCAACAATCTACATTCCTATATACTCAGAATTAATTGATCAATCAAATAAAGAAGGCGGCGGGCATTTTACTGAGGCTACTTAGGAAATTTTACTAGAAGATTTTATACTTGGCCAAATCCTTCAATTTTCAAGGTGATTTTTTATTTGACCAAAACACCGAAACTATGATACCAAAAAATAGTATCCATCTAAATGAGCTCATCACAATTGGTTTCACCTTCAGATTCATCATCCTCTAACCTGGGTGCGCATTTTACTGAACTGGTTTCCCAACAAGTAAAAAAAACTAAATCCTTGTTTTGGCAGACCTGTATATTTCTCCACAAGCACTCTTAGAGAAAATTGAGACCATGGTCAGATGTATAAGTCAAAAAGATACACCCTGACACTCTTAGATAATTTTTATCATTAACCTATGAGATACGGTGGGCATTTTCTTAGATCAACTTAGACTAATTTTCCAATACTTGGTCAATTTCCAGAGTTTCACCAAATTGTCAAACCTTTATATAATGATGTCAAATTGTAACAATGACATCATGAAGATACTAGAACACCATCAGATGGATTTCCACACTCATCAAACATGCCACATCATCATATATTCCATATCATGATATCCTTTTTCATTAGTGAATAATTTTGGCATCAATGACAATCATACTCAACATGCAAATACCCGCAGTCTCAGCAAACATGCCCGTAGGCTTATGAAAATGCCTGCCTGGAAAGTGGTAATGCCCACAGGGCTTGAAAAAATGCCCGCAGACACTTGGAATGCATTGTTGGTTAATGGATTGAATGAGGACATATCCACATAATGTTAATTTTTTAGTATTAATTCAACATACTCTAGCATCTTTACTGAGAGAATAACATGTACAACATATCAAGTATAACAATGCATATCAATCACACCAAGTAATCACATGAGACAATAGACACACAGAGTTTCACTGGGGAAAACCATAAAGGTGAAAAACCCCACAACTTCCTCAAAGATAGAAACAACAATGATACAACCCAAGTACACAAAGATAGTCCTCCTAGCAGCTGAACCTCCTCCTCCGCTAGTGCTCCACTTTTCGAGTAGTGTAGAAGTGAATAATGAGATGATCAAATAGAGTTCCTCCCGTACTCTATTTATACATGACCTGACCTGCCTAATAAACTAGCAGGGCTGATTTGTCTAAATCAGTCTAATAACCCATGGTAATGCTAATCAGGGCCGACCCCACACTTGGTGGTCTAATAACCCATCCCATGCAAGTTGCGACACTTGCGACACTTGTCAATACAAATGATGATACTTCCGTATAGAGGAATAATAAAATCTCTATAGGAGTACAATATACATAGGTGAGATACATTCCGAAGTTACATATACATCAACACTCCCTCTTAACTAGGAAGTATTTCTCGACATATATATGCTAGCAAAAGTCTTCTTCTCTGGATCATCATCACTGGATCATCGTCATCGAATCAACGTCATCGTCACTGTTGCTTCTATCTCAATCAATATTTGATCTACTCGTCATAGGGAGTTCTATAGAGCAATTCCTTTTTCATACTGGATGTAGGCCTGTCACCTGTAGGTCTTCATCAGCTACAGAACCAGCCCTTTTTCATGTTGGATGTATCACAGATCCAGCCCTTTTTCATGCTGGATGTATCACAGATCCAGCCCTTTTTCATGCTGGATGTGACCTAGAACAAATCTTGGATTTCGACCACAAAGCTAATCCTTTTTCATACTGGATGGGACCTAGAACAAATCTAGGATTTCCACCACAGATCCAATCCTTTTTCATATTGGATGTGACCTAGAACAAATCTAGGATTTCCACCACAGAGCCAGTCCTTTTTCATACTGTATGGGACCTAGAACAAATATAGGATTTCCGCAACAGAGCCAGTCCTTTTTCATACTGGATGGGACCTAGAACAAATCTAGGATTTCCACCACAGAGCCAGTCCTTTTTCATACTGGATGGGACCTAGAACAAATCTAGGATTTCCACCACAGAGCCAGTCCTTTTTCATACTGGATGGGACCTAGAATAAATCTAGGATTTTTTCCATACTTTGGAATCCTCATAACTTATTACGTGCAACACAAAACTTGGCTAGAGCATCCCAGGACTCATTACGGGCACACATCCCAACCTATTGGATCTCCCAGGGCAATATTACATGTCCTCCTAGGGAAATATTACATGTCATCCCAGAGCAATGCCTCGAAAGAGCATCCCATGACTTATTACGAGCACACAAACCAACCTATCGAATCTCCCAGGTCAACTTACATGCTCATCTGCACAACTTGTCCATGGCCACAGAGCATCAACCTGATACTCATCATATATCATCCTGATCATCATCATAGCATCATCCTAATACTCGTCATCCATGATCATCCTAATCATAAAATGTATCCACCTAATACATATCATCTGGAGCAACATCCTGAAGCTCATCATCTATGATCATGCTGATCATACAATGTATCCACCTGATACATATCATCTGGAGCAACATCCTGAAGCTCATCATCTATGATCATCCTAATCATACAATGTATCCACCTGATATATATACAAATACATGATCCACCTGATCATAACAAGCATCCAACATGATGCATATAGAGCAGTAATTGGAGCATCTTCCTGATGCTCATCATCCAGCGCTTACATCCATAGCCATGGGAAGGATCCTCCTCTCACCATGCTAGGAATGGCTCCTGCAAATGTGTCCATCAGTTCTTCCTCGAAGTGTCATCAATCTGAAGAACACCAAGCCTCTCTCTAAAGTACTCAAACTTCACTCTGGCTAGTGGCTTCATCAATACATCTGCAACCTGCTGATCCGTCGCAACATACATGAGATTCATTGCTCCTCTCTGCACCATATACCTCATATAGTGATATTTTATCTCAATGTGCTTCGACATGTCGTGGAACACCAGGTTCTCAGATAGCTTCACACAACTCTAGTTTTCACAATAGATACCTGTAGCATCCAACGGGAGATCAAATAACTCAGATAGTAGCTTCCTCAGCCATACTACCTCACAACTAGCTGAACAAGCTGCAACATACTCTACTTCGGCTGTACTTAGTGCTACGCAGGACTTCTTCCTGCTAAACCAAGAGATCACACCTGATCCCATACTGAAGCAACACCCAGAAGTGCTCTTCCTATCTGCAGCACTTCCTGCCCAATCTGAATCAACATAACCCTGCAGGTTAAACTTTTGATTTGCATCATACTTGAGCCCATAATCAATTGTACCCTTTAGGTACCTCAGAATATGCTTTACAGCAACTAGGTGATCACCTCTGGGATCCGTCAGGGACTAGCTCAATGCGTTCACCTCAAAGAAAATATCTGGTCTCGTGTTCGTCAGGTACATCAAGGACCCAATCATCTAGCAATACATAGTGACATCAACTGGATCAGATGAAGCATCACACATAAGCTTAAGGTTCGATGCCATAGGTGTGGCCATGGCCTTGCAGTCCATCATCCTGAACCTCTTCAGGATTTCTACTGTATACTTCCCTTGTCCAAGGAAGATTCCATCTGCACTCTGCCACACCTCCATACCTAGAAAGTACTGCATCATCCCCAACTCCTTCATCTCAAACTTGGCAGCAAGCTTCCTCTTCGTGTTGACAATCAGTCTATCCTCACCCGTAACAAACAAGTCATCCACATACAAGAGTAGAATCACAGGATTGCCTTCCTCAACCTTGTAGTAAAGGTTGAAATCCACTTTACTCTTGGTAAATCCCAAACTGGATAGAAAACTGTCCATCCTACCATACCAAGTCCTAGGAGCTTGCTTAAATCCATACAAGGCTTTCTTCAACCTGCACACATATGACTCTCTATCATGTGTTTCAAAACCAAGTGGCTGCTCCACATACAATTCCTCTTCGACTACACCATTCAAGAAAGTTATCTTGACATCCATCTGGTGTATCTTCCATTTCATCACTGCAGGCAGAGCAAGTACTATTATGATGGAAGTGTATGTGGCTACAAGAGCAAAGGTCTCTTCATAGTTTATTCCCTCTTTCTGAGAGAAGCCACAAGCTACAAACCTTGCCTTGTATTTCTCTATGATACCATCTGCAGCATGCTTGATCTTATAGATCCACTTGGAAGTCACAACAGACTTCCCTTCTAGTCTTGGGACCACATACCAAACATCATTCTTCATGATCGATTGGTATTCCTCCACCATGGCATCCTTCCATTCTTTCTTTTCCGTTGCCTCTTCATAACTGGAAGGTTCTTTGTTCATAATGTCACAGAGCAGGGCAACATAGCAAGTGTGTGACCTTGTCCTTTTCCTTTCTCTGTGTTCCTCTTCTGGAATACCATATCTTTCTGCATCTTGGATGAGCTCTCTAGCCCATGCAGGTTTCCTCTTGTGAGAGTTCTTCTCACAGGGTGGATCTATAGGTTCTTGTGGGTCTTCAATTTCACGGGTTGCTTCTGGAATTGCTTCATTCATAGTGGTATCTTGAAATCCGATTTCCTTTGGTTCTTCATGATCTTCAACAAGTGTCTTCTTTGATTTGATATAAGCCGAGTCCTCATCAAATATTACATCCCTGCTGACATCAATCTTCTTGAACCCTGGAAAGTATATTATGTAAGCCTTTGAGCTTTCACTGTACCCCACAAAGATGCCCTTCTTTCCTGAAGGATCTAGCTTAGTTCTCTTTTCCTTTGGAACATGAGTATATACTGGACAACCAAATATTCTGAGATGGCTGACTTCAGTTTTCTTACCAGAAAAGACCTCTTCTGGTGTCTTGCTGTCCAATATCTTGTGAGGTGTTCTATTCTGCACATATACAGCTGTCCTAGCTGCTTCTGCCCATAGATGCATAGGAAGACCTTGGTCATGAAGCATTACCCATGCTGCTTCCATGATAGTTCTATTCTTCCTTTATGCAACTCCATTTTGTTGTGGATTGTAAGGAGCAGTCAACGCCCTCTTAATACCTGAATCACTGGATAGCTTCTTGAAATCACCTGAAGTGAATTCTCCACCATTGTCGGATCTGAAGGTCTTGATCTTCTTATCAGTTTGATTTTCCATCAATGCTTTGAATTCCTTGAATTTATCAAATACTTCATCTTTTTTCTTTAAGAAGTAAACCCAAGTCTTCTTAGATAAATCATCAATGAAAGAGACATAGTATACATACCCACTCACAGAACTTGATGACATCGGACCGCATACATCGGAGTGGATAATTTCCAAGATTCCTTTTGCTTTACTTTCACTGCTTGGAAATGCCTCCTTAATGTTCTTTCCTTTTGCACACCCTTTGCAAATACCTTCATGCTTTGTCTTAATTTCAGGAAGACCCTCTACTGCTTTACTTGCAATTGGTAGTGCTTTGTAGTGCACATGTGCAATCCTTCTATGCCAAAGTTCACTCGGCTCCATGGATTCATGTACCATGGCATGTTCAGGTTGTCCCTTCAATTTGTACAATCCTCCCTCTTGCTCTCCAATCACTACTGCATCATCTATAGTTTTACCATTTGGCCACATTAGGACTTGGCCATCTACAAATGCAACCCTCATGCCTTTTGCATCCAATGTAGATATGGAGAGTAGGTTCTTTTTTAGCCCAGGTACATATAGAACATCTTTCATCTTCAAGGACTTCCCAGAGTCTAGGTTGTAGGAAGCTTCACCACTTCCCTTGATACGATATTGATAGTCATCCCCAAGTTTCACTTTATGGGGTGACTCATGTTCAGATAGATTTACAAAAGATTCTTTAAACCCAGTCATGTGTTTGGAAGCCCACTATCAATAAGCCAATCATTACATCCATGAGAGATAGTACTTGTGAGAGCACAGATTAGAACATATTCATCATCACTTGATGAAGCATCACTTTCTTCCCTAGCCTTCTTCTTGGGGGGTTCACCATCCTTAGCAGCATGAGCATGGTACCTCCTTTTGCTGCCCTTCTTCTTGTTGTTGAAGTTGTTGTTGTCCTTTTTGTTGTTGGGACAATTTATAGCAATATGTCCCTTGTCATTACATGTAAAACATATTCTCTTCTCTTTATGCTGATGGTGGTGAGAATATTTCTTGAAATGAGATGGATCTCTCTTGGGATTTCCATTCTTGGTGTGTGCTATGAGAGCTTGATCTTCATTCCCCATATTTTTTTCTCGGGCCACCGGCCTTGCTTCTTCTTGTGAGCATTCCTCCCACAGTCTACTGAAGGAGATCAGTTTTCTTCTTGCACATATTCCTTGGATAAAGGAATCCCATGACCTAGGTAGGACATTCAAAGTGGTCATAATAGTTTCACCATTCTCCACCACTTCATCCACAACTTCAAGTTGTTCCTTGATCTGAGAGACATTAGAGAAATAGGATTGAATGGTCTCTCCATTCTGAAGCTTTACCCCTTTCAATCGATTCCGCAGAGTCATCTTCTGATTTATGTTCTTTCGTTCAAATAGCTTTGTCAGGGAATCAAACATCTCCTTGGGTGTCTTTAGAGATGACACATGTGGTATGAGATGGTCTTTGATAGAATCAACAATGATCCTCTTTTCCTTGACCAAGTTCTTCTTATGCAAGGCCTTAGCCTCTTCTTCCTCTGGGATAGGGACCTTAGAACTTATGTAAGTATCCAATTCATTTTCTTCCAGGATTAACCCAATCCTATACTTCCATGCTCGAAAGTTATAATCCCCTTCAAGTTTATCCTCAAGCTTGGTGTGGTGAGACATCTTAAAGAGTACTTCAAATGTAAATAGAAAAGATTTAGGTCTTACCACTTGATTTGCAAAAACTTGGATCTCGTGCTGGATTAGGGTTTGTCAGAGAAACCCTAAAAATTCAAAATGTGAATTTCAAACTTCTGAAAGGATAGAATGATGTGCCTTGATGAAATGATCAACCTGGTATATTCAGAATTTGAAATCTGCAAAGTTTTACCCTTCAAAAATGCCTTTTAGTCTTGTCGGATTCACTAGGGAGGACCTTGAATCTAGGTTTGAGTTTCCCTGAGCTTCACCCAACCAAAAATCTTGATTCAAAGCTCTAAACTTCGATTTTTCCAAGGAGCTTCCAGGTATGTCCTCATATTTTAGAAATTCCTATTTTTGAGGAAACCCTAATGTTTAGGGCCAAAAATGAAAGTGCCCAGAATTGAATTCCGATTGGACAGAAAGATGCGCCTTGTTGAGGAGAGTCAAAATACCCTATTGCCTTTCAAGATCTGTGGAGAGAAACCCAATAAAAAGGAAACCCTAGTTTCCTCAACTGCACAGTGTCTTCTTCTCAGGTTAGATCTGATACCATGTTAATTTTTTAGCATTAATTCAACATACTCTAGCATCTTCACTAAGAGAATAACATGTACAACATATCAAGTATAACAATGCATATCAATCACACCAAGCAATCACATGAGACAATAGACACACAGAGTTTCACTGGGGAAAACCATAAAGGTGAAAAACCCCACAACTTCCTCAGAGATAGAAAGAGCAATGATACAACCCAACTACACAGAGATAGTCCTCCTAGGAGTTGAACCTCCTCCTCCACTAGTGCTCCACTTTCTGAGTAGTGTAGAAGTGAATAATGAGATGATCAAATAGAGTGCCTCCCGCACCTTATTTATACATGACCTGACCTGCCTAATAAACTAGCAGGGCCGACTTGTCTAACTCAGTCTAATAACCCATGGCAATGCTTATCAGGGCCGACCCCACACTTGGTGGTCTAATAACCCATCACATGCAAGTTGCGACACTTGTCAATACAAATGACGATACTTCCGTATAGAGGAATAATAACATCTCTATAGGATTACAATATACATAGGTGAAATACATTCCGAAGTTACATATACATCAACACATAACACCTGGAATTATTAAATAACAACGTGGAAAACATTTATTGTGAGAACATCAAACAAAGAAGGATTTCCTAAGAAAAATGATTTTAATTTAAAAACAACATTTTTAAGTCGGCTCAGTTAAATTTGGGACCTAAATAAAAATTAATTTTTTTTTGGAGTCCCCAAATAGGTTGGCCTATAACTTGTTATTGAAGAATATTTTTGTATAAATAGAAGAGTTGGATGTGATTTTGTGGTATGCATTTTGATGTGGTGATAAGAGATGCGAGCTTGGAAATATTAGAAAGTAGAAGCTAAAAGAGTTGGGAGCTTGGATGGGTAGATAGTAGAAGTTGAAAGAGATGCGAACTCGGATGGGTAGATAGTAGGAGCTAAAGGAGTAGCCAGCTTGCAAGATGAGACTGTAGCAGACGCTAGAGTAGTGAATTGAAAGATCTTTTTTTGTGAATTTTTTTCTTGGAGTGAAAGCTGTGATTCGAGGGTGGAATATTTTGAAAAATGAAAATGAATCTTGTTATATATTTGGGAGGAAGGGTGGATGGTGCAAGCGTATAAAACATATACTTGGGTTGCAGCTTGAATATATAATCTCAGTTGGAGATGAAAGTATTTCTTATTGAGGTTGAAGCCTCCAAACCACCAGTTGTAGCTAGTGCATGTATTTTATTTTTATATAAAATTTGATATACATACCTTGACATACATTTTTCCCCTACTTTGAAATGTATTGTGGCAACATATCTGAGAAGTGTGTGCTTTTTTATATTATCAAAAACTTGTGCATACTCATATACAATTATTTACACAGAATTTCATTAGGGATGGCTCATTACCTAATGAAGCACCTTTCTGACAAAATTTTGAGGATCCTTCAATGATACCATTGTTCTTGCAACTGGCAGACATATAGTGCTACTTTACATAACAACAACTTTCAACAGACTAATTAATCCAAAGGGATGCCATAAACAGGAAAGAAATGGCCTCGCAACAGGAAAGAATGGCCACTACTGGCCAACTAATTTCTTAAGAAAAGCATAATTGAGATTAAGGGTGATAGTGAGAGAGCGGATGCATGCAGAGCTAAGACAATGTTTTATGGTGGTATTTGATAAACAAGTGCTTATTATAGGTCAATGAATTGATTTGAATGTCCATATTCCATTTTGTTTGAAAAATGAACAAGCGTTGAAATGAAAACAATGTAAAGACATCCTACAGTTCCAGAAATGCTAGAGCTATTAAATTGGTTTCATAATTGTTCAGGATTCAGCTGAATTTGTATCTATAAAAACCAATGATGAAAAACAAACAAATTTCCCAAGAATCTGTAAGACTATAGAGATTCATTCGTGTTGCATCAAAATGTTAAATAGAATGTGCTTTATAGATTAGAAATAGGTTATGTGCTCCCATTGGCATCCATGTACTAATGTTGAATTCCATATGGAATTGAAAAATATAAATGGTCAAAGAAACTATTGTAGCCCCTTTGCAATCTATACATGGTGCACCTAAGAAATGTACTATATACAAGCTCAATAAATGGTTTGCATTCAGGCTGTGACCCTGCTGCTAAGTTTACTAAAGCACATTTTCAGTACTATCTAAAACAATTGCTCAATTGTATTTTAAAGGGCCCAAATATTTTAATTGATGAAGGAGGCATTCTAAAGATAGTTGAGTCTAGTCTTGCAGCTTTCTTTTCCCCGGATTGGAAGCAAACGTTTTCACCTTGGTATAGATTTCCAAATTTCTTTTTAGGCACTGAAGATGAAGTTGATCTAAGGAGTATTGAATGTCATATTGCCAAACTACTAGCTGGAAAACCTATCCTACTAGGAAGAGCAGATGATGGAGCAACTAGCACAACTTCAAATCATGATGACTTGGCAGTTGATTTATTAAGTTTCTACATTCAATGTGAACGGAGATATTTAAAGGTATCAAAATTGAATCTCTAGGCAGACACAAATTAATAATAAAGCCACTATCATCAAACATTTTTGGAAAAACAAGTCGGTACGTAAGCTATAACGTCAAGACAAATATTTTTTTAGAGCGGAATGCGAGCAACAGCCATGGAAATTAATGGGAAATGGTGATGATAACCAATGCTATACTAAAAGTACAAAAAAATGGTATCTAAATAGGTATGTTGGTGGAAGTTCATACACATCAGATAGATGCAATATATTTATACAAAAAAGTCAAGATAAAATATTTCTAACATTACAGGTGATATGGAATAAACTAATTTTTAGATGGGTTGGTCTTATCCATTCAAGGATACAACAGTGTGATTCTGCTATGAAAAATGATCTAGTGGTGGATATTGATGGACCTTCTATATAAAGAACTTATCCAGGGGCATGATGGACAATCTATATAAAGAAATCATCTAGGGGCCTTCCAAAGCTGAATTTTCCCATGAATGGGAAACATCTAAATTATCATTGTTGTTGAATAAAGGAATTGATGCCTCTGTAGAATTAGTATGAATAATTTCTATAATAAATATATCAAGATATTTTTCTATTTAGTGTTCCCAATGGCATTTTGGCTCATGCCTTGTTTTTATAGTCGTTTTAAATAAACTCTATAAATGGAACCAAAATATTTTGATTTCTATGCTAGAGCTGATGGAGTTCTCTTGCACCCTGCCAGAGTATGAAGTCCCCACATGGAACTAACTGTAACACCAGAGGTTATTAAATAAATTGTTTTATGATGCAAGGAAATTCCATTTCCCTGTTATATTTATCTCTTATGTATGTAATCTGTAAATTAGAATATAATACAGAGAACCCATGTGCCCATATATATTCTCATTAACTAAAAATACAATGACAGGCATACCTTTCCACTGATCACTTCTGTTAGGATATTTAGACACTTAGGAGTTAGTTAAGATCCACTTGTGTAATATATCCGTTAGGGATAGTGTGTTTCTTTAGTATGCATTTGTAAATACTTAATCCGACGGTCACGATATGTTCCCGATTTAGAGTGATCTGACGGCTCAACTTCTCTTAGATCAAACCTAACCTTGACCCATGGCTTAACACCCGATTGGTCCATGATCTCTATTTAAAGAGCATGGAGGGTCATTGTTTAGTTGATCGATTATGAAAAGCTCATTTGTAACTTTCTTTCTTTGCATAATAAATTGTCCCATAGAAGCTATTTGGTCGGGGCCGTGGAGTGTTTCCCTCAAGAGGATTTAAACCACGTCAAAACATCGGTGTTTTGATCTGTGATCTGTTTGTGTGAAGTGGTTGCTCTTGGTGTTCGGTCCTTTGGTAGTACCCTGTGTACCCGAACATGGTATCAGAGCTTTTATGAAGTGCCGCTTCCGGTTGTGATCTAGATCTTGAACTGCTGTTGCTGAAACTCAAAAGGTTTTCTAGTTCTAGTATTTATGTGCATTTCTGGGCTGTGGGAGGTGTTCCATTGCATCTGGAGTGTCATTTCCATTGGGAAATAGTTTTTGTTTGATCGAAAATGGTGCCCGGTTTCTCCAGAAACGCGTATTTCATCAGATCTGAAGGTATAATGTTACAGTGACGCATTTTTTTATTTTCTATTTTTAGAAGGAAAAAATCTCATATTTTATCATTTTTTACTGATAGATTTTTTTTGGGTTCGGATTGTTTCTTTACCGTCCGCGTATGCTCTTTTCCATGCACCTTGAGCGATCTCGACAAATCAGAAACAGAAAGGGAAAGGGTTTTTCTTGGCTGCGTATGCTCTTTGCCGTGCACCTTGCACGATCTCGGCAAATCAGAAACAGATAGAAAACGTAGACTTTCCGGGAAAGATAATGAGATCTAACTTCACAAGGGTGGAAATTTTCTTTTGTTTCGATTTGTGGTGTGTTTTGCAGGAAAAAGGGTAAGCACGCAAACCGAGCAAGAAGAGTAAAAAAAAAAAAAAAAAACCCTTCCTCATTCCCATATTTTACATACATTTTAATCTAGCTCACTTGGTTCAAAGTTGCTTTATTCTTTAATAGGTCTTGAGTTCAAGTCTTAGGAAGTTACTTTTAAAAGAAAAAGTGCATGCAATTTCTATTTTCAAGTTATTTTATTGTAAAAGTGCATCTCACTTAAATAATAAAAAATAAAAATACAAGTGTCACTTAAGTTTTTTTATTGTTGCACTATTTAAAAGTAATATCATTGTAAAAGTGAAATCACTTATTTTACAAAAGTGGTTCACTTAAAGCAACTTTCTTGTAAAGTGATTGTCAAAAGGTTCATCTTGGGAAGAGGGGGGTTCTTTTTTTGCTGGACATTCTCTAGCTGCCACGTCACTATTGGGGACATCTTCAACAGTTTCTTTGTTCAAGCATAACTTCATCATATAGAGTCAGTTTTCAGTGCCGTTTTTTTTTAAACTGCCTATGTTTTCGAGCTCTTCACATCCAGACTATTGGTTTCTATTTTTACTGCCATTAATTTACAAATATGGACACCCCTTGTGATATTCTACTTAATAGTTCCAACTATTTCTCATGAAAATCTCATATGGAGGATGTTCTACGAAGTAGGGGACTTTTCAGAATTACCTCAGGGAAAGAAACAGAACCCACTGATGATGATAAGAAAATAAAATGGGCAAATAAATGTTATGAAGCTTGTGGATTGATTGGGATGTCAATCTCTACTGATTTGCGATTCCACATATCTGGAATTAATGAACCTGATGCTGCTTGGGACAAGTTGGAATCTGTGTTTGGTAAACACAATGAAATTCGAGATCACCAACTGGAAAATGAGTTGATTTATTTAAATCCAAGTGACTTTTCATGCATTCAAGATTATTTATCTAAGTACAAAACTCTTAAACTCTTATGTGCAGAATGTAAGATTAAGAGGGAAGACAAACAATGCATTTATCATATTATTTCCAAACTTGGACCTGCATATTCTGTTTTTGTATCTACATTTTACTCCATGAAAGAATCCTTGAATGCAGCTAGCTATCAAGAGCCTAGTATTGAATCCTCTTGTGATTCCTTGATTAGAGAACAAGATAAACTCATTCATCTTGGAATAATCAACAATGCAGATACATCTGGGAAATCCTTATTGTCCCAACAGAAAGAAAAGTCCAAGCCTCCCAAGAAATAAAATTTTCGCAATAATAAGTCAAACAAGGGCCCCAAACCCTCTCAGTCATCTCCTTCTTTAAAAAATGACAAAGGATCCAAGACAAAAGGCAAGAAAACTGAGCGTCATTGCAACTATTGGGGGAAAGATAATCATGATGAATCTAAGTGTTTCAAGAAGATGGCAGCCTTGGAAGCAGCAATGAAGAAGCACCACATCAGCCTAGATTCGCCTTCAAAATCTGCCTCAAATGGACATGCACTTTGTGCTTCTGGTTATTCTTATAATGCATCTTCTTCTTCTACTTCAAATGAATGGTTCATTGATTCTGGAGCATCTTATCATATGACTAAGGATCAAGCCATCTTTTCTACTACGCATGAATGTAACACCAAACAAATATTTGTTGGTGATGATAGATCTCTAAGTGTTGTAGGAGCTAGAACAGTTCTAGTAGATAATGGTCATTTTAGTGATGTACTATGTGTTCCAAGAATTTCCTGCAATTTGTTATCAGTCTATCAAATCACTCATTCTGGTGAAGGTAAAACTGTGACCTTTACACCTCACCAAGTTGTAATCAAGGATTTTCAAGATCCTCAACAGGTCCTAGCTACCGGAATTGTTGATGATATTACCAGGTTGTACAAGTTTAACAACTTTGGGTCATCACCTTTCCCTTCAGTTTTTGTTGCTCACAGTGATAACTTGAGCAAACTTTGGCATGAGCGATTTGGTCACTTAAATTATTGCTCATTGCAACAACTATGTAAAGAAAATATGGTGACAGGTCTTCCGATGGTATCTTGCAGAGATGGTGTTTGTTCCGGTTGTGTACTCGAAAAACATCATCTGGACAGTTTTGACAAACGTGCCTCTTGGCACGCCTTGGTTCCCTTGGAGCTTGTGCATAGTGACTTGTGTGGTCCTCTTACATCTTCTTCCTTTTCTGGTTTCAAATATTTCTTAACTTTCATTGATGATTACACCAGACGCACTTGGGTTTATTTCCTAAAACTTAAGAGTGAAGTATTTAACATGTTCTTGGCCTACAAGGCCCTTGTTGAAAAACAATCTGGTCATCAAATTATTAAGTTAAGATCTGACAATGGAGGAGAATATGGTAACAAAAAGTTCACTACTTTCTGCACTGAACAAGGCATCCAACAACATCACACTGTTCCATATACACCACAACAAAATGGTGTAGCTGAGCGGAAGAACCGCACTTTAAAAGAAATGGCTAATTGTATGATCTAATCTAAGGGACTAAGTCTTCAATTTTGGGCTAAAGCCATAAATTGTGCAAATTACATAGTTCATCGCACCCCCACAAAAGCATTACAAGGTATAACACCGGAAGAAGCATGGAGTAAAACTAAACCTGATGTAAGTCACTTTCGTGTGTTTGGTAGTGAAGCATGGGCTCACATTCCGGATGAAAAATGGAAAGCATTTCAGCCTATAAGTGAAAAGTGCATATTTGTTGGATATTCTGAAGATGTAAAAGGTTATAGACTTCTTCAACCACATTCTCATGATATAATCATTAGAAGAGATGTTAAATTTGATGAAAATCTCTTGGCCTGCGAGCCTAACTCGGCGATTGTGCCATCTTTGGCCTGCGAGCCTGATTCGGTGTTTGTGCCTTCTTCTTCTTCTTCCAACTTCCTTGACAGGTTTCCAACTCCAATTTTTTGTAATGATAGTGAGGATGAAAATCCACCTCTGCCTGCTCATGTTCCTCCAGTTGCACCAGCACAAGTGCTTCCTCAATGGGTCCATTCAACATGTGAAGTAGCTGGTGATCTTGCCGGTGATCCTAGAGATCAACGTCGAACATGTTCTCAGTTTCAGCGAGCCTCTTCTCTTTTGGCTCAAGTTTTCGAGAATCATGATCTAGAAACTTTTGCAGAAGCTTCAGGGAATCCAGATTGGGATGCAGCCATGGATGAAGAAAATCGTTCCTTAATGGCGAATGATACTTGGCATCTTGTACCTCTTCCAAAAGGAAGAAAACTTGTCAGATGTAAATGGATCTATAGAACTAAGTATGCATCAGATGCAAGTGTTGAACGACTTAAGGCAAGGTTAGTTTCCAAAGGTTTTTCCCAAGTTGATGAGAGGCACCTGCAACAATTACTTAATGAAAATATGCGAAATAGAAGAAATGAAAGAACTCAGAATCACTTTTATATTGATCACGGGCCACTTCGAGGGGACAACCTCCTATGAGCAAGCTCAATACAAATAACTTCATGGTGCCTTCATAGGTCTCAACACACACTTATATACTAATTCTAGTCGCCAATACTATGGGTCGAAACCATGGGCCGTTACAAACTATGGATCAACAATACTACGGGCGACTTACAAAGCATATGCGCCAACAACAATAACACAAACTATTGATCAACAAATACTACGGGACGACTTACAAACCATATGCGTCCAAAAACAACATACTAACAAAGTAAAGACATGGGTTCCTAACATCCCCTCCCCCTTAAAAAAAGCTTTGTCGTCAAAGCTTTAGATGTGGAAATTGTTGTTGAATCTGAAGGAGTGGTTCCCATGTAGCATCCTCTGGTTGCATGCCATGCCACTGAATTAAGACCTCTGTGATAGAGTGAGAGCGAAGCTGACGTGTGCGCCGATTGAGGATGGCCTCTGGCTCCAAAAGGATGGATCCTTCATTATCCAGTTTGGGTAAAATCGTTTGGCCGCTGATGTTGGTGCCAAGAACTTTCTTCAGACAAGAGACATGAAAGACTGGATGAATGCGGGAAGAAGGAGGAAGTTCCAATTTATAAGCAACGGACCCAATCTTCTGAAGAATCCGATATGGCCCATAGAACTTTGGAGCGAGCTTATGATGCCCTTTAAGTTTCAAGGAGGATTGTTTGTACGGCTGGAGACGAAGAAAAACCATATCGCTAACTTGAAAAGTGCGCTCCGAACGGTGCTGATCCACTTGTTGCTTCATGCGATTTCTTGCCATGTGAATATTGTCCCGCAAAATGCGAAGAATCTGATCGCGGTTGCGAAGGACCGTGTCAACTTTCTGAACTGGTGAACTGGTGGGGGTGTATGGAAGAAGAACTAGAGGTGCTTGACCATAGACTGCTTCATATGGGGTCATTTTAGAGGTAGTGTGGTAAGAGGTATTGTACCACCATTCAGCAAGAGGGAGCCACTTTGCCCACTAATGTTGTTGTTCCGAGGTGAAGCAACGAAGATAAGTTTCTAAGAATTTATTGACAATTTCAGTCTGACCATCTGTTTGTAGGTGATACCCTGAACTCATCTTCAGTTTGGTGCCAGTGTGGCGAAATAGTTCTGTCCAAAAATGACTGGTGAAAGTCGCATCACGATCTGAGACAATGGAAGAAGGGATGCCGTGAAGACGAAAGATCTGGTCCATAAAAATTTGAGCAACTGAGGAGGCTGTATAGGGATGGCTGAGAGCACAAAAATGACTATATTTGGAGAGGCAATCAACCACAACGAGAATCACTATCTTCCCGCCAGATTTAGGGAGCCCTTCAATGAAATCCATAGAAATATCTGTCCAAATCCGTGTAGGTGTGGGCAAGGGTTCAAGCAATCTTGGAACAAGTGTTGTTTCACCCTTATTGCGCTGGCAGGTATCACATTCGGCCACCATCTGTTGAATTGTCCTTTTCATGCCCTGCCAAAATAAGTTACGCTGTGCTCGTTCATATGTTTTGAGGAACCTAGAGTGCCCGGCCAATGGAGAAGCATGGAGTTCATAGAAGACAGCCTGTTGAAGATCTGTGCTCTGGGGAAGCACCAGACGACCCTTGTATCATGGAGAAGCACCATCCCAAGAGTAATGTGGTACAGCAGAAGGGTTGTTGGTCAACCATTGGATGATCCGAGATAAGGAAGAGTCATTGATATAACCCTGTTGAACAGATTGCAACCAATTTGGAACATGCATAGAAATAGCTGAAAGAGAACCTTGGGCATCAAATGTGCGAGAAAGAGCATCTGCCACAATATTGTCTTTACCCTTTTTGTAAGTGATCTCATAGTCATAACCCATGAGTTTGCTAACCCATTTTTGTTGTGCCGGGGAGGAGACACGCTGGTCCAAGAAATATTTCAGACTCTGGTGATCAGTCTTGATGCAGAAATGATTCCCTAATAGGTATGGACGCCACTTCTGTACTACATGCAAAATAGCCATCATTTCCTTCTCATAGGTAGAGGCAGATAAATTCTTACCTGAAAGGGCTTTGCTGGTGAACGCAATGGGGTGTTCATCTTGAAGGAGAATAGCACCAAGTCCATTGCCGCAAGCATCACTCTCAATAGTGAAGGGCTTGGAAAAATCGGGCATAGCTAGCACAGGTGTAGTACACATAGCTTGTTTTAGTTTGTCAAATGCACAATGAGCAGCAGGTGTCCATGTAAAAGCATCATTTTTCAATAGAGCAGTTAATGGAGCTGCAATCTTCCCATAATCCTTGACAAACCTGCGGTAGTAGCCAGTCAACCCCAAAAAACCACGAAGGCTCTTGAGTGTCTGAGGACGTGGCTAATTGTTCATTGCATCGATTTTGGCAGGATCCACGCGAACCCCTTGTGCTGAGATAATGTGCCCGAGATACTCAACTTCCTTTTGTCCAAAAACACATTTAGACTGCTTGGCATGGAGATGATGGTCAGAGAAAAATTGCATGACAAGATCCATGTTTTACTGTAGATGAGGATATCATCAAAGAATACCAGAATGAATTTCCACAAGTAGGGTCGAAATATTTTATTGATTAAGGCCTGGAATGTGGAAGGAGGATTAGTGAGGCAAAAGGGCATGACCAAAAACTCATAATGGCCATCATGTGTGCGGAAAGCTGTTTTAGGAATATCATCCTCATGAACCCGAATTTGATGATACCCAGAATGAAGATCCAACTTGAAGAAAAAGTGAGCCCCATGAAGCTCATCAAGAAGCTCATCAACAACAGGAATTGGAAACTTATCCTTGATGGTGAGGTGATTAAGTGCTCGGAAGTCAATGCAGAGGTGCCATGACCCATCTTTTTTGCGGACAAGAATAACTGGAGAAGAAAAGGAACTAGTGCTTGGGCGAATAATACCTTGCTTCAATAAGTCCCGAACGAGCATTTCAATCTCCGTTTTTTGGTGGAATGGGTAGCGATAGGGCCTGATGTTGGGAGGAACGCTACCAGGAAGGAGCTGAATACGATGGTATTCTGGCCTGGAAGGTGGTAATCCCACTGGTTCAGCAAAGACACTTGTATATCGATCCAGAATTTGTTGTAGATCCAAAGGAGTAGTGGAGACCGCTGATGGTTGCATCTGGATGGAATGGATCTGAGCAATGACACCATGCGAATTCTTCTTGAGGATTTTTTCCATGCGATGTGAACTGATGATGCTGAGAGAACCTAGTTGTAATCCTGTCAATGTGTGTTTGTGTCCATTGAGGGAAAACTGCATCCAAAGTTTGGCAAAATTCCATAAGATAGGGTCGAGTGTGCGTAGCCATTGAGCGCCCAAAACCACATCACATCTGCCTAAGGGCAAGGCAAACATGTCAGAGTGCAAGGTATAATCTCCCATAGAGATACGCACATTTCGACACTTCCCTTTGCAAGGTAAGCTGCCCCCATTGGCAACCATGACTTTAAAGTTGGAGCAAGGATGGATAAAACAATCAGCTTGTTTGGCGATCCGAGGGTCAATGAAATTATGAGTGCTACCAGAATCAATGAGGATTGTAAGAGGAAGCTTCTTGAAGTAACCCCTAACCCACATTGTTTGGGGGGTGGTGATTCCAGCTAAAGCATGGAGAGATATCTTTGGCTGGTCATCCTGAGACGGAGGGTCAACAGGCAGTTCCTGAATTTCAATAGGAGCATCTAGTGTTTCTAGATCTTCATCACCCATTTCAGAGGCAGGCGGAGACTCCACATCCAGGAGATAGAGTTTTTGCTAAACACATCTATGTCCCTGAGTGAATTTCTCATCACAATTATAGCAAAGCCCCTTTTCTCTGCGTGCTTGCATCTCTGTTTCAGACAAACGCTTGATAGGAGTCGGTCGAGGAGCCTGCGGTATAGGTGGTCGCTGAGAACCCATATTTCGGAAGGGAACAAAAGTGGGCTTGGAGCGTTGTTGGGCTGCAATCTTGTCTCCTGCCAACTTAGCCAACCCGAGTGCTTCCATCATTGTGTTGGGAAAGAACATGTTGACCTCAGAGCGGATGGCATCCTTTAGACCACTGATAAAACAACTCCGGTAAAATTCATCAGACAATCCTTCGGTGTGGTTGGCTAGATTCTCAAATTCAGTTTGATACTCTCTCATAGTGCCAGTTTGGCGAAGTTTAGTGAGGGCTCCTGTGAAGTCATCAAAAGCACTAGGACCAAATCGTTGCAAAAGGAGCTAGCAAAAGTCTTGCCAGTTGGGCTCTGGATGAGCCTTGATGTACCAACGGTACCATTGAAGAGCTTCCTGTTCCAAATGAAAGGATGCCAACGGAACTTTGTTGACATCAAAAGTATTATGCAGACTGAAATACTGTTCTGCACGATAGATCTATCTAGTTGGATCGGTACCATTGAAGCGAGGAAAATCAAGCTTTGGACCATGGAAATTGCTGGAAGAAGAGAACCCATTGTCTGCTGAAGACTCAGACTACCGTTTGTTGTTCATAGCCGAATGTTCAAGATGGAGACCAAGAAATTTTTCATCCAGATCCTGGAGTTTGGCTTGGATGGCTGCAAGTGCTTCCTCTATGGTTTTTGCTCCTGCACGGGTGACAACCATAACCAGGATTTTTTTTTTTTTTTGACTGGGTAGGAAAACAAAAACAGAAACTACTTCAATAAAGGAAAATTTGGATTTGGGAAAAAATCAGAAGGGTAATTGGGGTTTGACTAGTTTTTTGGACACTGTTGGATAGACAGGGAAGCAAAAATGAGGATTTTAGAAGCGGGGTGAAAGAATGGGAAAATTTGGCAGAGGGGAACAAAGAAGCAGAATTCAGAAAGGAACTCTGTGGTAAAAATTGAAGGTGATTGGATGAAATATGAGGAAGTTATGGCAAACCCTAAAAATAGACAAATGTGGGATTTCGGGCTGTAGGAAGGGGAATTGAGGATAGGGTCCTCAAGGATGAAATATGCAGAATGGAATGATAGGGGTTCCTTGAAATTTTCAAGGGAAACAGAGGTAAAACAAGGGAGATATGGAGAAAAAACTGAATTTTATACTCTTTTTTTTTTTTTTTTTTTAGACTGGAGCGGCTACGGCTCGGATTTTTTGTTTGTTTGTTTACAGACTGGAGTGGCTATGGCTCGGAAGGAATCTGGAACAATGCCGAATGGCTGGATCTAGAACGGCTTGCAAAATGTATTTGAAACGACGCAGCAGTGATCGACAATAGTTCAGCTGAAAGTAGATATGGACTCTAAGTATGTGCGGCTTCCTAACAGTTTAGGGTTTTCACTCGGCCACCAATGTTGTCTGACGGCTTGCGTATTGGGAAAGTACCCCTCACTCCACGGCTCAGGTAAAACTGATAACCGCTTTGCCACAAATGATAGCTCTTGGTTTACCTCACGGGTGGGAACTAGTCAATCAGGTAGGGGTCGTTTCCCTTTTCACTAGCAGGTCCTCTCAATGGGCCAGCTACTTCGGGGTTCCTGTGGTACTCCTCACAATGAGTTTTAGGGATTATGCCCAAGTACTTCCCACAGTTAAGCAGATAGGGATTATTCCCAAATCTGAACCTACAACAGATGCGAAAAAAAAATTTGGCAGAAATTTCACCAGCGAGCCCAAGAAAGTGCTCTGATACCAGATGCGAGGCACCTGCAACAATTACTTAATGAAAATATGAGAAATAGCAGAAATGACAGAACTCAGAATCACTTTTATATTGATCACGGGCCACTTCGAGGGGGAAACCTCCTATGAGCAAGCTCAATACAAATAACTTCACGGTGCCTTCATAGGTCTCAACACACACTTATATACTAATTCTAGGCGCCAATACTATGGGTTGAAACCATGGGCCGTTACAAACTATGGATCAACAATACTACGGGCGACTTACAAAGCATATGCGCCAACAACAATAACACAAACTATTGATCAACAAATACTACGGGACGACTTACAAAGCATATGCATCCAACAACAACATACTAACAAAGGAAAGACATGGGTTCCTAACAGTTGAAGGGATTGACTACAATGAAACCTTTTCTCCCGTCGCAAAAATGAACTCCATCCACCTTGTTCTTTCCCTTGCAGCCTTACATAACTAGGAAGTCCATCAAATGGATGTCAAGTCTGCCTTCTTACATGGTGATTTACAGGAGGAAATTTACATGGAACAACCTCCTGGATATGTTCAAGATAACTCTAGCCTTGTCTGCCGCCTTAAGAAAACCTTATATGTCCTTAAGCAAGCTCCTAGAGCTTGGTATGCCAAAATGGATAACTTTCTCCTTGACACTGGTTTTTCTAGATGCCATTCTGATCCCAATGTCTATACCAAGAAAGTAGGAAACCATCTCATCATACTTGTTCTATATGTTGATGACCTTATTCTTACTGGTAGTGACCCTAAGCTTATAACCCATGTGAAATCCAGTCTTAAACAAAATTTTGAAATGTCAGACTTAGGACATTTGCATTATTTTCTTGGTCTCCAAGTCCTGCAAACCAAAGAAGGAATCTTTCTTTCTCAGTCTAAGTATGCTTGTGACCTTCTTCGTCGCTTTCACATGGAAGATTGTACACCAGCCCCTTCTCCCTTCCAGTTTGGAGTCAAACTTTATACCACTTGTACTTCACCTGAAGTCGATGCCACCTTATATCATCAGCTTGCTGGTAATCTCTTATACTTGACTCATTCTCATCCTGACCTTTCCTTTGTCGTTGGTCGTGTTTCCCGTTATATGCAAACACCTCATGAAAGTCACTGGAAAGCAGCTAAAAGAATACTTCGATATATTCGAGGTATAGTTCAGTTTGGGATTCATTATAGTACAGGGGGGAAACCTTTGTTGGTTGGTTTCACTGATTCAGATTGGGTCGGCGATCCTAATGATCGAAAGTCTACTGCAGGTTATGTTTTAAGTCTGGGATCTAGACCTATTACTTGGGCTTGTAAGAAACAACAAGCTCTTGCTCTTTCTTCAGCAGAGGCAGAATATCGAGCAGTAGTTAATGCCAGTCAGGAAGCTTTATGGCTTCGACAGATCCTTTCATAGTTTGGATTCGAGCAGCAGCAGCCTACTCCACTTTGGTGCGACAATCAAAGTGCCACTAATCTTGCCAAAGATCCAGTTCTACATCAATGCAACAAACACATTGAGCTACATATGCACTTCATCAGAAATCTTGTTCATGATTGTGTTCTTGAAGTGCTCTTTTTCCCTACAGATGATCAAGTTGCAGACATCTTCACCAAGTCTCTTACAGAAGCAAAGTTTTCTAAACTTCGATCTATGTTAGGAGTTCAGGAACTTGTCATTAAGGGGGGATAGGCTCTAATGCCTCCTTCCTTCTCCTAATAGTGTCACTCTTGTAAATCCTTCAATCCTATCCCAAGTTGTTCTTAAGGGGGGATGTTAGGATATTTAGACACTTAGGAGTTAGTTAAGATCAGCTTGTGTAATATATCCGTTAGGGATAGTGTGTTTCTTTAGTATGCATTAGTATGCATTTGTAAATACTTAATCCGACGGTCACCATATGTTCCCGACATAGAGTGATCTGATAGCTCAACTTCTCTTAGATCAAACCTAACCTTGATCCGTGGCTTAACACCCGATTGGTCCATGATCTCTATTTAAAGAGCATGGAGGGTCATTGTTTAGTTGATCAACTATGAGAAGCTCATTTGTAACTTTCTTTCTTTGCATAATAAATTGTCCCGTAGAAGCTATTTGGCCGGGGCCGTGGAGTGTTTCCCTCAAGACGGTTTAAACCACGTCAAAACATCGGTGTGTTGATCTGTGATCTGTTTGTGTGAAGTGGTTGCTCTTGGTGTTTGGTCCTTTGGTAGTACCCTGTGTACCCGAACAAATTCAACATAATAGGTTCACATTCCCAATGCATCTCAATAACTGATTGATTATATCTAGTTACAGTTTAAAAACACAGACATGTTCTCTCTTATAATGAATTGACAACATTCATTCACTCACCGAGTGCTAACATATTAACATGTTTCAGACATTAACACCAAAGGTTAAACTTCCACTATCCCCAATAAATCTTTAGGTTCCAACACAGTGTCAAATGGAAGAAATCCAAGCTCCAACAATTTCAAATTCAAATCACGCTTCCCTATTTACAACTCAATGCTAGTGTACAGTCTAGCGTTGAACAACCTTCAACATAACTTAAAAAAGGACCTATGTCCACACAGTTCAGTCAACTTCAATACAGTTCACATGATCATTCTAATTTTTAGGCATTCCCATTTACGTGCAAGGTGTTTTCCCCTCGAATACACATCTATTGGGCGATTCACTTCAGCATTTTGGATCTTATCTTCGCAACTAACCCCACTTTGTTTGAAAATATTCGCAATTGGAAATTATCTCTTGCCCTGATTTAATAGGTCCACTAAACTATGATTTTGTCTAGCTCTATCAAATTTTAAGAAGAAATGTGATTCTATAGCTATAATTCCTTGACACATGTTAAAAGGTTGTATGCCATAGAAAATATTCTTACTCATCAAAACAACAAGTATGAATGTTAATAACCATTCTTTGCTTAGGAATCATAAGAAATGTCAAGCAAGCTTAGTTGAAATTGCATGCTAGCTATATTCGAACTGACAAGAAAATAAAAGCTGACAAAAGTGATCTTAAATTTTTAGCATTTCCTTTTAAACTCTAGAAAAATAAAGCGGAAAATGATTAAAATTTAAGTGAAAATAAATTGAACCTAATCACAATTCCCATGTTTCTTGGGGAGAATTTGGATATGAGGCGATGGGATTCCAAACTCTCCTATATGAAAAAAAGTGTCTATAAGAACTGATAGTAAAAATCAAATGCTCTTCTCATGTGGACATTAGGAAAATTGCAAAATGAGATTCAACCCATAAAATATTGATGAATGTAATGATTTCCATGATTGATAGAGGGCGAAAGAGCCCCTAGAAACTACCATTTTTGGAAATTGGGGTCGAATGGGAGCTTCCCACTGATTTTTCGTGGGTGAATATAGGTTTAAATCTATTTTTAGAGGAGTGAAATTGTTTTATGTTGGTTCCCCTTTCTAAATTTGATGGGGATAACCTCTTATTCATTAAAAATAAAATAAATAAAATGTGCGGTAATCATACCTAACGTGTGTTTAATAAAAACTTCTCCCATTAAAATTTTAAAACCCCTAGATTTTTCCCATGGGATAAGATTATCCATTAAAAATTTCCATGAAAACAATATGAAAATATGGTAAAAGGATGTGAAAAGATGACAATTCTTAGACTCAACATCTCCCCCAAGTGAACATGTTGCATGTACTCATGCAGGCTTACATTTGATTCTTTGGAGTATGTTAGTAGACCTTCTTCCTATGAAGATTGTGTAGTAAGTGATCTCTTCCTACTTCTTTACAACTTTGAAAACCAAAAAACTATTGGAAAGACTTGGTTACAACTGAGTTTCATGTGGTTGGATTTTATGTGACAACAACAAATTTTGTAAGTGTTGGTTCTTGTGTGGCAGCATCCACCTCTTTGAAATTATTCCCATGGTTGGTTCTTTTCCAATAACTACGAGTATTGTAAGTGCTAGTTCTTGTGTGGCAGTAGTTACCTTCTTGGTCCTCTTTTCTAATGCAATAAAAAGCAATCTCACTCTTCATCCAACAACAAAAAGATCATTAACTTTGAAAATAATCCATGTGCATTCATTCATCCCAAGAGTTTGTACATCAACAAAATCTCAATATGATGGTTCCTTCTTATTCTTTAAATATGTTATCACCTTTCTCATGAATTTAACTATTTGAAAAGAATCCCAAGACATACCAAATTCCTACAATAAGAACAATAAGCTACTATAGGAATTATGATAATGAATACTTTCAGTAATGACTGAAAACTCTACTAATAAGTCAAGCTGCATGACTACAAAACAACCACTTTCTCTTGAATGCTAATCTCAGTAATGGAGATTTTTTTTAGTTCTTGTATTTTACTAGGATTCCCATGGTCGCAAAAATTTAGAGAAAGCTAGTTCGTAGTTTTCAAGTCATACACAAATAATTCTCTGCACTTTAGTAAAAATAAAGTTTCCTTTGTTATTGTTCCATGCAAAGTCATGTCCATCTTCAAATATGACCATAGATTCCTCTCTTTGCAATATCTCATCAAATGTCACAATTTTGAAATCAATCAGCCACTTAAGCTACCACTATTCCCTATCAAAGGGCACATTTGGAGAAAACCCTAAATTCTGCTATGTTTCAATCAATTCGAAATTAAACAATGCTATAGGTCTGAAGATAAACAAATTTCTCAGAGGCCAATCTGGGTTTTGTTGATTTTTGGTGGGAATACTTATTTCACCATTGTACTCCTATGCACAAAAAAATAGAAAAACCCATATCATAGATTTCAAGTTAAAGGCAAATCATTTTCTACATTTATTAAAAAACATAATTCTAGAAATTATTAATTTCATGTATATTATTTGATTCTGTCCTTGTTGTTAATTGGGTTTGCTTTCATTTAAAGGAATTTTTGAAACAATATTTTGTGTATTAGCTCCTATATCATCTTGTTACCATAAATGCTTAGTTTTGAGAATGACATTTTTGTTGATTGGTATGTTGTCTTCCTCTACTTGGAGACTGCATACTTGCAATTTTCACTATTAGTTATAAAATATGCCACTGAATTTTGTTCATACATGTTCCCTGTTTATAGGTTCCTTCTCATGAATAGTGTTTTGGTGGTCACACTTTTTAATAATAACTATCTTGAATAAAGCCATGCATAAGGACAATGCATAGTTGAAAACAACAATGCTACTATTCTCTATTATAAAATGGAATTTCTTATGATTTGGATATTTCTACAATAATGTCTATGTGACTACCATCGAGATAATAGAAGCATCAAGGAAATGATTTGATCCACAACAATCCAATGTCCAATCAATTCACTGGTTGACAATGTTCCATGATCCTTAACGATGCCTATACTCTAGCGGTCTGATCCAGGCTTGAATAATGTGCCAAGTGCACCAACAATATAAGATATGATCCCCTATGATTGTCAATTCGAATGTCTAACAAACTAGTAAAGTAAACTCTCACATCTTAAAGGGGTTTTCCATCACTATCCAACGATATTTTTCCCATTGAGCCCTTAAGGAAACATTCCATGAATTACAACTTGATGTGCACATATAGCATTACGAGATAATACACTAGATACAAGAATCCTCTATATTTGATTATTCTTTTTATTAATAATAATACCATCAAAATAGAAAGTAATATATCCTAGGGTCCTGATCTAGTGTTCATTTATAAATTAAGATGAGTATGTATTTGATAAAATCATGATCCCACAAATATCTAGTAAAAAAAATCATCTTTTAAGATGCAAATCAATATAAAATTACCAAAGCTCAGGGTTTCAAAAGACTATTTTCTTTTCATTTTTTCTTAACAAAAATCCTTCTTCCTGAAGCTCCAAGCTCATCTAATTATACAACCTGTAGAAAACAACTTGTTGTAAACTTTCCATCAAACATAATTGAAGTAAAAAAATGTTAAATGAAGGGATCCAATTTCTCAGCATACTGTTGATCCTTAGATATCGTGATCTTATGTGCAACAATAGATACATTCTCACCACAAAAAAGAAATGCAACTATAAGGAAACCAGTTTACATCATGAATGATGATTATTCACCTAACATAGGAACACATAATCTCAAGGCGCTGCAAAACAAGATGTCCAACCTGAATGCCTTTCATCTCTTCATGTTTCAATATGAATCCAAATACAAAGCATGATAATGGCTAAAATATATTTGATTAGATATATATGATCTTCAAGAATATGTGGAAATGTTTGGAGAACTTGAAATAGGTCTACTGTGTTCCATCTTTGTTGCTATCCATTATCAAAATGTACTAAAATTTATATTTGACTTTTAGTTTTACCATTGGCTCACAATCACTTTCTTGGAGTAATTTGGAATCTAAAAGGTGATGGAGCATCCCCAATAAGACTAGAATATCCCTCAAGTTTTCATTTCACCCAAATCTTGTGCTATCTCTTCCATTTAACTATAGTCAAAATAATTTAATTTTGGCTTATTTTACATAGTGATGAAAGTCCAAATCTTCCTTAAAAACATGCCCACACAACCTTAGTTGTGCATTTTCTAAGAATTTTTCACTTGTAATACTTGAATGGTTATATTGGGCACAAAACCCATGTCTTAGAATTTTTTAATTTGGCCTCATCTGCATGCAAACAATGTTCTAAAAGTGTCCTTGGAGCAAATTTGATCATTTTGAAATTGTTGAATTTGAATTTCTCCCCACAAACAAAATATTTGATTGAATATTTTTTCTAGGAACACATAACCGGATTCAAAATATTAGGAACAATATCCAAGTGGTAGATATTGAAATATTGGGGTAGTGCAAGTACAAAAAGAAATGAATGATTATCGAAATAGGATTACTGGAACGACAACAGTCATATGTGGGGGATAATGAGAGAAGCGTTATAAGAGTATGGGAGATGGAATTGAAAAGGAAGTAAGGAGATATGGGATATGTCTTATAAGGTATGAAAAACCCCCCTCTCCCCCCACTAAAGGTGTTTTCAAGCATAAAAAAAATTAACAGACACAAAAGGTATATGAGAGCAATAAAAATGAGGCATAAGAAATTTTCCAACTACATTTTTTCTAGAATTTAATGAATTATTGATTAAATATTAGAAATAACAACATACCTACACCTACCTCAGATATCCATGAGATATGGAACAAGTATATGATATCCTGAGTGGTAGGAAAGTTGAGTGGTCAACATTGGTGTCAAATGATGCAAGAAAGAACATTGGAGAAACTTGATCCTGTGAGAGTTGGATCTAGAAACTAGTAACAAGATATTTGGAGCATCGAAATTCTATAATTAAGATCTAAAATGTTGAGTTTTTCCACAGTAGTGAGTTGAATTGACCTGAGTACATAGAGCACATATAATGTGGTACTTGTATCTTGTTGTAAACTAAGACACGGAAACTTAGAACTTGATGAACGATAGACGGATATTTGGATCTTCTTGATGGGGAAACAAATCTTGGAAATTTGTGGCATAAGGAGCAATGGAATTTCGATTTCGCTTTCATTAATTGCAAATCTTGTCCACTAGCAAATTGGTTTTCCAACAAGCTTTGTTTAATTGTGCCCAACGAGTTTTCCCAATCAAGAATTATTATTCCCTATGAATTCCCACTAGCAAGTTAGTTTTCAAGCATTCCATGGTTTGATGGAACCTACGATAGGTTTTCACCGTCGAATTTTTATTTTGGAAAAGGAAAATGATAAGATAGTGAGGTAGCTCAACATGCAAGTGAGTTGAGTGAATTTATTACATGGGTTATGGGTGAATGGATAAGGAAAGTTTACAAAAATTGTGAAGGAAAAAAATAAGTTGAATTCATGATGTGGTAGGTCGAAGTATGATGAAGAATTTAATATTTATTACATAAACAAATAAAATCTTAAACTTCAACATGTATGGATTGTTGAGCTCGGAAGCAAGAAATGTATGGGAATACCATGACATAGTGAATAGTAGAGACTTTGGAAGGATTTTTGTTCGCAATGAAATGGTGGATGTGACTTGACATGGTATGTAACTTTAATTCTTATTTGATTATCTCCTCATAGCATTTCATAATTTTCCTTCATCTCAATTCATCTTGAAATGTTTGGTACTATTCATGATGTTGGTCAGTAGATGAAATATTATTATAGCAAGTTCCGAGGCTTTTGACCTTCGAACCATGGTGCATGCAAAGAATAAACATCACGTGATGTTGCATATTGTTGGGTAGATGACATGCCCTTATTAAAAAATATATGGTCTCCAAAATCATTCGTCCATGGAATGACCTTCTAGATCCTCCTAGGGCGTGCACAAAATAGAACTTACTTGTAGTAAAACGTGAGATCATGGAAGAAGAGAGGTGTGTGGTGTCTCTTCAGCCAATACATATGAAAAAAATTGCAAATATTTCATATAAAACAAATCCAAGGTAATATATATGAAGGAAAATGCAGTCATTACACGTTGAGGAGAGGTGTCCAACGTAGATTACTTGATAGTATTTTGTTGATAAATTATTTTTTTGAAACTCAATTTGAGTGATGCCATATCTAGTTTGAATTGGTTTCATAGGTCTATCTCCAATATACATATATTTTTAGATTGTGTTGAAATGACATGTCAAACACATTGAGGAACAACATAGTTGATGGAGTTGTTTGTGAATTTGTACCTAGACCAACATTCACCATTTTGAACACAATTTTATTATTTAAGGTATGATTTATGTGATTTCAATTGGAGAATAAAATATATTGAATTATATATATCCATTATAAATAGGTTTTAATAATCCTTTGGTTTTCTATCTCAAATATCTGATGAACAATCAGGGAGGCTAAGTTTTCTTTATGTTCGTTTTAATACAGGTACTCACTAACTTAGGAATAATGTTTTCACTTGACATCCAAATGAAGTGATTCAAATTGTTCCTTAAACTAAAATACAAGGCCTATATCCCTCAAAGATGAGTTTTGAATATGTTACTATTTGATGTTTGAAATATGCTAGTAAACAGACAAGATGAAAAATTGTCACAGTGTTGATTTCATGACCAACAATTACTAAATTGGGCACAATTTTTTCATCCAAAATGAAAATGATGTGATTCAAGATGGAATGTAAACTAAATTCTAGGCATATCTCCCATAGGAATAGGTTTTCAAAATGAATTCATTTGGCCTCTCAAATTTTGATTTTCTTTGTTACCTCAAAACTAGCACTCTTCCATGGTTGAAGATTGAGTGGACCCAAATGTGATAGGAGGACCTAGTGGACCCAATACCATGATCATGAATTATTAAAGGAGGCACACCCAATTTCAACTAAATGTAACATGTTCCTCTTTAGACCCTGCTCCTTGGGCCATGGGAGGATCCCTGAAATAGTGGAAAGGATAGACTCGTAACAAACAAAATAGAAGTATTTTTATCCCTACAAGACCTTCCCACTATTAGTAGATGAGTGCTAAATGGAGTCAATTATTTATGTCTACAATTTTCCATTTAAACTAGAACATTAAGAGAAATACTAAGCATGTAATATGCTGATCATATTCTTTGCATAAAAAACCAACAAGACAAAACATGAGATATCTCTCAAACTAACCATTGAAACCAAGCAAAATTTACTTCCCAACAACCATATAGAAAAGCTGTATCAAACCCCCGTAGGGAGCCCCTATTTTGGTGGATAAAATATGAGTTTAAATTTCATTTTATAATTCATACCTGATTTTTGTTGTCGTCATGGTGAACCAGAAACATCAAGGGCCTCAAATCCCCTTAGGGTCACCCCGAATGACCTAGGATTTGAGCCAATATTTCTCACACCCCCTAGGTTTGAATTTTCCTTTGAAATGAACTTGAAATAACAATTAATCCATATATTAAATCAACACTATGGGATGACATCACCTAACCCTAATATGATGTCACCTCCTTTAGGGCACTATTAGGGACAAAAAATTATTATTTTTTAAATATTTTCAACTTTTTTGGAAATTTTCAATGCTTGATCAAGATTTGGAATTGACTACTGCAATTAAATCCTTTAGAAAATTAGTATTATAATAAATAGGGCAAAAAATAAAATATTTTGGTATTTTGCAAAAAATATAAATTTTTAGGGTTTTTCACAATACTTAATTTTTTTTTACTTTTTGCAATATATAGTACACAAATTTGATAAAAAGAGATTCCAAGTGAATATGAGAAAAATAAATAACTAAGGCTCTTTCCTTCGAGGACGCCGAGCAATCGTGATTAGCATTTCTCTCAATAATTAGCAATCCAATTTTCATGAATTGGGGCAAACCAAGAAACCCTAGCGCTATGTTGGTTTTCACCTAATTAGGGAAAATCGAGGTTCCAAATGCATAAAAAGAGAGACCCTCCAAGGAGGGATGTATGAATAACAAGACAATGTTATTATGCCTCTTACCTTGGACGTCTCCTACAATCAAATACAAGAGAAACAAATATTACTACCACAAAATAAAAGAAAAGAAGAGAAGAGTTATCCTCCCAAAAAATCATTCCCTTAGGAAATAATTGCAATATTATATATCAACCTTCAAAAACCAAGAAAATACCACATCTAAGATCCAATATTCCAATAAGAGAGGTGTGCACCACTTATCCAAGATACACGAGAAGAAAAAGATAAAAAAAATTTATTTGATCCCATGATATTGTGTTACAAATGTGCTGGCACGAAAATAGAGACCGGGTTCTTGTGTAGGGCCAACAACAGGTGCCGTTGTAGTCTAATGTGTTATCATTTTTAATCCTATGAAGGAGAAGTTCTTAGCCCAAGAAAATCATAGACTTGTTTAGGATGAGGAGGGTCAACTATGGGGATAAATTAGTGAGGATTCACATCTATCATATCGAAATAGAGTTTGTCCTAATATTATTGCAACAGATTTATGTCAAACATAATCAAGCATATGTAAAACACAGATATGAAACAAACATTAAACAGTAAATAGAAAACAAGACATTCCACAAACCGAAAATGTAAGGGGGGGAAAGATCCTTCATTCAAGTATTACTGTTAAATTCCTTTTACAACACATATTCATGGCACTAATCCTCAACGTTTCATCCAAAAATGAACCATTGCGGCACTTCATACAACATAATACCCATAGCCTAATTATACTACCCAAAAACCAAAAATAAACAAAGGTTACAATCTTCTATTGTTTCTCTTTGGCTCAGTTGTCAATTTGATCTTCATCTCTTTGATTTACTATAATTCTATTCCTTTATTATTTCCTCATGCTCCTTTTAATAGCCGTGAGAATGGTCCCAAGACATTTGCGGTCATTGGAGGATTCCACAACTTTTTCCTTTTAACCCGCATTGTCTTCCAAAATTATAGGCCTTCCCAAAAACAAAGGAGACAACAAGCCCTGACCAAAAGCATTGAATTGTCATCAAGTCAAATTGTCTGTGTTCCTGAAAACATGTCCGTTTTCCTGAAAACTTGTGCATATCCTATTGTGGGCTCTTCAAATGAAGGGTCCAAATCTAGGAATGTTACAAATGTGCACTAGCTGAGGACTTCACATGCTTCCAATTTTGTCTTCCATTTACTGAGCATAATGCTAGCTCTATCCAAGAATGTTTTATTTTTTTTGTATAAGGAAGGGTGGGTGTATGACTTTGCAAGTGTTGTGTCTCAGTTTCTACAAAGTGGTCTAACTGTTGTAAGTCAGTATATGTAGATTGGGTTGTGGAATTAGCTCCCATAAAGTCTGGTTAGTAGCACAAACCTTTTTATAAAGTGCATCCAATTCATCATTAGCTTGTTGTACTTATTTTTACATGAACTCACAGTCAATAGAATTAGATGTGTTTTGGGATTCTATCATGTCCCCAAATATTGAATTGGGTCACAATGGCCTAATCCACTTGGCCATCTTCATGATTGTGAGGCACCTGCAACAATTAATTAACAAGAATACGTGAAATAGCAAAAATGACAGAACTCATAATCACTTTTGTATTGATCACAGGCCACTTCGAGGGGGCACCCTCCTTTGAGCAAGCTCAATACAAATAACTTCACGGTGCCTTCATAGGTCTCAACACACACTTATATACTAATTCTAGGTGCCAATATTATGGGTCGAAACCATGGGCCATTACAAACTATGGATTAACAATACTACGGGCGACTTACAAAGCATATGCGCCAACAACAATAACACAAACTATTGATCAACAAATACTACGGGACGACTTACAAAGCATATGCGTCCAATAACAACATACTAACAAAGTAAAGACATGGGTTCCTAACATCCCCTCCCCCTTAAAAAAAGCTTTGTCCTCAAAGCTTTAGATGTGGAAATTGTTGTTGAATCTGAAGGAGTGGTTCCCATGTAGCATCCTCTGGTTGCATGCCATGCCACTGAATTAAGACCTCTGTGATAGAGCGAGAGTGAAGCTGACGCGTGCGCCGATTGAGGATGGCCTTTGGCTCCAAAAGGATGGATCCTTCATTATCCAGTTTGGGTAAAATTGTTTGGCCGCTGATGTTGGTGCCAAGAACTTTCTTCAGACAAGAGACATGAAAGACTGGATGAATGCGGGAAGAAGGAGGAAGTTCCAATTTATAAGCAACGGACCCAATCCTCTGAAGAATCCGATATGGCCCATAGAACTTTGGAGCGAGCTTATGACGCCCTTTGAGTTTCAAGGAGGATTGTTTGTACGGCTGGAGACGAAGAAAAACCATATCGCTGACTTGAAAAGTGCGCTCCGAACAGTGCTGATCAGCTTGTTGCTTCATGCGATTTCTTGCCATGTGAATATTGTCCCGCAAAATGCGAAGAATCTGATCGCGGTTGCGAAGGACCTTGTCAACTTCCTGAACTGGTGAACTGGTGGGGTTGTATGGAAGAAGAGCTGGAGGTGCCTGACCATAGACTGCTTCATATGGGGTCATTTTAGAGGCAGTATGGTAATAGGTATTGTACCACCATTCAGCGAGAGGGAGCCACTTTTCCCACTGATGCCAGATGTGAGGTACCTGCAACAATTAATTAACAAGAATACGCGAAATAGCAGAAATGACAGAACTCAGAATCACTTTTGTATTGATCACAGGCCACTTCGAGGGGGCACCCTCCTTTCAGCAAGCTCAATACAAATAACTTCACGGTGCCTTCATAGGTCTCAACACACACTTATATACTAATTCTAGGTGCCAATACTATGGGTCGAAACCATGGGCCATTACAAACTATGGATTAACAATACTACGGGCGACTTACAAAGCATATGCACCAACAACAATAACACAAACTATTGATCAACAAATACTACGGGATGACTTACAAAGCATATGCGTCCAATAACAAAATACTAACAAAGTAAAGACATGGGTTCCTAACAATGATAGTTTGTCAAATTTGTGCTAAGGGTCAAATAATTGACAAGCATGATGTCCATGTTAGTACTAATGTGAAATTAGATCCAAATGGACAAGGTGGGTCACATGAAGAGAAAATCACAATTCAAAGTTTGTAATGTCCCCATCCAAATAAACTATCATAGAGCAACAAATCCACTCACTTACTAGTTCCCTAGTTTGGGGGTGGAAGCATCAAAATTGTGAATAAGGGAGCTACAAGACCCAAAATGACCTTAGAATTACAAATTCACATTAAATGGGTCAAATAAATAATAATCTAAAATAAAATAAGGTGTCATTGTATCATGAAGGCACATAAGAGGTTGTGGGACCCACATGTGGCAATATTCCCCACTAATCTTGGAATCATCCTCAAACAAATTCGAGTTCATCGTGGAGGGTAACGTATTTGGGGTAGATGAAGGGGAAATATTCATGTCAAATATCAGGGATATTCGAATTGGAGTGGAATATTAACTCCCAATAAAGAGGAGAAGCATAATAGACACATTGTGACACTTGTGACAAGATTCCATGGGATCTGTGACAAAAATGATGAAGGAATCTATGAAAAATATGAAACATTCAGACCTAATGGAAGACCTGGGACACATTTGACATATCAGGGATCAAAATATCCACCAAGAGTGCGCATAGAGGGAGTTATGGTCAACCAATATTCCCAATTCGAATTGAGGAAAGAGGAATGCCATTATGAAGAAGTGGACAAGTGTCTCATGAGAGAATCCATCACTAATTCGAGTTGAGTGAAGTATCTTGGACAGAATTCGAGCTCTTTATTCACTTTAGTTTAATAAAAGAGAAGGATGAGGAAGGAGAGCAGCTTTTGGATAATTTTTATTTGCACTCTTCGAGAGCTTAGCTTGTCCTTGCATGGTGGATGTTCATCCTCCCTGCTATTGAAGCAATTTCGAAGGTGAAATATCCCTGTCCAATTTGGTTGGAGGATATGCCATTCATACATCTTATCAAAGCTTCATGAATGTTTTTCTATTCAATTTCAATTCCCCTTACAGTTCAATTTCATCTACCATTCCTTTCTCTACCATCTCTTCTCCTGGTCTCATGGTCTGCTATTGACGCACTCCTAGTAGTGTAGAATTTTTGGAGGATTATTTGTTGAATCCATGTTTAATTTATCTTATGTCTATAACTATAATAAGCTGAACATTGGAGCCATATATAGAAATACCATACCTTTAATATAATATTTCCAAGAAAACTCTTGATTCGAGCTAGTTTCCCCTCTATCTTTACTTTCAGTTTATTGGAGTGATTTTGTCTCTTTTTTACATCAGAATTTTTATGATTTTTTTATTATTTTTAGAGATGTATATTATGTAATATTTATGACCAAAATATTATGTGGATACCCTTTTATTTTTTATTAAATATTGTGCAACAAATCTTATGTCCATTGTTAACAATTTTCTCACAATTTATATGTCTCACTATGTCTTGTTTTATGGGAGTTATCGCAGATCCTGAAACATGATTTAATGCTGCATTTTGGTTTCCCTTGAGGTCCTATTTCATATACAAGTCTCATTTCAGAAACTAGGGAAAGTCGTATAGTGTTTGGGAATCCCAAAACTTCCTAGACTAGTGGGGTTTTAAACCATCGAATTGACCTAGTATTTTTCCCCTTCATTCCTCTTTGAGAAATGCAAACCCTGAATGTTTCAAATGAATTGTTAACTATCTAATAGATTCATTAGGATGTATTAAGACCTCCCAGTCCCCTCCATATATAATTAAAAATAATTTGGGTGATTTTGGATCAATTTTTGTTCACTAGTCAAAGATTCGAAAATTGGCCAAAATTGAGTAATTTTTCAAATTAGGGATATTACAGTGGTAATAGAGCATGGTCCTTACACCCGTGCATTGGGTCATCCATTGAAGAATGAAATTGAAACCATTTCTTATTAATATTCATATTATGAGGAGGATTATTTCTTTCTATGCCTCAGAGGAAGATGATTTTGAGTTGTATGATGGCAACTATGTGGATGAGGAACCCTTTTGCAGTACCTCTACCTAGTTCACATTTAGAGATGATGATGGTTACTATTGTGATAAATTTTACAATGAGTATGTAGACTGGGATATCACACCACTAAGGAAACATCCTTTGAAGGAAGTAGCATGGTGGAGGGAAAGTTGCAAAATCCCACCGCAACAATATCAAGCCTATAATGTTATTATGGAGTCATCCCCAGTAGTTCCTTTCGAATTTTTTGTGAATGGTTTGATTGGATATAGGCCCAAGATTGAATATGTAGATTTATTGAATAAATTTATATGTAATTCTTGCAAAATACCTTGGATAGAATATCATATATGTTTGAGGGAAAAGGAGGAGCGAAATGAGGAGACACAGGAACCACCTAGTTTTGTAGGTGGTGAAGTATAAGAAGCATTAGATGAAGAGGATCAAAAGTCACTCCCAAGTGACTCTGAAAAATATGAAGAAACATCACATGAGCATGAATTCCATTGAAACTACTGAATATCATTCTGAAACACATTCTATTTTGGACATGGATCACAGAGCATCTATTGATGGATGCTTAAAGTGTGAAGGAGTACCTACTGATGGGTGCTCATACCTCTATGTTGGTGACATAGAGATCACTTTTGAAGGTGTTTCTACAAGACAAAGTTCCATTGACCATGTATATGAATACCTTTTAGTAGTTGAAGAAGAACCAAGATGAAATTCCCCATCACCACTTGAGCTCCCATGTGAAGTTGATCCCATGAAGAAAGAAGAAGAGGAGGTTCACTCTCACGAACCATCCTTCATTGAAGGGTATTTTAAGGTGAGTTAAAGGAAGATCCATGAGGACCTTAACATACTCCATGACACTCAAGCATTGGTGTCAAAATTTTGTTGGAGAGTTTCTTCATTGGAGGAGCCATCCTTCCTTCAAGACATGGAGAAGATACAAAGAGCAATGTGAAACATCAAAGGTAATTTCATGTCTTTGATTTTTGATAGAAACAATTCTATTGAGCTTAATGAATGGTTATATGAGGCATACTTGAAGAATAATGAGGATATTCATAAGCTCAAAACTCAAAATTAACAAGTTCTTGAGAGGTTGCAAGATACTTGTTCTTCCTCCTATGTTTTAAATTGTCATATGGTATATTGCTTGGAGTACTCTCATGACATGTTGGATCATGAGAAACATGGAAATTTGCATGTGCTTGATGTGTTTGAAGATGAGCTTGATGAGAGCCAAGCACTTGTTGTGGTGGAAGAGGATCTTGAGTTGCCTCTTGATGATAGTTATGCACTTTTTGAATAAGTCCACGAATCCTCTACCTTGGAACCAACCTATGAGGAAAGTTTCACACTTTTGAGGGCTTTGCATGGTCCTACCCATATGAGTCTTCACATGATGAATTTTCTACACTTTCTAATCATTTGGGTGATTTGGTTCATTCTCCTACATCCTACACTTCCATATTTTGTAGCATTCATCCTAATGAAGTATGGGTGAAAGGGTTCTTTATAATGGTGCCACATGAGGAGTATGTAACTCCTATGTCTCCTTTTGATGATGACATGACTAGAGCACCTTATTTTTTACATTTGCAGCAGAATCATTTGTTACCTTATGATGATACACATCTACATGGATGCACCTATGATGTTCACTTGAGTTACTTGTGTTGATGTATATTTAACTTCGGAATGTATTTCACCTATGTATTTCATTTATCTATATTGTACTCCTATAGAGATGTGTTATTCCTCTATAAGGAAGTTTCGTCATTTGTATTGACAAGTGTCGCAAGTGTCGTAACTTATACTTCATGGTTTATTAGACCACCTTGTTGGGGTCGGCCCTGTATAAGTCATGTGGGTCAAAGGATTATTAGACCACCCTATTGGGGGTCGGCCCAGTCAGCTTTATGTTATGTGGTTAAGTTAAGGACGACCTAGTAAAAGTTATTAGGCAAGTCAAGTCAAGTATAAATAGAGTGCGGGAGGCACTCTATTTCATCATTCTATTCTCACACACACTCTTTGGAGAGTAGCGCACTTGTGGAGGAGGAGAATATGCTGCTAGGAGATGTCTATCTCTTATGCTTGGGTTGTATCATTACTCTATCTATCTTTGAGGAATTTATTGGGGTTTTTCACCTTTATGGTTTTCCCCAAGTAAACTCTGTGTCTCTTGTGTGCTTGCATTATTGTGTCCATGATTGGTATGCTGTAGATATGATATACATGTTATTCTCTCAGTTAAGATCCTAGATCAGATTGAAATTTATGAAAAACTAACATGGTATCAGAGCTAGCTTGAAAGAAGGCATGGTATGGAATGTATGACACTTGTTGCGCTTGCGATACTAGGGCTTGATATATCAAAAACCCATCATCGTAGCACTTTTTCTATAAATCCATTTTGGAAAAGTTTTCAGATATGAAACTTTTACAAGTCGAAGATTCGATCCCCATGTATGTTGTATCCAAAGGATAATTCCTAATTCATTGTACGTTGTGTTTTATGATCTGTACAATCTAGGGTTTCTGCCTCTTCCAGATCTGAGTCATAAACAAGTGACCTAGGAAAAAAGGTCATAACTTGGGCTAGGAAGCTCCAAATGAAATTTTATAAAATGGGATAGGTAGGGTACGGACTGTACTTTCACATCCCGAAGGTTTAGAGGTCGAAAGTGAACCAGTGACACGTGGAACTCCATACAAGTTTTCTCTCCTGTTTTATCCCATAAACAGGTCACGTTGTGACACTTGGCATAATTCTCTCTCAGGGAATCCAATTGAGGTCAGATCTATGGGGTTGGGATACCACAGGTAGAAGTTTCAAACCCTGTGAATTTGTATTTTCAGAGTTACACCATAAACAATCAGGTACATATTTCTGTCAAAAGAGAATTGGATTTTGAGCACCTTCATTCATGGCTTCGGGAATTAGGGTTTCAAAGAAAGTTGGAAGTTTTGTAATCAGAGACCACAGCTGAATTATACTCTTCAAAATCGAAATTTAGAGACCAAGATAAAAAAATTTGGTTGGGCAGAAGGACAGGCTTGATCAGACCCTAGTTCGGGACTTTGATCGGAAAAGTGGAAAATTAGGGCTTCTGCAAAAATGGGAATTTTTGAAATCTGTGACCATGGTTGGAAGCTCCTCAGAAAAATAGAAGCTTAGAGATTTGGATAAGACCTTTTTATTGGGAATAAGGGTGGTCTTTATCAAACCCTAGTTCGGGGTCATGTCAAGTGAATCCAGAAGTTTAAAAGGAAAATTTGAAGGATGAAACTTTGTAGTTTTCAAATTCTGAGTATACCAGGTTGATCATCTCATCAAGGTGCATATTTCTATCCTTTGAAAATCTTGAAATTCAAAGTTTGAATTTTTAGGGTTTCCCTGACAAACCCTAATCCAGCTCTAGATCCAGTTTCTGCAAATCAAGTGGATTTGGTTAATCCTAGAACAGAATGGATTGGTCACCTGCACAAGTGAAGAAGTTTCTGCTTCAGAGGGAGATGAGGTTAAGGCCTTACATAAGACGATTACAAGCAATCTCGACAAGTATGACTTATCCAGGTATGTTTCAAGATATGTTCCTGATTAAGCTTATGGTATGTTTGTCTTCATTAAGGTTAGTACAATCTTGATTAACCTTAGACTTGTCGTATCACCTTAATAAAATTATGAATACATGATAGAAGATATTCATTCATTAAGGTTTTGACACTTATGATTGTACTAATGTATTGTGATGTTGTATGAGGGTTATGTTGTTCGCTAACATGAAAGGTACACCAAGAAAGACAAATCATGTTCTACTTCAAGAACTGTTAATTTTTCAGAATTTACTGCAATCTGATCTAGGATCTTAACTGAGAGAACAACATGTACAACATTTCTATAGCATATCAATCATGGACACAATAATGCAAGCACACAAGAGACGCAAAGTTTACTTGGGGAAAACCATAAAGGTGAAAAACCTCAATAACTTCCTCAGAGATAGATAGAGCAATGATACAACCCAAGCATAAGAGATAGACATCTCCTAGCAGCTGTTAAATTTTGAGCATTAATTCAATATACTCTAGGATCTTTACTGATAGAACAACATGTACATTATGTCAATGTATATCAATCATAACAAGCATGTCAATCATCACAAGAATCAAAAGCACGAGAGACAATAGACACACAAAGTTTCCGTGGGGAAAACCCTAAGGTGAAAAACCCCACAACTTCCTCGGAGATAGATAGAGCAATAGCACAACCAAAGTACAAGAGATAGACTCCTCTTAGTAGCTAATCCTCCTCCTCACATGTGTGACACTTTCCAAGTGAAGGAAGTGTGAGTTCTGAGTGATCCAAATAGAGATCTCCTGATCTCTATTTATACTTGTCCTATTTGCCCAATAACCTTATGGGGCCGATTTGTATAGCTAGGTACAATAAATTCATATTATATTATATCAGGTCGACCCCTTACAAGGTGGTCTAATAACCCATCGACAAGTTAACACACTTGCAACACTTGTCAATATCAATGAAAACACTTCCTTATAGAGGAATAATACACTCTATAGGAGTACAATAAATATATAACGAAATACATTTCAAAGTTACATATACATCAACACTCCCTCTTAACTAGGAAGGTATTTCTCGACACAGATCTGCTAGCACAAGTCTTCTTCTTTGGATCATCGTCATCGATGCATTGACCTTGAAACATCGTCATCGTCACTGCTACTATCTCAACCAATCTCTGAATCTACTCATCATAGGAAGTTCTACAGAGCCAGTCCTTTTTCATAATGGATGTAGGCCCACCACCTGCAGGTCTTCATCATCACTGGCCATACTGTGGAAATATGAGGACTTATTATGTGCGTCTCAAAACCTTTAAAGAGTCTCTTGGATAGCAAGAACCCTAAAGAGGATATGAGGCCTTTTTCATCCTGTCCAGATCTGCAGGACTAATTACATGTGACTCCACCACAAAACCTTGAAAGAGAATCCCAGGATTGATTACGAGCACATGACTCAACCTATTGGATCTCCCAGGGCACAAATTACACGTGGTCACCACAAGACCTCGAAGGAGCATCCCAGGACTAATTACGAGCACACGGCTCAACCTATCGGATCTCCCGGGGCACAAATTACATGTGGTCATGGAAAAACCTCGAAAGAGCATCCCAGGACTGATTACGAGCACACGGCTTGACCTATCAGATCTCCCAGGGCACAAATTACATGCCATAGGACAAAACCTTGAAAGAGCATTTGCTAGATATCCCAGGGTACAAATTACATGCCATAGGCAAAACCTTGAAAGAGTATCTGCAAATCTCCCAGGGCACAAATTATATGTCCTCCCAAGCAAAACCTTGAAAGAGCATTTGCCAGATATCCCAGGGTACAAATTACATGCCATATACAAAACCTTGAAAGACTATCTGCAAATCTCCCAGGGCACAAATTATATGCTTATCTGCACAACCTGTTCCACGGCCACAGAGTATCAACCTAGTACACACCATACATCATCCTGATGTACACATGATCATCCTGATCATCATCGCTTCATCGTCCTGATGCATGTCATCTAGAGCAACATCCTGAAGCTCGTCATCCATGATCATCCTGATCATACAATGCATCCACCTGATGCATACATAGTATCTGCCTGATACATATCATCATACATGATCTACTTGATCATACAATGTATTCTCCTGATACATAAACAAATACATGATCCACCTGATCATACATGATACATGATCTACCTGATCATACAACATATCCACCTGATACATATACAGATACATGGTCCAAGCATCCAACATGATGCATATACAAAAATACATACAAATGATCCAACTAATCATATCCAGCATCCAACATGATGTGTACATACATAAATGATCCAACTGATCATATCCAACATCCAACATGATGCATACATACATAAATTATCCAACTGATCATATCCAGTAGAAACTCGCACATCGTATTGATGCTCATTATCCAACACTTACATCCACAACCATGGAAGGATCCTCCTGTCACCATGCTCAGAATGGCTCCTGCAAATGTATCCATCACTTCTTCCTTGAAGTGTCATCAATCTGAAGAACACCAAGCCTCTCTCTGAAGTATTCAAACTTCACTCTGGCTAGTAGTTTCATCAGCACATCAGCAATCTGCTCGTCCGTCGCAACATACAGGAGCTTCACTGCTCCTCTCTGCACCATATCCCTGATATAGTGATATTTGATCTCTATGTGTTTCGACCTGTCATGGAACACCGGGTTCTCAGATAGCTTCACACAGCTCTGGTTATCACAAAAGATACCATTAGTCTCCAGTGGGAGATCAAATAGCTCAAACAGTAGCTTCCAAAGCCATACTTCCTTACAACTAGTCGAACAGGATGCAACATACTCTGCCTCGGCTATACTCAGTGCTATACAAGACTGCTTTCTGCTAAACCAAGAGATCACACCTGATCCCATACTGAAGCAGCACCCAGAAGTGCTCTTCCTATCTGCAGCACTCCCTGCCCAATCTGAATCAACATAACCCTATAGGTTAAACTTTTGATTCGCATCATACTTGAGCCTATAATCAAATGTACCCTTCAGGTACCTCAGAATATGATTTATAGCAACCAGGTGAACACTCCTTGATCCGTCAGGAACTGGCTCAATGTGTTCACCGCAAAGCAAATATCTAGTCTCGTATTCGTCAAGTACATCAAGGACCCAATCATCTGACGATACATAGAGACATCAACCGGATCAGATGAAGCATCACATAGAAGCTTCAAGTTTGATGCCATAGGTGTTTCCATGGCCTTGCAATCCATCATCCCGAACCTCTTCAGGATATCTACCGTATACTTCCCTTGTATAAGGAAGATTCCATCTGCACTTTGCCACACCTCCATACCTAGGAAATAGTGCATCATCCCCAAGTCCTTCATATCGAACTCGGCAGCAAGCTTGCTCTTTGTATCGGCAATCAGTCTATCATCTCCTGTTACAAATAGGTCATCCACATATAGGACAAGTATCACAGGATTTCCTTCCTCAACCTTGTAGTAAAGGTTGGAATCCGCTTTACTCTTGGTAAATCCTGGACTAGATAGGAAACTGTCCATCCTACCATACCAAGTTCTGGGAGCTTGCTTCAAGCCATACAAGACAAATCTGCACACATATGACTCCCTGTCATGTGTTTCAAAACCGAGTGGCTGCTCCACATACACTTCCTCTTCAACTACACCATTCAAGAAAGCAGTCTTGACATCCATCTAGTGTATCTTCCATTTCATCGTTGCAGCTAGGGCAAGTACTGATTTGAAGGAAGTGTACTTGGCTACAGGAGCAAAAGTTTCTTCATAATCTATTCCCTCTTTCTGAGATAAGCCATGAGCTACGAACCTTGCCTTGTATTTCTCTATGCTTCCATCTGCAGCATGCTTGATCTTGTAGATCCATTTAGAAGTTACAACAGAATTCCCTTTAGGTCTTGGGACAACATCCCAAACATCATTCTTCATTATTGATTGGTATTCCTCGACCATGGTATCCTTCCATTCTTTCTTTTCCACTTCTTATTCATAACTGGAAGGTTCTTTGTTCATGATATCACAGAGTAAAGCAACATAGCTAGTATGTGATCTAGTTCTCTTCTTTGCTCTGTGTTCTTCTTCTGGAATGTCATATCTTTCTGCATCTTGAATGAGCTCTCTATCCCATGCAGGTTTCCTCTTGTGAGATTTATTCTCATGGGGTGGATCTACAGGTTCTTGCGGATCTTCAATTTCACGATCTGCTTCTGGAATTGCTTCAGTCATAGTAGTGTCTTGAAATCTAGTTTCCTTAGGTTCTTCATAATCTTCAACAAGTGTCTTTCTTGATTTGATGAATGCTGAGTTTTCATCACAATTCACATCCCTGCTGACATCAATCTTCTTGAACCCTGGAAAGTATATTCTATAAGCCTTCGAGCTTTCACTGTAACCCACAAAGATACCCTTCTTTCCTGAAGGATCTTGCTTGGTCCTCTTTTCCTTTGGGACATGAGTGTATACTAGACAACCAAATATTCTGAGATGGCTGACTTTAGGTTTCTTACCAGAGAAGAGCTCTTCTGGTGTCTTGTTGTCCAATATCTTGTGGGGTGTTCTGTTTTGCACATATACAGTTGTCCTAGCTGCTTCTACCCATAGATGCATAGGTAGATCCTGGTCATGTAACATTGCCCTTGCTGCTTCCATGATTGTTCTGCTCTTTCTTTCTGCAACTCCATTTTGTTGTGGATTGTAAGGAGCAGTCAACCCCTTCTTAATCCTTGAATCACTGCATAGCTTCTTGAAGTCACTTGAGGTGAATTCTCCACCATTGTCAGATTTGAATTTTTTGATATTCTTATCAGTTTGGTTCTCCATCAAGGTTTTGAATTCCTTGAACTTATCAAATACTTCATCTTTGTTCTTCAAGAAGTTAACCCAAGTCTTCCTAGAGAAGTCATCAATGAAAGAGACATAGTAAACATACCCACTCAGAGAACTGGATAATTTCCAAGATAACTCGGACCACATACATCGGAGTGGATAATTTCCAAGATAACTTTTTCCTTGCTTTCACTGCTTGGGAATGCCTTCTTTATGTTATTTCCTTTTGTACATCCTTTGTAAACACCTTCTATTTTGGTCTTGATTTCAGGAAGACCTTCTACAGCCTTACTTGCAAGTGGTAATGCTCTGTAGTGCATATGTGCAAGTCTTCTGTGCCAAAGTTCACTTGGCTCCATGGAATCATGTACCATGGCATGTTCAAGTTGTCCCTTCAATTTATACAATCCTCCCTCTTGCTCTCCAATCACCGCTGCATCATCAATAGTTTTACCCTTTGGCCACATTAGGACTTGGCCATCTACAAATGCAACCCTCATGCCTTTTGCATCCAATGCAGAGATGGAGAGTAGATTCATCTTGAGCCCAAGTACATAAAGAACTTCTTTCATCTTTAAAGAATTTCTAGAGTTTAGGTTGTAGGAGGCTTCACCACTTCCTTTGATGGGGTATTGATAATCATCCCCAAGTTTCACCTTATGGGGTCATTCATGTTCAGATAAGTTTACAAAAGATTCTTTAAACCCAGTCATGTGTTTGAAAGCCCCATTGTCAATTAACCAATCATTACAACCATGACAGATAGTACCTATGAGAGCAGAGATTAGAACATACTCTTCTTCGCTTGATGAGTCATCATCATCACTTTCTGCTCTGGATTTCTTCTTTGGAGGTTCATCATCCTCTGCAACATGAGCATGATATCTTCTTTTGTTGTTCTTCTTGTTGTTGTTGAATTTTTTGTTGTTTTCTTTATTCTTCTTGGGACATTCTGAAGCAAAGCGTCCCTTCTCATTGCAATTAAAGCATCTGAGATCTTTCTTATATTTATGAAAATGGTGGTGAGAGAATTTCCTGTTATGAGATTATTCCTTCTTGGACTTGCCTTTCCTGGCATGTGCTGTGAGTGCTTGATCTTCATTTCCTATCTTTTCTTCTCGGGCCACAAGCATAGCTTCTTCTTGAGAGCATTCCTCCCATAGCCTACTGAAAGAGATCAATTTCTTTCTTGCACAAATTCCTTGAATAAAGGAGTCCCATGACCTAGGTAGGCCATTTAGAGTGGTCATAACAACTTCACCATTGTCCACTACTTCATCCATAGCTTCAAGTTGTTCCTTGATCTGAGAGACCTTGGAGAAGTAAGATTGAATGGTCTCTCCATTCAACATCTTGACCCCTTTCAATTTATTCCGCAGAGTCATCTTCCGATTTATGTTCTTCCTTTCAAATAACTTGGTCAGGGAGTCAAACATCTCCTTGGGTGTCTTTAGAGATGATACATGTGGTATGAGATGGTCTTTGATAGAATCAACAATGATTCTCTTTGACTTGACTAGGTTCTTCTTATGCAATACCTTAGCCTCTTCATCCTTTGGGATAGGGACCTCAGAGTTGATGTAGGAGTCCAATTCATTTTCTTCCAGGATTAACCCAGTCCTATACTTCTAGGCTCGGAAGTTATCATCCCCTTCAAGCATATCCTCAAGCTTGGTGTGGTGAGACATCTTTAATGAGTACTTCAAATGAAAATAGAAAAGGTTTAGGTCTTACCACTTGCTTTGCTGAAAATTTGATCTCGTCCCGGATTAGGCTTTGTCAGAAAAACCCTAAAAATTCAAAATGTGAATTTGAATTTTCTGAAAGGATAGAAAGATGCACCTTGATGAGCTGATCATCTTGGTGTATTCATATTTTGAGATCTGCAAAGCTTCACTGTTCAGAAATGCCTTTTAGTCTTCCCGGGTTCACTATGGAGGACCCTGAATTAGGGTTTGAGTTTCCCAGAGATTTACTCAGCCAAAAATCTCCATCCAAAGCTCTAAACTTCGATGTTTCCAAGGAGCTTCCAGCTATATCTTCAGATTTCAGAAATTCCTATTTTTGTGAAAACCCTAATTTTTAGGGCCAAAACAGAAAATGCTCAGAATTGAATTCTGATTGGACAGATAGATTCGCCTTGATGAGTAGAGTCAATCCACTATACTTCTTTTCCAAAATCTATGGAGATAAACCCAATAAACAAGAAACCCTAGTTTCTGTCACTGCACAATGTCTTCTTCTCGGGTTAGCTCTGAGAACAACATGTACAGTATATCAATGCATATCAATCATAACAAGCATGTTAATCATCACAAGAATCAAAAGCATGAGAGACAATAGACACATAGAGTTTTTGTGGGGAAAACCCTAAGGTGAAAAACCCCACAACTTCCTCAGAGATAGATAGAGCAATAGCACAACCAAAGTACAACCAAAGTACAAGATATAGACTCCTCTTAGTAGCTGATCCTCCTCCTCACATGTGTGCCACTTTTCGAGTGAAGGAACTGTGAGTTTTGAGTGATCCAAATAGAGATCTCTCGATCTCTTTTTATACTTGTCCTGTTTGCTTAATAACCTTATGGGGCTGACTTGTCTAGCTAGGTACAATAACTTCATATTATATTATATCGGGCCGACCCCTTACAAGGTGGTCTCATAACCCATCGGCAAGTTAACACACTTGCGACACTTGTCAATACAAATGACGACACTTCCTTATAGAGGAATAATACATATACATCAACAACAGCAACTTCTCCTCCTCCATAAGTGTGCCACTCTTCCGAAAGTGTGAGAGAGAATAGAATGATGAAATAGAGTGCCTCCCACACTCTATTTATACTTGGCTTGACTTGCCTAATAACCTTTACAAGGTAAGCCTTAGCTTAACCACATAACATATTGCTGACTGGGCCGACACCCAATAGGGTGGTCTAATAACCCTTTGACCCACATGGCCGACCCCCAATAGGGTAGTCTAATAACCCTTCAACCCACATGACTTATACAAGGCCGACCCCAACAAGGTGGTCTAATAACCCATCAAGTATAAGTTATGACACTTACAATATAAATGACGACACTTCCATATAGAGGAATAATAACATCTCTATAGGAATACAAGCACTTCCGTATAGAGGAATAATACCATCTCTATAGGAGTACAATATACATATATGAAATACATTCCGAAGTTACATATACATCAACACTCCCTCTTAACTAGGAAGGTATTTCTCGACACGGGTCTTCTAGCACAAGTCTTCTTCTCTGGATCATCGTCACTAGATAATTGTCATCGAGTCATCATCATCGTCACTACTGCTACTATCTCAATCAATCTTTGAATCTACTCATCATAAGAAGTTCTACAGAGCCAATCCTTTTTCATATTGGATGTAGGCCAACCACCTGCAAGTCTTCATCATTACTGACCATACTGTGGAATCCTCAGGACTTATTACGTGCGTCACAAAACCTTAAAAGAGTCTCTTGACTAGCCAGAACCCTAAAGAGCATCTGAGGCCTTTTTCATCCTATCCATATCGCCAGGACTTATTACATGTGACTGTCACAAAACCTTAAAAGAGTGTCCTAGGAATGTTTATGTGCATAGCACGACCGGCAAGAACTCTAAAGAGCATCCTAGGGACATTTATGTGCCAAAGCATGACCGACAAGATCTCCAGAACTGATTACATGTGACCTTTGCTACAAACCCTCGAAAGAGCATCCCAGGAGTTATTACGGGCACACAGCCCAACCTATTGGATCTCCCAAGTCTTACATGTAGCATCCCACCACAAACCCTCGAAAGAGCATCCGAGGACTTCCCGAACCTCTCCAGGATCTCTACTGCATACTTCCCTTGTCCAAGGAAGATTCCATCTGCACTCTGCCACACCTCCATACCTAGGAAATAGTTCATCATCCACAAGTTCTTCATCTCAAACTCGAAGCAAGCTTCCGTTGCATGTTGGAAATCAATCTACCTTCACCTGCAATAAACAGGTCATCCATATACAAAAGTACTATCACTGGATTGCCTTCCTCAACCTTGTAGTAAAGGTTGGAATCCGCTTTACTCTTGGTAAAGCCCAAACTAGATAGGAAGTTGTCTATCCTACCATACGAAGTTCTGCACATATATGACTCCCTATCATGTGTCTCAGAACCAAGTGGCTGCTCCGCATACACTTATTCTTCAACTACACCATTCAAGAAAGCTGTCTTGAAATCCATCTGTTGTATCTTCCATTTCATCACTACAGCCAGAGCAAGTATGGATCTAATGGAAGTGTATCTGGTTATAGGAGCAAAAGTCTCTATGCCACCACCTCCAACATGCTTGATCTTGTAGATCCTCTTGGAAGTCACTACAGACTCCCCTTCAGGTCTTGGGACTGCATCCCAAACATCTTCATGATCGACTGGTACTCCTCGATCATGGCATTCTTCCCAGATCCTGGGAACTTCAATATCTTCAATATTTTCAATAGATAATTTTGTTGCTGAACAAATGTTGTAGTCCTTCTTTTGTAGGTGATGGTATACGATCTTTCCTACACAACAAGTTAAATTGCATGATTATAAAACATCTCATAATTTTTAGAACAAATTCTTACACATAAAGAAATATGTCATATAGTCATGCAATATCTTAGCCAATGCTTCAATACAACATTTATCCATATCCCGTAACTTTCTAGATGCCTTCCAATCTCTACCAGAACATTGTTAAGAGTGTGCACAAAACCCAACATGTCATCAAAGAGGTTTCATTCTAGATAAGTAGCAATGGAATGTTGTACAGTGCCATAGGCCACTTACCCATGTATATTAGTAGTATACTGTTCATCAATGCAACTATTCTAATATGCATAATACACCACCTAATTCTAGGAACATGAGTATATACATTATTGAATAGTATTATTTAAACAATAAAATATGCAAGGAATGATAATTCAAATACTTATCTTTGTTTGCTTGTTGGGTTGACTCCCTCTCAGTCTTTGCTTCTTTTCTGCAACTCCATTATGATGTGGATTGTGAGAAGTGGTCAACTCCCTATGAATATTTGCATCCTTGCAGAAACTCTTGAAGTGTGCTCCTTCTTGATCTTTGCTTCCTTGTAGGAACAACTAGAGTGTGCTCCGTCTTGATCTTTGCTTCCTTGCAGGAACAACTGGAGTGTGATCCCTCTTGATCTTTGCTTCCTTGTTGGAACGACTGGAGTGTGCTCCCTCTTGATCTTTGCTTCCTGGATTACATGTCCTTGAACTTATATCCATCACTATGCATGCTTATTAGTATCATCATTGTGTTATCCTTGAGGTCTCATACATAATCACACATTCATTAGTATAATCGTAATACTATCAAAACACAATAATCTTAAACATGTATAGTCATGATCATTTCCAACACAGATAATAAACATTAGTATTCAAAGTTTCAGGGAAGTCTTCTTTTACTCATGCATATTCTTATTTGATCATAGGACTCTTCTGGTTAGTTAAATCATCAATCAACATAAGAGACATAAAATGCATAAACCCTTGATTACTTACATTTCTAACTTTATGAATAAACATAACCAATCATACCAAGTATATTTATATAAGGGATCCTAACACAAGGTAGGATTCTAACTTGATATAGGAAAAACATACCTGGATTGGTATGTTAGCTAGTTATGTCTAACATACCCACATGATGTCTTCTTGTTCTCTTCAATGACTTGTGCTAGTAACCTGCATATCTCATAGGTTAACCATTATCGAACCAAGTTATATATACCTCGCAAATAGATCTTCTAAGTGATTCATGACAATGGATGAATCTTTGTCCTCATGTCATCATGATCATATCTTCTTGAACTAGAACATGATTTGTCTTTCTTGGTGTACCTTTCATGTTAGTGGACAACATAAACCTCATACAACACCATAATGCATTAGTACAATCATAAGTGTCAACACCCTAATCAATGAATATCTTCTATCATGCATTCATAATTTTATTAAGGTGATACGACAAGTCTAAATTTAATCAAGATTGTACTAACTGTAATAACATGAAGATAAACATAGCATAAACTTAATCATGAACAAATCTCGAAACATACCTGGATGAGTCATACCTGTCGAGATTACTTTTAATCTTCTTATGTAAGGCCTTAGCCTCATCTACCTCTGATACAAGAACTTCTTCACTTATGTAGGTGACCAATCCATTCTCTTCTAGGATTAACCCAATCCACTTGATTTGCAGGAACTGGATCTAGAGCTGGATTAGGGTTTGTCAGAGAAACCCTAAAAATTCAAACTTTGAATTTCAAACTTCAGAAAGGATAGAAATATGCGCTTTGATGAGATGATCAAGCTAGTATACACATAATTTGAAAGCTGCAAAGTTTCACCCCTCAAATTTGCCTTTGAAACTTCCGGATTCACTAGACATGACCCCGAACTAGGGTTTCATAAAGCCCACCCTTCTTCCCAATCAAAAGGTTCAATCCAAATTTCTAAGCTTCTATTTTTCTGAGGAGCTTCCAGCCATGGTCACAAATTTCAAAAATTTCCATTTTTGCAGAAGCCCTAATTTTTCACTTTCCTAATCAAAGTCCCGAACTAGGGTCTGATCAAGCCCGGCCTTCTGCCCAACCAAAAATTCTATTCTTGGGCTCTAAATTTTGATTTTGATGAGTAGCATTCAGCCATAGTCTCCGATTACAAAAATTCCAACTTTCTCCGAAACCCTAAATTTTGGAAGCCATGAATGAAGGTGCTCAAAAATAATTTTGTTTTGACAGAAATATGTACCTGATTGTTTCTGGTGTAACTCCAAAATTTTCAATCCACAGGGTCTGAACAATGTTCCTATGATAGCCTGACCTATCATCTTTCCAACCCCATAGGTCTGACCTCGAATCGATTCTCTGAGAGACAGTTATGCGAAGTGTCGCAACGTGACCTGTTTATGGGATAAAACAGGAGAGAGAACTTGTACAGCATGCCACATGTCACTAGTTCAGTTTCGGCCTCTGAAAATGTTAGTTGAGAAATTACAGTCCGTGCACTACCTGTCGCATTTTACGAAATTTCATTTGGAACTTCCTAGCCCAAGTTGTGACCTTTCTTCCAAGGTCACCTGTTTATGACTAAGATCTGGAAGAGGCAGAAAGCCTATATTTTACAGATCATAAATCACAAAGCACAACGAATTAGAGGTCTTACGTTGGACACAAGGTACATGGGGATCTTATCTTCTCCCTGTATGATTTTCAGACCCTAAAATCTCGCTGAAATGTATTTATAGATAAATTTCTATGATGACTGGTTTTTGCTATATCAAACCCTAGCTTCGCAATTGCAACAAGTGTCATACATGCCATACCATGCCTTCTTTCAGGCTAACTCTGATACCATGTTAATTTTTCAGAATTTACTTCAATCTGATCTAGGATCTTAACTGAGAGAACAACATGTACAACATATCTACAACATATCAATCATGGACACAATAATGCAAGCACACAAGAGACATAGAGTTTACTTGGGGAAAACTATAAAGGTGAAAAACCCCAATAACTTCCTTAGAGATAGATAGAGCAATGATACAACCCAAGCATAAGAGATAGACATCACCTAGCAGCATCTTCTCCTCCTCCACAAGTGCACCACTCTCCCAAGAGTGTGAGAGAGAATAGAATGATGAAATAGAATGCCTCCCCCACTCTATTTATACTTGACTTGACTTGCCTAATAACCTTTACTAGGTCGGCCTTAACTTAACCACATAACATAATTCTAACTGGGCTGACACCCAAGAGGGTGGTCTAATAACCCTTTGAACCACATGGCCGACCCCCAATAGGGTGGTGTAATAATCCTTCAACCCGCATGACTTATACAGGACTGACCCCAACAAGGTGGTCTAATAACCCATCAAGTATAAGTTACGACACTTACAATATAAATGACGACACTTCCGTATAGAGGAATAATAACATCTCTATAGGAATACAAACACTTATGTATAGAGGAATAATACCATCTCTATAGGAGTACAATATACATATATGAAATACATTCCGAAGTTACATATACATTAACAAGAACATATGATCATGGTGACATGAAGACAAATATTCATCCATTGTCATGGATCATCTACTTACGAGGTATGTATAACTTGGTTCTACAATGGTTAACATATGAGACATACAGGTTACTAGCACAAGTCATTGAAGAGAACCAAAAGACATCATGCGGGTATGTTAGACATAACTAGCTAACATAGTAATCCAGGTATGTTTTTTCTATATCAAGTTAGAATATTACCTTGTGTTAGGATCCCTTATATAAGTATACTTGGTATGATTGGTTATGTTTATTGATAAAGTTAGAAATGTAAGTAATCAAGGGTTTATACATATAATGTCTCTTATCTTGATTGATGATTTGACTAACCAGAAGAGTCCTATGATCAATTAAGAATATGCATGAGTAAAAGAAGTCTTCCCTGAAACCTTGAATACTAATGTTTATTATCTGTGTTTGAAATAATCATGACTATACATGTTTAAGATTATTGTGTTTTGATAGTATTAATATTATACTAATTAATGTGTGATTATGTATGAGACCTCGAGGATAACACAATGATGATACCAATAAGAATGCAGAGTGATTAAGGATGGATATAAGTTCAAGGATAGGTAATCCAAGAAGCAAAGATCAAGAGGGAGCACACTTCAGTAGTTTATGTAAGGATGCAGATATTCAGAGGGAGTTGACCACTTCTCACAATGCACATCAGAATGGAGTTGCAGAAAGGAAGCAAAGACTGAGAGGGAGTCAACCCAACCCAACAAACAAAGATAAGTTTTTGAATTATCATTTCTTGCATATTTGATTGTTTAAATAATACTTTTCAATGATGTATATACTGATGTTCCTAGAATTAGGCTGTGTATTTTGGCATATTAGAATAATTGCATTAATGAACAACATACTACTAATATGCATGTAATGGGTAAGTGGCCTATGGCACTGTACAACATTCCATTGCCACTTATATAGAATGAAACCTCTTTGATGACATGTTGGGAGTATTGCAAACTCTTAACAATGTTCTGGTAGAGATTGAAAGGCATCTAGAAAGTTACAGGATGTGGATGAATGTTGTATTGAAGCATTGGCTAAAATAATTGCATGACTGTATGACATATTTATTTATGTGTAAGAATTTGTTCTGAAAACTATGAGATGTTTCTAATCATGCAATTTAAATTTTTTTGTAGGAAATATCGTATACCGTCACCTACAAAAGAAGGACTACAACATATTGAATATATTGAAGTTCCCAGGATATGGGATGAAGTAATGGAAGAATTCCATGACCTGTCGATCATGAAGAATGATGGTTGGGATGTTGTCCCAGACCAGAAGGGAAGTCTGTCGTGACTTCCAAGTGTTTCTATAAGATCAAGCATGCTGCAGATGGTAGCATGGAGAAATACAAAGCCAGGTTGTAGCTCGTGGCTTCTCCCAGAAAGAGGGATTGATTATGAAGAGACTTTTGCTCCTGCGGCTAGATACACTTCCATTAGATCAGTACTTGCTCTGGCTGCAGTGATGAAATGGAAGATACACCAGATGGATGTCAAGACAGCTTTCTTGAATGGTGTAGTCGAGGAGCAAGTGTATGTGCAGCAACCACTTGGTTTTGAGACACACAACGGGAAGTCATATATGTGCATAACTTCGTATGGCAGGATAGATGGCTTCCTATCTAGTTTGGGCTTTACCAAGAGTAAAGCGGATTCCAACCTTTACTACAAGTTTGAGGAAGGAAATCCAGTGATACTACTCTTGTATGTGGATGACCTGTTTGTAACAGGTGAGGATAGATTGATTGCTGACACGAAGAGGAAGCTTGCTACCGAGTTCGAGATGAAGGACTTGGGTATGATGCACTACTTTCTTGGTATGGAGGTGTGGCAGAGTGTAGATGGAATCTTCCTTGGAAAAGGGAAGTATGCAGTAGAGATCCTGAAGAGGTTTGGGATGATGGACTGCAAGGCCATGGCCACACCTATGGCATCAAACCTGAAGCTTCTGTGTGATGCTTCATCTAATCCGGTTGATGTCACAGTGTATCATCAGATGATTAGGTCCTTGATGTACCTGACGAATATGAGACCAGAGATTTGCTTTGCGGTGAAGACATTGAGCGAGTTCCTGACGGATCCTAGGGTTGTTCAGCTGGTTGTTGTAAAGCATATTCTGAGGTACCTGAAGGGTACAATTGATTATGGGCTCAAGTATGATGCGAATCAAAAGTTTAACCTACAGGGTTTTGTTGATTCAGATTGGGCAGGCGGTGTTGCAGATAGGAAGAGCACTTCTGGGTGTTGCTTCAGTAGGGATTAGGTGTGATCTCTTGGTTTAGCAGGAAGCAGTCCTGCGTAGCACTGAGTACATCCAAAGCAGAGTATTTTGCAGCTTGTTTGGCTAGTTGCAAGGCAGTATGGCTCCAGAAGCTACTGTCTGAGTTATTTGATCTCCCGCTGGAGGCTACTGGTATATTTTGTGATAACCAGAGTTGTGTGAAGATGTCTGAGAACCCGGTGTTCCATGACATTTCAAATCACATTGAGATCAAATATCACTATATCAGGCATATGGTGCAGAGAGGAGCAGTGAAGCTCCTGTATGTTGCGACAGATGAGCAGGTTGCGGATGTGCTGACGAAACCACTAGCCAGAGTGAAGTTCAAGTACTTCAGAGAGAGGCTTGGTGTTCTTCAAATTGATTACACTTCGAGGAAGAAGTGATGGACACATTTGTTGAAGCCATTCCAAGCATGGTGAGAGGAGGATCCTTCCATGGCTATGGATGTAAGCACTGGATGATGAGCATCAGGATGATGCTCTAGTCACTGCTCTGTATATGCATCATGTTAGATGCTGGATATGATCAATTGGATCATTTATATATATGTACGCATCATGTTGGATGCTGGATATGATCAGTTGGATCATTTATATGTATGTATGCATCATGTTGGATGTTGGATATGATCAGTTGGATCATGTGTATGTATATGTAGATGTATCAGGTGGATACATTGAATGATCAGGTAGATCACGTATGTTGATCTGTATCAGGTATGATCAAGTGGATCATGTATTTGTACATGTATCAGGTGGATACATTGTATGATCAGGTCGATCATGTATGATGATATGTATCAGGAAAATACTGTGTATGCATTAGGTGGATTCATTGTATGATTAGGATGATCATGGATGATGAGCTTCATGATGTTGCTCCAGATGACATGCACCAGGATGATGTAGTGATGATGATCAGGATGATCATGTGTACTTCAGGATGATGTATGGTGAGTATCAGGTTGATACTCTATGGCCATGGACAGGTTGTGAAGATAAACATATAATAACGCCCTGGGAGGTTTGCAGATTCTCTTGCTAGGTTTTGTTGCTGGCATTTAATAACTCCCTGGGAGATATGGCAAATGCTCTTTCGAGGTTTTGCTTTGGGAGGACATATAATAGCACCCTGGGAGGTTTATATATATGTACGCATCATGTTGGATGCTGGATATGATCAGTTGGATCATTTATATGTATGTATGCATCATGTTGGATGTTGGATATGATCAGTTGGATCATGTGTATGTATATGTAGATGTATCAGGTGGATACATTGAATGATCAGGTAGATCATGTATGTTGATATGTATGAGGTATGATCAGGTGGATCATGTATTTGTATATGTATCAGGTGGATACATTGTATGATTAGGTCGATCATTTATGATGATATGTATCAAGAAAATACTGTGTATGCATCAGGTGGATTCATCGTATGATCAGGATGATCATGGATGATGAGCTTCATGATGTTGCTCCAGATGACATGCGTCAGGATGATGTAGTGTTGATGATCAGGATGCATGTGTACTTCAGGATGATGTATGGTGAGTATCAGGTTGATACTCTATGGCTGTGGACAGGTTGTGCAGATAAGCATATAATAGCACCCTGGGAGGTTTGCAAATTCTCTTGCTAGGTTTTGTCACTGGCATTTAATAACTCCTTGGGATATATGGCAAATGCTCTTTCGAGGTTTTGCTTTGGGAGGACATATAATAGCACCCTGGGAGGTTTGCAAATTCTATTGCTAGGTTTTGCTGTTGGCATATAATAGCTCCCTGGGAGATTTGGAAGACGCTCTTTTGAGGTTTTGTCCTATGGCATATAATAGTGCCCTGGGAGATCTGATAGGTTGGGATGTGTTCCCGTAATAAGTCCTAGGATGCTCTTTCAAGGTTTTTCCATGACCACATGTAATATCACCTTGGGAGATCTGATAGGTTGGGATGTGTTCCCGTAATAAGTCCTGGGATGCTCTTGCGAGGTTTTGTGGTGACCACATATAATAGCACCTTGGGAGATCTGATAGGTTGAGCCGTGTGCTCGTAATCAGTCTTGGGATTCTCTTCCAAGGTTTTGTGGTGGGGTCACATGTAATAGCTCCCTGGGAGATCCAATAGGTTGGGATGTGTGCCCATAATAAGTCCTGGGATGCTCTTGCAAGGTTTTGTGATGCATGTAATAAGTCCCGAGGATTCCATAGTATGGCCAGTGATGATGAAGACCTGTAGGTGGTGGGCCTACATCCAGTATGAAAAAGGACTGGCTCTGTAGAACTTCGTATGACGAGTAGATTCAGATATTGATTGAGATAGCAGCAGTGATGACGATGATGATGATTCGATGATGATGATCCAGAGAAGAAGACTTGTGCTAGCAGATCTGTGTCGAGAAATACCTTCCTAGTTAAGAGGGAGTGTTGATGTATATGTAAATTTGGAATGTATTTCACCTATGTATTTCATTTATGTATATTGTACTCCTATAGGGATGTGTTATTCCTCTATAGGGAAGTGTCGCAAGTGTCGTAACTTATACTTGATCGGTTATTAGACCACCTTGTTGTTGTCGGCCCTATATAAGTCATGTGGGTCAAAGGGTTATTAGACCACCCTATTGCAGGTCGGCCCAGTCATCTTTATGTTATGTGGTTAAGCTAAGGCCGACCTAGTAAAGGTTATTAGGAAAGTCAAGTCAACTATAAATAGATTGTTAAATTTTCTGAATTTAATTCAGTCTGATCTAGGATCTTAACTGAGAGAACAACATGTACAGCATATTTACAGCATATCAATCATGGAGACAATAATGCAAGCACACAAGAGACACAAAGATTTACTTGGGGAAAACCATAAAGGTGAAAAACCCCAATAACTTCCTCAGAGATAGATAGAGCAATGATACAACCAACCATAAGAGATAGACACAACCTAGCAGCAGATCCTCCTCCTCCATAAGTGCGCCACTCCTCCTTAAGTGCATGTGTGAGAAGTGAGTGAGTAAATAGAGTGCCTCCCGCACTCTATTTATACTTGACTTGACTTGCCTTTTTACCTAACTCATGTAGGCTCGAACTTAACCACATAACATAATGTTGAGTGGGCCAACCCCCAATAGGGTGGTCTAATAACCCTTTGACCCACATGGCCGACCCCCAATAGGGTGGTCTAATAACCATTTGACCCACATGACTTATACAGGGCCGACCCCAACAAGGTGGTCTAATAACCCATCAAGTATAAGTTACGACACTTACAATATAAATGACGACACTTCCTTATAGAGGAATAATACCATCTCTATAGGAATACAATATACATTTATGTGAAATACATTCCGAAGTTACATATACATCAACACTCCCTCTTAACTAGGAAGGTATTTCTCAGCACAGTTCTTCTAGCACAAGTCATCTTCTCTGGATCATCGTCACTGGATAATCGTCATCGAGTCATCATCATCATCACTGCTGCTGCTATCTCAATCAATCTCTGAATCTACTCGTCATAGGAAGTTCTACAGAGCCAGTCCTTTTTCATACTGGATGTAGGCCCACCATCTGCAGGTCTTCATCATCACTGGCCATACTGTGGAATTCTCAGGACTTATTACGTGCATCACAAAACCTGGCTGCAGCATCCCAGGCTATTACGAGCACACAGCTCTACCTGTAGGATCTCCCAGGAGCACATTACATGTGACCCATCACAAAACCTGGCTGAAGCATCCCAGGCTGTTACGAACACGCGGCTCTACCTGTCGGATCTCCCAGGAGCACATTACATGTGATCTCACCACAAAACCTGGCTGAAGCATCTGAGGCCTTTTTCATCCTGTCCAGATCTCCCAGGAGCAAATTACATGTGGTAATGGCAAAACCTGGCTGAAGCATCTGAGGCCTTTTTCATCCTGTCCAGATCTCCCAGGAGCAAATTACATGCCATAGGACAAAACCTCGCAAGAGTATCTGCCAGATATCCCAGGGCACCGAATTACATGCCATAGGCAAAACCTCGAAAGACTATCTGCAGATCTCCCAGGGCACAAATTACATGTCCTTCCAAGCAAAACCTCGCAAGAGCATTTGCCAGATGTCCCAGGGCACCGAATTACATGCCATAGGCAAAACCTCGAAAGACCATCTGCAAATCTCCCAGGGCACAAATTACATGCTTTCCTGCACAACCTGATCCACGGCCACAAAGTATCATCTGATACTCATCAAACATCATCCTGATGTACACATGATCATCCTGATCATCATCACTGCAACATCCTGCTGCATGTCATCTGGAGAAGCTCGTCATCCACGATCATCCTGATCATACAATGCATCCATCTGATGCACACATAGATACATGATCCACACAATGTATCCATCAATCATACATGATCTACCTGATCATATAAAGATACATGATCCACACAATGTACCCATCAACATACATGATCTACCTGATCATACAAGGATACATGATCCACACAATGTATCCATCAACATACATGATCTACCTGATCATACAAGGATACATGATCCACACAATGTACCCATCAACATACATGATCTACCTGATCATACAAGGATACATGATCCACACAATGTATCCATCAACATCCATACATAAATGATCCACCTGATCATATCTAGCATCCAACATGATGCGTACATACATACATAAAAATGATCCAACTGATCATATTCAGCATCCAACATGATGCGTACATACATACATAAAAATGATCCAACTGATCATATCCAGCATCCAACATGGTGCGTACATACATAAAAATGATCCAACTGATCATATCCAGCAGAAACCAGAACATCATCCTGATGCCCTTTATCTAGCACTTACATCCACAGCCATGTGAAGGATCCTCCTTCCAACATGCTTGGAATGGCTTCAGCAAATGTGTCCATCACTTCTTCCTCGAAGTGTCCTCGATCTGAAGAACGCCAAGCCTCTCTCTGAAGTACTCGAACTTCACCTTGGCTAGTGGCTTCGTAAGCACATCTGCAATCTGCTCGTCTGTCGCAACATATAGGAGCTTCACAGCTCCTCTCTGCACCATCTCCCTGATATAGTGATATTTGATCTCTATGTGTTTCGACCTGTCATGAAACACAGGGTTCTCGGACAGCTTCACACAGCTCTGGTTATCACAGAAGATACCAGTAGCCTCCAATGGGAGATCAAATAGCTCAGACAGTAGCTTTCGTAGCCATACTGCCTCACAACTAGCTGAATAGGCTGCAACATACTCTACCTCAGCTGTACTCAGTGCTACGCAGGACTGCTTCCTGCTAAACCAAGAGATCACACCTGATCCCATACTGAAGCAGCACCCAGATGTGCTCTTCCTATCTGCAGCACTGCTAGCCCAATCTGAATCAACATAACCCTGCAGGTTAAACTTTTGATTCACCTCATACTTGAGCCCATAATCCATTGTACCCTTCAGGTACCTCAGAACATGCTTTACAGCAACCAGGTGAATACTCCTCGGATCCGTCAGGAACTGGCTCAATGTGTTCACAGCAAAGCAAATGTCTGGTCTTGTGTTCGTTAGGTACATCAATGACCCAATCATCTGACGATACATAGAGACATCAATCGGCTCAGATGAAGCATCACATAGAAGCTTCAGATTCGATGCCATCGGTGTGTCCATGGCCTTGCAATCCATCATCCCGAACCTCTTCAGGATCTCTACTGCATACTTCCCTTGTCCAAGGAAGATTCCTTCTACACTCTGCCACACCTTCATGCCAAAAACAAATAGTGCATCATCCCCAAGTTCTTCATCTCGAACTCGGTAGTAAGCTTCCGCTGCGTGTCAGCAATCAATCTATCTTCATCATACCAAGTTCTGCACATATATGATTTCCTATCATGTGTCTCAGAACCAAGTGGCTGCTCTACATACACTTCTTCTTCAACTACACCATTCAAGGAAGTTGTCTTGAATCCATCTGGTGTATCTTCTATTTCATCACTTTTATATTTCTCAATGCTGCCATCTGCAACATGCTTGATCTGATAGTTCTATTTGGAAGTCATAGCAAACTTCCCTTCATGTCTTGGGATTACATCCCAAACATCATTCTTCATGATCGACGGATCATGGCATTTCATTTCTTCATCCCAGATCCTGGGAACTTCAATATCTTCAATATCTTCAATAGATATCTTTGTTGCTGGAACAAAATGTTGTAGTTCTTCTTTTGTAGGAGATGGCATACGATCTTTCCTACACAACAAGTTAAATTGCATGATTAGAAAACATCTCATAGTTTTCAGAACAAATTCTTACACATAAAGAAATATGCCATACAATCATGCAATTATCTTAGCCAATGCTTCAATACAACATTTATCCATATTCCGTAACTTTCTAGATGCCTTCCAATCTCTACCAGAACATTGTTAAGAGTGTGCACAACTCCCAACATGTCAGCAAAGAGGTTTCATTCTAGATAAGTAGCAATGGAATGTTGTACAGTGCCATAGGCCACTTACCCATGCATATTAGGAGTATACTGTTCATCAATGCAATTATTCTAATATGCATAATACACAACCTAATTCTAGGAACATCAGTATATACATTATTGAATAGTATTATTTAAGAAATGACAATTCAAATACTTATCTTCGTTTGTTCGTTGGGTGGACTTCCCTCTGAGTCTTCGCTTCCTTGTAGGAGCTGCTGGATTCCTAATCTGAAGTAGCTTCTTCTACACCTTCCTATTGTGGGATGTAGAGAGATGGTCAACTCCCTCTGAATATCTGCATCCTTGCATAAACCACTGGAGTGTACTCCCTCTTGATCTTTGCTTCCTGTATTACCTGTTCTTGAATCTCATATTCATCCTTGGTCCCTATGCATGCTTATTAGTATCATGAATGTGTTATCCTTGTGATCTCATATAAAATCATACATTCATTAGTATACTATTAAAACACAATAATCTCAAGCATGTATAGTCATGATCATTTCAAACAAAAATAATAAGCATTAGCATTCAAGGTTTATGTAGGATTCTTATGGTTAGTCAAATCATAAGAAGCATAACATGTCTAAACCTATAATTACTCAAACCTATGACTCTTCGCGTTAGTTGAATCATCAATTAAGATAAGAGATATAATGTGCATAAAACCTGTTATTATTCAAACCTATACCATCATGAATAATCATTATCAACAACACGATAGTATAAGATCCTAACCCAAGGTAGGAATCTAGCTTGATATAGGAAAAACATACCTGGATTATCATGTTAGCTAGTTATGTCTAACATACCCGTATAATGTCTTTTGGTTCTCTTCAGTGACTTGTGCTAGTAACCTGCATGTCTCATAAGTTAACCATTATAAAACCAAGTTATACATACCTCGTGAATGGATCTTGTATGAGATCCATGACAATGGATGAATCTTTGTCCTCATGTTATCATGATCATATGTTCTTGGACCAGAACATGATCTGTCTTTCTTGATGTACCTTTCATGTTAGTAGACAACATAAACCTCATACAACACCATAATGCATTAGTACAATCATGAGTGTCAACACCCTAACCAATGAATATCTTCTATCATGCATTCATAATTTTGTTAAGGTGATACAACAAATCTAAAATCAAAATTGTACTAACCGTAATAACATGAAGACAAACATACCATAAACTTAATCATGGACAAATATTGAAACATAACTCGATGAGTCATACCTGTCGAGATCGCTTGTAATCTTCTTATGTAAGGCCTTAGCCTCATCTCCCTCTGAAACAGGAACTTCTTCACTCATGTAGATGATCAATCCATCTTCTTCTAGGATTAACCCAATCCACTAGATTTGCAAGAACTGGACTTGGAGCTGGATATGGGTTTGTCAGAGAAACCCCAAAAATTCAAACTTTGAATTTCAAACTTCTGAAAGGATAGAAATATGCGCCTTGATGAGCTGATCAAACTGGTATATTCAGAATTTGAAAACTGCAAAGTTTCACTCCTCAATTTTGCCTTTGAAACTTCCGGATTCACTGGACGTGAACCTGAACTGGGGTTTGATGAAGCCCACTCTTCTTCAAAATCAAAATTCTTGATCCAAATCTCTACGCTTCTATTTTTCTGAGGAGCTTCCAGCCGTGGTCACAGATTTCAAAAATTCCCATTTTTACAAAAGCCCTAATTTTCCACTTTTCTGATCAAAGTCCCGAACTAGGGTCTAATCAAGCCCGGCCTTCTGCCCAACCAAAAATTCTGATCTTGGTCTCTAAATTTCTATTTTGATGAGTAGCATCCAGCCGTGGTCTCCGATTACAAAAATTCCAACTTTCTCCAAAGCCCTAAATTCCGGTAGCCATGAATGAAGGTACTCAAAAATAATTCTGTTTTGACAGAAATATGTACCTGATTGTTTCTGGCGTAACTCTGAAATTTTGGATCCACAGGGTCTGAAAAAGTTTCCTCAGATATCCCGACTTGTTATCTTGCCATCCTGACAGGTCTGACCTCAATTGGATTCTCTGAGAGAGAGTTATTCCAAATGTTGCAACATGACCTGTTTTGGGATAATTCAGGAGAGTGAACTTGTACGGTGTGCCATGTGTCACTGTTTGAACTTCGGCCTCTGAAAACGTTTCTTGAGATAGCTCGGCCTGTTATCTTTCCATACTGATAGGTCTTACCTCAATTGGATTCTCTGAGAGAGAGTTATGCCAAGTGTCGCAACGTGACCTGTTTTGGGATAATTCAGGAGAGCGAACTTGTACGGCATTCCACGTGTCAGTGGTTCAACTTCGGCCTCTGAAAAAGTTTTCTGAGATAGTACAGACTGTGTAATACCTGTCACTTTTTACGAAATTTCATTTGGAGCTTCCTAGCCCAGGTTATGGCCTTTTTCCCAAGGTCACCTTATTTTGACTCAGATCTGGAAGAGGCAAAAACCCTATATTGTACAGATCATAAATCACAAAGTACAACGAATTAGAGGTTGTCCTTTGGACACAAGGTACCTGGAGATTTGATCTTCGTCCTGTAACAATGTCAGATCCGAAAAATTTGCCAAAACGGATTTATAGCGAAAGTGATACGATGACTGGTTTTTGCTATATCAAGCCCTAGCATCGTAAGTGCAACAAGTGTCATACATGCCATATCATGCCTTCTTTCAGGCTAGCTCTGATACCATGTTAAATTTTCTGAATTTAATTCAGTCTGATCTAGGATCTTAACTGAGAGAACAACATGTACAGCATATTTACATCATATCAATCATGGAGACAATAATGCAAGCACACAAGAGACACAAAGATTTACTTGGGGAAAACCATAAAGGTGAAAAACCCCAATAACTTCCTCAGAGATAGATAGAGCAATGATACAACCAACCATAAGAGATAGACACAACCTAGCAGCAGATCCTCCTCCTCCATAAGTGCGCCACTCCTCCTTAAGTGCATGTGTGAGAAGTGAGTGAGTAAATAGAGTGCCTCCCGCACTCTATTTATACTTGACTTGACTTGCCTTTTTACCTAACTCATGTAGGCTCGAACTTAACCACATAACATAATGCTGAGTGGGCCAACCCCCAATAGGGTGGTCTAATAACCCTTTGACCCACATGGCTGACCCCCAATAGGGTGGTCTAATAACCATTTGACCCACATGACTTATACAGGGCCGACCCCAACAAGGTGGTCTAATAACCCATCAAGTATAAGTTACGACACTTACAATATAAATGACGACACTTCCTTATAGAGGAATAATACCATCTCTATAGGAATACAATATACATATATGTGAAATACATTCCGAAGTTACATATACATCAACATAGATTGCGGGAGGCACTCTATTTGATCATTCTATTCTCACACACACTCTTTGGAGAGTGGCGCACTTGTGGAGGAGGAGAATCTGCTGCTAGGAGATGCCTATCTCTTATGCTTGGGTTGTATCATTGCTCTCTCTATCTTTGAGGAAGTTATTGGGGTTTTTCACCTTTATGGTTTTTCCCCAGCAAACTATGTGTCTCTTGTGTGCTTGCATTATTGTGTCCATGATTGATATGATGTAGATATGTTGTACATGTTATTCTCCACATTAAGATCATAGATCAGATTGAAATTTCTGAAAAACTAACAACTGGAAGACTCATGATTTTCCTCACTCCTTGCTTAGTTCATGGGAGGTTGGAGGAACTTCATCCAATGCTTTGGCAAAGAGATATATGATTGAAGCACATTCTTATTGACATCAAACATCCTTTGTTAATTCTTAATGACACACATATTCCTGGGTGTATTGATGAGACTTCTTTGAGCCACTTGAAGTCTCCCTATTTTCTTTGCTCCTTACTTAGCTCAGATTTTGATGAGGTTCTTCATTCACTTCTTGGATGAAAGAACACATGAATGATTATTTTGACGCATCTTACATTCTTTTGGAGCAGCATTATAGGACATGGGTTACTCACCTATGTCATTAGAGCATATTTGATATAATACTTGATTCTTGTGTGTATGGGACACATGATGATATATGTTAAGATTCAATATGCTAAGACAGGAAATATCAGCATTACATTCCATTTCACAACAATAGCATATACAGGATCACTGAAAGAACAACAAGCATAACATAAACACAAGAGACACAGATTTATCCTGGGAAACCCTCATGGGGTAGAAAACCTAGCAAAGCTTCCTCAATATAGATGACCAGCAAATACAAAGATGTAAACCATAGACATGATCTCCTTCTCCTCCATAGCAGATCTCTCCCTCACCTATGCGCCAATCGCAAGTGAGTGTAATGTGTGTTAAATGAGGAACACGCCTCCTCTATTTATACACAACTTCGACTTGTCTTTTACACAAGCTAGGTCGGCCCAAACTTAACCACTTTACATAATGTGGCAGGGCCGATGCCACTAGGGTTGTCTAATAACCCTTTAACCCACATAACACATACAGGGCCGACCCCCACTAGGGAAGTCTAATAACCCAAGTTACCACATTATCCACGGAGGAATAAAACATCTCCGGATATACAATAAGGTCTTCATGTTAGAAAAACAGGATCGCAGAGCAATAACAATAAACAGAAATGCAAATATAATCACACATCCATATTACAAGAGAGACACAGATATATCGTGGTTCACCCAACTTGGGCTACGTCCACACTGAATTTGCCAGTCCTTATTATTATTACCGTCCAGCAAGTCGAAGGGATACAACCTGCAGCACAACCGCTGCACTTCCTCTTCTCTGTTTTACAGTCTCTCTCCAGATCTCAAAGATCTTTACAATGCATAAAAACCTAATACATCAACCCTAGCCGTATTACAATGTCTTTCTTTTATAAGGGAAATACAATGGGAAAATACCACGGGATACCCAAAACCATGGGCCCGCAAAACAGCTGGCGAAAACAGCCCCAAAAATTTTCTTCGGGGGCGTTGCCCCCGAACCCCCATTTCTCGGGGGCGATGCCCCCCCACACCCCCCCCGTTGGGGTGAGTGTACAGTCCACCTACACATCATATAGAATTGGGGTACAAACACGGTTAATACAATATCATCTATGAGACTAGAAGATCTGGCTCCACAACCAACAATCTCCCACTTGGAGACTGATCACAACAACTCCACCGCTGCTACACTTGCTGGACTTGGACTTGGCAAATTTCTCCTCTTCACCTTCATGCTAGAAGGCCAACTGAAACCGAGCACGAACTCAGTTTCTCTCTGGTCACTACCTTTGTGAACATGTCTGCAGGATTCTGGCTAGTATGTATCTTTTCCAACTTTAACAGTTCATCTTCTAGAACAGAGCGTATGAAATGGTACTTGAGCTGTATATGTTTAGTCCTGGAATGGAATGCTGAGTTTTTTGCAAGATGAATGGCACTCTGGCTGTCACTATACAGTCTGCTATCCTTCTGCTTCTTACCCACTTCCTCCATAAACCTCTGCAACCAAATCATCTCTTTACTAGACTCTGTAATGGCAACATACTCTGCTTCTGTTGTTGAAAGTGCAACAACCTTCTGTAGTTTCGAAATCCAGCTTACTGCTGTTCCACCTACAGTAAACACATACCCTGTGGTACTCCTCCTGCTATCCTTGTCACCTGCCATATCTGCATCAACATATCCCTGTAGAACAATGTCTGAACCTCCAAAACATAATGCCTCAGTGGTAGTGCCTCTCAATTACCTGAGAATCCACTGTACTTCCTTCCAATGTTCTTTACCTGGATTGTTCATATATCTGCTCACAACTCCCACTGCATGTGCAATATCTGGTCTTGTGCACACCATGGCATACATCAAGCTACCAACTGCTGATTGATAGGGAACCTTGGACATGTAATCTGTCTCTTCTTGTGTCTTGGGACACATTTCCTTACTTAGACTGAAATGGCTAGCCAAAGGTGTACTTACAGGTTTTGCATTCTGCATTCTGAACCTCTCCAACACCTTTTGTATGTACTCACTTTGAGACAATGTCAATTTGCGATTTTTCCCGTCTCTCATTATTCTCATACCAAGGATTTGCTTTGCAGCACCCAAATCCTTCATCGCAAATGAATTAGCTAGCTTCCTTTTGAGTACATTTATATCCTGCATGTCAGACCCTGCAACAAGCATGTCATCCACATACAATAACAAGATAATATATCTTCCATTGTCTAGCTTCTTGAAATAAACACAGTGGTCAGAATGACATCTACTATAACCTTGTTCTGTCATAAACCTGTCAAACTTTAGATACCATTGCCTTGGAGCTTGCTTCAAGCCATACAAGATCTTTTTCAACCTGCATACCAGATCCTCCTTACCTTTGACTTCATACCTTTGTGGCTGCTGCATATATATTTCTTCCTCCAAATTCCCATGGAGGAAAGCTGTTTTTACATCTAATTGTTCAAGATGCAAATCTTCTACCGCCACTAGACTTAAGATAGTCCTAATTGAAGTCATCTTTACAACAGGAGAAAATATTTCATCAAAATCTATACCTTTCTTCTGTGCAAACCCCTTTACAACAAGTCTGGCCTTATACCGCTTCTTACCTCCTTCTTCTTCCTTCAACCTGTAAATCCATTTGTTCTGCAATGCTCTTTTACCAGCAGGCAATTTAACCAAATCCCAAGTCTGGTTTCCTACCAATGAGTCCATCTCCTCATTCATGCCTTGCTCCCACTTCTTCCTAGTTTCCACCTGCATTGCTTCTTCATAACATTCTGGTTCACCAGAATCAGCCATCAATAAATAATACATTGAAGGAGAGTATCGTTCAGGGAGTCTACTTAACCTGGTAGATCTTCTTACAGTTGCAGGAGTTTCGGGTACTTGCTGCTGCTCTTGATTTTCTGGCACCTTCGGAACTTCATTTTCTTTAACTTCATCAAGCACTATGTACTCTGTGCTTTCCTTTTCCTGTTTCTTTCCCTGCAACTGATCTTTATACATGACCTTTTCATTGAATATCACATCTCTACTCCTGATGATTTTGTTATTTTCATAATCCCATAAACGATAACTAAATTCATCAACCCCATATCCAATAAAGGTACATTTCTTGGATTTAGCTTCAAGCTTTGTTTTATTTTCTTTATCAATATGGACAAATGCTTCACAACCAAACGTTCTCAGAAATGAGTAGTTTACCTTTTTATATGTCCATGCTTCCTCTGGAATACCACCATCCAAACCACTTGAAGGTCCTCTGTTTATTAAATAAACAGCAGTATTTACAGCATCCGCCCAAAACTGTAAGGGCAACCCTGCATGCAGTCGCATACACCTTGCACGCTCCATGATCATTCTGTTCATCCTTTCTGACACACCATTTTCCTGTGGTGTTCCTGGGACTATCTTCTCTCTACGAATCCCATGGTATGAACAGTAACTATCAAACTCCTTGCCGCAGTACTCACCTCCATTATCAGATCTGAGACACTTCAACCTTTTTTCTGTCTCATTCTCAACCAAAGCTTTCCACTTCTTAAAAGTAGCAAACACATCAGATTTCTGTCTAATGCAATAAACCCAAGTTTTTCTAGTTGCATCATCAATAAATGTAACATAATAATGAGAGCCACCAAGAGATTGTACTTGAGCCGGTCCCCATACATCTGTATGCACAAGCTCTAATTTTTCATTCTTCTTCTGTTTCCCAACCCTAAGAAATCTGACTCTCTTCTATTTTCCATAAACACAATTTTCACAGAATTCCAAACTTACCTGCTTCAAATCTGGCAGCAACTTCCTTGAGTGGAGAATCTGCATCCCCTTCTCACTCATGTGGCCAAGCCTATGATGCCACAATGCTGTATCTGTTCCTGTGGAAGCTAAAGAGATAGAATGGTCAGTATTATGAGGACATAAATACAATGTACCTACCCTGTCTCCTTTTGCTATCACCATTGATCCTTTAGTGATCTTCCACCACTTTTCTCTGAACGTAGATAGACAGCCGCCATCTCCCAACTGCCCTGTTGAGATCAGATTTCTTTTCATAGCAGGAATATGCCTAACATCTTTCAACAACCAATCAGTTCCATACTTAACTTTTATCCATACCTTACCCATTCCAACAATTTTACATGGCTCATCATCACCCAATAAAACATGTCCAAAATCGCCAGGAACATACTCATGAAAGTATTTCCTATGGGGTGTAGCATGACATGAAGCTCCTGAATCTACTACCCAATAATCACTAGTATTATCTAATGCAAGAATCAAAGCATCTTGTAACACATCACCTGCTACATTTGCTTCCTGGGTAGTTTCCTTCTGTGCATCTCCTTTCTTCTTTAGAGATTTGCAGTCTTTCTTCAGATGTCCTTTCTTTCCACAGTTCCAGCACTCTATCTTTCCCAGTCTGGACTTAGATCTGCCCGTTTTAGACTTTCCACGATTACCTTGGCTCTTTCCTCTCTCCTTTTGTCTTCCTCTGCTCTCCATGGTCAATGCATTACCTGATGTCTCACCTGTGCTTTTTCTTCGCATTTCCTCGCTAAGAATAACACCAATAACATCATCAAATTTCAAGGTGTTTGAACCAGAGACAGAGTTACTTACAGCCATGACCAAGCTATTCCAGCTTTCTAGCAATGAACACAAGATTAGAAGAGCCCTAACCTCATCATCAAAGTTCACACTTACAGAACTTAGCTGATTAGTAACCGTATTAAACTCATTTAAATGATCAGTAACAGATCCACCTTCAGACATCTTCATATTAAATAAACGCTTCATTAGAAATACCTTGTTCGAAGCCGAGGGTTTTTCATACAGCTTACCCAATGCTTTCATCAAACCCTCTGTTGTCGTTTCTTTTGAGATATTGAAAGCCACCGACGAAGCCAGGCTCAACCGTATTGTTCCCAGAGCCTTTCTGTCAAGAACCACCCATTCTTCGTCCTTCATAGTCGTCGGCTGCTTTGCTTTTCCTCCCAACGGTAGGTATAGATCCTTCTGGTACAAATAGTCCTCCATTTGCATCTTCCATAACCCGAAGTTTTGGCCGTTAAACTTTTCGACCTTAAACTTTTCTTCTTCTGCCATTGCTCCCACTCGAACCAGAAACCCTAGCTTCCTGCGGGTTTAACTGCCAAATAGACCTTTGGCTCTGATACCAATTGTTAGAAAAACAGGATCGCAGAGCAATAACAATAAACAGAAATGCAAATATAATCACACATCCACATTACAAGAGAGACACAGATATATCGTGGTTCACCCAACTTGGGCTACGTCCACACTGAATTTGCCAGTCCTTATTATTATTACCGTCCAGCAAGTCAAAGGGATACAACCTACAGCACAACCGCTGCACTTCCTCTTCTCTGTTTTACAGTCTCTCTCCAGATCTCAAAGATCTTTACAATGCATAAAAACCTAATTCATCAACCCTAGCCGTATTACAATGTCTTTCTTTTATAAGGGAAATACAATGGGAAAATACCACGGGATACCCAAAACCATGGGCCCGCAAAACAGCTGGCGAAAACAGCCCCAAAAATTTTCTTCGGGGCGTTGCCCCCGAGCCCCCATTTCTCGGGGGCGCTGCCCCCGAACCCCCGCCGGGGGACCGTTGGCCCCCAGACCCCCCAGCCAGGGGGGATGGGCCCCCCTGGAACCCCGTGGGGGGGCGATGCCCCCCCACACCCCCCCGTTGGGGTGAGTGTACAGTCCACCTACACATCATATAGAATTGGGGTACAAACACGGTTAATACAATATCATCTATGAGACTAGAAGATCTGGCTCCACAACCAACACTTCACAGTGGAATGAAACACCTCTAGAATAATAAAGTACAAATATAATATTATTAGAAGTTACAATATTTCAACACTCCCCCTTAACGAGAAGGATATTATAACACCATCTGCAGGAGCAAGGAGTCATCAACATCATACATGATACATCTATAAATCATTGGAAGATTTCTTTATACATCATCAATAACTCAAGCAATTACTGGAACATCTTCAATACTGGAACATCAACATCTTCAGTTCTAAATCTTCATCTTCTGCAACACTCGAATAGCTACAGTAACATCATCATCATCTGGATCACTCGATCAACAGCCTCATCGTCTGGATCTACTGATCAACATCATCATCTGGATCTATCCATCAACAACATCATCATCTAGACCATCACGATCAGTAGCATCGTCATCTAGACCATCACGATCAACAACATCATCATCTATACCATCACGATCAACAGCATCATCATCTATACCATCACAATCAATAACATCGTCATCTAGACCATCGTGATCAATAGCATCTTAGCAGCATACCCTACAATACACATGATCCATTTAAGACACCATAACATGTCTAGGGACAATGTAGTCCACTTGTCAACTTAGATAGAGTCTAAGGACCTCTTTTTCGAAGACATATGTCTACGGATCAATTCAAGGACTGAAGTCCGAGGATGATGCAATCCCCTCTCGTCCACTGGGGACCACTTCTCGGAGACATATGTCTACGGATCAATTCAGGGACCAAAGTACGGGGATAATGCAATCCCCTCTCGTCCACTAGGGACCACTTCTCGGAGACATATGTCTACGGATCAATTCAGGGACCAAAGTCCAGGGATGATGCAATCCCCTCTTGTCCAATAGGGACCACTTCTCGGAGGCATATGTCTACGGATCAATTCAGGGGCCGAAGTCCAGGGATGATGCAATCCCCTCTCATCCACTAGGGACCACTTCTCGGAGACATATGTCTATGGATCAATTCAGAGACCGAAGTCCAAGGATGATGCAATCCCCTCTTGTCTACTAGGGACCACTTCTCAGATACATATGTCTACGGATCAATTCAGGGACCAAAGTCCGGGGATGATGTAATCCCCTCTCATCCACTAGGGACCACTTCTCAGAGACATATTTCTATGGATCGATTCAGGGACTGATGTCCAGGGATGATGCAATCCCCATCACATACATTTTGAACTAGTGGTTCTGGGATGATGCAATCCCCATCACCTACATTTTGAACTAGTGGTTCCGGGATGATGCAATCCCCATCACCTACATTTTGAACCAAGCATTCAGGAACGATGCAATCCTGACCACAGTGTCAGTACTTTTTCATACTGGATGTGACTTAGATTAAATCTACTATTTTATCACCTGTGAATGATCACCTGCTGCTGCACTAAGCAGTACAGGAGCGAACATTACATCATTATAGCACCTGCGAATGATCACCTGCTGCTACACTGAGCATTCCAAGAGAGAACATTACATCATTCCAGTCAACCACAGAGCCAGTACTATTTCAACTAGGGTGTGACCTAGATCAGATCTAGTATTTACAACCTATGAATGATAACCTCCTAATCCAGGAGCGAACATTATATCATTATATGTTTTGTGAATGATCACCTACTGTTATGCTGAGCAATCCAGGAGCGCACATTACATCATTCACCAAAATCTTTCTCGAAGACAAGAGTCTATGGATCTGTTCAGGGACCTAAGTCTAGGGATGATACAATCCCTCCTCGTCCTCATATACAAAGTCTAAGGACCATGCATCGACCTCATCGTCGTAACTGGAAACCTCATCATCGACCTCATCGTTGGAACAGGTAACCTCATCATTGATACAAGTATCCACATCAATACAGTATCCACATCATCGATACAGTATCCTCATCAATACAATATCCACATCAACGATACAATATCCTCATCATTGACCTTACCATAAATATAGGTAATCTCATCATCGATACAGGTATCCACATCGATACCAATATCCAAATATTATCATCGACCATATCACTCCCCCTTTCGAGGAGGGTCCTTCTAAATGACACCAAGCTTATCTTGGAAATACTCAAACTCTTCTCGAGATAAAGGTTTGGTCAATACATCAGAAGCTTGTTCGTTAGTGCTCACATACTTTAGCTTGATAGCTCCTTTCTGCACCATATCCCGTATATAAAAATATCGGATCTCTATTTGCTTTGACATATCATGGAACACTGGATTCTCTGCCATCTTGATACAACTCTAGTTGTCACACAAGATTACAATAGGGTCCATCTCTAAGTCAACCAATCCTGATAGTGTAATATCCATAGTTGGATATTCTCAATAAACTCGGAATGAATCCATAATTTTTGAAATAACCCACATATCCGTAGATATAAAAATGATATATAAATTGATAAGATTGATGAGATGATTTTACAATGAGGATGTAGCTGCCTATTGTTAGGATATTCCTATACTCCATCCTAGTCCTACTAGCTTTCCAGTCATTTTCATTTTCAGTCATGCATGCAAAATTAGGGTTTGCATGCAATTAGGGTTTGCATGCATTTTGCATGCATTCTAGGTCATCAGTCCCAGCACCTAGTCCTTAGCAAACTAGCCCCCGGAGCTTCTTTCAGATCATTTCTAGGCCTCCCAGTGACTAATGCACCCTCCTTTGCTTCACTGCATGACAAGGGAGCCTTCTTCACCTACCAGTCCAGTTATATTCAGTTATATTGAGTTATCTTCAATTATTCCCTTAATTTAAGGCTTAACTGACTCTTTTCTGAGTTTATCACTCTATTGGACCTCCAGTGAGACTAGATTGATCATTCTGACTCCAGTTAACTCCTATGGCACCCTCCACTGATCCTCCTTCACTATATTAGTGCTTCCATGTGCCAGTTACACCAACCACATTCAGTTAGACTCAGTTTGACTCCCGGTTGATCATTACTTGTGCATTGATCACTTCATTGATGAGAAGGTGGACTCCTAGTTAGGAATTGATGACTCTCCACTGTTTATGGATCTGTGCATGAAGGCCAATTCAAATTTCTCCTAGTGAATTCGAATCCTCATACTCAGCATTGTATATTTACCAGTTCATTATTATGTTATTAGTAACATGTGTAATTATTCTGCCTCAATCAGAGTTTCTTTGGATCTAAGTTCTATTGCTTGTCTCTTCTTCTATTATTCCTAAATTCTTTCATTGTGAGTTTTACAACATCTCTTTGGATCTTATGTGGGAAATTTCACATGGTATCAGAGCCTTGAGAGTACATTCTACCTCCATTATTGAGAGTTTTTTGCAGGTATTTTGAATTTCCAGCAGTTGCAGCAATAGATTCAACAGCTTTCTATTTCCACTTGTTCAAGCAGTCAAGATAAGCAATTCGAATGCTCCTTCTTCTATACTTCTCACTCCTTTCAATTATTTCTAATGGAAGAGGAAGATGATAATACTCTTGCGATCAAGAGGGTTTACTAGAATAGTTGAGGAAAAAGATGCCATACCACATCAAGCTAAAAAGAGAATCAAGCACCTAAACAAAATGGATGAAGCCTTTGGATACATATGCCTTCATATATCTGATGATCTATTGTTTCATAGTGATGGATTGAAATCTCGAAATGATTTATGGATAAAATTGAGGAGTCCTTTTGGGAAACAAGACGAACTAAGAGGCTACATTCTTGAGAATGAATTGGTTTCCCTTCAACCTAGCAATTTCGAGAGCATCCAAGATTTCTTCTCCAAATTTCAGAATTTGGTTTTGCATTGCAAGCAATGTGGCATCACTAAAAGTGATGAGCAATTGATACTCTCTATATTGAGCAAACTTGGATCTCAATTTTTTGTCTTTGTATCTACCTTTCATTCTATCGAATGTCTATCCCTGGATGGAAGTTTCCCACCTTAAGTGACTTTATTGAAGCTCTCACTCAAGAAGAGAACAAACTGTTTCAAATGGGTGCCTTCAGAACCTCCAGAGATCTAGCTCTTTTAGCTGGTGAATCAAGTGGAGCGAATGCAAAGGGGGGAAAAAAAGGCAAAGGCAAGAAACCTTCAAGATCCAAGAATGACAAACAAAAGAGACCAAATTGTACCTGCTGCAAGAGAGGAAACCATCCTGAGCATGCCTGCATGCATAAGAAGATTGATCTTCTAACCAAGCTTCTTGAGGAAAACCAAATTGTTGTTCCAAAAGAAGCAAAGATGTCTGATTCTGGAAGTGGATCTGATGATTCTCATGCATTGATGGCTGGTTTTTCAAAGACAAAAGCTCTCCTCATAGATTCTGGAGCTTCCAACCACATGATGGCACAAGAAGAATCCTTCTCCTCTTTGGATCTCCAAGATGGGCCTACCATTCACATGGGAGACAACTCTCAAATTTTTGCCAAAGGTTTGGGTACAGTTCATATGGAGCATGGTAAGTTCAAACATGTCTTATTTGTTCCTTCTCTTACAGCTAATTTGTTGTCAGTATATCTAATGACTCATACAGGATCTCCAAAACAAGTAATTTTTCGTCCAGACACAGTAGAGATTACAGAAATCTCCACTGGAAAGGTTATAGTAAATGGGATTGCTAATCATACCTCAAAGGAATATGAGTTCTCACACTTCATGCCCTTCTCTCCAACTATTCCTTCAGATTCTGATGAAGATCACAGTGACTTCTCTTCCAGTGACTCCTATTCTAGTGAAGAAGAAGATCAAGATTTTGATATTGAGATCATGGTTCAAGAAGATTCAAAACCAACACCTATTCTCAGTCCAGATTCAAGAGAAATATGTTCTCACACAGTCCTTGCTACTACTGAGAACACAGTTGATGATTTATTTGCTTACATTACTACTAGACTTCAGCAACATGCTAACCTTGCATTATGCCATCCATCTCTCCATAAGAGATGCAGCATGATGATGGGATTCTCTCTTCCATCTTTTTGGAAGACTACTCATGTTCCATTCGATCTATATACAGAAAAAGTTCCTGAAAGACTTGCTTCATCCTCCACACAGTGGGAGACCTTCCTACATGGGATCAGCTTGCCAAGTCTTTTACAAAAGTTTTCACTAATGAAAGCTTCTTTCTTTTCTGCATGATGGTTCTTTGACATATTCCTATACTCCATCCTAGTCCTACTAGCTTTCCAGTCATTTTCATTTTCAGTCATGCATGCAAAATTAGGGTTTGCATGCATTTTGCGCATTCTAGGTCATCAGTCCCAGCACCTGGTCCTTAGCAAACTAGCCCTCAAAGCTTCTTTCAGATCATTTCTAGGCATCCCAGTGACTAATGCACCCTCCTTTGCTTCACTGCATGACAAGGGCGCCTTCTTCACCTACCAGTCCAGTTATATTAAGTTATATTGAGTTATCTTCAGTTATTCCCTTGATTTAAGGCTTAACTGACTCTTTACTGAGTTTATCACTCTGTTGGACCTCCAGTGAGACTAGATTGACCATTCTGATTCCAGTTAACTCTGATGGCTCCCTCCACTGAGCCTCCTTCACTATATTAGTGCTTCCATGTGCCAGTTACACCAACCACATTCAGTTAGACTCAGTTTGACTCCCGGTTGATCATTACTTGTGCATTGATCACTTCACTGATGAGAAGGTGGACTCCTAGTTAGGCATTGATGACTCTCCATTGTTTATGGATCTATGCATGAAGGCCAATTCAAATTCCTCCTAGTGAATTCAAATCCTCATACTCAGCATTGTATATTTACCAGTTCATTATTCTGTTAATAGTAACATGTGTAATTATTCTGCCTAAATCAGAGTTTCTTTGGATCTAAGTTCTATTGCTTGTCTCTTCTTCTATTATTCCTAAATTCTTTCATTGTGAGGTTTACATCATCTCTTTGGATCTTATGTGGGCAATTTCACACCTATATAGGGCTTATATGGTGACTACTCACCAAGGGTTATGTCTCTTAGTTAATATAATTAATATTATGTTTTATTTTATTATTTATATTATTATATATATTATTCCTATTATTTTTATATTTTTATTTGTTACATTGCCTCTCTCTTAGAAAGGCTTTGTCCTCAAAGCCTTATAATGTTGTTGAATTGTTTCTTGTGATGCCGTAACTGACGAAACGTGTTGATACAAACTTTGAAGTGTAAATTAGAACTTCCAATATGTTGACGGATCAATCCAGCCAAAATTGATTTGTTTCTGACTGTTGGGATTCTCTATTGTTCCGTCATCAGGAGCTTTGAGCACATTAGTACCATTATCTTTCGACAATTCCCACTTTTTAGGATATTGGTTTATATCGTTGGGGTGTCGATAGGGAGTTATTGTTGTTTGTTTTTTTACCAGATTGTCTTCTTTCTTAACTGTGACGAGGACTGAATTTGTATTTGCTTCTTTTTTCTCAACGTAGATTTTTCAGTCCAAGGGCTTTGATGTCCTCTTTTGAATTTGCTCCAACTTATTGTCTAATGAGTCTTTTTCTTTTTTAAGATTTCGGGTCATTTCTTCTTGTGCTTTCTTATCATCTTTAAGCTTATGAATTTGATCCATTAGATCTTGTTTGTGCATCTTGAGGTGACCATTCTCGTCAATGTTTTCTAATAGTTTCTTCTGAAGATCTCGATTCTCCTCTTCTAGCTTTTGATTCTATTGTGCTTTATCCTTCATCTTTTTTATTTGAAGAAGCAATTTCTGATTATGATCTCTTAAACAAGAGATCTCTTCTCCTTTATCTGTGATGATTTTGTCGAATCCTGATTGCATCTTTAATTTTCTTGCGAAATGCCCATGGCAATATCCTTGAAGTCTTTAGATGCCACGACTTTTGAATCTAACTTCATTCTAACATCCTGTAGTGTGACTTGCTTCTTCTTATATGAAAATGTTAAAAATAATTTCTTCATATTTAAGATAATTGTCTGCAGTGTTTCCATCCAAGATAAGCCAAGAATGATGTCAACTTCATTTAGATAAATAGTTGTAACATTGAATTGGGATGTGAACTTATATTCATCAATTTCCAGTTGTAAGTTCCTAATTGCATATTTATTCTCACCCCATTTATCTTTCTTTTCGATTATACTTAGTTATGGGACGAATAATTGATTTGCCAAGCTGATGTTAATATGATTTTCCTCGATGGTTGGGCAAATAGCAATGCTAATAGGCTTTCTTTGAATAATTCCTTCAAGTTTTAATATGTCAACGGCTACCTTTGAGTGCGTCTTCTGGAATCTTTCTCTTTTGTAACACTAAGACTCCATTTTTTTTCCAAATAATAATAATTATTATTAAAAGTTAATAATTATAATATTATTAATAAATATAATATAATAATTATTATGATAATAATAATTATTAATGATAATAATAATATAATAATTGTTTTTGGAGTTGAAGGATAATAAAAATGGTGTTGATTGGGTGGTTGGGAGGAATGTTTGTTACCTTCCCCACCTAGGTTCAAATCTCACTTTTGGTTTGTTGTTAGGGAAATAAAACCAAACCCACTTCTCACAAAACCACGTGCACCTTAAAACCATGTGCGGTTTCACTTCTTACTTTTACTTTTTACTTCTACTCACTTCTAAACTTTACTTTTACTTTTTTTTTTCCTTTTTACTTCTTCTCACTTATTTTTTTTTTATTTCTATATTCTCTTTTCTTCTTTTTATTTTCTTTTACTTTTTCCTTTTTCTTTCTTTCTCTTTTTTCTTTTTTACTTCTTTGGGCCAAGGGCCTGGTTTTTGGACAAGGTCCTAGATTGGTGGCTACATGCCTCGCTCTGATACCAAGGTAATATCCATAGTTGGATATTCTCAAAAAACTTGGAATGAATCCATAATGTCTGAAATAACCCACATATCCGTAGATATAAAAATGATATATAAATTGATAAGATTGATGAGATGATTTTACAATGAGGATGTAGCTGCCTATATAGGGCTTATATGGTGACTAGTCACCAAGGGTTATGTCTCTCAGTTAATATAATTAACATTATGTTTTATTTTATTATTTATATTATTATATATATTATTTATATTATTTTAATATTTTTATTTGTTACAGATAACAACTTCCGAATCCATATTGCTTCACAACTAGTAGAGCAAGTAGCTATATATTCCGCTTCAGCTATGCTGAGAGCCACACTATACTACTTCCTGCAAAACCATGAGATCATGGTAGATCCCAGACAATAACATCCGCCCAATGTGCTCTTCCTGTCTGATACACTTCCTTCCCAATCAACATATGTGTAGCCATACAGTCTAAAGTCATGATATCCAAGATAATATAGACCAAAGTCTATCGTACCCTTTAGGTACCTCATCACATGTTTTGCAGCTATTAAGTGAACACGTCTAGGTTACACTAGATACTGACTCAAGGTGTTCACAGCAAAGCATATATCTGGCCTAGTGTTTGTCAGATACATCAGTGACCCAATAATCTGTCTGTACAAAGTTACATCCACTAACTCTGATGAGTCATCAGCTAACAACTTCAAGTCGGAACAAATGAGAGTGGCCATGGTTGTACATTCCAACATATCAAATCTTCTCAATATTTCCACAGCATACTTTCCCTAGTCGAGAAAGATTCCTTCTGAGCCTTGCCATACTTCCAAACCTAGGAAGTAATGCATCAATCAGAGATCAAATTCTGTAGCTAGCCTCTTCTTTCTTTCCATTATCTATTTCTCATTCCCTGTCAGAAAGAGATCATCCACATACAGTAATAGTATCATCCATAACCTTAAGGTAAAGGTCAGGATCAACTTTACTTCTGGTAAAGCGCAGGCTTGTCAAGAAATTATCAATTCTCCCTCTCAGACTAAACATCATTCCCACTCTAAGTGATGTTCTGCATATCTATCCATGCCATCTCCCGTCAGATGTTTCTACTGGTATGAGCCTCAAGATCATTCGAACTCTTTGATGAGTTCCTCCTTGAATCCATCTAAGAGAAGAATGTCATCAGTATATAGAAACCATCTTCAACCTTGCAGCACTGGTTGAAATCCGCATCACCCATGGTGATCATTAAGCTCATCAAATTACTATTGATCCTGAGTACCCGTACAGGACTTTCTTCAATTGAATCCTGGGAGTTTCCTCGATTCACACTTCTTCTTCAATCACACCATTGAAAGAATAGTATTATCTAGCCACTTGGAGCAAACATCTCGTCATGATCCTCTTCCTCTTTCTAATAGAATATTCTATCCACGAGCCTTCTATAGTATGTTCGATTTGTAAGTCTTCTTGTTTGAACATCCATCACTTGTTCTTTGGAATAGGTGTTCATCATCCTTCATGGTCTTTTCTACAAATCAAAGTTAATTACATCATTAGTAATACTTCATAATCATCAAATCATGTTGACATGATAACCTATTATGCATACATATATGATTCACATAGTTATGCAACTATCTTGACCAACACTTTGACACAACACTTTTCCATATCCCATATGCATACAGTGGCTATCTAGATGCCTTCAATCTCTACCAGAACATACTATCAAGAGCGTGCACATCTCTTAGCATGTCAGCAAAGAGGTTTCATTCTAGACAAGCAACAATGGAATGTTTGTCCAACTTACCAATCATATGCATATTAGTAGTATACTGTTCAATGTTATATGAATGCTTACACTATGCATGATATATTCTAGGAATACAAATATGCATACAACTATTACAAGCAATATCATTACTATTTCAGAGATTCAAATAACAACTCAAATACTTATATTTTATGTTTATGTGGTTGCCTCCCGCTTTATCTCTATATGTATTTTGAACTTCTATTCATTTTGTACCACTATGCATGCTTAAGTGTGCACTAGTGTCATCCTCATGATCTCATACACAAACATACATTCATTAGTATAATCTCAATATTATCAAAACATTATAATTCTAAACAATCTTAAGTATGTATGGTCATGATCATTTCATACACACATATACTTACCTAAGATCATAACAAAGTAGGATTCTAACTTGATATAGGAAAACATACCTAGATTATCATGTTTGGTTATGTCTTAACATACCCAAACAATATATTCTTTTTTCTCTTCAATGATTTAGAGACCTTGTGCTAGAACCTACATATCTCATAGGTTAAGCATAGTAGAACAAGGCCATACATACCTCATAAGTAGAGCTTCTATGTGATCAAATATTATGGATGACTCTTTGTCTTCATGTCATCATGGTCATAGAACTTGATTTGTCTTTCTTGATGTACTCGTATCTTGTTAGCAGACAACATCATCCTCATACAACACCACAAGTGCATTAGTATAATCATAAGTGTCATAACCCTAATTAATGAATGTCTTCTACCATTCACATGCATTCATTATCAAACAATCATAATTGTACTAACCTCAATAACATGAAGACAAACATATCATAAACTTAACCATGAACAGATTTCAACACATACCTATATCTCCTCAAGTCATACCTGTCAGGATTGCTTTTAACCCAATCCACTTAGATTTGTTGAAACTGGATCTCGAGCTGGATTGGGGTTTGTCATAGAATCCCTAGAAATTAAAGCTTTGAATTTCAAACTTCTGAATGGATGGAAAGATGTGCCTTGCTGAGCTGATCAAGCTAGCATACTTCAATTTTGAAATCTCCAAAATTTGACCCCTCAAAATTGCCTTTGAAACTTCTGGATCTTCTGAACAGGATCCTGAACTAGGGTTTTACGAAGCCCACCCTTTTTCCCAATCAAAAGGTTCAATCCAAAGCTCTAAACTTTGATTTTTCTGAGGAGCTTCCAGCCGTGGTCACAAACTTCAAAAAATTCCAACTTTTGCAGAAGCCCTAATTTTCCACCTTTCCGATCAAAATCCTGAACTAGGGTTTGATCAAGCCCGGCCTTTTGGGTTTGATCAAGCCCGGCCTTCTGCCCAGCCAAAAAATTTGATCTTGGTCTCTAAATTTCTATTTTTATGAGGAGCATTCATCCTTGGACTCCGATTCCAAAAATTCCAACTTTCTCCGAAGCCCTAAATTCTGGCAGCAGTAATAAGCCAAGAATGAAGGTGCTCAGAAAACAATTTTGTTTTGACAGAAATATGCACCTAATTGTTTTTGGTGCATCTCTACAATTACAAATTCACAGGGTTTGAAACCTCATCCTGTGGTAGCCTGACCTGTCAACTTTCAACCCCAAAGGTTTGACCTCAATTGGATTTTCTGAGAGAGATTTATGCCAAGTGTCGCAACGTGATCTGTTAATGGGATAAAACAAGAGAGCGAACTTGTACGGTGTGCCACGTGTCACTGGTTCAACATCGGCCTCTGAAAATCATAGGTATAAAAGTAAATTCCGTGCCCTACCTATCACATTCTATGAAATTTCATTTGGATCTTCCTAGCCCAAGTTGTGACCTTTTTCCCTAGGTCACCTGTTTATGACTGAGATTTGGAAGAGGCAGAAACCCTAACTTGTACTAATCATAAATCACATGCTACAATGAATTAGATGCTTTCCTTTGGACACAAGGTACAGGAGGATTTTATCCACGACCTGTAAAGGTTTCAGGTCCTGAAACTTCGCCAAAATGGATTTATAGCGAAATTTCCATGATGACTAATTTTTTCTATACAAAACCCTAACCTTCAAATTGTCGCAAGTGAAGCAAGTGTCATAAGTGCCATACATTGCCTTCCTTCAGGATAGCTCTAATACCATGTTAAGATTCAATATGCTAATACAAAAATATTAGCATTACATTCCATTTCACAACAATATCATATACAGGATCACTGAATGAACAACAAGCACAACATAAACACAAGAGGCACAGATTTATCCTGGGAAACCCTCATGGGGTAGCAAACCCAGCAAAGATTCCTCAATATAGATGAACACCAAATAAAAAGATGTAAACCATAGACATGAACTCCTTCTCCTCCATAGCAGATCTCTCCCTCACCTATGTGCTAATCACAAGTGAGTGTAATGTTTGTTAAATGAGGAACACACCTCCTCTATTTATACACAACTCCGACTTGTCTTTTACACAAGCTAGGCCAGCCCCAACTTAACCACTTTACATAATGTGACAGGGCGGACCCCACTAGGGTGGTCTAATAACCCTTTAACCCACATAACACATACAGGGCCGACCCCCACTAGGGAAGTCTAATAACCCAAGTTACCACATTATCCATGGAGGAATAAAACATCTCCGGATATACAATAAGGTCTTCATGGAGCAATGAAACATCTCCAGAATAATAAAGTACAAATATAATATTCTTAGAAGTTACAATATTTCAATAATATACTTACTTGTATGTACTATCACTATCATGATTATTTAATGAGGTACCTTCTTGATGTACATTTGTATGATGTTGTTATGTACTTTGATGATATATATTTTTTACTCATGATGTTCGGAAGGATGCAATACAAGAAAGCGGATCCTAGTGTATCTTGTTTTCAGCTCACTTGCAGCAGCAATTCGACTATTGGTTTGAGAGAGAAAATAAACCTTCTATTGTTTGAGTTCATATTTGTAGGGTAGTGTTCCAATTTCCTATGTGCAAGACCTTTTGAGAGATGGATTCAGTTTTGAAATGCTTGGTGTTCATGGAATTTCATAGTAGACATCTCAGACCTTGCATGTATCATGATCATTTGGGACCCTGGGATCATTTTTGGTCCCATTTGTTTCAATTTGTGGAGGAAACAAGCAGTATGGGAGATTGAGTCACCTCTTGAGGAGGTGATTGTAATCAGAGTAGTGCAGCAGCAAGCATGGGGGTTCCTCTCTAAAAGTTTCTCGGAATCTTGTAAATTTAAAGTTTGCAAACTCGTGGAAACTTCAAAGAATTATACAATGAGAAAAAGGGTTGAAGTTCATAAAATGTTTCCAAAATATGAAAGAGGTAAAAATTAATTCTGCAAATTTTGTTTTGATGGAATTAATTGACATTTTGGTTTTTAGTGGTGATGTCATGGTATATATCAATATATATATATATATATAAATGCATCTCTTTACTTTTGGAAACACACAATCGCAGTACATGAGTGCCACTACTCAAAGTTTTGGAAGGAAAGTTTTGGAAGAGAACATTTGGAAGGAAAGCATGTTCTTCAAAATCCATGTTTTAAATTGCATGGGCACAAGAAATATTGGGAGGGGAGGATTTTTCATGTCCCCAAATTTTTCATTGGGTCACAATGGACTAAGCCACTTGGCCATGTTCATGATAGTTTGTCAAATTGGTCCTAAGCGTCAAATAATTGCCTAGCATGATTTCCAAGTTAGTAATAATGTAAAATTAGATCCAAATGGACAAGGTGGGTCACATGAAGAGAAAATTCCCAATTCAATTTTTTTAATGTCCCTATACAAATAAACTATCATGGAGGAAAAATTCCACTAACGTACTAGTTCCCTAGGTTGGGGATGGAAGCATCAAAATTTGCAATAAGGGAGCTACAAGACCCAAAATGACCTTAAAATTAAAAATTCACATTAAATGGGTAAAATAAATAATAACAACAAATAAAATAAGGTGACATTGGATCATGAGGGAATATAAGGGGTTGTGAGACCCACATGTGGCAAGATTCCCCACTACACTTGGCATCATCCTCACACAAATTAGAGTTTAAGGTGGAGGGTAACATGCTTGGGGTAGATAAAGGGGAAATATTCATGTCAAAGATCAAGGATATTCGAATTAGAGTGGAAGAGTAAATCCCCATAATGTGGAATAAGCATAATAGACAAGTTGTGACAAGATTCCATGGCATCTATGGAAACAATGATGAAATAATATATGACAAATATTAAAAATTTAGATCTGATGGAATACCTATGACACATATGACATATCAGGGATAAAAATAGGCATAAAGAGGGTTTATAGAGGGATTTATGGTCAACCAAGATTCCCAATGTGAATTGGGGAAAGAGGAATGGAAGGAAGAAGTGGACAAGTGTCTCATTTGAGAATCCATCACTAATTCGAGTTGAGTGAAGTCTCTTGAAGGGAATTTGAGCTCTTTAATTTACTTGAGGTTAATAAAAGTGGAGGAAGAGGAAGGATATCAGCTTTTGGATCATTTTTATTTGCACTCTTGGAGAGCTTAGCTTGTCGTTGCATGGCGGATGCTCATCCTCCCTTCTATTGAACTAATTTTGAAGGTGAAAGATCCATGTCCAAGTTGGTTGGAGGGGATGCCATTAAGACATATTATAAGAGATTCATGAAGGGTTTTTATGCAATTTTGAGTCCCATTACAGTTCAATTTCATCTAGCATTCCTTTCTCTACCATCTCTTCTCTCAATCTTCTCTCAAGGTCCATATTCTACTGTTGGTGGTGCACTCATAGTTGTGTAGACATTGTGGAGGATGATTTGTTGAATCCACGGTTAATTTATCTGATGTATATCGTTGTAATGAGATTCACATTGGAGCCATATTTTGAAATACCATATCTTTCATGTAATATTTCCAAGCAAACTCTTGATTCAAGCGAGTTCCCCCTCTATCTTTACATGGATTTTATGGAGTGATTTTGTATCTGTTTTACATCAAAATTTATATGAGTTTTTGCTGATGTTTCAAGCTGTATATGATGTAATATTTATTACCAAAATATTATGTCCATACACTTTTAGGTTTGATTAAATATTGTGCAACAAATCTCATGTCCATTGTTAACAATTTTCTCACAATTTCTATGTCTTAATATGTATTGTTTTATGGGAGTTATAGAAGACTGATCCACTCAATAGTTGGCATTGTTGTCGAATACTAACATCGACTGCGACAAGTCATTGACATCGACACAACTTATACAAGTTGTCGATTTTTGACACAACTTCAACAAACTCGGCAACTTCGACAAGTTCAACGACCTCAAACAGTTTTGCGATGTCGATATGCAGCATTGACATGCGACTTGAGACTATCGAGCTATGACTGATTGTCTCCCTGCCTTCTAGTCGACTCTAGCGGTTGAACTTCCTAGCCGTTCTAACCTCTCTTGTAAATGAACGTAACGGGAAGGAACCCAAGCATCTCAACATTCTATATAAGTATGTATAATATTGTAACATACATCTATCAATCTATCGATCTTATCTAACTATCTTTCTACCAGTAATAGAGAAGATTAGTTCGCATTCCTACATATTGTCTGTGTGTACTTGTATTCATCTGTGTAGTGTATTCTTGCTTTTCTTATTCTTATTATGCTTCCTCCATAATAGAGCTGACTCATTCAGACGAACTGTTTTCCCTCTTGTGCTTCTTGGGCGCATGCGGATCGAAGACCCTAAAACCTGATTTAATGCTACATTTTGGTTTCCCTTGAGGTCATCTTTCAGATCCAAGTATCATCGTAGAAAATAGGGAATTTTGTACATTGTTTGGGAATTCCAAACATTCCTATACTAGTGGGGTTTTTAATCATCGAATTCACCTAGTATTTCCCCCCTTACTTCTCCTATTGGCTCATTGTTGGATTAATTAACTGCTTAATCTTGAGATAACCTAGTATAGACCTAAGCGATCCTAAATGCCCTCTGGGTGGAAGATCCCCTTATGACATGATAAATTTGCATGTATGAATTTATAGGTGAATAATTATGCTTCATCATAACTCCTATATGGAATGGAACATGTGCAAGAGGCACACATTGGCCCACACTATGGAATGTGACGAGTTTGTCTCCCCCCCCATGGGGTATTGATGAGGAAAAATCACATCTTTGAACACACCAATCCATATTCTGAATTTTATGAGATATATGGGTATATCAGACATAAAATTAACCATTTTTGACTAAATTTTAATCAGGGATTCACAACCATTGAAGGAAGAAGAAGGTAAAGCTTCATTTCATATCCATTCCAAGCATAACGTTTGGACTTATTAATGAACTTGTGATTGGTTTTTTTCATACTATCTATTAATGGTATTATTTGAAGGTATTAATGGATATTAAAGGTGAAATATTAGACTTAGAATATCAACCCGACCATTTTCTCTCCTTTCTTCTTTGGCAGTTTCCTCTTTTGGAAAGTTGTAATTTCTTCATTATTTTCATTCAAAAGTGGAGAAAAGAAGGGGAGGTTATGGAATTTTTTTTCTAGAATTCATGCACTCTTTGATTCTATTTTATTTTACATATCTAATATCCTATACCAATGCTCGTCATTTTATTTTGAGAAATCCTCTTTGAGACCTTCCTGAAATAGCAATTTTGTCATTTTCGAGAGTTTTATCCAACGTATTTGGACCAATTTTTTTATGTAGAAACTTATGACTTGTATTTACATATTTAATATCCTATACCCATGCTTGTAATTTTATTTTTAGAAACCCCCTTTGAGACCTTCCTGAAATAGAAATTTTGTCGTTTTTAGAAGTTTTATCCAACATATTTGGACCAGTTTATTTTCTGTAGAATCTTGGGACTTGTAAAATCTTATGGTAAATTTTTCTATAATTTTCTAAAGTTTCATTGAAAAGTTGCATAATTTACAATAGACTTTGGAAAAATAATTATAGAAAATAAACAAAGTAGAGGTACAAAGCTAAATTTGTAGAGCTGATTCTAATCAAGATGATCAACCTTAGCCAGCATTTACAAGACCCAAAATGGATTTTAAAGCCTCATCATGACAATTAAGGAATTTGAAAAAATTAGCAAGTGCAATAAATTTGAGGGAAAATTCAAGGGGAAACTAAAGTTAGAATTATAGTGAATGAATTAAAATATAATGTTGATCATGATGGTTTTCAATTGAAATCAATCTGATATCAAAATTCTCAATGGGTGAAAAGATATAATATGTAACATTTGGCAAGAGGGTTTAAATGTCACATTTTGTGGTACAAACAATCATCGTAGTTTAGCTAGCTTTTAGGTTTTGGAATTATTAACTTGATTTGTTGCAATTTCCCTTTGTGATCAATGTCTAAGCTCTCATATATTTAATTATGGTCACATGAGCTCATGTTGACCACTAAGAATGTTGAATATGGACTTACCAAGATCAATATTTGAAAGTAATCACTATAACCCTGAATAAGTGGAGATTATGTTCGATTACTGATGCCAAGCCATCAAGTTTTGAAGTCTCTAATGAAGAAGATATCTAAGAAATCAAGGATGTCAACATATGACATGACTACAAATTCCATGAAGTGACAAATATCAGTAAAGGACAACTTAGTGGAAGGTAGAAGGTCATCTACCCTTGGCCTATATATTGTTTAATTTCATTTGAGAAGAAGGGTCTTTTTGGATCTGGAACTTTTCCAATGTACTATTGTTGAACTCTGAATGAGGAGAAGCCTTAGATTATCTTTTGCATGGGAATGTGGATGAATGTCTTAAACTATTTCATGTTATTTCATGCATGAATATGGAGTAAGATTGTTTCATATTTCTGAATGGATTATTCTTACAGCTCTTTCTTTCTTATTTCATATGTTATTCAGTTCTTTTACTTCATGTGGGTAGTGAAATAAAAATGACATAACTAGCAATATTGTTCTTATGTTTTTTTTTTCATTATGCTAATTGTTTTCTGCTTCTTAAAATAATTACTTGAATTCTGAATGTGGATGCCCAATTGTTATTTGACTACTAATCCTTTTTACTCTCACTTGCAATTTGGACATGTTAGTTTAGTTAGGGATTGCATTTAGGTTAGATTAGTCTGCATTTCATCCTTTGTTATAAAAACCTAAAAGGTGGACTAGGTCACAACTTGTGAAACCCAATAAGGAATGGTTTTCGGGCCAGAATCCAGATGGGTTCCCTACTCCAAACAATTTGATGTCTAATTTGGACTTCTTACTGGGGATAACCTTAGTGTTGACCCTGGGTCATTTCAACCTGCCAACATGCCTCGCACTAATAAATCCAACCTCGAAGACTTAGAGGGTGGGGAGAAGGGTTCTACTCCATTTCAACAAGGGTTTGAAATTCAAATCACTCCATATATGAGACATTCAATTTAAAATATGAAGGCATATAGTGGCATCCTATAGCTAGTAGCATCCAACATACCATCAACAAGGTGAATCTTTCCTGAGAATACAACCTCCTCTTTGGGCCGATAGAATCTATCCAACAGAGCTTGTACTCAGTCTAAACCCAATATTTGTAATTTTTCCAAGTGTGCCCACAATATTCCAATCCGTTTTGCTTTCATTTCGGCTCGAATATATGTAGTGCATCCTTGCATTTGCACCAAGCTTGCTTTTCCAAGACATTAACCATTGGACGCCTACCTTCACATATGTATCCATTCGACTTGACCATATTATAGTCACCATCGACTATCCACCCTACTGCTAGTAAAGAAAAGGCCATCCAGTTCCATAACCAACCCCTATTGGAGCTAGAATTTGGGGCATATGGACAACACACAATCCAATCATTAGCTCCTTAATCAAGAGGGTGAGCAAGACACACCTTTTATCTAGCCTTGATGTTGAGGTGACTATTAAGCTCTGTTAATTAATATTTTTACAATTTAATTAACAAGTGTAACTCACTTCCACATATTCTCTTAAACTATAGTATAGTAAATTTACTTCTCCTGCATATCGTCAAGTCCTCCTATCCCACTGGACCATATTTGGATTTAATGTAACTTCTCCCACCTATTTTCATGACAAATATTTGTATTATTGATAGAGAGCATACTTTTCCATGACTTGTTCAATAATAATTGGTAATAAAAAATAATAAACAAATATTTTATAATTATTTTTTATTGAATTTTATACACACACACACACACACACACACACACATATATATATGGTTGCGAAGCTTGGGGATGTAGCATTTCCATAGAATTTTGGAGAAGAATACAGCAAATCCAGAATTTGTTTATTACTTATAATATTAAAATTAAGATCAATACACCCTATGATATTCTCCTCTTAGAAGCGAGGCTCTCCACCATTGAAAGCATGAATATGATTAGATATTTAATGTACAAGCTCAAATTAAATAATAGGAGACCATCAGATTCCTAAAATTTATCTTAACTCCATCCAAAGTCACCTATGCCTCAAGTGGGGGTGCCTTAAAGATGCCATAACTTGGTTAAATTATAGGGATATTGACAAAATTGTCACTTTGCAAAAAATCGATCTAACATTAAAAATATTATTACTTCTACATTCAAAGATAAAATGTGGTGCAAGGAATATTTAGAGGTTAAAAGAAAATTATGTTATTATAAAGAGATCATTATCCCTAATTTTGAGGATCAAAGTTATCTTTCTATCTCAACGAGCTCAAAGAAAAACATTAATATTGCCAACATTAGAATGAACGCTCATGAGCTTCATATTGAAACTGGGAATTGGGTTGTTGATGTATATGTAACTTCGGAATGTATTTCATATATATATTTATTGTACTCCTATAGAGATGTATTATTCCTCTATACAGAAGTGTCGTCATTTGTATTGACAAGTGTCGCAAGTGTGTTAACTTGTCGATGGGTTATTAGACCACCTTGTAAGGGGTCGACCCGGATTAATGTAACATGAGGTTATTGTGCTAAGCTAGACAAGTCGGCCCCATAAGTTTATTGGGCAGTCAGGATGAGCATAAATAGAGATCTCCTGATCTTTATTTTGATCATCTCATTATCTCACTCTACATCACTCGAAAAGTGGCGCACATGTGAGGAGGAGGTTAGCTACTAGGAGAAGTCTATCTCTTGTACTTGGGTTGTACTATTTCTCTATCTATCTCTGAGGAATTTGTAGGGTTTTTCACCTTATGGTTTTCCTCAGGAAACTCTATGTGTCTATTGTCTCTTATGTTTTGCTTCTTGTGATGATTGACATGCTTGCTATGATTGATATGCATTGATATACTGTACATGTTATTCTCTCAGTAAAGATCCTAGAGTATATTGAATTAATGCTCAAAAATTAACATGGTATTAGAGCTAACCTGAGAAGAAGACATTGTGCAGTGATGAAAACCAGGGTTTCTTGTTTATTGGATTTCTCTCCACAGATTTTGGAAAAGCAATATGATAGATTGACTCTCCTCAGCAAGGTGAATCTATCTGTCCAATCAGAATTCAATTTTGAGCACTTTCGATTTTGGCCCTAAACATTAGGGTTTCCTAAAAAATAGTAATTTCTAAAATATGAAGACACAGATGGAAGCTCCTTGAAACAATCGAAGTTTAGAGATTTGGATCAAGATTTTTGGTTGGGTAAAACTCCGGGAAACTCAAACCCTAATTCAGGGTCCTCCTTTGTGAATCCAAAAAGACTAAAAGGCATTTCTAAAGAGTGAAACTTTGCAACTCAAATTCTGAGTATACCAGGCTAATCAGCTCATCAAGCCACATCTTTCTATCCTTTCAGAAAGTTGAAATTCACATTTTGAATTTTTAGGGTTTCTCTGACAAACCCTAATCTGGGACTAGATCCAATTTTCAGCAAATCAAGTGGTAAGACCTAAATCTTTTCTATTTCCATTTGAAGTACTCTTTAAAGATGTCTCACCACACCAAGCTTGAGGATAAGCTTGAAGGGGCTAATAACTTCCGAGCCTGGAAGTATAGGATTGTGTTAATCCTGGAAGAAAATGAATTGGATACATATATCAGTTCCGAAGTCCTCGTCCTGGAGGATGAAGAAGCTAAAGCATTGCATAAGAAGAACTTGGTCAAGGAAAAGAGAATCATTGCTGATTCTATTAAAGACCATCTCATACCACATGTGCCATCTCTAAAGACACCCAAGGAGATGTTTGACTCTTTGACCAAGCTATTTGAAGAGAAGAACATAAATCAGAAGATGACTTAGAGGGTGGGGAGAAAGGTTCGACTCCATTTCAACAAGGGTTTGAAATTCAAATCACTCCATATCAGACACATTCCATTTAAAATCTGAAGGCATATAGTGGCATCCTGCAGCTAGTAACATCCAACATACCATCAACAAGGCGAATCTTTCGTGAGAATAGAACCTCCTCTTTGGGCCCATAGAATCTATCCAACAGAGCTTGTACTCAGTCTAAACCCAATATTTGTAATTTGTCGAAGTGAGCTGTCCACAATATTCCAATCCCTTTTGCTTTCATTTGGGCTTGAATATCTGTAGTGCATCCTTGCATTTGCACCAAGCTTGTTTTTCCAAGACATTAACCAATGGACGCCTACCTTCACATATGTATCCATTCGACTTGACCATATTATAGTCACCATCGACTATCCACCCTACTGCTAGTAACGAAAAGGCCATCCAGTCCCATAACCAACCCCTATTGGAGCTAGAATTTGGGGCATATGGACAACACAAAATCCAATCATTAGCTCATTAATTAAGAGGGTGAGCAAGACACACCTTTTATCGAGGCTTGATGCCGAGGTGACTATTAAACTCTGTTAATTAATATTTTTACAATTTAATTAATAGGTGTAACTCACTTCAACATATTCTCCTAAACTATAGTATAGTAAATTTACTTCTCCTGCATATTGTCAAGGCCCCCTATCCCAATGGACCATATTTGGATTTAATGTAACTTCTCCCACCTATTTTCATGACAAATTATTTGTATTATTGATAGAGAGCATACTTTTCCATGACTTGTTCAATAATAATTGGTAATAAAAAGTAATAAACAAATATTTTATAATTATTTTTTATTGAATTTTATACACACACACACACACACACACACACATATATATACATACATATATATATATATATATATATATATATATATGGTTGTGAAGTTTGGGGATGTAGCATTTCCATAGAATTTTGGAGAAGAATAGAGCAAATCCAAAATTTGTTTATTACTTATAATATTAAAATTAAGATCAATACACCCTATCATATTCTCCTCTTAGAAGTGCGGCTCTCCACCATTGAAAGCATGAATATGATTAGATATTTAATGTACAAGCTCAAATTAAATAATAGGAGACCATCAGATTCCTAAAATTTCTCTTAACTCCATCCAAAGTCACCTATGCCTCAAGTGGGGGTGGTTTAAAGATGCCATAACTTGGTTAAATTATTGGGGTATTGGCAAAACAGTCACTTTGCAAAAAATCGATCTAACATTAAAAATATTATTACTTCTACGTTCAAAGATAAAATGTGGTGCAACGAATATTTAGAGGTTAAAAGAAAATTATGTTATTATAAAGAGATCATTAACCCTAATTTTGAGGATCAAAGTTATCTTTCTATCTCAACGAGCTCAAAGAAAAAAATGAATATTGCCAACATTAGAATGAACTCTCATTAGCTTCATATTGAAACTGGGCATTGGACAACCCCTAAAACACTGTGGGCTAAAAATAGTTTCCATCTTTGCGAGTCTATGGGCGTTGAAGATGAAAATCACTTTCTCTTAGAATGCCCTACCTACACCCACATTCGATCTCAGTTCCATAATGTTTGCTCCAACACTGACCTCTCTAACCATCTAACTCCTCAAAACTATGGTGAGCTAGGGATGCTCCTCTTTAAGATTTTTGAGCATAGGAATAATATTTTAAAACAAATCAAGTAATTTATGTATTGTATTTTCTCGGAAGGTCCAACCGATGAAATTTGCTCTCATTGGCATTAAAAACCATCATCATCGTTATATATATATCATAATTGTTTAATGATATTTTAATTTTAAATATGATGATGGTTGCTTAGAAAATTTGGTGGACATTAATAAATCATAATGATATATGTGGTCTTTAAAATAAGGTTAACCAACATAGATCCATCTAAAACCCAGATCTATCAAGCACCGAGAGAGGTCCAATTTCTTGGGCTGTAATTTTTTTTCTTAAATTTTCTACATATCAAACCAAATTTACACGCATAGAAATTTTATCCCTCTTTGTGCTTGATATATTCGATTTTAAGATTGATCTATGTTGGTTTTAACTTTTTTTTTATGAGCCTACATGGATTTTTTTAATTACTTTCCGTCTGGTTTTAATTTTTTATTTGATCAACCAACACAATTTTACTTTTGACATAACGCTATATTACATTACAACATCTCCTCCATCCTAGCGTGTAAAACACTTAGCTCCTCTTGATACAATCGACCTTTACATATTTTTGTAAAAAATAAGGTTAATTAATTAAATACATATTTAACCAAATCAATAGATCAAAATAACTACCTCAATTTGCTCATATATATATATATATAGCTTACCTTCACATATTTCAATAAAGAATAGGATTAATTACTTAGAAAAATATTTTACCAAATCATTGACACAATATTCAACTTAAGCTATAATTTATAACCCATATGCTATAAATCTTAAATTAAACACTGAAAGTAAATAATGACAATGACATCCCATAATCGTCAGTTTACTTCATCCTTAAAAAAAATCATATATATGCAAAACATCTCATATTTTTTAATAGATAAGAATAACTAATATACTATTTATTTAATTTTTATTAAATAAAAAAAATAAAAATGCTTTGCATGGAGGATCTAATACGCATCTCTCAAACTATTTTATAAATTTGTTTAAAAATGAATTATTTATATGGAGTGAAAGTGATAAAAGGAGGTCCGAAAAAACCGTAACGTCATTTAAAGGTTGCAATATTCATACCTCTCAAACAATTTTATAAATTTGTTTAAAAATGCATAATTTATATTGAGTGAGAGTAAGAAAAGGAGTAAAAAAAAACTATAATGTAATTTAAATGTTGTAATATATATATATATATATATATATATATACATATATATATATACATATAAAATAATCAATAACTGGGATGGAGTTGGTATTCGTGTGACACAGATCTAGGGGTGCAATCATGTCCGTTACCATTATATCCCTAGATGCAACCACAGAGTGAGTCACAATGGCGCATGGGTTATTCGAGGTTTGAACCAGCGACCTCTTACAATGCTTGCATGGGCTTTGTCGGCTGGTCTATACCTCGACGGCTAAAAGTTGCAATATTCATACCCTAGGTGAGGGTTGATTTCATATGCACAATTTTCAAAATTAAAAACGAGCACTTTATTTGTTCTATGTTTTGGATTTGTTTGTGATTTTAGGTTGGAATACGATAATTTTTTTGGTAAAAATTAAATTTAAAAGTGTTTAAATTGTATTTTTGAATGCATAAATAGATTCAGCACCCTCAAATACCCCTATAGCACTTAGATTATACAATTTACACAACTAAACAACTAATATATATGATTCTATTTTTTTTTTTAAATTTCAAACAAAAATATAAAAAAAACATAAAATATCTAAACTACAGATGAAAATACATCTGTATACATGATTTCAATGTTATTCGGCTACGTGTCTATGACTTTGTACAAGTCTTCCATAGGATTCCATCGACTTTATCGTGAAGCTATTGCTTACTCAATGCCCCATTCATATCTTTGTCAAATGCAAGAAACATATGAGACATCCTCTCCTTTTTAAGAGATAAACAATTCTGGCCAGTGGCCATGCTCAGTGTGAACAATTTTCTTCTCATTTTCATCGTGTAAGTACATCAGTTCAATCAGAAAAATACTTAGCAAAACGTTCTTTAGGTAGATCTTCCCTCGTTATCACGGATCACAAAAAAAGAAAAAAAACATGTGTGCTGCAATGCGAAAATGCATTTGAAGAAATGTTTAAAGGGATGTTCGGAAGTTGTGCCAACTCCTCTTACCTAAGTTTACAATTCAATTGTTTCCCAGAAATTATATCTAATTTTAGCAATTCCCATTTCGTTTATATATATATATATATACTCTTGAAGTTTAATGTACTTACCTAATTCAAGTTACATCACTCAAATTATTATGTCTTATTAAATTCGAGTGACATCAACCATGGGAGTGAAGGAGAAGAAAATAAAAATTAAAGAGCAATGATGTTGAGATGTATCATATATGTAGGCTATAAAAACTAAATACATAAAAAATATATAAAACCAAACACATATTGCTCCAAGTTTAAATTGGCTACATTGTAAAACACATACACATACATACAATAGTTACAACACAACTAAATTTCTATGTATTAGTTAGTCTTACCATAATTTGATTTAGAAGATAGACATATATTCACACTAAAAAATAGATTAAGGCTATATGTGTGTGTGTGTATGTGTGTGTGTGGTGGTGATAATGATGATGATGATGGTTAACGTCTACTAAGACCAATTTTGGTTTACCTTAATAAAGAAAAGTAAAGAACAACTTGCTTTGCTTTAGATTTTTATTTATATGCTCAAAATGTTTGGATTGGAGTGTTCCTGGATTACTATAATTTTGATGAGAGAGAAGGTTGGATAAGTTCATATTGTAACAAAATTTTGAAATGGAGATCTTATGTGGGTGTATGTAGGGAAATCTAAGGGGAAGTGCTTTTCATCTTCAACACTCATAGTCTCACAAAGATGATAGATCCTTTCAACCCACAGAGTTTTAGGAAGAGTCCAATGTATTGTTTCACTATGTAGCTCATGAGAGTTTGTTCATATTTTAGCTAAGTGGATCTTCTTATTTATGCTAGTTAAAACAAAGGGATAGTTGTGATCTTCAGGATCAAGGTTAATGACCTTTTGTAATATGTTACTTTTCTATTTTCCTCTAATTTTTCATCACACTAGAGCTTCTCTTTGAACTTTGAAGTAATAATATTTTTAATATCATCTATATTTTGTAAAGTGATATTTTCGTCAATCCCCAACATATTTAACCAAGACATGGTATATTTATTCCAACCTCACTTTGACTGAAATTTAAAGCAAATTTTGGCAGTCTTTGGACTCCCAAGTTATTTAATTTTTTCTTTTAAATTAGCTACCTAGTCATTGATATGCTCTCAATTGGGGAAATACCCACTTAATTTAGGAGAATAGGATATGGCGTATTAATTTTAATTTTAAGATTGTAAATTATAAAGAAATTATAGATTTGTTCAATCCTTCACCGAGATTTTGTAGAGAGGTTGCAGCCCCAAACTTCACACCCAAAGAGGAGAATGGGACTAACGAGAGTTTTAAAGAGGAATTTATTTTTATCCCACACCATAAAATTTGTTTACTTACAATTGTTTTCAAGACCAAAATAAGCTTTCCACCCTCCATTGATCCTTTTATAGGAATTCTAGTTCCAGTTAAGCTTCTGATGGATATCAATGCCAAGATATTTGTAGGAAGTCAGTTCCTCCAAGTCGTTATTATTATACAAAAAATGAACCTAAGTGACCTTATTAGATGTTATCAGCATAACTTTGGTTTTGTTGGTATTGACAGTCATTCCCATACAAGACAAGAAATCCTTGAGAATTCTTAATTGCTTATCAAGATTACAAGGCCATCTTTCCAAAAGAACAATATCATCATTACATCGTTCCAACGCAACTTGTCTCTATTGAGCCACCTTCAAACTTATCAATGTATATACCAAAAAGGGTGTTGATTAAAGTTGTCATTCATGTAAACAGGGTCAACAGATCTATTTCATGAGATTATAAGATTGATGAGTGATGTTATCATTGACAACAATGTGGCAATGGTAATGATGATGTGGCAATGATGATGACGATATGGTAGCGATAAAGGGAGATTGTTTGAAGCCTTGAAGAGATGTGAAGGAGCCTTGACACGAGTGTATATAAATCCAATGTGATCCACTTATCACATAGTCATTAAGCATGGCCCTAGCTGGATGAGATAACATCTGGTTGTGTCCACATTCCCACTCTATGTTGTACACAAAGGGATCTATCGCTTAAAGCGATTGAAGAATCCCCTAAGTCAATTATGATTTGTCGATCTAAAGTGTCTTGAAGAAGTGTTTAAAGAATCCAATAAAGAAACCCCTAAAGTGAGGATGATGTGTCCACCAAACCATGATGATGAGAAGTGAGAAGAAACCTCTAAATCCAAATGAAGATATTTATGTACACCCCACTTTCCCACTTGTGGATGCAAGAAACCTCGAGAAATATGAAGAAATTATGTATTGGTACCACATTGAAGTTAAGGACGAAAACTTGATATAGTGAGAAAACAACCTATCATGGCACTTTGCAAAGAAATTATGTACTGGTACCACATTAAAGTTAAGGAGGAAAACTTGATATAGTGAGAAAACAACTTATCATGGCACTTTGCAATGAGCAAGTTTGTTTGGTATTGAAGGAATTAATGGCAATGTATGTGCCCACTTGTGAAGAAATGGAAAGGTTTGAATGGTCAACTAACCCCATGTGGCTTTGCAATATTGTAGTCTCATAGAAAAGGAAGTAATTGTTAAGATTTAATATGCTAAGACAGAAAATAGCAGCATTACATTGCATTTCACAATAATGGCATATACAGGATCACTGAAGAAACAACAAGCACAGCATAAACACAAGAGACACAGATTTATCCTGGGAAACCCTCATGGGGTAGAAAACCCAGCAAAGCTTCCTCAATATAGATGACCAGCAATATACAAAGATGCAAACCAAAGACATGATCTCCTCCTCCACCATAGCAGACCTCTCCTCCACAAGTGCGCTACATTCTAAGTGAGGGAAGTGTGTGTATAATGAGGAACACATCTCCTCTATTTATACACATCTCCGACTTGTACTTTATATTAACTAGGTCGGCCCCAACTTTACCACTGGGTTAAACACCCCACTATAACTAACTTGGCCGACCCCACTAGGGTGGTCTAAAAACCCTTTGACCCACATAACACATACAGGGCCGACCCCCACTAGGGAAGTCTAATAACCCAAGTTACCACATTCCGACGGAGGAATAAACATCTCTGGATATACAATAAGATCTTTACGGAGGAATGAAACATCTCCGGAATAATGAAGTAAAAATATAATATTCTTTGAAGTTACAATATCTGAACACTCCCCCTTAATGAGAAGGATATTATAACAGCATCGGCATGAGCATGGAGTCATCAACATCATACATGATACATCTATAAATCATTGGAAGCTTTCTCAACATCATCAGTAACTCAAGCAGTTACTGGAACATCTTCAATACTGGAACATCAACATCTTCAGTACTGAGTCTTTATCTTCTGTAGCACTTGAATAACTACAACAATATCATCATCTGGATCCTCACGATCATCAGCATCATCATCACACAATCATCAGCATCGTCTTCATCATCGTCATCACACAATCATCAGCATCATCATCACATGATCATCAGCATCGTCATCATACGATCATCTCGATCTGCATCATCGTCATCTAGATCATCACAATCAACAGCATCGTCATCTAGATCATCACGATCAATAGCATCATCATCTAGATCATCACGATCAACAGCATCGCCATCTAGATCATCACGATCAACAGCATTGTCAATACAAGTATCCACACTAATACAAGTATACACATCATCAATACAAGTATCCACACCAATACAAGTATATCATCAATACAAGTATCCACACCAATACAAGTATACACATCACCAATACAAGTATCCACACCAATACAAGCATACACATCATCAATACAAGTATCCACACCAATACAAGTATACACATCATCAATACAATTATCCACACCAATACATATCATCAATATCAATACAAGTATCCGCATCAATACAAGTATCCTTAATAACAACATACTCTGCAAAAGACATGATTCATTTAAGACACCATAACATGTCTAGGGACGATATAGTCCACTCTTCAAATTAGACAAAATCTAAGGACCACTTTCTCAGAGACATATGTCTACAGATCAATTCAGGGACCGAAGTCCAGGGATGATACAATCCCCTTTTGTCCACTAGGGACCACTTCTCGGAGACATCTGTCTACGGATCAATTCAGGGACCGGAGTACGGGGATGATACAATCCCCATCACGTACATTTTGAACTAGTGGTTCTGGGATGATGCAATCCCCATCAGGCACATTTTGAACTAGTGGTTCCGGGATGATGCAATCCCCATCATGTACATTTTGAACTAGTGGTTCCGGGATGATGCAATCCCCATCACGTACATTTTGAACTAGTGGTTCCAGGATGATTCAATCCCCATCACGTACATTTTGAACTAGTGGTTCCGGGATTATGCAATCCCCATCTCATACATTTTGAACTAGTGGTTCCGGGATGATGCAATCCCCATTAGTCCACTAAGGACTTCATTCACAGAGACCATACGTCTACGGGTCAATTTAAGGGACCGAAGTCCGGGGATGATACAATCCCCACCTGTCCACTAAGGACTTCATTCTCGGAGACCATACGTCTACGGATCAATTCAAGGGACCGAAATCCGGGGATGATACAATCCCCACCTGTCCACTAAGGACTTCATTCTCGGAGACCATACGTCTGTGGATCAATTCAAGGGACCGAAGCCCGGGGATGATACAATCCCCACCTATCCACTAAGGACTTCATTCTCGGAGACCATACGTCTACGGATCAATTCAAGGGACCGAAGTCCTGGGATGATACAATCCCTACCTGTATCCTTATCAATACAGATACCATCAAAACATGTATCCTCATCAATACATGAACAAAACATGTATCCTCATCAATACATCAACAAAACATGTATCCTCATCGATACATCAACAACACATGTATCCTCATCGATTCATCGAAAAAACATGTATCCTCATTGATACATCGACAAAACATGTATCCTCATCGATACATCAACAAAACATGTATCCTCATCGATACATCAACAAAACATGTATCCTCATCGATACATTGACAAAACATGTATCCTCATCGATACATTGACAAAACATGTATCCGCATTGATACATCAAGAAAACATGTATCCTCATCGATACATCGACAAAACATGTATCCTCATCGATACATCGACAAAACATGTATCTGCATCGATACATCACAAAAACATGTATCCTCATCGATACATCAACAAAACATGTATCCTCATCGATACATATATCATCAAAGTTAAAGCAAGTAAAAAAAATATTCTAAGTATAAGAGTCCTAAGTCTAAATGATCTAAGTATCCAAGTGTAGTAAACAAGTATCCACATCATCGACCTTGCTGTCGATGAGGCAATCTCATCATCGGTGACCACATCACTCCCCCTTTCAAGGAGGGTACTTCCAAGCTTGTCTCGGAAATACTCAAACCTTTGTTGAGGTAGAGGTTTGGTTAGTATGTTGGTAACTTGTTCACTTGAGGTAGAGGTTTGGTTAGTACATCGGTAACCTGTTACAAATTCAAACTTTATAGTTCCTTTCTGCATCATATCTTGTTAGATCCCTATGTTCTTTGACTTATCATGGAACACTGGATTCTTTGTCATCTTGATACAACTCTATTTGTCACATAGGATCACAGTTGGTTCTATCTCTAAGTCAAACAATCCTGAAGCCAAACTTCTTCACAACTAGCAGAGCAAGCAGCCATATATTCCGCTTGTGCTGAGAGCCACACTAGACTGCTTCCAGCTAAACCACGAGATCATGGTTGATCCTAGACAATAACATCCTCTCGATGTGCTCTACCTGTCTGATACACTTTCTGCTCAATCAACATCTGTGTAGCCATCTGAAGTCATGATCTCCAAAATAGCATAGATCAAAGTCTATCATATCCTTTAGGTACCTCATCACATGCTTTGCAACTATCAGGTGAACACATTTAGTTTCCACTAGATACTGACTCAAGGTGTTCACATCAAAGCTTATATCTGACCTGGTATTTGTTAGATACATCAATGACCTAATAATTTGTCTGTACAAAGTTATATACACTAACTATGATGAGTCATTCACTAACAGCTTCAAGTTGGAATCCATGAGAGTGGCCATTCCAACATATCAAGTCCTTTTAATATTTCTCGGCATACTTTCCCAGGTTGAGAAAGATTCCTTCTGAGCCTTTCCATACTTCTAGACCTAGAAAGTAATGCATCAATTTGAGATCTTTCATTTTCATTTCTGCAGCCATCTATCTGTGCCATCTCTCGTCAGACGGGTCTACTGATATGAGCCTCAACATCATTCAAACTTTATGGTGAGTTCCTTCTTGCATCCATGTCATCTGTGTAAAGAAACCATATTCAACCTTGTAGCAAAGGTTGATATCCACATCACCCATGGTGATCATTAAGCTCATCAATTTACTATCGATCCTGGGTACCCATACAGAACCTGATTCACACTTATTCTTTAATTACATCATTAAGAGAATGGTCTTATCTAGTCACTTGGAGCAAACATCTCGTCACGATTCTCTTCCTCTTTCTAAGAGAATCTTTTAGCCATGAGCCTTCTATATTATGTTTGATTTGTAAATCTTCTTGTTGAACATCCATCACTTGTTCAGTGTTCATCATTCTTCATGATCTTTCCTACAAATCAAAATTAAGTACATGATTAGTAATGCTTCATAATCATGAAATCATGTTGACATGATAACCTATTATGCATACAGATATCATTTACATAGTTATGCAACTATCTTGACCAATAATTGGGCACAACACTTTTCCATATCCTGTATGCATACAGTGGCTATCTAGATTTCTTCCATCTCTACCAGAACATACTATCGAGAGTTTGCACAACTCTCAGCATGTCAGCAAAGAGGTTTCATTCTAGACAAGCAACAATGGAATGTTTGTCCAACTTACCAATCATATGCATATTTTTCAATGCTATATGAACGTTTACACTCAACATGATATATTCTAAACATGCATGTAATCTATTACAAGCAATATCATTTACTATTTCAAATAACAACTCAAATACTTATCTTTTATGTTTGTGTGGTTTCCTCCCGCTTGATCTTCTATTCATTCTGTACCACTTGTAAGTAGAACTTCTATGTGATCAAAGATTATGGATGAGTCTTTGTCTTAATGTTATCATGGTCATGGAACTTGATTTGTCTTTCGTGATGTACCTGTATCTTGTTAGCAGGCAACATCAACCTCATACAACACCACAGTGCATTAGTACAATCATATAGCCCTAATCAATGAATGTCTTCTATCATTCACATGCATTCATACTGTTACTAGGGTGATAAGACAATTCTAACATTAATCAAGATTGCACTAATAAATAATATGAAGACAGACATATTATGAACTAAATTAGGAATCAGATTTCAAGACATACCTGTATCTTCTTAAGACATACCTGTCGAGACTTCTTGTAGTCTTCTTATGTAAGGCCTTAGCCTCAACTCCCCCTGAAACTTGATCTGGGGCTTGATTAGGGTTTCTTAGAGAAACCCTAAAAATTCAATCTTTGACTTTCACACTTCTGAATGGATGGAAGGATGTGTCTTGCTGAGCTAATCAAACTAGCATACTTCAATTTTGAAATCTCCAAAATTTGACCCCTCAAAAATTGCCTTCGAAACTTCTGGATCTTCTGGACAGGAACCCGAACTAGGGTTTGATGAAGCCCACCCTTCTACCCAATCAAAAGGTTCAATCCAAGGCTCTAAACTCTTATTTTTCTGAGGAGCTTCCAGCCGTGGTTACACACTTCAAAAATTCCAACTTTTGTTGAAGCCCTAATTTTCCATCTTTTCGATCAAAATCCCAAACTGGGGTTTGATCAAGCCCGGTCTTCTACCCAACCAAAAAATTCGATCTTGGCCTCTAAATTTTGATTTTCCTGAGTAGCATTCAGCCGTGGATTCCGATTCCAAAAATTCTAACTTTCTTCAAAACCCTAAATTCTGGAAGCCATGAATAAAGGTGCTCCAAAAATAATTTTGTTTTGACAGAAATATGTACCTGATTATTTCTGTTGTAACTCCAAACTTTTTGCTCCATAGGGTTTGAAAACTGTTTCTATGGTATCCTGACCTGTCATCTTTCCATCACAATAGGTCTGACCCCAATTGGATTTTCTGAGAGATATTTATGCCAAGTGTCGCAACATGACCTGTTTATGGGATAAAACAGGAGAGTGAACTTGTACGGCGTGCCACGTGTCACTAGTTCAGCTTCGGCCTCTAAAAACGTTTCTTGCTATATTATAGTCTGTGTACTACCTGTCACTTTTTACGAAATTTCATTTGGAGCTTCCTAGCCCAAGTTATGACCGTTTTTCCTAGGTCACCTGATTTTGACTAAGATCTGGAAGAGGAAGACACCCTAACTTGTACTGATCATAACTCACAAAGTACAACGAATATGAGGGTTTCCTTTGGACACAAGGTACCTGGGGATGTTATATACGACCTATAAACTTTTCAGATCCCGAACCTTTGCAGAAATGGATTTATAGCGAAAGTTCCACGATGACTGGTTTTTGCTATGTAAAACCCAAACCTTCAAATTGTCGCAAGTGAAGCAAGTGTCGTAAATGCCATACATTGCCTTCCTTCAGGTTAGCTCTGATACCATGTTAAGATTTAATATGCTAATGCAGAAAATAGCAGCATTACATTCCATTTCACAATAATGGCATATACAGGATCACTGAAGAAACAACAAGCACAGCATAAACCCAAGAGACACAGATTTATCCTGGGAAACCCTCATGGGGTAGAAAACCTAGCAAAGCTTCCTCAATATAGATGACCAGCAATATACAAAGATGCAAACCAAAGAAATGATATCCTCCTCCACCATAGCATACCTCTCCTCCACAACTGTGCTACATTCTAAGTGAGGGAAGTGTGTGTATAATGAGGAACACACCTCCTCTATTTATACACATCTCCGACTTGTACTTTATATTAACTAGGTCGACCCCAACTTTACCACTAGGTTAAACACCCCACTAGGGTGGTCTAACAACCCTTTGACCCACATAACACATACAGGGCCGACCCCCACTAGGGAAGTCTAATAACCCAAGTTACCACATTCCGACGAAGGAATAAACATCTCCGGATATACAATAAGATCTTTGCAGAGGAATGAAACATCTCCGGAATAATGAAGTACAAATATGATATTCTTTGAAGTTACAGTATCTCAACAGTAATCCACAAAGCCCCTTAATGAAGACATTAAGTGGCAAAGAAGACAAGTCAAATCCCCTTGATGAAGTCATGACATGGTCATTGACCCATTGAAGAAGCCCCTTAAATGTGGAAGACAAAATAGTTGTAGGTAGGACCCTAAGTGAAATAAAAAGTGACCTTGGACTTGTATAAATAAGAAGAGTATCATTTGGCATTAGAATGAATTACCCTTCTACCGAGACAAAGAAGAGGAGCCAATTTCATCCTAGAAGAGAACATTTTTAAGCAAAGATGAAGTGGAGGGGGTTGTGAAATATGTTTCAAGTCATCTTTGTATTTTTTCTATATCATTTTTATGGGATATTTGAGACTGTGAAATTTGTATGCGATGGATATAAGATGTGTTAGTACATTTGGTAAAAATTCCAGATGTTGGTGCATTTTATTTTAGGAGATGTGACGTTGGAAATTTAGGGTTTTTGAATAACCTTCAAATAGGTCATCTTGTATTTTTTGCTATATGTTTTATTATAGAAAAATTCAGATAGTGCCCCTTGGACAAGGTGAAACAAGATCCTTAAGAACTTTTAATATGAGTTTCAAATGCAGGTTTGCTATATTTTTCGATATATGACATTAAGAAATTAGGAATTATGAATGATCCTGAAATCAAATTTAAATAGGTTATCTTGGAATTTTTTATCTACCTTTTGGTATAGAAAGCTTCAAACATCTCCCTTGGAGGAAATGAATTAGAGATATTCTAGAACTTGTTGTAGAAGTTTCAGACATTGTTATGCTATATTTTTGTAGATATGACCTTAGGAATTTAAGGATTTTGAATGATCCTGAAATCATGTTTAAATATGTAAGTTTGACATTTTTCTATATCTTTTGTTATAGAAATCTTCAGACGGTTCCCTTTGGATGAGGTGATGTAGATATCTTCATTAATATGTGTTAAACATTTCAGATAGTGGTTCACTATATTGTTGCATCTATTCCATTTGGAAGCAAGGGTTTTTGAATGGTTTAAAGCAATAGATTATGGTAATGTTGTTGGTGTAGATTATGGTGATGTTATTACCATATATAATGGTGATATTGGCATAGATTATGATGGTGCTATTGCCATATATTATTATAATGTTATTGGCATGTATTATGGTGATGTTATTGACATGATCTAGGGTTCCTCTCTTGGAATGACCTTGGGTTTCAAGATGATATTGATGTTAAGGGTTTGAAGAAGAAAACACATGAAATCTATGAATTATTATTTCTAGGGTTTGATTATAGACTTGAGAGGAATTTTTGGTTCTATCCTTCAATTGATTATTGCATATTTGAAGGCCTAGTTTTCTTCATATTTCAAGGTTATATTGTAGATTTTTTTTTGTCTTCTTCATAAAGGGTTTGACTGCAGATTTGTAGAGAATGTACACATTGACATGTTGATAGTGATAGTTACAGTGATAGAGATGGTGATAGTGATAGTGTGAAGATAGTGACAATGATTGGTTGATACTCTAATTCATATTAGGGTAGCAGGGTGGAGCTAGGGTATATTGGTTCCTGTGATATTAGGGATTTTGTGCTTCCTTCCAGTTGGTGCTCGAGAACTAGGGTGGTAGGGTGGAGCAAGGGACATTGAGTTGGTGCATAAGAGGATTGGTTTCCTCATCCCAGAGATAGGTTGGATAATATTTCCATGTTGTTTCTTTCCAAAATCAATCAATTGGAGCTGGCTATATTGCAGGTTAGAGCTTGTTTTGTAAGATGGCACTTGTAGTGAAGGTTAGAGCCTTCACCATATCAGTAAGCTAGAGCTTATTGTAAACAGGTCGATATTTGCAGTTTGTACAAGTTGGAGATTTCATTAGATATGGTTGTCCCTCTTAGGTCAGATCCTAATATTGTAATGAATGAATTATAAAATAACATCTTTTGTGGGTTCCACTTTGAATCTCTTGTGCACCGTGTATGATCTTATGTGTCCATGATGATGTTTGATAACGCACTATGATTAATGATGTGATTGGTTTATGGTTAATGTTATAAGATTTTTTTATGTTAAAAATGTGAAAAGTGCTAAATATTGATTCACCACCTATCTGAGTATTGGTGAATATTCCAATAATTGGTATCAGAGAAGATTCCTTCGTAGTACTCTAACGGATGGAAGGAAGATCTCGAGAGAACACATGGATGAATATGAAAATATTTTCTCTCCCAATGGAGCTCCATTAATTGAGTGTTGGGGCATAACGATGAGATTATATTTATAGGAACAAGGTTCTTTCATCTGGGAATCTGTTTTGAATTGTTACATCACCCCAAAAGGACCACCAAAAATTACATCCGAGAAGGAGTTAAGAAAGAACAATAAAATGTAAATGGATACCATCTTGGATGTACTATATTATATTGTGAAATTCAAAATAGAACAATGCACATAAGCTAAATAGATATGGGACTTACTACAAGAAAATTACATAAAGGAAGCAATGCAAGAATATGTAAAAGATCAAAAGGAAGATACATGAAAGGAAGGATCAACATCAAAGAAGACGGAAGACAACCTAAATGAAATGATACTACTGAATGAAATGAAGAAAAGGTAAATGAATTTAAATCTAATAAGTATTCTTGTTGTGATAAATCAAACCCTTGTGGCATTATATGTGCCTATGCAAATAAAATATTTTTTGACAAACATGGAGACAATCGAAAGGAAAGGTGATCAGATATAGAAAATTAAGAACATTATGAAGCATATGATGAAGTTATTGAGAGAAAAATAAATTCCTTAGAAGAAGAAGAGAATGATGAAGTAGAAGTTGTCGTAGACCTTGAAGGGGAATTGAATAGTTCTCTATATTATTTGGATAATGCAAGGAATAAGAACAAGATAGTAATGAAACAACTATAGAGGTATAAATAAAAGAATACATTACTAGAAGAAAAGCTAACACAAACTGAAAAGTGTATCACTTTTTTAGAAGCACAAGTATAGGAGGCTAATAAGATTGAAGAAATATGGAAGGATAAACTTGAAGAGAACTTATACCCAACTAAGCGCAAATCTACAAAATATTATGATTCAGAAAGAAGAGGGAAGAAAATTTGAAGAAAGGTTGAAAAGGAAACTAGAAGAAATACACAAGAACCATGAAGAAGATGAAAAGACCATTGTTAGTCTCAGAAGTCAAATAAAAGAGCATAAGAAGATTGGAAAAAATCTAACAAGCCAACTTCAATATTTAAAGAAAGAGCCTTATAAAAAATAAGAAGAACTTTATGAAAAGACTATTACTAGTCTAAGGGTTCAAGTGAAATAGATAAAGAAAAGTGAATATGTAATAACTGACCAAATCAAGAGGAAGGAAGAGATGTGCCAACAAAGGGATATAAACATTGTTTCTCTAAAACAAGAGTTGGACAAGATGAAGATAAACTCAAAATATGAAAAGAAAACTATGAGCCTAGATGACAATGCCAAGGATAATTTTAGGGGCTAAATTTAGCCTATGGGCTATTTTTCCATAAAACGATTTGCCAATTTGCATTTTTTGAAGCCCCATTTCGCCCAATTTTGATGGGGTAAAATATTTTCACTCTAAAAATCGCTAAATTATTATATAAAATATATAAAATCCTTAGAAATTGAAATAATTTTAGAAAAATATCACCAAATATTTTATATTTGACATTTTAAGAATTGGTAAGATTCTTTCTATGCCTTAGAGGAAGATGATTTTGAGTTGTATGATGGCAACTATGTGGATGAAAAACCCTCTTGCAGTACCTCTACCCAGCTCACATTTAGAGATGATGATGGTTACTATAGTGATAAATTTTACAATGAATATGTAGACTGGGATATCACACCACTAAGGAAACATCCTTTGAAGGATGTAGCATGGTGGAGGGAAACTTGCAAAAGCCCACCCCAACAATATCAAGCCTATAATGTTATTATGGAGTCATCCCAGGTAGTTCCTTTCGAATTTTTTGTGGATGGCTTGTTTGGATATAGGCCCGAGATTGAATATGTGGATTTATTCAATAAATTTATATGTACTTCTTGCAAAATACCTTGGATAGAATATCATATATGTTTGAGTGAAAAGGAGGAGTGAAATGAGGAGACACAGGAGTCACCTAGTTCTGTAGGTGGTGAAGTAGAAGAAGCATTAAATGAAGAGGATCAAAAGTCACTCCCAAGTAACTCTGAAAAATATGAAGAAACATCACATGAGCATGAATTCCATTGAAACTATTGAATATCATTCCGAAACACACTCTACTTTGGACATGGATCACAAAGCATCTATTGATGGATGCTTAGAGTGTGAAGGAGTACCTACTGATGGGTGCTCATACCTCTATGTTGGTGACATAGAGATCACTTTTGAAGGTGTTTCTACAAGACAAAGTTCCATTGACCATGGATATGAATACCTTTTAGCAGTTGAAGAAGAACCAAGATGAAATTCCCCATCGCCACTTAAGCTCCAATGTGAAGTTGATCCCAAGAAGAAAGAAGAAGAGGAGGTTCACTCTCATGAACCATCCTTCATTGAAGGGTATTTGAAGGTGAGTGAAAGGAAGATCCATGAGGACCTTAACATACTCCATGACACTCAAGAATTGGTGTCAAAATTTTGTTGGAGAGTTTCTTCATTAGAGGAGCCATCCTTTCTTCAAGACATGGAGAAGATACAAAGAGCAATGTGAAACATCAAAGGTAATTTCATGTCTTTGATTTTTGATAGAAACAATTTTATTGAGCTTAATGAATGGTTACATGAGGCATACTTGAAGAATAATGAGGATATTCATCAGCTCAAAATTCAAAATAAGCAAGTTCTTGACAGGTTGCAAGATACTTGTTCTTCCTCCTATGTTTGAAATTGTCATATGGTATATTGCTTGGAGTATTCTCATGAAATGCTGGATTATGAGAAACATGGAAATTTGCATGTGCTTGATGTGTTTGAAGATGAGCGTGATGAGAGCCAAGCACATGTTGTGGTGAAAGAGGAACTTGAGTTGCCTCTTGATGATGGTTATGCACTTTTTGAATAAGTGCACAACTCCTCTACCTTGGAACCAACCTATGAGGAAAGTTTCACACTTTTGAGGGATTTGCATGGTCCTACCCATATGAGTCTTTGCATGATAAATTTTCTACACTTTTTGATCATTTGGGTGATTTGTTACATTCTCCTACATCCTACACTTCCATATTTTGTAGCATTCATCCTAATTAAGTATGGGTGAAAGGGTTCTTTCTAATGGTGCCACATGAGGAGTATGTAACTCCTATGTCTCCTTTTGATGATGACATGACTAGAGCACCTTATTTTTTACATTTGTAGCAGAATCATTTGTTACCTTATGATGATACACATCTACACGGATGCACCTATGATGCTCACTTGAGTTACTTGAACACTCATGATTTTCCTCACTCCTTGCTTAGTTCATGGGAGGTTTGAGGAACTTCATCCAATACTTTGGCGAAGAGATATATGATTGAAGCACATTCTTATTGACATCAAACATCCTTGTTAATTCTTGATGACACGAATATTCCTGGGTGTATTGATGAGACTTATTTGAGCCACTTGAAGTCTCCCTATTTTCTTTGCTCCTTACTTAGTTTAGATTTTGGAGGAGGTTCTTCATTCACTTCTTGGATGAAAGAACACATGAATGATTATTTTGATGCATCTTACATTCTTTTGGAGCAGCATTATAGGACATGGGTTACTCACCTATGTCATTAGAGCATATTTGATATAATACTTGATGCTTGTGTGTATGGGAAACATGATGATATATGTTAATATTCAATATGCTAAGACAGGAAATATCAGCATTACATTCCATTTCACAACAATAGCATATACAGGATCATTGAAAGAACAACAAGCACAACATAAACACAAGAGACACAGATTTATCCTGGGAAACCCTCATGGGGTAGAAAACCCAGCAAAGCTTCCTGAATATAGATGACCAGCAAATACAAAGATGTAAACCATAGACATGAGCTCCTTCTCCTCCATAGCAGATATCTCCCTCACCTATGCGCCAATCACAAGTGAGTGTAAGGAGTGTTAAATGAGGAACACGCCTCCTCTATTTATACACAACTCCGACTTGTCTTTTACACAAGCTAGGTCAACCCCAACTTAACCACTTTACATAATGTGACAGGGCCGACCCCACTAGGGTGGTCTAATAACCCTTTAACCCACATAACACATACAGGGCTGACCCCCACTAGGGAAGTCTAATAGCCCAAGTTACCACATTATCCACGGAGGAATAAAACATCTCTGGATATACAATAATGTCTTCACAGAGGAATGAAGCACCTCCGGAATAATAAAGTACAAATATAATATTCTTAGAAGTTATAATATTTCAACACTCCCCCTTAATGAGAAGGATATTATAACAACATCTGCAGGAGAAAGGAGTCATCAACATCATACATGATACATCTATAAATCATCGGAAGCTTTCTTTATAAATCATCAATAACTCAAGCAGTTACTGGAACATCTTCAATATTGGAAGATCAACATCTTCAGTACTGAATCTTCATCTTCTGCAACACTCAAACAACTATAGTAACATCATCATCATCTGGATCACTCGATCAATAGCCTCATCATCTGGATCTGCTGATCAACATCATCATCTAGATCTCTCGATCAACAGCATCATCATCTAGACCATCACGATCAGTAGCATCGTCATCTAGACCATCACGATCAACAACATCGTCATCTAGACCATCACGATCAGTAGCATCGTCATCTAGACCATCAAGATCAATAACATCATCATATATACCATCACGATCAATAACATCGTCATCTAGACCATCACGATCAACATCATCATAGCAGCATACCCTGCAATACACGTGATCCATTTAAGACACCATAACATGTCTAGGGACGATGCATTCCACTTGTCAACTTCGACAGAGTCTAAGGACCTCTTTTTCGAAGACATATTTCTATGGATCAATTCAGGGACCGAAGTCCGGGGATAATGCAATTCGCTCTTGTCCACTAGGGACCATTGCTCAGAGACATATGTCTACGGATCAATTCAGGGACCGAAGTCTGGGGATGATGCAATCCCCTCTGGTCCACTAGGGACCACTTCTCAGAGACATATGTCTACGGATCAATTCAGGGATCGAAGTCCGAAGATGATACAATCCCCTCTCGTCCACTAGGGACCACTTCTCAGAGACATATGCCTATGGATCAATTCAGGGACCGAAGTCCGGGGATGATGCAATCCCCTCTTGTCCACTAGGGACCACTTCTCAGAGACATATGTCTATGGATCAATTCAAGGACCGAAGTTCGGGGATGATGCAATCCGCTCTCGTCCACTAGGGACCACTTCTTAGAGACATATGTCTATGGATCGATTCAGGGACCGAATTTCGGGGATGATGCAATCCCCATCACCTACATTTTGAACTAGTGGTTCGAGGATGATGCAATCCCCATCACGTACATTTTGAACTAGTGGTTCCGGGATGATGCAATCCCCATCACCTACATTTTGAACCGAGCATTCAGGGACGATGCAATCCCGACCACGGTGCCAATACTTTTTCATACTGGATGTGACCAAGATTAAATCTAGGATTTTATCACCTATGAATGATCACCTACTACTACATTGAGTAGTCTAGGAGTGAACATTACATCATTAAAGGACCTACTATTACACCCAAAATCTACTCATCATCAGATTCAATGTATACACCCTTGAAGATATCTTGAGTAAGTAATCATCCTAGGAGGATTTGTACCTAATTGTGCTAGTTTTTGAAGGTTTGTCCTAGGTTGCACACTAGCAACATGCGACGTTGCATCTTGCTCCACTGTAGGGTGCGATGAGGTCAGTTGATGGGAAAAAATAGCTTATTTGAAATCCTTCTCGAAACTTGTTCATTTAGGGACTTATCCCTGACCTCTAGGGGAGCTGGTACTTGACTCCTAACTCTTTGGGAGGATCTCCTATCTCTCTCCTACCATCTGTCAACCTATCCTATCCATACCCCATCCACTTAGTCCTATATAAGTGAGGTTCACTCCCATCCCAAGGGGAGGAAGACTATGGTATCTACATGCTGGTGAAATCTCTCTTAGAACATCTTCACTCACCTATTGGAGAACTCATACTTCCTTGGAAGGATATGGCAATTATCTTTGTCGGAGAAGGGCTACAGCGTTAAGCCTTGGTTGTGGTTCTATATCTCTATCATGTACTCCTCTATTTGCAGTAATACAAATGCTTTCTACCAATATTGTTCATGTGTGCAATGATATTGAGTAGTTTACCTGCGTAACTGTTTACTTAGATCGCTTATTGTATAGATGTCTTTTACTGGTTTCTCTTGTTATTTGTCTTGGCAGGTCTTGCAGCTTGGATCTGACGACTGTGGGACGTGGAGCAGCATTCAAAAGAAAGGATTACGTAGTAAAAGGTAAGACATCTAGGACTTGATCCTTAAGTAGATCTAGGAAATGCATTGGTAGTCTGTTCTATTGGTTCTAGACTCACTTTGAGCTAGGGAGATCCGGCTCGCGTCTGCTTAAGTGCATTGTCCGATAACAAATCTGGCGACCATACTGGGGAGTATATAGAGTTTGGTTAGTGGTCATTAATCTAAGAGTCATTTTCAGTTGATTACTTGACACAAGCCTTTTTTATCATTTTTTGCCATTTACTTCTTAGGATTGATTTCACTGTCAGATCTTCACGTTGAAGATTCTGATCTCCTTCTTCTGAGTTTATACAACTCATTTTCAAGCCTATTTATGGTTCATTGTTGAGAGATCTGATTCATTTTTTAATATAGACCTCGCCTGTCACACCTGGGAGGTGGAAACAAAGCGACACTTTGTCATTCTAAGTCTCTGTTCTTTACCTGGTGGATACTTGTCGCGCCCTTTGCATTGGTAAACTGTGACAGCATCGCACTTCCTGTGTATGCAAACTGCGATGTCACACTGTGTACAAGAATAGAGTGCGCCGATCTGTCAAAAGTTGGAATACAGGAATCCCTTCCCTCATTTGATAGTTTGAACCTTGGTCTGATGTATGAACTCCCTCTATGCTGCAAGATCCAGCCAGAGACCCCGTTTATGATTTGTGTGTTGAGAGTTTGGTTTCATTTGGATTGACTTTGGGTTCCGTCTTGGACAAGTTTGAGACTAGTAGTGGTGGGTACTCTAGTCTCCTCCACCTTCATCCATTCACTCTTGCATTCCCTTCCTTCCATCCCTGATCTGATCATTACATTGGATCAACCTCCAGACCTCATTTACATTTGTTTTGAGCTTCGCTTGCTTAGTTTGCTTGTTGTTGCTTGACTTGGAGTTAAGTGTGTTTTTCAGCTTGGTTGAGTGCTTGTCTTTTCTTGAGTTTTCTGAATGAACTAATGCTGCAAGTAGTGGTTTATTTTCAGTCATTTAGATCTGAAAGTAGAGTTCTTGTCAAATTATTGCTTTGATGCATCCATCGAAAGATTAAAAGTGCTTCTTTCCCATTGTTTCTCAAAAATTTATTGAAGAAAGATTGTTGTGCATTGGAAAATTCTCGTTTATGTTTTGGAAAAGTTGAATGAATGTATGATCGACTGTGTTTCTCTCGGATTATGAATCGCTCATTTTCTTGAAAGGCTCAAAGTACGCTTCAATTTTTGCAAAATTGATTCCATGCTAAGGAAAGATAGATGCATTTTTAACTTTTGCTGCTTTTAGGCCATTGAAAGTGAAATTGAAAAACTTGCATATTCCATTTCAGAATCCTCTCTTTTCATCACCTAGTGTAATTTTGATTTGAAAAAGAAAAGAAAAATGCTTTGATTTGGATAGTAGTGTTGTGATTTTTTGTGTTTCGTCGAAAAGGAAAAGAATACTTTCATAGTCAAATTTGTTTGAATTGGGAATTGTGTTGCATTGAGTTTGTTTTGGCAATACCATTGGAAAAGGATTTCTCCTTTCCATAGCTAGAATTCATTGAAAGAAAAGAATATTTCATGCATGTAGCTAGGAATTGCATTATGCTTCTGATTATGTACTCACCTCATGAATTCACCTAACCGTCCAAGATAAAATTAATGGTAGAACTAGGTAAAAATTTTAGCAACTTGTGTGTAAGTTAGAGACGTGTTCCGGCATCATTAAGCATGGCAGCTGTCATTATTTGCTAGCACTGTATCCCGGGGGTATTGTGGTCTTCCACGTACATCGGTATATCGAGCTCCTTCACGTACCCACCAAGTACCATAATACGTACTTGGCATATATCGAAGGGTGTATCACATACTCGACACATATATCGGAAGGTCTCTTGCCGAACGGTTGTGCATTAGACAACACCACTATAGATTTGAGCTCCCACATACCTTGCATATATCAGGAGACACCATTAAGATTCCTGAAACCAACCGAGTTAACCATTTCGTCGTCTTGGCAAAGCAATACACCAAGAACAACACTCGGGGATATTAGCACGCATGTACTGTCAAGGTAATCGGGTCTGCAAGCAAGGGTATGGTCCCAATCCTCCTTGTCGCGTCATATTGTTGGACCCTATAGTATATCGCAGTTTGCAATGCCTTGATAATCCCATGAGGTTCCATAATTTTGACTCCACTCTGTCACATAAGTTTACTTGTTTCCTTAGATTGAGTAGGTTTTTCTGGACTGCTTTTCTTTTAGCATACCCTTAAGAGAAACGCTGTTTCATCCATCCTGGATGATCATCCTGACACTCTGGTGGATTTTCACTAGAGAAGGTCCCGTAGGATCTTAAACTTATCACCTGAATATCCCCTTAATCCAGAGGTTATTTCGAGGGTAAGAATGGATCAGCGTAACACGGTTGTAGTTACTAAAGTGGAAAACCCCACTTTGAATGTTGGAGGACTTTTGTTTCCACAAACTCCTCCAGATTCACCTGCCTCTCATCCCCCGCAGGATGAAGGAGCACAAACCCCGGCTTCACAAGACCTTTCTCCCGTCATCCCAGGAGAACCTGGATATTTGGAATGGATAAAACGACCCCAGGACGACCCTACAGTAGTTGTTGGTCCTTCAGCATCTTATTGGACATATTCTACAGACCACCCAGTGGCTCATTTTTCCATCTCATCCCCACCTAACTGGACTACTCCAGAGTTCTCTAGGCCTTACTATAGGCGTGACCCCGCCGAGATTTTCGACCCCATCCATGAACGTTTGGAACAATTACGTATTAAAGGTGATGAGCTTCGAAGACAAAGTCTCGAGCAACATTCTGAAGAGTTTCGAAATCGCCATTTCCAAATTAGATTTGACGACGGAGACATCCCAGTTCATCCAATGTCTTTCGAATCACCTAAAGCACCCCACCATGAGACCGCTAATAAGACTGGTCAACCCTCGCAAGAGTCTACTCCTGCACCTCAAGTGAACCAACTTGTGGAAGGACAATAGTCCAACACACCTGTCACTACCATGGTTACTTTACCAGTTCCTCCCCCACCTCAGAATTCAAGGGGAGGGTATTCCATTCCCCTGAATTATCTCATTGGTAATGTTATTACTATGGTAGCTAGTCAACAACCTACGTTGGTTCAACCTGTAAATAGTGGTCAACCTGTTGTGGCTGGGGGGAAACCCCCATTTCCTAACCAGAACGTAGGCAGTGGAATCCCCAATGGACCTTCCGTTGGACCTTCCCAACCCACTAGACCATCTACCATGGGATTATCTCATGTTGGGGGGTCGTCAAATGTAACTCAACCCTCATGGAGTCAAGCGTATCCAGGTTCTGTTAACCCTATGCCGGGCCAACCTAATCCCGAAAATGCACCATACGAGATACCTTATCTCGAGAATCCATACACTCTATGGGGGCAACAACCTGTATTGCAACACGGACCCCAACCGACTATCCATCAAGTACCACCACCCCTGATCGGTCCTCCCCCACCTCCTGTTGGAGGAGGCAGGCCCCCACCTAACATTGGTGGAGCCCACCTCATTTTTCCTACAATATCCCTCACCCCTCCGGTGATGGTGGGAATGGTCCACCACCCCCTCCCGGCGCAAGCGGCAGGGGACCACCCTATCATGGTGGAGGAGGACATTTCCCTTTGGGTGGTGGAGGTGGTCCACCACCCCCTCTAGGCGGAGGCGGTGGAGGACCTAATTACTATGGTGGTGGCGGTGGTGGTGGAGACCATCATCCTTCCAGCGATAGAGGTGGTGGGGGCCCCCATCCTTGTGGCGGTGGAAGTGGTCCACCACCCCTTCCAAGCAGAGGCAGTGGTGGGATACCTTATTAAGATTATGGTGGCGGACCTCCTTATGGTCCGGGTGGCACACCCCCCTAGGGTCGGTTTCATCCTGGTACACCTTACGGTCAGTCTGTTCCTTACACGCCTTATTTGTATTATCAATATATGCAGCCTAACCCACAACTGCCCTTCCTGGCTACTTTGGACTTGCCTGACCTATCCCGTTTAACCAACGATTCTATTTACCACAGATCTAACTGGCCACCGATTCCAGTGTAACTTCCGTCTGATATCCCCAAGTTTGACATCAAGCCGGGTGAAGACCCTAAAAACCACATGATGAAATACCACTTATGGTGTTCATCTAATTCCTGAATGGACGATTCAATTCATCTTAGATTGTTTCAAAGGACTCTCACCGGTTCGATTGCCAAGTGGTACATTGAGTTGCCACCACACTCTTTTCCTGATTTTGGTTCTCTTGCCGTGAACTTTTTGACACATTTCCAGCTGCCCATACGGTATGAGACTGGTACCGAGCTTTTAACCTCGCTCCATCAGAATACCGCCACTCACATTTCGGATCATATCCACGAGTGGCGAAGGAGACGACGTCTCATTAAAGCTCCCATTCCAGATCAACTCCTAGCAGACTGGTTCACAAAATCCCTCATCCCCAACATAGCAAGAGACATTGCTATGCAAGGTGCTGTCACCGAAGAATAAGCCATCGTGAGTGCCTATGTGCTAGACCTAGTCTACACTCAATATGGCACTTTGTTTGATATTCTTCCTTATGCACCCCATGACATTAATGACCCTACGAAACCACATAAGGGAATCCAAACTGATGGAATCATTGGTTCCCTTAACACCCATCCTGCTGCTAGCATTGCTGGATCATCCAACCCGACTCCGGCTGGCCACAACACCACCAAGTCCACCACTCCTGCTATAACTGAAGAGGTGAATTCTGTCCAATCAGCTTCATCTTAGAAGTTTGGCGGTAAAAAGAAGAACAAGGGGAAATCCAAAAAGTCTTCCGCCTAGCAGGAACAAAAGAGCACTCCTGCGATACTAAGCAGAAACAGAAACTAAAGTATCCTTATTTACTGTGTGGAGATGATCATTTCTCCAAAGAATGTCCCCATAGAGATGAAGTACAAAAGTTTCTTAGGGGTAAACCAACTCCCACATTCCTCAATGATCTGTTTCCTACTCAGAACCAGCAGATGATTGCTCAAACCCCCCCATCCCAAGGGGAACCATCCAATACTGTGCATGTTCTCATGCTGTGTAACGAGACGATCAATTTGAATACTTGCTCGTGATATTACGAACTGGTCCCTTCGGAGGAATCCACTGGAAGTAATGCTGAAAAAGATTTCGACTCCTTAAATGATGTCACTGTACCATCCACTTCTCTCACCATTGAGAAGCCCTCCTTAGACTCAATATTGCAACCGCCCAAGAGTATGATTTGAAAAGCCATTTTCAATCCCAATGCTTGAGTGGCACAAAATTACAATATCGTAGAGGACTTGGCACACGCTCCTTGCACCATGTCTACCTTGGAAGTTTTGTAGAATTGTCCTAATCAACGCAAAATTCTCCTTGCAGCCATCGGTGCAGTCGACCCGGATTCCTTGAATACCATCATTTTCTGGCTTGAAAACTTTAAGTCGAGGCTCTCACACCAGTTCGCATTCCAATTTTCTGTGACTATTGCTGGGAAGATTGTCCATCGTACCCTTTTAGATGAAGGCGCCTCCACTTCTGTCATGTCGATCGCCTATTGGAGAGCCATTGGCTCCCGTGAAATGAATCATTCTCCTACCACGTTGAAAGCATTTGACGGGCATGGCTTTCAACCTCATGGGCTCTTACAAGCTCTTGCAATTGAGTTGGGCGGAAAGACCGTAACCATTAACGTGGAAGTGGTCCTGGCCCCGTTAGTATATAATCTCTTGCTTGGTCGCAATTGGTTTTACTCCATGTAGGCGGTAGCCTCTTCAGTCTTCCGCATAGTACAATTCCCCCACCAAGGATGGATTGTTACTATCGACCAATTAGATTTTTGTACACCAGACGCTACTACTCACCCTGGTGACCATGTTTCTTCCATTGGACAGATGTCAAAACAATATGAGAGTGTAAGGGTTGGCCTTTTGAAAGATTCATCTCTCATGGGCATTTTTCCAGCCGCAAACCCCCCTAATCAAGTTGCTACGGTGAACATGATCTCCACAGAGGTTTTATCTCACTCTACCGATACTTGGCTTGTTCCGGATGAAGCCACAACACACCTTCTTGGAAATATAATGCCTCTTTCACCCGCTGTACGTATTTACGAGGCTATCCAATTAGTACCGTAGGACCATTTAACTATGGCCTCTCCATCCTATTCTCTACGCTAGATGTCATCTCTACCCGATCTCTTACTTCAGACTTTTCATTCAGACGAGTCCATCATGGAAGTTATGAATGTTCACGACAGTCCATGGGATGATCTCCACCATAGGTAATCTTTTCTTCCTCCTTTAGAGTACATAGAGGACAACATCCATACCCTCTTTTCGCCAGATATCTACCTGTTCCCTCATTCCCGCATTCTCACATGTCTTACGGACACAGAGGGAAACTTGGCCAATATTGAGCCAACCACCCCGGTAGACATCTCGGTGAAACCTGGTATAGTGGACCACATTCGCATAGGCCAAAAGTGTTCCCCTGAAGAAATAGCTGCTGGCACGGCCTTATTCAAGCAATTTCTAGACGTATTTGCTTGGTCCTATGGGGAGATGCCTGGGATAGAGCCCGCGATTGTTTCTCATGAAAAAAAAACCTATCCTGACATCAAACCTATACGCCAAAAGTTGTGACCAGTACACCCCCAGAAGACTACGGCAATTAAGGCAGAAATTGAAAAGCTCTTAAAGGTAGTTTTATTTATCCTATCCCATTGACGGATTGGGTCTCAAACGTCGTTCCTATGAACAAAAAGCAGGACACCATTCGCGTCTGTGTTGATTATCGGGACCTTAACCGGGCTTGTCCAAAAGACAACTACCCAACCCCCTTCATCGACCAGATTATCAACGATTGTGCTGGAAGCATCATCTTCTCATTTATGGATGGCTTTTCTGGTTACAACCAGATTGAGATCAACCCAGTCGACCAACATAAGACAGCTTTCATCTTCCTGTGGGGAATGTTTGCATACTGCAAACTCCCCTTTGGCCTTAAAAATGTTGGTGCCACGTTTCAGCGGGCTATGTCGTATGTCTTCCATGATATTAAGGACTTTGTGGAACCTTACCTGGATGATCTCCCTGCCCATTCAAAGCAGCGCGAGTTCCATATTGATCATCTGACGGCCATTTTCCTCATATGCAGACGGTACAATATCCGTTTGAATCCTCATAAGTGTATCTTTTGCGTTGAGTCTAGATGCCTCTTAGGATTTATCATTTCGAAATATGGGATCCGCATTGATCCCTTAAAGGTGGAGGCCATCATCAACCTACCACCCCGGACTGATGTGACGGAACTTCAAAGTCTCCAAGGGAAGGTGACTTATTTAAGACATTTTGTTTGCAATTTCGCAGAGAAGATTCAGGGGTATATGAGACTGCTCAAGAAGGACATCCCATTCATTTCTGATGACCAAGCTCAAAAATCATTCGATAGTATCAAACATGCCATCACGCATGCCCCCGTGCTCCAACCGCCTAATTATTATCGATACTACATCTTATATCTCGCCGCTTATGCTACCACTATCGCCATGGTTTTGGTACAGGAGGATCAAAATGCCCAGGAACATGTAATATACTATGCAAGTAAGGGTCTGGCTGACGCTAAAACTAGATATTCACATGTCGAAAAACTTGCATTTGCGGCGGTCATCGCCGTCCAGAAGTTCCAGCACTATATCTTGCTCCGCACCACCACTATCATCGCCGACTCGAACCCCATGTACCATGTACTGACACGTCAGGTGCTTGGGGGAAAGTATTCACGCTGGATCATGATACTACAAGAATTTGATCTTCTTTTCGAGAAAGCTAAGTCTAAGAACTCTTTGGTGTTTGCCGAGCTCATTTGTGACCTTCCCTGTCCTGATGCAGAAGTTGAGCACAATGAATCATTTCCAGATGAATCATTGTTTCTCATCAGTATGACTGACCCGTGGTATGGAGATATCTTGTTATATCTTCAAACCCAACGATTCGATCCTCAACTTTCCCGCGACGACCATCATAAGATACGTCACCATGCAAAGTATTATTTAATCATTAATGATACTTTGTATCACCGTGGCATTGATTCAATTCTTCAACGTTGTATCACTCATGACAAGGCTGAACGTGTTCTGAATGACTGTCATGTTGGGGCATGTGGTGGTCACCTCTCTGGGATGGCTACAGCCTAGAATATTTTGCGTGCAAGCTATTTCTGGCCTACTATCTTCAAATATTGTATTGAGGCTGTCAAAAAATGTCCTCCTTGCCAACACTTCCATACGAAGAAGCGCACTCATCTTGCCCCGTTACATCCGGTTATTTCCGTTGGCCCATTCGCAAAATGGGGCATTGACTTTATGCATTGTAAGCCTACCTCATCCGAGGGGCATAGTTACATCATTGTAGCTGTGGATTACTTCACAAAGTGGGCCGAAGCTATGCCTACATACCAGAACGACGGAAAAACCGCCGCACTCTTCATGTTCAATCATGTAATAGCGCGGTTCAGAGTTCCTCAGGCAATTGTTACCGATCACGGTTCTCATTTTCAGAACCATATGGTTGATGAATTGAGTGACAGGTTGGGTTTTCGCCATGAAAATTCAACACCTTACTACTCGCAATACAATGGATAGGTCGAGGCCATTAACAAGGTCTTGAAAACTATGGTCCAAAGGATGGTAGGGACACATAAGTCCAATTGGCACAACATGCTCTTTTCAGCATTATGGGCCTACCGAACTTCCATCAAAACCGGCACAGGCTTCACTCCCTTCCAATTGGTATATGTATTGGAGGCTGTCCTACCTATAAAGTGCGAAATTCGTCTCTACAGCTCGTTGTTGAACTTCTTCCTAACACTACTGCTGAGGAAGAACGTCTCTTGCACTTAGCTTAACTGGATGAGTCCCACTGAGATACCGTTCTTGCTAATGAAGCACACAAGAAATGCATCAAAGCCCAATACAAAAAGTCAGTTGAACCTTGTATCTTTAACGAGGGTGACCTGGTCCTCACTTATGACTAGAAGCATGACAAACTAGGAGCAGAAAAGTTCGAATCCATGTGGTATGGACCTTACATTGTCAAATGTGTTTTGGAGAATGGAGCTTATGAGCTTGAAGACTATGACGGAATCTCTTTGGGTGAACCCCACAATGGGATTTACTTAAAGAGGTACTATGCATAAATTCATCATGTTTAGACTTTCTTGTATATACTATACATGGCGTGTTTTTTGTGTTTTGTGTGTGTTGTGATGCTTTTGTTTTTGAGTGTCTTTAGATCTTGTTTCTGCTTCTTATACCATGTTCTATCTGCGTGTGTAGATGGAAATGTGCTATGGATTCGCAGACGGCACCAGCCAGCATACCCGTAACCTTGCTTTGGTATCTTGGGTACTATATTCCCCAACGGGGGAGCTCATTAGCTTAGGAGGAAGTTGCCTAGGGTTTCCGACCAACAATGCCGCAGAGTATTAGGGAGTAATTGGAACCCTAACTAATTCCATTTCCTTGGGTATGAACCACATTGTCATCCACATGGATTCTCAATTAGTGGTTTCCCATCTGAACCGGGTTTACACCATCCATGATCCCACCTTACTCCATCTCTTCAGATGAGTATGTCTCCTGGAAAGGTCATTTGAATCTGTTCAATACTTGCACATTCCATGAGAGTTAAACACAGTTGCTGACTCAATGACCAACTTCATTTTGGATTGGTACATCACACACACATAACACTCATAAAATGTAAAAGCATTCACGACATGTAAATACAATGTATAAAAGAAAACATGTAAACAAGATCACATCACTCATCATTTTAAAAACACATAATGTATAAATCGTCGATAATGTCTGTATATATATATATTGCTCAAAAAGTAGTGCTGGTACAAAATCTGAAGCACGATGGCTTTCAGTGAGTCTCTATGAAAATATGAAGCATTATAGCTTTTAGTAGTACAAAATATGAGGCCTCCAAGCTCTCAGTACAAGTATAATAGTGTCATCAGGCTTGATTCCTAACCCGTACACCACCCCTCGTATGGACGGCACGCTGTCGCTGGGTGAGGAAACAGTCTACGGTCCGAGCCACCGTGCAGAGTAAGGCATTGAAGTGCACAGACGCTCCAACCCCAAACCTCTACATAGTTCTCGGTAAGTCGTCAATAGCTGGGTCTGGTACCTCCACAGTCAGCTGGGATAGGTTCCTGTACACCTCCTCCATCTCCTCGATGGCAGCATGAGCACCTATAGGAACAACTGCCTCCCCGCCTCTGTCTCTCCTCACCAGAAGGGAGAGACCCACCGGCTGTATGGGGCCCACATATGCACACACATATTATATACTTGTCAGCACTACATCAAAAAAATGATATAATATACAAAACTAAAAATACAAGGGTAGTTTTGTTCTCACCGATGTCACCCCATGCTGCACCCTCGGGCAGCACCAAATCGGGATCCTCTCGGAAGTCCGTGCCACTGTATGGAAAGTCCTCGACCATGAGTAACTGGCCTTCCAGCCAGCTGAAAAACTTGGGACCAAAGCTAAGGATGGGCCCGCCACCATGATGGGTCATGACCTCATCCCATCTGAGCATATGGGGATCCCTGGGCTCCCTGTCATCAAGTAGCAACTGCAGACGTAAAAGAGGAATCCCCTCTAAGAGGAACGATACCACGATCAACCCATAACCAAATTGCTTGAGCTCTCCCTACCGACACTTGGTCAGCTGAGCTCAGAGTTTTGCGAGGAGACCCTCGCACCAGTTGAAAACCATGGGGGACATATAGTCCTCTGCATAAAGCATTTAGGTCTGAGTAGCCATGTGTGGGGCTTGGCTACCCACCACTCTAGTAATTGTAAGCAGTATGGTACATAGTGGGCCACTCACCACATCCTTGATGAGTATCTTCCCACTGGAAGGGAAATAAGTAGCGACACAATGCTGTGACACCATGTCCTCAGCTGTATGGTCACTGGCCTGTGTTCTAGTAAGATGTACAGCGTCCCCTCTTTGGGACAAATTGGTAAGAAAGTAGATATCCTCAATGTCTATCGTGAGGATATGCTCACCGATCACAAAGTATTGCTGGGCTACATCCCAACTCTAGAGCATGTGTATCAGTAGTGGGATTTGGGATCTCATCCCCTGGATCTCAAAGAACTTCAGTAACCCACAGTTTCTCAAAGCATCCACGCATTGTGGACCGTTTGCAGCTTGTTCATCTTCTAGCTCATGTTCTCTCTCTCACCAATCCAATACCATATTGGCTAGTTGGTAACCTACCAAGAAGGACATTTAAACACTGTTAGTTCTTGCTTCAACCCTCACAAGTCCATTTTTTGGATTCTTTTTGATGTTGGGAATTTGCAACTCCGTTGTCGCACTGTACGCTTGCGTACAGTGCGATGTCATCACACCTCACTCATTAGAGGCTTCCGACGAATCAGTCTCGTCACAGGTCCCGAAAGGGAAACCTCCAACGAGCCGAGGGCGCAAAAGCCCCCCATGAACTCATAAAAAAACCCAAAAAATGAACCTAAAATCAAAAACTAATCCACTGGAAAGTTGTTAGATGAAGTTTAGGCCTACCTGATCTGGACGGTCAGTGAAATGGCAGATCGTAGCTCCCGGAATTGGCAAAGGAAGTTTTTATTCCAAATTGGTACTTCTCCACCCAAATTGGCAATTGAAACAATGAAATCTATTTTGGTCCATATTTCTATTTATAGATAGAATGGAATATTCCTTGTCAAATATTTTGATGCTCTTCGGCCATTTCTCATAGTTTTTTACCATTTTTGTCATATTTGAGGCTATTTGACACATTCTCTAGTGTGTAGGAGTTGTAAGTGGTCTTTTGTGTTATTTCTCATATTGTAACGGTCATCACAAGTATGAACACTCCCTTTAACGTTTTGTCATTATTTTTGCAACAGTTAGTTTGTAATTATTGCGTGATGATGAGTTTACTCTTCATTTGTTCTCGTACTCACGGAACTATGAGAACAAGTACTGAGTTATTATTTATCACTTTTCCAGGCTCGTTAAACTTCCACAGAAAAGGACACCCCACAGAGTCTACCGTTAAGCACTTTTCAGGCTCTCAAAAAATGAAAAGATTGCCAAGCGAACTTGTCGCATTCATGCTTGTTAAAGTATTTGAATGGTCATCTTCCTGGTGATAGTTTACCCCTTTTTCGGACCAGGAGGCACTAATTACAAAAAATGTATACTCCAGCCAATCATGACTGGAAGAGTCCTCTCCCACGTTGTTTTACCCTTTTTCGAGCGATGAGTCTAACTTTACGAAAAAGGACCATTGGAGTCTTCTTTAGTTCTTTTCAGACTCTCTAAACATGAAATGACGACCGAGTTTACCTTCTATGGACTCGTTAAAATTTTTACATTGAAGGGCTCGTCATGGGACGAACCCCTCCTATTCCAGGTTCGGAAAATCTTTGGGACTAGACTCATCTATGAGATGAGCTATACCGAGCATCTAGTTACCCTCATCAAGCTCGTAAAAAAACACATGAGACACTCATCATTCATGATGGGGAAAAAGGAAAGTGTTTGTGTTACATACCTTAGTGGCAGTATATAGTCGTTCTTGAACATGGCACTCATCTGCATTTTCATACAGTACTTGGGTCATCTGTTTGTCTATGACTCCTCGCTTACTTTCTGAGTCCTGTTACTCCTCTGAGTCATTCGGAGAAAGATTCCATCATCAGTTGCATTAGAATTTTGCGTCATTCTCATTTTGTCAATACTGCCAAGTCATGCCATGCCCATGTTCAAGAACACGTCTATCATTTGTCATTTGCAGTCAAGTGTACCCGTCATCACGTCGGTCTACTCTGAGTCAATCTTGCATGTTATTGTACCATCCGATCCACTTTACACATCTTTTGTCATGTTTCGTGTCGATTGATGGGGGATTCATCATGGCCCTCCTTCGATGGATTCATCCTTATCGAATTCAACTCATCATCCGAGGATCGAATCTAGAAACCAACCAAGTACCCTGGCCTGCATACCTCAATGGCAGGTTACCTTGCTTTCATCATGAGTTTATATCATTGACTCTTGATTGAAAGATTTCATCTTGTGTTCAACTTCAAATCATTTATTCACGCTTGACGATATGTACTGTCATACCTTGGGAATCATTGATATCAATGGTGATCTCCCTCACACTTGTTAACGGTTTACATCAATAGCTGGTAATCAAGTGGTTTCTACCATGTTCGACGTCAAGATATTTGTAATCACATGGATAGATTCGTATCATTGCGGGTTCAGCTTGAATACCCTGGGGAGTCATGTTTTACCTAGGTTGCGATGGAGTTTGTATTGAGTCATATTACACGGATCCACTTTTGTATTGGTCGTGGCTTTGTTATCATCTCATCATGGATCTACGCTTGTGTCTAGTAGCCATGATTGTGTTCAGTCGGTCATTACTACCATGGATCTACAATGTATTGGTCGGCAGCCATGTTGTACTTCATTTGAGATTGTTAGTTCAGATTCAGTTGTACTGCAGTAGTGTCCTTCGTCCGACGAGTCTATTGCCATTACTTCTATCAAAGCACTTCACCTGTCTATCTTCAACAACTTCATGCTTTGGGGGGCATTCTATTACACCCAAAATCTATGCATCATCAGATTCAGTGTATACACCCTTAAAGATATATGGACTAGGTAATCATCCTGGGAGGATTTGTACCTAATTGTGCTAGGTTTTGAAGGTTCATTGTAGGTTGCACACTAGCAACATGTGACGTCACATCTTACTCCACTATAGGGTGTGACGAGGTCAGTTAATGGGAAAAAATAGCTTATTCGAGATCCTTCTTGAAACTTGCTCATTTAGTGGCTTATCCCTGACCTCTAGGGGAGCTGGTACTCGACTCCTAACTCTTTGGGAGGATCCCCTATCTCTCTCCTACCATCTCTCAACCTATCCTATCCATACCCTATCCACTTAGTCCTATATAAGTGAGGTTCACTCCCATCCCAAGGGGAGGAAGACTATGGTATCTACATGCTGGTGAAATATCTCTTAGAACATCTCCACTCACCTATTGGAGAACTCATACTTCCTTGGAAGGATATGGCAATTGGCTTTGTCGGAGAAGGGCTACAGCATTAAGCCTTGGTTGTGGTTCTATATCTCTATCATGTACTCCTCTATTTGCAGTAATACAAATGCTTTCCACCAATATTGTTCATGTGTGCAATGATATTGAGTAGTTTACCTGCTTAACTGGTTACCTAGATCGCTTATTGTATAGATGTCTTTTACTGGTTTCTCTTGTTTCTTGTCTTGACAGGTCTTTCAGCTTGGATCTGCCGACCGTGCGATGTGGATCAGCATTTAGGAGAAAGGATTGCGTAGTAAAAAGGTAAGACATCTAGTACTTGATCCTTAAGTAGATCTAGGAAATGCATTGGTAGTCTATTCTATTTGTTCTAGACTCACTTTGAGTTAGGGAAATTCTGCTCACGTCCGCTCTAGTGGATTGTCCGATAACACCTACGAATGATCACCTACTGCTACACTGAGCAGTCCAGGAGCAAACATTACATCATTCCAATCAACCACAGAGCCAGTACTATTTCAACTGGGGTGTGACCTAGATCAGATCTAGGATTTACAACCTGTGAATGATAACCTCCTAATCCATGAGCAAACATTACATCATTATAGGTTTTGTGAATTATCACCTACTGTTATTCTGTGTAGTCCAGGAGCGCACATTACATCATTCACCAACATCTTTCTCGAAGACAAGAGTCTATGGATCTGTTCAGGGACCTAAGTCCAGGGATGATACAATCCCTCCTCATCCTCATATACAAATTCTAAGGACCATGCATTGACCTCATCGTTGTAACGAGCAACCTCATCTTTGGAATAGGTAACCTCATCATTGATACAAGTATCCACATCATCAATACAGTATCCTCATCAATACAATATCTAGATCAACGATACAGTATCCTCACCATTGACCTTACCATCAATATAGGAAATCTCATTATCGATACAAGTATCCACATCGATACCAGTATCCAAATATTATCATCAACCATATCACTCTCCCTTTCGAGGAGGGTCCTTCTAAACGACACCAAGCTTGTCTCGGAAATACTCAAACTATTCTCAAGATAGAGGTTTGGTCAAAACATCAGCAACTTGTTTGTTAGTGCTCACATACTCTAGCTTGATAGCTCTTTTCTGCACCATATCCCGTATATAAAAATATTGGATCTCTATGTGCTTTGACATATCATGGAACACTAGATTCTCTGCCATCTTGATACAACTCTAGTTGTCACGCAGGATTACAATGGTGTCCATCTCTAAGTCAACCAATCCTGATAATGTAATATCCATAGTTGGATATTCTTAATAAACTCAGAATGAATCCATAATTTCTTAAATAACCCACATATCCGTAGATATAAAAATGATATATAAATTGATAAGATTGATGAGATGATTTTACAATGAGGATGTAGCCACCTATATAGGTCTTATATGGTGACTACTCACCAAGGGTTATGTCTCTTAGTTAATATAATTAAGATTATGTTTTATTTTATTATTTATATTATTATATATATTATTCATAATATTTTAATATTTTTATTTGTTAGATTGCCTCTCTCTTAGAAAGTCTTTGTCCTCAAAGCCTTATAATGTTGTTGAATCGTTCCTTGTGATGTCGTAACTGATGAAACATGTCGATACGAGCTTCGAAGTGTAAAGCATAACTTCCAATATGTTGACGGATCAATCCAGCCAAAATTGATTTGTTGTTGATTGTTGGGATTCTCTTTTGTTCTGTCATCAGGAGCTTTCACCACATTAGTACCATTATCTTTCGACAATTACCACTTTTTAGGATACTGGTTTATATGGTTGGGGTGTTGATAGGGAGTTACTGTTGTGTTTTTTTTACCAAATTGTCTTCTTTCTGAACTGTGACGAGGATTGAATTTGTATTTGCTTCTTTTTTCTCAACGTAGATTTTTTAGTCCAAGGGATTTGATGTCCTCTTTTGGATTTGCTCCAACTTATAGTCTAACGAGTCTTTTTCTTTTTTAAGATTTCGGGTCATTTCTTCTTGTGCTTTCTAATCATCTTTAAGCTTCTGAATTTGATCCATTATATCTTGTTTGTGCATCTTGAGGTGACCATTCTCGTCAATGTTTTCTAATAGTTTCTTCAGAAGATCTCGATTCTCCTCTTCTAGCTTTTGATTCTGTTGTGCTTTATCCTTCATCTTTTTTATTTGAAGAAGCAATTTCTGATTATGATCTCTCAAATTAGAGATCTCTTCTCCTTTATCTGTCACCATTTTGTCGAATTCTGATTGCATCTTTTGATTTTCTTGCGAAATGACCATGGCGACATCCTCGAAGTCTTTAGATGCCACGACTTTGAATCTAACTTCATTCTAACATCCTGTAGTGTGACTTGCTTCTTCTTATATGAAAACGTTAAAAACATTTTCTTCATATTTAAGATAATTGTCTCCAATGTTTCCATCCAAGATAAGCCAAAAATGATGTCAACTTCATTTAGATAAATAGTTGTAACATTGAATTGGGATGTGAACTTATATTCATCAATTTCCAGTTGTAAGTCCCTAATTGCATATTTATTCTCACCCCATTTATATTTCTTTTCGATTATGCTTAGTTCTGGGACGAATAATTGATTTGACAAGCTGACGTTAATATGATTTTCCTCAATGGTAGGGCAAATAGCGATGCTAATAGGCTTTCTTTGAAGAATTCCTTCAAGTTTTAGTATGGCAGTGGCTGCCTTTGAGTGCGTCTTCTGGAATCTTTCTCTTTTGTAACACGGAGACTCCATTTTTTTTCCAAATAATAATAATTATTATTAAAAGTTAATAATTATAATATTATTAATAAATATAATATAATAATTATTATGATAATAATTATTATTAATGATAATAATAATATAATAATTGTTTTTGGAGTTGAACGATAATAAAAATGGCGTGGATTGGGTGGTTGGGAGGAATGATTGTTACCTTCCCCACCTAGGTTCAAATCTCACTTTTGGTTTGTTGTTACGGAATAAAACCAAACCCACTTCTCACAAAACCATGTGCACCTTAAAACCATGTGTGGTTTCACTTCTTACTTTTACTTTTTACTTCTACTCAGTTCTAAACTTTACTTTTACTTCTTTTTTTCCTTTTTACTTCTTCTCACTTCTTTTTTTTTATTTCTATATTCTCTTTTCTTCTTTTTTACTTGTCTTTCTTTTCTTCTTTTTATTTTCTTTTACTTTTTCCTTTTTCTTTCTCTCTTTTTTCTTTTCTACTTCTTTGGGCCAAGGGCCTGGTTTTTGGACAAGGTCCTAGATTGGTGGCTACAAGCTTGGCTCTGATACCAATGTAATATCCATAGTTTGATATTCTCAATAAACTCGGAATGAATCCATAATTTCTGAAATAACCCACATATCCGTAGATATAAAATGATATATAAATTGATAAGATTGATGAGATGATTTTACAATGAGGATGTAGCTGCCTATATAGGGCTTATACGGTGACTACTCACCAAGGGTTATGTCTCTTAGTTAATATAATTAACATTATGTTTTATTTTATTATTTATATTATTATATATATTATTCATATTATTTTAATATTTTTATTTGTTACAAATAACAACTTCCAAATCCATATCGCTTCACAACTAGCAGAGTAAGCAACTATATATTCCGCTTCAACTATACGTAGAGCCACACTATACTGCTTCTTGCTAAACCACGAGATCATGGCAGATCCCAGACAATAACATCCGCCCAATGTGCTCTTCATGTTTGATACACTTCCTGCCCAATCAACATCTGTGTAGCCATACAATCTAAAGTCATGATCTCCAAGATAATATAGACCAAAGTCTATCCTACCCTTCAGGTACCTCATCACATGTTTTGCAGCTATTAAGTGAACATGTCTAGGTTCCACTAGATACTGACTCAAGGTGTTCACAGCAAATCATATATCTGGCCTAGTGTTCGTCAAATACATCAGTGACCCAATAATCTTTCTGTACAGAGTTACATCCACTAACTCTTATGAGTCATCAGATAATAGCTTCAAGTCGGAACTCATTAGAGTGGCCATGGTTGTACATTCCAACATATCAAATCTTCTCAATATTTCCACAACATACTTTCCCTAGTTGAGAAAGATTCCTTCTGAGCCTTTCCATACTTCCCGACCTAGGAAGTAATGCATCAATCATAGATCAAATTCTATAGCTAGCCTCTTCTTGCTTTCCATGATCTATTTCTCATTCCCTGTCAGAAAGAGATTATCCACAAACTTTAATAGTATCATCCATAACCTTAAGGTAAAGGTTAGGATCGGCTTTACTTCTGGTAAAGCCCAAGCTTGTCAAGAAACTGTCAATTCTCCCTTTGTGACTGAACATCATTCCCACTCTTAGTGATCTTATGCATATCTATCCGTGCCATCTCCTGTCAGATGGTTCTACTGGTATGAGCCGAAAGATCATTCGAACTCTGTGATGAGTTCCTTCTTGCATCCATCTAAGAGAAGAATGTCATCAGTATATAGAAACCATCTTCAACCTTGTAGCAACGGTTGAATTCCACATCACCCATGGTGATCATTAAGCTCATCAAATGACTATTGATCCTGGGTACCTGTACAAGGCTTTCTTCAATTGAATCCTGGGAGTTTCCTTGATTCACACTTCTTCTTCAATCACACCATTGAGAGAATAGTATTATCTAACTACTTGGAGCAAACATCTCATCATGATCCTCTTCCTCTTTCTAAGAGAATCTTTTATCCACGAGCCTTCTATAGTGTGTTTGATTTGTAAGTCTTCTTGTTTGAACATCCATCACTTGTTCTTTGGAATAGGTGGTCATCATACTTCATGGTATTTCCTACAAATCAAAGTTAACTACATCATTAGTAATACTTCATAATAATCAAATCATGTTGACATGATAACCTATTATGCATACAGATATGATTCACATAGTTATGCAACTATCTTGACCAACACTTTGGCACAACACTTTTCCATATCCCATATGCATACAGTGGCTATCTAGATGCCTTCCATCTCTACCAGAACATACTATCAAGAGCATGCACAGCTCTCAACATGTCAGCACAGAGGTTTCATTCTAGACAAGCAACAATGGAATGTTTGTCCAACTTACCAATCATATGCATATTAGTAGTATACTGTTCAATGTTATGTGAATGCTTACACTATGCATGATATATTCGAGGAATACAAATATGCATACAACTATAACAAGCAATATCATCACTATTTCAGAAATTCAAATAACAACTCAAATACTTATCTTTTATGTTTGTGTGGTTACCTCCCGCTTTATGTCTATATGTCTTTTGAACTTCTATTCATTCTGTACCACTATGCAGGCTTAAGTGTGCACTAGTGTCATTCTCATGATATCATACACAAACATACATTCATTAGTATAATCTCAGTATTATCAAAAAATTATAGTTCTAAATAATCTTAAGTATGTATGGTCATGATCATTTCATACACATGTATACTTACCTAAGATCCTAACAAAGTAGGATTCTAACTTGATATAGGAAAACATACCTGGATTATCATGTTTGGTTATGTCTTAACATACCCAAACAATATCTTCTTTGTTCTCTTCAATGATTTAGAGACCTTGTGCCAGAACCTGCATATCTCATAGGTTAAGCATAGTAGAACAAAGCCATACATACCTCGTAAGTAGAGCTTCTATGTGATCGAAGATTATTGATGAGTCTTTGTCTACATGTCATCACGGTCATAGAACTTGATTTGTCTTTCTTGATGTACATGTATCTTGTTAGCAGACAACATCATCCTCATACAACACCACAAGTGCATTAGTACAATCATAAGTGTCATAACCCTAATTAATGAATGTCTTCTACCATTCACATGCATTCATTATCAAACAATAATAATTGTACTAACCTCAATAACATGAAGACAAACATATCATAAACTTAACCATGAATAGATTTCAACACATACCTGTATCTCCTCAAGTCATACCTGTCAGGATTGCTTTTAACCCAATCCACTTAGATTTGTTGAAACTGGATCTCAAGATAGATTAGGGTTTGTTAGAGAGGCCCTAGAAATTCAAACTTTTAATTTCGAACTTCTGAATGGATGGAAAGATGCACCTTGCTGAGCTGATCAAGCTAGCATACTTCAATTTTGAAATCTCCAAAATTTGACCCCTCAAAATTGCCTTTGAAACTTCTAGATCTTCTAGACAGGATCCTGAACTAGGGTTTGATGAAGTCCACCCTTCTTCCCAATCAAAAGGTTCAATCCAAAGCTCTAAGCTTTGATTTTTTTGAGGAACTTCCAGCCGTGGTCACAAATTTCAAAAAATTCCAACTTTTGTAGAAGCCCTAATTTTCCACCTTTCCTATCAAAATCCCAAACTAGGGTTTGATCAAGCCCGGCCTTCTTCCCAGCCAAAAACTTCGATATTGGTCTCTAAATTTCTATTTTTATGAGGAGCATTCATCCATGTACTCCGATTCCAAAAATTTCAATTTTCTCCGAAGCCTTAAAATCCCGCAGCAATGATAAGCCAAGAATGAAGGTGCTCAGAAAACAAATCTTTTTTGACAGAAATATGCACCTAATTGTTTCTGGCGCATCTTTGAAATTATGAATTCACAGGGTCTGAAACCTCAGCCTGTGGTAGCCTAAACTGTCATCTTTCCAACCCCATAGGTCTTACCTCAATTGGATTTTCTGAGAGAGAGTTATGCCAAGTGTCGCAACATGACCTGTTAATGGGATAAAACAGGAGAGCAAACTTGTATGGCTTGCCACATTTCACTGGTTCAACTTCGGCCTCTGAAAATTGTACCTGTGAAAGTAAAGTTCGTTCACTACCTATAAATATTTATGGAATTTCATTTGGATCTTCCTAGCCCAAGTTGTGACCTTTTTTCCTAGGTCACCTGTTTATGACTGAGATCTGGAAGAGGCAGAAACCCTAACTTGTACTGATCATAAATCACAAATTGCAATGAATTAGAGGTTGTCCTTTGGACACACGGTATATTGGGATGTTATCTATGACATGTAAAGGTTTCAGATCCTGAAATTTTTCCAAAATGGATTTATAGTGAAAGTTCCACGATCACTGGTTTTTGCTATACAAAACCCTAACCTTCAAATTGTCACAAGTGAAGCAAGTGTCGTAAGTGCCATACATTGCTTTCCTTCAGGCTAGATCTGATACCATGTTAAGATTCAATATGCTAAGATATAAAATATCAGCATTACATTCAATTTCACAACAATAGCATTTACAGGATCACTAAAAGAACAGCAAGCACAACAAAACACAAGAGACACAGATTTATCCTGGGAAACCCTCATGGGGTAGAAAACCCAACAAAGCTTCCTCAATATAGATGACCGGAAAATAAAAATATGTAAAACATAGACATGATCTCCTTCTCCTCCATAGCAGATATCTCCCTCACCTATGCGCCAATCACGAGTGAGTGTAATGTATGTTAAATGAGGAACACACCTCCTCTATTTATACACAACTCCAACTTGTCTTTTACACAAGCTAGGTCAGCCCCAACTTAAAAACTTTACATAATGTGATAGGGATGACCCCACTAGGGTGGTCTAATAACCCCTTAACCCACATAACACATACAGGGCCGACCCCCACTAGGGAAGTCTAATAACCCAAGTTCCCACATTATCCACGGAGGAATAAAAAATCTCCGGATATACAATAAGGTATTCACGGATGAGTGAAACATCTCCGGAATAATAAAGTACAAATATAATATTCTTAGAAGTTACAATATTTCAACAATATACTTACTTGTATGTACTATCACTTTCATGATTCTTTGATGAGGTACCTTCTTTATGTACATTTGTATGATGTTGTTATGTACTTTGATGATATATATTTTTTACTCATGATGTTCGGAAGGATGCAATACAAGAAAGGGGATCCTAGTGTAGCTTATTTTCAGCTCACTTGGAGCAGCAGTTCAACTATTGGTTTGAGAGAGAAAATCAACCTTCTATTGTTTGAGTTCATATTTGTAGAGTAGTGTTCCAATTTCCTATGTGCGAGAGCTTTTGAGAGATGGATTCAGTTTTCAAATGCTTGGTGTTCATGGCATTTCATGGTAGACATCTCACACCTTGCATGTATCATGATCATTTGGGACCCTGGGATCATTTTTGGTCCCATTGGTTTCAATTTGTGGGGGCAACAAGCAGTATGGGAGATTGAGTCACCTCTTGAGAAGGTGATTGTAATTAGAGTAGTGCAGCAGCAAGCATGGGGGTTCCTCTGTAAAATTTTCTTGGAATCTCGTAAATTTAAAGTTTGGAAACTCATGGAAACTTCAAAGAATTATACAATGAGAAAAAGGGTTGAAGTTCAGAAAATGTTTCCAAAATATGAAAGAGGTAAAAATTAATTGTGCAAATTTTGTTTTGATGGACTTAATTAATATTTTGGTTTTTAGTGGTGATTTCATGGGATATATCAATATATATATATATATATATATATATATATATATATATATATATATATATATATATATAAATGCATCTCTTTACTTTTGGAAACACACAATTGCAGTACATGAGTGCCACTACTCAAAGGTTTGGATGAAAACATTTGGAAGGAAACCAGGTTCTTCAAAATCCATGTTTTAAATTGCATGAGGACAAGCAATATTGGGAGGGGAGGATTTTTCATGTCCCCATATTTTTCATTGGGTCACAATGGACTAAGCCACTTGGCCATGTTCATGATAGTTTGTCAAATTGGTCCTAAGCATCAAATAATTGCCTAGCATGATTTCCAAGTTAGTAATAATGTAAAATTAGATCCAAATGGACAAGGTGGATCACATGAAGAGAAAATTCCCAATTCAAATTTTTTAATGTCCCTATACAAATAAACTATCATGGAGGAAAAATTCCACTAAATTACTTGTTCCCTAGGTTGGGGATGGAAGCATCAAAATTTGCAATAAGGGAGCTACAAGACACAAAATGAACTTAAAATTACAAATTCAGATTAAATGGGTAAAATAAATAATAATAACAAATAAAATAAGGTGGCATTGGATCATGAGGGAATATAAGGGGTTGTGAGACCAACATGTGGCAAGATTCCCCACTACACTTGGCATCATCCTCACACAAATTAGAGTTCAAGGTGGAGGCTAACGTACTTGGGGTAGATAAAGGGGAAATATTCATGTCAAAGATCAAGGATATTTGAATTAGAGTGGAAGAGTAAATCCCAATAATGTGAAAGAAGCATAATAGACAAATTGTGACAAGATTCCATGGCATCTATGGAAACAATGATGAAATACTATATGACAAATTTAGACATAATGGAATACCTATGACACATATGACATATCAGGGATAAAAATGGGCATCAAGAGGGTTTATAGAGGGATTTATGGTCAACCAAGATTCCCAATGTGAATTGGGGAAAGAGGAATGCAAGGAAGAAGTGGACAAGTGTCTCATTTGAGAATCCATCACTAATTCGAGTTGAGTGAAGTCTCTTGAAGGCAATTTGAGCTCTTTAATTCACTTGAGGTTAATAAAAGTGGAGGAAGAGGAAGGATATCAGCTTTTGGATCATTTTTATTTGCACTCTTGGAGAGCTTAGCTTGTCCTTGCACGACGGATGCTCATCCTCCCTTCTATTGAACTAATTTTGAAGCTGAAAGATCCATGTCCAAGGTTGTTGGAGGGGATGCCATTAAGACATATTATAAGAGATTCATGAAGGTGTTTTGATGCAAGTTGGAGTCCTATTACAGTTAGAGTTCATCTACGATTCCTTCTCTACCATCTCTTCTCTCAGTCTTCTCTTAAGGTCCATATTCTATTGTTGATGGTGCACTCATAGTTGCGTAGACAGTGTGGAGGATGATTTGTTGAATCCACGGTTAATTTATCTGATGTATATCACTGTAATGAGCTTCACATTGGAGCCATATTTTGAAATACCATATCTTTCATGAAATATTTCCAAGCAAACTCTTGATTCGAGCTAGTTCCCCCTCTATCTTCACATGGATTTTTTGGAGTGATTTTGTATCTATTTTACATCAGAATTTTTATGAGTTTTTGCTGGTGTTTCAACTGTATATGATGTAATATTTATTACCACAATATTATGTTCATACCCTTTTAGGTTTGATTAAATATTCTGCAACAAATCTCATGCCCATTGTTAACAATTTTCTCACAATTTCTATGTCTCAATATGTGTTGTTTTATGGGAGTTATAGAAGACTGATCCACTCAACAGTTGGCATTATTGTCGAATGCTAACATCGACTACGACAAGTCATCGACATCGACACAACTTATACAAGTTGTCAATTTTCGAAATGAATTCAACAAATTCATCAACTTCGATAAGTTTAACGACCTCAAACAGTTTTGCGATGTCGATATGCAGCATTGACATGCGACTTGAGACTATCGAGCTATGACTAATTGTCTCTCTGTCTTCCAGTCGACTCTAGTGGTTGAACTTCCAAACTGCTCTAACTTCTCTTGTAACTGAATGTAATGGGAAGTCACCCAAGCGTCTCAACATTCTATATAAGCATGTATAATATTGTAACATACATCTATCAATCTATCGATCTTATCTAACTATCTTTCTACCAATAATAGAGAAGATCAGTTTGCATTCCTGCATATTGTCTGTGTGTACTTGTATTCATCTGCGTAGTGTATTCCTACTTTTCTTATTCTTAGTATGCTTTCGCCATAACAAAGCCGACTCATTAAGACGAATTGTTTCCCCTCTTGTGCTTCTTGGGCGCATGCAGATCAAAGACCCTAAAACCTGATTTAATGCTACATTTTGGTTTCCCTTGAGGTCGTCTTTCATATCCAAGTATCATCTCAGAAAATAGGGAATTTTGTACAGTGTTTGGGAATTCCAAACATTCCTATACTAGTGGGGTTTTTAATCATCGAATTCACCTAGTATTTCCCCCCTTAATTCTCCTATTGGCTCATTGTTGGATTAATTAACCACTTAATCTTGAGATAACCTAGTATAGACCTAAGCGATCCTAAAATCCCTCTGGGTGGAACATCCCCATATGACATGATAGTTTTGCATGTATGAATTTATAGGTGACTAATTATGCTCCATCATAACTCCTATCTAGAATGGAAGAGGTGCAAGAGGCACGCATTGTCCCACACTATGGAATGTGACGAGTTTGTCTCCCCCCCCATGGGGTATTGATGAGGAAAAATCATATCTTTGAACACATGAATCCATATTCCGAATTTTATGAGATATATGGGTATATCAGACATAAAACTAACCATTTTTTACTAAATTTTAATGAGGGATTCACAACCATTGAAGGAAGAATAAGGTAAAGCTTCATTTCATATCCATTCCAAGCATAACGCTTGGAGTTATTAATGAACTCGTGATTGGATTTTTTCATACTATCTGTTAACACCCAAAAAGTGTTCACTACCTCATCTACCACATTATATGGCTCATTTGTCCATTTTCCTACCATATTTCCCTTAAAAACCCTAAAAATCCCAATAAAAAGCCTCCAAAAGGCCTAAAATGCCTCCAAAAGGCCACAAAACCGTCAAAAAAGCCTCAAAAAGGCTAAAAAACCCCCTTTTCCTCCAAAAATATCCAAAATTCCCCTAAAAATAGCAAAAAACCCCTAAAAAGGGAATAAAAAATATAAAATAATGAGGAAAAGGAGGAAAAAACCCTATACAACTGCCCTAAACCATATGGTTCCCAAAACCATGGGTCAGCACTCCACCACCAAAAAACTATAAATAGGTGATGGAGATCCCTTATTTCACATCCACAATCATAAGCACCCTTACTCTGCCAAAATCTCTCTTGAAACCCTAGCTCACCATTGAGCCACTTTCACCTTGAGAGCCCCTTTTGGCCCATTTCCACCATTGGAGAAAGAGAAGGAGCACATTGGAGCTTGGAGCAACCCTCTTGGACATTGCAAGGGCTTCATCAACCTCCCATTGGAGGTAAGATCAATACAAAAACCATTATTTAAATTTGTTGTTTATGTTTCATGCACATGTTTTAGAGTAGTTTTACATTTCTGTTTTAGCTTAATAATTTCCATTTACTGAACTGCTACTAAGGAGTCCATTCTCCTTAGTAGGTGCTCATTTGCACAAGCTAGGGGTAAAACCCTAGCTACAGTTTTGGCGACTCCCCTAGATTTGAATTTCTGGTTTCCGTTTAAAAAAAAATTTCCTTTCGGTTGTCCCTTTCGGCCACCGTATACCGCGTCTTTTCCCTCTGCAGTCGCATCCCGACCGTGTCTTTCAGGCCTTTACCTGCGACCCAACCGTGGCTCTCAGACTGTTTCCGATGGATTCAAGTCTGTTACCTGCGATCCGATCACGGCTAATCAGCCTGTTTGCTGTGATCTAACTGCGCCTATCGGCCATTTTCCAGCGTCCCGACTGCAGCTTTCAACCCCTTTTCGGCATCCCGACTGCATCTGTTAGCCTTTTTGCCGCGACCTGAATGTGTCTTTTTCCCCGTTTCCCGTGTCCCGACTGCACCTGTCGGCCTGATAGCCGCGACCTGTTCGCGTCTGTTTCCCTTAAACCCATGGTCCTCCTGCTCAGACTCGCCACAGACCCGCGGTCTGATTTCTGCATTTTTTCCCTAATTTGAGCCCAGCCCCTTTTGCTGCAATATTTTCTGCATCTGAATAGCCCTCCATCCTACCTGTAGCCCCACTTCCCTACAGCCTTTCTACAACATAATTTATGTTCCCTTTACAGAATCATTTTAAAATTTCAGTATTTTTAATTCAGAAAATTTTGCAAGTTAAAGTTTCAATTTCAGTATTATTGATAGTTGGAAGTTGCCCCCCTTGTGGTACTTCTATTTTGGGTTCATCACCTCACGAGCACACACTCTGTCACATAATTCAAGTGAGCCTTAAAAAGTACCTAACTCAACCAACATTCTAACCCCAGTTGGGGAACACAAAAGAATCTTTGTAGTTAGGTAGGATCGAGGGGATAGGCTTCCAATAACACTCCTCGGTTACTTACACTTGAGACATAGTTGTTGTCCAAATAGGGAACCAAAATCCCCTAGTACTTTTTGGCACGGTCACGACCATTTTATCAGAGGGCCTCTCCCTTAGGAGGCTTGAAGTTGGGAGACTGGTTCTGGAGGCCTGAGTGGAATACCGCACTCCATTCAGTAACCAAAGGGCTACCTTTCGCAGTTCTCGGGATATCCCTGTATAGGGGTATTGCGGTTAAAGGACCAAACGGCAGATTCACCTTTCTGGACGTGTCATGAACGGGGTATCTTAGTTTCCATTCTTCTAGGATTGACTACCCGGTGTCCCTCCCAGTAGGGGGATATCATAGCCACTTGGCTTTCCTATTCATATTGTCTGACTTGGATTTCATCACCTTGCAGAGGATATGTCTAGTTGAGTCAGAATACTTTTAGTTAGGTGCTTGCATGCTCCCTTACCTCCCTTTGGTCTAGTGAGTCCACCATTTTTTATTTTTAGGAAACCTGCTGCTTGTTGGTATTCTGACCATCTTTGTTGATACTCCACTTATTGTAGCACAGCTGTTACAGTAGGTGTTTTGAGTTGGTTGTTGGCATGAGTGCCTTGTTCTAGAGCTCTCCTTCTGCACACTCGGTTGCACTAGGATTTTTGAGCTATTTTTCTACTCACCTCAACCCACAGAGATTTGACACCATCTGTCACCATTGAGTCCCCGAGACATTCTCGGCGCCTCAGGGGCGAGCCCCCACAACACGGTTCACTTGACACCACCCGTCATCGCCACAGATCATCATCACTTGATACCACTCATCACAGATCTAGAGCCTTGTCACTTGACTCCACTCGTCAGTGGCATAGGACTCCGTCACCAGATATTGACGCCCCTTACTTTACCTCTGATTCTGACGAAGAGTCTGAGAACCCTATTTACACTGCCCCTACTAGCCCCATGGCTGGAATGACTTCCACTCCTTTTTTCATAGGGACCATTGGTGGCACATCCACCACTACACCAGTCACTACACCTGTTTTGGGTATGCCCTCCATGGGGCCCCCATCTACCATACCCCTCACGGCACCTATTCCCACAACGGGAATACCTATCCCCACTCCACCAGTGGCTCACACTACCCATGGTGGTGCAGGCCCATCCTATACTACCTTCGTTCCCCCACTTGGGGGCACCATCCCAAATCCTGTCCCTCCACTTGGGGGCATGGGCCCCAACCTAGTCCAACCCACTACTGTGTCACACCCTTCTTCCAGTTTGCCATTCATGGCTAGCCTCAACCTACCTGACCTAGCCATATTGACCAACGATCCTATTCGACACGACCCTGCGTGGCCTCATATGCCTACCAAGCTTCCCTTTGACATCCCTAAGTTCGAGGGAAAGGCCGGTGAGGACCCACAAAACCATATCATGTCTTTCCACCTATGGTGTTCCTCTAACTCCATAGTAGACGACTCTGTTCGCCTCCGTCTCTTACAGTGCACCTTCACTGGCTCTGCAGCCAAGTGGTATATCGAGCAACGCCATGGGACCCACGCCACCTTTGCTTCCCTTGCCTCGACCTTCCTACAGTTCTTCCAGTTACTTGTCCGCTATGACACGGGCGTTGAGATCCTCCTATCCTGTAGACAAAACATGGCTACCCACATTACGGACCACATCCATGAGTGGCGTCGACGCCGTAGCTTATGCAAGATCAAACTAGACGACCGTATCTTCCTAGATTGGTTCCTCAAGTCCCTTCTCCCTGTCATTGCTAAGGATGTGGCATCAGAAAGACCCCAGTCTGAAGAAGAGGCCATCCTTAAGGCCCAACAGTTCGACCTCATTTACGCCCAGTCGGGTTACCTTTATACCATTATACCTGACGCCCCTCACGGCGAGTCCTCCCAGCATGATGCACCGGGGGCATCCCACGCTGCCGACGGCATCATTGGCCATGTTTCTTCACATCCCCAACCATTTTCCATTGCACGTCCTACCCCTGGCCCCGACCTTTCGCAGGCTACCTCACAGTCTGGAGCAACCAACTCGTATGCTCCCATGACACATCACCACCACCATGGACCCTCATGTCCTCCTCAGTGCTTCGGTCATGCGACTCCCGCTTATGCCCCCCCGTTCACACCTCATCCTTACTACCACCAGCAGGCTGCCCCAGCTCATGTGCCTTCACAAGCACAACCCGCTTATTATCCACCACAGGCAGCCCCTGCGACAAATCCACAACCCGCTCCATAGCCATATCAGCAACCCCCTCAACTTGCTGCACCTGCGCAGCCTCCACTTGCATATCATCCCTCGCAGCCTGCTCCTGCACCTACGCAACCTCAGAATCCACCTGCTGCCCAAGGGCAAGTTTATGCCCAACAAAACCCACAGCAAAACCAGAACAACCAACGCAACCAGGGCCAACAAAACCGCAGCAAGGGCTGTAATCGTGGGAACAACCAACCTACAGACCAAGCTGGTCAGCCGGCTAATCCCCCCGACAACAATAATGCGGCCCCTGCTAACCAAAACCCTGATCGCCCACCCAAGCAGGCTAAAAACCCCATTCTGCGAACAAACCATCCTTGTTCTATTTGCGGGGTCTATTGCCACTACACACATGCTTGTCCACACTTGGAGCGAGCTCGACAACTTTGGGTTGATGATGCCCATCTCCAAGGGCATGCAGCTCCTCAGGTGCCTAACCCCCCTTAGCCTTAGCAGCCTCCTTTGGTTCTGCAAAACCCCTTACCAACCCAAGGCGTAGTGAACACTCAGCCATTGGCTCCCCCTCAAGCCAACGTGCAACCCCAACAACAGATCACGTACGCTGCTCCCAATCAACCCATGTTTGACTTGGGAACCCACCACTTGTTGATGATGTCACCCGCTGACGTCAACCTCCAGACTCATCGGAACCAATATGGCTCCACTACTGAAGCCCCTCCTACTGAGAAAACACCTAACGCTCATCCCACTAATCAAGCGTTATGCATACCCCCGCCTCCACTAGAGGGCGCTCCCAAAGCACCTCGTTTCTCGCTTCGCCGTATCAACAACAACCCCAATGTGCGGGCTGCGTCAAACTACAACATCGTCGATGACTTAGCCCAATCTCCCACAGCCATGTCTACATTAGAAGTCTTGAAAAACTGCCCTTCTCAGCGCAAGACTCTACTATCTGCCATTGGGGCGATTGACCCACACGATTCAAATTTGATGGCATTTGATTTGGACCAATCCGAACCATGCCTACCTTCCTCCTTAGCATTCCAAGTTTCTGTTTCCGTCCGGAATCTTTTCATCCATCGATGCATCATCGATGAAGGTGCCTCCACATGCGTTATGTCTACATTCGTATGGCAGAAGTTGGGATCCCCTCCTCTCCAGCAGTCCACCACTGCATTACGCGCCTACGACGGTCGGTCGGCCCAGCCCCAAGGCCTCCTACCCAATGTCCCCGTCTAGTTAGGTGGCAAAACCGTCCTCATCAACATCGAGGTAATCAATGCCCAATTGGATTATAACCTTTTACTTGGCCGCAGTTACATGTATGCCATGCAGGCGGTTGCCTCTTCCATTTTTCGCACCATGATGTTCCCCGATGAGGGACGCGTGGTCAAGGTTGACCAGCTCACCTACTATGATCCCAGTGCTCCCGCGGCACCCGAAAACATTCTCCCCATGGTTGAACAACTTGTTTCTCATGCCCCCACCTCATTCGTTTCCTCTACGGGACCTGGAGTTTACTCAGATGCGCCGATGACCTCCACCTTACAATCCATTCCTCCCCCGTCATCTACGCCCGAAGTGTCTGACTTATGTACTTTGTCCCACAATAACCCACCACCTAACAATCAACCACCCTTGTTGCCTATACCACCATTGGTACCTAGCCACATTGGTGTTACACCTATCCATACAATCCCCTTCCTAGTCCCTCCATCGGGAGTAGTAAGCGCCCCGGTCATGGCTACCCTTAGCCTCACTGGGTTAACCTTGGGATTACCCGTCTGGTACCTTTCGCCTCCCATTCCCCCACCGACACCAAGCGTCGTCCTCCAACCGGTGCAACCCATGGCTACTACCACTCAGCCACCCCTAGTGTCTCTACCCCTTCATCCTCCACGACTCCCCCTCCTACTCCCAAACCCACTGGGGGCAGAGGGCCACAACCTTACACTGCTGTACCACCTCCCAAGACAGTCAAAAACCCTCCAGTGTTTCGCGCTCCTCCCAAATGCTCATTGTGCGACGAGTTAGGCCATGCGACTCATCAGTGTCCACAGTTACCAGCCTTACAGAAACACATGCAGATGCTCGACGACGACCCCAACATCCCGGTTGTCGAACTAGACCCCACCCCCAAGCCTAAAGACAAATCACTACGCACTAACCATCCCTATGCGATATTTGGTGTTTACGGGCATTATTCACATCATTTTCCTGATCTCCTGGATTACAGAGCGGCTCTCTATGAGATGAACAATATGGATCTTGAGACGGCACCACCCACCATTGAGGAGATCCACCCTCTGGTCTCCTTCCCTTCAGGAGAGGTTAATACCATTTATATGATCTCTTCAACCACTACCCCCTCGTCAACCGATTTGACGACGCAAACTTTCCGTACTGATGAGGAGATTCTTGAGGCTCTCACTGCCCCGAATTATCCCTGGTATGACATGCACCACCGTTCCTATTTCATCCCAGAAGAATCCTCCTCTAGCACAGCTACCCAATTCACGATTGAGTCCAAAGACTTCCTCCCCACCAAGGTTGACTGGTTCAAGGACCCTATTCCTGCTCCTGACACCTTCGAGGAGGGTAACATGGCCAACATATCACCCGTCATCCACATAGATATCTCTGACCCACCTGGCATCAATGAATGCATTGCCTTAGGAGCCTCCTGCAGTGAACAAGAGATTGAGGAGTACAGAAAACTCTTTCGAGAATTCCGTGATGTCTTTGCCTGGTCCTATACCGAAATGCCTAGTCTCGACCCCGATATTATAGAACACCACATTGACACATGGCCAGATGTACCCCCTGTTCGCCAGCAACAGCACCACCTTGACACCTCTGAGTCAAGGGGCATAATAGATTACCCGGACCCTGGGATAGGGGGCATGATCAATCACTTTGACCCTTCCCCATCACATTTATCTCAGCATGTCAATGAACCCATCGTTAAAACCAACACATATGTGATCCATAATCACAAACCCCATGCACATAGCATGGGGGCAAGCCATTAACCTTGTTCACTTTTTCACATTTGTGATCTCAACCCTTTTTCGAGGTCACATATCACTTGTATATTTGATTTGATTTGATACGCATAGTTCTTTCCTTTGACCATTCCGGAGTCTTTATGACCTTCATTTTTCGCACCATTTGCACTATCGGATTCATTTTTCCGACCCCAGTGATGATGCTTGAGATCATTTCTCGCTCTCACCCCTAGATTTTTCGGGTATTTTTTCCAAAACGCCCCCGTTGCCTCGGTTTGCATGCCACATCGATCGTTACCCGTTTTTGACACTCTTTATATCGCCGGATTCATTTTTTCGAGCTCGTGATGATGCTTGAGATCATTTCTCGCTCTCACCTGGTACAATTTCAACATTGTGTCCCGACACCTTGCTTCCTCGGTTTGCATGCCACATCGGCCTCCATCGAATTGTTCCACATTTTTACATGAGCCCTCCACTCCTGTCATACTGCAAAAGTTTCATTATTTTGCTACCATTTAATTCACCCCGCAAGGAGGCCCACCAGTGTTCCCCCCTACCCTCGTTCTTGGTCATCATTATTGATCCTTGATTGAACACTTCCTCCTTGCCTGGCCATTCCTTTTGTTCGGTATAATTTTATCCCTTTTTCGGGTCGAACAAGTCCTTTACGAAAAAGGCACTTAGGGAGTTTCCATTAAGCTCTTTTCTGACTCCTAAAACAATGAAAAGATCGCCGAGCAATCTTGCTTCCTTTCATGCTCGTTAAAGTACCTGAAAGGGCGTCTATCTGGTATAAGTTTAACCCTTTTCCGGACCTGGTAGACTAATTACGAAAAAGGAATACTCTAGTCACACCGGCTAGAAGAGTTCTTCATTGTATCCTTTTATGCTTCTTTGGGCCTTGAAGACTAAACATACGAAAAAACAACCCCCTGGAGTCTTCTTATTTGCTTTCAGACTCTCTAAAATTGAAAGCAACCATGAGCATGAACTATCCTGGGCTCGTATAAATCCACACGACAGTACCATTCCATTACTTCAGAGTCTTCTTATCGCTTTCAAACTCCTTAAAATTGAAAGCGACCACGAGCATGAACTGTCCTGGGCTCGTATAAATCCACACTACAGTATCATTTTAAACACACTTCTTCTAGTTCCTTAACCCATGAAGAAGTACCCTCCCGTGCCTCCTGGCACTATGATCGATCATCTCGGCAGCACCCTCAATCAGGTCACCTTTGTTCAGAGTATTCTGCAGTCTCCTGCCATTTTACCCTAGCTTGAGTCTCCCTCAGCCCAGTTACCCTCCCAAATCCATTACAGCTATGATCCCTTTCCCCTCAGTCAGTTTCATATGCTGCCAGATCATCCCCATTATCATACTCTGAACAAAGGAATTTTGAGTCCACCCACTCTGCTTGCCCAGTTGTCCCCCCACAGTTGGTCAGTCCTGCCATCAGTACTATCACATTTCGATTCTCCACCTCGCGCTTCTGTCAAGGAAACATCATTGCCTTGATAGTTGCAGGTCTCCCTCTGTCGACGACAATCCCTCTATTCCAGAGGATAGGCCCAGAGGTCCCTACGCCTTGGACTTATCACCATCTGTGGTAAGTGCCTACGGACCATTCTGAGAGGAGTCATCATTGCCTCTCCGAGTGGTTGTTTCTCACATGCTCGACTTCAGCACCTTGATCGCATCGTCGAGAATCGTGTAGGGTTACATCCCTTCCATTATTTGTCGAAGACCCCAGATTTCCCCCGACTCTAACACATTGGTGAGTCACTTTGGAACGCCCAGTTCTATGTTCCCATGGATGTCCGGGCTGCGTTGGCGATTGTATTCGGAATCCATCCAGCTATATGCTTCCTTGAGTACCCAGTTCCGTTCCAGTTCAGTGTACCATCGAGGTTATTGCTCCCAGTCATTATGATCTAGCAGCTCATCAGTTCCTCTGGTACCCCAGTCAACAGCAGTGTTGATATTCCAGTGCACTAGTTCTTCCGCTTACACATGGTCAGCCCAGCAGTATGTCCCAGATTTGTGTCCCCTCTGGACCCTTATGATGTACACAGTGGTTCTCTATGTATCTTTCAGGTCCCTCTGTTCGGGCCTCATAGTTTTGTTTATGTATCTTGATACGAGCATGGGTATGCCTGCCTCATCCATATATTGAGATTCTTCCTCATTCAATATTTGAGGTTATGTATATGTCAGGTCCCCATTTTTTGGACCCCATTGTTATTTTTATGTTATATCCTGATATGAGCATGGGTATGCCCGCCTCATCCATATGATCAGATGATTCCTCATCCATTATTGAGGTTATGTACTTTTAAGTTCTTGCAGTTTGTTCGGGATCCTTGTTCCGGGCTTCAGTTTGTTTCTTCTCTTCTCTCCACAACCCAGGAAAACCATTCATGACTTATGATGTCCATCGGCCATACGATGAGCTCCTTCCCTCGCACATCAGGGGGCAATCTTTTAACACCCAAAAAGTGTTCACTACCTCATCTACCACATTATATGGCTCATTTGTCCATTTTCCTACCATATTTCCCTTAAAAACCCTAAACATCCCAATAAAAAGCCTCCAAAAGGCCTAAAATGCCTCCAAAAGGCCACAAAACCATAAAAAAAGCCTCAAAAAGGCTAGAAACCCCCTTTTTCCTCCAAAAATATCCAAAATTCCTCTAAAAATAGCAAAAAACACCTAAAAAGGGAATAAAAAATATAAAATAATGAGTAAAAGGAGGAAAAAACCCTATACAGCTGCCCTAAACCATATGGTTCCCAAAACCATGGGTCAGCACTCCACCACCAAAAAACTATAAATAGGTGATGGAGATCCCTTATTTCACATCCACAATCATAAGCACCCTTACTCTGCCAAAATCTCTCTTGAAACCCTAGCTCACCATTGAGCCACTTTCACCTTGAGAGCCCCTTTTGGCCCATTTCCACCATTGGAGAAAGAGAAGGAGCACATTGGAGCTTGGAGCAACCCTCTTGGACATTGCAAGGGCTTCATCAACCTCCACATTGGAGGTAATATCAATACAAAAACCATTATTTAAATTTGTTGTTTATGTTTCATGCACATGTTTTAGAGTAGTTTTACATTTCTGTTTTAGCTTAATAATTTCCATTTACTGAACTGCTACTAAGGAGTCCATTCTCCTTAGTAGGTGCTCATTTGCACAAGCTAGGGGTAAAACCCTAGATACACTATCTATTGGTGGTATTATTTGAAGGTATTAATGGATATTAAAGGTGAAATATTAGACTTAGAATATCAACCCGACCATTTTCTCTCATTTCTTCATTGGCAGTTTCCTCTTTTGGAAAGTTGTAATTTCTTCATTATTTTCATTCAAAAGTGGAGAAAAGAAGGGGAGGTTATGGAATATTTTTTCTAGAATTCATCCACTCTTTGATTCTATTTTATTTTACATATTTAATATCCTATACCAATGATTGTCATTTTATTTTGAGAAACCCTCTTTGAGACCTTCCTGAAATAGCAATTTTGTCATTTTTGAGAGTTTTATCCAACGCATTTGGGCCAATTTTTTTATGTAGAAAATTGGGACTTGTATTTACATATTTAATATCCTATACCCATGCTCTTAATTTTATTTTGAGAAACCCCCTTTGAGACCTTCCTAAAAAAGAAATTTTTCCATTTTCAAGAGTTTTATCCAACATATTTGGACCAATTTATTTTGTGTAGAATCTTGGGACTTGTAAATTCTCATGGTAAATTTTTCTATAATTTTCTAAAGTTTCATTGAAAAAATGCATAATTGACAATAGACTTTGAAAAATAATTATAGAAAATAAACAAAGTAGAGGTACAAAGCTAAATTTGTAGAGCTGATTCTAATCAAGATGATCAACCTTAGTTAGAATTTACAAGACCCAAAATGGATTTTAAAGCCTCATCATGACAATTAAGGAATTTGAAAAAATTAGCAAGTGCAATAAATTTGAGGGAAAATTCAAGGGGAAACTAAAGTTAGAATTATAGTGAATTAATTAAAATATAATGTTGATCATGATGGTTTTCAATTGAAATCAATCTGATATCAAAATTCTCAATGGGTGAAAAGATATAATATGTAACATTTGGCAAGAGGGTTTAAATGTCACATTTTGTGGTACAAACAATCATCGTAGTTTAGCTAGCTTTTAGTTTTTGGAATTATTAACTTGATTTGTTGCAATTTCCCTTTGTGATCAATGTCTAATCTCTCATATATTTAATTATGGTCACATGAGCTCATGTTGACCATTGAGAATGTTGAATATGGACTTACAAAGATCAATATTTGAAAGTAATCACTATAACCCTGAATAAGTGGAGATTATGTTCGATTACTGATGCCAAGCCATCAAGTTTTGAAGGCTCTAATGAAGAAGATATCTAAGAACTCAAGGAAGTCAACATATCACATGACTACAAATTCCATGAAGTGAGAAATATCAGTAAAGGACAACTTAGTGGAAGATAGAAGGTCATCTACCCTTGGCCTATATATTGTTTAATTTCATTTGAGGAGAAAGGTCTTTTTGGATCTAGAACTTTTCCAATGTACTATTGCTGAACTCTGAATGAGGAGAAGCCTTAGATTATCCTTTGCATGGGAATGTGGATGAATGTCTTAAACTATTTCATGTTATTTCATGCATGAATATGGAGTAAGATTGTTTCATATTTCTGAATGGATTATTCTTACAGCTCTTTCTTTCTTATTTCATATGTTATTCAGTTCTTTTACATCATGTGGGTAGTGAAATAAAAATGACATAACTAGCAATATTGTTCTTATGTTTTTTTTTTCATTATGCTAATTGTTTTCTGCTTCTTAAAATAATTACTTGAATTCTGAATGTGGATGCCCAATTGTTATTTGACTACTAATCCTTTTTACTCTCACTCGCAATTCAGACATGTTGGTTTAGTTAGGGATTGCATTTAGGTTAGATTAGTCTGCATTTCATCCTTTGTTATAAAAACCTAAAAGGTGTACTAGGTCACAACTTGTGAAACCCAATAAGGAATGGTTTTCAGGCCAGAATCTAGATGGGTTCCCTACTCCAAACAATTTGATGTCTAATTTGGATTTCTTATCGGGGATAAACTTACTGTTGACCCTGGGTCATTTCAACCTGTCAACATTCCTCGCACTAACAAATCCAACCTCGAAGACTTAGAGGGTGGGGAGAAGGGTTCTACTCCATTTCAACAAAGGTTTGAAATTCAAATCACTCCATATCTGACACATTCAATTTAAAATCTGAAGGCATATAGTGGCATCCTGCAGCTAGTAACATCCAACATACCATCAACAAGGCGAATCTTTCCTGAGAATACAACCTCCTCTTTGGGCCCATAGAATCTATCCAACAGAGCTTGTACTCGATATAAACCCAATATTTGTAATTTGTCCAAGTGAGCCCACAATATTCCAATCCCTTTTGCTTTCATTTGGGCTTGAATATCTGTAGTGCATCCTTGCACTTGCACCAAGCTTGCTTTTACAAGACATTAACCATTGGACGCCTACCTTCACATATGTATCGATTCGACTTGGCCATATTATAGTCACCATCGACTATCCACCCTACTGCTAGTAAAGAAAAGGCCATCCAGTCCCATAACCAATCCCTATTGGAGCTAGAATTTGTGGCATATGGACAACACACAATCCAATCATTAGCTCCTTAATCAAGAGGGTGATCAAGACACCTTTTATCTAGGATTGATGCTGAGGTGACTATTAAACTCTGTTAATTAATATTTTTACAATTTAATTAATAGGTGTAACTCACTTCCACATATTCTCTTAAACTATAGTATAGTAAATTTACTTCTCCTGCATATCGTCAAGTCCTCCTATCCCACTGGACCATATTTGGATTTAATGTAACTTCTCCCACCTATTTTCATGACAAATTATTTGTATTATTGATAGAGAGCATACTTTTCCATGACTTGTTCAATAATAATTGGTAATTAAAAAATAAACAAATATTTTATAATTATTTTTTATTGAATTTTATATACACACACTCACACACACACACACACACACACGGATATATATATATATATATATGGTTGTGAAGCTTGGGGATGTAGCATTTCCATAGAATTTTGGAGAAGAATAGAGCAAATCCAGAATTTGTTTATTACTTATAATATTAAAATTAAGATCAATACGCCCTATCATATTCTCCTCTTAGAATTGAGGCTCTCCACCATTGAAAGCATGAATATGATTAGATATTTAATGTACAAGCTCAAATTAAATAATAGGAGACCATCAGATTCCTAAAATTTCTCTTAACTCCATCCAAAGTCACCTATGCCTCCTGTGGGAGTGACTTAAAGATGCCATAACTTGGTTAAATTATTGGGGTATTGACAAAACTGTCACTTTGCAAAAAATCGATCTAACATTAAAAATATTATTACTTCTACGTTCAAAGATAAAATGTGGTGCAAGAAATATTTAGAGGTTAAAAGAAAACTATGTTATTATAAAGAGATCATTAACCCTAATTTTGAGGATCAAAGTTATCTTTCTATCTCAACGAGCTCAAACAAAAAAAATAATATTGCCAAGATTAGAATGAACTCTCATGAGCTTCATATTAAAATTGGGCATTGGACTGTTGATGTATATGTAACTTCGGAATGTATTTCATATATATATTTATTGTACTCCTATAGAGATGTATTATTCCTCTATACGGAAGTGTCGTCATTCGTATTGACAAGTGTCGCAAGTGTGTTAACTTGCCAATGGGTTATTAGACCACCTTGTAAGGGGTCGGCCCGGATTAATGTAACATGATGTATCATACCACATGTGTCATATCTGAAGACACCCAAGGAGATGTTTGACTCTTTGACCAAGCTATTTGAAGGGAAGAACATAAATCGGAAGATGACTCTGCGGAATCAATTGAAAGGGGTCAAGCTGCTGAATGGAGAGACCATTAAATCTTATTTCTCCAAAGTCTCTCAAATCAAAGAATAACTTGACAATGTAGATGAAGTGGTGGAGAATGGAGAAATTGTGATGACTACTCTGAATGGCCTACCTAGGTCATGGGATTCCTTTATTCAAGGAATTTGTGCAAGAAAGAAATTAATCTCTTTCAGTAGACTGTGGGAGGAATGTTCACAAGAAGAGGCCAGGCATGTAGCCCAAGAAGAAAGGATGGGAAGTGAAGACCAAGCTCTGGCTGCTCACACCAAAATAAGCAAGCCCAAGAAGGAGCACTATAATTACAAGAGATCCTTTCACAATCAACAAAAGAATAAGAAGGATCTAAGATGCTTCACATGCAATGAGAAAGGACACTTTGTTGCAGATTGTCCTAAGAAGAAGAAAGACAACAACAACAAGAGATATCATGCTCATGCTACTGAGGATGATGAAGCTCCAAAGAAGAAGGCTAGAGCAGAAAGTGATGATGATGACTTATCAAGCGAAGAAGAGTATGTTCTAATCTCTGCTCTCACAGGTACTATTTCTCATGGTTGTAATGATTGGATTATTGATAGTGGGGCTTCCAAACACATGACTGGGTTTAAAGAATATTTTGTAAATCTATCTGAACATGAATCACCCCATAAAGTGAAACTTGGGGATGACTATCAATACCCTATCAAAGGAAGTGGTGAACCCTCCTACAACCTAGATTTTGGAAAGTCTTTGAAGATGAAAGAAGTTCTTTATGTACCTGGGCTCAAGAAGAACCTACTCTCCATATCCTCATTGGATGCAAAAGGTATGAGGGTTTCATTTGTAGATGGCCAAGTTCTAATGTGGCCAAAAGGTAAAACTATTGATGATGCAGTAGTGATTGGAGAGCAAGAGGGAGGATTGTATAAATTGAAGGGACAACCTAAACATGCCATTGTACATGATTCCATGGAGCCAAGTGAACTTTGGCATAGAAGACTTGCACATATGCACTTTAGAGCATTACCAATTGCAAGTAAGGCTGTAGAAGGTCTTCCTGAAATCAAGACCAAGCATGAAGGTGTTTGCAAAGGATGTGAAAAAGGAAAGAACATAAAGAAGGCATTCCCAAGCAGTGAAAGCAAGGCAAAAAGTATCTTGCAAAACTATCCACTCCGATGTATGTGGTCCGATGTCATCCAGTTCTCTGAGTGGGTATGTTTACTATGTCTCTTTCATTGATGACTTCTCTAGGAAGACTTGGGTTTACTTCTTGAAGAACAAAGATGAAGTGTTTGATAAGTTCAAGGAATTCCAAACCTTGATGGAGAACCAAACTGATAAGAAGATCAAAACATTCAGATCTGAAAATGGTGGAGAATTCACTTCAGGTGACTTCAAGAAGTTATGCAGTGATTCAGGGATTAAGAGGGAGTTTACTGCTCCTTACAATCCACAACAGAATGGAGTTGCAGAAAGAAAGAATCGAACAATCATGGAAGCAGCAAGGGCAATGCTGTATGACCAGGATCTACCTATGCATCTATGGGCAGAAGCAGCTAGGACAACTATATATGTGCAGAACAGAACACCCCACAAGATATTGGACAATAAGACACCATAAGAGGTCTTCTCTGGTAAGAAACCTGAAGTCAGCCATCTCAGATTAATTGGTTGTCCAATATACACTCATGTCCCAAAGGAAAAGAGGACCAAGCTAGATCCTTCAGGAAAGAAGGGTATCTTTGTGGGTTATAGTGAAAGCTCGAAAGCTTACATAATATACTTTCCAGGGTTTAAGAAGATTGATGTCAGCAGGGATGTGACATTTGATGAAAACTCAGCATTCATCAAATCAAGGAAGACACATGTTGAAGATTATGAAGAACCTAAGGAAACTAGATTTCAAGACACTACTATGACTAAAGCAATTCCAAATGCAGATCATGAAATTGAAGATCCGCAAGAACCTGTAGATCCACCCCGTGAGAATAACTCTCATAAGAGGAAACCTACATGGGCTAGAGAGCTCATTCAAGATGTAGAAAGATATGGCATTCCAGAAGAAGAACATAGAGCAAAGAAGAGAACTAGATCTCATACCAGCTATGTTGCTTTACTCTGTGATATCATGAACAAAGAACCTTCCAATTATGAAGAAGCAGGGGAAAAGAAAGAATGGGAGGATGCCATAGTCGAAGAATACCAATCAATAATGAAGAATGATTTTTGGGATGTTGTCCCAAGACCTGAAGGGAAGTCTGTTGTGACTTCCAAATCGATCTACAAGATCAAGCATGCTACAGATGGTAGCATAGAGAAATACAAGGCAAGATTCGTAGCTTGTGGCTTCTATCAGAAAGAGGGAATAGATTATGAAGAAACTTTTGCTCCTGTAGCCAGGTACACTTCCATTAGAACAGTACTTTCTCTGGCTGTAGTGATGAAATGGAAGATACTCCCGATGGATGTCAAGACTGCTTTCTTGAATGGTGTAGTCGAGGAGGAAGTTTATGTGGAGCAGCCACTTGGTTTTGAGACACATGACAGGAAGTCATATGTGTGCAGCTTGAGGAAAGCCTTGTATGGCTTAAAGTAAGCTCCTAGGACTTGGTATGGTAGGATGGATAGTTTCCTATCTAGTTTGGGCTTTACCAAGAGTAAAGCGGATTCCAACCTTTACTACAAGGTTGAGGAAGGCAATCCTGTGATACTACTCCTGTATGTGGATGACCTGTTTGTTACAGGTAATGATAGTTTGATTGCTAATACCAAGAGGAAGCTTGCTGCCAAATTCGAGATGAAGGACTTGGGGATGATGCACTATTTTCTAGGTATGGAGGTGTGGAAAAGTACAGATGGAATCTTCCTTGGACAAGGGAAGTATGCAGTAGAGATCCTGAAGAGGTTCGAGATGATGGAATGTAAGGCCATGGCCATACCTATGGCATTGAACCTGAAGCTTATGTGTGATGCTTCATCTGATCCGATTGATGTCACGATGTATCATCAGATGATTGGGTCCTTGATGTACCTGATGAACATGAGACCATATATTTGCTTTGCGGTGAACACATTGATCCAGTTCCTGACGGATCCAAGGAGTGTTCACCTGGTTGCTGCAAAGCATATTCTGAGGTACCTGAAGGGTACAGTTGATTATGGGCTCAAGTATGATGCAAATCAAAAGTTTAACCTGCAGGGTTATGTTGATTCAGATTGGGAAGGCAGTGCTACATATAGGAAGAGCACTTCTGGGTGCTGCTTCAGTATGGGATCTGGTGTGATCTCTTGGTTTAGCAGGAAGCAGTCCTGCATAGCACTGAGTATAGTTGAAGCAGAGTATGTTGCAGCTTGTTCAGCTAGTTGTGAGGCAGTATGGATTCGGAAGCTACTATCTGAGTTATTTGATCTCCCGTTGGAGGCTACTGGTATCTTTTGTGACAACCAGAGTTGTGTGAATTTTTCTGAGAACCTATTGTTCCACAACAGGTCGAAATACATACAGATCAAATATCACTATATCAGGGATATGGTGTAGAGAGGAGCAGTGAAGCTCCTGTATGTTGTGACAGATGAGCAGATTGCAGATGTGTTGATGAAGCCATTAGCTAGAGTGAAGTTTGAGTACTTCAGAGAGAGGCTTAGTGTCCTTCAGATCAATGACACTTCGAGGAAGAAGTGATGGAGACATTTGCTGAATCCATTCCGAGCATGGTGAGAGGAGGATCCTTCCATGGCTATGGATATAAGCGCTAGATGATGAGCATTGGGACGATGCTCCAGTTACTGCTCTGTATGTGTATATATGCATCATGTTGGATGCTTGATATGATCAGTTGGATCATTTATATGTATATGTGTGTACGCATCATGTTGGATGCTGGATATGATTAGTTGGATCATTTATATGTATATGTATGTACGCATCATGTTGGATGTTGGATATGATCAGTTGGATCATTTATATGTATGTATGCATCATGTTGGATGTTGGATATAAACGACTGGATCATTTATATGTATATGTATGTACGCATCATGTTGGATGCTGGATATGATCAGTTGGATCATTTATATGCATATGTATGTACGCATCATGTTGGATGATGGATATGATCAGTTGGATCATGTGTATGTATCTGTAGATGTATCAGGTGGATACATTGTATGATCAGGTAGATCATGTATTTGTATATGTATCAGGTGGATACATTGTATGATCAGGTAGATCATGTATGATGATATGTATCAGGAAGATACTATGTATGCATCAGGTGGATGCATTGTATGATCAGGATGATCATGGATGACGAGCTTCAGGATGTTGCTCCAGATGACATGCATCAGGATGATGCAGTGATGATGATCAGGATGATCATGTGTACATCAGGATGATTTATGGTGAGTATCAGGTTGATACTTTGTGGCTGTGGAACAGGTTGTGTAGATAAGCATATAATTTGTGCCCTGGGAGGTTTGCAGATAGTCTTTCGAGGTTTTGCTTTGGGAGGACATATAATTTGGCCCTAGGAGATCTGCAGATAGTCTTTCGAGGTTTTTCCTATGGCATATAATTTGGCCCTGGGATATCTGGCAGATGCTCTTTCGAGGTTTTGTCCTATGGCATATAATTTGGCCCTGGGAGATCCAATAGGTTGAGCTGTGTGCTCGTAATCAGTCCTAGGATGCTCTTTCAAGTTTTTGCCATGACCACATGTAATAAGTCCTCGAGATCTGGAAAGGATGAAAAAGGCCTCAGATGCTCTTCAGGGTTCTTGCTTGGCAAGACACTCTTTTAAGGTTTTGTGGTGGAGGTCACATGTAATAAGTCCTGGAGATCTGGACAGGATGAAAAAGGCCTCAGATGCTCTTTAGCGTTCTTGTTAGTCAAGAGACTTTTTTAAGGTTTTGTGACAGTCACATATAATATGTCCCTGGTAGATCCGACAGGTAGAGTTGTGTGCTCGTAACAGCTTGGATGCTCTTGCAAGGTTTTGTGATGCATGTAATAAGTCCTGAGATTTTCACAGTATGGTGAGTGATGATGAAGACCTACAGGTGGTGGGCCTACATCCAATATGAAAAAGGACTGGCTCTGTAGAACTTCCTATGACGAGTAGATTCATAGATTGATTGAGATAGTAGCAACAGTGACAATGACGATGATTCGAGGACGATGCATCAATGACGATGATCCAGAGAAGAAGACTTGTGCTAGATGATCTGTGTCGAGAAATACCTTCCTAGTTAAGAGAGAGTGTTGATGTATATGTAACTTCGGAATGTATTTCATATAAATATTTATTGTACTCCTATAGAGATGTATTATTCTTCTATACGGAAGTGTCGTCATTTGTATTGACAAGTGTTGCAAGTGTGTTAACTTGCCGATGGGTTATTAGACCACCTTGTAAGGGGTTGGCCCAAATTAATGTAACATGAGGTTATTTTGCTAAGCTAGACAAGTTGGCCCCATAAGTTTATTGGGCAGTGAAGACAAGTATAAATAGAGATCTCCTGATCTCTATTTTGATAATCTCATTATCTCACTCTACATCACTCGGAAAGTGGGGCACATGTAAGGAGGAGGATTAGCTACTAGGAGAAGTCTATCTCTTATACTTGGGTTGTACTTTGGTTGTACTATTGCTCTATCTATCTCTGAGGAAGTTGTGGGGTTTTTCACCTTAGGGTTTTCCCCACGGAAACTCTGTGTGTCTATTGTATCTTATGTTTTTCTTCTTGTGATGATTGACATGCTTGCTATGATTGATATGCATTTATATACTATACATGTTATTCTCTCAGTAAAGATCCTAGAGTATATTGAATTAATGCTCAAAAATTAACATGGAGAACCCCTAAAACACTCTGGGATGAAAATATTTTCCATCTTTGCGAGTCTATGGGCGTTGAAGATTAAAATCACTTTCTCTTAGAATGCCCTACCTACACCCACATTTGATCTCAATTCCATAATCTTTGCTCCAACATTGACCTCTCTAACCATCTAACTCCTCAAAACTATGGTGAGCTGGGGATGCTCCTCTTTAAGATTTTTGAGCATAGGAATAATATTTTAAAACAAATCAAATAATTTATGTATTGTATTTTCTTGGAAGGTCCAACCCATGAAATTTGCTCTCACTGGCATTAAAAACCATCATCATCGTTATATATAGATCATAATTGTTTAATGATATTTTAATTTTAAATATGATGATGGTTGCTTAGAAAATTTGGTGGACATTAATAAATCATAATGATATATGTGGTCTTTAAAATAAGGTTAACCAACATAGATCCATCTAAAACCCAGATCTATCAAGCACCCAAAGAGGTCCAATTTTTTGGGATGTAATTTTTTTTCTTAAATTTTCTACATATCAAACCAAATTTACACCTATAGAAATTTTATCCCTCTTTGTGCTTGATATATTCGAATTTAGGATTGATCTATGTTGGTTTTAACTTTTTTTTTATGAGCCTACATGGATTTTTGTAATTACTCTCCATCTAGTTTTAATTTTGTATTTGATCAACCCACACAATTTTACTTTTGACATAGCGCTACATTACGTTACAACATCTCCTACATACTAACCTATAAAACACTTCGCTCCTCTTGATGCAATCAACCTTTACATATTTTTATAAAGAATAAGGTTAATTGATTGAATACATATTTTACCAAATCAATAGATCAAAATAACTACCTCAATTTGCTCATATATATATATATACCTTACCTTCACATATTTCAATAAAGAATACGATTAATTGCTTAGAAAAATATTTTACCAAATCATTGACAAAATATTCAACTTAAGCTATAATTTATAACCCATATGCTATAAATCTTAAATTAAACACTCAAAGTAAATAATGACAAATGGCATCCCATAATCGTTAGTTTACTTCATCCTTAAAAAAAATCATATATATGCAAAACATCTCATATTTTTTAATAGATAAGAATAACTAATATACTATTTTTTTTGAATTTTTATTAAATAAAAAAATAAAAATGCTTTGCATGGAGGATCTAATACGCATCTCTCAAACTATTTTATAAATTTGTTTAAAAATGAATTATTTATATGGAGTGAGAGTGATAAAAGGAGGTCCGAAAAAACCATAACGTCATTTAAGGTTGCAATATTCATACCTCTCAAACAATTTTATAAATTTGTTTAAAAATGCATAATTTATATTGAGTGAGAGTAAGAAAAGGATTTCCAAAAAAACCATAATGTAATTTAAATGTTGTAATATATATATATATATATATATATATATATATATATATATATATATATATATAAAAGATAATCAATAACTTGGATGGGGTTGGTATTCGTGTGATACGGGTCCAGGGGTCCAATCATGTCCACTACCATTATATTCCTAGGTGCAACCACAGAATGAGTCACAATGACACATGGGTTATTCGAGGTTTGAACAAGCGAACTCTTACAATGCTTGCATGGGCTTTGTCGGCTGGTCTATAACTCGACGGCTAAAAGTTGCAATATTCATACCCTAGGTGAGGGTTGATTTCATATGCACAATTTTTAAAATTAAAAACGAGCACTTTATTTGTTCTATGTTTTGGATTTGTTTGTAATTTTAGGTTGGAATACAATAATTTTTTTGGTAAAAATTAAATTTAGAAGTATTTAAATTGTATTTTTGAATGCTTTAATAGATTCAGCACCCTCAAATACCCTTATAACACTTAGATTATGTAATTTGCACAACTAAACAACTAATATACGTGATTCTAATTTTTTTTAAATTTCAAACAAAAATCAGAACAAAACAAAACAGAAAATATACCAAAAAAAAAAATATCTGAACTACAGATGAAAATACATCTGTATACATGATTTCAATGTTATTCGGCTACGTGTCTATGACTTTGTACAAGCCTTCCATAGGATTCCATCGACTTTATCGGGAAGCTATTGCTTACTCAATGCCCCATTCATATCTTTGTCAAATGCAAGAAACATATGAGACATCCTCTCCTTTTTAAGAGATAAACAATTCTGGCCAGTGGCCATGCTCAGTATGAACAATTTTCTTCTCATTTTCATCGTGTAAGTACATCAGTTCAATCAGAAAAATACTTAGCAAAACGTTCTTTAGGTAGATCTTCTCTCGTTATCACGGATCACAAAAAAGGAAAAAAAACATGTGGGCTGCAATGCGAAAATGCATTTGAAGAAATGTTTAAAGGGATGTTCGGAAGTTGTGCCAACTCCTCTTACGTAAGCTTACATTTCAATTGTTTCCCAGAAATTATATCTAATTTTAGCAATTCCCATTTCGTTTATATATATATACTCTTGAAGTTTAATGTACTTACCGAATTCAAGTTACATCACTCAAATTATTATGTATTTTATTAAATTCGAGTGACATCATCCATGAGAGTGAAGGAGAAGAAAGTGAAAATGAAAGAGCTATGATGTTGAGATGTATCATATCTTTATATAGGCTATAAAAACTAAATACATCAAAAATATATAAAACCAAACACGTATTGCTCAAGTTTAAATTGGCTACATTGTAAAACACATACACACACATACAATAGATACAGAATAACTAAATTTCTATGTATTAGCTAGTCTTATCATAATTTGATTTAGAAGATAGACGTATATTCACAATAAAATATGGATTAAGGCTATATATATGTGTGTGTGTGTGTGTGTGGTGGTGATAATGATGATGATGATGGTTAACGTCTACTAAGACCTATTTTGGTTTACCTTAATAAAGAAAAGTAAAGAACAACTTGTTTTGCTTTAGATTTTTATTTATGTGCTCAAAATGTTTGGATTGGAGTGTTCCTAGATTACTATAATTTTGATGAGAGAGAAGGTTGGACATGTTCATATTGTAACAAAATTTTGAAATGGAGATCTTATGTGGGTGTATGTAGGGAAATCTCAGAGGAAGTGTTTTTCATCTGCAACACTCATAGTCTCACAAAGATGATAGATCCTTTCAACCCATAGAGTTTTAGGAAGGGTCCAACGTACGGTTTCACTATGTAGCTCATGAGAGTTTGTTCCTATTTTAGCTAAGTGGATCTTCTTATTTATGCTAGTTAAAACAAAGGGATAGTTGTGATCTTCAAGATCAGGGTTAATGACCTTTTGTAATATGTTAATTTTCTATTTTCCTCTAAATTTTCATCACACTAGAGCTTCTCTTTGAACTTTGAAGTAATAATATTTTAATATCATCTATATTTTGTAAAGTGATGTTTTCGTCAATCCCCCACATATTTAACCAAGACATGGTATATTTATTCCAACCTCACTTTGACTGAAACTTAAAGCAAATTTTGGCAGTATTTGGACTCCCAAGTTATTTCATTTTTTCTTTTAAATTAGCTACCTAGTCATTGGTATGCTCTCAATTGGGGAAATACCCACTTAATTTAGGAGAATAGGATACGGTGTATTAATTTTAATTTTAAGATTGTAAATTATAAAAATATTATAGATTTGTTCAATCCTTCACCAAGATTTTGTAGAGAGGTTATAGCCCCAAACTTCACACCCAAAAAGGAGAATGGGACTGACAAGAGTTTAAAAGAGGAATTTCTTTTTATCCCACATTATAAAATTTGTTTACTTACAATTGTTTTCAAGACCAAAATAAGCTTTCCACCCTCCATTGATCCTTTTATAGGAATTCTAGTTCCAGTAAAGCTTCTGATGGATATCAATCCCAAGATATTTGTAGGAAGTCAGTTCCTCCAAGTCGTTATTATTATACAAAAAATGAACATAAGTGAACTTATTGGATTTTATCAGCATAACTTTGGTTTTGTTGGTATTGACAGTCATTCCCATACAAGACAAGAAATCCTTGAGAATTCTTAATTGCTTATCAAGATTACAAGGCCATCTTTCCAAAAGAACAATATCATCATTACATCATTCCAGCGCAACTTGTCTCTATTGAACCACCTTCAAACTTATCAATGTATCTACCAAAAAGGGTGTTGATTAAAGTTTTCATTCATGTAAACAGGGTCAACAGATCTATTTCATGAGATTATAAGATTGTTGAGTGATGTTGTCATTGACAACAATGTGGCAATGGTAATGATGATGTGGGAATGATGATGACGATATGGCAGTGATAAAGGGAGATTGTTTGAAGCCTTGAAGAGATGTGAAGGAGCCTTGACACGAGTGTATATAAATCCAATGTGATCCACTTATCACATAGTCGCTAAGCATGGCCCTAACGGGATGAGATAACATCTGGTTGTGTCCACATTCCCACTCTATGTTGTACACAAAAGGATCTATCGCTTAAAGCCATTGAAGAATCCCCTAAGTCAATGATGATTTGTCGATCTAAAGTGTCTTGAAGAAGTGTTTAAAGGATCCAATAAAGAAACCCCTAAATTGAGGATGATGTGTCCACCAAACCATGATGATGAGAAGGGAGAAGAATCCTCTAAATCCAATTGAAGATATTTATGTACACCCCACTTTCCTACTTGTGGATGCAAGAAACCTCGCGAAATATGAAGAAATAATGTACTGGTACCACATTGAAGTTAAGGAGGAAAACTTGATATAGTGAGAAAACAACCTATCATGGCACTTTGCGAAGAAATTATGTACTGGTACCACATTGAAGTTAAGGAGGAAAAATTTATATCATGAGAAAACAACCTATCATGACACTTTGCAATGAGCAACTTTGTTTGGTATTGAAGGAATTAATGGCAATGTATGTGCCCACTTGTGAAGAAATGGAAAGGTCTGAATGGTCAAGTAACCCCATGTGGCTTTGCAATCGTATAGTCTCCTAGAAAAGGAAGTAATCCACAAAGCCCCTTAATGAAGACATTAAGTGGTTGAGAAGACAAGTCAAATCCCCTTGATGAAGTCATGACATGGTCATTGACCCATTGAAGAAGACCCTTAAATGTGGAAGACAAAATAGTTGTAGGTAGGACCTAAAGTGAACTAAAAAGTGACCTTGGACTTGTATAAATAAGAAGAGTATCATTTGGCATTAGGATGAATTACCACTCTACCGAGACAAGGAAGAGGAGCCAATTTCATCCTAGAAGAGAACATTTTTAAGCAAAGATGAAGTGGAGGGGGTTGTGAAATATGTTTCAAGTCATCTTTGTATTTTTGCTATATCATTTTTATGGGATATTTTAGACTGTGAAATTTGTATGCGATGTATATAAGATGTGTTAGTACCTGTGGTAAAAATTCCAGATGTTGGTGCGTTATATTTTAGGAGATATGACATTGGAAATTTAGGGTTTTTGAATCACCTTCAAATAGGTCATCTTGTATTTTTCGCTATATGTTGTATTATAGAAAAATTCAGATAGTTCCCCTTGGAGAAGGTGAAACAAAGATCCTTAAGAACTTTTAATATGAGTTTCAAATGTAGGTTTTCTATATTTTCCGATATATGACATCAAGAAATTAGGAAATATTAATGATTTTGAAATCAAATTTAAATAGGTTATCTTGGAATTTTTTATCTACCTTTTGGTATAGAAAGCTTCAAACATCTCCCTTGGAGGAAATTAATTAGAGAGATTCAAGAACTTGTTGTACAAGTTTCAGATGTTGTTATGCTATATTTCTGTAGATATGACCTTAGTAATTTAAGGATTTTGAATGATCCTGAAATCATGTTTAAATATGTAAGTTTGACATTTTTTCTATATCTTTTGTTATAGAAATCTTCAGATAGTTCCCTTTGGATGAGGTTATGTAGATATCTTGATTAATATGTGTTAAACGTTTCAGATTTTGGTTCACTATATTTTTGCATATATTCCATTTGGAAGCAAGGGTTTTTGAATGGTTTAAAGCAATAGATTATGGTGATGTTGTTGGAATAGATTATGGTGATGTTATTACCATATATTTTGGTGATATTGGCATAGATTATGATGGTTTTATTGCCATATATTTATCTGATGTTATTGGCATGTATTATGGTGATGTTATTGACATGATCTAGGGTTCCTCTCTTGGAATGACCTAGGGTTTCAAGATGATATTGATGTTAAGGGTTTGAAGAAGAAAACACATGAAATCTATGAATTATTATTTCTAGGGTTTGATTATAGACTTGAGAGGAATTTTTGGTTCTATCCTTCAAGTTATTATTGCATATTTGAAGGCCTAGTTTTCTTCATATTTAAAGGTTATATTGTAGATTTTTTTGTCTTTTTCATAAAGGGATTGACTGCAGATTTGTAGAGAATGTACATGTTGACATGTTGATAGTGATAGTTACAGTGACAGAAATGGTGATAATGATAGTGTGAAGACAGTGACAATGATTGGTTGTTACTCTAATTCATATTAGGATAGCAGGGTGGTGCTAGGGTATATTGGTTCTTGTGATATTAGGGATTTTGTGCTTCCTTCCAGTTGGTGCTCGAGAACTAGGGTGGTAGGGTGGTACAAGGGACATTGAGTTGGTGCATAAGAGGATTGGTTTCCTCATCCCAAAGATAGGTTCGATAATATTTCCATGTTGGTTCTTTCCCAAATCAATCAATTGGAGCTGGCTATATAGTAGGTTAGAGCTTGTTTTGTAAGTTGGCACTTGTAGTGACGGTTGGATCCTTCACCATATCAGTAAGCTCGAGCTTATTGTAAACTGTTGAGATATTGTAACTTCAAAGAATATTATATTTGTACTTTATTATGCCGGAGATGATTCATTCCTCCGTGAAGATCCTATTGTATATCCGGAGATGTTTATTCCTCCGTTGGAATGTGGTAACTTGGGTTATTAGACTTCCCTAGTGGGGGTCGGCCCTGTATGTGTTATGTGGGTCAAAGGGTTATTAGACCACCCTAGAGGGGTCGGCCCAGTCAATTGTAGTGGGGTATTTAACCCATTGGTTAAATACGAGCCTACATGTCTTGTGTCAAAGATAAGTCAAAGTAGTGTATAAATAGAGGAGGTGTATTCCTCATTTTACACACACACTCACTCACTTGAGAGTGGCGCACTTGTGGAGGAGAGGTCTGCTATGGAGAAGGAGGAGCTTATGCTCAGGGTTACATCTTTGTATATTGCTGGTAATCTATATTGAGGAAGCTTTACTGGGTTTTCTACCCCATGAGGGTTTCCCAGGATAAATCTGTGTCTCTTGTGTTTATGCTGTGCTTGTTGTTTCTTCAATGATCCTGCATATGCCATTATTGTGAAATGGAATGTAATCCTGCTATTTTCTGTCTTAGCATATTAAATCTTAACTTGGTATCAGAGCTAAACTGAAGGAAGTCAAGGTATGTCACTTACGACACTTGCTTTACTTACGACAATTTGAAGGTTAGGGTTTTATATAGCAAAAACCAGTCATCATGGAAATTTCTCTATAAATCCATTTTTGTGAAGCTTCGGGATCTAAAACCTTTACAGGTCGTATCTAACATTTCCAGGTATCCTGTGTCCAAAGGGCACCCTCATATTCGTTGTACTTTGTAAGTTATGATCAGTACAAGTTAGGGTTTCTGCCTCTTCCAGATCTCAGTCAAAATCAGGTGACCTAGGAAAAAAGGTCATAACCTGGGCTAGGAAGCTCCAAATGAAATTTAGTAAAAGGCGATAGGTAGTACACAGACTGTACTATCTCAGGAAACTTTTTCAGAGGCCCAATCTGAACCAGTGACACGTGGCACGCCGTAAACGTTCACTCTCCTGTTTTATCCCATAAACAGGTCACGTTGTGACACTTGGCATAACTCTCTCTCAGAGAGTCCAATTGAGGTCAGACCTGTTAGTATGGAAATATAATAGGGAGAGCTATCTCAGGAAACGTTTTCAAAGGCCAAAGTTCAAACAGTGACATGTGGCACGCCGTACAAGTTCGCTCTCCTGTATTATCCCAAAACAGGTCACGTTGCGACATTTGGCATAACTCTCTCTCAGAAAATCCAATTGAGGTCAGACCTGTCAGGATGGAAAGATGACAAGTCAGGCTACTGAAGAAAATGTTTTCAGACCCTGTGGAGCAAAAATTTCGGAGTTATAGCAGAAACAATCAAGTACATATTTCTATCAAAACATAATTATTTTTGGAGCACCTTTATTCATGGCTTCCGGAATTTAGGGTTTCAGAGAAAGTTAGAATTTTTGGAATCGGAATCCACGGCTGAATGCTACTCAGGAAAATCGAAATTTAGAGACCAAGATCGAATTTTTTTGGTTGGGTAGAAGACCGAGCTTGATTAAACCCTAGCTCGGGATTTTGATCGGAAAGATGGAAAATTAGGGCTTCAGCAAAAGTTGGAATTTTTGAAGTCTGTAACCACGGCTGGAAGCTCCTCAGAAAAATAAGAGTTTAGAGCCTTGGATCAAACCTTTTGATTGAGCAGAAGGGTGGGCTTCATCAAACCCTAGTTCGGGATCCTGTTCAGAAGATCCAGAAGTTTCAAAGGCAATTTTGAGGGGTCAAATTTTGGACATTTCAAAATTGAAGTATGCTAGTTTGATCAGCTCAGTAAGACACATCCTTCCATTCATTCGGAAGTGTGAAAGTCAAAGATTGAATTTTTAGGGTTTCTCTAGCAAACCCTAATCAAGCTCCAGATCAACTTTCAGGGGGAGTTGAGGCTAAGGCCTTACATAAGAAGACTACTAGAAGTCTCGACAGGTATGACTTAAGGAGGTTCAGGTATGTCTTGAAATCTGATTCTGGATTAAGTTCATGATGTGTTTGTCTTCATATTATTTATTAGTACAATCTTGATTAATGTTAGAATTGTCTTATCACCCTAGTAACAGTATGAATGCATGTGAATGATCGAAGACATTCATTGATTAGGGCTATATGATTGTACTAATACATTATGGTGTTGTGTGAGGTTGATGTTGTCTGCTAACAAGATACAGGTACATCACAAAAGACAAATCAAGTTCCATAACCATGACAACATGAAGACAAAGACTCATCCACAATCTTTGTTCTACTTACGAGGTAGGTATGACTTTGTTATATTATGCTTAACCTATGAGACATGCAGGTTCTAGCTCAGGATCTCTAAATAATTGAAGAGATTGTTTAGGTATGTTGTACATAACTAAGCAGGTATACTAATCCAGGTATGTTTTCCTATGTCAAGTTAGAATCTTACCATGTGTTAGGATCCCTTATATAAGTATACATGGTATGATTGGTTATGCTTATTCATAAAGTTAGTAATCAAGGGTTTATGCGTATAATGTCTCTTATCTTGATGATTTAATTAAACAGAAGAGTACTATAATCAAACAAGAATATGCATGAGTAAAAGAACACTTCCTTGAAACCCTGAATACTAATGATCATGACTATACATATTCAAGATCATTTAGAATTAGAATGTTTTGATAATAATGAGAATATACTAATGAATGTATGTTTGTGTATGAGATCATGAGGATAGCACTAGTGCACACTTGAGCATGCACAGTGGTACAGAATGAATAGAAGTTCAAAAGACATATAGAAGATCCAGCGAGAGGCAACCACACAAACATAAAAGATAAGTATTTGAGTTGTTATTTGAAATAGTAAATGATATTGCCTGTAATAGGTTGTATGCATATTTGTATTCCTAGAATATATGATGCTGAGTGTAAACATTCATAGAGCATTGAACAGTATACTACTAATATGCATATGATTGGTAAGTTGGACAAACATTCCATTGTTGCTTGTCTAGAATGAAACCTCTTTGCTAACATGCTGAGAGCTGTGCACACTCTCGATAGTATGTTCTGGTAGAGATGGAAGGCATCTAGATAGCCACTGTATGCATATAGGATATGGGAAAGTGTTGTGCCAAAGTATTGGTCAAAATAGTTGCATAACTATGTAAATGATCTCTGTATGCATAATAGGTTATCATGTCAATATGATTTGATGATTATGAAGTATTACTAATCATGTACTTAATTTTGATTTGTAGGAAAGATCATGATGAATGATGAACACTAAACAAGCGATGGATGTTCAACAAAAGATTTACAAATCAAACAAAATATAGAAGGATCGTGGCTAGAAGATTCTCTTAGAAAGAGGAAGAGAATCATGACGAGATGTTTGATCCAAGTGGCTAGATAAGACCATTCTCTTAATGGTGTAATTAAAGAAGAAGTGTGAATCAGGTTCTGTATGGGTTCCCGGGATCGATAATCAATTGATGAGCTTAATGATCACCATGGGTGATGAGGATCTCAACCTTTGCTACAAGGTTGAATATTATTTCTATACACGGAGGACATGGATGCAAGAAGGAACTCACCACAGAGTTCGAATGATATTGAGGCTCATATCAGTAGACCCATCTAACGAGAGATGGCACAGATATATATGCAGAAGATCATTCAATGAAAATGAAAGATCTCAGATTGATGCATTACTTCCTAGGTCTGGAAGTATGGCAAGGCTCAGAAGGTATCTTTCTCAACCAAGAAAAGTATGTTGAGAAATATTAAAAGGACTTGATGTGTTGGTATGGCCACTCTTGAAGTTGTTAGCAGATGACTCATCAGAGTTAGTGGATAGAACTCTGTACAGACAAAATATTGAGTCATTGATGTGTCTAACGAATACTAGGTCAGATATATACTTTGCTGTGAACACCTTGAGTCAGTATCTAGTGGAAACTAGATGTGTTCACGTGATAAGCTGCAAATCATGTGATACGGTACCTAAAGGATACGATAGACTTTGATCTATGCTATCTTGGAGATCATGACTTCAGATGGCTACACAGATGTTGATTGGGAAGAAAGTGTATCAGACAGGAAGAACACATCGAGAGGATGTTATTGTTTGGGATCAGCCATGATCTAGTGGTTGAGCAGGAAACAATCTAGTGTGGCTCTTAGCACAAGCAAAATATATGGCTGCTTGCTCTGCTAATTGTGAAGTGGTATGGATTCAGAATTGACTTAGAGATGGACCCAACTATGATCCTATGTGACAAACAGAGTTGTACCAAAATGCCAGAGAATCCAGTGTTCCATGATAAGTCAAAGCACATAGAGATCTGACATTTCTATATACAAGATATGGCTAATGTTCGAATTCGTAACAAGTTACCAATGCACTAACCAAACCTCTACCGATCCGATGTACTAACCAAACCTCTACCTCAAGTGAACAAGTTGCCGATGTACTAACCAAACCTCTACCTCAAGTAAAGTTTTCCGAGACAAACTCAATATAGTTCAGAAGGAGCCTCCTCAAAAGGGGGAGTGATGTGATAACTCATGATGAGATTGCCTGCATCGACAGTGAGGTCGATGATGAGGATACCTATATTAGTGAAGCCGTCAGAGAGGTTGGTGGATGGTCCTTAGACAGGGTCTAAGGTGAGAAGAGGGATTGCATCATCCTTGAACACATGTTATAAAGAGAGCCGTAGACGTATGTCTTCGAGAATGAAGTCCTTGGTGGACATGATAGGATTGCATCATCCTCAAGAGAGCCGTAGATGTATGTCTTCGAGAATGAAGTCCTTGGTGGACATGATAGGATTGCATCATCCTCAAGAGAGACGTAGACGTATGTCTTCGAGAATGAAGTCCTTGGTGGACATGATAGGATTGCATCATCCTCAATAGAGCCGTAGATGTATGTCTTCGAGAATGAAGTCCTTGGTGGACATTTGGGGATTGGATCATCCTTGGACTTCAGTCCTAAAATGAGCCGTAGACAGATGTCTCCGAGAAAGAAGAGGGATTGTATCATCCTTGAACACATGTTCTAAAAGAGAGCCGTAGACATGATGTCTCCGAAAATGAAGTCCTGAATGAACAGGTAGGGGATTGTATCTTCCCCGGACTTAGGTCCCAGAATTGATCCGTAGACTGATGTCTCCGAGAATTTAAGATAGGACTGCATCGTCCCTGGACCTTGGTTCAAAATGTACGTGATGGGATTGCATCGTCCCTAGACATGAGATTTGTCTTAAATTGATAAGGACTAATCATCCTGGAACTGGATCGGGATTCCGTCATCCCTAGACATGAGATTTGTCTTAAATGGATAAGGACTGATCATCCTGGAACTGGATCGGGATTGCATCGTCCCTAGACATGAGATTTGTCTTAAATGGATAAGGACTGATCATCCTGGAACTGGATCGGGATTGCATCGTCCCTAGACATGAGATTTGTCTTAAATGGATAAGGACTGATCATCCTGGAACTGGATCGGGATTGCATCGTCCCTAGACATGAGATTTGTCTTAAATGGATAAGGACTGATCATCCTGGAACTGGATCGGGATTGCATCATCCCTAGACATGAGATTTGTCTTAAATGGATAAGGACTGATCATCCTGGAACTGGATCGAGATTGCATCATCCCTAGACATGAGATTTGTCTTAAATGGATCAGGACTGATCATCTTGTAACTGGATCGGGATTGCATCGTCCCTAGACATGAGATTTGTCTTAAATTGATAAGGACTGATCATCCTGGAACTGGATCGGGATTGCATCGTCCCTAGACATGAGACTTGTCTTAAATTGATAAGGATTGATCATCCTGGACCTTGATTTGGATTGTATCATGCATGGACCTATGTCCTAAAGAGAGCGGGATTGATCATCTTGTAATATGATCATGTGTGTTGCAGGATATGCTGCTATGTATTAGTGAGAATACATGCTTTTGATAATAGATGTATTAGTGAGAATACATGCTATAGATGATAGATGTATTAGTGAGAATACATGCTTTTGATAATAGATGTATTAGTGAGAATACATGTTATAGATGATAGATGTATTAGTGAGAATACATGCTTTTGATGATAGATGTATTAGTAAGAATACATGTTTTGATGATAGATGTATTGGTGTGGATACTAATATAGATGATCCAGATGCTGTAGATCGTGATGATCTAGATGCTATAGATCGAGATGATCCAGATGCTATAGATCGAGATGATCCAGATACTGTAGATCGAGATGATCCAGATGCTGTAGATCGTGATGATCCAGATGTTGTAGATCGAGATGATCCAGATGCTGTAGATCGAGATGATCCAGATGCTGTAGATCGAGATGATCTAGATGTTGTAGATCGTTATGATCCAGATGCTATAGACCGTGATGATCCAGATGTTGTAGTTCGTGATGAACTGGATGCTGTAGATCGAGATGATGTGACGATACTGATCGTGTTGATCTAGATGACGATGTTGATCGTGTGATGACAATGCTGATGATCGTGTGATGACGATGCTAATGATCGTGAGGATTCAGATGTTGATGTTGCTGTATATGTTTGAGTGCTACAGAAGATAAAGACTTAGTACTGAAGATGTTGATGTTCTAGTATTGAAGATGTTTCAGTAACTGGTTAAGTTACTGATGATGTTGAGAAAGCTTCCAATGATTTATAGATGTATCATGTATGATGTTGATGACTCCTTGCTCATGCAGATGCTGTTATAATATCCTTCTCGTTAAGGGGGAGTGTTGAGATATTGTAACTTCAAAGAATATTATATTTGTACTTTATTATTCCGGAGATGATTCATTCCTCCGTGAAGATCCTATTGTATATCCGGAGATGTTTATTCCTCCATTGGAATGTGGTAACTTGGGTTATTAGACTTCCCTAGTGGGGGTTAGCCCTGTATGTGTTATGTGGGTCAAAGGGTTATTAGGCCACCCTAGAGGGGTTGGCCCAGTCAATTGTAGTGGGGTATTTAACCCATTGGTTAAATACGAGCCTACATGTCTTGTGTCAAAGATAAGTCAAAGTAGTGTATAAATAGAGGAGGTGTATTCCTCATTTTACACACACACTCACTCACTTGAGAGTGGCGCACTTGTGGAGGAGAGGTCTGCTATGGAGAAGGAGGAGCTTATGCTCAGGGTTACATCTTTGTATATTGCTGGTCATCTATATTGAGGAAGCTTTACTAGGTTTTCTACCCCATGAGGGTTTCCCAGGATAAATGTATGTCTCTTGTGTTTATGCTGTGCTTGTTGTTTCTTCAGTGATCCTGTATATGCTATTATTGTGAAATGGAATGTAATGCTGCTATTTTCTGTCTTAGCATATTAAATCTTAACATAAACAGGTTGATATTTGCAGTTTGTGCAAGTTGGAGATTGCATTAGAGATGGTTGTCCCTCTTAGGTCAGATCCTAATATTGTAATGAATGAATTATAAAATAACATCTTTCGTGGGTTCCTCTTGTTTGGGTTCCACATTAAATCTCTTATGCATTGTGTATGATCTTATGTGTCGACGATGATGTTTGATAATGTACTATGATTAATGATGTGATTGGTTTATGGTTAATGTTACATGATTTGTTTATGTTAAAAATGTGAAAACTGCTAAATATTGATTCACCCCCTATCTGAGTATTTATGAATATTCCAATAATTGGTATCAGAGAAGATTCCTTCATAATAGTCTAACGGATGGAAGGAAGATCTCAAGAGAACACATGGATGAATATGAAAATATTTTCTCTCCCATTGCAGCTCTATTAATTGAGTGTTGGAGCATAATGATGAGATTATATTTATAGGAACAAGGTTGTGTCATCTAGGAATCTGTTTTGAATTGCTGCATTGCCCCAAAAGGACCACCAAAAACTACATCCAAGGAGCTAAGAAAGAACAATAAAATGTAAATGGATACCATCTTGGATGTACTATATTATATTGTGAAATTCAAAATAGAACAATGCACATAAGCTAAACATATATGGGACTTACTACAAGAAAATTACATAAAGGAAACAATGCAGGAATATGCAAAAGATCAAAAGGAAGATACATGAAAGGAAGAAGCAACATCAAAGAAGATGGAAGACAACCTAAATGAAAATGATACTAATGAATCAAATGAAGAAAAGGTAAATGAATTCAAATCTAATAAGTATTCTTGTTGTGATAAATCAAACCCTTGTGGCGTTATATGTGCCTATGCAAATAAAATATTTTTTGACAAACATGAAGACAATCAAAAGGAAAGGTGATCAGATATAGAAAATTAAGAACATTATGAAGCATATGATGAAGTTATTGAGAGAAAAATTAATTCCTTAGAAGAAGAAGAGAATGATGAAGTAGAAGTTGTGGTAGACCTTGAAGGGGAATTGAATAGTTCTCTATATTATTTGGATAATGCAAGGAAGAAGAACAAGATAGTAATGAAACAACTATAGAGGTATACATAAAAGAATACATTACTAGAAGAAAAGCTAACGGAGACTTAAAAGTGTATCACTTTTTTAGAAGCACAAGTATAGGAGGCTAATAAGATTGAAGAAATATTGAAGGATAAACTTGAAGAGAACTTATACCCAACTAAGCGCAAATCTACAAAATATTATGATTCAGAAAGAAGAGGGAAGAATATTTGAAGAAAGGTTGAAAAGGAAACTAGAAGAAATACACAAGAACCATGAAGAAGATGAAAAGACCATTGTTAGTCTCAGAAGTCAAATAAAAGAGCACAAGAAGATTGGAAAAGATCTAACAAGCCAACTTCAATATTTAAAAAAAGAGTTGTATAAAAAACAAGAAGAACTTTATGAAGAGACTATTACTAGTCTAAGGGTTCAAGTGAAATAGATAAAGAAAAGTGAAGATGTCATAACTGACCAAATCAAGAGGAAGGAAGAGATGTGCCAACAAAGGGATTTAAACATTGTTTCTCTAAAACAAGAGTTGGACAAGATGAAGATAAAATCAAAATTTGAAAAGAAAACTATGAGCCTAGATGACAATGCCAAGGATAATTTTAGGGGCGAAATTTAGCCCATGGGCTATTTTTCCATAAAATGATTTGCCAATTTGCATTTTTTGAAGCTCCATTTCGGCCAATTTTGATGGGGTAAAAAATTTTCACTCTAAAAATCGCTAAATTATTATATAAAATATATAAAATCCTTAGAAATTGAAATAATTTTAGAAAAATATCGCCAAATATTTTATAGTTGACTTTTTAAGAATTGGTAAGATTATTCAAGGTTTATACACTTTTAAATAAGTATAGGTCCTTAAAATTATCCCTGGATGAAATCCTGATTTTCCAAAGATATCCTCTTGACAAAACTTGTTTGGGTTATGAAGAACAAATAAACATTGAAGACAAAGAAAAATCCAAGCTCCCAGAAAAGAAAATTGAAGAGAAAGTTAGTAGTTATGTAGGTAACATTAGAAGCTCCCATCAAAGCATAGGAACTACAAGAAGGAAGACCATAATCATGAATTCAAAAGGACTACATGGGAACATGTCACAACTATGGGCACATTTCAAGGCTTTGCAAAAATAAATCAGAATAAATGAGAAAGATAGTGTCCTAATCAACAAAGGGAAGAATTCCAACAAGGTCTAGAAGAAGAAATCAAAAGAACATAAGGAAGAATTATTTCTATTGGTCCTATATACAGATGATGAAGCTTGAAGGCTCAAAGAAGAAAAAAAAAATAGATGTCTTGTCTTGAAGTTGGTAAACCTGATGAATGAAATCAGAAATTGTTCCATGGTTGAAAACAAAAACGAATTGGTGTTGCATGCTAAAGATGTGAGGGAAAAACAAGAAGAACGGGTCAATGGAAAATTCTCGAAGGACATACTCACAACATTTGTAGATTTGATTAGTAATGATAAACTAACAAGTTAAAAGGAAGGTTTTAGGATTACAAGTGATGTTCCTATAGCAGAACAACATTATACATTGTTCTTAACAATTTTGCATGAAGGCTCTTAGTATCACACATAATTTTGAGGGGGAGTCTAAGTAGTAGGAAAGGAAGAGCAAAAAAAGGGTATTAAATTAAGGATTGTATAGAGAAGAAGATAGTGAATTGGTAAATCACACAGAAACAAAAGGGAGGTACTTTAGAAAGGCTTAAGAAATATCCAAATCTAAGGGGGAGTTAGCATAGTCAAAGGGGGATCATTGTTAGCAAGGAAGGATATTTTTAGAAGTCATTCATAGTCAAGTAAATTTATCCTTTGTAATGGAGAGAGAATGATTAGAAAAACATTGTCACAAAAAGAATCATATTGACAGGGGGAGCCAACATAATCCCATGGGGATAAGGTTAACAAATGTTCTTCATCCCTTTGTCATTAATGTCAAAGGGGGAGAGAGAGTTGAAGTTATTTCCATCAATGAAAATCGAGGATATTTTTTATTAAAGTTGTCATTGATGGCATCAGGGTCAAGAGATCTGTGTCATGATATTATTATATTGTTGAGTGATGTTGTCATTGATGTCAATGTGGTAATTGGTACCGATGATGTGGCAATGGAAATAATGATGTGCGATGAAAACGTTGTGGGGTTAGACCATATTTCTTATAAAAGAACATAACAAAAGAAAAAATACAACACACAAGTAGGTGGAAAGGAATTGTGGCCTTCTATTAATTTAGGAAATCAAATACAATATTTTTTACAATGTAGAGGCGATGCTCTGTTTCAGTCATTTTTTCAGTTGATTGTTCTTAGTTATTCATTCATACATGTAGTGAGTTTTCTCAAGGGCACAACAACCACCCTTCTCTTTTCACGAACTGGTATTTATAGGTGTTTCCCGAACTCAAACTCCCATTCAATCCTTCTTCTAGAAGCCTCTCTATTCTTCCTAATGTATCTCACCTGCATTCAATGCTCATATCCCCTCTTTAGCACATCCTAACATTTGGCCTTCTTTAACAACTACCATAAATATGCAATAACTCTTCCAACTACTTCTCCAACATGCGCTATTCTATTCAGGTTGGCTCATGGACACCTTCCTATCATAGTCAGCTCAAACTTGACTTCCTATAGATTTTGGGTCGGTATTCTTTCAACCCTTGATACTTCATCCTTTGGCACACTTCCTACTATACTTTGTATCCATTGGTCAACTCCCATCGCTATTTGACATTCTTCCCCTACCAAACAATATTCTGACTGATCACTAGCCTCGACCACAACTGGTTGGTACATTCACAACTACCTCTCATCAAATATTCATTTGATGCTCATGTAGGGGTCATCTACCATCCTCCAAAAGACTTCAATTATTCTATTTTCAACTAATCACTTTCAGAACTAATGCCCCTACACCAATCTTTCCAGGTTGGAAAGAACTACACCCATGGTTCTTCAATTCCTCGAGCATCTTCTCTGAAATTCACGTCACTTCTTCCAATTATTTGTTCTTCCATAAGACCAAGTATTCTTTCCTCTTCTGAATTCTCATTCTTCCAACTTCATGCTCGTAAAATACTTCAATAGATTCCTCTGTTGGCTATTCCAGTACTTGTTCTTACCACTTGGTAGTCGGTTCACTTCCACTGGCCGACCCCTTTTCATACTTGTATAATTTAGTGACATTGAATGTCGGTGAAATATCCAACTCCTATGGTAGCTCGAAAAAGTAAGCATTATAAAAACATTTCTTTAAAATATTGAAAGGTCCAATCCTCTTTAGCTTCAACTTGTTATACGTTCCTTGTGGGAACTTCTCCTTCCTTATATGTGCGTAGACTAAGTTTCCTTCTATAAAAGATTACAATCATCTCTTCAAGTCAACTATTAAATTATAAGCAACGTTTCTCTTCTCCAGTTGTCACCTCACCTTACCATGCACTTCCTTCATATGGTCAACAAAGGACTATGCATGTTTGCTCTATTGCATTATTGTCAACAACTTCATTAAGTTGGCTACTCTATGTAGAATTTTCCCTTGCATAATATCGAATGGACCCATCCTAGTCAATCTATTTATATATTTTTTGTATGCAAACTCTTCTTGTGCTAACACATTCTCCAACTACTTTGGTCAGTCAGTGGTCAAGCATCTTAGAAAATTTCCCAAACTCCTATTCACAACTTCAAATTTCTTATCTTTCTACGAATGGCATGAAGAAATGAACTCCAAATTTGTGTCAAGATTCTTCCATAGGGTTCTCTAGAAGTAACCCATAAAATTAGTATGTCTATTTGATGTGATACTCTTCGTCAGTCCATCCAATCTCATCTTTGAAAAAAATAACAACAACCCTAGTGGCAACACTTTTCTTCTTACAAGGAATGAAGTGAACCATTTTCAAAAATATGTTGAATACCACAAATATGAGTCGTTACCTTGTTTTGTCTTCAACAATCCTTGCACAAAATCAATGAAAATATCTTTCCATGGAACAATATACATTGGAAATGGTGCATATAGTCTTGTATTCTGACTCCTTCCCTTGGCGTGCTAGCATATCCTACACCATCAAACCCATTTCTTCTCATTGGTTTCCAATCCTAGCCAGTAATACTTGGTCGAGTCCTCCATTATGTAACTCCCTTATTAAATTTTCCTGACTAGATCCTATTGGGATACACAACTGATGGAAAATGATGGCCTTTGAATAGGTATCCTTCCTTAATAAAATAATCCAACTAGGGATTTTTACCAATACTCCATGGATCCTTCGATGCATTCCCTGCCTCATAAAAATATTCATTGGCCTCATATTTAGTTTTTATCGACTCTAACCTCGTCAACTGAACTGTCATCATTACCAACAATGAAAACCTTCGACTCAATGCATTAGAGACTTTGTTAATCTTCCTTGTATTATGCTTTAACACAAAAGTGTCACTTTATAAGAATTCGACCCATTTCATATGTCTCTATTTCAACTTGTTCTGAGTATTTAGATACTATGGAGCGAGATAATCGTTGAACAACACAAACACCTTAGACAATAGGTAGTGTCCCCATGTCTTCCATTCCTATACAATTACATAAAACTCCTAGTTGTATACCAAGTAATTCTACTTAGCACCATCAAAATTTTCACTAAAGAATGCAATTGGTTGGCCTTCCTAGCTCAACACTACTTGAATCACCAATCCACTTATGTCACAGTCACCTTGAAATAATTCATCAAAATATGGTAGAGCTAAAACCTGTCTCTCAATCACCTTCTACCTCATCTTCTCAAATGCTCATTAGGCAACTTCCATCCACTTAAACTCACCCTTATTCATGCACATCGTCAATGGTGCACATATCTGACTAAAATCTATGATGAAATTACTATAGAAACTAAAAATACAATGAAAACTTCTTACCATCATGGCACTCATCGTCTCAAGACACTCCAAAATAACTTTGTTCTTCTCCAAGTCCATCTTCATTCCCTGTCTAGAGATTATGAGTCCCATATATACCAAATTCTCTCTCATGAAGGAACATTTATGTAGGTTTACTAGCAACCTTTCTTGACTTAGCTTCTGCAGTACTTGTCTTCGATGAGCCAAGTGTTTGACCTTAGTCTTACTAAAAATAAAAATGTTCTTGAGGTAGACAATGACAAACTTCCGCAATAATGGCTTCAAAACCACATTCATCAGTCTCATGAATCTACCTGGTGCACTGGTTAGTCCAAATGGCACACTACTATAAAAATGGGAAATAAGTGACCAAGCAACCAAAAATGTTGGTCACTGTAGAATGCTCAAATTCAGTACATATTCAAGCACAGCATAAGAATACACACATATAAACCATCAAAAAGATCACAATATGGACAAAATGTTCAGTCGTCTTGTTCATTCATTGTGGTAGTATTTATACAATAAGTGGAGAGGTTGGAGCAGTTACACCTACTCCAACGGCTGATTTGTTGAGTATACATTAATACAAGATGATGACAAACGATGGCTAAATGGCCCCCTCAACATCTCCCCCACTAACAAAACACTTCTTCATCCTGAAGAAGACATGCAGAAATAACCATGAGTCGAGATTTATTTATCCTTCGTCAGCAATTTTGGTAGTGTTCAATCGAGCCTCACCCTTTCACCTTCCTACCGGCATTCATCTCCATCGGTCTAGAAACTACAAGGGTTTCCATGCTCTACCATCTCACCAACTACCTTGAAAATTTTGAAATCGCACTGAAGAGATGATTCTATATTTCAGCACCAGGGGCTCAATCAATTCAGGTGTTCTTTGTGGCATCATCATGTGATCATTAAGTTTTTTCTTGTGTGTTTTAAGATGGATTCTGCTTGAATATGTTCTTCGTAGACTTCATCTATCGTGAGGATTCTTGCAAGTTTGTAAGTGGTTTTGTTGCTTCTTATGGTTGATACCGAGTGATATTGGTCGTGGCCAACTAACTTGACTTGAATCAACTTGTGAGGAACCTGCAACAATTAATTAATGAAAATACACGAGATAGAAGTAATAACAAAACTTAGAATCACTTTATTGATCGCAGGACACTTCGAGGGAGCAACCTCCTTTGAGAAAGCTCAATACAAATAACTTCCTGGTACCTTCATTGGCCTCAAAAAACACTTATATACTAAGTCTATGCCCAATACTATGGGTCGCTACTATGGGATGACTTACAAAGCATATGCGTCCAATACTATGGTTCAATACCATGGGCTAATACAAACTATGGATCAACAAATACTACAGGATGACTTACAAAGCATATGCGTCCAACAACAATATACTAGCAAAGTAAAGACAAGGGTTGACATGGGTACCTAACATCCCCTCTCCATTAGAAAAAGCTTTGTCCTCAAAGCTTTAGATGTGGAAATTGATGCAGAATCTGAAGGAGTGGTTCCCCTGTAGCATCCTCGAGTTGCATTCCGGGCTGCTGATGCCTTTTGAGTTTCAAGGAGGATTGCTTGGAAGGCTATAGACGAAGAAGAACGATATCAACTACATGAAAAGTGCGCTCAAAATAGTGCTGATCAGCTTGTTGTTTCAGTTGAATTCTTTCCATGTGAAGATTGTCCTGTAGAAAGAGAAGAATCTGATCGCGATTTCAAAGAACTGAGTCAATTTCCTGAACTGGGGAGCTGCTGATGGTGTATGGAAGAAGAACTGGCGGTGCCTATCCATAGACTGCTTCATATGGTGTCCTTTTAGATGTGGTATTGCACCACCGGAGCGCTTCTAGGAAATCCATAGAAATAGTTTTCCAAACCTATGTAGGGATGGGCAAGGGCTCGAGCAGTCCCGAAAGAAGTGTCGTTTCACCCTTGTTGACTTGGAAAGTATCACAGTCAACCACCATCTGTTGAATTGTCATTTTCAGTCCCTGCCAAAAGAAGTTACATTGTTCCTAGTCATACGTTTTGAGGAACCCAGAGTGCCATGTCAATGGAGAAGCATGGAGTTCATAGAAGATATAGCCCTGTTGAATAGATTGCAAGCAATTTGGAACAATCAGAGAAATATTTGTAAGAGAAACTGGGTCATCAAATGTGCAAGAAGGAGAATCTGCCACCACATTGTCCTTACCCTTCTTGTAAGTGATCACATAGGCATAACCCATGAGTTGGATAACCCATTTCAGGTGTGCTGGGGAGGAGACCCATTGTTCTAGGAAATTTTCCAGACTCTGGAGATCAGTCTTGATGCAGAAATAATTCCCTAATAGGTATGACTGCCACTTCTGTACTGCATGCAAAATAGCCATCATTTCCTGCTGAGATGTAAATGCAGCTAAATTCTTACCGGGAAGGTCTCTTGAAGGTGGCAAGCCCACTGTTTCAGCAAAGACACCTGCAGATCTATCCAAGGAAGTAGTGGAGACCGGTGATGGGTGCATCTAAATGGAATGGAGCTGAGCGATGACACCATGTGAATTCTTCTTAAGGATCTTTTCCATGCGATGTGAATTGATGATGCGGAGAGACCCTAGTTTTAAGACCGTAAATTTGTGTTGTTTCCCATTGACTGAAAACAGCATCCAAAGTTCAGCAAAATCCCATAAGATGGGGACAAGAGTGCATAACCATTGAATACCCAAAACCACATCACATCTGCCTAAGGACAAGAATAGCATGTCAGAGCGTAGGTTATAATATTCCAAAGAGATACACACATTGTGACACTTCCCCTTGCAAGGTAAGGTGCTTCCATTGGCAACCATGACTTCAAAGTTGGAGCAAGGATGGAAAAAAAAATCAGCCTGTTTGGTGATCTGAGGGTCAATGAAGTTAAGAGTGCTACTAGAATCAATGAGTATTGTAAGAGGAAGCTTCTTGAAGTAACCCTTGACCCGCATTGTTTGGGGGCTGGTGATTCTGGCTAAAGCATGGAGAGATATCTCTGGGTGGTCTTCCTGAGACAGAAGGTCAATAGGAGGATCCTCAATGTCTACCTAATCATCCATTGTATCTAGACATTCTTCACCAATTTCAAAGGCAGGCAGAGAATCCACATCCAAGAGATATAGCTTTTGCTAAACACATCTATGTCCCCGAGTGAATTTATCATCACAATTACAACAAAGCCCTTTTTCTCTATGTGCCTGCATCTCTGTTTCAGACAAATGCTTGATAGGAGTTGGTCGAGGAGCTAGTGGGATGGGGGGTCATTGAGAACCCATATTTTGGAAGGGAACAAAAGTGGGTTTGGAGCGTTGTTGGGATGCAATCTTGTCTTCTGCCAACTTAGCCAACCCCAGGGCTTCCATAATTGTGTTGGGACATAAAATTTTAACCTTTGAGAGGATTTCATCCTTAATACCACTGATAAAACAACTCGTGTAGAATTCATTAGACAATCCTTATGTGTGATTGGATAGTTTCTCAAATTTTGTCTGATACTCTCTCCCAGTGCCAATTTGGTGAAGTTTAGTGAGGGCTCTTGTGAAGTCATCAAAAGCACTAGGACCAAATCATTGCAAAAGGAGTTGGAAAAAAAAAGGCCATTTTGGCTCTTCATGAGCCTTGATGTACCAATGGTACCATTTAAGAGCTTCCTGTTCCAAATGAAAGGATGCAAGTGGAAATTTGTTGACATCAAAAGTATTATGCAGGCTGAAATACTGCTCTGCACGATAGATCCATCCAGTCGGATCAGTACTATTGAAGTGAGAAAAATCAAGCATCGGACCGGATAAATTGCTCGAAGAAGAAAACCCATTTCCTGATGAAGACTTAGACTGTAATTTGTTGTTCATGGTTGAATGCTCAAGATGGAGGCCGAGAAATATTTCATCCAGATCCTAGAGTTTGGTTTGGATGGCTGCAAGTGCTTCCTCCATGGCTTTTGCTCCTACGCGGGTGACAACCATAACCAGGAGTTTTTTTTTTTTGAATGGGTAGAAAAACACAAATAGAAGCTGATTTAGTAAAGGAAAATTTGGATTTGGGAAAAAATCTGATGGGTAATTGGGGTTGGACTAGGTTTTGGACACTTTCGAATGGACAAGGAAGCAAAAAATGAGGATTTCAGAAGCAGGGTGAAAGAATGGGAAAATTTGTCAAAGAGGAACAAAGTAGCAGAAATAGGGAATGAACACGGTGGCATAATTTGAAGGCGATTGGGTAAAAATTAAAGAAGTTATGGAAAAACCTAAAAATAGACAAATGTGAGATTTATGGCTTTGGCAAGTGGAATTTGGGATAGGATCCTTAGGAATGAAAGATGGAGAATGAAATTACAGGGGTGTAAGGGAAGTTTCAAGGGAAACAGAGTGAAAATAAGGGATATATGGAGAAAAAACAGAATGGATCTGAAATGGCTTTCATAATGGATCTGAAATGGCCAGATCTGAAACGGATCAGAATGGATCAAAAATGGTTGGACCTGAAATGACTTTCAGAATAGATTTGAAATGGATGGATCTGGAACGGCTTTCAGAATGGATCTGAAAGGACTGGATCTGAAAAGACTCAGAATGGATCTGAAATGACACGGAAGTGATCGGCAATAGTTTAGCTGAAAATAGATATGGACCCCAGGTATGCTCGAATTCCTAATAGTTCAGGGGTTTCAGTCAGCCACCAATGCTTGCGTATTGGGGAAGTACCCCTCACTACACGGCTTAGTAAAACTGATAACTGCTTTTCCACAAATGACAGCTCTTGGTTTACCTCACGCGTGGGAACTAGTCAATCAGGTAGGGGTCGTTGCCCTTTTCGCTGGAAGGTCCTATGAATGGGGCAACTACTTAAGGGTTCTTGTGGTACTCCTCACAATGAATTTTAGGGATTATTCCCAAGTACTTCCCATAGTTAAGTGGATAGGGATTATTCCCAGATCCGAACCTGTGACAGATGTGAAAAAAAATGGCCGAAATTCCACCCAACGAGCCCAAGAAAGTGCTCTGATACAAGATGTGAGGAACTTGCAACAATTAATTAATGAAACTACACGAGATAGCAGTAATAACAGAACTCAAAATCACTTTATTGATCGCAGGCCACTTTGAGGGGGCAACCTCCTTTGAGCAAGCTTAATACAAATAACTTCTCGATACCTTCATTGGCCTCAACACACACTTATATACCAATTCTATGCCCAATACTATGGGTCAATACCATGGGACATATAATAGTACGGGATGACTTAAAAAGCATATGCGTCCAATACTATGGGTCAATACCATGGGATAATACAAACTATGGATCAACAGATACTACGGGACGACTTACAAAGCATATGCGTCCAACAACAATATACTAACAAAATAAAGAGAAGGGTTGACACAGGTTCCTAACACGACTCTGTTACAACGTAATTTTCCACCTTGTGAGAATCAACATTCTTTGGCCCGTAGGATCCATTTCACTGACTCAGATCCACTTTATATCCTTCAGACATACTATTTCCTCATTTTTCTTCTTACCCACTTGCTGCATCATTATAGCAGGCGTACTCGTGAGTTGCATCACTATAGCCCACGGGTAGCATGTAAAATGGTAAAAATCACTAGTTTATTACTTTTTACTCTGAAAAAGTGGTTATTGGGTGACCTTTGACCCTCCATCTTCCCAATAAATGCCTAGATGTGTCATTTCACTCACCTTTGGGAGGACTATATATTGAGCACATATGGCTTATGGATGGGAGGAGAAAGAAGAGAAAGAGAACTCTAATGGATTTTTTGCCTTATCTTGAGTCTACACTCATTGATCCTTGTAGTTGTGAATCCTTTATGTTCACCTTCCAAACTCCTACCATCGTTTGAGTTTTCCATTCATGTAGGATTGAAGTGGTGGAGGCACAAGTGGATTGATCCAGATCTCGGTTCATATTGGTTGCCAGCAAGAGGTCGTATCACATTGTACTTCTTCTTGTTTATTAATAGAAATACTCATATTCTCATCCATTAATGTTGTGAATGTTATTTATTCTACATTGGGTTGCATTTACTTATAATATCATGGACCATTGCTATTGATGATGTTAATGTCGTTTATATATTATATGTACTTTTTGTATATTGGTTGTCAAGACTAATTTGCAGGTTCAAGTGCACGGATTGAAAGCTCCAAAGGGGATATACATCAAACGTTTGGATCGAGGTTGGTTACATTATCCATTATCTTAGCATTGTCATTTATAATAGCATAGTTCTGAGAATTGAGTTAATATTTATGGTAGTCAGCTGTCTGTAGTGGTCCCCCAAGCCATAGTGAGTTTTTTCCAATATAGAAATGGCGACTCCGTTGGGGAAAACATCCATGTTTGGGGATTTTTTAGCATTAGTCCTTAATTAGAGTTGCTGTTTGTCGAAGCTCTGTGTCACTGATTGGCCGTTAAGATACACTATAGAAAACTTACTTTTTATGAGCCATTGGACTCTTTATTTTCCCATTTTCCTTTCCTCACCCGCGGGTTAGCTTAGCTCTGCCCGCGTATACCCACCTCTGTTTACTCTACTGCTCATGGGTACCCGTAGGATTTCCTTCGACAGTAGTGTACAACTCCAGATTTGGTTGATTTATGAATTTTGGTTGTTGCTAGGTTGGATTTGGATGATCCTAAATTTTTGTTGGCCTGTTTTTTTACTGTTCCATGCCTTGGTTATGACCAGGACTCTTCTTTTCTCTTGGTTGAGCCTTGTTAGTTTTTTACCCATCTTTGGATTTAGCCTTGTTGGTTTTTTCCTTTTGAGCTCATTCCTGTGGCTGGGTCTTACTGTTTGGGATCTACTGAGTTGTCTTAGTGATCTTCTCGGCACTTCACTGACTAAATAGTAGGATTTTGTTTGCATTTTTCATTTCTTTATATTGAAAAATACAAAAAAAATACATATAGTTTTGCATTTTTCTTTTGTTTAGAAGAGAAAATACAAAAACAAAATTTACTTTCATGTACTGCATGTTGCATTGAGTACTTGCCGCTTTCATTTAGGTTCTACCTGTGCATCGAAAATATAAAAGGATTGCATTTTTATTTCGAAATCGTTGGGTTGATTTTGCATGTTAGTGACATTGTTTTATTGGATAGATGAGTCTAGGATTGGATGATTTTGCATACTATTGAGTCATACACATCACTAGTTTCATGACCATTTCCTTTGTGTAACCACAACCATTAAAATTAACACTTAATCTTAAAATTGATTAGACCGATTTTATTTATAGGGTACACCAACTAGCATAGGTTTAGAGTCTTGGAATAGATCATTGTGAGTTAACAATCCAAGACTACTAGATGAAACATTAGGTGTTTGACCAAGGAGTGTAGGACTCCATGGTATATATCAATGTTCTCAGGAAGCTCTACTCAAACCAGAGTTAAGGACGAGGTCACGGGAGGTTGGTTGAAGGGATATCCCTCTGATACTAGCTGAACGAGGGAGATATTTCTAGGGTTTGTTCGTATCTGGGGGTACCGGAGATTCATCCTCTTGTGCTTCGGGCTTAGCTACCCTACCCATATGACATATCCCACCTGCGATTGTCCCCCTGAGCATTGGTGATATTGCAGTAAGCATAGTTTCCTTACCCAGGTATCGCATAGGGTACTTGCAGTGGTTATGCTGTTTGTGTCCTGAGTCAGATAGGGATTGGATAGCACAGTTGTGTTTGTACAGTGGACTTGACCCTGTGCATGCAGTGAATCCTGGGTGTCTCTATAAATGATTCTATTACCTTCGAATATATTTTGGGGGTCTCAAGCCTCTCCTAGGCGAGACATATCGGCTCTAGTGTCGGGAGCTCATTTAGCCACTCTGTTTGTCTGCTCTTGGTTGTAGTTTCTCTAGGTGTGTGCTTTTTATTTACTGTTTTTTATCGATAGTTGTCCGTAGGAGATGTTATGATTCAATATTATCTCCAGAGATATCATGGCATGGATTCCTACTCTCCGCTAATCCCGTCGGTTAGTTGGTTTAAAACCAGCCGAATTTTCACGTAGTGTTGCTCGGGGACACCGATAGGCTCCCTTTGAGTCTTCAAATTCTTACGAGACATACGTAGTCGACATTATGATGGCTGCACATTCTGAGACGGAGGAAATCCCCACGATTCCATCCGGTGGAGTCGAACACACTTCAGACACCCCCACACCTTGAGAGGCCTGGGGGGGTGATCCACCTCAAACTCAACCTGGTTCGATTTGACCAAATCCACTGGAGGATGATCCATTCAATCCTTCCAATCCGGATAATTATCTTTATGGGATTCCAACCTTACCTAAAGAGGAAGATCCTGCTATCATGTTAACCCATTCTCATATAGTATACCCGGTTTCAGCACAATTGATCCTCCCACTGCTTTTGGTAGTCAGGCTGGCACTAGTCATGGTGTTAGCAACACTGCACCCACTGGGGGCAATACCCTCGCCGGGGGAACCACATTGTCCACTCACGCAGATAATATGGGGACTGGTCACAATCCTCCTAACCATGCTAATGTTGGAAGAAGACCACCTCCTAGGACTACCCAACCCAATAGGAACACTATTCAAAACACGACTCACCATCCACCACCTAACACACATATCGCTACCTGTCAACCCAGGATCACTTTCGCAAATGATAATGATCCTCCTAACCATGGGGGTGGACATCCACCACCGCTACTAGTAATACTAATGTAGGAGGTGGGAATATATCTTATCCATATGGTCGTAACGCCACCATTCCTGCTACTAGTACCACCAATGCAGGGGTTGGGAATACTTCTCATGCTTTGGGTCACCACACGAATACACATGCTAATCCTAATGCTGGGGGTGGGAACATACCTTACCATTATGGTCATTACAACTCGGTTCCCACTACGAATAGTACATATATGCCCCATACTTATGGTTGCAACCCTTACTACAACACAGTCAGTGTTGGCCACCCATTCAACCCACCTCAATATCGTGCCCAAAACACACATATGCCTGCTTACTCTCATATGGGATAGGTTGGGGGAGCTTATCCACCCTATGGCCATGGTCAAGATTATGGTCCGTCAGGTCCTCATTATCAGCCGTTTAATGCTCATGGTCAAGCTTTTGGTCCACCTTATAATTCGTTTCTGTTCAACCAACCTTTTATGGGAGCTTATAATTAAGCTTTCCAGCCGCAGCTCCCGTTCCTTGCACGTTTGAATCTTCCGGATATTTCAAAGCTCACGAATGATCCAGTGTGTCATGACCCTAGTTGGCCCCTAGTCCCTACCAAGATCCCTTCGGACATTCCTAAGTTTGAGGGGAAAGGTGGTGAGGATCCGGGTGATCATGTCACAACGTTTCACCTTTGGTGCTCCTCCAACTCATTGAATCACGATTCCGTTAGATTACGACTATTTCAACGCACCCTCACAGGGGCAGCTGGGAAGTGGTATGTGGAGTTTCCTGGGAATACCTATAGGGATTCAACGAGATTGCTTTGGTTTTCTTGGACAATTTCCAGTTGCCAGTTCGTTATGACACTGGTACTGAACTATTGTCTACCTTCCGTCAGAATAAGGCCACACATATTTCTGACCACGTTCAAGAGTGGCGCTAATGGAAGAGATTAGTGAAAGCCAACATTCCTCCAGAGTTTCTATTGGAATGGTTCCTCAAGTCTCTACTCCCATACATTGCTAAGGATGTTTCAATGTCCGACATTGTGACTGAGGAAAAAGTCATCTTGAAAGTCCAGCAGTTAGACCTACTATACTCTCAGTCTGGAATTTTATGTGACATTATTCCTGACACACCGAGAACACGACATGAGCCTACGTCAATTCCTGGACCACATGTCGATGGAATCATGGGATCCGCAAGCACTCTCCCTATAGAGTTGGTAGCTAATCAAATGCAAAATTTGTCACTAAACCAGTCTACTCCCGGACAGGTTCACACCTTGTCCACTTCCACGTCGTCATTTGATGTACACAATATGCAATCAACGAAGCCATCAGGTAACCAGCAACCTAGTGGTAAGAAAAAGGGGAGAAACAATCGTAGGGGTGGAAAGAGTGGAAGTAACAATAATAGCAATCGCAATACCCGTTGTAAAGAGAATGCCGACCCTCCTCGGGGAGGCGAAAATGCTGGTGAGGATCGTAAACCTAGGCGTAAGGTGAAATTCCCTTGCAAGCTCTGTGGGGAAGATCATCTTACTCACTTATGTCCTCGAATTGAAGAAGCATCGAAGCATTTGGCACAGATCCCAACTATGTTAAAGGATCCCCTTCCTCATCATCAAAACATGGCTTCGCATGCTCCCACCACTGGTTATGGACCTACTAAAATGGAAATGCCATCTTCCAATACTAGTGGTTCTGGATGTGTGAATATGGTTCAATCGGAGGTTAGTGTTGCTACTCGTCAACATGATTATGGTGCACCACAACCTAATATGGGGAGTGAGCCTCCCCCTCCTCCTGAAAATTCCTTGCATATCGAGAAGCCCTTTAATATGCCATGGATACTGAAAGGTGTTCTCAAGCACTGTATGCATAATCCTAATGCTCGAGCCACCCAAAACTACTCCATTGTAGAAGATTTGGGCCAAACTCCATGTGCCATGTTGGCTCTTGAAGTTTTGCAGGCCTGTCCTTCTCAGAAGCATGCCCTTTTGAGTGCGTTAGGAGTTCAGGATGGGGGAAATCCCAGTGTTATCAAGTTCGATACTACTAATGTTCAACCTCGCTTACCTTACCAGGTGGCTTTTCAAATCCAGGTGGTGTGCCTTCATAGTTTTGTCAAACGTACTATGGTTGACAAAGGTGCTTCCGTGTCAATAATGGTGTTAACTTGTTGGAAAGCTCTTGGCTCTCCTCCTCTACTCACTTCTAGAACCACGCTCACTGCATTCGATGGTCGGTCATTTAAGCTGCATGGAATTATCCCTTCGCTTGTTGTCTCCTTGGGAGGTAAGTCTGTGCCTATTGAAGTCGAGGTGGTTGATGCGCCCATCGACTACAACCTGTTACTGGGTAGGAATTGGATGTACGCTATGAATGTTTTCGCATCCACTGTATTCAGAGTTATCTTCTTTCCCCATGAAGGCAAGATTGTGACCATCGATCAGCTGGATTTCGTTAACATTCCTTCCACAACATCTACGGGGTCCATAGTCCCGCAAGTTACCGATTCTCAGCCAGAAACTGGGAACATAGGTGTTGGTATGTACCCTTCATTGATGGGAACTTATAGCTTTCTTACACTTGTGAAATTCATTGGAACCATTTTCGACGATGCGTCTCCTCCTTTGCATAGTATGTCATTCCGGACTTCCTATTGTATTGATTCATGGACTTTACTGTCCACGAGTTCTATGTCTAGAGACATTACACACATTGGGATGTCTTTTCCCTTATCTATAGCTGAGCTTTCCTATGAGCATATTCAAAAAGCCACTGCAGAACTGGATCTCTCTTCTTCCTAGACAGTCGAAGAAGATCCTGTTACGCTGCCAGTTTGTGCAGCCAACTCATCTTGTTCACACAACTGCCTTGATGATACTTTTCCATCTGATGAATCTATTATGGAGGCCATGTATTGTAGTGAGAGGCCTTGGGAGGATATGCATCATCGCTCTTATTTCCTTCCCAACCTCAAGCTCGCTGAGCAAGAAGAGTTTAGGATGACTCTAGCAGAGATGGTTGGTCACCCTGTGGCTCTTTTGGAGTCGCATGATGTTTTTGCAGAGGGGAATATGGCCAATATTTTCCCAACCATGTCGATCAACATCTCTTGTACTCTCAGAAAGGTGGAGAATGTCTACATCGGTGCTGATTGCACTCCTGAGGAGATTTCTATTTATACTGAGTTGTTACAGAACTCTGGGAAGCTTTCGCCTGTTCATATGAGTAGATGCCAAGAATAGACCCCCACATTGTTGAACATGAGATTAGAACGTATCCTAATGCTAAACCGGTTCGACAATGCTTATGTACTGTGAACCCTAGGAAGGAAGCTGCTATCAAGGCAGAGGTGGAGAAACTGCTCAAAGCTTGTTACATCTACCCCATTCCCCTTACTGAATGGGTGTCAAACCCCATTCCTATGGATAAGAAGCCGGGAACGATCCGCGTATGCATCAATTTTAGATATTTTAACCGTGCATGTCCGAAAGACAACTTCCCCATGCCATTCATTGATCAAATCTTGGATGCTTGTGCAGAAAGTGAGATTCAAGCTATAATCAGATTCAAATCAAACCTGTGGAACAACATAAGACGACATTTATTTGTCCATGGGGAACATTTGAATATCGAAAAATGCCCTTCAGCCTTAAAAACGCTTGAGCTACGTTTCAATGAGCCATGACCTACGCCTTTCACAATCTTAAGAAGATTATGGAGGTTTTCTTGGATGATCTTGCTGGCCATTCTCACAAGAGAGCGGACCACCCAAAGCACCTCCGTATTATTCTTGAACGATGTATACACCACAAAATTCGATTGAATCCCAATAAATGCAGTTTCACTGTAAGGAGTGGTCGTCTTCTAGGCTTCATAGTTTCAAAAGAGGGTATTATAGTCAATCCTCTAAAATTTGAGGCAATACTTCATTTGCCTCGTCCGCGTAATTTGTTACAACTTCAGAGCCTCCAAGGGAGAGCTACTTTTCTACGTCAATTTGTAGTCAATTATGCTAATCTTACCAAAGGTTTCGTGCGCTTATTGAAGAAAATAGACCTTTTATCTGGGATGAGCGAGCCCAACAGTCTTTCGACGCCCTTAAGAGAGCTTTGGTATCGGCCCCTGTGCTTAGTCCACCAGACTTCGCACGAGATTTTATCCTTTATGTGGCCACGTCTCAAGAGACGATTGGCATGGTATTGGTTGAGGCTGATGACGCAGTCATCAAGCATGTTATCTATTACCTCAGTCAAAATCTAGTAGACATTGAACTGAGATATACACACGTGCAAAAGGTGGAACTTGCGACTGTCCATGCAGTCCAACGGTTACGACATTACATTTTGCTTAGAACAACCACAGTTGTAGCTCACATCAATCCATTTCAGTTTGTGCTATCACGACGCCTTATAGGGGGGAAGTATAATAAATGGATTGTGATCATTCAGGAGTTCGATCTTGATTTTTCTTCGGCGAAATCGGTGAAATCATTGGTGTTTGCTGAGCTTATGTCGTACCTTCTGAGACTTGATGAGGATGTCATTCATGAAGATTCCTTTGTGGATGAGCACTTATTTCTTATCTCGTCCGAGGACCCTTTGTATGGGGATGTCATTATATATCTCCAAACTTTGAAGTTTCCTCCGCATTATTCACGAGACAAGCGACAGCGTGTGAAATATCACGCTAAAGACTATACCATCATTGGTGACACTTTGTATCACCGAGGAAAGGATTCCATTCTCCATCGTTGCTTAACTCACAAAGAAGTAGAGCGAGTGCTTAATGATTGCCATGCAGGGGCGTGTGGCGGTCACTTATCCGGGCTTGCTATAGCCCAGAGTATTATGCGAGCTGGTTATTTTTGGCCTTCCATATTTAAGGACTGTGTTAATGTTGTGAAGAGATAGTGAACTTCATTGGCTACCCGCTGCAGTAATTGCACCCAGTCACCAGGAACCCCCACTCTTGGCGCTGCATGGCCTCAGGTAGTTGCGCCACCTCTATCTGTGGAACCCTGGAAACCATCTATGATAGGTTGCACCGCAAGGTCTGTAGAGTGTGCCCTGCTGTAGCATCTCCTGCCTCATCACCCCTGCCCCAATGACCATGTCTCGAGAATCCATCGGGTCTCACTGGGCCCTTGTCTACGAGCAAACAATCAACCATTAGCATATGATACTATCACCAAAAAGATTTTTTCATTCACATCTATAATAAAAAATCCATAAAAACTTATTATACACAAAAACCAAAAAAGAGTACTCACTAATGTCTCCGAACGCTGCATCTAGTGGGAGTGGCATGTCCCGATCCTATCGGAAGTCTATCCCTACATAGGGGTAGTCCTCTATGGAAATGACCTGTCGGTCCCACCAGCGGAAGAACTCCTCGGTATATGGTGATGCCAGATGGACACCACCCTGTTGTGTCAAGATATCAGCCCACCGGGTTAGGGCTGGATTGCAGAGACTATGAGGAGGAACATCCACCCTCGGACTAAGCCCCAGAACTCTCTCAAAGAAGAAGCTGCATAGGATACTTCGATATCCAAAGTTTTTTTCCTTCCCTTTTTTGCATTCTGTCAGTTGTGTCTTCATAGACACCAGTAGTGTCGTACACCAATTGAATACTATAGGCTGCATGCATTGTGATGCATAGAACATCACCGGCCTAGATGCCTGGTGTAGAGCCTTGGATCCAGTGATACGCACTAAGGTAGCCACAATGATCTTCATGCTCAGATCTACTATGGCATTGATGGGCACCTGACTTCCCACTGCTCGTGTGTTTGCGGGACAATATCGTGCTATGTAGTCATGGACGGTGATCCCACCACCCATGGTACTAGACCGAAGACTGGCCACCTCACCTCGATGAGACAAACCGGTAATAAAGTAGATTTCTTCCACTTCCATTGTGAGGATTTTTCCATTGAGACTAAAGTTCTATGCATCAACATCCCAATAATCGATCAAGCGACGGAGTAGTAGGTTTTGGGCCCTCAAACCCCCTACACTCCAGAATTTGTACAACCCAAATGCTTGCAATGCCTACTATGCTTGCACATCGTTGCACACGGCCTCATCTACTAGGTCATGCTCCGTTTCCCTCCATTCTATAACCATCCTGGAATGAGAAAAAACAAGGATTTTGGTCAAAATCTTTTGCAAAATCAACTACACGACCGTACCCACAGGCTAATTTGTATACAGGTATGGGTACCCACCGTCAACATGTGCGTTAACTGTGAGTATCATGCCCTACCAGTGACCCGCATAGTGATAACCCACGGGTAGCGCCGAAGCCATTTAGAGCTTGGCTAAACTAAAAATCCCACCGCTGAAAACTAAAATGAAAGCATTGAAATTGAAGGTCTGGATGAGACTACTAACCTGCTCCGGATGGTTCGATGAATGGATGCTTATAGCTCCCAGAATCGACAATTGAACTTCAAGGTGAAAACTAACCTCAAAACTCTAAATGGGTGAATAGTAAAAATGAATTGTAAATTGTAAATTTTTATTAGTATTTATAATTTTCGGGACCCACTTGTCTATAGTTTTTACCGTTTGATGCCGTTATGGACTAATATAACGTCTTGGAGTAGTATTTTTGACCATATCTCTTCGGCGAAAGTTGTTTCCGACCATTTCACACCTACGGTAGGTATGTTTCACACCTGGCATATAGGTTAGATGCCATTTCCACATGCATTATGCATTTGATCTTTTGACCACTTTCATACACCCTAGGTGCGACCTCGCTTCGTAACCGACACGGAACCTTCACACTGCTATAGAAGTGTCGTTATGTGGTGGTAGGGATTTTTCGAACATGGGTACCCTAGTTAGAACCCCTTTGTGCATTCTAGTGCCCATGCCATTGTTTGTCCTTAGGATTAGGAGTCCTTTGTAGTTACGCCATGACGTTGTGATGAAGACTAATACTCTACTTTGTCTTATGCTGTCCATCTCCCTTAAGGAATCCCCTCAGTTATATCATGTTATGATTGCATTGCATCATCCTACTTGCCGCTTGAGCCTTGTGCCGGCTCCCGCTTACTTAGTTGTTAGCCTGGTGCCTGAGCACTTTTCCCTGTCGATCCTTGCAGAGCTTCCATTTTCCCTTCACAATTTGATCACCTTTTGACCCTGAGGTAACATTCCCCCGAGTGTCCACATCCTGCATGCACTTCCTTGCATTGATCATAGATATGTTCCACTACTTGGGACTAGTCTGCTCACTATTTGACACTCGTTCCCTCACTTGTTGTACTATAAGCAATTTTATTCATTTTCAAGCTTTCCCCAAATATGAAAAAGACCAAAAAAATCAAATATTCCAAAAATGCTGGACGGGATTATGGTTACTACTTCTTGTTAGAATTTGTTGTGTCTCCTTTGAACAGAGCATTCATTCCACTCCATACACTATGAGTCGGGACTATAGTTGGACCCTAGGAGCTATACTTGTTTCTCAGTTTCTCCACAGATTGGTTAAGCTTCCAGTCATTATGGATCCCTTTGTGATGCCTCCTACATCACACAATTTATATTGAGTCTATGCTACCTACGTCTATCCATCTACTCATGCTCTTGTTCAAAGGAAGTCCTGAAACCAGTGTCGGCCACTCCTCAGATCTCTTGACTTTTGCATGTTGGCCATCCTTATTGAGTCAGTCTGTTTCACCTGAGATCTTTCAAATCCTTTAGCATAGCTGGTACCTCGTACTGGTTGATGGGGGATGCATTAATGCCCTCCTTCCAGCGAGTCTCATTCCGTCGACTTCAACCCATTTATTCCGGGACTTGAGGCTTAGAGTTCGGTTGAGTACCTTGACGCTTGCAATCATTAGTGGCAGGTTCTCTCGCCATCGACAGTTTTGGGAATACATCAATGTCCCCTGATCGATGGATTCATCCTAGTGTTCGACGTCAACTCATTTATTCACACTCCGATGATTTTGCTCTGTGCCTTGATGCCCATTTTCATTATTGGTGGGTCATCTCGCGTCTGTTAACGGTATACATCATTGAACGGTAATCAGACGATGTCACATCAGGTTCGACCCAACCTCCTTTATTCACTTGATGGGACTTGCACCGTCGAAGACTTGTGTAGAAGACCCCAGGGGATGGTGGCATTCAGTATGCTACTTATGACTATGACTTTACATCTGAGATATCACGTCTTAGATATCAACAGTTTGTACCTCCAGTTCGCACCAGTTATTTCCTTTTCAACAGGAGGCCATATCTTACTGTAGAGGGATCATGGCTATGATCATTTATGACATATATCCATTATGTACTGCCTATTCATGGCCATTGTATCAGATACCGACATATATTCAAAGATACTATTGTATTATGACAAGTGAGCTGCTCTCTCCACTTGCGTTTCCATCACTCCACTTCTGAGTTTTATAATGTATTTCGGCCATCATAGCATCAGTCTCTAACCTCACACATTATGGGGCATCTGTTACAACGTAATTTTTCACTTTGTGAGCATCAACATTCTTTGGCCTGTAGGATCTATTTCACTGACTTAGATCCACTTTATATCCTTCATACATACTATTTCCTCATTTTTCTTCTTACCCTCTTGCTGCATCATTATAGCAGGCGTACCCGCGAATTGCATCACTATAGCCCACGGGTAGCATGTAAAATGGTAAAAATCACTAGTTTATTACTTTTTACTCCCAAAAATCGGTTATTGGGTGACCTTTGACCCTCCATCTGCCCAAGAAACGCCTCGATGTGTCCTTTCACTCACCTTTGGGAGGACTATATATTGAGCACATATGGCTTATGGACTGGAGGAGAAAGAAGAGCAAGAGAATTCTAGTGGGTTTTTGCCCTATCTTGAGTCTACACTCATTGATCCTTGTAGTTGTGAACCCCTTATGTTCACCTTAGAAACTCCTACCATAGTTTGAGTTTACCATTCATGGAGGATTGAAGTGGTGAAGGCACAAGTGGATTGATCCAAATCTTGGTTCAAATTGGTTGTCGGCAAGAGGTCGTATCACATTGTACTTCTTCTTGTTTATTAATAGAAATACTCATATTCTCGTCCATTAATGTTGTGAATATTATTTATTCTACATTGGGTTGCATTTACTTATAATATCATGGACCATTGCTATTGATGATGTTAATGTCGTTTATATATTTTATGTACTTGTTGTATATTGGTTGTCAAGACTAATTTGCATGTTCAATTGCATGGATTGAAAGCTCCAATGGGGATCTACATCAAACATTTGGATTGAGGTTGGTTACATTCTCCATTATCTTAGCATTGTCATTTATAATAGCATAGTTCTGAGAATTGAGCTAATATTTCTAGTAGTCAACTGTCTGTAGTGGACCCCCAAGCCATAGTGAGTTTTCTCCAATACCGACTCGACCCAACCCGACTTGACGGGACGCTTTAGTTGACTAGAAATCGAATGAATTACAAAGATTGATTATAATACAAAAAGGTCAACCATATTTACATAGACCAACTCTCGAACATATCGACCATATAATGAAAGACGACAAAAAGTCATATCGACTGCATGGTTCACCAACAATTTACAAAATCAATTATTAGACACCAACCCTACTAAGTATTGAGTCAAACTTAATGTCAAGCATAAAAGACAAGACCGGCCATATAAAATTTGATTGACCTTACTAGACATAAGGAGGAGTGGACCTCAACTAAAATGAGCCATCACTCATAATTTACAAAATAAAAGATCGACCAAAATAAAATTATATTGACATCAACCATGACTTCCTTTTAACATCGACCAAATTGATTGACATTTAATGGCACCGACCTTATCTTTTGGAAAAGACTTGTCGACCAAATAGTGACCACATACTGACTTGAGGCCGACCACTACACATGTCGACTCATAATAAAATATTTCGGCATACTAGATATGACTCGACCAAATTAAAAGTGGACGACTAATGAGGGGACTTTACATCCATTCATTTCTTTCTAGATATACTTGACGATGTCTTCACACACACCCAACAATATTAATACTTCAAGGAGATATAAATCAAGGAAAAGAATGACCCATTCAAACAACTATTCAATTCTCTTTGCACTAACTGCTGCCACTATTTTCCTTTGTCGCCTTTATTCTTATCTCCAATACTTTATTAGACAATCGGTATTAGTTAACTATTGTAATGATGAACTGCTCCATATTTTGACGGTAGTTATTGATGGAGGTCCCTTGGTCGAATAAACCTCTGGTCGACAGAATTTAGTTGATGGGATTTCAATCAACATTCAACGTGTCTCTTGCTGCACTTGACCAAAATATGCAGTTTACCACCAGTGGAAAATAGGTTGCAGTTTAACTATTGTGCTGGATGATGAAGCGATTGTGGTATCGACTAGCTTCTTATACTATCTGTTGATGCTTGAAGTAAAATCTGTAATCTTCTTATGCAAGCGACTGTCGAATAGTATCCTGGTTTAATCAACGAGGTTGGTCGATGAATAGGAACAGGTTTCACATCGACGTGTAGTAGTCAATGAACTAGAACTCTTTGTACGCCGGACAACGGACTCCATAGCTGTGGTCGATGGTTAGCTTCGGCAACGACTAACTCTTTTGGAAAAGGATCAACACCATGACGACTGGAGTTTTTAGGTCTGGCTATATGCGTTACCACAATCTCTCTCTGTTCATATATTTCCTCATCAACAACTTACATGATGATCTACGGTTTTATTCTCAATGGTGTTCTACTAGACACTCAATATGTCGATATGGTATCCGTTGGTGAGGAAGCTTGAAGGCATAAAATATTGATTTCTAGTCGGTTGCAGACATCAATACACAACAATCTCTCTTCCTGTAGGTTTCTTCAAGGTTATGTCGACATCTTCCAACACGCAACTGGAGCGTAAGTGGCAATCTGGTCGACAGTCGACAAGCTTGGTTGTCCTTACAACTGCACCAGTCGATGGACGACTTAATCATAGGAGCGTTGTTATTGCAAGCATACACTATTTGCCAACACTTTTGAGTCTTTTTCTTCTACAGGAAGCATTATTCATCAACATTAATAATTTTGAAGCATTATTTTCTTTTTGCAGGCTTATTCTACTGATTTCTCACATCTTGCAGGTTCAAATCGCTCCCATCATATTCTTTTCTCTTGCACAGAGGAAATTTTTCAACAGCGATCTTTTGCAGGTTCGAACCATCTCCAAGTGTTGTTGTTGTCACCCAAACCACCTGAAAAATGACAATGACACCACATGTTGAATGCTCAGATTCACTACATATTCAAGCACAGCATAAGAATACACACATATAAACCATCAAGAAGATCATGGACAAAACGTTCAGTCATCTTGTTCATTCATTGTGGTAGTATTTATACAATAAGTGGAGAGGTTGGAGTGGTTACACCTGCTCCAACCGCTCATTTGTTAAGTATACATTAATACAAGATGATGACAAACGGTAGCTAAATGGCCCTCTCAACAATCACCATGGTTAATAAATGATTAAAACACCAAAAATGTTTGCCACGATAGTGTTTTTAAGTGAAATATAACCAAATTTTAGCAATTTTAAGTGACCACAACTAAAAATGATTAAACTAAATAACTAATTTAGTCATGGGATAAAAAATATAACTAATTTAAACATGGAATAAAAAATATGACTAATTTAGTCATGGGATAACATGTGGTTTAAAGGTATTACTTATATAATTAATGTAAGGTTAATGTTGATGCTCAACAATGACATGATTAAGATGCATAAGAACATGATTCCAGAGGCGAACCGAGTGAATTTTCACGAAATCATTCCATCTATACCGTCATGTCCAATTTGTGTCATATGCATTGTCATTTCATGGTCGAGTCAAATCCTGGAATTTGACCGTGCCTTGTCTCATGCATCATGATGCCAAGGAGTCAGTGTCATATCATCCATCTCGTCACACTGATCATGGTCATATTTTATTTTTCCAAAATTGTAATCATTAGACCCTTTCGACAGTATATCAATGTTTTAGTAAGTACATATTGTATTTGCATCATGATAGCTAAAAAATATCAATTTTGCATCATCCGTGTAGCTAGGGTTTTACCCCTAGCTTGTGCAAATGAGCACCTACTAAGGAGAATGAACTCCTTAGTAGCAGTTCACTAAATGAAAATTATTATGCTAAAATAGAAATGTAAATTACTCTAAACATGTGCATGAAACAAAAAAATTAAGATGTAAAAAATGGCTTTTGTATTAATTTTACCTCCAATGTGAAGGTTGGTGAAGCTCTTGCAATGCTCCAAGAGGGTTGCTCCAAGCTCCAACTTGTTCCTTCTCTTTCTCCAATGGTGGAAATGGGCCAAAAGGGGCTCTCAAGGTGAAAGTAGCTCAAGGGTGAGCTAGGGTTTCAAGAGCTATTTTGGCACAGTAAGGGTGCTTATGACTGTGGATATGGAATGAGGGGTCTCCATCACCTATTTATAGTTTTTTGGTGGTGGAGTGTTGGCCCATGGTTTTGGGAACCATATGGTTTAGGTCAGCTATATAGGGTTTTTTCCTCCTTTTCCTTATTATTTTATATTTTTTTATTCCCTTTTTAGAGGGTTTTTGCTATTTTTAGAGGAATTTTGGATATTTTTGGAGGAAAAAGGGGTTTTTTAGCCTTTTTGAGGCTTTTTTTGATGGTTTTGTGGCCTTTTGGAGGCATTTTAGGCCTTTTGGAGGCTTTTTAGTGGGATTTTCAGGGTTTTTAAGGGAAATATGGTAGAAAAATGGACAAATGAGCCATGTAATGGGGTAGATGAGGTAGTGAACACTTTTTGGGTGTTAACAATCCGGTAATTTGCAAGTAGTGCCTGTCCATCATGACTGTCATTACATATAAGATTAGGAAGTCGAAAATCCCCCTGCCTATCTCCCTACATTTGAAACCACCAATGACCCCTATTTAAAAAAAAAACCACACCTCCTTTTGTTAAAATCCATTAAATTTACCCCTTTCCTTTTGCATTAAATCCATTATTTTTCTACGTTTCAAAACTAAATTAAATATCCTTTATCCTTCGATGGTTAATATATTATATAGTTATTATATAGCCATTATATAGCTACCTCCAAATCTGCCCCTAGCTATACTTAATATATTAATATACTAGAATATATCTAATATAAATATAATATAATTATGGTATGTAATGTATTAATATTAATAAATTAAAAAATACAAATAAAAAAAAATATAATAAATATTTTTTTTGGAAATTTGAAAAAAAATATTAAAAAATTAAACATAAAATAAATTAAAAAATTAAAAATAAAATAAAAAGGAGAAGAGAGGGAAAATAAGGAAAAGAGGAAGAGGGAAAAATGGATAAATTTCAAAGAGATTGAGAGGGAAAACAGTTAAAAATAAATGAAAAGAGGGCTAGAGTATAAGGTTTGTATTTCATTGTTTTGGGGGCAGTGCTCCACAACGTAGGAAGTCAGTGGAACTAGGCAAGATGCCTGTGTTGCAATAGGAAGTCTAGGGAATCACTTGACAACCTATAAAGTCAATGGAGAGTCACGGGTATTTTTCTGGTCGATTTCTGAAGCGTGTGTGATTTCAGGTAAATCGATATTGCATTTACATTTTTCTTCATATTATTAGTATTTTCTTTTTACCCCTATTTTTTTTGGATCTAAATCAACCAACCCTCACTCCTCACTATGTATATAACCACAATTGAGCTATGTAGTGGACTAATTTTTGAGTTATAGAGAATGAAATGAATTGTGTGTCTCTTTCAGTTAACTCTAGAATAACCCTTCCCAGCAAGGGTATAGTGATGATCACCATGGAAAATCCCACAGTAAGTACAAAAGCATTGAATTGTGAAGGGAATCCATGTTCGTATCATAAGGAAATTGAATCGTGAAGGAGATCCCAATATATTTTGAGTAGATCAAGAATTTAGAGTTTTCCATTGAGTCCGAGTGGAGTAATTTCTTCAAAATGCGAGTTTTATTCCCCATTGTTGATTGATATCAATTCAATGGGTGAGATAAATACTTCAAGTACCTGAGACAAGAAGGATTCATAATCCCTTAACCCAATCACCCATTGATGAAGCCCATTATGGTTGTAGGCTACACCATCCACAGAGCCATACCATGATACACAAAGTAACCATGGACCTGCAATAAAGAAGGCCTATGAAGCTCTCCACTCAAGCTCTGACAAGACCACATAAAGAAACCTTAGGGCGTTATGATTACGCAGGTCCCTAGAACACTTTGTCAAGACAGCACAACTGAAAAAGAATGGGCCTTGGACTAGGAAGTAACAATGCCATCGCCGCCTTGAAAAAATAGATCGATCTTTGGGCGATAATGGCACTGATATATTCCCCAGGATATCAAGCGTAATCTAAAGAATGACTAGTGGCGATAAAAAAATTGATGTGGATCTGCTTCCACTCTTCCAAATCCATCAAAAGCTCTGCAAACTTGAGAGACACGCGAAAGATGTCTGTCCCGTTGGATCTAATAGTAGAGAAATCAATCCTAGTGAATTTTCTATGTCATGAATCTTGAGACAGAAAACCATTGAGATGGGATCCTAGAGACTGCATCTAATGAAAATGATGACCGCCATTTTCTCCTTCCCATTGGAACAGACCTCCACGACCCACAATTTTCTAAACCCATTCTGTACGATCTATCAATGAGCCTCACATTTAGACCGACAAAGGGCAGCTGGAAGAGGTATGAATGCAATGATCTATGAATAAAATAAAGGTTCAACACCTAGGTAGCTCCGTAGATGACTCAGCTCTTCACGATTTGAAAAAAACCTAGAAACCATGATATCTACGAGAAACCATGTCTCTTACAGGAATCCAATGACCACTCAGATGATATGTATGCCACTCTTCCAGTTTAGAATGAAACTTCAGGTTTTTCGGTTGCTTCAAACAACTGCCACACCCATTGGTGCAATGAAATCTGTGCAAAATCAGGCTTGGGGTTTGAAAAAGCAACGAAATTCTCAAAACAACCATCATCTTTCTGGGGTTGAATTTAGAAAAATCCACAGAATCTTTCATATATGTTATCATTAATCATCTGATTTATAAGTATTATGAATATGTTGGTGCCTCCATTTTAAAAAATGGTCAATATCTAGCCTTTCTATTGATGAAGATTGATTCAAAAATCACTATCTTGGTGTGAGAAATTCATATGATGGATTTTCAGGGGTGCAGTTCTGTGGAGGAAATTATAAATAAGCTTCTAGAGTTTGATCATGAAATGGAAAATCAAAGAGAAGCTGCAAATTCTAGCATTAGCCTTTCTATTGATGAAAATTGATTCAAAAATCACTATCTTGGTGTGAGAAATTCATATGATGGATTTTCAGGTGTGTAGTTCTGTGGAGAAAATTATAAATAAGCTTCTAGAGTTTGATCATGAAATGGAAAATCAAAGAGAAGCTGCAAATTCTAGCACTGAGGTATGTCAATAGCAGGCAGAATAGAACATATATTATCTTTGTTCCAACATAGAACATATATTATCTTGCTCCAACATAGGATTGACTGGAGATAAGAAGATAAAATAAACTTTCTGTCTGGAATTATATCTTAATACCTTGTTACACTACCTACTTGTTTATATGCATTATTAAAATAGATGCAATCTCTAAATTTGATTACAAATTATTTAATATTGTTTGATCATTTCTTAATAATTTGCATCAAAGACTTTCCAGGAATTCGCAGATATGTTTTGGTCTACCTCCTATGGAAATTTAGTTTTAGCTTTCATTTTTTGTGCTTCCACTAACCATTTATCATTTGTTTTATTCTTTCTACTTTAATATTTGAATTTTTAACCTGATCTCCAAATACTTTTCTCTTAGTATTATGTTTTTCACTTCAAAGGTTCTTAGATACGTTGGAGATGTTGATATTCTTGATAACAAGGGTCATGTAGAGCTAAGGAGGTATTCAAAGCCACATCCATTTTCCAAACTTTATGGATCCGACAATATCATTGCATTCACACCAATAAGGTATCATAGGAAACCACTTATTGTGAGAATTCCAGGTGCACGAGAAGAAGCTACTTTGGTGTATTTTTTAGTGACATTCTACAGTTAGCCTCCTATTTGGGTGGTCCATCTTAGTCATTATTTGTAAGAATGAATGATTCGTATCCTTCTATGTTTTCTAACTAATTCCTATATTTATATATTTATCCATTAATAATTAGAGTGGGTTTTGTGTTCCTCTTGCAATTTCAATTTCCTCATAATGAGACATACTTGCTTTATATTCCCTCCTTTTTCAATCTTTCTAGCCTTGGGTTCTAGATAGGAAAAGTGAACATAAATAGGTTTACATGCAGAGGTTCATAATGGGAAAACCGTTGAATTTTCCATTACAATCAAAGAAATATATAACTCGTAATATTTGTGTTAAATGTAAAGCATTAGGAGACATTCTCCAAACCAATCTTCTGTAGCCAAGATTGATCCTCCCGTATAGAGGTGGGCACTTTGATTTCCTTCTGTGTGAAGGTTATTCCTCCTATATAGAGTTACTTGATCAAAGTAATGATGTTGTAAAGTCTTGTTGGGAAAGACTCCGGACTTGTGTGTCAAGTCATGATTATCATGTGAGCCTTCCATATAAAGGAATCCATGAGATGGACCTCCCATATAGAGGTGGACCTTCCATATAAAGGTCATGCTTCACTTGTTAAAAGCATTTAATGTTGTGTGACGTATTATTAACCATTATCACCAGATTGCTATTACGTCTCCTTTAGAGATTGATTACCTCTAAAGTGAATTACTTTAGCATATGATCATTTGGTCCGAAATAATATAATATGATCACAACATCTGATAATTCTTCTTAGTATAATGTGATTTGATGGATAATCAAAGTTAGCACATATTGGCCATGTAGTAAAAGATAAATCATAGAGATCAAGAGAATTTGAAATTTCCCATGCAGACACTTCAACTAATTAAAGAGAACTTGAATTGTTAAAGCTTCAATTAAGTATCAATGCTTTAGTTAAATCATCGGTTAAATACATGCCTCAGTTAACTAAAGAACTCATAGTGGTCACTTCAAGTAAATCAATCAGCATGGTTTCAATTAACTTAGTGTTAAATAAGAAGGACTAGCCTAACTAAGCGAAAACAAAGAAGGACTAGTTGAACTAAAAGATGACACTTTAGTTAAAGAGAGTTAACTAAGCGAAAACAAAGAAGATCTAGTTAACTAAGTGTCATTTCATGATGCCACTTATGTTAAAGTAAAATATGACATATGAGATGTGACACTTGCATGTCGACACTTAAGGTAACCACCTAACTAAGTGGGAAGGATTTCAGTTAAGAGGCGAGTTCATCCTAAGTGACAACACAGTGAGATAAAGCATTGCATGAGAAGTTGGGTGCACTTCTACATGCAAGATTGATACATCTAGTTTGAGGGAGAGTTCATCCTGAAGTTAGAAGATAAAAATAGAAGAGAAGAATGAATAAATATCTTATACAGTATTAATGAACCCAATGTGAAGCGAATTCTCTTCTCCATTGAAGGCAAGGTGATTCTCTTTGTGCAGGGTATTTTTCATGCTTTTTATTGTTGTGTTGGGCACATATCCGATTGATCTATCTTCTCTATTTCTTCTATATCTTAGTCAAGAGTGTTTGGTGATATATTATCTTCCGAAAGCAATATGCTATGTTGTAAAAGAAAGCATTCTCTGCTATCCATTATATTATACTGAGAATAATTGCTGGGGTTTTTGTTCTCATAGTTTTGAGGATTTTACCTAGATTATATCTTGTGTTATGGTTGTATGAATTTCATGTTTTGAATTATCTCATTGCTTCAAGTCTCTGCATCTAAAATAATTAAAGATAAAATCTCAACCTAATATTAACATGGTATCAAAACTTAGGGCATGAAGCAGCTCAGTTTTGGATGCCATCTAGAGCCTGTGTTGATGCTGAGAAGTTGAGCACAAGATTTGAAAACTATGGCATTAGTCTCTGTACGACTGGAAGACCGTCTCGAGCGAAGCTAAAAATTCAACATTTGGAAGGCTAGGATTCTCAACATACTAGAGGAACTTGACTTGGATGGATACATATCCACTGTGGTAGAGGATCCTACATCTAATGCAGGGCACATAAAATTCAAGAAGAATCAAGATAAGGCCAAATAGATCATCTATGATTCGGTAAAAGTTAACTTGATGCCTGTGATCAGACCACTGAAGACTGTGAAAGAATGTTATGATACATTGACTAATCTCTATGAGAAGAAGGCCCCAGATCAAAAGAGGGCATTGAAGAATAAGATTTGAAACTTAGAGATGGAGATGGATGAGATAGTGACCTCGTTCTTCTCCAAGTTCTCTCAGGTAAGAGATTAGCTTGCTAGTATTGGAGTAGTGGTGGATGAAGATGATCTTCTCCAAACCGCTATTGATGGTCTCCCATCTTCATGGGAGACATTATTGGCTGTGGCGAATGGCCGATAGGTACAACCTAACTTCGAAAGGTTCTAGCATGACTTCCTCCAAGAGGAAGGATGAATCCTCAGAAAGTTAGTGTATATCAAAGAAGAAAATCTTTCCCTCACAGAAAGAATGAAGAAAGGAAAGAAACCTTTCTTTCAAAAGAAGTTCTCTCATACAAAGAAGAAGGAGTTCAACGAAGGATTTGACAAGTCAAAATATAGATGCTTCAATTGCAACAAGAAAGGCCATTTCTCAAGAGATTGAAAAGCAAAGCGGAAAGGAAAGTTTCATGCTTCTACCGACATAGAAGATGAAATCACTCAAAAAAATGCATCCGAAGAAAAGTAGACAAGAAGGAAGTATTATCTTATCTCATCCCTTTTTGGATCTTTCATCACAAATGTACACACATGTTTTATTGAAAGTGGTGCATCAAAACATATGACTGGTTACAAGAGTGCCATCACCTATCTAAAGGAGAATGAATTCACATGCATGGTAGAGTTGGGGACAACTCAACTTATTCGATCCAAGGAGTTGGATCAACCTCATTCCATCTAAGCACATGTGATATTCTACATATGGATGACCTTCTATATGTTCCAGGATTGAAGAAGAACCTCCTCTTAGTTTTGGTTCTTGAAGACAAAGGCTTCTGAGTTATCTTCATGGATAACAAAGCACTTTTATGGCCGAAGAACAAAATCCTAGAATTTTCTGTTGTGATTGGAGCTCGAGAGGGAGGACTCTACAAGGAACCTGGGAAGTACATTCAAGCTCTAATTAACCACACTGTTAGTCCATGTGAGCTATGGAACTGAAGGATTGGAGACTTACACTACAAAGCACTTCCAGATCTTCAAAATATAGTAAAAGGTATGCCATATTTGATTTTGAGCATGATAGTGTATGTCGGGGTTGTACACTTGGGAAGAATGCCAAGAAATTTTTTTCTAGCATTTCTACTAGATCTAAACGGATTTTAGATTTAATACATTATGATATATGTGGTCCCATGTCACCCCCCTCCCTGAGTGGCTTCTTATATTATGTATTGTTTAAGGATGATATTTTTAGGAAGTCATGGATTTATTTCATGAAGGCTAAAAGTAAAACTCAGTAAATTTAAAGAGTTTAAATCCCTAGTTGAAAATAAGAAAGAAAACCACATCCTTGCATTACGGTTTGATAATGGATGTGAATTTGATTCACTTGCATTTAATGAAATATGCAGTGATGCAGGAATATTTAGATAGTTATTAGTACCATACAACCGTCAACAAAATGGGGTTTCCGAAAGAAAGAATAGAACCATATGTGAGGCTGCAAAATCCATGATGCATGATCAAGATATGTCTACCTCATTATGGGTATAATCCTCATGTATATTTGTGTACATCCAGAATAGAAGCCTGCGTGCCATTCTAGATTAGAAGACACTAAAATAAGTGTTTACTGGTGAGAAGGAAGACATCTCACACTTGAGTATCTTCGAGATCCCAGTATACATTCATGTACCGAAATAAAAGAGAACAAAGATGGAGCCTTCTCAAAACAAGGGAACCTTTGTGGGTTATAGAGATTCATCCAAATAATACTGAACATATGTACCTATTGAGAGACACATTGAAGCTACTTTTGAGATGTTACCTTCCATAAAGAAGCTGCTTTCAAAAGGTCGAAAGAGATTCAATGTGATTCAAATATGGAGGATCCTGAGTCTAATTCTCCCCCTTCAAAGTTTGAGAGGGAGAAAGTAGAAGATGCCTCAAATTCACTAGCTCCTGAAAAGCCAGTAGAACTAGTTGAGAGGTCAACTGATGAACCTCCCACTAAAAGAAGATCTTCTTGGTGCCAAGACATCTTACAAAATTAAGAGAAACATGGAGCACCAGTAGGCTCATCAAGTGAGTGCAAGAAACTTGACATATATTAAGGGTATGTTGCATTGATGAGTCACAGTGGTGATTCATAACAATCCTCATATGAATACATTGCAAAGAAACACGTTTGGAAAGATGCAGTGATAGAGGAGTACAACTCTATAATGAAGAATGATGTTTGGGAGGTTGTTCCCAAACCTGATGGGAAGTCCATTGTGACTTCTAGATGGATTTACAAGATAAAGCATGCTGTGGATGGTAGCATTGAGAAGTAAAAAGCCAGATTCATTGCTAGAGGTTTCAATCAAAAAAAGGGCATCGATAATGATGATACCTTTTCCCTTGTGGCAAGGTACACCACAATCAGAGCAACGATTCTACTTGCATTTGTTCTAGGATAGAAACTTCACCAGATGGATGTGAAGAAAACCTTCCTCAATAGTGAGGTTGAGGAAGAGGTTATATTCAACATACTGAAGGATTTTTTGTACATGGGAATGAGTCCCATGTTTGCAAGTTAAATAAATATGTATATGGGCTTAATCAAGTCCGTAGGGCTTGGTACTCTAGAATTGATAGCTACCTTCAAAAATTGGGTTTCTGTAAGAGTGAAGTTGATCCAAATTTGTACTTCAAATTAGTGAATAACCAATCGTTGGTATTGGTTTTGTATATTGACGATTTGTTTCTCACTGGAGAGGAACACTTGATTTCTTGGTGCAAGAGGGATCTCACCTCAGAGTTCGAGATGAAAGACTTAGGTCTAAAGCAATACTTTCTTGGCCTTGAGTTCTGGCAAATAAAATATGATCTTTTTCTATCTCAAGGGAAGTACACTGTGGATATATTGTACAGGTTTGTCATGATATATTACAAATCTATGACTACAATGATGGTTTCCAATTTGAGGAAACTTCATGAGTCAGGCTTTGAATCAGATCCAATAGATCTCACTTTGTATATACAACTTATAGGCTCACTACTATACTTGATACATTCGAGGCCTAATATATGTTATGTTGTGAACATTCTGAGTCAATTTATGTCTGATCTGAGACACAAACACTGGATTGTTTCTAAGCATGTTCTTAGGTACCTTCGACATAGAATTTAATATGGACTCAGATATGCCTCTAGTGGAGGATTCATGTTACTTGGTTATACAGACTTAAACTGGCATGGAAGCATTGTGGACCGTAAGAGTACATCCAACTATTGTTATAGCCTTGATCAACTATGATGTATTCGTCCAGTAGGAAGCAGGGATTTGTAGACCAGAGAACTACCGAAGAAGAATACATAGCTGCTAGTGTTTCCTACCGAGAAGGAATGTGGCTCAAAAATCTACTTGCAGGGTTGTTTGGTGAAAAGCTTGAGCCTACATTTATTAGGTGTGACAATCAAAGTTGCATCAATCTTTGCAAAAACCCAGTGTTTCATGACAAGTTGAAGAACATTGAAATGAAGTATCACTTCATCAGAGACATGGTCGAGAAATGTAGAGTGAAAATTCAGTACATTGCTACTAATGAACATATTGCAGATGTGTTAACAAAGACTCTATCAATGAAGACGTTCAGGTACTTCTGAGACAAGCTTGGTATGTCAAAGAATGCCTCCCTCACTAATAGAAAGTGTTAAATATAGAACATCAGGAGACATTCTCCTCAACAATATTGTGTATCCCGAATTGATCCTATTGTATAGTGGTGATCACTTTGATTGCCTTCCGTGTAAAGGTTATTTCCCTGTATATAAGTACTTGATCAAAGTAATGATTTTGTAAAGTCTTGTTGTACAAGACTCAGAACTTATGTGTTAAGTCCTAGTTATCATGTGAGCCTTCTGTATAAAGGTATCCATGGGATGGACTTCCTGTATAGAGGTGGACCTTCAGTATAAAGGTTTTTCTTTACTTGTTAAAAGCATTTAATTTTGAGTGATGTATTATTAACCATGATCACCATATTTCTATTAAGTCTCCTTTAGAGATTGATTATCTCTAAAGTGAATTAATTTATCATATGATCATTTGGTCCAGAATAATATAATATGATCACAACATCCGATAATTCTTCTTAGTATAATGTAATGTGATGGATAATAAAATTTAGCACATATTGACCATGTAGTAAGAGATAAAGAAATAAAATATAAAGCATAGAGATCAAGAGAATTCGAAATTGCACATGCATGCACTTCAACTATTTAAAGAGAACTCGAATTGTTAAATCTTCAGTTATAAAGATTGAGTTAAGTATCAATGCTTTAGTTAAATCATCAGTTAAATATATGCCTCAGTTAACTAAAGAACTCACAGTGGTCACTTCAAGTAAATCAATCATCATGACTTCAATTAACTAAGTGTTAAATAAGGACTAGTTAACTAAAGTGTTTTCACTTTAGTTGAACTAAAAGATGTTACTTCAATTAAAGAGAGTTAACTAAGTGACAACAAAGAAGATCTAGTTAACTAAGTGTTATTTCATGACGACACTTATGTTAAACTAAAAGATGACACGTGAGTTGTGACACTTTTATGTCGACACTTAAGGTATCCACCTAACTAAGTGGGAAATATTTCAGTTAAGAGGCGAGTTCATCCTAAGTGACAACATAGTGAGATAAAGCACTGCATGAGAAGTTGTGTGCACCTCTACATGCAAGATTGATACAACCAGTTTGAGGGAGAGTTCATCATGAAGTTAGAATATAAAAATAGGAGATAAGAATGTTCAAATATGTTATACGGGATTGATGAACCCAATGTGAAGCAAATTCTCTTCTCCATTGAAGGCAAGGCGATTCTCTTTGTGTAGTGTATTGTTCATTCTTTTTATTGTTGTGCTGGGAACACATCCGATTGATATCTCTTCTTTATTGATTTCATAGATTCGTCAAGAGTGTTTGGTGATATATTATCCTCCGAAAGCAATCTGCTATGTTGTAAAAGAAAGCATTCTATGCTATCCATTATATTATACTGAGAAGAATTGTTGGGGTTTTTGTTCTCATAATTTTGAGGATTTTATCCAGGGTATATCTTGTGTTATGGTTGTATGAATTTCATGTTTTGAATTGTATCATTTCTCCAAGTCTCTGCATCTAAAAGAATTAAATATCAAATCTCATTCTAATATTAACATGGTATCAGAACTCACAGTATGAAGCAGCTCAGTTTTGCATGCCAGCAAGATCCCATGTTGATCCTGATAAGTTGAGCACAAGATTTGAAAAGTATGGAATCAGTCTCTATACGAATGGAATACCGTCTTGAGGGCACCTAAAAATTCAACACTTGGAAGGCTAGGATTCTCAACATCCTAGAGGAACATGACTTGAATGGATACATATCCACTGTGGCGGAGGAGCCTACATCTAATGTAGGGCACCTAAAATTAAAGAATAATCAAGCTAAGGCCAAATGGATCATCTATGATTTAGTAAAACATAACTTGATGCCCGTTATCACACCACTGAAGACTGCGAAAAAACGTTATGATACATTGACTAATCTAAATGCGAAGAAGGCCCCAAGTCAAAAGAGGAAATTGAAGAATAAGATTTGAAACTTATATATGGAGATGGATGAGATAGTGACCTCCTTCTTCTCCAAGTTCTCTCAGGTAAGAGATTAGCTTGCTAGTATTGGAGTAGTGGTGGATGACGATGATCTTCTCCAAACAGTTATTGATGGTCTCCCATCCTCATGGGAGACATTCTTAGCTACGGTAAATGGCCGAGAGGTACAACGTAAATTCGAAAGGTTGTGGAACGAGTGTCTCCAAGAGGAGGGATGAATCTTGAGCAAGTTAGTGTGCATCAAAGAAGAAAATCTTTACCTCACGACAAGAATGAAGAAAGGAAAGAAAGCCTTCTTTCAAAAGAAGTTCTCTCATACAAAGAAGAAGGAGTTCAACGAAGGATTTGACAAGTCAAAATCTAGATGATTCAATTGCAACAAGAAAGGCCATTTCTCAAGAGATTGCAAAGAAAAGCGGAAATGAATTTTTCATGCTTCTACCACCATAGAAGATGAAATCACTCAAAATAATACATCTGAAGAAAATGAGACAAGAAGGGAGTATTATGTTATCTCATCCCTTTCGGGATCCATCATCACAGCTGTACACACATGGTTTATTGAAAGTGGCGCAATCAAATATATGACTGGTTACAAGAGTGCCATCACCGATCTAAAGGAGAACAAATTCACATGCATGGTAGAGTCAGGGAAAACTTAACTTATTCAATCCAAGGAGTTGTATCCACCTCATTCCATCTGAGCACCATTGATATTCTACATATGGACGACATTCTATATGTTCTAGGATTTTAGAAGAACCTCCTATCAGTTTCGGTTCTTGAAGACAAAGGCTTCCAAGTCATCTTCATGGATAACAAAGCACTTTTATGGTTGAAGAACAAAAGCCAAGAATTTCCTTTTGTGATTGGAGTTCAAGGGGGAGGACTCTAGAACCTACTCGGGAAGTACATTCAAGCTATGATTCACCACACTGTCAGTCCATGTGAGCTATGGAACTGAAGGATTGGACACCTACACTACAAAGAAATTCCAGGTCTTCAAACAATAGTAAAAGGTATGCCTGTATTTGATTTTGAGCATGATAGTGTATGTCGGTGTTGTGCACTTGGGAAGAATGTTAAGAAATTTTTTTCTAGCATTTCTACTAGATCTAAAGGGATTTTAGATTTAATAAATTCTGATGTATGTGGTAGCATGTCACCCCACACCCTGAATGGATTCTTATATTATGTATTGTTCATAGATGATATTACTAGGAAGTCATGTATTTATTTCATGAAGGTTAAAAGTGAAACCCAGTAAATTTAAAGAGTTTAAAGCCCTAGTTGAAAATAAGAAAGAAAAGCACATCCTTTCATTAAGGTCTGATAATGGAGGTGAATTTGATTCACGTGTATTTAATGATCTATGTAGTGATGTAGGAATATGTAGATAGTTAACAGTATCATACAACCCTCAACAAAACGGGGTTTCCGAAAGGAAGAATAGAACCATATGTGAGGCTACAAAAGCCATGATGCGTGATCAAGATATTTCTACCTCATTATGGGTAGAATTCTCACGTATAGCTGTGTACATCCAGAATAGAAGCCCGCATACCATTCTAGATTAGAAGACACTAGAATAAGTGTTTACCAGTGAGAATCCATACATCTCACACTTGAGGATCTTCGAGATCCCAGTATACATTCATGTACTAGAAGAAAAGAGAACAAATATGGAGCCTTCTAGAAATAAGGGAACCTTTGTGGGTTATAGCGATTCATCCAAAGAATACCAAATATATATACCTATTGAGAGACAGATTGAATTCTGACGAGATGTTACCATCCATGAGGAAGCTACTTTCAAAAGGTAGAAAGAGATTCAATGTGATTCAGAGATGGAGGATCCCGAATCTGATTATCCCCCTTCATAGTTTGAGAGGGAGAAACCAGAAGATGCCTCAAATTCGCTAGCTCTTGAAGAACAAGAAGAACTTGTTGAGAGGTCACTTGATGAACCTCCCGCTAAAAGAAGATCTGCTTGGTGCCGAGACATCTTACAAAATGAATAGAAACATGGATCACCAATAGGCTCATCTAGAGGGCGCAAGCAACTTGAATGATATTCAGGGTATGTTTCACTGATGAGTCACATCGGTGATTCAGAACCATCCTCATATGAAGAAGCTGCAAAGAATCAATTTTGGAAATATGCAATGACATAAGAGTACAACTCCGTAATCAAGAATAATGTTTGGGAGGTTGTTCCCAAACCTGATGGGAAGTCCATTGTGACTTCTAGATGGATTTCCAAGATAAATCATGCTGCGGATGGTAGCATTGAGAATTAAAAATCCAGATTCGCTGGTAGAGGTTTATAACAAAAAAGGGCATCGGTTATGATGATACCTTTTCCCCTGTGGCAAGGTACACCACAATCTGAGCAAAGATTGTACTTGCATCTATTCTAGGATAGAAACTTCACTAGATGGATGTGAAGACAAACTTTCTCAATGGTGAGGTTGAAGAAGAGGTTTATATTCAACATCCTGAATGATTTTTGGTACAAGGGATGTATTCCCATGTTTACAAGGGCTGATGCACAATCATGGACTCCTTTAAAGACACTTTAGTTGCCACATAATACTGAAAAAACTTGGAACCTCTGAATTTAGGTGACAATTAGGGGTACTTCCGTAATGGATTTGAAGATAAAGTAAAAAGACAAAAGATAGGTAATTGAATCAGCTTTCATAATATATAGCATTTATCTATAAAAAAATTGTGTAAATGATTATAAAATTGGTTTCCGTTAAATTGGGTTTTCAAATTTTCAGCACATCATAACATATATGTTTGTGCGGGTGCAGCACTTATTGAGGTAAATGATGTCCATTATGAATAAAATCTTGCAGACATATAAAGAACATATGGGCCTAGTGCAACACTATTTTTTCAAAAAATTTCATGAATTATTTTGTATTATTATTAATTATTGAAGTCAGAAAACCTTGAAATTAAAACATTATGTGCGGGTGCAACACTTTAGGGGCAAAATTTAATGAAATCATTGTTTTCTATATATGAGATTGTAGAGCTCAGTCTCCTCTAGTGCACCATATAGTTTTCTTGGGAAATGGTGAAGGCAATCAAAAGTTATATAAAAACGAATCGATGTATGTATTTTTTAAAACTGACGTGTGTCATTTAGAAAATTAATAATAAATAAATAAAACATACATTTTTATGAAAAACCTACATATTCAGAATTGTCAGATCGTACTCTACAATATTCTATATTTTCATAAAAAAAATATTTAGTTTTTCATAGCAAAACACGCCATTGAAACTGAGCATATTGATAGAGTTCAAAAATATAGGTAATGGCCCTGGTTTTTTTGTTCTAGCCAATAGGTTCGGCAGTCCGAAGCTATTTCCGAACATCATCCCAAGCCTTGTTCCCGCTGAGTTTTTAAATTTTAAATTAACGCATATGCGTTATAACGGATATGTGGTTTAGACTTGTTCATATCATATATGCGTTATAACGCATATGCAATTCATATCACATATGCGATATAACGGATATGCGTTTTTGTTTAGTAAAAAAGAGTAAAAAGAGAATAAATATTATTAGATAAAAGAGTGGCATAAAAATTATTTTTTTGAAAGGTAAGATAGCATCCCATCATGGTTAATATAACATTGTTTAACATGACAAATGGGTTTGGAAACAATACATCTCTATTTTCAACTAAGTTATATTTGATATATTAGGTAGTGTGGGGTAGTATGGTATAAAGTATAAACTCACATCAAAGTGAATGGGACATCTAAGAAGCCAAATGGTGGATTGTTATTGATGAAGTAATTGGGATATTATGGTGAGTATAATTTGGTTTTCAATCCATTTTCAAGGGTTAGGGATTTCATCCTCGCCGTCTTAATCAGTTTCCTTGTATCCTATCCTAGGTATGAGATTTAATAGGCACCGAAGAAAAATCGATTCAAATATATCTCGAGAATTCCATCTTCACTATTGTGTAGTCTCCTAGTATAGAACTTCACCTTACTACACTAAGATAGTTGAAGTTTGTGGCTTCGACCTATAGTTCACTATGCATCTATTGATTGATGTTATTGATGAGAACCAACATATGTTTGCACTTATTTTTTTAATCAAACTTTCTTTGATATTAGTGTAGTTAAATGACTTCAAGTAGGGTTTTTTATTTAATGACAAATTTATTATATAACTTAATAATTCTCTACTTGAGTTGATCATGATTATGGTTGTTATTAACGTCCATTGAGACCAATTTTGATCTATCAAAGCTTTAAAAAGTTAAGGAGTCACTTGGTTTTCCTTAGAATTATATTTCTGTGCTCGAAACTTTTAAGACAAATATTCATAAATCACCATAGTTTTGATGAGTTAAAATTTTAGGAAGGTTGGTATTGTAACAAATATTTTGAATTTGGGATGAAATGTGGGTGTACACATGAAATTTTAATGTGATTTGTTTCTATATGATCTTTAATATTTTAATCACATTACACTATTGATTCAAAAACAACAAATCATTTAACTAAAAAATTTTCAACAAATAATTTAAGTAGAAATCTTGATGATTGATCCTCTCACTCACTCCATACCTCACTTTCTCCCCCTACCACCTCTCTCCACCTCCTTCTCTCTCCCCCCATAATTCCTTCTCTCTCTCTCCACCCCCTTATCTCTCAAACACATCCACACACCCTCTAAAACAATTCCTTTGTTGCCCCTCCCTCTCTCCAAAACTCTTTCTCTCTCCCTCCCTCCCTCCCTCCATGTGTTCCATCCTATCAATCACTCCATCCCTCACTTTCTCACCCTACCTCCTCTCTCCACCTTCAAGCCTTCATCCCTCCTTCATCTCTCCATCTTTCTCTCCTTTCCCTAATATCCATGATCTCTCCCTCTCTCTCCCTCTCTCTCTCTCTCTCTCTCACACACACACACACACACACACAATCCCTCATCTCTATCCTTCGGTGTAAACATCCTTGACCATCCTTCATTTCCCTAAATCCCTACTCTCTCACCCTCTAACCATACCTCCATCCATCATTCTCTCTCTCTCTCTCTCTCTCTCTCTCTCTCTCTCTCTCTCTCTCTCTCTCTCTCTTTCTCTATTGTTATACAACTTCCTCTCCCTCCTTTGACTACCCCCACACCTCTTTTAGCTTAATCAATGTAAGGTTGGGGCATGAGCCACCCCATAGATCATCTGGATGGAATCTTGGGAGTCTAAATTGTATTATAAGGGGATAAGGGTGACATTATAGGGTTTTGGATGGTAGGGATGGGTCTCTGGACATTGACCATAGTCATGGAAGAAACGATGGTCCAATGAGTCTCTAAATCAACACACATGCAATATAGATGGAATATTTGTCCTTTAGTGGGATATGGGTGTCATTATGAGGTTTTATGCACTAAGGATGGGTCTCAGGGTCTTAACCATGGTAATGGGACAAAAGTGTAACAGAAACAAGTCTTAAACCACTACAGATGCCCTTTAAAGGGGATATTTAGCCTTGATATGGGATATATGTGCCATTAGACTATTTTATGCATTGAAGATTGTATTCGAGGCGTTGACCATGGTCATATAGGAACCATTACGAATATTTCCAGACAAACATAGTTCTGAAGACACTGTACCATGGTCCAAGGATAAATCCAATCTTCTAGGGATTAAATGATGTTTTCATGGTTCATCGTTAAATGAGGTTTCAATAGTTGATATGCACTAAATCGCATATGCGATATAATGCATATGTGATATATCGTGTATGCGATTTAGTGATCATGTTTATAACAAACTGGCCGTTTGTAAAAAGCATAAAAAGCATATAGTTCATATCGCATATGCGTTAAAACGAAGATGCGTTATTTCGCATATGCGATATTTGTTTAATAAATAATCTTGGGTTGCGGGCCGTGGGACATTTTTACTGTACAGGAAAAGACATAATTCTTCTAAAACCCACGTAGAGCGTACTGTTCAACCTGCAATTTAATCATTTATTACACAGATCCATAGGTTTTGTACAATTTTGGGTGGATTTCAATGGGGAATCCACATAATAGAGTTTGAAAGTCAGTGAGGAAGATTCTTACACCCGAAGAAGCTGAAATTAAAAAAGAAAAGAAGAGGGAACATTCAAGAAATCATTGGCATTGATTGGATGAGCAAATACTTCACATTCCCTCTCAATAGATACCTGACGAAGAGGCTGAGGAAGATATTGCAACTTTAATGCAAGCTAGTTATAACCAAGATGAATATTTTGGTCCATTACTAACCGGACAACCCTCTATAGAGCTCAATAATTATGTTCCTGAAGAGAATCTGCAACAACCATGCCTGGTGGTTCAATCTCCTAATCGAAGTTGTCAGCCTGCAGTGGATGTAAACATCTCTCCAACATTTCAAACGACAAGAAATCTCGCATCAAAACGAAAGAGAACTCCTAAACGCATACAAGTGGACGAGAGTGAATTGACTTCCATGGAAGGTAAGGTGGCTAAATGCACAATCATTCACCATTGTTCTCAAATAATGAAACAATATTTTGAACCAAAATATGAAGCCGGTAAATGTCAATTGTTTTTACCTTTGATTAAATCTAGAAGTATGGCAAATGTTAGAAAAATGTTATGAATAAGAACATTGAATAATACCGAATCAAGTAATCACATTGTTAAATCTCTTGCTGCTGCATTCACATCAATTGGTAAAAAAACTCGTTCAAAAGACTGTAATGTGGCTCGCCGCATATTGGCTGAATCAATTGTATCTAGATCCACAAGAAAACGTCGTTTACCTAAATGCACATCAAAAATTGTCCCTTTACATCCAAAGACACTTAAAAAATATTCAGTAAGAAGAGACAACCTTGATGTAGAGGGACAAATGGATACATTATGGGCATTTAGCTGTAGGTTGCCCTGCAAAGACATGAAGTTGGTCGAAGCAGTGAAGGGACTAGTGCACACTTTCTGGCATGATAACACTAGGCCTTCTTCTAACACAAAGGATGTGTTAAAACACTGTAGGGGTTCTATGAAAAATGAAGGGCATGTTAAACATTACCTTGAAATGACACAAACTCAACTGTTCGAGATGTTTAAAATTTCCCACGTAGAGCTAAGGCTCGGGCAAAGATCTTTTGAAAAATGCAAGCCTTGGTATGTTAGAATCAATAGAATCCGGAACACTTGTTGTTGTAGATACCACATAGAGTTTGATCTATATTATCATACATTTGCACATATACGTCGTTTTTTGCATCCTAACCATGTGCAGGAATGCTCAAGTATAGTACCGCCAATGTCATCTAGAGATTTCATCCATAGCATAATGTGTCCGAGGCAAGATGCGCAGACACATTACTTAAAACAATGTGTAGAGGGTTCTTGCAACAATTGTGGTGGGATATCTTTATGGTCCGATTGCATCCATGAGAGTGAAGATCAAGCATTCGGTAATACAATGGTTGAGAAGCAGAACTTTCAGTGTGAGACATATCAGCTACGTGATGGGAAAGAAAGCAAGAAGATTAAATTGGTGACTTCACAGGTGACAATCTACACGAAAAATGTTCATTTAACTGAGTGTACATTGTTTATATGTTTTTTTATAACATTGTGTTAAATATTGATGTAAATATTTTTATGTTGTTTTATAACATTGTTTATTTTTTTCCACCAGGTGCAAGTATGTGATTTTATTCCAGAGTTCCGTGGAAAGATCCAACAGTACATTCAGCATGTCGATATGGCACGGTGGCAATATGAGCAATTCAGAATATGTCGGGACACCTTCCCTCTTGGAACAATACTATCAGTGGTTGACTTTGCGGAAAATTACAGCCTACAACCACAAAATGAAATACAAAGTCAATACTATCACTCAGAGCAGGTGAGCATAATGGTCCATATCACTTATTGACATGGGCCAAATAGCAATGAAGAGAAACATGTGATATTGAAAGAGAGTCACTTTTACATCAGTGACGACCGGACCCATGACATCCATTATGTGCAACATTGCTTTCAGTTGTTCTATGATCATGTGATAGCTATGGATATACCATTTTATCGTTATTTGATTTGGTCAGATGGTTGTGCTGGACAGTTTAAGAATGCACGTGTATTTCAATGGTTGTGTTTGTTGCACATAAAATACAAAGTGCCACATACATGGAACTACTTTGAAACAGGTTATGGCAAAGGAGAGCACGATGGTGCTGGTGCATGCATAAAAACTACCCTTCGAAGGGAAGAGATGAAATTTACAGGTGCTCGCCTTCAAGACGCTTCATCTATAGTCGAATGGTGTGCAAATACAAAGAAAACAAGACATATATACTACATGGACAGACAACGACTCTTTCAAAGAAAGCGAGACATACACGTACCTGGGGGGGGGGGGGTAGAGGTGGGTCACCAACAACCTCAGTTGGGTGCTCTTCAGGAACCATTGCATCACTAGATGCCTGCATAAAGTAACATATGGACCAATGTCAGCAAATACAAAGAAAATGAGACTGTATATAATATGTATGGACGTACAATGACCTTTTCAAAGAAAGAGAGACATGTACACACGTACCTGGGGGGGGGGGAGAGGTGGGTCACCAACAACGTCGATTTGGTGCTCTTCAAGCACCACTGCATCACTAGATGCCTACATAAAGTAACATATGGACCAATGTTAGCAAATACAAAGAAAATGAGACTGTATATATAATATGTATGGACGTACAATGACCTTTTCAAAGAAAGAGCTCAATATACACGTACCTGCACGGGGGGAGAGGTGGGTCACCAACAACGTCGATTGGGTGCTCTTCAAGCACCATTGCATCACTAGATGCCTGCATAAGGTAACATATATGTCAATGTCAGCAAATACAAAGATCTAACAAGACTACATATATATACTACATGGACGGACAATGGCTTTTTCAAAGAAAGCGATACATGTACACGTACCTGGGGGGGAAGAAGAGGGTCACTGGTAGGTGAAATCCTAAACAGTGGCCTTAATAGATGGTCAAACAAAACCTGACCATAACCATGCTACATAACAAAACATAAAGATACAATTAGAAAAAAAAATTAAATAATTAAATGCATACATGTTTCAAATCATTAAAAGCATGTAATGAAAAGAATATTTGAGTTTGGGAATCTTCCTCTACATGGGAGGGACTGACCTAGGATTCCACAAACTCATCGTGCCCACCCTGCATAAAACATATTGTATCGAGTTTAAGATGTATTGAATGTTGCAATCTCTAAATTATAAATATGTAAATTACTCGATGACAAATTAAAAATAAAGTTCTTACAGCTAATGGTGAAGCACCAAAATCATATGCATCATTGACCGCTACATCAATGACATCAGCATCAACGGCCGGATTATGTGAATCTGGGGTGTCATTGGACACCAGCTGTATATTTGTTCACGTAAATTGTCAGATAATTATTTAAATAGAAATAAATTACAAAACAATTGAAAACTGTGATATAAAATATATATATATATATACTATGTAAAGAATGAATGTTACTTACATATCGAAGTAATCAATTGCCCTGAAACTTTGAAGCAAGCCCATAGCATATGCTTCGACACAATGTGCAAGGGTGTGGAATAATCTGATGCTCTGAAGACTCCGTGTCACCGGTGCGATGTGTAGCTCTGGTTTGGTCTCGGGACCTAAAAGGTGGATCCTGACTGTGAGATGGTCCAACCCCAGATGGGCCATCCACGGAAGTGCCAACCCCTTGGCCTACATTTCCTTGGACGGAAGTCTCATGTTAAAGCAATGTATTAGCCAAATCGAATAAGGCCTCCTACATATCATCAAGAACTGGACCCGCTGGAGGATATACCCGAGGGGGGTTTGGTGTGCGTGGAGGGTGTCGCACATGGTTAGGATCGGTCCTAGCACCTTCCCTATCTTGGGGCATCCCATGACCTACACCCTGGAACTCTAAAATGTCAAAATAGTTCACATGTTTCCCCAGGATAAATTCTGCATACAACTTCCTAAGGAAATAAAATGGGGTGTCTCTATTCTCGTGAGGGTCTTCATCGAAGACCATGTACCAGCGATCCATCCAATTGGCTTTAGTATTTGGTTCCATGCACCAGTCTATGGAAATGTGTGGTCGAATGGTGGGTGGAACCAATCCAGTGCTAGGGTCCCAGAGTAATGAAAACAATTGATCTTTGGTTATCTTTAATTTTTTGACATCTTTGTAGCTCAACCTAGTGGAATAGTATTGCCTCTGGGAATCTCTGTACAAGCTAATGTTGTACAGTTCTCCCTGGAATTGGAAATTGTATTTGTTATTGAGTCTAATGCCTCGGCTAAAGATTGTCTTAAGTGATACCCCCCCCTAAAGAGTGAGCTAAGGTGCCTCAATGAACTTAAATGAGCCAGAATCTCAGAATTACGGTCGTGTTCCTCCTCCGTGTGTGGGTTTGTGTCTAGATTTTGGGTTGGGTTCGGGTTTGTGTCTAGATTTTGGTTTGGGTTTGGGTTTTTGTTTGTGTTTTTGCTCTCTGTTAAGAATAAAACAACAATTTCAAAATTTAATTAATCAATTTCATTGTTTGTTTTTTAATACTGTAACAAATTTTATTTAATTGGTTTAAAAAAAAACTAGTAAATTAACAAACACAATAATGAAAAATTCAAAAGGAATTAACAAACTAGTAAATCTTGCCACCCACCTTCCATTTTATCCGAATTGTGAATTGGCTTGCCTCCTCCTTCTCTCAAACGCAAATCGACAGGTGCGTTTTTTCGCCTTCCCGATATCGCCGGTCTTCACTGTGTAGATTGGGAAAGTGAGGCCACACGCACTATGTTTTATATATATATATTTTTGCATTACAAATCGCACTTGCGATATATCGCAAGTGCGTTTTTTAACTCTATTAATCCTAAATATATATGAATGAAAATGAGCCGCGGGCACTATGTTTTATTTATTTTTATTTTTTTTGCATTACAAATCGCACTTGCGATATATCGCAAGTGCATTTTTTACCTCTATGAATCCTTTAAGATATATATGAATGAAAATGAGGCTACGACCACTATGTTTTATATTTTTTTTTTTTTTTTTTGCATTATAAATCTCACTTGCAATACATCGCAAGTACGTTCTTTAACTCTATTAATCCTTTAAGATATATATGAATGAAAATGAGGCCGTGGTCACTCTATTTTATATATATTTTTTTGCATTACAAATCGCAATTTGGATATATCACAATTTGGATATATCACAAGTGTGATATATCAAAAGTAAGATATATCGCACTTGTAATATATCACAGCTGCGTTTTTTAACTCTATTAATCCTTTTTATATGAATGAATAAATGATTAGGGATTTCCTTGGACTATTAATCCTTTATATATGAATGAATAAATGATTGGGGATTTCCTTGGACCAAGGACGAGGGACACAAGGGCACATTGAATTCTACAAATCCTTAATTAGTATGTCAAATTCCCATCATTTGGACCTTCATTTTTGCCAATGTATAAGGATTTTCACCCCTTTCTCCTTGACTAGGGAGGGACAATTACAACTTTGTCACTCCTTGCAAGCCTACCAGGGAGTGATAATTACAACATTTTCACTCTATGTCTTGCCTTAGGGGAGCGATAATCATGTTTGCACCATTTGAGCCTGGACATCAAGTGAGGTTCTGCATAGCCACCCAGGGATTTATTTTGCTTGCGATTACAACACTCAACCACTTGACCTAACCCTCTGGGATTTTGTGTCACAATTTATCCTTTTCTATTAATGGTATTTATATTATATAAATTTATGGAGCCCCTTTTATCTTCCAATGCTTTACCAAACAATCAACATCCTCATATAAAATTATACTAGATATAGAGTAATTCGAGGAATGCTCTTCTCCTTCATGTTAATTATCGTATGCTTGTGTAGAATACATAATTAATCAAAATAAAGTTTCATCGAAGAAAAGAACTCAAAATACCTTAGGATATTTATTATAAATTAGTAATGTTCATTATAAGTATTGATTACAAAACATCATTACCAAAATGTGTTATTTTATCTCCATGGAGTTTATTTGTAATTGAATTACCATATTTGTAGTCATCAAATATATTTTCATAAAGAGATCACGTGAGTAATGAGATAAAGATAGAGAATAGTTTTTTTCAAATGTCTAATTTTATATCTTTGTAGGATAGGGGCAAATAGGTTTGAAGGGAGAAAAGGTAATGGTAGAAGAGAGGAAGTGGGTTGCATATTTTTATGATCTATAATAAGAGATATTAGCCTCCATTTTAATAACTTTAGTTGAAATAGTGGGTGCATCGATGGGTGACATGGTGTGGTTGGATAAGCAAGGAGGGAGTTATATGGAGAAGGGTACGATAGAAGACATCAAAGGAAGAAAAAACATTAGAGGAGAAGATACCGAAACAAGAAATCAATTTAGTGCACAAATTGTACATGTGACATTAGTTGTAGAAGAGATCCAAGGTGCCTTATATAGAAGGATAACTTCTCAAATAAGAACGGATATAAGACAAGAAAATTAACGTTTCAAATCATCTCTAGTATTCACATCTAGAGAACAAACAAAGTTTGTATATGGTCCCCTCTCTCATAAATCAATTGAATCTCTCTAACTACGCCTTTGCAAGTAAAATTATATGCATAGAGACAAAAAAATTAGTACAATAAATGAAACTCTAATCATTCAAACAAACAGAGAAAAAAACAAAAACACAAATAATGGTGAAATAAGAAGACCATATGAATTGAACCCTAGTTCGACTACAACTTTGAAATATGGAAGAGATATGGAGGGATTCAATCCTTCTAGAGGAATGAGAGGAATTGGGAGTACATATACCATTACAAATCATGATTCTTAGACTATATTTTGATCATCGTGAAAGAAAATAAAATTTAAGATGATCCACATGATCCAAATCGCACTTACGATATAACGCAAGTGGGATATATCGCACTTGCGATTTGTAACTATTAAAAAACGCAAGTCTAATATATCACATATGCGATATGGGATAACTCAGCTTAGCCTCTGTTTTCGGCTCAGGCTTATCCGAACCTAGCCACAATAATGCATATGCGTTATGGATTTCCGTTTCGGATGTGGGTTTTTTATTTCTATAGTGGCACTAAAAAGTGGAACCAACTTTGTGCGCACGCCCACAAGCTAAATAAATCTCTATATGGGCTTAATCAAGTCCCCAGGGCTTGGTACTCTCGAATTGATAGTTACTTTCAGAAACTGGGTTTCTGTAAGAGTGAAGTTGATTCAAATTTTTACTTCAAAGTAGTGAAGAACAAATTGTTGATATTGGTGTTGGATGTTGATTATTTGTTTCTCATTGGAGAAGAACATATGATTGCTTGGTGCAAGAGCTATCGCACCTCAGAGTTCGAGATGAAAGACTTAGGTCTAATGCACTACTTTCTTGGCCTTGACTTCTGGAAAAGAAAAGATGAATTTTTTCTATCTCAAGGGAAGTACACTGTGGATATATTGAATAGGTTTGGCATGATAGATTACAAATCTATGACTACACCGATGGTTTTGAATTTAGGGAAAATTCATGAGTAAGGATCTGAATCAGATCCAATAGATCTCACTTTGTATATACAACTTATAGGTTCGCTAATATACTTGATACATTCGAGGCCTGATATATGTTATGCTGTGAACATTCTGAGTCAAATTCTGTCTGATCCGAGACACATGCACTGGACTATTTCTAAGCATTTGCTTACTTACCTTCAAGATACAATTTCATATGGACTCAGATATGCCTACAGTGGAGGAGTCATGTTACTTGGTTATACATACTAAGAATGGGGTGGAAGAATTGTGGACTGTAAGAGTACATCCAGCTACTATTATATCCTAGGATCAACTATGATATATTGGTCCTGCAGGAAGCAGGTTTCTATAGCCCACATCACTACTGAAGCAGAATACATAGCTGCTAGTGTTTCCTACCGAGAAGCAGTGTGGCTCAAAAAGATACTTGCATGGTTGTTTGGTGAAAAGCTTGGGCCTATAGTTATTAGGTGTGACAATCAAAGTTGCATCAAGCATTCTAAAAACCCACTGCTTCATGACAAGTTGAAGCTCATTGAAATGAAGTATCACTTCATCAGAGACATGGTCACGAAAGTTAGAGTGAAACTTCGGTACATTTATACTCATGAGCGTATTACAAATGTGTTAACAATGTGTCTATCAATGACAAATTTCAGGTACTTCCGAGACAAGATTGGTATGGCATCTAATGCCTCCCTCGCTAAGAGGGATTGTTAAATATACAACATTAGGAGACATTCTCCACAACAATCTTGTGTAGCCATGATTGATCCTCTTGTATAGAAGTGAGGACTTTGATTTCCTTTCATATAAAAGTTATTCCTCCCGTATATAGGTACTTGATGAAAGTAATGATGTTGTAAAGTCTTGTTGGACAAGACTTTGGGCTTGTGTGTTAAGCCCTAATTATCATGTGATCCTTACATATAAAGGTATCCATGAGATGGACCTCCCATACAGAGGTGGACCTTCCGTATAAAGGTCATGCTTTACTTGTTAAAATCATTTAAGGTTGTGTCATGTATTATTAACCATGATCACCAGACTGCTATTATGTCTCCTTTAGAGATTGATTACCTCTAAACATAATTACTTTAGCATATGATCATTTGGTCCAGAATAATATAATATGATCACAACATCCGATAATTCTTCTTAGTATAATTGAATGTGATGGATAATTAAATTTAGCACATATTGACCATGCAGTAAGAGATAAAGAAATAAAAGATAAATCATAGAGATCAAGATAATTAAATATTGCACATGCAAGCACTTCAACTAAATAAAGAGAACTCGAATTGTTAAATCTTGAGTTATAAAGATTCAGTAAAGTATCAATGCTGTAGTTAAATCATCAGTTAAATATATGCCTCAGTTAACTAAAGAACTCGCACTATGAACTTCAAGTAAATCAATCAGCATGATTTCAGTTAACTAAGTGTTAAATAAGAAGGACTACTTAACTAAAGTGTTTTAACTTTAGTTGAACTAAAAGAGGACACTTCAGTTAAAGAGAGTTAACTAAATGACAACAAGGAAGATCTTGTTAACTAAGTGTTATTTCATGAAAGAACTTATGTTAAACTGAAAGATTACATGTGATTTGTGACAGTTGCATGTTGATGCTTAAGCTATCCATCTAATTAGGTGGGAAAGGTTTCAGTTAAGAGGCGAGTTCATCCTAAGTGACACCACAATGAGATAAATCACTGCATGAGAAGTTGGGTGCACCTTTTCTTGCAACATTGATACATCTAGTTTGATGAAGAGTCCAACTTGAAGTTGGAATATAAAAATAGAAGAGAAGAATGTAAAAATATGTTATATAGGATTGATGAATCCAATGTGAAGCGAATTCACTTCTCCATTGAAGGAAAGGAACTTCTCTTTGTGCATGGTATTGTTCATATTGCTTGCTATTGTTGTGTTGGGCACACATCCGATTAATCTCTCTTATCTATTGCTTACGTATATTCATCAAGAGTGTTTGGTGATCTCTTATATTCCAAAAGCAGTATTGTATGTTTTAAAAGAAAGAATTCCCTGTTGTTGATGTATATGTAACTTCAAAATGTATTTCACCTATGTATTTCATCTATGTATATTGTACTCTGATAGAGATGTTATTATTCCTCTATACGGAAGTGTCGTCATTTCTATTGATAAGTGTCGCAAGTGTCGTAACTTGCCGATGGGTTATAACACCACCATGTGTGGGGTCGGCCCTGATTAAGTTAACCATGGGTTATTAGGCTAAGCTAGACAAGTCATCCCCACTGGTTTGTTGGGCAGGATAGGACAAGTATAAATAGAGATCGGGAGATCTCTATTTGATCACTCATTACTCACTTCTATCTCTCTCAGAAAGTGGCTCACTTGTGAGGAGGAGGATCATCTGCTAGGAGAAGACTATCTCTTGTACTTTGGTTGTATCATTTCTCTTTATATCTCTGAGGAAGTTGCGGGGCTTTTCACCTTCTTGGTTTTCCCTGGTGAAACTCTGTGTCTCTTGTGTGCTTTCATTATTGTGTCATGATTGATATGATGTAGATATGTTGTACATGTTATTCTCTCAGTTAAGATGTTATTCTGAAAAATTAACATGGTATCAGAGCTAGCCTGAAATAAGGCATGGTATGGCATGTATGACACTTGTTGCACTTGCGATGCTAGGGCTTGATATAGCAAAAACTAGTTATCGTAGAACTTTCACTATAAATCCATTTCAGAAATGTTTCAGGATCTGCAACTCTTACAGGTCAAAGATAAGATGCCCATCTACCTTGTGTCAGAAGAAAAACTTATAATTCATTGTACTTTGTGTTTTATGATCTGTACAATCTAGGGTTTCTGCCTCTTCCAGATATCAGTCATAAACAGGTGACGTAGGAAAAAAGGTCACAACTTGGACTAGGAAGCTCCAAATGAAATTTCATAAAAATTTATAGGTAGGGAATGGACTGTAGTTTCTTTTTTAAGGTTTTCAAAGGCCGAAGTTGAACTAGTGACACGCGGCACGCCGTACAAGTTCGCTCTCTTGTTTGATCACATAAATAGGTCACGTTGTGACACTTGGCATAACTCTATCTCAAAGAATCTAATTGAGGTCAGACCTATGGGGTTGGAAAGATGACAGGTCGGGATACCATAGGTAGAAGTTTCAAACTCTTTGGATTCGTAATTTCAGAGTTACACCAGAAACAATCAGGTGCATATTTCTGTCAAAACAGAATTAGATTTTGAGCACCTTCATTCATGGCTCTGGGAATTAGGGTTTCAGAGAAAGTTGGAAGTTTTGTAATAGAAGACCACGGCGTAATGCTACTCATCAAAATTGAAATTTAGAGACTAAGATCAAATTTTTTGGTTGGACAGAAGGCCAGGCTTGATCAAACCCTAGTTCGGGACTTTGATTGAAAAAGTGGAAAATTAGGGCTTTTGCAAAGGTTGGAATTTTTGAAGTCTGTGACCACGGCTGGAAGCTCCTCAGAAAAAGTGAAGTTTAGATCTTTGGATCGAACCCTTTGGTTGGGCAGAAGGGTGAGCTTTATCAAACCCTAGTTCGGGATCCTGTCTAGAAGATCTGGAAGTTTCAAAAGCAATTTTGAGGGGTGAAACTTTGCAGTTTTCAAATTTTGAGTATACCGGCATGATCAGCTCATCAAGGCACATCTTTCTATCCTTTCAGAAGTTTGAAACTCAAAGTTTTAATTTTTAGGGTTTTTCTGACAAACCCTAATCCAACTCCAGATCCAGTTCCTGCAAACCACGTGGATTGGATTAATCCTAGAAGAGAATGGATTGGTCACCTGCATAAGTGAAGAAGTTCATGTTTCAAAGGGAGCTGAGGCAAAGGCCTTACATAAGAAGATTACAAGCAATCTCGACAAGTATGACTTAAAAGTATGTTTCAAAATCTGTTCATGATTAAGTTTACGATATGTTTATCTTTATATTATTATGTTAGTACAATCTTGATTAATTTTTGACTTGTCGTATCACCTTAATAAAATTATGAATGCATGATAGAAGATATTTATTGATTAGGGTTTTGACACTTATGATTGTACTAATGCATTATGGTGTTGTATGAGGTTGATGTTGTCCGCTAACATGAAAGGTACATCAAGAAAGACAAATCATGTTCTAGTTCACGAACATATGACCATGGAGACATGAAGACAAAGATTCATCCATTATCATGGATCACATAGAAGATCTACTTACGAGGTATGTATAACTTGGTTCTATAATGGTTAACTTATGAGATATGCAGGTTACTAGCACAAGTCATTGAAGAACAATAAGACATCATGTGGATATGTTAGACATAGCTAGCTAACATGCTAATCCAGGTATGTTTTTCCTATATCAAGTTAAAATCCTATCTTGTGTTAGGATATCTTATATAAGTATACTTGGCATGATTGATTATGATTATTCATGAAGTTATAGGTTTGAGTAATCGTGGATTTAGGCATATTATGTTTCTTACTTTAATTGATGATATGACTAACTAGAAGAGTCCTATATAAACCTTGAATACTAATGTTTATTATCTGTGTTTAAAATGATCATTACTATACATGTTTAAGAATATTGTGTTTCTGATAGTATTGAGATTATACTAACTAATGTATGATTATGTATGAGATCTCGAGGATATCACAATAATGATACTTGTAAGCATGCATAGTGATCGGGGATGGATATATGTAGAGAATGTATTTTACTTCAAGCACCCCTAGTGCAATTACAAATCAAGAGAAATATAAATAAGAGAGATTCATAATAATATTATGCACAAAGAGAAATGCATTGAATTGAAGGGAGAAGAGAATTTACTTCACATTGAATTCATCAATCATGTATAACGTATTTATATATTCTTTACATGGATCGAATTCTATTTCTATCTTTTGAACTCATGATGATCTCTCCCTCCATATGGATGTATGAATCTTGCATGAAGAAGAGCTCCCCACTTCTCATGCAGTGAATTAACTCACTGAACTGCGTCTTAGGATGAACTCACCCCTTAACTCAAGGCTTTCCCACTTAGTTAGGTGGATAACTTAAGTGTCATCATTCAAGTGTTGCAAATCAAATGTCATCTTTTAGTTTAACATAAGTGTCATCATGCAATAACACTTAGTTAACTAGATCTTATTTGCTATCACTTAGTTAACTCTCATAACTGATTCTTTCTTGTTAACATCACTATAGTGATCAATTCAAGCCATCCTTTGATTTACTGAAGTCTTCAGTGAAGTGTAACAATTCAAATTCTCTCTTAATTAATTCTTTTATGTGCAACTCAAATTCTCTCATATCTTATCACATCTTATCTTTATCTATTCTCCTATATACATGGTACACATGTTCCATATTAATTGCCATATCAAATATACTAAGGATGTTTTCCCAATGATTTGATCATATTGTCTTACTATCGTTCCAAGTCATTATATGCTAAAGTAATTCATTCTATAGGCAGCCAGTCTCTAGAGGAGACTTAATATCTCAACCATGGTTAGTAGTGAACCACACACCCTACATGATTCGACATCCAAAGCATCAACTCAACACATGAGGATCTGTCTTGACACACAATATGTTAGCCTCGACTAGCAAGACTGTACAACATCATCAGTTTGACAAAGAAATCACTTGCCTCAACTTATGAAGCTTAACTATTCTTGAGTCTAAATCGAGATTCTTCTACAAGTTTCCTGAGTCCAACTTAGGATCCTATTAGGAACTACCTCAACACACGAGGCTCAATATTGACACACAAGATTGACCTGGAAAATGAATCATGATGTTGTAACTTTAACACTTATCACTCGTTTTGTACTAGTGGCATAACCAACCACTCATTCAACCCTTCCTTCATCTTGAAGGTTGTCTTATACTCATCACCTTATCTAATAATGATATGGTGATATCCACTCTTCAAGTCTATATTGGTGAAATGTATTGCTTCACTCAAGAAATCAATCAAGTCGTCCATTCTTGACAATGGAAACATGTACTTGATAGTAATTTTGTTGATGGACCTTGAATCAATGCACATACTCCATTCTTCTCCCTTATTCTCTACCAGTATAGCTAGTATTGCAAATGGACTTAGACTTTCTCTAATTAGTCCCATTTCCAATAGATCTTAGACTTATTGCTTTAAATCCACATTTTTCGCCGACACCATCCGGTGTGGTTATTTGTTTGGTAGACTTGAAACTGGTATCAAGTCGATATGATGTGATATAATTCACTTTCGAGGAAATCCTATTAGCATCTCTTTGACTATTATATCCTTGAACTTCAACAACACCTCTCTAACTTCAGTCAGAGCGTCCTTTTTCAGCTGGTTGATGCTCAATCCCTTAGGAATGGCCACAAAGAAATATTGTTTCTCATTTTCCTCCTTTAGGAACTCTTTAGCTGAACACGTTAGCACCCTCTTCTCCCAAAAATTTTTCTCATTTCCTTGGTTGTTCTAGTCTTTGGCCAAGGGAATTAGTTGGAAATTTCGACCATCTTTCTCGACTATGATGGTGTTGATGTGACCATCATATACCATATTTCGGTTGTACTACCAAGGCATTCCAAAAATCAGATGGAAAGAATCCATTGGAACATTTGAGAAATTTTGAGGTAAAAAATGAGCCTCAAAACAAAGAAAATGTACTTCAAAAATCAACAAATCACATTTTAGAGGACATCATCCACCATCGTTGAGGTTCTATTGCTTGCTTATTTGTCACATTTTCAATGGTAGTTGAAAACTCATAGTTAATTATGTTAGTGCTTTGTAGTCTTAAAGTAAGGTATTCATAATGAAAGTCCTTTCACACTTTTAATAAAATAATGTTATTGTCATTTGCAAGTAAAGTACTCATAATGAAGTTCCTTTCACACTTTATCATAAAATAACATTATTTTCATTTTCATACTTTTTGGAAGAAACAATACAAATAATTATTATATTTTTGTATTTTAATGTCTTTAATTAAAATTTATATATTTATTTCATTTTATTTAAATATCGGAGTCAATACACACACACACATATATATGTTTATGTGTAATCATTTCATTATATTTATGAGACAAGTACTAAATACAAAAAGTTAATATAAATTAAAAAATAGCTCATAGAAAGTGTCTTTCAATATAATGTTTTTTTATTATTTAATTTCATTTCCAAGTTAAATGCATATAAATGTTAAATGACAATATATTTTTGGGAATTACATTTGAATCTTAGTCACATCAATATATCTTTTTTAATTAATTTATTTCTACTCAATTTTGAAATGTAACTCAACTGTGGCTATTTAGATTGTGCATAGAATGTAGTGTAGGAGGTGAATTATCAAATATACCTACCTTGTAAAATCTCAAACTCATAATTTTTTAATATATCTCTTAGAAAGCCCTTTTTTTACAACAAAATATCTCTAATGTTATGTCATACAACACACTATAATAAAGCTCATCAATCTTGAAATTTATCAGGAACTGCCTCGTCATAATTGTAAAATTATGACCTTTTTGCAACCATGACACCTAGTAGACATTCGAATGTGATCGACACTTTAAGTCCATATTTTTTATGACTTCCATTCAAATCAAATTCTTTGTGTTTCCTCCATAGACGATGTTCATATGGCACCCCTCCTAGATTTTCACCTTCGCCTACAATATAGGCTTCCATTGCATTGGTTCCTTCTCTTCCTATTAAGAATGTTGCAACAATGTTTTTCAGGTTGTCATATTTCTCCCTCCTTCCAACGTAATATCCATGGTAATCTCTCCTATAGTCCAACCTATCTGACCATCGGTTCCCCAACTTTTAGTCTCGTCCGGAATCACAATGTGCAATGAATTTGGGCACGCATAATCCTTGTGACTCATCTCCTGATATTTATAAAAGACTATTTGAGGTTTTTATGCGTCGTTCCCCAACAATTCCCATTTGAAAAAAATGCCCCAACTTTTGGCATTTTCTCTACCTCGTCAGTACTTTGGTGTAGTATTTCTAGCCTTCATCTCTCCTTATCTCATCATTTTATCCTCTCTTTGCTCCATTAGTATGTCCTCTAACAACAACAAACTTTTGAATTTTAACATTTAGCTTCCCTCTACTTGCAGAAGTCTCCCTAGACATCTTCTCCTCCTCCTTGAAGGATAGTTCAAGCCTCTTTGACCATTTTGAACCTCGATAGGCTCAACTCATCCTGAATGGCATATTTTTGACATGCACATATCTGGAGATTTTCTATTCCCCTTTGTCAATATGTCCCATTCTAATAGAGATTCAATAGAATTCCTAAGTGACTTCCTGATCAATCAAATCCTTTTGTCTTAGGCTCTACATTTTTTAGAACAAGGAAATAATGTATTCAATGAGAAGGAACTTATCCTTCAACTTGGAAACCATTATGTCTCAAATTTTCACCTTTTCTTTCCCTTTCTTCACCATGTCAGCCTGTACATTGTCCCACCATAATGATGACCTTTTAACTTTAGAAAAGAAACTTTCACCCTTTTGGGGTCTTCTACCTCCTCCATATAGAAGTATTTTTCCTTCTCTCTTACCCAGTATATCAACTCTTCAGGGTTTAGTATCCCTGAGCAGGTAGATACTTCCATTTTATATCTACACTTCATCTTAGACAATACCTTCAAAAATTTGTCTCATGGGTCTTCTTCCTCTTTTTTCTCAAGAGAATCTTTTTCCTCCTCAACCTCTTCATTACTATGGTAAGGGGTTTCAGCACCAAATCTTCCTTTTTAGACTTCTTTCATAGCATCCAAATCACTCTTTAGACTTCTCGTGGTATGAACACATTCTTCGAACATCTCATTTCCAATTCTTACACTTGCAATTCCACATGGACTTCATCCCCTACCACGGACATTAATTCCCCTTTGATCTATTTCTCTTATTCAACTAACCAAATCACCACTCCCGAATTGCAACTGGGTTACCACCGTATGCAACTCTAGCCAACACTAGCTAGATTTTTCATCATGTCCAATCACTACTAGAATTCCTCACAGAAGACACTCCCTTTGTAAAACCAACTGATGCAAACACGGTGGGGTTAGATTGGATTACTTATTAAAGAAAATAGAAAAAGCACCAATACAACACACAAGTGGGTTGCCAAGATTTATGGCCTTCTATTAATTTAGGAAATCAAATATAGTGTTTGTTACAATAAAGAGTCAATTCTATGTTACAATCATTTTATTAGTTTAATTTTATTACTTGTTCGCTCATACACATAGTGAGTTTTCTCATGGGCACAACAATCACCCTTCTCTTGTCACAAACTAGTATTTATAGGTGTTTCTCGGACACAAATTCCCACTCGATCCTTCTTCTAGAAGATTCTCAGTGCTTTCTAATGCAACTCACCTACATTAAATTCTCATTTCGCCTCTTTAGGACATCCTTCCATTTGGTGCTCTTTAAAACTACCATAACTATGCAATAACTTGTCTAACTATTCCTTGACTGCATTTTCTTCTATTCTTGTTTGATTTTGAGCCCCTTCCTGTCATAGTTGGATCAAACCTAACTTACTCTAGATTTTGGCATGATCTTGGTGTTGACATCAACGTCGGGCAAAATCCACCTGATGACTTAAGAGCATGGGAATAATTCTGGGAGCGTAGCCGCCTTATGGAGGTGGGACTATCTTATGTTATGGTAAACCATCAACTCTTCAATGGAAGTGTCAGTGACATTTCCATCTCTGATGGCTCTATATAGTTCGCCTGATTGGAATTCTGGAGTGCCTCTTGTCCCGACTTTAGTATTTCCAAACATTGTCTCTAGTGAGGTATCCAATAATATCTCAACATCCGAGTCTGATTCAACTAAATTGGACTTTCTCCTTGAGGACTACCTATGCATAAGTATGATGAGACACAAGATGGACAAATGAGGGAACAAATTACTCATAAAAAATTCATTACTCATGGTATAAATGAATAGAAATGAAACTGGCATCTAAATGTTTCAATTGCATGTTTATCCATGAGGAAAAGTAAGGTTTTTAGTCACTTTAAAATTTCTGTATGGTTGGCAGCCTGTCCTCTTCGAAACAATGTGTGCAAAGTCTTACAGAAGAAACAAATTGGAGACAAAAAAGTGCTTGATTAACTGAATAAATTCATTCAATTATTAACATTCCTTTGGTTTTAGTGAGTATGCAAATGATAACTTGTCACAACTTCATTTGATAAAACATTTCATTAATACACAGTGAAGAATTAGCTGCAAAAATTTAGGCTTCTTCTGTGTTAACTTTAAGGTTTAGTACACATGTTGTATAGAGGCCATTAAAAATGTGCATAGTCAATTGCATTTTCTGTATTCACAATTCACCAAAACGACTAAGATAACCACAGTGTTGATCATAATGTATTCATCTATTAGTAGGGGAAGCATAATGCCTTCACAAGTGAAAACCATGACAACTTGAAAACACAACTGATGATTGGGTCATGTCCATATCTTCTCACTTTGCTATCTAAAATCCCTAAGATTGCGTGGCCCCGATACGGTCCAATAAGATGAAACACTTTCAATGAAACTTCGTTGTAGTAATAGCGTGCTTTGGGTGCGCATGGGAGTAGTGTTACTCGTGTGTTCCCAGGGCCTAGGTCTTTGTCTAGAGAGGAAAGGGGAAACCCTAAGAAAACTTGGTTAAGCTCGTGCATCGCATAGGGGAAAATGGTAATCAACCTGGGTACTACAACATTACCAACCAACTAACTCCCTCTCAACTTTTTAAACGACTCAAAGGATACGAGGGCTACAACGAATCGCTAGACACAAGAAAAACCTCGCTAGAAAGGCGAGCGATAGTAAAAACATTGTTTTCCCTCTTGTTTGAACGGTGGTAAAAGAAAATAACCCCCCTTTTCTATGTATAGAAAAAAACCATTATCATTAATGCGAACAGGGTTTCGGTGGGTGGGGTCATTAATGACTGCGCCCATTTTTCGCTACGTCAAGTCCAACTTCACCGATCATTTCGGTGTGAACACTTCATTCGTTGTGAAACGGTCGACGTAAACTTGCCCAAAAGTTGCGAAATTGTCTGTGTGATTCACCAAACATCAACGACCGGTCGACATGATTTGTTGGGACTGGCCCAAGTTGGGGAAAATTTTGATAACCGAAGGAGTTTTAGCTACAGAGCCGAGCATAGCTCAACAAAAATACAATTTTTTGCAAGTCATGGGGATGTTGCGAAGTTGTGCGCAACAACCAAATTTTGGCAGTACTTCGAAGGGTGCTGCGAAGATCAGTGCTGCGAGGAAGCAGTGCTGCGAAGTGACCAATCCATGTGGAGCCGAAAAAGCAGAGTGCTAGACAGAGGATGGGCACGGGTACTGGTTAGACCATCAGTGGTCTAGTTTTGGCAAAGCTGCTTCAGGGAGGCCGAGCGGTGGCGATGTGTACGAGGCCATTAGAGGAAGAACGGTTTGATGAAAGCGACTGGGAGCTGAGCCAGCTGTACGAGGCCGTTAGAGGAAGAGTGGCTCGATCAAAGTGATCTGTTGGCCTACGCTCAACAGAAAGGTCGATAGGGACAGGATGAAGATGTGGAGGACTTCCATGATGGAGCACTCACTACCAGAGGCCAGCAGTTTGGTTTAGAGAAACCGTAGCATTTTTGGAAACCCTAAGGGTTTCAGCCTTTAGCATTGCAAAGACATGACCTACAGGCATGATCTATTTAAGGAGGCATTTTTGTATGGGAAAGGGTTGTTGTTAGAGGTTTAGTACTGAGCATTGTAAAATATTCCTGAGAAAAGATATTGTAAAGGCTCTACGGTCGAGTGCACAGAGACCTATCTGAGAGAGAAGAGAGCCTACAGTTGAGAGTGTAGACTAAGAACTGTTGTGCCCTTCCCAAAAGATCTATATATAACAACAGTTCTTGTGGACGTAGCTTCCCACCTGGGGGAGCGAACCACGTTAAATACGGGGCAATGTTATTGTGTAGTGTATTGTGCATTAATCTATTTCTTGTGATATAATGTCTAAATTTTCCCTTGCATACTATTATGGTAGGACTTTTATATGTATTTACCATCAAGAGAATATGGAAATAATATGTTAAGTTCTACATGAATAGATAAATGGTGAATGTTTGGCCTCTACTTATGAAGCAGTAATGAATCAGTTATTCAGCTAAGTGTTAGATATTGTTTAAGAACTTTTACATCATGTAGTAGGAAGAATCCATGGTAGTTGTACTGTCTCCGCAACACATGGTTGAGTAGTGAACACCCCAAGTTAATGGATGAATGATTAAATGTTAATAATTTCAGTACCCTAGTTAACAACAAATATTTCAAGTCTTAGTGTGAGATGCATCAGCTGCAGTTACAAGGAAATTCCGTGGAAGTAGAATTCAGAGGTGCGGACCGCAGTGTCGTCTATCACCGCGTAGTCTTGCCTCGCAGCACACGTCCCATGTCACGCTACGCAATACATCAGACTAAACAAGTCATCACCTATTGTGGAAACTTGATTCTACAGTACCCCATAGATACACCTCGGGTGAGACCTCAACCTACTCGCAGGTTGTTTATGAAACGGCTGGTGCGAAGGGGTTTTGTTGGTCAAGGGGAAACCGCGAAGAACCTGGGTCTTTATTGAAAACCCTTTAGGTCAGCATATGATAAGCCAACAAATGGTTCCGTTTCCACGCTAGAATCCATGATGAGCTGCAGCCGTAATGTGTGACGAAGAACATCAGTTCCCGACAGGCTCCGATAATTGGCATCCTGAAAAGACAGAGATCTCGGCTTGGTGTGACAAGACCATAAGAAACTTTGCAAGGAAATAGAATAGATACCCGCATCTATCCGACGAATAGTGGTTGAATAGATATCTATGGAAAGATATTCACGAGTTCTAGGCATCATTTCCAGACGAGCTGCACGAATGGATCTCGCGGCTTGTATAGAAGAAAACCTGTTTTCAAGGAGGAGTTCCTACAGAGTGGACTCTAGAGCTCATAACGCATCTCAAAGCAATAGACAGCCCGTTGACGCTCACAGTTAACTTTTGGTTCGATCACATGCTAGAAGGATTCATAACAGAATTTGCTGTAGACACACTCAAATACTACAACCAAGCAGAAGCATACTTTTTCGACGGATTCCAAGGTAAGTACCTGAACAATCTCAGTCTATACATTAAGATGATGTTAGAAGAGAAAGGTGTTTTAAGAATGCAGTAATATTTTCAAGTCTGTCATGGTAAACAGTATATATAGTGATTCTGACGAAGACACCCATAATCTTAGAAGCGGGAAGAGATATAATTTGAATAAAAATCTTGGAGGCACTGGACCCCACATAGATACTGAGATTTCTTGTGACCTTAACAACAAAGCTGTGCCACCGTCCACCCCTCAGAATCCACCGGTTATAGAGACCACGCCTCCCTTATCTCAAATCCCACCCATTACACAGCCCACCCTTAAGGATACTCAACCGAGCATGTCTACTATGATACTCCCATTTACTTTCACTACGCAGAGCCCATCACAACAGCCACGCACAAATCCGGGTGCCCCTACTAATAGCAGAATGGAAAACACTGATATGAAGCTACCGATATTTAAAGTAACTGGTCTAGAAGACCCTGACGAGCATTGGTTTCTTTGCGAAGCCGTATGGAGCGTAAGACAAATCCACAATGATATTGTGAAGAGATCATAGCTCATTACCACCCTCAGAGATAGAGCTTTACATTGGTTTATTAAGTACTCTCAGACACAGCCAAGAACCCTCGCAGAGATTAAAGCTGCGCTTGTGGCAGAGTTTAAGAAACCCAAATCGGAATCTCGGAATATAACCGGGTTGAAAGAAATAAAGTAGAGACCGACTGAAATGGTCTGGGATTTTGATCAGAAGTTCAAGACCTTATTGGATCAAGTGAGCTTTGTTATAGCTCCAGAACAGCACAAGGAATGGTTTATTGTTGCGCTATTGCCCCACATTAGATTACCATTGATGTAGTAGAAGGTTGTTTCGTAGGAAGAGGCCTTGGAGATCTCAATGAATCTAGAGGCTTCGCCGATTGGTGAGACTAGTTCTGGGATGTCTCAGATCCAGAACCAGCTGACCACCCTGACACTAGAACTGCAAAGCATGAAGAATGGAAAAGAACAAAGGTATGAACCTAGGCATGAGTTCTGTTGTACAGGTTGTAAAGGAGAAGGCCATGACCGCGAGCATTGCCCTTTATTCCATGACTATCTTAATAGTGGTGCGCCCGACCCGATAAATTAGAATCAGGCCCCATGGTGTGAAATTTGTAGAAATACAGGACACAGACCTGAAGACTGCTATCTCATACAGAAATATGTGAAAACACCCAAAAATTTATACTGCACTTTCTGTAAATCAGTTGGACATGATGAATCCAACTGCCGTGCATATGAGCTAATGAATGAAAGAAAATGAGATATGGATGCAATGAGAGGTGTTGGATTGTACCGCGTACAAGAAGAAAACAAGCCCAAACAAGAAAACGTGCAATATGATCAAGGAGGATACAGAGGCCGTGGTTGTGGATACCGTGGCAGAGGAAGAAATGTTGGCTCGACACAGGGAAGAGGCCGTGGCCCAGTCATTTGTTATAATTGTGGCCAACTAGGTCATGTGTCTAGAGATTGTGTTAACCCATGCACTACATGAAACTACTGTAAATCATTTGAGAATGTTATTGAAGATTGCCCAGTGCTAGAGGTGGAAAGGTAGAAAAGAAGACGGATGGAGGCACCAACTCCAAACATCCAGTGGATCACAGCAGAGAATAGACCAGTGGAACCGAGCATCAATGTGGTCATGCGCAGTGGCACTGAGAAAGGCCGCGACAGGGGAGCAGAAGCTTCAATGTCAGGGGAGGCTCACACAAAGTAGACCCCTCTTGAGATAGTATAGATAAGAAAAGCTCTAGGAAAAATACCTGCTCTCGACCTACGAAAGAACAAGGAGGTCTTTATCAATGCGTGGGATACCTTCACAGAATTGGCAACTAAGTCAGCGAGGATCCCGTTGCACAGTGAAAAACCACATGTTGAAGACATGCCAGTTGGTTATGACAAAACAAGTACCGCAACGGATGTCAGCACTTCCATTGCGCAGTTCTTGTGAAGCTGCATGAAGCTACTAAAAAGTGAAAATGCCATAGCAGAGCTACAAAAGCTCATAAACCAATATGAACCACATATGGGAATAGAAAGTTTTTATAGTGTCGTACATCACATAAGGAAGCATAAAAGAACGGGCCGAGAAATGAGGCTTACCATGCAGATAGGAGATTTTGAAATGGATGAAGTCATCCTTGATCTAGGATCTGAAGTGAATGTCTTGACTAAGCAGACATGGCAGCAGATGGGTCGACCAAAGTTATTATGGTCACCTATCGAATTGAGAACAGCTAACCAAGAGAAATTCGTACCTTTTGGCCGGTTAGCTGATGTGGTAGTTGACATCGATGGATTCTAGAGTCATGCAGACTTTGAAGTTATCGAGATTGTGGACGATAGTCAGCCTTTTCTTGCACTGTTAGGAATTGACTGGGCCATGGATAACCTGGCTATCATAAACCTAAAGACAAAGAATATGATATTTGAAGGAAAGCATCTTAGGTTCATCATACCATTGGATCCTAAAGATGGGGACAGATACAGTGAGCCGATTCAGGAGGAATCTAAGGCTCAAGACTTGGATAGACTATACTAGATCACCGCGAACCAGGAAGATTACATTAATCCAACTACAGATGGTACACTCAGCTGGAGATGTGACAGCTCTTGTGTCTCTGACTTAGAAATAGGATTGGAAAATTGGCAAAGCCACATGCATGAAGTCTCAGCGAGAAGGTGCGCGCAGGTTACGAAATCACTTCGCTGGATCGGAAAGGAGGTAAGTCCTACTCCCATGTATGATGGTTCTGCTAATGTTTACACTTTCATCCAAGAATATACTGCAGCTATTGCAGATGAGCATAGATTACCAGCATTGGATATGGCACACCGTGACACACCAGCCAGATGGTGGGCTACACACAAGCAGACATTGACTACTTGGGATCAATGCAGGATTAAGATGCAGTTTTGGTTTGTTGACAGGGTTACTTTACCTTTTGAAAAGTTTAATGGACAGACAGATCCTATCCAGCATATTGAAGTCTATTCACAGGCATGGGTGGAAAGGCCACAAACAGAGTGGGTGCATCTATTTGTACATACATTGGACGATGACATTCCAAAGAAATGGTACCTAGACCTGGAGTTGCGCAGGGAAACCACTGATTGGGATATGTTGACTGCGAACTTCCAGAAGGACTTCAGCTTTGACGATGACAACCCACTGATCCATGACATGTTGCAGATAATTAAGGAACGTATATTCAGGGAAGACTGTCCTCATGAAAATATATTGTGGGAAGGATTCTTCGGGGCAGATGGCAGTCCCGTGAACCTACAATCAGAAGGGAAGGAACATGGAAAACATCCCATTGAGTGTTATAACCTAGCTGAAGTACCCGATGATAGACAGGAAGATGATGAGGATGATCCGTGCAACATAAACATACCAGAATCGAAGGGTGTGCGCGACGTAGAGGGACCTCCGTTGGAAATTCCACACATGAGTGGACCAGTAAAGACGCAAAAGGTGAACATTGACACAAGCAAAAAGCCAAAGTTCGCATCAATTGGAGACTATTGGGATGATCAAAATGTTGCAGAGATCGCAGACATCTTACATGAGTAACAGGAGTTGTTCCCGATAAAGTTCACAGAAATGAAAGGCATTCTGGGAGACCTAGGGGTCATGAAAATACCTTTGAATCCAGGCACCAAGCTTGTGAAGCAGAGTCCATACAGACTAAACCCGCGGTACAAAGAAAGAATCTGCGCAGAGCTAGATAAGATGCTCGAAGCAGGAATCATTGAACCTGTTGAAGAATCCAAGTGGATTAGCCCCATGGTCATTCAAGAGAAGAAAACGAAAGGTGAGATTAGGATTTGTGTGGATCTCAAAAAACTTAATGATGCTTCTATGCACGACCCATTCCCTACTTTTTTCACGGATGAAGTACTTGATAATGTTGGAGGGAATGAACCCTACTCTTTTACTGATGGTTTCTCCGGGTATCATCGAATCAGGATTGATCCCAGAGACAAGCATAAGATGAATTTTTCCACAGAATGGTGGTTGTTCCAATACATAGTAATTCCTTTTGGCCTAAAGAACGCACCTGCCATCTTTTCCAAAGTTATCGTCATAGCCTTTAAATATTTTATGCACAAGTTTCTGGAAGCCTATTTTGATGATTGAACTGTGTTTGGACTATTGAAGAACCACTGCGTGAATCTCAAAATGATGCTTGAGAAGTGTAGACAACATCAGATCTCCTTAAATCTGAAGAAGTGTATTTTCTGTGTTCCCTACGGGATTCTACTTGGCCACATTGTCTGTAAGAAAGGATTGATGGTGGATCTTGCGAAGATTGCAATCATTGTAAATTTACCAACACCAAATTCAGTCAAGATGTTGTGCTCTACCTTAGGCCATACCAGATATTACAGGAAATTCATAAAGGGTTACGCATAGATAACTGCAGCAATGGATAAGTTGCTAAAGAAAGACACGCCATTAATTTGGAATGCAGAGTGCGAGCAGGGTTTTGATACACTAAAGGAGAAGATGGTTACTACACCGATCCTAGTCTTCCCAGACTGGGCGAAGCCATTCCATCTACATGTGGATGCATCATGCATTGCCCTGGGAGTCGTATTAGCTCAGCTAGGAGAAGGAGGTATTAACCATCCCATCACATTTTCAAGCAAGAAGCTCTCAACAGCGAAAAAAAATTACACTACTACTGAGAGGGAAGGTCTTGCTATGGTATATGCGCTGCAAAAATTCAGACACTACTTGCTTGGTGTGCACTTCCTCATGTTTACTGACCATTCTGCTTTGAAATACTTAGTCAATAAGCCAGTGTTAGGGGGGTGCATATGTAGATGGCTGTTGCTATTCCAGGAATATGATTTTGAGATTGTTGTTAAGCCAAGCAGGCTGAACTTGAGACCTGATCACCTCTCTAGGATTGAGTCTGGAGAAGAGCCGACAAACATTTAAGACAGTCTGCCTGATGCACAGTTATTTTCTATACAGGCTGTTGATGATTATTATCAGGATATTATTGATTTATTAACAATAGGATTAGCACCTCAGGACTTTTCCATCCAGCAGAAGAAGCAACTGGTAGTGCGCGTCGTAGACTTCACTATTATTGCAGGGCAGCTATACAAACTCAAACCGGATGAAATCCTGCGTAGATGCATACTAAACCATGAGAAGCCATTCATTTTAGCAGATGTGCATTCAGGGATCGTAGGAGGCCACTATGCAGGAAGGGCTACCGTGCAGAAGATACTACACGTAGGGCTATGGTGGCCTACGATCCATAAAGACTCCAATGAATACTGTCGGAACTGTGATCTCTGTCAGAGGACAGGAAAACCTTCGCACAGAGATGAAATGCCGTTGAATTCACAGTTGACCTTACAAGCATTTGAAAAGTGGGCCATTGACTTTATGGGTCCCATAAACCCACCAGGGAAAATAACTGGTGCAAGGTACATCATTACTGCTACTGATTACCTCAACAGATGGGCGGAAGCAAAACCAGTAAAGGACTGCAGCACTGATACTGCTGCGCATTTAATTTTTGAAGATATACTTTCACAATTTGGATGTACAAAGATTTTGATGAGCAATCAAGGCACTCACTTTTTGAACAGAACGATCGAAGCTCTCACAGAGGAATTCTACATCCATCATCAACGCAATACCCCATATCATCCACAGGCAAATGGTACTATTGAGGCTTTCAATAAAATACTCGAGAATGCGCTCACTAAGATCTGCAATGTGAATAGATATGACTGGGATCTATGCATCTCATCTGTGTTATGGGCATACAGGACCACTTGTAATAAATTGATAGGATACACACCTTTTCGGTTGGCTTATGGACAGGAGGCTATAATGCCAATGGAATATATTGTCCCCAGCTTGAGAATCGCTGCATTTATAGATATGGAAAATTGCGCAGCACTAGAAGAAGGATTGCTACACTTGGTTGGATTGGAGGAAGATCGCTTCATCACAGGCTTTCACCTCACAAGTGCAAAAAGACCATGAGAAAGCATGGCATGATCGCCATATAAAGAACAAGTCCTTTCAGGTAGTTGACCTAGTCCTCTTATATGATAGAAAATTCATGAAGTTTCCTGGTAAATTTAAGATGCATTGGCTTGGTCCATATACTGTGATACATGTTACTAACACTGGTGCAGTCGAGTTAGCCACCTTAACTCGCGATACTTTACCAAGTCTGATAAATGGGAACAGACTAAAGTTGTACCATGATAGTCCTGCTTCGCAGAACCCTGAATGATAAATAGAGGGAGAAATTTCTAAGTGTCAAGTACAGTTGAAATTGGACACTGGAAACGAAAAGGAGTCTGTACATGTACGATAAGTAGGACAATGTATGTCCCGTGCAGCACTGATGAAGCTACACAAAAAAAAAAGAGAAGAAGAAAGAAAATAAAAAGGGAGCCGCGCAACTGAAACATCGACACTGCGAAGTACCTACGCAGGATCAGGGATGGCCTGCTGTGCAGCTCAGTACAGCTCTCACAAAAATAGCCGTTACAGTGGCCGTGAGAAAAATAGCCATTATATGACCGTTCCCAACAATCGATTGAGCATTTAACACAAAGATAGCCATTCTGAACATGCTGACGAAGAAAGGGACTGAAGGATCTGTTCAATTTGTCCAACGGACACAACATTTAATGCTCATCTAGCCGTTTGAAGGCATGGGAGGATTCACCTGCGCCTATAAGTAATGCCTCATAAGGACTCACGGGCGTTACCAAACACTTAGAATTTTTATGCACTTAATCCTGTGTTAGCAATTGTTAGTAACATATCTGATACAATTGCCTACTCTCGCCCCTGAATGTCCGAGTGGTCGTACATAGAAGAAGAGCTTACAATCCAAGAAATGGTCAAAGTCTTTCAGCATGGAGGGATTGAAGAGTTAATGAAAACCCCTGCCAAGAAGGTTACATTGGAACTAGGTCAAGCATCTCGAAGGTCACCTACACACAACCCATACATGCAGGATAGGGGGAGAGATATAGTCAGGCCACGAAGAAAGAGCACCAGGCCAATTTTGGTGGTATCACGGTCATTGGTATTTCAGAAGGAGATACCTTTAAAGCTTACACCAAAGTACATATCACCACGGGTGCGGGATTCCCCAGTCTATAAACTTGTCAAGAATGCCCAATATGAAATCCCCTTGTCGCCAATCTCTAAGCACGTAGATGTTGCCCAGAACTTGCTAGGAAATATCCTGGAGTGTAAGTGGGAAGACTATGACCTCCTGGGAGTGCAGAAGGAAGAACCCCATGATCCCAATTTCCCACACTTCCAGCCTGACCAGTACATGTGCTGGAAGAAAGATGCTAAAGGCATACTTAACTTGGTCGTCGGAAGCTGGCTAACACCAGTGGTCTAGTCATGATTACTGAACCTGCTGAGATTACCCCATTTTGATCGTTCAGCAGAAGTCAATGTGGTGGTTTGCACTTTGATGGCGCGAATCCATCAGGGATACCTGTGGCTAGACAGAAATGTTGATTTGACCATCGACTTAATCCACCATATCATAGGACTAAGTAAGCGTGGCAAGGACCCCAAGCAGTTCTTCCAAGGGAAGAGTAAGGAAAAAGAAGCTGTCGCAAGATGAAGAAAAGATAGGCATTGATGAAAGGAAAAAGAGGTTTTCCAACAGAAGAAATCAAAGATAGAACGACAAAGTTTGTTACACAGTTGTTGGCCGGAAAAATTCTAAGAATAGCCAGGCCTCCGGAGGTGCCTGCGAGCATAGTACTACTCAGTGTCGCGGTGGCTGAAGGAACTGAGTTCAATTGGTGTCAGTACCTTCTCAATGAGTTCCTGGATGAACTCAATGACACCTAGGAGAATGGAGGTCAATTCCACTTCACATGGTTGATTATCCTAATCACCTTTGTCGGATGGAAGGAGCCGAAGGACTATGTCGACGTAATTGCAGACACCAATGATCCCAAAGGAGTTCGATATGCCAAACTTTGGGAAACTTTGAATGCGGATCAACAACACGCGACAGCTGAAGTCTTCTACCAGTATTACACCTAGCTACGCGAGGCGATTACCTGTACATCGCGCATTACAAAGAAGGTAATGTCAAAATACATTTGCATTATTGATTTTCAGGCGGACATGTGTTGTATTTTTATCTCACCCAAAGCAAAGATGAAGAAGCTGGAATGGTATGTGGGTAATTACCATATGTACAAGGAATACATCGACATCCTCATGAGGGATTGGCCAGCAGAGTTCCATGTCATGGTCATGGATGTTCCGACCGATTCAGAGGAAGATGAACCTATTCCATGGCCATGCCCAATCACTGAGGAAAAACGAAAAAGGAAGGAACTTGAAAGCCCGACAAAGCCAAAGGCACAGAAGAAGATGAAAGCAACCAAGAGTAAGTCAGAAATAGTGCTTAATGAGGAATATTTCGACATGATTGCCGAAAAAGTCACAGAACAGATGGAAGAGCTGATGACAGGAAAAGAGAAAAAGGACAAGGCCATACAGGATGACCTACAAAAGAATTGGCTCGCACTGCAAGGGCTCATGCAGAAGATGGACAATGTCCAGAAAAGGCTACCTTTGTCGCACGACACAGAATCGGAAGGGAGGTCAGGAGGAACCTCGCAACAGACACCACCGCAGCTAGCCATAACGCTGCCAGTGAAGACTCGGCTCGTTCATCTGGACCCGATGAGCATAACACTACCAATGTCAGAATAGGTGACTCTGGATACAAAGGGTGTCAAGCAGGTAGAGCTCGACCTGGTCAAGATTCCGTTACCGGGCTTGCACTTTTTGCAATTGCAGGTTGTAGACGAAATGCATGAAAGGACCATTGATTCAATGAAGTCCCAAGCTGAGCTGCAAGCTGCAAATAGGCAGCTTGAGGAGTCTAGCTCGCATACATATATGCAATTGCACGATGAATAGGACCTTCGGCTGCGATTGGAGGCCACTATTACTTCTGTTGTAGATGGCATTGAAGATTTCGAGCCCCAGAGCAATCTTGTGGACACCGTTCTGAGAATAGGAGATATGGTGAAATCTCTAAAGATAGAAATACTGTACAAAGAGATTCTTTATGAGGCTGATATTACCGCCCTGAAGGAAAAAATTAATACGGAGATACCATTAACGGAGCAGCAGTTAAGGGAGCAAGCAGTAAAGGCCACATCGCGGAGTATTGCAATGGACGTGGCTAACTGCCAAGATTTATTGACTGTAGCTTCGAAGGCATTCAATACCCTCGAAGAGGATCCAGGGCTACTACAAGTAAAGACTACAGTCAAAGAAAAGTAGGTTGCACTGGAGAAGCTAGATATGGAAGTTAAGGCCCTGCTAGCCAGAGACAGGCTTCCGAAATATAGGGAAATAACCAACTTCAAAAAGGAGGTACAAGCATTAAGGGAGAAAGAGACTGCGATGGATGATGAGTCCCAACCACTACTACAGGATGCCATTGCAATATCGCAGTAGATTGAAGAGAAACTCAAGGACCTGCGTGAGAACTAGGAGAATGTGGAAGGATAGATTGCACAAGAAATAACTACGGAGATGCTCGACACAATCAGGCAAGTCGAGCATGGTACAAAGGAAACAATGTAGCAACTGGTTGGCACATTCAATGAATTCGCGACAAAGCTAGCTCCGCAGGTCACGGAGCAGATCAAAAAGGCCGAAGCTGAAGGTGGCTTGGGGACGAGCCACATGTAAGTGTTAGGGGCATGTTGGGCCTAGCCCAAGTAGGGGAAAAGTTTTATAAGAGAAGGAGTTTTAGCTGCGGAGCTGAGCGCAGCTCAACAAAAATATAATTTTGTGCAAGTCTTGGGGATGCTGCGAAGTTGCACGCAACAAACAAATTTTGGTAGTACTTCGAAGGGTGCTGTGAAGATCAGTGCTGCGAGGAAGCAGTGCTACAAAGTGACCAGTCCACGTGGAGCAGGAAAAGCAAAGTGCTAGATGGAGGACGGGCACGGGTACTGGTTAGACCGTCAACGGTCTAGTTTTGGCAAAGATGCTTCAGGGAGGCCGTTAGAGGAAGAGCGGATCGATCAAAGTGATATGTTGACGTGCGCTCAACAGAAAGGCCAATAGGGACAGGATGAAGGCATGGAGGACCGCCACGATGGAGCACTCGGTACCAAAGGCTAGCAGTTCGGTTTAAAGAAATCGTAGTAGTTTTGGAAACCCTAAGGGTTTCAGCCTTTAGCATTGTAAAGACATGACCTACGGGCATGATCTATTTAAGGAGGCATTTTTGTATGGGAAAGGGTTGTTGTTAGAGGTTTAGTACTGAGCATTGTAAAATCTTCCTAACAAAAGATATTATAAAGACTTTGCAGCCAAGTGCGTAGAGACCTATCTGAGAGAGAAAAGAGTCTGCAGCTGAGAGTGCAGACTAAGAACTATTGTGCCCTTCCCAAAATATCTATATATAACAACAGTTCTTGTGGATGTAGCTTCCCACCCGGGGGAGCGAACCATGTTAAATATTGGGCAGTGTGATTGTGTAGTGTATTGTGCATTTATCTGTTTCCTGTGAATGAATGTCTGAATTTTCCCTTGCATACTGTTATGGTAGGACTTTTATATGTATTTACCATCAGGAGAATATGGAAATAATATGTTAAGTTCTGCATGAATAGATGCATGGTGAATGTTTGGCCTCTACTTATGAAGCAATAATGAATCAGTTATTCAGCTAAGTGTTAGATATTGTTTAAGCACTTTTACATTACGTACTAGGAAGAATGCATGGTAGTTGGACTGTCTTCGCAACACATGGTTGAGCAGTGAACACCCCGAGCGAATGGATGAATGATTGAATGTTAATAATTTCAATACCCTAGTTAACATCAAATATTTCAAGTCTTAGTGTGAGATTCATCGACTGCAGTTACAAGGAAATTCCGTGGAAGTAGAATTCAGAGGTGCGGACCGCGGTGTCATCTATCGCCATGCAGTCTTTCCCCACAGCACATGTCCTATGTTGCGCTACACAGTACGTCAGACTGAATCAAGTCAACTATACAGTATCAAGGGCTATTGATTTCTGCATTGATAGTATCCTATAGGGGTACATTAATGAATTCGCGATAGATACCAACAGTTCTTACAGCGACGCGGAAAGATGATCTTTTAGGGAACCAAGGGGAAGGTTCGTCCTGTCACTAAACCTGTGGATTAAGACACTGGCGTGTGAAAAGGGCATGTTGAAAATGACCTCAGATGAGTAGAGAGATCGGTGTGCAGGGGTCGTAGGTATCGCATGATTACGGATCCGCTAGGAAATATGAAGGGTAGATGGACATGAGCGACAATGAATTTTTAAGGGAAGTTCAGGAAGACTATGGCACCTTGAGAAGTGGAACGATATTCTGACATCCTGATAAGAGGAGGAGGATTGAGGAAGAGTCTCCTGAGAGGACCGGAAGGAGAGACTATGAAACAGGGCCACAGAGGAAAGAGCTCCCTTATTACGAGGAGGAAGGAGGTGATGAGGCTACCCCAGAAGAAGGATGGATCATAAGCTACCACATACCCTCGACCCCGCACACCAGTCATCAATTTAAAGGAAGAACCACAAATAGTTCACAGAGCTGTCCCACGTGCAGCGGAAAAAGTAGCACATCAATAAGTAACAATAGTAGGAACACCACAATGGCGGACGATACGAAGATGTCGAGCTTTGTAGGAGATGAGACAAAGGATCCCAAGCAGTTTTGGTTTTTATGCGAAGCAGTGTGGACCGTGAAGTAGGTCCAAGATGAGAACACCAAAAAGGGAAAGTTGGCGATGACCTTTCGGGGCTGTGCACTGGACTGGTTCATAAAGGTTACCAAGGTTCGAGGAAAAACATTGGCAGAAATTAAAACAACGATGATTCAAGAATTTAAAAAAACCAAGTTGGAAGCGCAGTACATTACTGGGCTCAAGGAGATTAGGCAATACCCAAATGAGCTAGTATGGGAGTTTGATCAGAGATACAAGACACTGATAGCGAAAGTAATTTTTCCAATAAACGACATGCAACATAAAGAGTGGTTTATCACTAGGCTGGTACCACATATCCAAGGACCATTGATGCAGCAGAAGGTTGCAGATAAAGCCGAAGCATTGGAAATTGCAATGAAACTTGAGGCTTCACCGATTGGAGAAATTGGAGTTGGAATGGATAAGATACAAGCATAGTTGGCTACACTAACGCTCCAACTGCAGAACCAAAGCAAGGAAAAGATACTCGCATAGATATATGGTACACCAAATGCAGGACAGAAGACCACCATAAGGATAATTGTTCAACGTTTCAATATTATTTGAATTCGGGGGCGCCAAACCCCCTTTGCCAAGAAGGTCTTCCATGGTGTCCCTTTTTCCGGCCAGGGGACATTGACTAGAGGATTGCATATACGTACAGAAGATAGTGTCGAAACCAGCAAGTCTATATTACAAATTTTGTCGATCGATGGGGCACGATGACAAGGATTATAGGGCCCAAGACCTATTGCAAGAACGAAACATGGATGCATATCTGGTGAAGGGAGTGTTGATTTAATTGTAACTTCGGAATGTATTTCACATATATGTATATTGTATTCCTATAGAGATGTTATTATTCCTCTATACAGAAGTGTCATCATTTATATTGTAAGTGTCGTAACTTATATTTGATGGGTTATTAGACCACCTTGATGGGGTCAGCCCTATATAAGTCTTGTGGGTTAAAGGGTTATTAGACCGCCCTATTGGGGGTTAGCCCTATCAACATTATGTTATGTGGTTAAGTTAAGGCCGACCTAGTAAAGGTTATTAGGCAAGTCAAGTCAAGTATAAATAGAGTGCAGGAGACACTCTATTTGATCATTCTATTATTCTCACTCTTACTCTCATTGGAGAGTGGCGCACTAGTGGAGGAGGAGAAGCTACTTGTAGGAGTAATATCTCTTATGCTTGGTTTTTTTATCATGGCTCTATCTATCTCTGAGGAAGTTGCAGGGTTTTTCACCTTCTTGGTTTTCCCCGGTGAAACACTGTGTCTCTTGTGTTCTTGCATTATTGTGTCCATGATTGATATGCTATACATGTTTCTCTCTCAGTTAAGATCCTAGATCAGATTAATGTAAATTCTGAAAATCTAACATGGTATCAGAGCTATCCTGAAAGAAGGCATGGTCTAGCATTTATGACACTTGTTGCACTTGCAAAGCTAGGGTTTGATATAGCAAAAACCAATCATCGTAGCACTTTTGCTATAAATCCATTTTGGAGATGTTTCAGGATTTGCAACTTTTACAGGTCGAAGATAAGACCCCAGTGTACCTTGTATCCGAAGAAGAACTTCTAATGCATTTTACTTTATGTTTTATGATTTGTACAATCTAGGGTTTCTGCCTCTTCCAGATCTTAGTCATAAACAGGTGACCTAGGAAAAAAAGTCACAACTTGGGATAGGAAGCTCCAAATGAAATTTCGTAAAATGTGATAGGTAGGGCACAGAATGTACTTTCACAGGCTGAAAGTGAACTAGTGACATGTGGCACTCTGTACAAGTTCACTCTCCTATTTTATCCCATAAATAGGTAACATTGCGACACTTGGCATAACTCTCTCTTAGAGAATCCATTTGAGGTCAGACCTATGGGATTAGAAAGAAAATAGGTCAGAATACCACAGTTAGAATTGCTAGACCGTGTCGATTCATAATTTCGGAGTTACACCAGAAACAATCAGGTGCATATTTCTGTCAAAACATAATGGATTTTGAGCACCTTCATTCATGGCTCCGGGAATTTAGGGTTTCAAATAATGTTGGAATTTTTGTATCGAAGGCCACGACTGGATGCTCCTCATAAGAATCAAAATTTAGAGACCAAGATCAAATTTTTTGGTTGGGCAGAAGGCCGAACTTGATCAAACCCTAGTTCGGGACTTTGATCGGAAAGGTGCATTAGGGCTTCTGCAAAAATGAGAATTTTTGAAATATGTAGCCATAGCTGGAAGCTCCTTGGAAAAATTGAATTTTAGAGCTTTGGATCAAACTATTTGGTTGGGTGAAGCTCCAGGAAACTCAAACCCTAATTCAGGGTCCTCCCTAGTGAATCCGGAAGATTGAAAAGCAAATTTGAGGGGTGAAACTTTGTAGTTTTCAAATTCTGACTATAGCAGGTTGATCAGCTCATCAAGGTGCATATTTCTATCGTTTCAAAAGTTTGAAATTCAAAGTTTGAATTTTTAGGGTTTCCCTAACAAACCTTAATCCAGATCCAGATCTAGTTTCTGCAATCAAGTGGATTGGGTTAATCCTAGAAGAGAATGGATTGGTCACCTGCATAAGTGAATAAGTTATAGTTTCAGAGGGAGATGAGGCTAAATCCTTACATAAGAAGATTACAAGAAAATTCGACAGGTATGACTTACAGGTATGTTTCGAAATCTGTTCATGATTAAGTTTATGATATGTTTGTCTTCATTAAGATTAGTACAATCTTGATTAATTTTAGACTTGTTGTATCACCTTAATAAAAATATGAATGCATGATAGAAGATATTCATTGAATAGGGTTTTGACACTTATGATTGTACTAATGCATTGTGGTGTTGTATGAGGTTGATGTTGTTCGCTAACATGAAAGGTACATCAAGAAAGACAAATCATGTTCTAGTTCAAGAACATATGACCATGGTGACATGAAGAAAAAGATTCATCCATTGTCATGGATCACATAGAAGATCTACTTATGAGGTATGTATAATTTGGTTCCACAATGGTTAACTTATGAGATATGCAGGTCACTAGCACAAGTCATTGAAGAGAAGAATAAGACATCATGTGGGTATGTTAGACATAACTAGCTAACATATTAATCCAGGTATGTTTTTCCTATATCAAGTTAGAATCCTACCTTGTGTTAGGATCTCGTATATAAGTATACATGGCATTATTGATAATGATTATTCATTGAAGTTAGTAATCAAGGGTTTATGCTTATTATGTCTCTTACCTTGATTAATGATATGACTAACTAGAAGAGTCCTATATAAACCTTGAATGCTAATGCTTATTATGTGTGTTTGAAATGATCATGACTATACATGTTTAAGATAGTATTAAGATTATAATGAATGTATGATTATGTATGATTATGTATGAGATCTCGAGGATAACACAATGATGATACGAGTAAGCATGCATAGTGATCGAGGATGGATATAAGTTCAAGGATAGGTAATCCAGGAAGCAAACATCAAGAGGGAGCACACTCCAGTAGCTCCTTCTAGGAAGCAAAGATTGGGAGGGAGTCCACCCAACAAACAAACAAAGATAAGTATTTGAATTGTCATTTCTTGTATATTTTATTGTTTAAACAATACTATTCAATAATGTATATACTTATGTTCCTAGACTTAGGTTGTGTATTATGCATATTAGAATAATTGCATTAATGAACAATATACTACTAATACGCATGCAATGGGTAAGTGGCCTATGGCACTGTACAACATTCCATTGCTACTAATCTAGAATGAAACCTCCTTGCTGACATGTTGGGAGTTGTGCACACTCTTAACAACGTTCTGGTAGATATTGGAAGGCATCTAGAAAGTTACGGGATATGTATAAATGTTGTATTGAAGCATTGGCTAAAATAATTGCATGATTGTATGACATATTTATTTATGTGTAAGAAATTGTCCTGAAAACTATGAGATGTTTCTAATCATGCAATTTAACTTGTCTTGTAGGAAATATCGTATACCATCACCTACAAAAGAAGGAATACAACATTTGTTCCAGTAACAAAGCTATATATTGAAGAGATTGAAGTTCCCAGGATCCGAGATGAAGTAATGGAAGAATCCCATGATGCGTCGATCATGAAGAATGATGGTTGGGATGTGGTCCCAGACCAGAAGGGAAGTCTGTTGTGACTTCCATGTGGATCTACAAGATCAAGCATGCTGTAGATGGTAGCATAGAAAAGTACAAAGCAAGATTTCTAGCTCATGGCTTCTCTTAGAAAGAGGGAATAGACTATGAAGAGACTTTTGCTTCTATAGCGAGGTACACTTCCATTAGATCAGTACTTGCCCTGGCTGTAGTGATGAAATGGAAGATACACCAAATGTATGTCAAGATAGCTTTCTTGAATGGTGTAGTTGAGGAGGAAGTGTATGTGGAGCAACCACTTGGTTTTGAGACACATGACAGGGAGTCATATGTGTGCATATTGAAGAAATCCTTGCATGGCTTGAAGCAAGCTCCTAGGACTTGGTATGGTAGGATAGACAGCGTTCTATCCAGTTTGGGCTTTACCAAGAGTAAAGCAGATTCCAACCTTTACTACAAGGTTGAGGAAGGAAATCTAGTGATACTACTATTGTATGTGGATGACCTGTTTGTAACAGGTGAGGATGAGTTGATTGCCGATACCAAGAGGAAGCTTGCTGCCGAGTTCAAGATGAAGGACTTGGGGATGATGCACTATTTCCTAGGCATCGAGGTGTGGCAGAGTGTAGATGGAATCTTCTTTGGACAAGGGAAGTATGCAGTAGAGATCCTAAAGAAGTTCGGGATGATGCACTGCAAGGCCATGGCCACACCTATGGCATCAAACCTGAAGCTTCTGTGTGATGCTTCATCTGAGCTGGTTGATGTCACTGTGTATCGTTAGATGATTGGGTCCTTGATGTACCTGACGAACACAAGAAAAGATATTTGCTTTGCAGTGAACACATTGAGCCAGTTCCTGATAGATCCGAGAGGTGTTCACCTGGTTGTTGTAAAGCATATTCTGAGGTACCTGAAGGGTACAATTGATTATGGGCTCAAGTATGATGCGAATCAAAAGTTTAACCTGGAGGGTTATGTTGATTCAGATTGGGAAGGCAATTCTATAGATATGAAGAGCACTTTTGGATGCTGCTTCAGTATGGGATCAGGTGTGATCTCTTGGTTTAGCAGGAAGCAGTCCTGTGTAGCACTAAGTACATCCGAAGTAGAATATGTCGTAGCTTGTTCGGCTAGTTGTGAGGTAGTATGGATTCAGAAGCTACTATCTGAGTTATTTGATCTCCTGTTGAAGGCTACTGGTATATTTTGTGGCAACTAGAGTTGTGTAAAGCTGTCTGAGAACCCCGTGTTTCATGCCAGGTCGAAGCACATTGAGATCAAATATAACTATATCAGGGATATGGTGCAGAGAGGAGCAGTGAAGATCCTGTATGTTGCGACGGATGAGCAGGTTGCAGATGTGTTGAAGAAACCACTAGCCAGACTGAAGTTTGAGTACTTCAGAGAGAGGCTTGGTGTTCTTCAGATTGATGACACTTCAAGGAAGAAGTAATGGACACATTTACAGGAGCCATTCGAAGCATGGTGAGAGGAGGATCCTTCCCATGGCTGTGGATGTAAGCACTGGATGATGAGCATCATGATGATGCTCCAATTACTGCTCTGTATATGCATCAGTTGGATGCTTTGATCAGTTGAATCATGTATTTGTATATGCATCATGTTGGATGCTTGCTTTGATTAGTTAGATCATGTATTTGTATAAGAATCATGTTGGATGCTTGATATGATCAGGCGGATCACGTATTTATGTATGTATCAAGTGGATACATTGTATGATCAGGTGGATCATGTATTTTTGTATATGTATCAAGTGGATGCATTATATGATCAGGTAGATCATGTACTTATGTATGTATCAGGTGGATGCATTGTATGATCAAGTAGATCATGTACTTATGTATGTATCAGGTGGATGCATTGTATGATCAGGTAGATCATGTATTGATGTATGTATTAGGTGGATGCATTATATATATCAGGTGGATGCATTGTATGATCAGGTAGATCATGCATGATGATATGTATCAGGTAGATACTTTGTATGCATCAGATGGATATATTGTTTGATCAGGATGATCACAAATGATGAGCTTCATGATGTTGCTCCAGATGATATGTATCACGATGATGCTATGATGGCAATTGGGATGATGATAGATGGAGAGCTTCAGGATGTTGCTCTAGATGATATGCATCAGGATGATGCTATGATAGTGATCAGGATGATCACATATGACGAGCTTCAGGGTGTTGCTCTAGATGATATGCATCAGGATGATGCTATGATGATGATCAGGATGATCATAGATGACGAGCTTCAGGATGTTGCTCTAGATGACATGCATCAAGATGATGCAGTGATGATGATCGAGTTGATCATGTATACATCAGGTTGATGTATATTGAGTATCAGGTTGATACTCTGTGGCCGTGGACAGGTTGTGCAGATAGCATAGAAAAGATCCTTTAAAATTCAGACAGGTAGAGCAGTGTGCTCATAATAGCCTGGGATGCTCTATCGATATCTAGACAGGTAGAGCGGTGTGCTCATAACATCCTGGGATGCTATGAGTAGGTTTTGCTATAGTTTTGCATAGAAAAGATCCTTTAAAATCTGGACAGGTAGAGTGGTGTGCTTGTAATAGCCTGGGATGCTCTATCGAGATCCGGACAGGTATAGCGGTATGCTTGTAACATCCTGGGATGCTCTGAGTATGTTTTGCGAAAGTTCACATAGAAAAGATCCTTTAAAATTTGAACAGGTAGAGCGATGTGCTCATAACAGCCTAGGATGCTCTATAGAGATCCAGACAGGTAGAGCGGTGTGCTCGTAACATCCTCGGATGCTCTGAGTAGGTTTTGTGAAGGTCAACATGTAAAAGAACCTATAGTCTGCGCTAGGTTTTGTTGACACATGTAATCAGTCCTAGGTTCCACAGTATGGCCACTGATGATGAAGACCTATAGGTGGTGGGCCTACATCCAGCATGAAAAAGGGCTGGCTCTGTATAACTTCCTATGACGAGTAGATTAGAGATTGATTGAGATAGCAGCAGTAACGATGATGATGATTCAATGACGATGATCCAGTAACGATGATCCAGAGAAGAAAACTTTCGCTAGCAGATATGTGTCGAGAAATACCTTCCTAGTTAAGAGGGAGTGTTGATGTAATTGTAACTTCGAAATGTATTTCACATATATGTATATTGTTTTCCTATAGAGATGTTATTATTCCTCTATACAGAAGTGTCGTCATTTATATTGTAAGTGTCGTAACTTATACTTGATGGGTTATTAGACCACCTTGATGGGGTCGGCCCTGTATAAGTCATGTGGGTTAAAGGGTTATTAAACCATCCTATTGGGGTTCGGCCTTGTCAACATTATGTTATGTGGTTAAGTTAAGGCCGACCTAGTAAAGGGTGTTAGGAAAGTCAAGTCAAGTATAAATAGAGTGCGGGAGGCACTCTATTTGATCATTCTATTCTTCTCACTCTTACTCTCATTGGAGAGTGGTGCACTAGTGGAGGAGGAGAAGCTGTTGCTAGGAGTATATCTCTTATGCTTGGTTTTTGTATCATGGCTCTATCTATCTTTGAGGAAGTTGCGGGGTTTTTCACCTTCTTGGTTTTCCTCGATGAAACTCTGTGTCGCTTGTATGCTTGCATTATTGCATCCATGATTGATATGATGTAGATATGTTGTACATGTTGTTCTCTCAGTTAAGATCCTAGATCAGATTAAAGTAAATTCTGAAAATCTAATAGGGAGAAGAACAACAGCCGGGACTGCAGCAAGCGCAGTATGCCCAGCCACAGCCACGGTTTATGTAGTCGGCGCAACTCGGCCAAGGCTAGTATAGGAAACCGCAGTATGGCGCACTGCAGTAAGCATACCCGCAACCGTAGTATCAACAACCGTCGTATCAACATTATCAAGAGCCATAATATCAGCAGAAGCCATATGGGACACCATAAGGAGGTTTCGATGGGGGGATTCCGCTAAGGACGTGGTGGTGGCGCAGGAAGAGGAGGAGCTTCCGGACGAGGTCGAGGACCTCCTACATGTTATAATTGTGGGAAATAAGGACATTTCACAAGGGATTACCCCAATCCGACACCAAAATGCACGTACTGCAGTGGAGCGGACCATAGCATCGAAGATTTCCCATAGCTCATCGCCAGATGGCAGACGAAGAACCTACCATCTCTGTCAAACTAGAACCAAAACTAGAATCAAAACCAAAACCAACTGGCGGTACAGAAAATATAGGCAGAAGCTAGAAAGCACTCTGTGATGGCGAGAATAGTAACACAAGGAAAGACGATAACAAGAGCTGACCAGTGGTAGCATAGTGTTCGACCAGTGGAAAAGAAACATGTCATCAAAAAGGAACTCTTCTCGAAGGCACAACAGGAGATGCTGAGGTGGCAGAGGAATGCATCTCCACAAGAAGAGATTTACGATATGCCGCCGACTTTCGATCGAACAAAATCACGGTGAAAGGCCACTTCCTTAAGAGCCTTCGTCGGGAGTTGTTTAGAATTAGCAAAAGATGAGGAGGCATTGGAGGAGATATCCAAGCTATTGTGTCAAAGGGAGGGTGGGTGCCAGGAATGTTAAGATTCAATATGCTAAGACATAAAATATCAGCATTACATTCCATTTCACAATAATAGCATATATAGGATCACTGAAGAAACAACAAGCACAACATAAACACAAGAGACACATATTTATCCTGGGAAACCCTCATGGGGTAGAAAACCCAGCAACGCTTCCTCAATATAGATGACCAGCAATATACAAAGATGCAAACCAAAGACATGATCTCCTCCTCCTCCATAGCAGATCTCTCTCTCACAAGTGTGCTACATTTCAAGTGAGGGAAGTATGTCAAATGAGGAACACACCTCCTCTATATATACACATCTCCAACTTGTACTTTATATTAACTAGGTCGGCCCCAACTTTACCACTGGGTTAAACACCCCATTACAACTGACTAGGCCGACCCCACTAGGGTGGTCTAATAACCCTTTGACACACATAACACATACAGGGCCGACCCCCACTAGGGAAGTCTAATAACCCAAGTTACCACAATCCGACGGAGGAATGAACATCTCCGGATATACAATAAGATCTTCATGGAGGAATGAAACATCTTTGGAATAATAAAGTACAAATATAATATTCTTAGAAGTTACAATATCTCAACAATCCCCCTTAACAAGAAGGATATTATAACAACATCTGTAGGAGCAAGGATTCATCAACATCATACATGATACATCTATAAATCATTGGAAGCTTTCTCAACATCATCAATAACTCAACTAGTTACTGGAACATAGTCAATACTGGAACATCAGCATCATCAGTATTGAGTCTTCATCTTCTACAACATCTGGATCACACAATCATCAACATTGTCATCACATGATCATCAAAATCGTCATCACATGATCATCAGCATCGTCATCACACGATCATCAGCATTGGCATCACACAATCATCAGCGTCGTTATCACATGATCATCAGCATCATCATCATCGTCATCGCACGATCATCAGCATCGTCATAACATGATCATCAGCATCGTCATCACACGATCATCAACATCATCATAACACAATCATCAGCATTGTCATCACACGATCATCAGCATCATCATCACACGATCATCAACATCGTCATCATCATCATCACATGATCATCAACATCGTCATAACACGATCATCAGCATCGTCATCACACGATCATCAGCATCATCATCACACGATCATCAACATCGTCATCACACGATCATATTACAGGATGATCAATCCCACTCTCTTTAGGACATAGTTCCATGGATGATACAATCCAGATCAAGTTCCAGGATGATCAATCCTTATCACTTTAAGACAAGTCTCATGTCTAGGGACGATACAATCCCATCACGTACATTTTGAACCAAGAGTCCAGGGACGATACAATCCTATCATCAATTCTCAGAGACAAATGTCTACGGATCAATTCTGGAACCAAATTCCAGGGAAGATACAATCCCCTACCTGCTCATTCAGGACTTCATTCTCAGAGACCCAGTCTATGGCTCAATTCTGGGACCAAAGTCCACGGAAGATACAATCCCCTACCTGCTCATTTAGGACTTCATTCTCGGATACCAAGTCTACGGATCAATTCTGGGATAGAATTCTAGGGAAGATACAATCCCATACCTGTCAATTTAGGACTTCATTCTCGGAGACCCATTCTACGGCTCAATTTTGGGACCGAAGTTTGGGGAAGATACAATCCTCTACCTATTCATTCAGGACTTCATTCTTGGAGACCCAGTCTACGACTCACATCTGGGACCAAAGTCCGGGGAGCATACAATCCCCTACCTGTTCATTTAGGACTTCATTCTCAGAGACATCTTGTCTACGAATAAATTCTGGGACCGAAGTCCAGGGAAGATACAATCCCCACCTGTCCACCAAGGACTTCATTTTCGGAGACATCATGTCTACGGTTCAATTCAAGGGACCAAATCCTGGGGACGATCCAATCCCCACATTTCCACCAAGGACTTCATTCTCGAAGACATATGTCTACGGCTCTCTTTAGGACTGAAGTGCAGGGATGATCCAATCCCCACTTGTCCACTAAGGACTTCATTCTTGAAGACAACTGTCTACGGATCCTTTTAGAACATATGTTCAAGGATGATGCAATCCCTCTTATTTCTCGGAGACATATGTCTACGGATCCTTTTAGAACATGTGTTCAAGGATGATGCAATCCCCTTGTCAACTTAGACCCTATCTAAGGAACATCCACCAACCTCTATGTCGGCATCACCAATATGGGTATCCTCATCAATACATGTATACATATCATCAATACAAGTAAGCATATCATCAACAAAGGTATCCTCATCATCGACTTCACTGTCGATGCGGGCAATCTCATCAATAGTGTCTACATCACTCCCCATTTTGAGGAGGGTCCTACCAAGATTGTCTCGGAAATACTCAAATTTTACTTGAGGTAGAGGTTTGTTTAGTACATCGGCAACTTGTTACAAATTCGAACTTTATAGTTCTTTTCTGCACAATATCTTGTATATAGAAATGTCAGATCTCTATGTGCTTTGACTTATCATGGAACACTGTATTCTCTGTCATCTTGCTACAACTCTGTTTGTCACATAGGATCACAGTTGGGTCTATTTCTAAGTCAAACAATCCTGAAGCCATATCGCTTCACAACTGGTAGAGCAAGCATCCATATATTCTGCTTGTGCTGAGAGCCACACTAGACTGCTTCCTGCTAAACCATGAGATCATGGTTGATCCCAGATAATAACATCCTCTCAATGTGCTCTTCCTGTCTGATACACTTTCTGCCCAATCAACACTTGTGTAGCCATCTGAAGTCATGATCTCCAAGATAACATAGATCAAAGTCTATCGTATCCTTTAGGTACCTCATCACATGCTTTGCAACTATCAAGTGAACACATCTAGTTTCCACTAGATACTGACTTAAGGTGTTCACAACAAGGCATATATCCGGCCTGGTATTTGTTAAATACATCAACAACCCAATAATATGTTTGTATAGAGTCACATCAACTAACTCTGAAGAGTTATCAGCTAACAAATTCAAGTCAGAACGCATGAGAGTGGCCATTCCAACATATCAATTCTTCTCAAGATTTCCACAACATACTTCCTCGAGATGAGAAAGATTCCTTCTTAGCCTTGCCATACTTCCAGACCTAGGAAGTAAGAGATCTTTCATTTTCATTTCTGTAGCCATCTTCTTCTTGCTTTCCATGATCTATTTCTCATTCCTTGTCAAAAAGAGATCATCCTCATACAATAATGGAATGACAGGCTCATCATTCTGTTATACCTCAATATTACACATTACATATTAGTGTCGCATCCTTGTACTAGCGACCTAAACGATAGTTTCCCTTAAAGATCATCTGAATATCCAGAGTGAAAACCATTGACTGAATACTGAAAGCAAAACCTTTTTCTGCCATCTTCCAGCCCAACTTAGCCCTGTTTGTGAGCACTGCCGCTCCTTGCACATCTACAAGGGCGCGGTAGTTAGCACTACCGCGCGTTGCTCCTTCTCTGGGGTGCGGTACTACCGCGTTATGCTCAGTTATAGGGGCGCGGTAGTATGAAATTAGCCTTTTTGCCTTGGATTTTGGGATTTTGACCTTCGAGGAGATTTTGTTGGGATTACCACCTTTGGTTCGATCCTAACTCCTTCTTTGTTTAGCTGGCCTGATCCACTAAACCCTCCATAGACCCACACTTCTCTCTTGTTGGTTAGCCTTCCCATGTGCTATAAGAGAGAAGCTTTCCATGAGCCAAAGGGAGGAATTTTGGGGCATCAAACCTATGATCTTTAGACTGCTGCAGAGATAGCTAGAGGAAGCACTTGGAGCTGGAGGATTGGCTTGGACATCAAGCAACCTTTGTAAGTACTCTTCAAGTTGATAATAAAGATAACTTGTCTTGTTTTCCCAAATCATTTGTGTTAATTTTGTTTTAATGATATGATTTGTATCTTTCGTAGATTTAGATTCTAACTCATGTTTCAGGTTGCTAGAGAATAGTGTATTCTTGTGTCTTGGTTCCATTTTGACAGGTTCATTCGTGAGGGCTTGGAGATTGGAGCAACTACAAAGACAAGCGTTTGGATAGAAGGTCAGTTAAACTTCTTCTACCCTTTCTAGCATTTTAATCTTGAGACGTTTGTTAGATCTAGGGATTCAAGGTAGCATTTGTTTCCTTTTTGTCTTAGTATAGAGTCAGTACATCCTGCTTTATCCTAAGAGAGTTTCTACCTATCCGTAGGGAGAAATTTCTACAACAAAAACTGGCGACTCCGCTGGGGATTTGAATCCATTTTGTTTGCTTGTGAAGTTTGCTTTCAATTTCACTCATTGATTGTAAGAATTGGGTTCTTTCACCTTCATTCACTTCCCTGCTCTCTGCATTAGACTCCTGTTACAGATCAGTAAGTCCTCTGGGTTGGCGAACCCTTGAAAAGTCAAGATCTTTTCTCAAATTTCCGCCTCTTTCCCTGTTCACACAGTACCGCGCCCCCGTAACTGCCTTCAGAGCGGTAGTACCGCGTCTTTACTGTTGTCCAGAGCGCGGTAGTCTTGCAGTACCGCCCCTTAAGCGTTGTCTACAGCGCGGTAGTCTTGCAGTACCGCTCCTTAAGTGCTGTCTACAGCGCGGTAGTCTGTCAGTACCGCCCCTTAAACGTTGTCTACAGCGCGGTAGTCTGTCAGTACCACTCCCAGGTGGCCTGCAGGTCCGCGGTAGTTCCTGGAAAGTGTGTTTATTTGGTTTGTTTGCTTATTTTTGGGTCTTTTCGAGATTTGGATCCATGTTGGCCCTTTGAGTCAATACTAGTGTTTTGCTTGTAGTTTTTAAGCGAAATGGGGGGCCATGAATCGTGCATCCTACAGTCGTTTTGACCCATATTAAGGTTTTGAGATTATTTTTGGTTTGGTGTGCTTGGCGTGTTTGGATTGCTTGGCATCTTATTTCCTCTGCATCCTATCTAATGATTGTTTTAAAAGATTGATTCCTTGCCTCCGCTTTAGTTCAAAGAGAAGCATGATTTTTTCGTTCTTTTACCATATTCATGAAATTGAAACACATAGGTATTCTTCTTGCTTTAATTTAATCATTTGATATTCTTGGTATTACATTCATGAAAAGAAGAAATACTTGTTTCATATTTATGTGCATTTGAGTTAGACAAAATTATTAGATTCTTCTCTTTGTCTTGCATTTGATTGGAAGCATTTGTAGAATCTTTCTTTCCGTAGCTTGGATGTGTCTTTTTCAAGTGTAAAAAGATGGGAAATGAATTAGAATCATTACGTTTGGTGTTCATATGAAGAAATTTTTCATTACTTTGGGTTAGTTTTGGGTACATATTTTACTTCTTTCTATCATTTTGAAAAGAAATAAAATTGCATGTGCATTGGGTTGTGCATATTGGGAACGGAAAGAATTCTTCCTTACTTTAGCTAGTGTTCATCGAAGAGAAAGGCTCATTTCGATTCATCTTCATTTGCATGGTTTGGGTCGTCATAACACCATCAAGTTGCACTTCCATAACCCGATTGAGTAAGACAACCACTAAAATTAATCTCCCTAATTAAACCAACTTTAACCTCACTTGAGGAAATCAAAAGAATTTGGTAGTTAGGTAGGACACCGGGGATAGGCATCAAAATAATTCCCCCTTGTCATTTTCATCTGAGACATAGTCGTTGTCTTTAGGAGTTAGGATCGAACCAAAGGTGGTAATCCCAACAAAATCTCCTCGAAGGTCAAAATCCCAAAATCCAAGGCAAAAAGGCTAATTTCATACTACCGCGCCCCTATAACTGAGCATAACGCGGTAGTACCGCGCCCCAGAGAAGGAGCAACGCGCGGTAGTGCTAACTACCGCGCCCTTGTAGATGTGCAAGGAGCGGCAGTGCTCACAAACAGGGCTAAGTTGGGCTGGAAGATGGCAGAAAAAGGTTTTGCTTTCAGTATTCAGTCAATGGTTTTCACTCTGGATATTCAGATGATCTTTAAGGGAAACTGTCGTTTAGGTCGCTAGTACAAGGATGCGACACTAATATGTAATGTGTAATATTGAGGTATAACACATTCGTAATGGATCAGCTTTACTTTTGGTAAAGGCCAAGCTTATTAAGAAATTGTCAATTCTCCCTTTGTGACTGAACATCATTCATACTCTGCATTGAATGATCTTCTGCATATCTATCTGTGCCATCTCTCGTCAGATAGGTCTACTAATAGGAGCTTCAATATCATTCGAACTCTATGGTGAGGTCCTTCTTGTATCCATGTCATCTATGTATAGAAACCATATTCAACATTGTAGCAAAGGTTGAGACCCACATTACCCATGGTGATCATTAAGCTCATCAATTGACTATCGATCCTAGGTACCTGAACAGAGCTTTCTTCAATTGATTCGCACTTCTTCTTCAATTACATCATTAAGATAATGGTCTTATCTAACCACTTGAAGCAAACATCTCGTCATGATTCTCTTCCCCTTTCTAAGAGAATCTTCTAGCCACGAGCCTTCTATATTATGTTTGATTTGTAAATCTTTTGTTGAACATCCATCACTTCTTTGGTGTTCATCATTCTTCATGATCTTTCCTACAAATCAAAATTAAGTACATGATTAGTAATACTTCATAATCATGAAATCATGTTGACATGATAACCTATTATGCATACAGATATCATTTACATAGTTATGCAACTATCTTGACCAATACTTTGGCACAACACTTTTCCATATCCTGTATGCATACAGTGGCTATCTAGATGCCTTCCATCTCTACCAGAACATACTATCGAGAGTGTGCATAGCTCTCAGCATGTCAGCAAAGAGGTTTCATTCTAGACAAGCAACAATGAAATGTTTGTCCAACTTACCAATCATATGCATATTAGTAGTATACTGTTCAATGCTCTATGAATGTTTACACTCAGCATGATATACAAATATGCATACAACCTATTACAAGCAATATCATTTACTATTTCAAATAACAACTCAAATACTTATCTTTTATGTTTGTGTGGTTGCCTCCCGCTTGATCTTCTATATGTCTTTTGAAATTCTATTCATTGCGTACCACTGTGCATGCTCAAGTGTGTACTAGTGTCATCCTCATGATCTCATACACAAACATACATTCATTAGTATATTATAATCTTGAATATGTATAGTCATGATCATAGATAATAAACATTAGTATTCAAGGTTTCAGGGAAGTCTTCTTTTACTCATGCATATTCTTGTTTGATCATAGGACTCTTCTGGTTAGTTAAATCATCAATCAAGATAAGAGACATAATGTGTATAAACCCTTGATTACTAACTTTATGAATAAGCATAACCAATCATACCAAGTATACTTATATAAGGGATCCTAACACAAGGTAAGATTCTAACTTGACATAGGAAAACATACCTGGTTTAGTATACCTGCTTAGTCATGTCTAACATACCTAATCAATATCTTCTTTGTTCTCTTCAATGATTTAGAGATCCTGTGTTGGAACTTGCATATCTCATAGGTTAAGCATAATAGAACAAAGTCATACATACCTCATAAGTATAACTTCTATGTGATCAAAGATTATGGAGGATTCTTTGTCTTCATGTTGTCATGGTCATGGAACTTGATTTGTCTTTCGTGATGTACCTGTATCTTGTTAGCAGACAACATCAACCTCATACAACACCATAGTGCATTAGTACAATCATATAACCCTAATCAATGAATGTCTTCTATCATTAACATGCATCCATACTTTTACTAGGGTGATAAGACAACTCTAACATTAATCAAGATTGTACTAGCCTAAATAATATGAAGACAAACGTATTATGAACATAATCAAGAATCAGATTTCAAGACATACTTGTATCTCCTTAAGTCATACCTGTCGAGATTTCTTGTAGTCTTCTTATGTAAGGCCTTAGCCTCAAATCCCCCTAAAACTAGATCTGGAGCTCGATTAGGGTTTGTCAGAGAAACCCCTAAAAATTCAATCTTTGACTTTCACACTTCTGAATGTATGGAAGGATGTGTCTTGCTGAGCTGATCAAACTAGCATACTTGAATTTTGAAATCTCCAAAAATTTGACCCCTCAAAATTGCCTTCGAAACTTCTGGATCTTCTGGATAGGATCCCGAACTAGGGTTTGATGAAGCCCACCCTTCTGCCCAATCAAAAGGTTCGATTCAAGGCTCTAAAATCTTTTCTTTTTTGGAGCTTCCAGCCATGGTCACAGACTTAAAAAATTCCAACTTTTGCTAAAGCCCTAATTTTCCACCTTTCCGATCAAAATCCCGAACTGGGGTTTGATCAAGCCCGGTCTTGTAACTAACCAAAATTTTTGATCTTGATCTCTAAATTTAGATTTTTATGAGTAGCATCCAGCCATGGTCTCCGATTATAGAAATTCCAACTTTCTCCAAAACCCTAAATTCTGGAAGCCATGAATGAATGTGCTCAAAAAATAATTCTGTTTTGACATAAATATTACCTGATTGCTTCTGCTGTAACTCTGAACTTTTCGATCCACAGGGTCTAAAAAATGTTTTATGTGGTATCTTGACCTATCATGTTTCTATCCCAATAGGTCTGACCTCAATTGGATTTTCTGAGAGAGATTTATGCCAAGTGTCGCCGCGTGACCTTTTTATGGGATAAAATAGGAGAGCGAACTTGTATGGCGTTCCACATGTCACGTGTTCAACTTCGGCCTCTAAATACATTTTCTACAATACTATAGTCTGTGTACTACCTGTCACTTTTTACAAAATTTCATTTGGAGCTTCCTAGCCCAAGTTATGACCTTTTTTCCAAGGTCACCTGATTATGATTGAGATCTGGAAGAGGCAGAAACCCTAACTTGTACTGATCATAACTCACAGAGTAAAACGAATATGAGGGTTTTCTTTGGACACAAGGTACCTGGGGATGTTGTCTACGACCTGTAAATATTTCAGATCCTGAAACTTTGCCAAAATGTATTTATAGCTAAAGTTCCACGATGACTATTTTTTGCTATACAAAACCCTAACCTTCAAATTGTTGCAAGTGAAGCAAGTGTCGTAAGTGCCATACATTGCCTTCCTTCAGGTTAGCTCTGATACCATGTTAATATTCAATATGATAAGAAATAAAATATCAGCATTACATTCTATTTCACAATAATAGCATATACAGTATCACTGAAGAAACAACAAGCACAGCATAAACACAAGAAACACAAATTTATCCCGGGAAACCCTCATGGGGTAGAAAACCCAGCAAAGCAACCTCAATATAGATGACCAACAATATACAAAGATGCAAACCAAAGACATGATCTCCTCCTCCTCCATAGCAGACCTCTCTCTCACAAGTGCACTACATTTCAAGTGAGGGAAGTGTGTCAAATGAGGAACACACCTCCTCTATGTATACACATCTCCGACTTGTACTTTATATTAACTAGGTCGGCCCGAACTTTACCATTGGGTTAAACACCCCATTACAACTGACTGGGACGACCCCACTAGGGTGGTCTAATAACCCTTTGACCCACATAACACATATAGGGACGACCCCCACTAGGGAAGTCTAATAACCCAAGTTACCACAATCCGACAGAGGAATGAACATCTCCGGATATACAATAAGATCTTCACGGAGGAATGAAACATCTCTGGAATAATAAAGTACAAATATAATATTCTTAGAAGTTACAATATCTCAACAAGGAACTCAGTGTCAATCACATACATAAGAAAAGAAAGACAGGTGAAGAGATGCGGATGTCGGCACAGATCGGAGCGTTCGATGTCGACTCCATTATTTGGTGTCACACGTGAATATTCTGACCAAACAAACATGGGAGACAATGGGGAAACCGCAAATGACTTGGTCACCAGTGCAGTTGCGATTTGCAAACCAGAGCAAAGTCACCCCTCTTGGCTGAGTGTGTCAACTTCCCGTCGAGATCGAAGGACTTTGGACATACACTGATTTTGATGTCATTGAGATAATAGATAACACATGTCCTTATATAGCACTATTGGGAATCGACTGGGCATGGAAAATCAGGCGATAATTAATTTCAAGAAGCGGATCATGTCATTCGAATATCAAGAAATAAGGGTTGTCGCACCACTAGATCTTGCGGAAGGACAACGATACATGGAGCCCACCAGAGATGAATATGCGGAAGGATGGGATAGCCTGTATAACATTTCTGAAGATTACATCAATCCAACTGATGAAGGGGAGTTAGGATGGTGCAGCTCTAGTTCAGCATCTTCAGACTCAGATGAGGCATTGGAAAATTGGCAAAACTGACTTCATGAAGTGTCATTTCGCAGATGTGCAAGAATTACACAGCTGGTGCGTTGGGTGGCTATTGAGGAGTGTGCACTACCAACATATGAAGGATTACCAAATCTAAGCACCTTCCTGACTGAATTCAAAGAAAAGGTAGTAGAACCATAGAGACTCTTGGCCTTGGAGGAAGCCTTCAAGGCTACTCCTATGCACTGGTGGGCAGTGCATAAGTCAAGGATATCAAACTGGCCACTATGCTGATGCCTCTTGGAGGTACATTTCGGTGACACCACAGCATGGAACGGATGAAAGTACGATGGTAGAGGTAACCCGAACGAACATGTGAAGGATTGTCAGAACCAATGGGTAGTGCAATCGGAGCAGGAGTGGGTGCATGCCTTTGTGCACACCTTGGATGAAGTACCGTGGAGTTGGTGTGTCGCAATGGAGCTGCGACTCAGTACACTTTCTTGGGATCAATTAACAATTGGATTCAAACAAATGTTCTCCTTCTCAGATGAAAATCCCTTCATCCATAATGCACTTCAGATAATCAAGAAGAAGATTTTCGAGGTAGAATTGACAACACAACCATCAGAAGTATGATGGCCATCACACCCAAAAGGATGATGGACTGCTACAACATCTCAAGAGACCCGAATGACTATGACAACCCAAGAGCCACATATGTGCCGGAGTCCGAAGGAAGTAGCAACGTGAATGAACCTAAGCTACCATCTGAAAAGTACAAGAAGCCACTGAAGATTATGAAGTTAAACATCGGATCTGAAGAAAACCCGAAATTTACGAACATTGGACATTATTGGGACGAGTCGACTATCGCGAAAATGACCAATCTACTGCACAAATTTCAGGGATTGTTCCCAACGAAATTCTCAGATATGAAGGGAATCTCCAGGGACCTCGGTGAAATGAAGATTCCCCTGAAACCTGGTGTGAAGCCGATTAAACAAAGGCCATATCGCTTAAACCTGTGTCACAAGGAATGAGTATAGGCTGAGCTTGAGAGGATGCTGGAAGCTGACAGCATTGAACCTGTAGAAGAGTCAGAATGGATTAGTCTGATGGTCATCCAAGATAAGAAAATCGACGAAGTGAGAATTTGTGTCTACTTAAAGAAGTTGAATGATGCATGCTTACACGACCCATTCCCAACACCCTTCATAGATGAAGTACTCGAAGGCGTTGGAAATTAGGAAATTTATTCATTTACGGATGGGTTCTCAGGCTACCACAAAATTAAGATTACGAAGGAGGATAGGCATAAGACCACATTTGTCACTGAATGTCGGTATTATCAATATATGGTCATGCCATTCGGTCTTAAGAATGCCCCCTCAATATTCTCACGATTGGTAGTTGCGGCATTCAAAGACTATATCCATAAGTTTCTCACGGTATACATGGACGATTGGACAATATATGGGTTGGTCAAGAACCACATTGTGAACCTCAGACTGATGTTAGAATGATGTCACCACCACCAAATATCCCTTAACTTGAAGAAATGCATCTTTTGTGCCCCATTCGAGATACCGCTGGCACACATTGTTTGTAAGGAGGGCCTATTAGTTGATCCAGCAAAGATTGCCGTCATTGTCAACCTTCCACCCCCGACAACAGTTAAGCAAATCAGGAAAATGTTGGGCCACACAGGCTATTACTGTAAGTTCATCAGAGGATATGCCGCAATCACAACACCCATGGAGAAACTACTAAAGAAGGACGTGAAGTTTGAGTGGAATGGAGAATGCCATAAGAGCTTAGATGTTCTGAAGACAAAGATGGTGGAAGCACCCATCCTTGCTTTCCAAGATTGGAAGAAAGAGTTTCATGTCCACGTTGATGCATCGTCCATTGCACTAGGTGTTATCTTGGCCCAACCAGGTGACGGCGACATCGACCATCCAATAGCTTTCGCAAGTAGGAAGCTATCGACGACCAAAAAGAACTATACAACCACTGAACGAGAAGGATTAGCAATGGTATACACCTTACAGAAGTTTCAGCATTATCTTTTAGGGGGCCACTTCAAAATGTTAACCGACCATTCAGCGCTGAAATATTTGGTGAACAAGCCTGTGTTGGGGGGGGGGAATTTGCCGATGGCTACTACTTTTTCAGGAGTTCGATTTTGAGATCATTGTGAAGCCCGGACGGTTGAATGCAGCAGTAGACCACCTATCAAGGATTGAGTCACGGGAGCAATTGCGAAGCATTGATGAAGGATTACCGGATGCTCAACTATTCAGATTTGAAATGATCAACGACTACTATGAACCAATTATTCAGTTACTAGCAACAGGAAAGGCACCGGATGAGTTCACCACTAGTCAAAAGAAACAGTTAGTTGTCAAGGCAGTAGACTTCCAACTAAATGCAGGACAGTTGTATAAGATGGGCCCAGATGAGATATTGCGCCACTATGTTCTCCCACATGAGAAGGAAAGGATTCTAGTGGAGGCACATGATGGAATTTCTGGAGGACATTATGGAGGTCGGGCCACTGCGAAAAAGATCCTGACAACCGGATTATGGTGGCCAACCATGCATACCGATGCCACTAACTATGCCAAGACCTGCGATGTTTTTCCAACGCATAGGAAAACCATCAAGGCGGGATGAGATGACTTTAGTGCCCCAGGTTACGTTGCAAGCATTCGACAAATGGGAAGTTGACTTTGTGGGCCCCATTAAACCCCCAGGGAAATGCACCGGATTGCGCTACATCATAACTACGACATATTATTTGACACACTGGGCGGAGGCTACGCTAGTCAAGGATTGTACCACATCGACGACCGCTAGATTCCTCTTCAACATTGTGGTCACTAGATTCGGATGTCCAAAGGTTTTGCTAAGAGACCAAGGGATTCACTTTGTGAATAAGACAATCGCAATACTCACGGGTGAGTTTCAGGTTTATCATAGGAAAAGTACTCCCTACCACCCTCAAGCAAATGGGACGGTAGAAGCATTCAACAAAGTCCTAGAACATGCACTCATGAAGGTATGCAAGACGAATCGAGACGATTGGGACCTTAAAATCCCAGCGATCCTCTGGGCCTATCGAACCATATGAAAGCGATTAACAGGAAAAACTCCATTTAAGCTTGTCTATGGTAAAGAAGCAGTTATGCCGATGGAATACATCATTCCAATCTTGCGTATCGCAGTGGCCACAGAAATGAGCGATGACGGTGCTTTGGAAGAATGACTAGCACAATTAGAAAAATTAGAGGAAGATTGTTTCATTGCGGGATTCCACTAGAAGGTTTAAAAGGATTGCCAGAAGGCATGGCACGATCATCATATTAGGAAGAAATATTTTTCAGAAAGGAGACACGGTGTTGTTGTACGATAGCAAGTTTACGAAACACCCAGGTAAATTACAAATGTACTGGTTAGGACCCTACATTATCAATTGTGTCACTGACGTTGATGCAGTGCAGTTACAAACCTTAGATGGGGCATTATTTCCTCGAATGGTGAATGGAAATAGGCTAAAGCCCTATTGCTGTGATCCGACACAACAGTTAAAAAAAAAAAAAAGAGATGATGAAGCACTTGAATGAACAATGCAAAGACATGACGTCTAGTCAGGCTCTGATGGGGATAGACATGACAAAAGGTGCGACCAATCAAATAGTGCTTTGCTTCTTCATGTGAAGGGACAACCAAATCAACCAAATGACACTCTGCATGGGAGACTCACATCCGAGCATGCGACCGATGACAACTATCACCAAAAGACAGTGGAAAAAAATGATGATCGCATCGCCAGAGTATGGCCAATATTGTGCCAATCATGACAGCACTAGACCTCGAAGACATGAAGTGAAAGAATAAATACCAACGGTGAAGGATGATAGAACAGCATAGTATCGATGAGTAGGAAGAGGAGAGTTAGGAAGTTTCATGTTGTGGATTAATGAGGTAGTTAATTGAGTAAGGAGTTCCAAGGAAGCTGAGGAAATGATCGATTTCATTTCACGCGACAGCACACTAGGTGCACTGAGAGAAAGAACAACGAGTGTCCACGAACAACTAGAGAAGGAAGCCACGCAGGGACTCTGGGGAAACCAAGTTGAGGTATCATCCAATATGTCTAAGTATGTGGTGATAGTGTGAATATTCGTGGTCCCAATGACTATGAGAATGTGAGGAGTGGAGGCTCCCCAGCCCTAGTAGAAGGCATCCCAGGGTACGAAATAGACGTGTCGGAATAGTCGACCTGTTTCCCACCTTGGAAATGTGGATGAACTTTTCCTCAGTTGAGAACAACCACAAGACAAGGCGGTGGCTTCCCGAGAGGTAGGTGATCAAGGTTCCAAGTGACTGGAGGACGAGTTCGAGAAATACATGACAGCTAGGAGGGATTCAACATATTGGGATGAGAAGTATGCAACAACGAGCTCCAGATGACAAGAACAGTTTCGGAAGGACAACACAGCAATGGCTAAGTGCAAACCAAAGGCGTCCAGCTAAGGTGGCTCGAGGACGAGCCACAAGTTTGGTTTGGGGGCTTGTTGGCACGGGATAGATCTGCAGGAATTGCAGAAGCCAATAGGCACGAAAGCCAAATCCTGCGAAAGAAGGAATAATCACAAAGTCCAAGGAAGTGCAAGAATATTTTAGAATACTTAATTGTTAAGTCGGTTATGTGGACCATGTTGTAATAAAATAGAAGTATATAAATAGAGGAGAGTTGTAATCCTAAGGGCAAGTTGGATTAAAGTGATTGAGATAGGTTTGCTATGCTCTGTTTCAGAGTATTGTATCTGCAGTAAGATGTTTTGACTATTCATGCGATGCATTTTTCCGTGGTGTTTAATGAATGCATGGAGATGTTTGGTTATGATATCTATCTTCTGTCTTTTACAATGATGAATGATTATGATTGTTTATGATGCTGCGGATTTGATAACACTTAATGCGATTAAGTAGGATGAGTTTGTTAATGTGAATGGTTTATGTTAAAACTGTGAATTACTTCTGATGCGAATGATAAATTAATAGTTTATTATAGAATAGTCATCTTTGGTTCATGCGATAGTGTGAATTCTATGTATAAGAGCATATCCTCCTTTCCACTGCGGAAGATTGGTTCCTGTAGCACCATTATCTACCTCGGGTGGGACCTCACCTGCTTCGCAGGTGTTGCTGGGAAGGGTAACTCCTTTCCGGGCCAGTGAATAAGGGGTTGTTGGTGTTGTTGACGACAATGTGAACCCCTATCGAAAGAACCTATGTCAACACCATTTAAAATTTTGTAGCCGTAACATTTTAAACACCAAAATCATTTCTGAGACAGAGCTTGGTTAACCATCGCATGCTTATACGCTGCTTGGAAAAATTATATTAAGTTATCAACATTTTAACTATTGACTCAAGTCTGCATTTCTATATGAATTACATCTTAAGGTCGTGAAGACCCTTTCACAGAGCTTATTTTTATACTCTAGTAAACAAGGCCGATGGCCACATTCCTTCTGACCTAGATAGGAGCGAAGGGAAAAAGCCTGGCTAACGTTTTAAGTAACTCAGCCCTTACCAATAGGGTAAGCCACACCCGAAGCATATGAGTTGGACGAGTTACCTGGCTAGCTAGAGAATCTCTTTTATCTCCCTGGTTGTTCTCAGCGTCGGTTATGGGATTCACCATGAGTTCTCCCAACCTCCACCTTCTCCTTCTCACCTTCACAAGCAGTTAAACAGAGTTAAACCCAGTAAAAACTTGCAAAAATGAAATAATTACCACAATGTATATTATATGACTTAGACACGTTACCTGTCGTAGAGCGAAGGCGTAACAACACTTCACCTGAACAAGGAAAACAACGACGAATGTTAGACGTTGCACAAAGTTGTTACATAAGAATCATTTAACTAGTTAAAGTATTGAAGTTTAGATACAAAGGGATGATTGTTGTTACCTTTGCAGGCATAAATGGTTCACCGGGAACTTTCCCTTCCTGTTCACTGGCTTAGAGCAGAATCGAGCCATCCCACTATCATTTAAGGCATGAATCCTTCTGCACGAAGCAAAAGATCTCGATGCATACCTCAAAACTTGCGAAGACCTCAACCCTTACCAATGTGGCATTTACCGGGACTGAGAGGTAGTGTAGCCTCTGAAACTGGTGGTCATGAAGTTAATGCCAAGTCTGTAGGGTTTATGGGAGTGAAAACCATGACGAGCTCCACAACCAGATCAATGGCATTGATGCCTCATGATTTTGCATAAACCAGCTATGGATCGAAATCGACGATAAGTAGTAGCTGGAGGATTTATTAAGTCTGCAAAGGGTATGCAGTACACCACTCAACATGGCAGCAAACTCTTCAAATCTCGGCGGTGAAGTGGGGCATCCATTAATGGAGTAATCCAACTAAGACCACGTCGACTCAAGCCTTAAAAACAACAGTTTTGTAACCTTCAACATGTTGAGCGTCTCATTCACTTGCCACAGTGGAAACCCAAGTCCATGGTTTAAAACGTGGGATGTGGAAAGGTCAAGCCTGCGTGGCACAACCACATCACCATCACGGTCACACATGTGACATTGACCAACCATTCATTTTAATTACCATACGAATTATATCAATTATATTCTGTATGTTTACATAGTTCATAGTTCAACTTCCTAGTGCACGAGACCCTTGGTTAATACCTTGGGAGATCGAATTATGTATAAGTGTTATATCTGCATAGTTATGGTTAAACCATTAAATAGGTTGGGTTGACAACCTAGTAGCGCCAAGTTATACCATTTTAATATGATGGCTATATAACCCAAGGTCCATATCACTTGGTTAATATATATATATATATATATAAAAGATATAGAGTTAAGACTTTATTGCATGTTAAGTCAAGACTTTAATGCTTGGTATTCGTATATCTAATGCATTCATAGGTCAGGTTAATTCTAATGCCATTTGCATTGCATATAGAGGTTAAGGAGTAACATATGTATTGTTTAGTTGGAAGATGTTTGTCCACATAACATTTGGGTAGATTATAATATAATCTATGTATTATAAAGTGTGAGTGTTACTTGTGCTTATAGTCGTTAGGACTATAACATATTATTGATTAATGACGATTATATTGGTAAGATTGTAATATGCATTTCACATGAATGTCAATATTACTTAGGGTGAGTATAGAATAATCGCAATTATAATCTAGGAACTTTGGTAACATTAGGATTATAATTGTGTATGAATTATTTAACCTGTAATATGTCGCATTGTATTTTGTCGCAGGTGGCAAACAAGTGTATTCCTAGAGTATACATTAATGTGTATATTTACATAAGGTTAAACATAAGACAAGTTTTATTTGAAGTTCACCATTCTATCAACTTAATCTTTAACCCAGAATATTACTCATTAAATTATGAGTTAAGAAAACTTGCATACATTAGTTTGTGTGCCACTACGTTCTTCAAGTCTTATAGGCTAAATCACATCAAGTTAAAATAGTATTAAATCAGTGGTTACAGTCATGGGACCTTTACAAAAAAAAATGGTGAAGAAGAGACGTGACAAGAACCATGCCCTTGGAGCTTGTTTGAGACCATAGTGTTCCCTTTGCAGTTTGCAAATATAATATTTGTTTTCCGATAATAGAAAACCTCCAGGCTGTTCAATATAGACTTCTTCTTCAAGGTTTCCATTCAGAAATGCAGATTTGACATCCATTTGATATACTTTGAAGTTTTTGTAGCATGCAAAAGCTAAGAACATCCTGATTTCTTCAAGTCTTGCTAAGTTGCTACAGGGGCAAACATTTCTTCAAAGTCAATACCTTCCAATTGAGAATATCCCTTGCATACCAGTCTGGCCTTGTTTCCTATTACATTACAATCTTCATTTGACTTGTTCTTGAAAATCCACTTGGTCCCAATAACATTCTTTCATTCAGGTCTTGGGACAATTTCCCAGGTTTGGTTCTTCTCTATTTGGTCCAACTCATCGTTCATAGCTTTGATCCAATCATCACTTTTGATAGCTTCTGCAAATGTTTTAGTCTCTACTAAAGAAAGTAATGCTTGTTCTTGATCATATAATAACCTTCTTATTTTTTTAACTTCAGTACTTATGTCACCAATAACTTGAATTTCAGGTTGATCTCTTTGAGCTCTTCTTGATGGTGCTTTCGTATCAGATCTTGGAGAATATTCTTTGTCATTTTTTTGATATACCTCATATTTGTTTTCTTCCTATTCAATCTCTTGTTCATCTTGTAAATCCTCTTCCCTCTGTGAGTCTTCCTCTTCGTTATCATTATTTTCTATCTCATCATAATAAGTTCTAATTCTTCTTGGTCTCATGTCATCTGCACTCTCTATGATCTTGCATAGTATTTGATTGTAACATCTATATGCTTTCTTGGTGGATGAATATCCTAGAAATATTCCCTCATTGGTTACAGATTCAAACTTACCAAGATCATCTTCATTCCTCTTTATGTAGCACTTGCTACCAAACACTCTGAAATATTTGACAGAGGCAGGTCTTCCATACCATAGTTCATAAGGCGTCTTGTCATTATTTACTCTGATTTATCCTCTATTGAGTATATAAACAACTATGTATACTACTTCTCTCCAGTATGCATCTAAAAAATTTTCTTCATTAAGAATAGTTATGGATTCTTCTTGGACTGTCCTATTCTTTCTTCTCACAACGCCATTTTGTTAAGGAGTCCTTGGAGCTAAAAATTGTCTTTTAATTCCATGTGTTTCACAAAACTCATTGAATTCATTTGAGGTAAACTCTCCTACATTATCTGACCTTAAACATTTTATTTTCATATTTGCCTCATTTTCAACCATTACTTAAAAAATTTAAACTTCTCAAAAGCTTTTGATTTCTCTTTGAGGAATGTTACCCAAGTCATCCTTGTATAATCATCAATGAACAAGAATTCTTCCTCTGGAAATTATGCATTCTTCTACTCTCTTCCTTTCTCGATGCTTTTATGATCTGCCCTTTAGAGACCCCTTACTTCCAAATCAAACTTTTTTTTAAATACTCTTTTTCAATAATATCAAAGATATAACATCGTGTCCATTCATAATCACACCTTTTCAAAATAAATTGTGTCCTTTCTAATGACAATCATGAGCTTTGGATAATCCTATCCTTTTGTATGTTCCAGATTACTTAAATCACCAATTACTAGTTGTTTGACGGACAATCCACTTGAGCGGATGCGAGCCGGATCTCCCTAGCTCAATGTGACTCTAGAACAAATAAAACAGACTACAAACTAGTTTCCTAGATCTAGTTAAGGATCAAGTTATTAGATGTAATACATTAAGTTTGTAGTCCTTTTTCATGGATGTTGTTCCACACCTCACAGTCGTCAGATCTAAGCTGCAAGACCTTCCAATATACACAAAACAAGACAAACAAGTAAAAGCATCTAAATGATAACAGATCTAAGTAAACAGTTAAGTAGGTAAACTACACAATATCATCAACACAACAATATTGGTGGGAAGCATTTATATTACTATGAAAATAGGGAAAGTACATAGAAGAGAAAGACTACAATTAGAGCTTAACAAAGTAACCCTTCTCCATCCAAGCCAATTCCATATCCTCCCAAGGAAGTGTGATTCTATCAATGGATGAGTAGAGATCTCTCTAAGATGATTTCACCAGCATGTAGACACTATAGAATTCATCCCTTTGGAATGGGAGTGAGCTTCAATTATATATGACTAAGTGGATAGGGTATGGATAGGGTAGGTTGAGATATGGTAGGAGAGAGATAGGTGATCCTCCCAAGAGGTTAGGAACCAAGTGCCATCTCTCCCAAGAGGTCAGTGATAAGGATCCATGTCAGTTGGCTTCGAGAATGGGCTTGAAGGAGCTATTTTTTTCTATTAACTAACATCGTTGCACCCTGCAAGAGACCAAGATGCGACGTCGCAAGTTGCATGAGTCCAGCCGGCGATGACCTCTCAAAACCTAGTGAAAATGAGTTTACATATCTTCCAGGTTAATGACTTAGCCAAGGAAACTTTAGGGATGTATACATTGAATCTCATGATGGTAAGATTTTAGGTGTAACAGAATTCCCCCCAAAGCATGAAGTTGTTGAAAATTGGACAAGTGAAATGCTTCGACAAAAGGAATGGCAATGGCTTGTCGGATGAAGGATGCTGCTACAGTACAACTAACTCTGAGTACAAAGTCTCATATGACGTAAAACATGGTTTTCGACCAATGCAATGCAGATCCATGGTAGTAATGACCGACTGAACACAATCATGGCTACTAGACACAAGCGTAGATCCATGATGAGATGATAACACAGCCACGACCAATACAAATGTGGATCTGTGTAATATGACTCAATACAAACACCATCGCAACCTGGGTAAAATATGACTCCCCAAGGTCTTCAAGCTGAACCCACAATGATACGAATCTATCCATGTGATTACAAATGTCTTGACATCGAACATGGTAGAAACCACTTGATTACTGGTCATTGATGTATACCATTAACAAGTGCGAGGGAATCATCATTGATGTCAATGATTCCCAAGGTATCACAATTCATATCATCAAGCATGAATAAATGAGTTGAAGTTGAACGTGAGATGAAATCTTTCAATCAAGATTCAATGATGTAAACTCATGTTGAAAGCGAGGTAACCTACCATTGAGGCATGCAGGGCCAAGGTACTTGGTTGGTCTCTAGATTCAATCCTCGGATGATGATTTGAAGTCGACAAGGATGAATCCGTCGAAGGAGGGCCATGTTGAATCCCCCATCATCGACATGAAACACGACAAAGGATGTGTAGAGCAGATCGGATGGTATAGTAACATGAAAGACTGACTCAGAGTAGACCGACATGATGGAAGGTGTACTGACTACAGATAATGAGTGGTAATAATATTCTTGAACATGGGCATGGCATGCCTTGGCAATATTGACATGACGAGTTATGGTACCAAATCCTAATGCAACTGATGACAGAGGCCTTCTTTGAATGACTCAAAGGAGTAACAAGACTCAAAAAATAGGTGAAACTCGAGGACAAATGGATGGTCCAAGTGCAGTATGAAAATGAAAATGAGTGCCATGTTCAAGAAATGACTAGGTACTGCCATGATAAAGGGTGTAACATAAAAGCTTTCCTTTTTCCCCATCATGAACGATGAGTGCCTCGTGTGTTTTATACGAGCTTGATGAGGGTAACCAGATGCTCAGTATAGCTCATCTCATAGATGAGTCCAATCCCAAATATTTTCCGAACCTGGGATAGGAGGGGTTCGTCCCATGGCGGGCCCTTCAATGTAAAAGTTTAACAAGTCCATAGAAGGTAAACTCGGTTGTCATTTCATGTTTAGAGAGTTTGAAAAGAACTAAAGAAGACTCCAATGGTCCTTTTTTGTAAAGTTATCCTCATCGCTCGAAAAAAGGGTAAAACAACGGGGGAGAGGACTCTTCTAGTCATGATTGGCAGGAGTATACCTTTTCGTAAGTAGTGCCCCCTGGTCTGAAAAAGGGGTAAACTATCACCAGGAAGATGACCATTCAAATTCTTTAACAAGAGTGAACGCGACAAGTTTGCTTGGAAATATTTTCGTATTTTGAGAACATGAAAAGAGCTTAAAGATAGACTCCGGGGGGGTTCCTTTTTCGTAGGAGCTTAACGAGCCCAAAAAAGTGATAAATCGTAACTCAGTAACTTATTCTCATAGTTTCAAGAGCAAGAGAAAGAACAAAGAGTAAGCTCATCATCATAAAATAATTACAATCTAACGGATACAAAAATAATGACAAAACATTCAAGGGATTGTTCATACCTAAGATGACTGTTATAAAATGAGAATGGCATGTAAAGACTACTTAACAACTCCTGCACACTTGAAAGCTAGGTCAAAAAGTCAACCGGGTATACAAATGTCATAAAAATAATCTGAACTATAGAAAATGACCTAAAAGCATCAAATATTTCAAAAGGAATATTCTATTTTGTTTATAAATAAGAACAATGATCCAAATATAGTCACCATTGTTCATTTGCCAAATGTGGGAGAAGAAGTGTCATTTGGAGCCAAAACTTCACTTGTCGATTTCAGGAGGTACGAGCAACCATTCCGCCAACCGTTCAGAGCAGGTAACTCTAAACTTCATCTAGCATAATTGTAGTGGTTTACATTTTTTATTTTATTTCATTTTTTGGGTTTTCTGGTCCATTTGTGGAGGGCTATTGCGTCCTCGGTTCATCGCAGGTCTCCCTTTCAAGATCTATGACGAACCCAAGTCATTGGAAATCCTGTAAAAGTGGATTGCGATGATGTCGTACTGTCAGAATTGACGGGGTGCGACGGCGGAAACGTCCAACCCAACCATCAAACCTAGCCCAAAAAATGACCTTTCAATGGTTGAAGTAAGTACTAATGACATTAAAATGCTCCTTATGGCAGGTTAACAGCAGCTACCATGGTCTTAGACTGGCGTGAATGAGAACATGAGGTAGATGACATACAAGCTGTAAATGACCCAATGTGTGTAGAAGCATTGAGGAACTATGTTATCCTCAAGTTCTTCCAGATCCAGGGCATGAGGGCCCAAATCTCATTGCTGACCCATATGCTGCGATGTTGGGACGCGGCTCAGCAATACTTTGTGATTGGTGAGCATATACTTACTATGGATGTTGAGTACATCTACTTTTTGACTAGATTGTCCCCGAGGGTGGACAATGTAGCTCTTACCGGATCACAGGGAAGTGATCGGACCGTGGGTGACATGATCCTATAGCATTGTACTCCTCAGACCCATGCTTCTAGTCGAAAGATTCCCATCAAAGAAGTACAGGAATGTCCGCTACGTGCCATACTTTTTACCATCATGAGGATAGCAGGGATTCAAGCTCCTCACTTAGCTACCAGGTACCAGATGCTATACGCGGAGGACTGCATGTCTCCGGAGATCTTCAACTGGTGCGAGGGACTCCTCATGAAAATTTGAGCTTAGCAGACCGAGTGTCGTCGGGGAGAGCGCAAACAGTTTTTCTACAGGTCTATAGTGATCTCGTTTCTATTAGAGCGGGTTCCCCTCTTGTGCCTGTAGGTACCGTTGGATGACACGGATCCTAGGGATCCTCACATGGCTAGATGGACAGAGGTGATGTCCCACCATGGTGGGGGCCCCATCATCAGATATGGTGCTAACTTCTTTACCTGGCTAGAGGGCCAGTTACTCATGGTAGAGGACTACCCATACAGTGGTACAGATTATAGAGACGACCCAGACTTGGCACTGCCTGAGGGAGCGGTGTGGGGAGACATAGGTAAGAACAAAAACCCTTGTACTTTTTAGTTTTGTATTTTTATGATTTTTTTTGTTATAGTGTTGATGATTTAACAACATGTGTGTGCAGATGTGGGACCCGTACGACTAGTGGGGTCTCTCTGCTTGCGAGGAGAGAGAAAGGAGAGGGAGCAGTCATGGATTTAGCCGCACATGCCGCCATCAGGGAGATGGAGGATGTCTATGCGAAACTGACTGGGTTGACGTTAGACGTCCTAGAGCCGATTATGGATGAGTTACCACAGCCCATGCAGGGGTATACAGTGGGAGCATCTATGCGCTTCAATGCACGGCTTCGCAGGGTTGCGAGAGCAGTTGACTATTTCCATACTCACCATGCTAGAGCTGCTAGACCTAGTGGTGTACGGGCCAGGTGTTTGGCCTTACGTTGTTATCATGTATGTACTGAGAGGTTAGAGGCCTCAAATTTTTTACTATTGAAAGCTACGAGGATTTATATTTTGTATAGACTTACTGAAATTCGTCGTGCTTCATATTTTGTACCAGCACTACTTTTATGATGATATATATATACAGACATTCTTGCGGTTTTATACATTATGTGTTTTAAAATAGATGAAAGGTGTGGTCTTGTTTATGTGTTTGCTTATATAATGAGTTATTTACATGTTATGTCTACTTTTAACAATTCATGAATATGCTTATGTGTGTGCAAAGTACCAATCTAATATGAAGTTGTCCATAGAGTTGACAACTATGTTCACATCTCGTGGAATGTGCAGGTATTGAATGGACGCGAAGGACCTTTCTAGAAGATGGAATCGTCTATAAAAATGGAGTAAAGTAGGATCGCGGATGTCATAGACTTGGTTAAGATGAGAGACCACTAGTTGAGAATCCAAGTGGATGCCAACATGGTCCATACCCAAATAAATAGCGTCAGTTAGGATTCCAATGACCACTTAATATTCTGCAGCATTGTTGGTCGTGAAGCCTAGACACATTCCCCCTGAGCTGATGAGCTCACTAGTAGGTGAATAGAGTACCCAAGCTACCGAAGCAAGGTTGCGGGTATGCCAGGTGGCGTCGTCCGCAAATCTGTAGCAAGTTTCCATCTACACACACAGATAGAACATGGTATAAGAAACAAAACAAGACCTAAGCACGCAAAACCCAAAGCATCACACCACACACAAAAACACACACACGCCATGTATAGTATATAAAAAATTACTTATGCATGGAAGACTCAGGCATCGTACCTCTTCAGGTAGAGCCCATTGCAGGGCTCGCCCAAAGATATCCCATTGTAGTCTTCAAGCTCATAAGCTCCCTTCTCCAAGACGCATTTCACTATGTAAGGTCCATGCCACATGGACTCAAACTTTTCTACCTCTAGCTTATCATGTTTATGATCATATGTAAGGCCCAGATCTCCTTCGCTATAGGAACGAGGTTCTACCGACTTGTTGTACAACGCTTTGATGCATCTCTATGATGTCCCCAATTTGACCCCGTGTCATTAAAATCGTAAATGATGTAATATTGTTGTAAAATCATGCTGAGGAGCTCAAGGCCAAGTCCCCGCCATCGATTTATTGATGCATATGGTTCGTGTGCTAGCTAGGCACTGTGGAATTGTGAATATCATGTAAATATGCATTTTAATCAAATACCCACAACTAGCTATGCAACGCAACAAGAGATGGGGGCATGATTTTAAAAGGAATTGGGAGGGAAAACATTCAAACCCTTGGATCCAATCCAGTCAAGCCAAGTGTCAATGAGAGAACCAATCAAACCCTCAACTACCCATGTTGACTTTTGTACCCAATCATTGATTTCTCCAAAGATTTGGTTGAGGTAGTTAATGCCTTGGGGAATGAGAGGTATCGTTGTCCAAATTTGGGTATAGGCAAGCCACCCTACATGGGAAATCACGTTTCGCTTCTTGGGCAAGAAAAGAGCCATGAATTGCTCCCCAAGCCATTATCCATCAACCAGTTGCTCTCCCTCACGAGCTTGAAGCTACCTAGGTGTTTTCCAGTCATGTTTTCTTGTGTTTTCATTCATTCTCAGCTAGGAGAAGGGCGTTTTTGTGTTATATACCAGTGGGGAAGAAAGGGAATGGAATTGGGGTTCCATAGAGACCGTTTGGCTGTTGAATGCTTAGTAGTTGGGAGAGAATTCGTTTTTCCTCCCTATGATTGTTTTTCCCCATACCACAATTCGATTTTGAATGGAAACGATTTGGGAAAACCCATGGCCATCTTGTTGGTAAATCTATTGCTTTGGCTTGAGCTTGAGTGCAAGCATCTAGGGTTCTGATTAGCCTGATAAAACCAGCTATGGACTGGCTTGGCTTGGATGAAATGATTAATTGACTATGCATGAGCTTGAATGTCACCTTTTCCTTGTCGAAATCATGCCCAGCTCGGGCGTGGTCTCTGAGTGCTGAAATAATACAGGCTGGGCAGAGACCTACGATTGGGTGTAACGTTGCAGCAACATAGCTAGTTGTTTGGGACAATTGCACAACAAAGATAAGTGTTCTATGTCTCTGTATTTTACTCCTACAGTGTTTAATTTGATGATTATTTGATATGCTAAGTGAGCATGAATTGTGTGTGGATGATGTTTTTAATTCCGCTGTGCATACTTGCTTGATTTGCATCTGCACACATTGGTTTGTTTTATGGAATGAATCTAATAAATTAGCTGAGTTTATGAAAATCCTAGAGAATGGCATCATGTTCCCTTCCCAGAATTGGGTCTGCGGGTGGGTACATTACAGTCTCTTATGAGCCTCATTGGCAAGAGCGGCATCTCGGCAAGTCTCGTTGAGCTTAGCTAGGTAGAGGAAGCATTCTTCCTAGGCAGTAGTGTTTGGGAGAACTTCAATGGCGAGCTTGAAGGATGGAATCTCACACTCAATAGGAAGGACCACCTCCAATCCATACACTAGTTGGAAGGGAGTAAATCCAATGGTGGTTTTAACGAAGCTTCGATAAGCACACAGTGCGGAGAAGAGCATGTTATGCCAATTGGCCTTGGGCATACCCACCATGCGTTGGACCATAGTTTTCAATACCTTGTTAATGGCCTCAACCTATCTGTTTGACTGTGGGTAGTACGGTGTTGAGTTTTCATGGAAAAAACCCAATCTATCGCTCAACTCATCAACCATATGGTTCATTAAGTGAGAACCATGGTCGGTAACTATCGCTTGAGGAACTCCAAACCACGCTATTACATGATTGAACATGAAGAGTGCGGCAGTCTTGCCGTCATTCATGTATGTAGGCATTGCCTAAGCCCACTTTGTAAAGTAGTCCACAGTTACAATGATGTAACTATGCCCCCCGGCTGAGGTAGGCTGACAATGCATGAAGTAAATGCCCCATTTAGCGAAGGGGCCAACGGAAATAACCAGGTGTAACGGGGCGGGATGGGTGTGCTTTTTGGTATGAAAATGTTGACATGGAGGACATTGTTTTACGGCCTCAATACAATCTTTGAAGATAGATGGCCAATAATATCCTGCGCGTAGAATCTTCTGGGTTGTAGCCATCCCAAAGAGGTGACCGACACAAGCCCCAGCATGACAGTCATTTAGGACGTGTTCAGCCTCATCATGAATCAGGCAACGTCGAAGAATAGAGTTGATACCATGATGGTACAAAGTGTTACTGATGATCAGATAATACTTCGCATGGATGCGTATTCGACGACGGTTGTCGCGAGATAATTGAGGGCTGAAACGTTGGGTTTGAAGATACATTGTGATATCACCATACCGTGGGTCAGATGTACTGATAAGAAATAATGACTCATCCAGAAAAGAGTCATTGGGCTTAGATTCTACATCAGTACGGGGAAGGTCACAGATGAGCTCAACAAACACCAAAGACTTTTTAGACTTGGCTTTTTCAAAAAGAAGATCGAATTCTTGTAGTATCATGATCCAATGTGAATACTTGCCCCCAAGCACCTGACGAGTCAGAACGTGGTACATGGGGTTCGAATCGGCGATGATGGTGGTGGTGCGGAGAAAAATGTAATGTCGAAACTTCTGCACGGCTATGACTACCACCAGAGCAAGCTTCTCAACATGTGAATGGCAAGTTTCAGCATCAATAAGACCTTTACTGGCATAGTATATCACATGTTCTTGGGCATTCTGGTCTTCCTGCACCAAAACTATGGCGATAGTGGTGTCGGAAGCAGCGAGGTATAGAATGTAATCTTGATATTAATTTGGTGGTTGTTGCACAGGGGAATGCATGATGGCATGTTTCAAACTATCAAAATATTGTTGAGCTTGATCATCCCAAATGAATGGGATGTCTTTTTTCATCAATCTCATGTAACCCTACGTCTTTTTCTTGAAATTGCAAAAAAAATGCCTTAAATAAGTCACTCTTCCTTGTAGACTCTGAAGTTCCATAATATTAGTCAGAGGTGGGAGTGCGATGATGGATTCCACCTTCAAGGGATCAATGTGGATCCCATCTTTTGAGAAGATAAACCCTAAGAGGCGTCCAGACTCGACACAAAAGATACACTTATGAGGATTCAGACGGATATTGTATCATTTGCATATGAGGAAAACAGCCATCAAATGATCTATGTGGAACTCACGCTGCTTCGAGTGGGAAGGGAGGTCATCCAAGTAGGGTTCCACAAATCCTTTCACATCATGGAAGGCGTACGACATGGCCCGCTAGAATGTGGCACCAATGATTTTAAGACCAAACGAAAGTTTACGATATGCAAACATTCCCTAAGGGTAGATGAATGCAGTCTTGTGTTGGTCGGCGGGGTGGATCTCAATATGGTTGTATCCAAAAAATCCATCCATAAATGAAAAAAATGACACTTCCAGCACAATTGTCGATAATCTGGTCAATAAACGGAGTTGGGTAGTTGTCCTTTGGACAAGCTTTGTTGATATCCTGATAATCGACACAGACATGAATGGTACCCTGTTTTTTGTTAACTAGTACCACGTTTGAGACCCATTCTATTAATGGGACAAGATAGATGAAGCCGACCTTCAAGAGTTTCTCTATTTCTGCCTTGATTGATGCAGTCTTCTGAGGGTGTACCGGTCGCAACTTTTGGTGGACAGTTTTGACATCAGGATAGGTTTTAATCTCGTGTAAAACAATGGTGGGGTCTATCCCAAGCATCTCCTCGTAGGTCCAAGTGAATGCCTCTAGGAATCGCTTGAATAAGGCCATACAAGCAATGACTTCTTCAGGGGAACACTTCTGGCCTAAATGAATGTGTTCCACTACACCAGGAGTAACTAAAATGTCTATCGAAGTGGTGGGTTCACTGTTGGCCAAGTTGCCTTCGAAGTCCATTTGACACGTAAGTATCGAGGACTAAGACTCAGAGTAGAAATCCAGTGTAAAGATGGTGTTAATGCTATTCTCCACAATATCCAAAAAGGGAAGGAAAGACGAACAATGATGGAGGTCTTCCCATGGAGGATCATATACACTCATGATTTCCATAATAGACTTGTTAGAATAAGAAATCCACAGCAGAGGATCGGATGATGTCCATTGTAGAGAACATGAGGTGGAGGGTACAGCTAAGTGTTCCTCTAGTGTTGAATGGATAGCCTCATATGTGAGTTCAGCGGGTGACAGAGGCATAACGTTTTCAATCAGTTGTGTGGTGGCTTCATCAGGTACAAGCCATGAATTAGTGGAGTTGGGAATAGATGAAATCTGCGAGGAGATCATGTTCACCATGGAAACATGGTTTGGGGGATCCAAAGTAGGAAAGACGCCCAATTAAGGGATGAGTCCTTAAGGAGGTCGACCCCGACGCTCTCATACTAATGAGAAGATTGTCCAATCGAAGGAACGTCATAGCCTGGGTGAGTAGCGGTGTCAGGTGTGCAGAAATCCAGTTGGTCGACTGTGACATTTTGGCCTTGAAGGGGGAATTGTACTATGTGGAAGACAAATGAGGTGACCGGAGTCATGGTGTAAAACCAATTACGACCAAACAGAATCTTGTAATCTAATGGAGTAGCAACCACTTCCACGTTAATGGTTGCAGTATTTTCCCCCAATTCGACTGCTAAAGCTTGTAACAGCCCATGAGGTTGAAATCCACATCTGTCGAAGGCTCTCAAAGTGGTAGGAGAACGGTCCAACTGAGGAGAGCCAATGGCTCTCCAACATGTGATCAACATGACTGACGTAGATGCTCCTTCATCCAAAATGGTATAATGGATTATCTTCCCAGCAATGTTTGTGCAAACTTGAAATGCCAATTGATGGGAGAGCCTCGGTTTGAAGTACTCCAGCTGGAACATGATGGTATTTGATGAATCTGGGTCAACTGCACCGATGGAAACGAGGAGAGTCTTGCACTGATTAGGACAGTTTTGAAAGACCTCGAGCGTCGACATACCACAAGGAGCTTGTGTTAGGTCCTCTACAATGTTGTAGTTTTGAGCAGCCCGAGCATTAGGATTGAAAATCGATTTTCTAATTGTGCTCTTGCATGGATGCAACACTGACTCAAAAGAAGGCTTCTCAATGGTGAGAGGAGCCACTGGTATAGTGACGTCAGGTGTCGAAGTGGAATATTTTTCAGTATTACTTCCAACAGGTTCTTTTTCCAAAATAGATTCATACGAACGAGAATGGGTGTTCAAGTTGATGGTCTCACTATGCATCATGAGAACATGTGCGGTGGTGGATGCTTCTCCTTGGGAAGGAGAAGTGTGAGCGATCAACTGCTGATTTTGAGCAGGGAAGGGATCGTTGAGAAGTGTGGGTGTGGGTTTTCCCTTAAGAAACTTTTGAACTCCGTGTCTATGGAGGCACTCTTTAGAAAAATGGTCATCACCACACAGTAGACAAGGATACTTCAACTTCCTTTTTGGTTTCGTATCATCGGGGGTGCTCTTTTGGTCTTGCTGGGTGGAATATTTCTTAGGTTTCCCTTTGTTCTTCTTCTTACCACCAAAATTTCAAGGTGAAGCTAATGAAACATAATTCAGTTCTTCGGTGACAGCAAGAGTGTATGATTTGGTGGTGCTGTGACTAGCTTGTGTTGGTGATGGGGAAGAACCCTGGGGATTCAATGAACCAACAGTTTGAGAATGAGGATGGGTGTTAAGGGATCTAATGATGCCATCGGCTTGGGGTCCCTTGGGTGGTTTCATGGGGTCATTATTGTTGAGGGGCGCATCAGGAAGAATATCAAACAACTTGCCAGATTGAGCATAGACTAATTCTAGCAATTGGGCATGAGCGATGGCTTGTTCCTCAGTGTCGACACCTCCCATGGAAACATCGTGTGCTATGGTAGGTATGAGAGACTTCGTAAACCAGTCTGCTAGGAGTGGATTTGGAATAGGATCCTTAATGAGACGCCGTCTGCTCCGCCACTCATGTATATGATCTGAGATGTGAGTAGTGGTATTTTGACAAAGCGAGGTTAAAAGTTCTATACCGGTTTCATACCATATAGGAAGCTGGAAATGAGTCAAAAAATTCATAGCAAGAGAACTAAAATTGGGAAAAGAATGGGGTGGTAGTTCAATATACCACTTGGTAGCCGAACCAGTAAGATTTCGTTGAAATAACCTGAAACAGATCGAGTCCTCCATCAAGGAGTTGGATGAACACCACAAGTGGTATGTCATCATGTGGTTTTTAGGGTCGTCACCCGGCTTGCCATCAAATTTTGGGATATCTGATGGAAGTTTCACCAAAATGGGTTGCCAATTAGTTACGTGGTAGATGGGGTCATTGGTTAGGTGAGACAGGTCAGGTAGGTCCAAAGTAGCCAAAAAGGGCAGTTACGGATTAGGTTGAGGGTACTGATAGTACTTATAAGGCGTGTAAGGACTTATGGGACCTTGTATCGACTGACCATATTGTGTTCTAGGAGGAAACTGGCCATAGGGGTATGGGCCGCCCGGACCAAATGTAGGTCTACCTCCATAGTAAGGTGGTCCATTACCATAATAAGGAGGCCCATTACCATAAGGTGGGGGCCCGCCTCTGCCGCCGGGAGGGGGTGGGCCTCCTCCAAATGGTGGGGGTTCACCACCACTGCCAGGGTAGGATGGGCCACCACTGCCTCTGCCGGGAGGAGGTGGTGGTCCACTACCACCAATGGAATAGGACGGGCCTCCACCACCTCCGCTAGTAGGGGGTGGTGGGCCACTGTCGTTGTCGGAAGGGTAAGAGCCTCCTCTGCCACTTCCATCATAGTAGGGTGGTGTTCCACCACCACTGCCACTAGGATGAGAGGGTCCTCCACCACCACCACTGAGATGGGATGGTCCTCCACCACCACCACTAGGGTGGGATGGTCCTCTGCCACCACCACCGCTAGGAGGGGGTGGTACTCCACTACCACCAGCAGGGGGGTGGACCATGATGACCGAAATGAGGTGGTCCTCTTCCAGAAGGTAGAGGTCCGCCTCCTCCAAAGTTATGTGGGGGCCCACCACCTCCAATGGGAGGTGGGGGTGGACCAAATGGGGGTGGAGGGACTTGAGGGACTGTAAGTGGGGTTCCATGTTGTAAAACATTTTGTTGTCCCCAAAGAGTGTAAGGATTTTTAGGGTAGGGTACCCCATAGAGTGCATTTCTAGGATTAAGTTGACCCAGCACAGGCTTAACATGACCTAGATACGCTTGAATCGATGGAGATTGAATTACATTGGACGGTCCCCCAACATGGGATAGTTCCATGGTGGAAGGTCCGGGAGGTAAGGAATTTCCAATGGAAGGACCGATGGGAACTCCTGCTACAATATTATGGTTAAGAGATGAGGGTTTCCCCCCAGCAACAACTTGCTCACCACTAAGTCAAGGTTGACCCAAGACTGGTTGTTGATTATTCCCTGTAGGATTAACATTACTTGTAAGGAAGGTAGGGGTTAAAGAGTATCCTCCCCTCGAAGTTTGAGGTAGGGGAGGAGCAGGTAACGTAACTGTGATGATCACAGGTGTGTTGGACTGTTGTTGTTCAACAGGTTGGGTGGTTGGGGGTACTGAACTGGTCTCATGTCTAGGGGATGTATGTGCAGGAATGGATGGTTGACTAGTTTAAAAAATGGTCATGTGATGCGTGGACGATTTTGGTGACTCAAAAGATAAAGAGTGACCTAGGATTGGTTGATAACGGGGTAACATTGGGTCTTTAATCCGTTGTTCGAGACTTGATCTCCGAAGCTCCCCAACCATAGAACGAAAAATGGGCCAATTGGCCACCATAGTAAGCTAAGGGATCATTCGGAGTAGTCCCACTGGGTGGGGGTGTCGATGTATATGTAACTTCGGAATGTATTCCATCTGTGTATTTTATATATATTTATTGTACCCTTATAAGAGATGTGTTATTCCTCTATAAGGAAGTGTCGTCATGTGGATTGACAAGTGTCGCAAGTGTGTGTACTTGTTAATGGGTTATTAGACCACCATGTGGGGTCGACCTTGAATTATATATAATATAATGTGGATGTATCTAGATAGACAAGTCGGCCCCATAAGGTCACTGGGAAAAAAGGTTAGTATAAATAGAGATCGGAGATCTCTATTTTACTCACTCGAAAAAGTAACTCACTCTCTCTTGAAAAGTGGTGCACTAGCGAGGAGGAGGATCATCTGCTATCAGGAGACTATCTCAGTGTTATTTGGTTGTACTTTGGTTGAGCCATTGCTCTCTCTATCTCTGAGGAAGTTGTGGGGTTTTTCACCTTAGGGTTTTCGCCATGAAAACTTTGTGTCTCTTGTCTTTATGCTTTTGATTCTTGTGATGCTTGTCATATTGTGATTGTCATGCATTGATATACTGTAGATGTTATTCTCTCAGCAAAGATCCCAGAGTATTGTGAATTAATGCTCAAAATTTAACATGGTATCAGAGCTAACCTGAGAAGAAGACATTTTGCAGTGACAAAAGACTTGAGTTCCTTGTTTATTGGGTTTCTCTCCACAGAGATTTTCAAATCAGTATAGTAGATTGACTCTACTCATCAAGGCGCATCTATCTGTCCAATCAGAATTCAATTCCAAGCATTTTCAGATTTGGCCCTAAAAATTAGGGTTTACACAAAAATAGGAATTTCTGGAATCTGAAGACACAACTGGAAGCTCCTTGCAAAAATTGAAGTTTAGAGCTTTGGATAGAGATTTTTGGCTGGGTAGATCTCCAGGAAACTCAAACCCTAATTCAGAGCTCTCCCTAGTGAACCCGGGAGGACAAAAAGACAATTCTAAAGGGAAAAACTTTGCTGATCTCAAATTCTGAATGCACCAGGATGATCAGCTCATCAAAGCACATCTTTCTATCCTTTCAAAAATTTGAAATTCACATTTTGAATTTTTAGGGTTTCTCTGACAAACCCTAATCCGGGACCAGATCCAGTTTTCAGCATTTCAAGTGGTAAGACCTAAATCTTTTCTATTTCCATTTGAAGTACTCTTTAAAGATGTCTCTCCACACCAAGCTTGAGGATAAGCTTGAAGGGGCTGATAAATTTCGATCCTGGAAGTATAGGATTGGGTTAATCTTGGAAGAGAATGAGTTGGACTCATATGTGAAAGAAGACATCCCTATCCTAGAGGATGAAGAGGCCAAGGTATTGCATAAGAAGAACTTGGTTAAGGCAAAGAGAATCATTGTTGATTCTATCAAATACCATCTCATACCCCATGTGTCTTCTCTTAAGACACCCAAGGAGATGTTTGAATCTTTGACCAAGCTATTTGAAGGAAAGAACATAAATCGAAAGATGACCCTGCAGAACCAATTGAAAGGAGTGAAGTTTCAGAATGGAGAAACCATTCAATCTTATTTTTCAAGGGTTTCCCAGATCAAGGAACAACTAGAAGTAGTAGATGAAATGGTGGAGAATGGTGAAGTAGTGATGACCACTCTAAATGGCCTACCCAGGTCATGGGACTCCTTCATTCAAGCAATTTGTGCAAGGAAGAAGTTGATCTCCTTCAACAGATTGCGAGAAGAATGCTCTCAAGAATAAGCTAGACTTATATCTCGTGAGGAAAAGATGGGAGGTGAAGATCAAGCTCTTGCAACTCACACCAAAAGAAGCAAAACCAAGAAGGAGCACTCTCGCCACAATAGATCCTATCAAAAGAGTAAGAAGGACCTCAGATGCTTCACATGCAATGAGAAGGGATACTTTGCTTTAGATTGTCCCAAGAACAAAAGGGATAATAACAACAACTCCAGTAAGAAGAAGAAGGGCAGCAAAAGAAGGTTTCATGCTCATGCTACCGAAGATGATGAACCCCCAAAGAAGAAGGCTAGGGCAGAAAGTGATAGTGATGATGACTCATCAAGTGAAGAAGAGTATGTTCTGATCTCTGCTCTCACAGGTACTATCTCCCATGGTTGTAATGATTGGTTGATTGATAGTGGGGCTTCCAAACACATGACTGGGTTTAAGGAATCTTTTGTGAACCTGTCTGAACATGAATCACCCCATAAGGTGAAACTTGGGGATGATTATCAATACCCAATCAAAGGAAGTGGTGAAGCCTCCTACAACATAGATTCTGGAAAATCTTTGAAGATGAAAGAAGTCCTTTATGTACTTGGGCTCAAGAAGAACTTACTCTCCATCTCTGCATTGGATGCAAAAGGTATGAGGGTTGCATTTGTGGATGGCCAAGTCCTAATGTGGCCAAAGGGAAAGAACATAGATGATGCAGTAGTGATTGGAGAACAAGAGGGAGGATTGTATAAATTGAAGGGATAACCTGAACATGCCATGGTGCATGAATCCATAGAGCCAAGTGAACTTTGGCATAGAAGACTTGCTCATATGCACTATAGAGCACTTCCAATTGCAAGCAAGGCAGTAGAAGGTCTTCCTGAAATCAAGACCAAACATGAAGGTGTTTGCAAAGGATGTGCAAAAGGTAAGAACATTAAGAAGGCTTTCCCAAGCAGTGAAATCAAGGCAAAAGACATCCTGGAAATCATCCACTCGGATGTATGTGGCCCTATGTCATCCAGTTCCTTGAGTGGGTATGTTTACTATGTCTCATTTATTGATGACTTCTCCAGGAAGACTTGGGTATACTTCTTGAAGAGCAAAGATGAGGTACTTGACAAATTCAAGGAATTCAAAACCTTGATGGAGAATCAAACTGACAAGAAGATCAAAACATTCAGATCCAACAATGATGGAGAATTCACCTCAAGTGACTTCAAGAAACTTTGTAGTAATTCAGGGATTAAGAGGGAGTTGACTGCTCCGTATAATCCTCAACAGAATGGAGTTGTAGAAAGGAAGAACAGAACTATCATGGAAGCAGCAAGGGAAATGTTGCATGACCAGGATCTACCTATGCATCTATGGGCAGAAGCAGCTAGAACAGCTGTGTATGTGCAGAACAGAACACCCCACAAGATATTGGACAACAAGACTCCAGAAGAGGTCTTTTCTGGTAAGAAACCTGAAGTTAGTCATCTCAGAATATTTGGTTGTCCAGTATACACTCATGTCCCGAAGGAAAAGAGAACTAAAGTAGATCCTTCAGGAAAGAAGGGTACCTTTGTGGGTTACAGTGAAAGCTCGAAGGCTTACAGAATATATTTTCCAGGGTTCAAGACGATTGATGTCAGTAGGGATGTAACATTTGATGAAAACTCAGCATTCATCAAATCAAGGAAGGAACCTACCGAAGTTTATGAAGAATCTAAGGAAACAAGATTTCAGGACACTACCATGACTGAAGCAGTTCCAGAAGTTGTTCGTAAGGTTGAAGATTCACAAGAACCTGTAGATCCACCCCGTGAGGATAACTCTCACAAGAGGAAACCTGCATGGACTAGAGAGCTCATTCAAGATGCAAAAAGATTTGGCATTCCAAAAGAAGAACACAGAGCAAAGAAGAGAACCAGATCACAGACCAACTATGTTGCTTTGCTCTATGACATTATGAACAAAGAGCCTTCCAGTTATGAAGAAGCAGCGGAAAAGAAAGAATGGAAGGATTCCATGGTTGAGGAATACCAATCAATAATGAAGAATGATGTTTGGGATGTTGTCCCAAGACCTAAAGAGAATTCTGTTGTGAATTCTAAATGGATCTTCAAAATCAAGCATGCTGCAGATGGCAGTGTAGAGAAATACAAGGCAAGATTCGTAGCTCGTGGCTTCTATCAGAAAGAGGGAATAGATTATGAAGAAACTTTTTCACCTATAGCCAGGTATACTTCCATCAGAACAGTACTTGCCCTAGCTGCAGCTATGAAATGGAAAATACACCAAATGGATGTCAAGACTGCTTTCTTGAATGGTGTAGTTGAAGAGGAAGTATATGTGGAACAGCCACTCGGTTTTGAAATACATGACAGGGAGTCATATGTGTGCAGATTGAAGAAAGCCTTGTGTGGCTTGAAGCAAGCTCCCAGAACCTGATATGGTAGGATGGACAGTTTCCTATCTAGTTTGGGCTTTACCAAGAGTAAAGTGGATTCCAACCTTTACTACAAGGTTGTGGAAGGGAATCCTGTGATTCTACTCCTATATGTGGATGACTTATTTGTAACAGGAGATGACAAATTGATTACAGATACTAAGAGGAAGCTTGCTGCTGAATTCGATATGAAAGATTTGGGAATGATGCATTATTTCCTAGGTATGGAGGTGTGGCAGAGTGCAGGTGGGATCTTCCTTGGTCAAGGGAAGTACACAATAGATATCCTGAAGAGATTTCGGATGATGGATTGCAAGGCCATGGCCACACTGATGGCATCGAATCTGAAGCTTCTATGCGATGCTTCATCTGAGCCGGTTGATGTATCGTCAGATGATTGGGTCCTTGATGTACCTGACGAACACGAGACCGAACATTTGCTTTGCTGTGAACACATTGAGCCAGTTCCTGACGGATCCAAGGAGTGTTCACCTGGTTGCTATAAAGCATGTTCTGAGGTACCTGAAGCGTACAGTGGATTATGGGCTCAAGTATGAAGCGAATCAAAAGTTTAACCTACAGGGTTATGTTGATTCAAATTGGGCTGGCGGTGTTGCAGATAGGAAGAGCACATCTGGGTGCTGCTTCAGTATGGGATCAGGTGTGATATCTTGGTTTAGCAGGAAGCAGTCCTGCGTAGCACTGAGTACAGCTGAGGCTGAGTATGTTGCATCCTGTTCAACTAGTTGTGAGGCAGTATGGCTACGGAAGCTACTGTCTGATTTATTTGATCTCCCGTTGGATGCTACTGGTATCTTCTGTGATAACCAGAGTTGTGTGAAGCTGTCCGAGAACCCAGTGTTTCATGACAGGTCGAAACACATAGAGATCAAATATCACTATATCAGGGATATGGTGCAGAGAGGAGCTGTGAAGTTCGAATACTTCAGAGAGAGGCTTGGCGTTCTTCAGATCGAGGAAACTTCGAGGAAGAAGTGATGTACACATTTGCTGAAGCTATTCCAATCATGTTGGAAGGAGTATCCTTCACATGGCTATGGATGTAAGCGCTGGATTTTGATGAGCATCAGGATGATGTTCTAGTTTCTTCTTTGTATGATCAGTTGGATCATTTATATGTATGTACGCATCATGTTGGATGCTGGATATGATCAGTTAGATCATTCATATGTATGTACGCATCATGTTGGATGTTGGATATGATCAGTTGGATCATTTGTATGTATTTTGTATATGCATCATGTTGGATGCTTGGACCATGTATCTGTATGTGTATCAGGTGGATACATTGTTTGATCAGGGAGATCATGTATATTGATATGTATCAGGTATGATCAGGTAGATGATGTATGTTGATGGATACATTGTGTGGATCATGTATCTATGTATTAGGTGGATACTCTATGTGTGATGATATATATCAGGTAGATACTTGGTGTACATCAGATGGATGCATTGTATGATCAGGATGATCGTGGATGACGAGCTTCTCCAGATGACATGCAGCAGGATGTTGCAGTGATGATGATTAGGATGATCATGGGTACATCAGGATGATGTATGATAAGTATCAGGTTGATACTCTATGGCCATGGATCAGGTTGTGCAGATGAGCATTTAATCCGGTGCCCTGGGAGATTTGTAGATAGTCTTTCGAGGTTTTGCCTATGGCATGTAATTCGGTGCCTTGGGATATCTGGCAAATGCTCTTTCGAGGTTTTGCTCTGGAAGGACATATAATTTGGTGCCCTGGGAGATCTGCAGATAGTCCTTCAAGGTTTTGCCTATGGCATGTAATTCGGTGCCCTGGGATATCTGGCAGATGCTCTTTCGAGGTTTTGTCCTATGGCATATAATTCGGTTCCCTGGGAGATCCAATAGGTTGGGCTGTGTGCCCGTAATCAGTCCTGGGATGCTCTTATGAGGTTTTTCCATGACCACATGTAATTCATTTCCCGGGGAGATCCTATAGGTAGAGCTATGTGCTCGTAACAGCCTGGGATGCTCTTGCGAGGTTTTGTGGTGAGGTCACATGTAATTCGTTGCCCTGGGAGATCCTATAGGTAGAGCTGTGTTCTCGTAACAGCCTGGGATGCTCTTTCGAGGTTTTGTGATGCACGTAATAAGTCCTGAGGATTCCACAGTATGGCCAATGATGATGAAGACCTGCAGGTGGTGGGCCTACATCCAGTATGAAAAAGGACTAGCTCTGTAGAACTTCCTATGACGAGTAGAGTCAAAGATTGGTTGAGATAGCAGCAGCAGTGACGATGATGATGATGATGCATCGATGATGATGATGATGCATCGATGACGATGATCTTGTGAAGAAGACTTGTCTAGTAGATCTGTGTCGAGAAATACCTTCCTAGTTAAGAGGGAGTGTTGATGTATATGTAACTTCGGAATGTATTTCATCTGTGTATTTTATATATATTTATTGTACCCTTATAAGAGATGTGTTATTCCTCTATAAGGAAGTGTCGTCATGTGGATTGACAAGTGTCACAAGTGTGTGTACTTGCCGATGGGTTATTATACCACCATGTGGGGTCGGCCCTAAATTATATATAATATAATGTGGATGTATCTAGATAGACAAGTCGGCCCCATAAGGTCACTGGGCAAAAAGGTTAGTATAAATAGAGATCGGAGATCTCTATTTTACTCACTCGGAAAAGTAACTCACTCTCTCTTGAAAAGTAGCGCACTAGTGAGGAGGAGGATCATCTGCTATCAGGAGACTATCTCAGTGTTATTTGGTTGTACTTTGGTTGAGCCATTGCTCTCTCTATCTCTGAGGAGGTTGTGGGGTTTTTCACCTCAGGGTTTTCCCCACGGAAACTCTGTGTCTCTTGTCTTTATGCTTTTGATTCTTGTGATGCTTGTCATATTGTGATTGTCATGCATTGATATACTGTAGATGTTATTCTCTCAGCAAAGATCCTAGAGTATTGTGAATTAATGCTCAAAATTTAATAGGGGGTGCAACGGCAAAATGGGCCATTGGGTGGCCCAAAGAAGAGATCCAATAAGCTCCTGAAGGTTCATCAGCTATTGCGGGATCGTCCTGGGGCTTATTTATCCATTCCAATGATCCAGGATCTCCTGGCGAAACGGGAGGTAAGTCTTGTGAAGTGGGGATTTGTGCTTCTTCACCCTGTGGGGGGTGAGAGGCAGGTGAATATGGAGGAGTGTGAGGAAACAAGAGTCCTCCAACATTGAAAGTGGGGTTTTCCACTTCATGTGACCCGACTCTAGCTTGTGGGTCCATTCTTACCCTCGAAATTACCTCCTGGTTAAGGGGATATTCGGGCGGCAAGTTCTGAATCCTACGAGACCTTCTCCAAGGAAAGTTAGCCAGAATGACTGAAACAAAAGTTTCTCCTAAGGCAAGCTAAGCAAAAGAAAAGAAGACTAGAAAAACCCTGCAAAAACTAAGGCCACAAGCAAACTTATGTTATAAGAAGCAAACTTATGTTATAAGAGTGGATTCAAAGGTCTGGAACCTCACAGAATTGTCAAGGATTCTCAAATCGCTATATACCATAGGGTCCAATAGTAAAAATGCGACAAGGAGGATGGGGAATGTACCCTTGCCTGAATACCCGATTACTTGGATGGTACGTGCATAGTAATCTCCCCGAGTGTTGTTCTCGGTTTATTGCTCCATTAAGATGTCCAAAAGGGTAACTCAGCTGGTTTCAGGAATCCTAGTGGTGTGTCCCAATATACGCAAGGTATGTGGGATCTCAAATCCGTAGTGGTGATGTCTAATGCACAGCCGTACAGCACGAGACCTTCTAATATAATACCGAGTACGTGAAACACCTTTCGATATACGCCAAGTACGTGTGGTACTTGGTGGGTATGTGAAAGAGCTCGATATACCGATAAGTACGTGGAAGACTACAATACCCCCGGAATACAGTGCTGGAAAATAACGATAGCTGCCATGCTTAATGATGCCAGAACACGTCTCTAACTTACACACAAGTTACTAAAAATTTTACCCTAGTTCTACCGTTAATTTTATCTGGACTATTAGGTGAATGCATGAGGTGAGCACATAATCGTAAACATAATGGAGGCCCTAACTACATGCAAAAAATACATTTTTCTTGTGATGAACTCTATGTATGGGAGGGAGAAACTTCTTTCCAATTTTTACCAAAGCAACACAATGCAATGCAATCCCAAATCTACCAAAAAATGACTATGAAGTATTATTTTCCTTTTCAAGCGAAACACAAAAATAACACAACACTACTAAGCCAAATCAAAGCATTTTTCTTTTTCTTTTATCTTTTCAAAACAAAAATGATGCTAAGTGATGAAAAGAGAGAGTTTCTAAGTAGAGTATGCAAGCTTTTCACTTTCACTATGATGGCCTAAAAGCATAAAAACCAAAATATGCAATTAACTTTCCAAGCATGGAACTACTTTCGCAAAACTTGATATCTATTCGAATTTTTCAAGAAGATGAGCAACTCATAATTTGTGAAAAACACAAATAATGCAATTTTCTTTCAACTTTTCCAAAAGATCTACACACGAGACATTCCAAAGCATATACAATTCTTCAACTGAGCTTGAAAAAATGATGGAAATAAAGTACTTTTGATTTTTTCAATGGATGTATCATAATAACAATTTGATGACAGCAGTGCTTTTAAACATAAATACAAAAATGAAAAGATTACTTGCAGCACTTCAATAAATCAGAAAATCTAAACAAAAGAAAAGCACTCAAAGGACTGAAAATACACACAAACACTCAAAATCAATCAAGAACAAGCAGCACTAAAGCAAGTAAAGCTAAAAAATATATGCAAATGACGTCTGGAAACTGATCCAATACAATGACCAGATCCGGCAAGGAGAGGAGGGAATGCAAGGGTGAGTCGATGCAGGTGCGAGAGACAAGAGTGTCCACCACTACCAAACCTCAGACTTGTCCAAGATGGAACCCAAAACAACTCCAAATAAAACCAAACAACTCAGCACACAAAATAGAATGGGGTCTCTGTCTAGATGTTACAGTACAGAGGGAGTTTGCACACAAACCAAAACTCAAATCGGAAATGGAGAAGAGATGCATATATGGAAAATTGGCAGATCGACACAGTCTGTGCTTGTAACAGTGCGACGGTGTCGCAAAAGACCAATGAAAGGGTTGCGACAATAAGCCCATAGACAAAGAACAAAGATAAAAAATGACACAGTGTCACTCTGAGTCCACCGACCAGGTGCAATAGGCGAGATCTAAGTTAAAAAATGAACCAATTCTCCAAACAATGAGCACTAAAAAGGTTTGAAAATGAGAAGTACAAACTCAAAGGAAGGTAATCAAACTCTTCAAAGTAAAGATTTGATGGTGAAACTAGTTTAAGAGGCAAATGAAAAATAAGATGACTTGTAACAAGAAATCAACTGAAAATGACATTCAAATTGACAACTACAACACAATGTTCTTCCCCAATATGGTCGCCAGATTTGTTTGATGGACAATCCACTCAAGTGGATGCAAGCCGGATCTCCCTAGCTCAATGTGAGTCTAGAACAAATAAAACAGACTACACACCACTTTCCTAGATCTAGTTAAGGATCAAGTTATTAGATGTCTTACCTTAAGTTTGTAGTCCTTTTTCCTGGATGTTGTTCCACACCTCACGGTCATCAAATCTAAGCTGCAAGACCTGCCAATATACACAAAACAAGACAAACAAGTAAAAGCATCTAAACGATAACAGATCTAAGTAAACAGTTAAGCAAGTAAACTACACAATATCATCAAAACAACAATATTGGTGGAAAGCGTTTATATTACTGTGAAAATAGGGAAAGTACATAGAAGAGAAAGACTACAACCAGAGCTTAACAAAGTAAACCTTCTCCATCCAAGCCAATGCCATATCCTCCCAAGGATGTGTGAGTCTCTCAATGGATGACTAGATATCTCTCTAAGATGATTTCACCAGCATGTAGACACTATAGACTTCCTCCCTTTGGAATGGGAGTGAGCTTCACTTATATAGGACTAAGTGGATAGGGTTGGATAGGGTAGGTTGAGATATGGTAGGAGAGAGATAGGGGATCCTCCCAAGAGGTTAGGAACCGAGTGCCAGCTCTCCCAAGAGGTCAGGGATAAGGATCCATGTCAGCTGGCTTCGAGAATGGGCTCGAAGGAAATATTTTTTTCTATTATCTGACAAAATCGCACCCTGCAAGAGAGCAAGATGCGACGTCGTAGGTTGAATGAGTGCAGCCTGCGACAACCTCTCAAAACCTAGTGAAAATGAGTTTACATCTCTTCCAGGTTAATGACTTAGCCAAGGAAACTTTAGGGATGTATATACTAAATCTCATGATGGTAATATTTTAGGTGTAACACTAGTTAAATTACTAATCCCCTCCTTGATATCCCCAAAATTTTCACGTAGATGCATGTAGATTTCATGTCCATTGTAGATATCAGCGAACTTACATGCCCACAGTAGGATTCCTATAGGATGCATTAGATTCCCATCGCAAGCTAAAATTCTTGTATCCTTATGCCCCTTGTGGGCATATACTTAGGCTTCGCGGGCATTTCTTTATGGTCCTTGCGGGCATATCCTTATGCCATTAAGCAAGCATATGCTTATGCCTTTATCTGGGCATATTGTAATCATGCGGTCATATTGTAAGCCTTTCGGGCATGTGTAAGGGCTTGTGGGCACATGCTAGAGCCTGCAGGAACATACAAGAGCCTGTGGGCATATGTATGACCCCTCTAGGCATATGCAAGAGCCTACGGGAATATGCAAGTTTCTGGCGGGCATATGCAAGATCCTGCGGGCATATGCAAGAGCCCTATGGGCATATGCTAGAGCCCGGGAATATCTTCCTCTTCGTTGCATGAATATCTTCCTCTTCCTTGCAAGCATATCGTGTGATCCTTCTTCCTTGCATGATCCTTCTTCCTTGTGGGCATATCTTCCTTCTTGTTGACATTGTGATCCTTTTTCCTTCTGTGATCCTTCTTCCTTTGTGGGCATATCTTCCTTATTGTTGACATCAATGCCAACACATTATTCAACACAACTTCTGCATTAAATGCTAGGGATCGAAACATTGTCTAAGTTATAACCTATAAACAATGTTTATCCTGAATTCCAACTTTTGACTTCCGATAAGAAGGATCGATCGACCCTTCGTTTAGTAGATAATTGTGAACACCAATATCCATCAATTCACCTGTATCCAGAATGGTGAACAAAAGAAGGATCAACCAACCCTTTTTGCAATCTATAACTATTATGAAAATAATATTGGGAAAAAGAAGCGTCGGTCGCCCCTTCATTTATGAAGGAATTGTGCAAATATTCAACCTACGAAGGCTAGGTCGTCAATTCATGTATATCCAGAATGGTGAAGACTAGAAAAATACTAAGCACAAGAACGGTCAGATGACCCTTCGTTTAGTAGATAATTGTGAACACCAAAATCTAGCAATTCATCTGTATCCAGAATGGTGAAGACAAGAAGGACCGAATGACCCTTCTTGCAGTCTAGAACTATTATGAAAATAATACTGGGCAGAAGAAGGGTCAGTTCCCCGATCATTTATGAGGGAATTGTGCAAATATTCAACCTACGAAGGTTAGGCCATCAATTCATGTATATCTAGAATGGTGAAGATTGGAAAAATAATAAGCACAATAAGGGTCGACCGACCCTTTAGTTAATAGAGAAATGTAAAAATATTTAATCTACGAAGGATGGGATGACAATTACCGACTACCAAATTTTGCAGTAAATGGTAGGGATCGGTACATTAGCTAAGTTATAACATATAAAAAATATTTATCCTAACTTCTGACTTCCGACAAGGATCAAATGCCCCATCGTTTAGTAGATAATTGTGAGCACCAATATCCATCAATTCACCTATATCCAGAATGGTGGATACAAGAAGGATCGACCCACCCTTCTTACAGTAAAAAATTATTATGAAAATAATACTGGGCAGAAGAAGGGTCGGTTGCCCCTTCATTCATTTATCTCGGGCCTCATTCAAAAATGGGCACTGGTTAAAGCCATTCAACTTCAAATGACCATCATATTATATAGACAACAATTCACTTAGTGATTTGTATATTTTTGACAACTTCTACATTTAATTGATGTAAATTTTATTGGACAATTCTCGTATTATTTATGGACATAGTATCATGTATCTGGTGATGTGTTTCAAACATTGTTTCAAAAATTGCAGAACATGAAAGAAATATACTTAGAAACATTGAAACATAATATTTTAGTGACTATGTTGTGTGTGTGTTTTTTTTGTTTGCGGATACTAGAATATTTGTTACCAGTAAACCATTGATTATTTTCGATTTCAATGGAGTTTTGTTACATGCAGTTCATAAAAAAAAGAAATTTGGATTGCCAAAAACAAAGGATATTGAATCAACCACAAAGTATTATTTTATACATCCAGGATTAAGGGAATTTTTTGAAAAATGATTTCGTATAGTCGAATTTTTGGGTATGGACATCTGCACAACAAAACAATGTTGATGAGTTTTTGCCAACATTATTACAAAGAACAGGATTGCAAAGGGAACAATTTAGAGTAATTTTAACAAAAGAATATTGTTCTTGCATAGTCGGAGAGGGTTATCAGGGTGATGTAAATCCTTATGTATTTATCAATCCTTTAAAGAAAGTTTGGGACATTTTGATCCATGGTTGGGATGCTACAAATACAGTGATTTTAGATGACTTGAAATAAAAACATGTTTGTAATGAGGAAGGGAACTATATTATAACAAAAACTTATACTTCCCAAGATGTTAATGATACATTCTTGTTAGATCAATTATAGCCTTGCTTGTTGCACCCGAATGGCATGAGTGATGTGAGGCCAATTGTGAATAAAATGAAAGTATTTTGTTAAATAATACACTTGATTGTTTATTTGTACTAGTATGTTCAATTTCACTGTGATTATAATTCTTGTAAAGTGTGGAGTTTGGTTTTCGAAAATGCAAAATCAGAGTTTTAAAGTGCTAAAATCTGTTTTAAAATTTCAAAATTAAGTATTGGAAGTGTCAAAATTAGCCTTCCAAAAGGGAAAAATCATGTTCTAAAAGCGCCATTATCATATTTATCATATCAGAAAAGCACAAAAACCAATTTCAAAAGTGGCGATATCAAAAGCAAAACTATGCTTTTGGAACCTGGATTTGGCATTTTTGGAATCGGATTTGGCACTTTTGGAACTGGTTTGGCCAATTTTGAAACCAGATTTCGCACTTTTGGCACCGGTTTTGGCACTTTCAGAACCTGGATTTGGCACTTTTGGAACCGGTTTTGGCCCTTTCGGAACCGGGTGTGAGGGAAATATCGACCTGTGTGGTGGGCGATATGTTAGCTATGTTTCCTTCCTCGAAGGCAACAAGAGATGGGATGGGGCTCTTAAAATAGCCTAATTGGATATGGATAAAGTCTTTCGACTTGATGGAAAGTTGGTTGGTGGTAACAGGAGTAGACTCCTCGGGAATGAAGTAGGCTATATGATGCATGTCATCCCAAGGGAAGTCAGGTGCAGTTAGTGCTTCTAGGATTTCTTCATCACTACAAAAACACTGTGTGGACAGATCATAAGAGGTAAATGTAATTTCCCTTTTAAGAAATTTTATTAAAATGACCAATTTTTCACTTTTTTCCCTATTTTGACCTTTGACTAGTCTTGATGTCTAGGTCTCCAAATTGACCCAAATGCTCCCAAATATTCTGAGAAGGTATATGAATGATATTAAGACTTGAATATGATGTTCAAGGATGATTTATGACCCTCCAAAGACTTTTGCAAACTTGTTTAATATTCTGGACAAGGTAGGAGTTTTAACTAGCAAATTGGGGTTCACATTCCCCCGAGGTAAATGCTGAAAATGGCTTTCCAAATGATCCCAAACCCACTTGAATTTCTGAATAGAGGAAGAGGACATTTAAGGGAAATTATTAAGGTCTCATGTGCATCATTAATATGTTTCTAAAGGCTATTATAATCCTCTCCCAAATAGCTACAAAATCACTAGTTCGACCCTTGGGGAAATGGCACCAAATCTTCTCCAAATGCAAATAAATTGAGTAAAATGAATTCAAATGCTTAAGTCATGGATATGAAACTTGTAATAATAATCCATGGCAGTCCATTCATCATAAATATATTATAGAAACAATCTTTCATTCAAAATCATCAGCATTACAATGGCATACATCAATATAGTGGGGAAATGGTCATTGTTTTCTCATTAATAATCACTTTTACATACAACCACTTGGTATTTCGACCTGAGACTTTTTGAAGATGAAGAAAAAAATATATTAATCTTATTAAAATCATAAATGGATCATGAGAATCTCTCCCAAACAGTACAATAACTCACCCAAAGCTCAATCCCTCCATGAGCAAGAATATGCCATAAAAACTGGAAATGGTTGAGAGAATGTGATGCACTAGAAGAAACCATGAGCTTCCCTGTAGCTTAAACCTACAAATAAAAAATCCATTAAAGCTCCATGAAATACCTGAATGGCCTCTCCAAACACCAACTTGGATGGGAATCTTTCACCCTTGAAATTGGCTAAGGCAAGAAACTAGTCATCCAGTAGCTCTCTCTCTACACAAATGAAAATTTCTCAAATGATCAAAATCCCTTCTCTCGGTTGATCCCTGTAATTGATAAAAATCTTGTTGTTGCTGCAACTTGATCCCCATGATTTTCTAAAAAGTCATAGGGCCCCTCCTTTCTTTTTTGAATAAGTCTTTTGGTCTCTTGAAACTTGTTTTCTGACCCTTTAAGTTGTTCTCTTTCTTCAATAAAATTTGTTTTTTGGTTAAGGCAAACTTCATTTTTGTCACCAAAACTGGTTGCAGTTTTTTGGTCTAATATTTTGCGACCAAATTTTTTTTGTACTTAAATTGGTCGCAGTCTCTAAGGTTAATCTCACTGACCATTTCACACTGTTTTGTCTTATCTCTGGTCATCCGGTGACAGCCTTCTGGCTTATTTGTCACCGACCGTTGTGCACCATTTTGTCTTATGTTTCATCGGCCATTGCACTAATCCAAGCCTTATCTTCACCAATGTTTTCGCCAATCCCCGTCGTAGCACTTGATTTCATTACTAACCACAACCCCCATGACCGTTGTGCAGATTTCTATTTTAAAGAGGGTCGTCGGTCATTGAACCACCTGCCTCGTCGCAATGTCCTCATCATAGTATTAAGGCTTAGGCTTGCCGACCGTTGTGTTGGCACTTGTCTTATGTTTTTCCAACTGAACGCCTTGGCGAGAACTTTGCTTCTCTCCTTGTCGCAGTCTTTTTATCTGATTCCTCATCGATCGTTGCGCAAGAGTTAGGGTTCAATCGCTGATCTTCGGCACAATTTTTTTCTTTTGGAAAATGTGAAGGTTTAGTAGGTGGGGACTTTATTTTTTCCTCCGTGTGGATTTATGGTCCGTTCCAGTGAGCCCTGTGCATAATTAATGTGCCCAACTGCCTACCCCTTCATTTTAAATACATCATTTTATATATACACCCAACGGGGTTTTAGTTCTTTTATCACCATTTTATGCGAATAGTGAGTACCTGTCGAACGCCATTGGGAGCATCAATTGATCGTCAATCAGAGCAAGCTTACTTCCACCAGCAAGCCTTTCCAGTACTGACAGGTAGGTTTTCAAACCCATCTCGTTTGCATTGTCTACTCGGTTTTCCGTTTTAGCATTTGGGCCTTTTAAGTTGGTTTTGGGCATTTTCGGGCGTAAAATTTTAAGAATAGACCTTCCCGTATACCTATAATTAACGCCGAGAGGTAGTAGAACTCTAGTTTTCTTGTCGACACTAGGCTCATAGCTATAACAATCTTGCCGCGGTTGTTTTCCTTCAAGACTATTAGAGTCTGGAGCCTGCATTAAACCTTTCGTCCCAATCTTTGCTACGGATCGTTTTCAATCCTCAAGCCCATTCTCTCTAATACTTCATCGAAACCTCAAAGCCCGTATTACCATGCTGACCATTTGTTCTAGTTGAGTTAGTTTTTCTTTAGCTGGACGGTTGTGGCTCTGGCTTCAAGTACCAGATGTATCGTGTGATGGGCGAGCTTCATTTAGTCATTGTGTTCTATTTCTTTCACATAAACATGGTTCTCACAATTATGAAGTTCTATATACACCTGCATAGTTGTTTCGATTTTCCCGAACTGACCGCACTAAAGCCTCGTCCATCGCCTCTTTTGGGTTGCTCAAAAGATAGTTTTGCACAAACACCAAATGTTTTGTTTTGCTTGAAATGTTGCTTCTTCCACAACTTAAATACTGCGAACTTTGATTTTCTAGAATAATTTCGATGGCCCTTGCTCGATTACTATTTACGGTGATGAGATAATATCAATGATCATTAGTAGCGTTTAATTTCTATTTTAAGTCATAATCATTAAGCTGTCATATTAATTAATTGTATGAAAATGTTTTGCGAAAGAAGGCTAGCATGAATGTCTACTCAATTTCTATTTTTATCATGAATTTGAACACTGTGTTGATCATAAATAATTGGCATCCCTCATTTTTATTTTCGTTGTCATCATAGGTCTAATATGCATAGGCGGTCTTCCAGACAGAAAGCTAAACTAGCTGAGTCGGATTCAGACATAAAGATCCTGTTAGACACCTCGCTCGAGACGATGTTCGGTGACACGAAGACCATTACAGGAGTTGTCGCAGAGTATCAATGGGGTAAGTTATATAGAGCTGTTAGGGACTAGAATTTTCATGAATCAACCTTGGAAGAGAGCATGGTTTATTTGAACATCAGGATGTCTTGCTTCCATAAGGAAGCAACTCATCCCGAGTTATTCCCATGCTCAAAGGTGATTGGTTGGATCCTACCCTAGGTGAATATTATTTCCAGATTCATAAATGATATCACTGGGATGAGTCTTGCATCCTTTGTGCCAGACCACATCGCGGCAGCCTACAAATTACCCAATCCAAAGACCCTTTTGAATGACCATTGGATATCGGGGTTAACAATGGACCCCTTGGAATGCGCCATAAAGATTACTATTGCTGAAAAGTAGATAAGAAAAAGTATCAGTGGACAGTATGAGAGTGTGCATCTAAGGACTCCATACAAGCTCATTGCCCTGATGTTGAGTCGGGTTTTCGGCATGCCAAATGGAAACATATACAAACTCAGCTGGGTGCCAGTGATGGTCCACATGGCCATGCATGGTACGATATTCAAATGGGTCAATATCATCTCAGATAGTTTTGATCCACATCGTAATTGGAATTTATTGTCGGATGCTAACTTTGACACATATCCGACCAGTCATCATTGTTGATACAACTTCGACAAGTTTCGACAAGACATGACTTCGACAACTTCAACACTTAGACAGGTTTTCGATTTCAACACAACTTCGATGAGTCTCGAATTCGACATACTGCGACATGTTCTGAGACTTCGACATGTTCTACAATATTGTAGTTCATGACATCGACAAGCAGTGTCGACACGCGACCAATGACTCTCAAACTTCGACAGACTATCTCTCTGTCTTCCAATCGACTGTAACGGTTGAACAGTTGAACCATTCTAACTTCTTCTTTGTAACTGAACGTAACGGGAAGGAACCCAAGCGTCTCATAATTCTATATAAGCATGTCTAACATTGTAACATATATCAGTTTTTTATTTTTTTGCAAGTAATAGAAGAACAGTTTGCATTCCTGCATATTGTCTGTGCGTATTTGTGTTTATCTGTATTGTGTAATCCTACTTTTCCTCATTCTGTTTATTAAGCTTCTGCCATAATATATCCAACTCATTCAGTCGAACTTTTGTCCCCCTCGTGCTTTCTGTACATGACACGGATCATTGGTATAAGAGCGCACTCAGTTTTTCATGCTTAAGTTATGCGTATACACTTCTCTCGAAGTTACTTGACTTATGCTGGTTCAAACTTGCTCGCAATCTCAACAATCCAAGCAGACATGATCTCCAGAAATGATGGAAGAAACAGATGATAGACATGCAGCCGACGAGACATCACAGCTTATTGAGAAATCTCTAGCTCGACAACAGACTGAAATGTTTGCCAAGTTCAATGATATTCTCTTGCTATTTGCTTCGACATCTGGAGGATGCTCGACGAGAACTCACACCGATAAAATCAACCCCTTCAAAGTTCAAATGAATCTGGACATACTGAATCTTGAAGGTAATATTGATGTGGAATCCATTGACAATTGGCTATTACAATTGGAATCCTATTACATTGTAAATCAACTCTCGGAAGCTGAAAATATTACCATTGCATTCTTAAATATTTCAACCTGCATGCACTGTTGGTGGGAGAACCTCTTGACAAAGATGGAGAAAAGTGGAGACCCCATCGAAACATGGGATAAATTCGTAGAACACATCCGAAAGGAATTTTACACACCGAAATACCTCGAGTAGGAGTTTAAGAAGTGGCAGTAGCTAAGGCAATGGAAAGACCAGTCAGTACAGAGTTACACCGACGTGTTCTACTGACTTATGGCAAGACTTGGCATCCAAGAAGAAGAAAAAATGCTTGTTCTGAAATACGTTAGTGGATTGTCCCAGTACATCCAAAAGGAGATGGAATTTCCGACTATCAATACACTTGCGGATGCCTTCCACTACGTTAGCAAACTGGAAACCAAGCAGAAAGGAAAAGCACGTTTCGTGACAAAGTCGACATCAGGATGACCACCCGACAAGAAGGCACCAACCAACTTCGACAAGTTGAAATCTTCTCAGCCAACACTACCAAATCCTGACAGCAGTAAGAAACATTTTCACAAAAGGGAACATAGAAAACAATCGCCGACCGAAAAATGGTGCAATTACCAACACTCATCTTGGAATGATACGTCTGAATGCAAAGCTCGGAAGACATTTCTGACGAAATTGTTGACCTCCGATGCATTCGACAAGATGGTGGAAGAATCGGATCCAGATGCAAGGATGCTTTTGACCTCAACCACTCGAGTAGCCTCGACTATCATCTATGAGGATGAACGAGAATGCTTGTTCCATACACGGATATGGGTCCATAGCAACCCATTGCATCTGATCGTGGACAATAGGAGCCAAAAGAACTTTGTTTCTAAAGAACTTGTGAAGAAATTATGTCTTGTTACCACTCCACATCCTCATCCTTACAACATCAGTTGGATGAAGGATGGACAAGAACTCTGGATCACTCGACAATGCAAACTCACCTACTTCATAAAGCCTTTTGAATATGAAGTACTCTGCGACGTGGCACCGCTCTCCATAGCCGACGCCTTGATTGTGAAACCTTACCTCTGCGATAGACATGGGAGTTATCAGTCACGGCTAAGGAAGGTGATTGTCAGAATCCGAAATCGATGGTTCAGCATACTAGAGCGTCAACCTACACCAACGGTCACATTGATATCCTCCAAACAGACAAAGAAGCTCATTAATAATGCTCAGAAGTTCACATCAATCATGATCAAGCCACAACATTCTAAGGAGACTATAGCAACAAGTCGAGTCACTGACCAATGCAATTCTTGACGGAAGCCGAAATTCGATCATATTCTCGATGAGTACTAGAACCTCTTTCAAGCTCCAGACGGAGTACCTTAGCATTGCCAGGAAAAACACTTCATTGAACTTGTTTCTAGTTCTTCTTTGCCTAATGCATCTGTTTACAGAAGATCCATTCTCGATAATGAAGAGATTCATAGACAAATCCAAGAACTAATCAACAAAGGTTACATCCGACCTAGCTCCTCTTCTTGTGGAAGTCCAACTGTCCTAGTTCTGAAGAAATACAGGACTTGGCACATGTGCATCGACTACAGATCTCTCAACAAAATATCGGTGAAGAATCTGTACCCTCTGTCGCGGATAGAAGAGCTTATCGACTGTCTGAAAGGTGCTAAATTATTTACTAAGCTTGACCTCAAGTCGGGATACCATTAGATTCCAATCGAGCCCTCAGATGTGTGGAAAACTTCTTTCAAGACCAAGGAAGGATTGTTCGAATGGTTAGTCATGCCTTTCAGCTTAACCAATGCACCTAATCCGGAAACAAGATCTTTGCTACTCTATGACATTAATGTGAATTGCATAAGAGCCTGAACAAAGCTCATAAACTCATAAGAAGAGAACCAAACAACATAGAAAATACGCACATAAATACAACAAGTTGATAACGGAGTTCATCTAGGATGGACTACGTCTCTGGGCCTGCTTCTCAATAGGAGGGTCGATCTATAATCTCAGCATAAAGGCAAAATACATAGTAATGATACAATGATACCTTGGCGACAATGGCCAGGAAGAGAACCGCTGCCCAAAACACAACAAGACTGCTTCCAGCAACTCCAAAGCCTGAAGACGATGTAAAACGAGTATAAACACTCGTACCTTCCTCCTGCAGAGCTACGCAATCTCCCTTCTCTCCTTTAGCTACAAAGTCTCTACTCCATAGCATGAGTGGGGAATAGCAAATGAATGGGTTTATATAGGTTGGCCTGCCTTCTTCACATGACTCTCATGGATTCCTTCGGTTGCAACTAATTTGACTATCTTGGCCTTGGTTACAACTTCCCCAAGTTGGTTTTCATGTGGTTGGGATTTTTATTAAATAATAAACAAACCTATTTAAGAATACCCTTAAAATGGCTTTTAATATGGTTAAAACCATATTATAATAATAACCACCAACCTACTTTTAAAACTTTAACCCAAAGGCAATATGTGGTGGCGCACATATTTAGGTGGCATGTAATCCGTTTTTAAAAAACAACCTTTGGTGGCATGTAATCCGTGGCATGTAATGCAAGTGGTGGCGCTCCAACCCATATATTGGTGGCATAACCAAAGTTTTTAAAAACAAGCACATGTGGTAAAGAGTGGGCGCGTCCCACGTGATTTCCGTGGGTTATAACAACCTTGCCATGTTGAAAACCATGGGTCGAGGCTTGCCCCGGCCCCCTTCTTGCGTCATTATAACTCTTTTAAGTTTAAATAAAGAACCTTACCAGTCATGCCAAGAACCACCCGTAGCCCGAGTGGTGAAGGCGCTCAGCCTTCGTTGCAGAGGTCATGGGGTCGAACCCCGCGGAGGCCAGGATTTTTGCATTAGACATATTGGCCAATCCCGTGCTGCCACGTGGTGCCCTTGGATTGGTCCACCTCACGCCCAGTCGGCATCCAGTCAACCACCCAGTCACTGCCTGTAGTGCCACGTCACTATCCATACGCCCAGTCAGCAGTATGCCAGCTCGGATTCGTACTGCCACATGTCACCTTGTGATTGGTCCGTACACCTTCCATGTAACCTTGTCTGTACCGTATGAATGCCATATGTCACCCTGTCAGTGGTTCCACATCATCATGTTTGTACAGTACGGATTCCACGTGTCACCTTGTCAGTGGTGCCACGTGGCACCTCTTTTTGCCAATTTTCCTGTTGACCTTATAGAACAGAACGCGATAACTTTCTCATACGGAGTCCGTTTGAGGTGAAACGAACGCCGTTGGAATCGTCTCAACGAGCCCTTCGATATGGTGCTAGTTTTGCTGAGATTGGAGGACTTCAAAAAAAATTTCCTTCTTGGATCCTCCTGGATCATTCCTCCCCACTAAGAAGCTTTTGGCCTCCAAAAGCCTTTACTAATCAACAGATAGGTGAGGGAATTGCTCCCTCACTTTCTCCTTCTCGATCCACTTGGATTTGCTTGGATGAGTGCCTTTGATGCCCACTCGAAGATACTCAACATCACCTCTGTGAGAAGTCCTTGGCCTTCTGTCCAAGATGACATCTTCCTTTAGCTCATCCAAGTACTCAGGAGAAAATTCATCAACTGATGGCGATGAGACATTCTCCCTTTCATCCATGATCATGGGAGGCTCATAGATTTTCAAGTTCTCCACATTCACCACTGAGTAGATCTGCATGTATGGCGGTAGCTCTAAGCGAAAAGCATTCGTCCCAATCTTCTCCAAGATGGTGAAGGGACCATATCTAATAGGCTTGAGCTTCTTGCCTTCTCCTTTCATCCTCTCCTTGCTGATGTGAAGCCACACTTGATCTCCCACCTGAAACTGATGATCAACTCTATGCTTGTCATGGCGAGCCTTGTACTGGGCTTGACTCTTCTCCAACTACTGTTGCACTGCTTGATGTACCTGTTGAACTCTCTAAATGAACCTGTGGGCTTTGTCTTCATCCTTGGAAGTGCTTGAATCAACCTCTCTCCCATAATTCAAGTCCAGTGGAGTCTTTGGCAAGTACCCAAAGCATGTCTCAAATGGCGAGCTCTGAGTGGAAGAATGCATAGCCCTGTTGTAGGCATGCTGCACATACTGGATCTGCTCATCCCATAACTTAGGATGCTTGTTGCAATAACCTTGAAGCAAATGAACAACTGTCCTGTTGACTACCTCTGTCTGTCCGTCGGTCTATGGATGGAAAGCGGTGCTCCTCTTCAGCTTGGTGTCCATCATACACCATAACTTTGTCCAAAAATCTCCAAGGAATCGGGAGTCCCGATCCAAAATAATGGACGTAGGGAGTCCAAAGTGAACCCATACATGCTGAAAGAAGAGAGAAGTAGTCTTCTCTGCAGTGACCTGCTTTTTACATGGCATAAGAATACACATCTTGCTAAACCTATCCACGACCACATACAAGTAGTCATGACCCCTCCTAGACATAGGCAAACCCCCCACAAAATCCATGGAAATGCTTTCCCAAGGATGGGAAGGAACAGGAAGTGGTGAGTACAGCCCCAATTTTCTATTAGTGGGCTTACAAGTAGATCACATCACACACCCCTTTACATATTTTGTTACAATGTCTTTCATGCGAGGCCAATACACAAGTCTTTGCAAATGAGCCAAAGTCTTACCTACCCCAAAATGCCCTGATACAAGAGAAGTATGAGCTTCTCGTATTACATGGACTCTTTCACTGATAGGAACACATAGCTTGCCCAAATGATAGAGCAACTTTCCCTGCAAATAGTAGTCTTCCACCTGTGTGCCATTGGTTAGCTTCTCATAAATCTCCTTGAAATCATCATCAGTAGCATAGTGCTCAATATAACTTTCATGGGACAAAGAAGCATTTTTCAAAACAATAGATGCAACAATAGGAGGTCTAAAAAGCATATCTGCCACTTTGTTACTAGTACCCTTCTTGTAATTGATAACTGCGGACAACCTGTACATGCCCACATTAGGAAGAGGGGCATCCTGCTGGAGATGAATCTCATGTTGAATCTCCCTTTTGGGAGGTAAACCTGTAGGTTCCTGAAATATTTCATCATAGTTAGCCACAATATCAATCATAGCCTTTTTATGAGAAGGATCACAACCTTTGAAAGCATCGGATGCTTCAGCATCTTTTGCTCTCACAACCATGAGCATGTATCTCTTATTAGTGTTGATGAGTCTCTTCATTTGTCCTGCACTAACAAGAGTGGTGTTAGCCTTCATACTGTGAGCTCTCACAATGTACTCCACCCCATTTTTGGTGAGATGGTACTTGTTCTCATGACGGAAGAATACTGCTTTTCGATCATACAAGTATGGGCTTCCCAATACGATACCGTAGATGTCAAGAGTAACAACATCTAAGTCCACCTCATCGATAAACTTTGAAGCAATAGCAAACCTTAACCTGCATTGCTTAGTCACTTGTAGCTTAGCATTATCACATACCCATCCAAGAGGATAAGGCTTGGGGTGAGGTTTAGTCTGTATGCCCAACTTCTTAACAACTGATTCTGAGATCAAATTTACTTGAGAACCCAGATCAAATAATGTTTCAATCTTTGTATGCTTATACACAACTTTGATGTGAAACAACTCACTTCTTCTTTTATCATTTTCTTTAGAAACATGAGTAGAACTTGAACCAGTATGAGGAGTTTTGTTACCTTGCATTCCCACGGCTGTAATCATGGTTTCGTCACCTGAGTCGGAACCTAAATCTCGTTGCGCTGTTGCAACGGTGTTTTTCTTCTTCTTGCCTCCATAATGCTTTGGCCTCTGTTCAGGATGCAACTTCCAACAACTTTCTTCATCATGCCCATCAATGTCGCAATGGTTGCAATGGAGCTTTTCTCCTTCCTTCTTGGCAGTAGCTGTCTTCTTGCTCTTGTCCTTCTTTTTGGACTTGTGGTTGTTGTTGGGCTTGAAAGGCTTCTTCGGATGGTCTTCTTGCAAATGCTTCCCCCTGCTCTCAAGATGAGTAGCCTGAACATTTGCTTCATCCACACTAGTAGGATTCAACAACAGCAAAGTATGGCATAGATAATGATGAAGAGCACCAATGTATTTCAAAAGCGTGTCAGGAGAATCTAAAGCAATATTCAATTCTAAAGCTTTCTTTCTAAATTCTTCAGTAAAACTCTGAACACGCTGAACCTTGCCTTGTCTAAAACTTTGCCAATCCATCATTGCCTTCCAAACATAACCCAATGGATAAAATTGCTTACGTAAAGCAGAAATAAAAGCAGACCACGATGAGAGAAGATTACCCATTTGTTTGCAACCTTGCTGAAGATTGCTTTCCCACCATACAATTGCGGTGCCTATCAGCCGAAGTGAAGCCAACTGAATCTTCACATCTTCTTCTTCGATCTGCTGGACTCGGCAATAGACCTCAATTTGCCTTATCCAATTGTTTAACTTCTCTGCATTCGCTTCCCCATTGAACATGGGCAAATCAAACTTCACATCAAGCTTCAATAAGGGCTTCTTTTGAGGCTCTTTGTGAGGAACCTTTGAATGATGAGAATGAGATGAGGAAGAAGCACTTGAACTTGTGCTTGAAGCTGAAGGTGAAGAGGGAGGCTCAGGAGGCTCTTCTCCACCTCCTCCTTGGTTAACTGAAGCGTTGCCTTCATCCTTCACTTCTTTGTCTTCCTTCTTCACTTCACTGCCTTTTCTTTCTTTTGCCATGCATTCTTCATAGTCTGCAAACAACTTGCCTACCTTGTTGGCCATCATGTAGAAGACCTTGTGAAAGTTTGCCTCCATCTCAATGCGGGCATCATTAGCATCCATCTTCCTCCTTCGGTGTGCACGTCTGATCTCGGAATTGTAAGGCTCTAATGTACCCTCACCAGCTTGCAGTTTAGCCCTCATGAGCATCCACACTCACAATCCAACGTCAAATAGACCTACTCTGATACCACATGATCCAGAAACAAGATCTTTGCAACTCTATGACGTTAATGTGAATTGCATAGAGCGTGAACAAAGCTCATAAACTCATAAGAAGAGAACCAAACAGCATAGACAATACGTACATAAAGACAACAAGTTGATAACGGAGTTCGTCCAAGATGGACTACGTCTCCGGGCCTGCTTCTCAATAGGAGGGCCGATCTATAATCTTAGCATAAAGGAAAAATACATAGTAATGATACAATGATACCTTGGCGACAATGGCCAGGAAGAGAACCGCTGCCCAAAACACAACAAGACTACTTCCAGTAACTCCGAAGCCTGAAGACGGTGTAAAATGAGTATAAACACTCGTACCTTCCTCCTACATAGCTACACAATCTCCCTTCTCTCCTTTAGCTACAAAGTCTCTACTCCAAAGCATGAGTGGGGAATGGCAAATGAATGGGTTTATATAGGTTGGCTTGCCTTCTTCACATGACTCTCATGGATTCCTTCGGTTGCACCTAATTTGACTATCTTGGCCTTGGTTACAACTTCCCCAAGTTGGTTTTCATGTGGTTGGGATTTTTATTAAATAATAAACAAACCTATTTAAGAATACCCTTAAAATGGCTTTTAATATGGTTAAAACCATATTATAATAATAACCACCAACCTACTTTTAAAACTTTAACCCAAAGGCAATATGTGGTGGTGCACATATTTAGGTGGCATGTAATCCGTTTTTAAAAAACAACCTTTGGTGGCATGTAATCTGTGGCATGTAATGCAAGTGGTGGCGCTCCAACCCATATGTTGGTGGCATAAACAAAGTTTTTAAAAACAAGCACATGTGGTAAAGAGTGGACGCGTCGCACGTGATTTCCATGGGTTATAACAACCTTGCCACATTGAAAACCATGGGTCGGGCCTTGCCCCGGCCCCCTTCTTACGCCATTATAAATCTTTTAAGTTTAAATAAAGAACCTTACCACTTATGCCAAGAACCACCCGTAGCCCAAGTGGTGAAGGCGCTCAGCCTTCTTTGCAGAGGTCATGGGGTCGAACCCCGCGGAGGCCAGGATTTTTGCATTATAGATATTGGCCAATCCCGTGCTGCCACGTGGCAGCCTAGGATTGATCCACCTAACACCCAGTCGACGTCCAGTCAACCGCCCATTCACTGCTTGTACTGCCACATCACCGTCCGTATGCCAACTCGGATCCGTACTGCCACGTGTCACCTTGTGATTGGTCCGTACACCTGCCATGTCACCTTGTCCATACTGTACGGATGCCACGTGTCACCCTGTCAGTGGTACCACATCATCATGTTTGTATAGTACGGATTCCACATGTCACCCTGTCAGTGGTGCCACATGGTACCTCTTTTTTCCAATTTTGCTTATTGACCTTATAGAACAGAACGCGATAACTTTCTCATACGGAGTCCGTTTGAGGTGAAATGAACGCCGTTGGAATCGTCTCGATGAGCCCTTCGATATGGTGCCAGCTTTGCCGAGATTGGAGTACTTCAAAAAATTTTCCTTCTTGGATCCTTGTGGATCAGCACCTGCGACCTTCAGGCAACATATGGATAACCTTCTCCGACCTTTCATCGACAAATGGGTTATTATCTATCTCTACGACATATTAATTTTCAGTCGATCATGGGATGAACATGTCAGACATCTTTGACAAGTCCTCAACACTCTCCAACAACATTGGCTCTACCTAAGCATGGACAACTGCTCTTTTACGATGACCAGTATCAAATATTTGGGGTATGTAATTGACTCTACAGGCATTCACGTCGATCCAGAGAAAGTACAAATCCTCAAAGATTGTTCCATTCCTAGAAGCATTCAAGAACTAAGAAGTTTTCTTGGTTTGGCGAATTTCTATCGATGATTCATACTAGGCTTCAGTCACATAGCCTGGCCCTTGAATCAATCAACGAAGGGAAATGGGAAAACTCTCTTTCAATGGGCAGAAACACATCAAGCAGCTTTTGAACAGCTCAAACACACGCTCTGCTCTGCACCAGTACTTGTGTTGCCTGATTTGCATCAGCCCTTTGGGATTGAGACGGACACATCGGACTATGCCTTGAGTGTAGTGATCACTCAGTCTGGTCACCCAGTTGCTTTTCATTTCGATACTTTTAATGAAACAGTTAGAAGATACTCGACGTACTAAAAAGAACAATATGCCATTGTGCAAGCTCTCAAGCAATGGAGGTATTACATCCTTGGAAAGGAAATGGTCATTCTCATTGATCACAAGCCTCTACAGTTCGCTCCGACACAATCAAAGTTGCAGACAAACTGACAACTCAAGTGGACTAATTACCTACAACAATTCCAATTGGTGATTAAGTATTGAAAGGGAAAAGCTAATGCCGTAGCAGATTCCCTCAATCGACCACCCATTAACTCCTTTTGACAGCGATGAGTATGTAGGGATACAGAACGACCACTTGGAAATAGTTGCACGAGGACGACAACGACTTCTCAACAGTCTACCGGCAGTTACAGACTAACAAGTCGTCGACCTCAAACTCCGACTACTTCCTGAAAGACACCTTTCTATACAAGCTTGGACAACTTTGTGTACCGACTGGTGAGCAACGACATCAACTTATTTGGGATGCACACTACAACAAGACTGCAGGACATGTTGGAGTAGCAAAGACACTTGCTATTCTGCAAAAGAATTTCTTTTGGCCTACACTTAAATCTGACATCAACAGGTACATTCGATCATGCGTGGTCTGTGCCATTGCTAAGCCACCTAATCAACGGCAGGGATTGTATACACCTCTACCAATTTCTAGTCGACCATAGGAATCTATTTCTATGGACTACTTGATGGGTTATCCTACTACCAGACATCAACATAACGCGATATTAGTAGTAGTCGGCCGATTTTCCAAGATGGCCATTCTCATAGCATGTAAGAAGACCAGGACGGTGCAGCAGACTGCTCAACTCTTCTTTACACATGTTTGGAAACACTTTGGTTTACCCACAACCATGATTTTCGACCGAGATGCCAGATTTGTCAGTATCTTTTAGAAGACCCTCTGGAAATAGCTAGACACATGACTCTCATTGTTGACAGCTTTCCATCCTCAGACCGACGGACAGACAGAAGTTGTGAATCACTTGGTAGTACAACTGCTTCGCATGTACAATCACCAGCATCGACGCACATGGGATGAAATTCTTCCATACATTCAACACAACTACAATCGTGCTCAGCACAACTCTACAGGAAAGAGTCCCTTTGAAGTCTGTTACAAATTTCAACCCTCAGCGCCTATCGGCTTGATCAGCTCCTTGACACAGCCAAACGTAGACTCAGACTGCAACCAGCGATAAGTTGATAAAGCAGTCAAGTTTCAAGAACAGATTTGCGACATTCAGCGACAAGCACAGGATATGTTGCACCGAGCAAACGAGAAAGCTAAAGCCCAACATGACAAGCATCGTATACCTCATTCATTCTGAATTGGGGATAAGGTCTAGCTACATCTTAAGAAGGAGTGCTTCACTAGTCCTTTCAAGAAGATCAAGCCTTTCCAATATGGTCCATACAGTATTCTTCGACAGATTGGCGAAAACGCTTTTCGACTCACATTCCTGCATGCCTGGGTCTGCATCCAGTCTTCAATGTGGATCTTCTTTGACCATACCATGCACCCTTGTTGGAACAAAATGACTTATCAACAGCAGCACCCGAAGACATCAATCCAGATGTTCAGGAGTCTCTTCCTTGCGACACCATCATGGGACGATGAGTACGCCTTACAAGGACGAACAAAATTCCCTTATTTTAGGTTGCCAAAGTTGGCCATATTCCATCTCAAGGAAACTGGTACTTTGCTACTGAAGTGATCGAAAAGTTTCCTCAGCTTCACGAGCAAACAATGGGGTCCATTGTTTCTTAAGGAAGGAGGTCCGATCCACATCGTAGTTGACATTTATTGTCGGATGCTAACTTCGACACATATTCAACCAATCATCGTTGTTGATACAACTTTGACAAGTTTCGACATGACATGACTTCGGCAAATTCAGCACTTCGATAGGTTTTCGATTTCGACACAACTCCGATGAGTCTCGACTTCGACATTAGAGAGATTTTGAGGTCAAAAAATTAGCTCCTAAGAGATGTACTAAAAAAGTATGAGACATATTAAAATATTATGAGTTAGGGGTTTTATGAGGTAGTTATATATGACAAGTCACCTCCTACACTATTTTCTATGGACGATATAAATAACCATGATTGAGTTACTTTTCAAAATTCAATAAAAATAAAATTAATAAAATAACTCTACATTGATTTGACTAAGATTCATTGTAAATTCCCACAAATTTATTGTCCTTTAGCATTTATTTGTCTTGAACTTAAAAATGAAATTAAATAATAAAAAACATTTTTTAAGAGCTATTTTTTTAATTTATGTTGACTTTTTATATTTAGTACTTTTCTCATCAATTTAATATAATGTGATTTAATTGAAAATTTATTTATATGTAAAATGTTAATAATATTATTATAATCCACATTGCATTATTAGTCCCTCCCAAGGCATGGAATATAGCAATTAGTTGGTCATCTATCAATTTTGACTTTATAATAATCATAAAACAAATTCATAATGTTTTTCCAATGTTTTGTAATATTTACTAATTAAATTTAATATTTTGAAAATATAGATTATTTTGTTGAATATTTAAAATTCATTATTTTTATTTTATGATTGGTTAAAGATCTTAAAATCACAAATTATGAAATTGTTTAAACAAAATAATAATTTAAATTTTAAAATTTTTATAACATAACATGTTGATTAATATTAATGAATGATCAGTGTCATTTTTGTACATTAAAAAGTCAATCTAATATAAACTATATTTCTAAAAATTATACTTTACAGACTGTAAAATAATATTTTTATAATACATTAAAAATTTATTTATTTATTATTTAATTGAATAGAAATATGAAATGACTATTATTTAATTATTTTAAATTATTTTTGTGGAAGATAAATTTTAAAAATTAGTAAAAATATTATATATACTACGAATTAGCACAAGATTTGGATTTGCCGATTTGTTGTGCTGGCAGCAGTGCCTCTGTATGTTCTGACAAGCTGGCCGAGTGCCTTCGTATGATCTGACATGAATTCATTTAATATCAAGGCATCATTCAAAGATATTTTATTTTAATATTTTTAATCATTGAGTATAACCCCGTAGATGTGGGCTTTTTTGTATTTGAGATATTATATTATTTTATATCTTAGAAATTAGAAATTGTAAGTTGATATAGTATTAATATATTTACGTTTTATTAGGTTTTTAAATAATATTAAAAAAAATTGAAAGGTTAAAAATAAAAATAATTATAAAGTATTAAATAAAAGGATTAATATGTAAATTTAATTAATATAATATAAAGTAAAATTATAATGTAATGTGAAAAGGCAATAATATTAAAATGAGGGAGTTAGTACTAAGATTTTGGTAAAAAGATGAAAGTAAAATAAAAAATAATATTATTATATTTTAAAAATTGTGGTGGATTAAAAAAAAAAAAAATATTGTAAGAAGTTAATAATATTAATTATGCATATTTTTTAATGAAGTAAATAGAGTTATATTTATTTAGCTTAAATACTTATAATATAGTATGGATTTTAATTTTTTAATGGAGATTTAGTACAAAAATGTAGACATAAACTAAATAAATAGTTCACTCATTTTTCAAAATTTCGATAATTTTGGTCCTTCTAGAATCAACCAAAATCTTTAAGGGAAAAAAATTTATGATTAAAAGTTCCTATCAAATAAGATCACATTGTGGGAAAAAAAGCACTTGGAGTAAAATTTACCACCCCATGCCATAACCTAAAAAATATCACATATGCAATGTGTTAGAGGTCCTCTCAACCATATCATGACTTACCATCATGTTGAAAAAATTGTGATCTTTGGAGAGTTGAAGTGCATGTAATTCAAGGCATTGCCTCCAACACAGATCACCCCATTAACCTGGACTCCAACGAGGAATGAGTAAGAAAAATCACAATTTTAGTTTCAAAATTTTGTGTTTACAATACACTCTTATGATATTTCCCGTTTGCTTATCTACAATTTATATGTCATTTAATTATACATTGTTTATACATAGTAAAGAGCCTTATGTCTTAAATAGTATCTATATATATATATATATATATATGGTTAGCCTAGTTTTACTAATGGCAAGTTAGTCATATGATACTCCGTATCTATGCACATTTCTGAATTAATATAATTAAAATGGACTTCAAAAAAATTTATAATTTATTATCGTATTTTTTTAATTTATTTTCCTATAATTTATTATTCTGAGAATAAAATTTATTATAATCAATTTCATAAAAATTATGAAAAAATAAAAATGTGTCATATTAGTATATAAGATTTTAATGTATATTGATTTTTAGCAATAAAAAAGTTATGAGTAAATAATATATTCTATTAACTTACTAAAGTTAATGGTGGCGCACAAATTCTTTTAATTTATTTGTTGATTTTAATGACTATTTATTTTTAACAATAAAATAGTTATGAGTAATTAGTACATCCTATTAACTAAATAAATCAATGGTGATGCATACATTCTTTTAATTTATTAGTTGAAGCACAAATTATTTTACTAACTAATTATTTTTTATACGAGAAAAAAAGTATTAATAAAAAAAATATTTATACATTTTGAAAATAATTGTATAATATAAATACTTATCTAACAAATTATTTTTACTCTTTACAACTAAAAAAAATATAAATACAAAATATACATGTAAAAATTCAATATAAACATTTATAACATTAACATGTTATTTTATAACATTCAAACTAAATATAAATGAATGTGTGATTCAACTTTTATATATATATATAGATATATAGATATATATTAACATACATCTTTTATATTCATATCATTCATAAATATAGCTTATTCTATATATATATATATTTAAATTTAACTTATTCTATATATATATATATATATATTTAAATTTAACTTATTATATATATATATATATAACTCATGCATAACTAAAATACTTTTTTCATATTACTATCATTTATGAATTTAATTTATATGCATAAGTAACATATATTTTTCATATTAATGTTATTCATGAATTTAATTTATTTTAAAAGTATGAGGATATATATATATATAGGTTTGACATTATAATACTAAATAAAATGGAGTGAATATATAATTAAAAATTAAAAATATGAAAATGATAAAAATATTATTTTATGAAAAAATGTGAAAGGAATATACATATATATAATAAATTAATATGACAAAAATATTATTTTATGAAAAAATATGAAAGGTATATATATATATATATATATTTGACATTATGATATGAAATAGAATGGAGTGAATATATAATTTAAAATTAAAAACATGAAAATGTCAATATATTATTTTATTAAAAAATGTGAAAGAACCTTATGAGTACTTTACTTGAAAATTACAATAATATTATTTGATGAGAAAGTGTGAAAGGAAAAAAAGCGTGAAAACACATTCATTATGGATACTTTACTTGAAAATGACAATAATATTATTTTATGAAAAAATGTTAAAGGACTTTCATTATGAGTACTTTACTTTATGACTTAAAAGTACTTGTACCACCACCTTGGTTAACTATGGGTTTTCATCCACCATAGAAAATTTGACAAATAAACATTCTTAACTCATGCAATGCCACCTCAAACATGGGGGGTGATGTCATCTACTAGAATGTGATTGGTTGATTTTTATAGTACATTTTCTTTGTTTTGAGGCCCATTTTTTACCTCAAAATTTCTCTAATGACATACTACGACATGTTCTACACCTTCGACATATTCTACAATCTTGCAGTTCACCACATCGACAAGCAGCGTCGACATGCTACCAGTGACTCTCGAACTTCGATAGACTATCTCTCTGTCTTCCAGTCGACTATAACGATTGAATAGTTGAACCGTTCTAACTTCTTCCTTGTAACTAAACATAACGAGAAGGCACCCAAGCGTCTCAGAATTCTATATAAGCATGTGTAACATTGTAACATATATCAACTTTTGATCTGTTTGCAAGTAATAGAAGAACAGTTCGCATTCCTGCATATTGTCCCGCGTATTTGTGTTTATCTGTATTGTGTAATCGTGCTTTTGCTCATTTTGTTTATTAAGCTTCCTGCATAAGAGAGACGACTCATTCAGTCGAACTATTGTCCCCCTTGTGCTTCCTGGACAGGACACAGATCAAGTTTGGCCTCACATATAACTATTGCGCAAGGGGGATTAACCTAGAAGAAAGTTGACTTCTTCATGTCTTCATATCTATAGATTGCTTACAGAGCAAGCACTCTTTCCCTAACCTTCCTATTTTTGTAGACTATCAACCAACATGGGCACACAAGTATGCAAGTAACTACACTCAAATTTGTGAAAAGTTCATCATGCCCCTATATCAGCTAATTTTTAAAGAAGAACCAAATTGCCTGTCGGAAAATGCCATGCCTATCATTGAGGATTTTGGAGATTTCTATTTCTCTTCTAAAGGAACATACATTAGAATGAATGGAGGAACCCGCCCCCCATATCTGTTGCCTCGATATGCCACAGAATACATCATGCATAAAGAGGACGTCAGGCAACTGTTCATCGATGGAGTTAGCAAGGTGCTCCATGACAAGAAGAAGGCGGCATACCCCCCAATGACATTTTCTATCGTAGCATACTAGCTTGCTAAAGCAAAGGATGGTGTGGATTTCTTCCAAGACCTAGAAGCTTTCAATTTCGAAACGAAGACTTCTTGGAGGCATGATCTCGAAGGCAAGGTTGTTACTCACTGTAGAGACTACAAAGCTACCTTTGAGTACATGCATTATTTCGACAAGGAGGAATCATTCTTTTAAAATGCAAAAAACATGACCGAGTTGGGAAAATGCTACCACCCTAAAAGCGGAGCTAATTCGAGTTCCAAATGTGTTTGGTTAATTCAAAAGGAAGATGAAGAGAAGCAGCGCCAGGAGGCAGTGGCATTGCAACTAGAAGAGGCTGGGAAGAAGAAAAAAGAGGAGTCTGATAGACTCCAAAAATAAGAAAATCAAAGGATTCGAAAGGAGCAAGAAGAGAAGCAGCAGCAGATGCAGAAGCTGCTAGAATTCAGCAAGAGAAAGCTGAAAAGATGCAAAAGGAGCAAGAGCATATAATTCAAACGGAAGAAGCCAAGAGAATAAAGAGGGAAGAAGCTAAAAAGATGCGAGAAATAAAGGAGAAAGCAGAATAGGAAGCAACGGAATTGCAGAGGCAGAGAGAAGAAGCAGAGAAGTCCAAGGAAGCTGTGGAGAAAGGTAGCTTAATGGACATAGATGTGTCATAGGTAAACCCATCGGAGATAACCACTGAAGGGGATGTCTCATTATAGGAGCTCGCTCTCATCCCATGCACCCCCTCAAAGCAATGCCTAGTGTCAAATATGGATTGTTTTTTTTACGATAAAAAGAGAAAGGCTATCATAAGCAGGTCAGAAAAGAGGATGAAAACTCAAGACAACCAAGATGAAGCCAGAATAACACAAGTTCCACTTTTTCAAGGGACCAACAGCGATCATCAGTTCATGGTAGCATGCACTCTGGCCCTGGCTCAAGCAAGTGTCGATAATGTAGATCTTCTAATGGATAAGGGAAAGAAATACAAGGAGAAGTGCTTCAAGGTTAAAGATAATCTAATGAAAGAAGTGCACATGGGTAATGAGTTGAAGATGAAGTACGATGATATCCAGGAGGAGAAGGAAGAGTTAGCAGTTAAGAATCTGAAGCTCAAAGATGAAAAAGAATGCTTTGAATGTGTAGCTAGTAATCACTCAAGGTGCAAAGAAAGGGTTGGAAGCCCGCATACAAGAATTAGAGTAGCATGAAGCCAACAATATACAACAGATTGAGTTCTACAAGCCCCAGTTCGAAAGGCTGACAAAATAAAAGGAGTAGGTGTTAGAGCAACTAAAAGATTCAAATGAGAAAAAGCAGGATCTAACCGTGTTCCAAGAATAAGCAAGCGATATGCTGAAGAAAGTTCATCAGTCACTAGAGCTAATCACAGAGGAGGTTTGCAAGGTAAAAGGAATGATAGAAATGATGAAAGTGATTGAGGCTGAGGAACTAAGACTTAAGACAAGGTATGTGCACCACATAGAGGAAATCAATGGATAGCTTGAGTGGAGGATAGGGAAATCAGGATTCCCAGGGAACCTACGTATGAAGTCCACAGAGGAGTCAAGTTTGGATTTAGGATTCCTTGAGTTTTGTAGAGACAATGGTACAAAGATAGTTATTGCAATCTAGAAAACCACCGGGAAATGTATCGACCTCTACTTAAAAATTTGGGAGACCCATGAGAAATGCCACATGGTCTTACCTCAAACCATAGACGATTTTCCTGAAAAGGATCAACGTTTTTCAGACCTATGGGGCGACTAGAATGTAGAAACAGAGTACTTAAGGAAGATAGATGTCCTGACCCCAGAAGACCTCCACTAGTTTGTTGGGAAAACTTCTATCCATGCCTATTTTCTAGAGGACATTGCCCATGCGATAGTAGCAGGAGCAACAAACATTAAATCCGACCTGCATAAGCATGAGATAGCACTGAAAATGATAATTTCTGCACGGGTCAATACTATTTTATGAGAAATTTGCCAATATACCAACTACATTACTGAAGTGGATAGACTTGCAGAAGTGAACAGACCTAGTGAAGTAAGTAATCCTTCCGAAGTGGATGGATCAGTCGAAGTAGAAAGACCAACTGAAGTAGTAGCGCAAGCTGGAAATTAAACCTATTTTATTGTAAATCCAAAAGGGACAGCTGGGGATTGTTTTATTGTATAAATATTTTTAAAACAGTTGTAAATTAATTTTTTCTCTTTTAGGCACTAGAAGAGAAACTTTTTTGATTCCCTAGAGTTAGGGTATGAGAAGAGACAAATTTTGTAAAAGCTATAAATATAGGGATAGAATAGAAGAGAGGGACTTTTGGCAGGTGAAAGGACTGACTTGTTCTGTACGTGAATTATTTTGCTGCACTAATAAAAAAGGATCGATTTTACCTGGGAAAGATAGCACTACGTTTTGCTTGGGAGGCATGGAATGTTTGCTAAATTAGTTCTGCACTGTTCATGCATCTACTATGAGATCGTTCTTAACTAGCCTGAATTCATTCTTAGTTGTGAATGCTTTAATTTCGTGTGTAAATACTTATGTGTTAAAATGAGTAATGGAATGTTTTAATTCTGTCAAAGCTATCTTTGATATAGTTTACTCTCTGCTGTAAATGCATCTACATTAATGAATAGCTACCTATGAGATTCTTGAGTATATTTCCAGTGTATTACTCATATTTCAGTTTTTCTCCCTATAGGGATAGATTAATTAGCTTAGATTTTTTTTAGATCATATTTGTTTTAATTGCATGCATTTAGATAGAGCACTTGCATATCATCTTTAAAATAAAATACATAAACGGTGGATTAGGTCATAACCGGTGAAAGAAAAAAAATCTTTTAATCTTATATGGTAGCTGGGCCGTTAACCGGACGGATTCCCCACACCAAACGATGAGCAATCTAATTGGGCTTGCTTACCGGGGAGAATCTCGTGCTGATTGGTGCTGCGAATTTTGAGGCATCAACAGTTTTTGGCGCTAGAAGGAGGGACACCAATGCATGGGTGGCAGAGGAGATCCATTCGTTAGAAGAAATTCCCCTGAAGACCCACTTGAAACAGCTATCCCAAACAATTTTGTTATGGAATCACAAGATCGAGAAGATCCCAATTGTGAGGTTGAACATCAAGAATCATTGTATGTTGTCCCTTTTGTAGAAGTAACAAACTTCAGAAGGCATACACGTTCTTATGTTAGAGAACTAGGTGTTTTGAACGTAATTCCCTTATTACCCAGAAGAAGAGCTCCAAGGAGAGAAATCCAGTACACAAGAGACTCAGTTCTTGTTCAAAATCTAGAAGACTTATTAGATCTGTCTTTACAGGAAATCACAAAACTTGTTGGTACTAATTTTGACCACTTTCATTTTATGAGCAATTGAGCATTAAACTAGGCACCTACTAATCCTGCTAAAATTCTGTTGATGATTTGGATGGCCTAATTCACATTGTTCATTTTTTAATTGAATATCAAGATGTTTTAAGAGATAGTTTGTCTTTTATATTTTTATAATGTAAAATCTTTAAATTTTGTGGAAAAGGGTAAATCATGAGCATCTTTTTCTAGATCTACGGCTCTCATGAATTCAAGCTTGGAAAGTTGCATGAAAGATAACAAAAGGCACATGAGCCTAATTTTAAAACCACTGTGGACACGTGGCAGTCAGAGAGCTATTCAGGGGCCTTAAAGTGGTTTTCCCAAACTACTTTTTGAGGGCCCTAAAACTGCCAATTGATAAGAGATATTTTAAAGACACGTGCACCTACAGGAGACATGTTTTTGCGCGAGCTATTCTGGGAAAACCGTGAGGAATTAGCTCAAACGGTTGAAGAAACACTTCACAAATGGGCCAATTTACGTTTCATCATGGGCCATTTTCAAAACTAATGCATTAGTTGTGAGATATTCGTGACCTTTTGAGACAGGTTTTTCCAGAAATAGTTCAGTCACATCTAGCTGTCGAATCCATTTTTCTGTTATGATCTCTTCTCTCTCTATTTAAGAAAGGACAATTCAAATTCGTAAGGGGAGTGAATTTTCTCAAGAAATGAGAGGGTTGAGCCAGCCATGGCTAGCAGGCCATCACGTAATCTCTTTCAGTGAGGAGAAACCGATCATTGGATTCATGATCCTGATGGAGGAGAAGATGTAGTGTTTTTTGCAGAGATTAAGATCATTGGATGTAGTAGCTTGTATTTCTCTTGTATTTCCATAATGTTTTCCTCTCTGCTGATATTTATTGAAATAAAAGATTTGAGCAACAATTTAACAATTATTCAGAGTTCTTGGTTGGCCTTTTCCTTAATTATATATGCATTTTGTTTTGTTGACAAGTTGATTCATGAATATTTCTCAACTTGTTAGAAACTGCTGACTACTATGATTGAGGCTCAACACATTTATTCTTTCATCGAGACTTTGAAGACTTTCAGGAATTTTTCCAAGAGCCACTTCTTTTAGTCTTCTCCTTGTCACCTTTAGAATTTTAGGAATTTGTCCAGGAGGCACTCCTTTTAGTCTTCTCCTTATGACCTTTAGACTTTCAGGAATTTGTCCAAGAGGCACTCCATTTAGTCTTCTCCTTTTCACCTTCTAAATCCATCCTCATTTAAAGTTGGTTCACTATTCCATTCAATGAAATTCCTTTGCAATTGATATTATGTCTAATTTAGTTTTTAAAGCTCTTCTTTCTGAATCCATTCCCAATGGAAAGGCTTATGAGCTGAGAGTTTGCATATCTCAAACCCAACTCTACTAGTAATTGATTCCAACCAAATTCCATATTAATTTGTTGTTAAATCTAGTTTATTCTTGAAGTTCTAATAACCTTTGTTTCTCAATAAGCATAAAGTGTTAGATCAGTAATTTGGTGAGGGAGCCCCCTCTAATCTTAGTGCCAGCTAAATATTTAAAGATTGGTTGGAATATGTTCTTCTCTTGATCCCTTATAACCAAGAATCAACTGGGGTACTAATATAAAATTGCACCGTTGTCGGGGACGCGAAAGTGAAAGAAGTTTTCCCTAGGTAGAACGACAAAGGTTAAAGATTTGGCTCTTGAAGGTGAAAAAGAGTTAGATGCAAGCTATTCAAAAAATTCACCTTGGTGACTCCACATTCAGGTGATTCGGGATCATACTCAGGTTCAATGGTTATGCTAGTTGCCTCAAGCAAGAAAGAGCATAATAAAGAAGATCTAGTGTATCTTGCAAAGCAGGATTCTAAAAGATCAAAAGAAAGATAGTGATGAAGATTTTAAATATGCATCTCTAGGATGAAATATTGACAGAGCACATGGAGAAATTCAGGAATGGATGGTTCATCCCATGTATCCACAAGTGAACAATTGGGAGTTGTAAAAGGATCTTGAACCTCATGTAAATCTGGAAAATTTAAAAAAGATTATACAATATCAGTTTTATGTTTTTCTTCAAGAAGCAAAATGGTTGAAAAGGGAATTGTTTATTATGATTTCCATTTTAAAGACCCTATAGAAGCAGTCTAAATACTTTGAGAGGAGTAACCTTTGCAAAGTTCCTAAATTCTTGATTTTAATTTTTCAAAGTATTGTGTAGCAAAATAAGCTCAAAATGAGCACATGCTTTTTATTTTCAATCAGTTTATCCTTTCAGTTTGCAGTGTATTCAGAAGCTCAGATCTCTTTATAGTAAGAAGAAGAAATTTTTTGACAAGAAGGTACAGATTGAGTGTCAATGAGGCTAAAATTTAAAGTTGTTGCAGATGAAGGCACTGGAACTATTGTTCTTAACAGATCACAAGGATCTGTTGTCCCCATTGGAGCCAATGTTGGTACTAATTTTGACCACTTTCATTTTATGAGCAATTGAGCCTTAAACTAGGCACCTACCAAGCCTACTAAAATTCTGTTGATGATTTGGATGGCCTAATTCACATTTTTCATTTTTTAATTGAATATCAAGATGTTTTAAGATATAATTTTTCTTTTATATTTTTATAATGTAAAATCTTTTTTGTGGAAAAAGGTAAATCATGAGCATCTTTTTCTAGATCTACGGCTCTCATGAATTCAGGCTTGGAAAGTTGCATGAAAGATAACCAAAGGCACATGAGCCTAATTTTAAAACCACTGTGGACACGTGGCAGTCAGAGAGCTATTCAGGGGCCTTAAAGTGGTTTTCCCAAACTACTTTTTGAGGGCCCTGAAACCGCCAATTGATAAGAGATATTTTAAAGACACGTGCACCTACAGGAGACATGTTTTTGCGCGAGCTATTCTGGGAAAACTGTGAGGAATTAGCTCAAACGATTGAAGAAACACTTCACAAATGGGCCAATTTACGTTTCATCATGGGCCGTTTTCAAAACTAATGCATTAGTTGTGAGATATTCGTGACCTTTTGAGACGGATTTTTCCAGAAATAGTTCAGTCACATTTAGCTGTCAGATCCATTTTTCTGTTATGATCTCTTCTCTCTCTATTTAAGAAAGGACAATTCGAATTCATAAGGGGAGAAAATTTTCTCAAGAAATGAGAGGGTTGATCTAGCCATGGCCAGCAGGCCATCATGTAATCTCTTTCAGTGAGGAGAAACCGATCATTGGATTCATGATCCTAATGGAAAAGTAGATGTAGTGTTTTTTGCAGAGATTAAGATCATTGGATGTAACATCTTGTATTTCTCTTATATTTCCACAATGTTTTCCTCCCTACTGATCTTTCTTGAAATAAAATATTTGAGCAACAGTTTAGTAATTATTCAGAGTTTTTGGATATTTTGTTAAATGATACATATGCATCTGTGTTGGGCAAGGACTACAATCTTGGTTGGATTTTTGCTTAATTATATATGCATTTTGTTTTGTTGACAAGCTGATTCATGAAGATTTTGCAGCCTGTTACCTTTAGACTTTCAGGAATTTGTCCAAGAGGCACTCCTTTTAGTCTTCTCCTTGTCACCTTTAGACTTTCAAGAATTTGTGCAAGAGGAACTCCTTTTAGTCTTATCCTTGTGACCTTTAGACTTTGAGGAATTTGTCCAAGAGGCACTCCTTTTAGTCTTCTCCTTTTCACCTTCTAAATCCATCCTCATTTAAAGCTGGTTCACTGTTCCATTCAATGAAATTCCTTCGCAATTGATATTATGTATAATTTAGCTTTTAAAGCTCTTCTTTCTGACTCCATGCCAAATGGAAAGGCCTTTGAGCTGAGAGATTGCATATCTTAGCCCCAACTCTACTAGTAATCGCTTCCAACCAAATTCCATATTAATTTATTGTTAAATTTGGTTTATTCTTGAAGTTCTAATAACCTTTGTTTCTCAATAAGCAGAAAGTGTTAGATTAGTAATTTTTTGAGGGAGCCCCTCTAATCTTAATGCCAGCTAAAGATTTAAAGATTGGTTGAAATATGTTCTTTGCTTGATCCCTTACAGCGAGGAATCAACTGGGGTACTAATAGAACCTTTTAGTGAAATCAGACCCAAAACTCCTCCAAATCAAGAAATACCACAGACTCCATCGTACTCTCCGCCGCGAACACCACCACATTCTCCCCTGAGAGTCATGGTTGTACATGCGTGGAGATCCAGAGGAGTGCTTAATTTAGTTGGGCCTTTCCATGATCTGCTCAAGAATCTGGAAAAGGTATTACCTAAGTATGATCCTAGAAAAGGTATTTTTGCTGAAGATCACCTTAAAAGCTTTTATTTGGCTTTGAACCATTTAAATGTAGAGCATGAAGACGTAGCCTGCAGACATTTTCCTAATACATTTGAACCCAAAGTATCTTCATGGTACTTTAGTTTGCAAGGGAATTCAATAGCAAGTTGGGAATATTTCAAAAAATGTTTCTTAACTAAATATGGAAATCAGAAAACGACCGCTACGTTGATGAAATAATTGTTGTCTATGAGGATGGAAAAGAAAGAAAAGGTTCAAGAATTTAATCAAATGTTTACTACATTACTGAATAATTTTGGTGATGCAACAAGACCAGTTGAAGAATCTTTGGTGATAGCAATGTTTGTTAAAAGAAAAAAGCAAGCTACATTGATAGAAAACTTTGAAGAAGCCAAGAAGGTAGAAGCTGAAGCGGGTAGTATCTCTAAACATTCCCTTGAGCTAGAAACAAAACCAACAACCACTAAGAAAACCCTATTGTTAACTAGAAATAAGGAAGAACCATCAACTGATTTAGAAAACGTGGTTAAGATGATGCAGAAGCTATCCAATAAAAAGGTAGATCTGGAAAAGCTTAAGGTAGCAAGCACATCTAGGAAATCGTTCAAACCTTTCTACAAGAAAAGGGATGAAAGTGGGAAGCCTCTTCCACCTGTAAACAACCTTGCTATTTTAAATTTTAATGAAGTAGGGATGGATCATTTTTTCACTTTCCATCAAGAACAACACTCTAAAAAGAGCTTCCCACAGTGGATAAACTCGATGAGTTTGGTGATTAATCAAATGCTAGATGCACAAGTAACAGATCAGGAAGATCCTCAGGAAGAACATATCTTTGAACAGGAAGAACCTACCCCCGATACTACCATGGTCTTATGGGATTGGTCACCCACTCTTGAATATTTAGAAGAAACTCACACTGATTAGCCTCAAGTCTCATCAATAAACATCACCACTAGGAGTAAGGGCCTAGTTGTTGATCCAACCCCAAATGTTTCTAAAACTAAGGTTACAAAAGAAATGCCTAAGAGACACATAATTGTCATTCCACCACAACTTGAGGGAACTTCGATGGCAACAAAAGAATCAAACCCAGAAGTTAATAAGTAGCCAAAGATTACATCAAATAGAACAGAGAACCATGGAAAGGGCACAAAAGAGTATGATATGGGATACGATATCATAGAAGATATTAAGAAAACAAAAGAGCATGTCTCTATCTTTGAAATGTGTAGTCCTCCCCAGCAAAGGAAGAAAGTGCTATTAGCTTTCGACCGAAAATCTAGCACTTCGGTGGAAAACACTCTGGAAAATCCAGAAATAAATGAAGCTAGCATTGGCGGAAAATCTAGATTGCAAACTTTTCCTTTTTGGTTGACCTTTGAAATTTTTAATCATAATGTACAAAACTGTTTAGTAGACTCCGGGGCTTCTTCAAATGTTATGCCATTATCGATCTGCAAGAATATAAATGGGCAGCCAATACCATGCCGATTGCAGATTATATAGTTAGATAGGACTGCTGTTAAAGTAATCAGAGAAATGAAAGATGTACTTATTATATTATCAGCAGATACTAGAGTGTGCAAATTTATTGATATCATGGTCTTAGATATACCCGAGGCTTACAGTTTAATATCGAGCAGGGACTGGTCTACAAAACTAAATGGTTACTTTGCAACAAACTAGTCTCACTTCTGGTCACCATACCAAAACAGGCAGAATCAGATCAAGATACTAAGAGAGCCTTACATGAAACAAAATGTAACTCAGTTGGAAAAAAAAAATGAGCTTGTGGCTTTTTCATCTTCGGTGTTGGGAAATTATTTTTTAGAAATGAACCTGGGAACAATAAATTAGCGGATGTTAGCCATGAATCAGATGAGTAGTCCGATATCCTTCATTTTTCTCGGACTAATGATATTGATTGTAACATAGTAGGGTTAGTCACTGACGCAGGTGCTACTCCAACTAACTTAACTAAAACAAAAAACATATTTTGGATTCTATACTTCGACGGTTCTAAAACCCAGGAAGGATCCAGAGCCGGTTGTGTTTTGATCGAACCAAACTCAAATAAACATTTTCTATCTTGTAGGCTGTAGTTTCAATGCATGAATAATACAGATGAGTACGAAGCTCTAGTGCAAGGATTGAATAAAGCAATTAGTTTAAATGTCAAATGCTTAAAAGTCTTTGGTGACTCAGAGATAGTTGTTAGGCAAGTGAGAGATACAATTCATTGTATTTCACCACATTTAAAAGGTTATCAGTCTGAAGTCTAAGATTTGATTTCGCACTTTGAGGCTTTTAATATAAATTCTATTGCTAGATTACAGAATGCTGCAGCTGATTTGTTGGCTACCTCTGCTTCCACATTAGTGCCTACTAATAACAAATGTTGTATTGAATTAATTTTCAGGCCATCTATACTGGATAGCATTACAAATCTTCGAATATTTGATGATGATGATCAGATTATGAGCTTCCTAACAAATGAAGATGCCTTCCAAGAAGCTATAATCGATGAGGAAAAGCACGATTTGGATCTACAAAAAAAAAGATGTTGTTAAAGGAAACTTCATGCCGAAAGGAGTGAGGACTCTTGAAGGATTGTTCGATCTTCAAAGTAAATTCAAGTGGCCAAAAAATATCAAAACCAATAGCTCCTCTATGCATCATGAATTGGTAAACCTAGGCATGGGAACTGAGCCAAAATTTATCAATATTGGTAAATGTTGCTCACCAGGCGAGAGAGATAAGTTCATCAAACTATTTCAGCAATATAAAGATGTTTTGCGTGGACTTATGAAGATTTGGAAACATTTGATACTCGCATTATACAACATATAATACCAATGAAGCCAGGTGTAAAACCATTCGAGCAACAATTAAAAAGAATGAATCTAAGACTTGAACCTCTAATCCAGAAATAATTGAAGAAGTTGTTAGATGCTAAGATCATCTTTAAGGTCCGACATTTTGAATGGGTCGCTAATCTACTCCTGTGCAGATGAAGTCAGGAGAGATACGATTATGTGCGGATTATCGAAACCCGAATAGGGCCTCCAAAAAATATAACTACCCGGTGCCACCAATGGAGCAAATTTTACATATGGTTTCAGGATCAGAACGTTTCTCCCTACTAGATGGTTTTTCTGGATATAATCAAGTACTGGTACTGGAACAGGACCGACTCAAAACCACTTTTCGTATGAAGTGGGGAACCTTTGCATATCACAGAATGCCATCTATCTTGATAAACACAGGAGCTACATTTCAGAGAGCCATGGACATTGCGTTTCATGGATTGGGCGGTCATTGTGTGGTAGTTTATCTAGATGATGTGACAGTCTTTTCAAAGAAAAGGGAAGACCATGTTTTCCATTTGAATCAGATCTTTGACTGTTGCTGAAAATATGGTATCTCTCTAAATCCTAAGAAGAGTATCTTTGCTGTCCTTGAAGGAAAACTTCTAGGTCACATCATCTCAAAGAAGAAAATATCGATAGACCAAGAGAGAGTGCAAGCCATAAACAAGAATCCCATACCCCATAAAAAAAACGTTATGCAATCTTTTATGGGCACGATAAACTTTGTTCGAAGGTTTGTACCATATTTCGCTCAAATTGTGAAACCTTTGCAGTAAATGATAAAGTAGAGTGTGCAGTTTAAATGGACTGACATAGAGAAGATAGCGTTTAAAGACATCAAAACTACCACAACTAACGCTCCTTCTTTAAGGAGTCCAAATTTTGAAAATGATTTCATTATGCACACTTTTTCCTTTGATAACTCTCTCGCAGTTGTGCTCGCTCAGAAGGGAGAGTCAGGAGATTAATATCCAATATCCTTTATGAGAACCAATTTGCAAGGTGCTGAACTGAATTACCCCGCCATAGACAAACAAGCATATGTAGTATTTAAAGTAGTGAAACAGTTCAGACCATATATTCTGAAGAACAAAACTAAGGTCATAGTACCTCACCCCACCGTTAGATCTCTTTTTGTACAAAAGGAATTGGGAGAAAGTAGAGGAAACTAGGTCACCACTCTTCAATACTATGATTTGAAATTCAAACCAGCCACCATTATTAAAGGTTAGGGGTTATGCAAATCACTCACTGAAAATCTAGTTGATGAAGAACTGGACTGGGAGAATGAAGCCAAACTGAATAAGATTAAGGTATGTCCCATTTTCAATGCTCTTGAATCTTGGTACAGGGACCTAGTGCATTATCTGCAGCAAGTTTATTTCTCGGAGCACTGGAGTTCTAAACAAAGAAGGGCACTCCATCTAAAATCAACATCCTATCAAATAATTGAGGGATACATTTTAGAAAGAACTATGATGCGACATTTCTCAGGTGTCTTGAAAAAGAGGATGTTGATAAAGTGGTTAAGGAATTACATGATGGCCCTGTTGGGGGACACTATTCTGGAGATACCACAGCCCATAAAATACTCAGAGATGGATATTATTGGCCCACTTTATTTAGAGACGCTCATGCATATGCCCGAAATTGAGATATATGTCAAAGAAGTGCTGGCAAATTGCCGAAATCAGCAGGACCTCTGCAGCCAGTTATTATCTCTAAACCATTCGAGCAATGGGGCATAGATGTTATTGGAGAGATAAATCTGAATTCTTCGCTGCAACATCAGTATATTTTGACAACGACGGATTATTTCACCTGGTGGAAATAATCTATTCCTCTACGCAAAGTGAATGAAGATGTAGTCATCAAGTTCTTGGAAGAAAACAACATAACTAGGTTTGGGGTTCCAATTTCCCCAGTCTTTGATAATGCAACTTATTTTTCATCTATGAAAATAAATGAATTTGTTTATGAGAAAGGAATTAAATTACATTATTCAACAAATTACTATCCCCATGGAAATGGACTAGCTGAATCCAAAAATAAGAAACTCATCCGAATTCTTAAGAAAACTGTCATTGAAAATCAAATAAGTTGTCATACAGCCCTCCCAAATGCTTGATGGGAAGATAGAGTTACCCCGAAGAATTCCCTAGGAGGTTCCTTGTATACTCTAGTCTATGGTTAGGAATCCATACTCCCTCCGAACATACTACTCCCATCCTTGCAATCAACCCAAGCCTCTTGAGGTTCCAACCGTCAAGTCCTACAATTAAGGATTGATACCCTGTTGAAGCTTTAGGAATCACGGCATAAAGCCAAATATAGGTTCCACCAACACCAAGATATTGTCAAGAGGTGGTTTGATAAGCGGAAATATGGCAAGAGGAGCTTCGAGATAGGTGACTTAGTTCTGAAGTGGGATCACACACATGATGCTAAGGGAATGCACACAAAGTTTCAACAATTATGGCTTGGCCCTTACCAAATTTCTGAAAAGCTTGGCCTGTCGACGTACAAACTGAAAGACTTACAAGGGGAGGAAGAAAACCTCCCTATCAATGGCCTCGCTTTAAAGCAGTACTTCACATAGTCCTAGGAAGACCTTTTGTACATAAATAAACACCGTTTTGTTTTTCTATTTGAGTTGTTTTGAGTTGATTGATCCTTTTCTATCAAGTTCTTTAGTCTATTTTATTTTATTGCTTTTAGTTGCTCTTTATCCTCCCCTTTTGTTTGAGTTCTTTATTCTTTTCCCAGCCAAAACTTTTGTTTGTCGAAAATATAGGGCTCTGAACAAATTTCACAATTCTTAAAGGCCAGAATTTACTTATGAGGAAATTTTCTCTATGTGACTTCGCTTTTGTCGATCAGTTTCTAGAATGTAGAGATCCTTTTCTGTTTGGTCGCAATAACCCTTGTTTAAAATAGTTGAAATTCATGATTTCCTTGTTACTATCTTGGGGCTCCATTCACCCTCACATTAATGACTGTCTCAGGAAGTTTGATACAATGGACCCACGGAGAGGAAGCACATCTCACAAATGTATGGCATTTAAAATGATCCCATGCTCCAAATCAAAATCCGAAAGAGCTTATATTAATGAGTTTGTTTTCCAGGAATTCTCGCCTCCATTAAAGCATGGTTGAGAAAAGGAAAAAGCCAATCAATCAAGGAAGTTATTCTAATGGTCATCCCAGCAAGGTTCTTCTCCATTCGTGAGCAGGACAATCAAAGAAACCTCTTGCTCACACAAAAGGACATTATGGATTGAAGAACCTAAATCAAATGTTCAAGATTGAAGAAAGTGATTACGAAAGACTCAAATGACAAAAGTAGTCAATTAAGAAAGTGTCCAAGAGGATGCTAACCACATGGGAATGAGGAACAAACGAATATGGCCGTGGGATGTTGTTATGATCGTATGGAGTCCGATTTTAGTAGACATATGAGAGACAGATTCTAAAATGAACTTCACATTTTGGCCCTGAGAGAGTTGTAGAGAAGTCTGATTTAAAGTTTCCTTCTCCCTAATGACCATCATCATAAATTGATCACTCCCTTTGCAGAAGCTGGAGTACTTAAGCAAATTGTTACATATGGGGCTAAAATACTTGTAAGTTTTCTCATCTTGGAAAGAGTTTAATTCAGAGATCTGTGTTCACTAGTGAATCGCCAATTGTTGCCGCTACAACCTGATCCCCATGATTTCTAAAAAATCATACGGGACCCTCCTTTCTTTTTTGAAGACGCCTAGTGGTCTCTTGAAACTTTTTTTTTTGAACCTTTAAGTTGTTCTCTTTCTTCAAGAAAAGTTGTTTTTTGGCTAAGGAAAACTTCATTTTTGTCACCAAAACTGGTTGCAGTTTTTTGGTCTAATTTTTTCTAACCATAAGTTTTTGGTACTTAAATGGCCGCGGTCTCTAAGGTTAATCTCACTGACCGTTGTGCACTATTTTGTCTTATCTCTCACCGACTGGTCGCAACCTTTTGGCTTATCTTTTTTCGACCGATGTGCGCCATTTTGTCTTATCTTTCATCGGTCGTTGTGCTAATCCAAGCCTTATCTTCGCTGACTTTTTCACCAAACCCATCACAACGCCTGGTCACATTACTAACCACAACACCCATGACCATTGTGCAGGTTTCTGTTTTAAAGATGGTCATCGGTCATTGCACCACCCTCCTCGTTGCAGCATCCTCATCGCAGTCTTAAGGCTTAGGCTTGCCGACCGTTTCATTGGCACTTGTCTTATGTTTCGTCGACTGAATTCCTTACCGAGAACTTTGTTTCTCTCCTCGTCGCAGTCTTTTTAGCACATTTTTCACTGATCGTTGCGCAAGAGTTAGGTTTCAGTCGTCGATCTTCGGCGTAGTTTTTTTTCTTTTGGAAAATGTGAAGGTTTAGTAGGTGGGGACTTTATTTTTTCTTCCATGTGGATTTATGGTCCGTTCCATCGAGCCTCGTGCACAGTTAATGTGCCCAACTGCCAACCCATGCATTTTAAATACATCATTTTATATATACACTCAACAGGGTTTTAGTTCCTTTATCACCATTTTATGCGAATGGCGAGTACCCATCAAATGCCATTGGGAGAATCAGTTGATCGCCAATAAGAGCAAGCTTACTTCCACCAGAGATCCTTTCCAATACTAACAGGTAGGTTTTCAAACCCATCCTGTTTGCATTGTCCGCTCAATTTTTTGTTTTAGCGTTTGGTCCTTTTAAGCTGGTTTTGGGGATTTTCAGGCATAAACATTTAAGAACAGACATTCCCCTGTACCTGTAAGTAACATCAAGAGGCAATAGAACTCTAGTTTTCTTGTCAACGTTAGGCTCATAGCTAGAACAGTCCTGTCGTGGTTGTTTTCCTTGAAGACTATCAGAGTCTGGAGCCTAGGTTAAAGCTTTCATCCCAAGCTTTTTTGTGGATCATTTTCAATCCTCAAGCCCATTCTCCCTAAGCCTTCATCAAAACCTCAAACACCGTATAACGGTGTTGACCGTTTGTTCTAGTTGAGTTAGTTTTTCTTTAGCCAGATGGGAGTGGCTTTGGATTCAAGTACTAGAAGTATCGTGTGATGGACGAGTTTCATTTAGTCGTTGTGTTCTGTTTCTTTCACATAAACACATTGCTCGCAATTATGAAGTTCTATATACACCCACATAACTGTTTCAATTTTTCTGAACTGACCGCACTAAGCCCTCATCCATCTCCTCTTTTTGGTCGCTCGAAAGATAGTTTTGCACAATCAACAAATGTTTTGTTTTGCTTGAAATTTTGCTTCTTCCACAACTTAAATACTGCGCACTTTGATTTTCTAGAATAATGTCGATGACCCTTGCTCGATTACTATTTATGGTGATGAGATAATATCAATGATCATCAGTAGCATTTACTTTATGTTTTAAGTTGTAATCATTAAGTTGCCATATTAATTAATTGTATGAACATGTTTTGGGAAAGAAGGCTAGCATGAATGTCTACTCAATATCTATTTTTATCATGAATTTGAACATTGTGTTGATCATAAATAATTGGCATCCCTCATTTGTCTTTTCACTGTCGTCACCGGTCTGATATGCATAGGCAGTCTGCCAGACAGAAAGCTAAACTAGCCGAGTCCGATTAAGACATAGAGATCCTATTAGACACCTTGCTCGAGGTGATGTTCGGCGACAAGAAGGCCATTACAGGAGCTGCCCCATTATATCAATGGGGAAATTTATACAGAGCTATTAGGGACCAGAGTTTCCCTGAAGCAACCTTGGAAGAGAGAATGGTATATTTGAACATCAAGAGGTCTTGCCTCCACAAGGAAACAACTCATCCCGAGTTATTCCCATGCTCAGAGGTGATTGATTGTATCCTACCCCAGGTGAACACTATTTCCAGATTCATCAATGATGTCACCGAGATGAATCTTGCATCCTTCGCGCCAGACCATATCACAGTAGCCTGCAAATTACCCAATCCAAAGACGCTTTTGAATGACCAGTGGATATCGGGGTTAACAATGGACCCCCTGAAATGTGCCAGAAAGATGACTATTTTCGAAAAACAGATAAGGAAAAGGACAAGTGGAGAGTATGAGAGTGTGCATCTAAGGAATCCATACAAGCTCATCGCCCTGATGTTGAGTCACATTTTCAGCATGCCAAATGGAAACACATACAAACTCGGTTGGGTTCTAGTGATGGTCCACATGGCCACGCATGGTACAGTATTCAACTAGGCCGATATCATCTCAGATAGTTTTCCCTCACATATAACTGTTGTGCAAGGGAGATTAACCCAGAAGAAAGATGACTTCTTCATGTCTTCATATCTGATAGATTGCGTACTGGGAAAGCACTCTTTCCTTGACCTAGGGTGTGTCTGGAACATAAAAGAATATCCTATTTTTGTGGACTATCAACCAACATGGGCACACAAGTATGCAAGTCACTACACTCCAAAAAGTTCATCATGCCCCTGTATCATCTAATTTTTAAAGAAGAACCAAATTTCCCATCGGAGAATTCCATGCCTATCATTGAGGCTTTTGGAGATTTCTATTTCTCTTATGAAGGAACATACATCAGAATGAATGGAGGAACCCTCCCTAATATCTATTTCCTCAATATGCCACGGACTATGTCGTGCATGAAGAGGCCGTAAGGTAGTTTTTCTTCCATGGAGTTAGCAGGGTGCTCCATGAAAAGAAGAAGGCGGCATACCCCCCAATGCCATTTTCTATTGGAGCATACCATCTTGCTAAAGCAAAGGATGGTTTGGATTTCTCCCAAGACTTAGAAGCTTTCAATTTCGGAACGAATAATTTCTGGAGGCATGATCCCGAAGGAAAGGTTGCTTCTCACTGTAGAGACTGCAAAGCTACCTTTGAGTATGCGCATTATTTTGACAAGGAGGAAGCTTTCTTTCAAAATGCAAAAAACATGACCGAGTTGGGAAAATGCTACCGCCCTAAAACCGAAGCTAGTTCTAGTTCCAAACCTGTTGGGTTAATTCAAAAGGAACAGTAAGAGAACTAGCGCTAGGAGGTAGTGGAATTGCAACTAGAGGAGGCCAAGAGGAAGAAAAAAGAGGAGGCTGATAGACTCCAAAAAGAAGAAAATCAAAGGATTCAAAAGGAGCAAGAAGAGAAGCAGCAGCAAGATGCAGAAGCTGCTAGAATTCAGGAAGAGCAAGCTAAAAAGATGAAAAAGGAGCAAGAGCAGATAATTCAAAGGGAAGAAGCTAAGAGAATAAAGAGGGAAGAAGTTGAAAAGCTGTGAGAAATAAAGGAGAAAGCGGAAGAGGAAGCAACAAAATTGCAGAGGAAGAGAGAAGAAGCAGAGAAGCCCAAGGAAGATATGGAGCAAGGTAGCTTAATCCCACAAGCCATGGACATAGATGTGCAATAGGTAAACCCATTGGAGATAACCACTGAAGGGGATGTCTCATTACAGGAGCTCACTCTCACCCCATACACCCCCTCAAAGCAACACCAAGTGTCAAATCTGGATTCTATTTTTTACGATAAAAAGAGAAAGGATATCATAAGTAGGTCATAAAAGAGGATGAAAACTCAAGACTACCGAGATGAAGTCAAAATAACAGAAGTTCTTCTATTTCAAGGGACCAACAATGATCCTCAGTTCACAACAGCATGCACTATGGCCTCGACTCAGGCAAGTGCTGATAATGTAGATCTTCTGATGGATAAGTTAATGAAAAACAAGAAGAAGTGCTTCAAGGTTAAAGATAATCTAATGCAAAAACTGCACCTGGGTAATGAGCTGAAGATGAAGTACGAAAATCTCCAGGAGGAGAAGGCAGAGTTAGTAGTTAAGATTCACGAGCTCAAAGACGAAAAGAATGCTCTGAATGCACAACTAGTAATCACTCAAAGTGAAAAGAAAGGGTTGGAATCCATCATACAAGAATTAGAGCAGCATGAAGCCAACAATATGCAGCAGATTGAGTTCTACAAGTCCATGTTCGAAAGGATGACAAAAGAAAAGGAGCAGCTATTAGAGCAACTAAAAGATGCAAATGAGAAAAAGCAGGATCTAACCACGTTCCATGAACAAGCATGCGATATGCTGAAGAAAGTACATCAATCACTAGAGCTGATCACAGAGGAGGTTTGCAAGGTAAAAGGAATGATAGCAAGGATTAAATCGATTGAGGCTGAGGCACTAAGACTTAAGAGAAGATATGTATGGCACATAGAGGAAATCAATGGACAGCTTGAGTGGCGGATAGGGAAATCATGATTCCCAAGTAACCTACGTATCAAGTCCGCAGAGGAGTCAGATTTGGATTTAGGAGTCCTTGACTTTTGTAGAGACTGTGGTACAAAGATAGCTATTGCAATCTAGATAACCATCGAGAAATGTACCGACCTCTACTTAAAAATCTGGGAGACCCAATGGAAATTCCACATGATCTTATGTCAAACCATAGACGATTTTCCTGAAAAGGATAAGCGTTTGTCAGACCTGCGGGGCAATCGGAATGCATAAACAGAGTACCTAAGGAAGATAGATGTACTGACCCTAGAAGACCTCCACCAGTTTTTGGGTAAAATTTTATCCATGCCTATTTTCTAGACGACATCGCCCATGCGATAGTATCAGGAGTAGAAAACATTAAATCAAACCTGCATAAGCATGAGATAGCACTGAAAATGATGATTTTTGCACCGACCAATACTATTTTACGAGAAATCAGCTGGTGCACTAGCTACATTGCTGAAGAAGATAGACTTGCAGAAGCGAACATACCTGCTGAATTAAGCAATCCTTTCGAAGTGGATGGATCAGCTGAAGTAGAAAGACCAGCTAAAGCAGCAGCGCAAGCTGGAAATTAAATCTGTTTTATTGTAAATCCAAAAGGGATAGCTGGGGATTGTTTTATTGTATAAATGTTTTTAAAACAACTGTAAATTACTTTTGTCTCTTTGAGGCACTAGAAGAAATTTTTTTGTGATTCCCTAGGGTTAGGGTATGAGAAGAGACAAATTTTGTAAAAACTATAAATATAGGGATAGAATAGTGTAAAGTTAGTCACAGCAGATCTAATGAACAAATAAATCAGTCACAACAGATGAATAAGAAGATATGGTGCAAAACTGTGCAAAAACATGCAGCAGTGCTCTCTATCCCAGAAAGGGTGAATGAATTACAATAGATTACAATACAATCCAATATCTGTCAATGAGCAATTCGAATTGACTAAGTAGGCCATTCGAATCACTGAATAGAGTAGCTTGACTCTATCTAGGAGTCCTCATCAATCATCGGTGGTGCTCATCAATCACAACAACCAGTCATCCAGGTGTCAAACTGAGTCTAACTGAGTGTAATAAATGTAACTGAAGTGTGTAGCACTGATATAGGATCTGGAGGCTCAGTGGGGGCGCATGGGAGGCTAACTGAAGTCAGAACAAGTCACCTAATCAAACTGGAGGTCAAACGGAAGTGATACAGTCAGTCGGGAGTGAAACTAGCCTCAAATCAGGGAGAATCGGAGCTAACTGAATGTAACTGAAGTGGAACTGCAGTGGTAGGTGAACAAGTGCGCCCTTCTCTGGCAGTAGGTGAGAAGAGGGCGCCTTTCAGCTTAGGAGGGCTAAAACTCTGTGGTAGGTGGCTCCTGGGTGCTAGAAGAAGGTGGATAAGGTGCTGGAGGCATCAAACTGATGACTGGGATGCATGCCTGTGCATGCAGAATCCTAAAATAGATCATATCCTGAAATAGATCATGCAAGATCCTGAAATAGATGATGTATCCCGAAATAGATGATGTGGATATCCGAACACCCCCCCTCAAGCTAGACTATGATGTGCCAACTAAAAATAATGTGGGGCCCTGGTAACTAAGACCAAAGGTCACCCCAATACAATAATAATCCAAACTAATAACAGTTAAATAAACCGAGGAAATGGGGAAAACCTCATGGGAAAAATACCCCCCCTCAAAATGAACTGTAACACACCAAAAGATTTAACTGCTCCAAACTCAAATAGATATGTCTGGAGGTATCTTACTCTTGGGAGTAAATGGATTATGCTCCAACAACATGTGCTTGAATTCTCCATCAGTGGATGCAAGCGAATGTGGAGACTTTATGAACTTGCTCTTCATACCGAAAAAGGTGAGAACAAATCTGAAAATATGAGGATGATCCTGGAACCTGTGATTCGAACCAAGTGAGGTAGGAATAGCTCCAATCGGATCAAATAGATCTTGAAACTTGAACTTCTTATCAATAGAAGTTAAATCAGCTCCAAAAATAGATGAATGGTTTCTTGAGATCTCCTTTGAACCAACAAGGGTGAGATCAAAACCAAAATCAGCAAAAAGTGCATGAGAATTGAACTCAAGCGAATGGTAGTGCTCTTCATCTTCATTAAAACTCTGAGAAACTTTGCAAATGATAGAACATAAGTTTATAGAAGGCATGCAATCAAGGAGGGCGAATGCTTCACCTCCAAAATCAGATTTTACCTCCAAAACTTCAAGTAGATCATTATTCTGCATGCCGGCAAACTCATGTGAAGGAGAGGATTCAAGAACCTCTTCGGAATCTAGAGTATGAGCTTGTTTATCTTGCTCAGAATTCGAAATAGAAGACTTTGAGAGAATGAGTGTTGAATCTACAGTTTCTTCTTCATCTTGAACAATTGTTGAGGCCAACACATGATCGGAAAGAACACATAAGGAGATCTCACTGGGCTTGTTCTCCAAAAGGCTAGCATGATCCTCTTCTTCCTGCTTTCCAAATTCTCTGTCAAGTTGGACCCATAGATCACTTGGATTTTCAGCAGTCTTACTAAGGTAGCGCATACAAGGAGACATAGCAAGACATATTGCTCCAAAAGCTCTGTCACAATCATTGAGCCAATCATTCTCCTCTTCATCGGAATCAAAAACTCTTGTATTACCAATGCACATATCAAAAAGACATTGTCTCTTCAAGAATGCAATCATCTTTGGTTTCCATTCATCATAGTTGAATGGAGTAAGAATATTTTGTGAAGAAGAAGTCTCCATCTTTGCATTAGCGAATGCACATGGAGGAAGTAAGAAACCTGCAAATCACACACTAACAGACACTATATTTTCAGCCTTGCATGCACATGAGCGAATGCACATGAGATTTTGCATGCCCCTGCTGAAATATATTGGTGAGCAAAGATTGCTCTCTCTTCATGTAGAACACCTGTAGAAAAGAAATCTTGTCCCTGTCATGGCTCTGATACCATGTAAAGTTAGTCACAGCAGATCTAATGAACAAATAAATCAGTCACAACAGATGAATAAGAAGATATGGTGCAAAACTGTGCAAAAACATGCAGCAGTGCTCTCTATCCCAGAAAGGGTGAATGAATTACAATAGATTACAATACAATCCAATATCTGTCAATGAGCAATTCGAATTGACTAAGTAGGCCATTCGAATCACTGAATAGAGTAGCTTGACTCTATCTAGGAGTCCTCATCAATCATCGGTGGTGCTCATCAATCACAACAACCAGTCATCCAGGTGTCAAACTGAGTCTAACTGAGTGTAATAAATGTAACTGAAGTGTGTAGCACTGATATAGGATCTGGAGGCTCAGTGGGGGCGCATGGGAGGCTAACTGAAGTCAGAACAAGTCACCTAATCAAACTGGAGGTCAAACGGAAGTGATACAGTCAGTCGGGAGTGAAACTAGCCTCAAATCAGGGAGAATCGGAGCTAACTGAATGTAACTGAAGTGGAACTGCAGTGGTAGGTGAACAAGTGCACCCTTCTCTGGCAGTAGGTGAGAAGAGGGCGCCTTTCAGCTTAGGAGGGCTAAAACTCTGTGGTAGGTGGCTCCCGGGTGCTAGAAGAAGGTGGATAAGGTGCTGGAGGCATCAAACTGATGACTGGGATGCATGCCTGTGCATGCAGAATCCTAAAATAGATCATATCCTGAAATAGATCATGCAAGATCCTGAAATAGATGATGTATCCCGAAATAGATGATGTGGCAGCAGCGCAAGCTGGAAATTAAATCTGTTTTATTGTAAATCCAAAAGGGATAGCTGGGGATTGTTTTATTGTATAAATGTTTTTAAAACAACTGTAAATTACTTTTGTCTCTTTGAGGCACTAGAAGAAATTTTTTTGTGATTCCCTAGGGTTAGGGTATGAGAAGAGACAAATTTTGTAAAAACTATAAATATAGGGATAGAATAGAAGAGAGGAACTTTTGGCAAGTGAAAGGACTGACTTGTTCTGTACGTGAATTATTTTGTTGCACTAATAAAGAAGGACCTATTTTACCTGGGAAAGCTAGCACTACGTTTTCCTTGGGAGGTGTTGAATGTTTGCTTAATTAGTTCTACACTGTTCATGCATCTACTATGAGATTGTTCTTAACTATCCTGAATTAATTCTTAGTTGTGAATGCTTTCAGTTCTTGTGCAAATACTTATGTGTTAAAATTAGTAATGGAATGTTTTAATTATGTCAAAGCTATCTTTGATATCTTTTACTTTCTACTGTAAATGCATTTACATTATTGAATAGCTACCTGTGAGATTCTTGGGTGTATTTCCAGTGTACTACTCATATTTCAGTTTTGCTCCCTGCAGGGATAGATTAATTAGCTTAGATATTATTTTAGATTAGATTTGTTTTAATTGCATGCATTTAGATAGAGAACTTGCATATCATCTTTAAAATGAAATACATAAACGGTGGATTGGGCCGCAATCGGTGAAAGAAAACAAATCTTTTAATCTTATATGGTAGCCGGGCCATTAACGGGATGGATTCCCCACGCCAAACGGTGAGCGATCTAATTGGGCTTGCTTACTGGGGAGAATTGTTAGTTTTTCAGAATTTACTTCAATCTGATCTAGGATGTTAACTGAGAGAACAACATGTATAGCATATCTACAGCATATCAATCATGGACACAATAATGCAAGCACACAAGAGACACCGAGTTTACTTTGGGAAAACCATAACGGTGAAAAACCCCAATAACTTCCTCAGAGATAGATAGAGCAATGATACAACCCAAGCATAAGATATAAACATCTCCTAGCAGTAGCTTCTCCTCCTCCACAAGTGCGCCACTCTCCGAAGAGTGTGTGAGAGAATAGAATGATCAAATAGAGTGCCTCTCGCACTCCATTTATACTTGAATTGACTTTCCTAATAACCTTTACTAGGTTGGCTTCAACTTAACCACATAACACAAAGCTGACTGGGCCGACACCCAATAGGGTGGTCTAATAACCCTTTGACCCACATGGCTGACCCCCAATAGGGTGGTCTAATAACCCTTTGACCCACATGACTTATATAGGGCCGACCCCAACAAGGTGGTCTAATAACCCATCAACTATAAGTTACGACACTTACAATATAAATGACGACACTTCCGTATAGAGGAATAATAACATCTCTATAGGAATACAAACACTTCCGTATAGAGGAATAATAACATCTCTATAGGAATACAAACACTTCCGTATAGAGGAATAATAACATCTCTATAGGAATACAATACACATGGGTAAAATACATTCCAAAGTTACATATACATCAACAAGAATCCCTTGTTGATTGGTGTTGTGAATTTTGAGGGATCAACAAATCCTTAGCCTTCTAAGGTTACCAATCCATCCATAAACTCAAGCCAGCTAGAATTAGGGTGTGTGCTCAAGAACAAGTGTGAGCTGACCTTCATCATCCAAAGGAGGAAGTATTTCTGAAGTGACAATTTGTTGACCAAGAGATTTCTTGAGACAAGAAACATGAAATACATTATGGATTTTACTCCCTTCCGGAAGTTCTAATTCATATGCTACCTCCCCAAACTTCCGAACTACCTTGTATGGGCCATAGTATCTTGGTTTTAGCTTTTTTGCTCCATTCTTTTTGAGAGATGTTTGTTTATATCACTGCAACCTCAATTATACTAAATCATTAACCTAAAATTTCCTTTCTTCTCTATGTCTATCTACATACTGTTTTTGTTGATATTGAGCAACGTGCAAATTGTCTTTCAAAAACTTTAAAATTTCTTGGCTCTCTTCCACCCAATATTTAGCTTTTGGGGCTCTACTATCACCAAAGATAAGTTCAACAAAGTTAAGTGCATCATAACCATATAAATCTTTGAAAGGAGACATCCCTATTGACATATGATAAGTGGTGTTGTACCAAAACTCACCCAAGTGTAGCCATTTTTCCCATGCTTTTTGCTTCTCTCCCACATAGTTTCTTAGGTACCCTTCCAACCATTGATTCACCCTCTCTTTTTGTCCACCAGTTTGTGGATGATAGCTTGTACTTGGATTCATTTGAGTGCCCACCAATCTAAAAATTTCTTTCCAAAAATAACCCATGAATCTACTATCTCTATCACTTACAATGCTCTTGGGGAGCCCATGCAATCTAAAGATTTCTTTAAAACAAATATCAGCCACTTGTGCAACACTAAAAGAAGATGTAACAGCAAATACATGAGAAAATTGTTTCAACTTATCTAGTACCACATATATGCAATCCTTACCCAAATATTTGGGCAAACCGGTGATGAAGTCCATTGAGATATTGTCCCATTTTTGCTCCAGAATGGGCAATGGTTGCAATAAGCCAGCTGGGCATGTAAGCTCTGATTTGTTTTGCTAACATAGCTTAAATTCATTCACATATTTCTTAACATTTTCCTTCATCCCCTTCCAAAAAAATATCTTCCTTAATTTCCTCTAAGTTTTGAAGATCCCCGAATGTCCAACTAGTGGGGAATCATGTGTTTCTTGCAAAATTTTGTACTTGAGTTTTGAATCCTGAACCAAATAAATTCTTCCCTTATAATATATCAACCCATTCAAAATCCTGCAGTTATCATCCCCTTTGATTCCATCTAACACATCACAAGCAAATTTTTCTTTGGCATATTCAACAAGTAGCATGTTTTTCCAATCCTTGGCAATGTCTGTGAGAGAAAAAGAAGGTCTTCGAGATAATGCATCTTCGAAAATGTTATTCTTCCCTTTAACATATTCAATATCAAAATCATAAGCTTCAATGTTGCTTACCCACTTGTGTTGCCTTTCATTTAGATCCTTTTGGGTGAGGAAGTGTCGTAGACTATTGTGGTTAGTTTTCACCACAAACTTGCTTCCTACCAAGTATTGTCAAAACATGGGCAATGCATGCATGATGGGCAGCATTTCTTTGTCATATATGGAGTAAATCTTTTCATGAGGTTGCAACTTTCTGCTCTCAAAGGCTATAGGGTGTTGTCCTTGCTTTAGGATAGCCCCTATTCCTCCACCTGAAGCATCACATTCAACAACAAAAGGCTTAGAAAAATTAGGTAATGCAAGTATGGGAAAACTACCCATTACCTCTTTCATTTTTTGGAAGGCATTTTCAGCCCCTTCATCCCACTTGAAAGCATCCTTCTTAGTCAAATCAATGAGTGGAGAAGTCAACTTGGAGAACCCTTTCACAAACTTTCTATAATAGGTGTGTATTCCAATGAATCCCCTTAATTCTGTGATGTTTTTTAGTGATGGTCATTCTAAGATAGTCCTGATCTTTTCCATGTGTACTTTCACTACTTCTTTCGCAATAATGTTCCCAAGAGACAATAGTTCCTTCATCCCAAATTCACATTTAGACATCTTAGAAAACAAGGACTGTTCTTGCAAAGTTTTCAACACAATTTCTAGATGTTGCAAATGCTCTTCCCAAGTCTTACTGTAAATGAGAATGTCATGAAAGAAAACCAAAACAAACCTTCTAAGCTGCTTGCAAAATATCCTATTCATGCATGCTTGAAATGTTTTTGGAGCATTAGTTAATACAAAAGGCATAACAAGAAACTCATATTGGCCATAATTTTGGAAAAATATTTGGCCCCAAATAGCTTATCCATGATCTCAACAATCTTAGGAATAGGATACCTATTCTTGATGGTCTTCTTGTTCAAGGCTCTAAAATCTATGCACATCCTCAATGTTCCATATTTTTTCTTTACCAACACTATTGAAGAAGCATAAGGGCTAGAGTTTGGTGTAATGAGTCCCAACTCTAGGATTTCTTGGATGGCCTTTTCAATTTCATCTCTAAATTCTTTTGGATGTCTATAGGGTGGTATTTGAATGGGTGAAGTACCCTCCTCCAAAACAATGTTGTGCTCAACCCCCCTATTTGGTGGTCTACCATGTGCAAGATTTCTAAAATCTTTTTCATACTTTTGCAAGAGTCTCTCTATCTCCTTTGGGTGCTCAACAACCTTTATGTTTGTCTTTGGAGATGTGATATGAAATTCAGAAGCCCATTCTATGTCCCCATGCCTCAATATAGATCTCATACTATTACAAGTCACTACTTGATTTGGGTAAGTGTGCTTCCCTCTTACAACCCTTAGTACTTTTTTCGAATCTTGAAATTTCATTTCATGAATTTGATAATTTACTGTATGCTCCCCTATAGGATACATCCATTGCACTCCCAAAACCACATTGGTATCAGCAATATCAACCACATAAAAACTATCAACAAAAGTATAGTTACCTACGGTGACTTGTAGCTTTGGAACCCATGTTTTGCACTACATTGTGTTGTGCCCGGGAATGACAACTATGAAGCCATCGAATGGTTCAATGGGTATCTTCCTTTTTTGCACCATTTCTACATCAATGAAGTTATGTGTGGCTCCTCCATCTACCAAAACTGAAGCTCTTTATCCTAGTACCACACCCTTGCATTGAATAGTGTGATAATGAGGCATTGTTGAAAGTACTGCAATTCTTGCTTTGTCGGGTGAAGACTAATTTTATTCTTGTCTTTCTTCTTCAAATGTTGTCTCATATGCCTCCTCTTCAGGGATGATTTTAAGAACCCCCCCAAAATTTATATGTATAAAAAATGGGCGAATCTCCCCGATATATAGGAAAACTTGAAGGCGATTTTATCAATAATATAATATGTATATATAATTTTTTGGCGAATCTTTCATTTTATTATATAATGTTGTAAAATATTGGCGAATCTTTCACTAAATGATAAGATATTGTAAAATATTGGCGAATATTTCACTTAATTATAAAAATTTGTAAAAACTTGGCGAATCTTTCACTGATTTATAAAATATAGTAAAAATTTGGCGAATCTTTTGCCAATAAGACTCAAGCTTTTGATTTTGTAGATTACTAAGGTAGTGCAACAGAAGAACATCCACTAGAGCTCAACTCTGGACTCTCTCAACTGCTAGACTCTCGAATGAACAAGTGTATGAATGAGGAAAGGATGGATTTATTTATACATTTCAAAAGCAGTATTTGATCACTCACAACTAGAAGGTGTTGACAAAACATGACTGCACTAACTAGATTCAGGGAAAGTAGGGACTCTACTTGTTATCTCATCCCTTAGTGGTCCAATGGACATGTGGGATCATGAATCTTGACATGCCAACAAATTGATATAATTAGGTGAATATCCTAGTAGCGGGCCACTTCCTTTATATAGAGAGATAGTTATTGGCCCAATTCGAAGCTTCCAACCAATCTTCTCAACAAAATTTCTTCTTTTTGGTGTCGAATGGTAGGAGAGTTGCATATTTGTCAGTGAATACTTAAAATGGCTCAATCCACACAAAGTTTGCTTAGCAAGTGATAAATTCCCCAATCGATGTTTTAAAATGTCCCAACACCATAAAAGCATCCATAAATTGATAAATAACAACCCAATGCACTTATAAATTCACCAAGTGATGAGAATAATGCCCCATGCACTTCTAAATTCACCCAATGATGAGAATAACTCCCCAAACACTTCAATACTTTCCCCGGGCACTTCAAAATTCTCCCAAAGATGATAAAAATGCCCTAAGCACTTCAATATTTTCCTAGGCACTTCTAAATTCTCCAAAGGATGATAAAATCTCCCCATGCACTTCAATATTTTCCCCAAGCATTTCAAAATTCCCTCGAGGCACTTCAATACTTACCCCATGCACTTCTAAATTGCCCTAATGATGATAGAAATGCACCATGCACTTCAATACTTTCCTCATCCACTTCAAAATTCTCCCAACGATCATAAAAACACCCAGACACTTCAATTTTTTCCCCAGGCACTTCAAAATTCTCCCAGCAAAGATAAAACGCCCCCATCCACTTCCATGATTTTCCAGGCACTTCATTACTAGCCCCAGACACTTCAAAATTCATCCAATGATGATAAAGATGCCATATGCACTTCAATAGTTGCCCTAGACAAGGGAGAAAAACACCCGACAATGATATAATCACCTAGGCAATCACAAAAATGCCTCAATCCACACAAATTTGCCCCATCAAGTGATAACTTTTCCCATAACTGTTTTAAAATGTCCCACCACAATAAAAGCATTCATACATTGATCAATAACAACTCCAAGCACTTCTAAATTCATGCAGTGACGAGAAAAATGACCCATGCACTTATAAATTCACTCGGTGATGAGAAAAATGCCCCATGCACTTCTAAATTCATCGAGTGATGAGAAAAATGCCCCATGCACTTCAAAATTCACCCATTAACAAGAAAAACACCGCAGGCACTTCAATACTTGCCCCAGGCACTTCAAAATTCTTCGAAAGATGATACAAATTCCCTAAGCACTTGAATATTTTCCCCAAGCACTTCAAAATTTCCCCCAGGCACTTCAATACTTGCCCCATGCACTTCTAAATTGACCCAATGATGATATAAATATCCCATGCACTTCAATACTTGCCTCGACCACTTCAAAATTCTCCCAATGATGATAAAAACACCCATACACTTCAATATTTCCCCAGGCACTTGAAAATTCTCGCAACGAAGATAAAAACGTCCCTGTCCACTTCCATGTTTTCCCAGGCATTTCATTACATGCCCTATACACTTCAAAATTCGTCCAATAATGATAAAAATGCCCTAGGCACTTCAATACTTTCCCTAGGCAAGGGAGAAAAACACCTAACAATGATATAATCACCTAGACAATCACAAAAATGCCCCAATACACACAAATTTTCTTTGGCAAGTGATAACTTTGTCCATCATTGTTTTAAAACATCCCAACACTATAAAAGCATCCTTACATTGATAAACAATAACCCCATGCACTTCTAAATTCACCCAGTGATGAGAAAAACGCCCCATGCACTTCAAAATTCACCCATTGACAAGAAAAATGCCCTATGCACTTTAAAATTCACCCATTGACAAGAAAAACGTCCCAGGCACTTCAATACTTGCCCCAGGCACTTCAAAATATTACGAAAGATGGTAAAAATTCCCTAAGCACTTCAATATTTTATGAGGCACTTCTAAAGTCTCCCAAGGATGATAAAACTCCCCATGCACTTCAATATTTTCCCCAAGCACTTCAAAATTTCCCCCAGGCACTTCAATACTTGCCCCATGCACTTCTAAATTGACCCAATGATGTAGAAAATCCCCATGCACTTCAATACTTGCCTCAACCACTTCAAAATTCTCCCAACGATGATAAAATGCCCATACACTTCAATATTTTCCCCAGGCACTTGAAAATTCTTGCAATGAAGATAAAATCACCCCCGTCCACTTCCATGTTTTCCTAGGCACTTCAATACTTGCCCTAGACACTTCAAAATTCATCCAATGATGATAAATATGCCCTAGGCACTTCAATACTTTCCCTAGGCAAGGGAGAAAAACACCTGACAATGATATAATCACCATGGCAATCACAAAAATGCCCCAATCCACACAAATCTACCTCGGCAAGTGATACCTTTTCCCATCACTGTTTTAAAATGTCGCAACACTATAAAATATTCCATTTATTGATAAACAACAACCCCAAGCACTTGTAAATTCACCCAGTGATGAGAAAAATGCCCTAGGAACTTCTAAATTCACCCAGTGATGAGGAAAACTCCCCACGCACTTCAATACTTGCCCCGGGCACTTCAAAGTTCTCCGAAAGATTATAAACATTCCTTAAGCACTTCAGTATTTTCCAAGGCACTTCACAATTCTCCCAAGGATGATAAAAACGTCCCATGCACTTCAATATTTTCCCTACACACTTCAAAATCCCCCCTAGGCACTACAATACTTCCCCCATGCACTTCTAAATTGACCAAATGATGATAGAAATGCCCCATGCACTTCAATACTTGCCTCGACCACTTCAAAATTTTCTCCGAGTGATGATAAAAACACCTAGAGACTTCAATATTTGGAGTGTAAAAAATAGACTTCAACTTTTTCAGTTTGAAGGGGTTATTTTCTGAAACAAATCAAAAGCTTTGAATTTGTCGAGAATATCAATAAACATGGATAAAATGTTTAAAAGGTGAGGAATACTGCAACAACATCAAATAGAGTGAACCATTTCTTGTTCCTCTAGAACCATGCGATAGTCCATATGGAATTCATCATAACAATCCCAACAGGTTATGGCATTGATGTTCACCATTGACATGAGTACCTATGAATTCAATCTGGGTCAATATCCTATTCGTCATTCTCTAAAATTCAATAACTCTTAGCAAGGATACTATATCATCTTCCCAAAAAGTCTTACAAGTAATACATGTACTTATATCTTGGTCCATAGACCTTCATATTTTTTTTTAATTTGTAACAAGACATCCATAAAAAGATTCCAAAACTACCTTTCATAACTAAGATGTCACTTGAAAAAAACATCCTACTCTTACTATTATACTATATTGTTTAAGAACATTGTACTAAAAACTTAAAGACCGATGTTTAAATATGTTGGCATCAATATTTGACATATACTAGCATACTAAAGTTGTTTTTAAGATGGTTGAAGTTTCTCACTAGAAAACATAAGAAGGAAACCATGTTCAACCTTATGAATTAGTCATCAAACACATAAAGAATGACTTGAACTAGTGCCACAATCAAAACAAAATAATTGCAGATTCGAAAAGGGTAGTGGACTTCATTGAATGTTTAAAGAATGCATTCCCAAGTATTTAAAGTCAAACTTCAAACCTCATTGAGTCGCATCTCTAGCTGACATGAACCAATCTAGAAGTGAGAGGAAGTATGGTTGGTGGAAAGAACACACCTACTAGTGGATATCGAAACATCTTTGGATCACATTCAATCAAAGGTATTTTCATTCTATAATGTGTCCTTGATTTCCATGTTGATCTCCTATTGAAGGGAAATAAGATGGCCATGAGCATCCAAAGAATAGTTAAAGGGTGAGTGATGTTCCATGTGCATGACAATACATTGAAGCAATGGGGAGATTTCAAAGAACCAAACTCTTCGTTGACATAAAAAAGTGGGGGTGATATCAATCAAACAAGGATAAAAGGGCAAGGTAAGAGCACATATCCCACCCTAGAAGCAATCTAAAACTAAAACTCCAATCTTGCATGACCCATATTTTGAGAGTCATTGGGAAGATCACATAGGCCATTTGCCAAGTCAAACCACTAGCCTAGAAATGTCACTGTAAATTCGGAAGTCCACATCTACTACTTGTAAATCAGAATACTAACATATAATTCCTTCAAGCGCAAAGAACTTTAGGTCCACACAACACAACATTGGTAATCAAATAGCCAAGCAATGAAATGATGTTGGTGTTGGAGCCAAGAATGAAGCCACATAAAAACCTTAACGTGAATGCTCAATCTCAAGAACCAGGAATCATAAATAGTCATGCCATATATTGTGGGAAATTTATTATTGATTACTAAGTGATGGAGGCACATAAATTTATATCAGGGGAACAAAAAAAATTGATTTTTATGCTTGAAGAGAAACTTCACAATCACGTGGCTAACTAAAACAGAAAATTCAGACGTTGCATTTTTGTTGTTGGAGACTGGAATACAACATGTAGTATTTTGTTGCAAAGCTCTTGGGCTATTGTAATTCATGTAACTGTCAAAACACAATCTTAGTCCCATTTGAGTATATTGGTTTTTATTGAATGAAGTTTTCCCACCTAAAGATGTGCCCTTGAATACACAGAACATACATAGACCATAACTTGGTCATATGAGGACAAAATGGAGAATATTTAGACTTGATGAACAACTCTTGTATATGTGCACATGAGTTTGGATCCATTTACAACTTTTTGTGTTAAATACATAAATATACAATGTGGAGAGGTACAAAATGGGGTTAAGACGAGCAAAGCAAAATGTTGATGGAGATTTTCTTTAGCTATTGATGACCATAATATTTTCTTGAGATAGTGAAGGCCATAAGTGTATCACTCACAGGGTTGGAAATTCAAATCCAATCCACCTTTCAAATTTGAAAATTATGCCCTATTTCTAAAAAACATTAAGCATTTCAATGAACATTTTTGAAGAGTATCAATGTGTTTTAATAGTAGTTGATGGGTAAAATTTCCTCATGAGGGACAATTACCAATCAAATTCCAAAACTGATCACTCATATGGGATATGGGGACCTCCCACACTTGGGACAAAATTATAATAACTCAAAATATTGGAGTGAATTGGATTCACTATGCGCCCTGAAATTTGAGGCCAAAATTAAACCAAATTGAAACCAAAGAGTGAAGTTCTCATTCTTGGATGCTGACAGTACACCCAATGTATGAGTTATGTAAAGAAATCACTCTGGTGATCTGCCTATACTCAACTAATAAGGGAAAAGGCTATGCATTGTTTATGTTGGAACTGGAAATTAATGTGAAGATGAACCATGGTGCCATGAATGTACAATCTAGGGTGCACGTAGGACTACACAATTATTTGAAATTACAAAGGAGGGTGCACTTAGGACTATGGAATTATTTGAAATTCCAAAAGAGGGTGCACATAGGACTACAAAATTAGACAAAAAAGTGAACCTGCATGGTGGATATTGTGTGCAATTTTTTCATGGGATGGCTAGTACGTAGAAATTGCAACCCTTTCTTATGTCATTTCTTGTACTAGATTATACAATATAGAAATGGAACAGTAGGCTAGAAGGGAAATATTTATTTGGCATGTACAAAGTGCAAGGTGCATATCATCATTCACAAGTGAGCCCTGGAAGAGAGTCAATGGGTAACCTAAGAAATGAATACTAGGTTTGAATGTATGCCAGGCCTCATCCAAATTTGGTGAGCTTCCCCATGAAAGTCTTTGTTTTGAAATAAATGGTCAATCCCAATACTAATTTTAACTCGATGAGTATAAACACAAAAGGTGAAGGAATGGGCACCGTACAAATACAGGGTACCATGGAGAATTCATGTATGCCATCATATAATGGTCATAGCAGTGGGATTTTGTCTTTGTGTCTACATGGTCTGCAACCTCTACCTAGTTCCCTAGTCCATACATTTCAACTCCCTGCAAATGGGCATATTAGCAAATGATATTTATGAGAAGTAAAGTCCATAGAAATTAATAAAGGCAACAGTAAAAAGTCCATCACAATACCAACTCGTTAAAAGTAAACAATGTGTTTCCTTTTAGATACCTTCTAGTTTTTCATACCTCTAAGAGCAATATCTCTTCACCTGCATTCCAATTTGGGTGAATAAGGGGAAAAGACAAATTTCCCTGGATAACAAGAATATGAAAGTCAACAAAGCATGAGAGTGTTGAAATGAAAGCACATAAGCAAAGGGGTTTGGAGGATTTTAGATGCTATAATCCTTGATAGAAGGAACTAACACACCCTTCATACTCATCAATTGCTTCGCTGATGTTTTCATCATTAAATTATTGAGCACATATGTATTCTTCGTTGCCTTTTGCATTCATTAAAGACTTGACTTGAAGACTCACAGATAGTCATAAGCATACTCATGAATTGTATGCACTATATTCAAATAGTATTGAATCTTATCTTAAAAATGGATGTCTTAGAGCCTCTGAAGCTTCCCTACATTCTAATAGTTCAAAATTGAGAAGGCCTTGCAACAAGTCTAATAAACAGGTCTGCAGAGTGGTCTGCATGCTACATTATCAAATCCTGCAAATCCTACAAACATGGTAGTAACATGTCATGACCTGAGTAGGTGAAACAAATAACAAATAATCATGATAAGATTGCAATATGATGTTCCATGTGCATCTAGGTAGTCATATAATAAACATACCCTAAGTTTCGGTAACTTTCCCATTGCTCTCTCTAGAGGATGCTCCTCCATGTGAGAGGAATTAAATCACTTATGCTTTCATCTATTCAATAAAGAGAAATCAATTAGGATCGAAGAAGGAAAAGAAGTTGGTCTACATTAATAACACTTTATCTCATATGAAAATATTCTCAAACAAGTATTGAATGTTTTAACCTCAAATATTTCTAAACATACAAACACATCCACAACTTAATTTAAAATAATAAATAAGCAAAATAAGCATTGAAAATAAAATCTTCCACTGGCACAAGGACTATAGAAACAATCCTTTAGAATACTATACACTTGTTCTTGAGGCCAAACATAGATATTAAATTCATTGAGCACATAGAAGCAACAACACGATTATAAATGTATTAGCCATTAGTTAATTTGTAGTGGTTCGCGTCAATAGTTGAGTAGACGTAGCATTCATCTTCCAAGAATGATATAGATTCCCTGACAAAAAAATGTACAATCAGTATCATTTAAAATTTGAGCTTTATCATCTTCAATATTTGACATGCATAAAATTTTGGAAAGCATACATGAATTGCTTCTTTGTGAAACCAGGAAATCTCCTCACAACATCTTCCACATGAACAGCTTGCTCTACTACTCTGTCACATCAAAATTCATAAGCATCCATGAAGAAACATTGCCAGTTTGCCCAAAAATCCAAGAGTTCTATCTTGTGCTTTGACACTCTAGCTCATCTATAACATAGGTAAAGAACATTTAAGCCAAAGTGAATAAGGGATTGTTGTAGGTGAATATTTGTTAGTTTGTTTTCTAGCCTAGCAGGCTAGCAAGTGACCAACTCAATCAAGAATTTTTCCTTTGTAGTGCGGAATTCCTTGTTCTTAGTTTTCATAAGAATCCTAGTAGCATTATAACAGTAACTATAAATTCCAAAATTCAGAGAAGAGGGAATGATTATTTGAAGTCTGACAAGGAAGCTTGAAGGTCTTAAGAATGATCTTCAAAAGGTTGTTACAAAAAGTGAGCTATTCCAACAAAAAAGGGGAGACTATCAAATCACATGGAAGATTGTTCTTTATAGGAAAGAATAGGTTGGCCTCTCCCCATGCAAAATTACATGCCTCTTAATTTCTTCCAAACAATTTTGACAAGATCTATTCCACATTACCTTAGGAAAAATTACTAAATATTCAATCATTTAATGGAATCCTCAATCTTTGTAATTCTAAAACTACCTTTAGAGTCTAGACATGTCTGAGTGTCTCTTCCCTGTTGATGGCAGAGGTACTTGAAATAAAATTTCCAAAACCATCCTTTGGGGATCTATAATTACTACTTATCACATTTTCTAGAAACTAATTATTATTGTGGAGGCCCAGTGCTAATTCAAAACCCTCAATGCTAATGAGTTTGATTGTGTCCTCCTTCCTCATTTTTCTTCCTTTTGTTCTTCAGAAAAATAATGTTGACACTACACTTGCAGCATTAGAAGCATTCAAACACTACCCAATTGGGATTTGGGTAACTACAAGTTATGGGAATCACTAAATTTTCTTCTTGAAATGGCTTAGAGCTGTATCAACAACTCTGGGTACAGACAATAATCAACTAGGGGAAACATACCCCAAATAAAGTTGTTCCTAAAGTGGACTTGGGACTATGTAGAATGAATATGTCTTTTGTGAACCTCATAATTTTGTATGATGTCTTTCGGTATCAGAAACCATCGTTATAAAGTCTAACGCAAAAGCCAGAAAATGAATACCACTAAGTTGTAAACAAGAATACAAACCCAATTTCGAAAAGAGCAATCAATTGGCAGAGCATTAAATCATATCATAGCCATAACAATATACGACTATTTGCATATATAGAAGCCTCTATACAAAGAAGAAAGGTGACCAAAGTATTATATCATAATACACTTATTGTAACTATCTAGGAAAAAGGATTGTTTCGAAAGGAAACATCAATATTTTATTATTTTTTAATAACCAACAAATACTCACAAACATGCAACTAGTGTAAATGCCAAACAAAATACATTTGTAAACTAGACATTGACTACCATACAATATATTTTTAAACAAAACTAGAAATCAACTGAACACTTAGCTCAAGTGCATCAAAAGATGGATGGGCAATGTTTAGGTCATTATTGCGCTCCTGAAATACTTATATCAATCAAAAAATAAAAACCAAAATTCAATATGCTAATAATGATCCCCAAATCTATAATTATGGCACATTTGATGCATTTCAAGATAGATGTCCTAAACACTAAAATAACAATAGAACTTGGAAAGCAGAAGGAAGAAACAAGGGAAAACCTAGGAAACAATCTTGGATATGGTTTGGAAACAATAGGTAGAGGTTTTAGGTCCCAGTCATTCTTCATAGAAGAATGATATACTTGACAATGCATGTATGTTTCACACTATAAGAATAACTTCTACATAGTTGCAATATTACTTTTGGAGTTTATATGGTTCCAGCTACAAGATTTGCACCTAGAACCTCCAAAACCTGTAACTGACCTCCAAAAGATGGCTCAGGAACCTTTCAAAACTAGACACTGTCTCAATATAGGGCATAAAAATACGAATGTGATGCTCCCAAGGTAAACATACACATCACTATGAACTTGTAGAAACTGAATGTTGCCACAGTTGAAGGCATGGAAAGATGTAGTGGAATCCAAAAGCTGGAAGCTACTAGTAAAACACTCCAAATGAATTTCAACTAAGCTCAAACCTGGGAGATGAATGCTCGTTTATCTATTCATATGGCGGATGAAAAGACATCAAATATTGGCTATTCATGCTGCCACATCACAAGCATGGAAATATTTATCTTGTGGAAAATCTAGCCAACAAGCAAACACAAGCATACATGGGAGTAAATCAATGCAAAAGTTCTGGAGAATAATATCATTGCATCAAAGTTAGTTGTAGATAACACCATTCAAAAGGAAAAAATTGATCTGCAGATCTTAATCCACTCAAAGTTGATTTTGAACTGTAGTCAACTATCTTGCGTTCTACCACTAAACAATCTTTTTAAGCTTTGGTGAAAAGGATGATTGGTGGTCCTGGATGCTGTGAAAGTACTAGGCAACTCCTTGTTTTTGTCTAGTGTGAACTTCATGAAGAAATATTTTTCTCAAATTTGAGTTTGAACTGTAGTAAGCTATGCCGCATTCTTATAGTCCACATGCATTTAAGATTTTGGCACAAAGGATAAAACAATGTTGGAAGTGAAAATAGAAGGAATCTCCTTCTGGATCCTGCTTGTTTTTGTGTAGTGCACTGTCAACGATGTGAAAAAAAGGTGAAACTCTCTCTAAATGAGAGTTACTTTGGACTATGTACCATTGGATGAATTTCCTATTTAAAGACAGGTTTAGGGACTCACTCTGTCAAAACAAAACTCTCTCATGATTTCCAAGACTATGTTTCTCAAGCAATGGGGAGAATGGAAGCTTGGAACAATACATGGAAACCCAACTATGAAAGACTCGAAGGTGAAAAGCCTGAATGATGAAAGTTCTAAAAAAAAGGCAAGATAGTTATGCTCTAAGTGGAGGATGAATGTTACAAGGAAAAGAATGAAGAGATGGATGAAGAAATCAAAGAGTTGAAAGAAAAAGTTTGAAATATGGAATTAGAATAATATGCAGGATTCGAAGGTCTCACACATTCACCAACAGATTTAGTCGGTTCGTTTGTTCAAGAAAATGATGGAGCAAACACCATGGAAGCGAAGATAGTGTAACTAGTTGTAGTGATGATCCAAACACCACTCTCCAATGCCTTTTTGCTCGAAGGTTATAACATGTTCCAAATTGGCTCTTTTAATGACATCTTCTATGTATTGTAGAACAATTTTGTTGCTAGGTGATTTTGTGAGAATATACACATATCACCTCACATACAATGCTTAACTAAAATTAGCACATCCAGTTGACTAAAAGTGCACCCTGCATATTAACTAAAGATAGAGTGTCATTTCTCTATATATGTGCCCATTAACTGCTGTTCAAAATACTATGATACTGATTATTATCTTGTTGCATAACTTGTACTTCATTAAACAAAACTAATCTAACATGCTACTTGCTCCTTAACTCTCCACTGTGTGTTCAGATCATCTAAAGTTGATACAAAAACATCTCTATTCTAGCACACAGTTCATCATCTAAAATCTGGCTAGGAGGAGAAGCATCCAAAATAGAACCTGGAATTACTTCAAGTGTTGGCCAAAAAGAACAATCTGCTATAGCGTATAGGAATTCTTTTGTGACAGGTGTATACTACTGTTCTCCAAGGATGACTTCATGTCAAGAGTTGTTTGTGCATATAGATCCTTTGACCATGACTTGGCATGCCTCTACATGTGCTAATGATGAGGGATTATGAGAGCATTCAACCCCACAATGTCTAACAAAATCAAGTTTCCATTCATGTTCCTAGAAATAAGAGAAATCGATAGTCATAGGAAAGTGTTGGCAAGCCAGGTTATGATCCTAAATACGGATCCAAGAGTGCACAAGAGGATGATCAATTGCAACATAAGAGCATACCTACAACTAATCATCATGAGAAGAAGCATCTCATAGCCATTAATTCAAATGTGCCATGAGAATCCATAGGCTAAGGCATAATCAACTCTAGAATATCATCACACTATGTCATCCATATATAAAATCAAACCCATATTGAGTCCAGGCAGAGTTGGGAAAACTGGAAATGGTAGAGCTTGGAGAACTGATGATGTTTGTCATTTTGTCTCACTGCCCAGTCTCTAAAAGCATATCTTACCCACATACTCTGAGAGGCTATCCCCATGGGGGCCAACTAATAGGAATGGACCTAACTCTATTCCTCCCACAGTATCCCCTTTGCTCCCAATCTACTATGAGGATCTTGATGCAACTGATTCAAACTTGGTGTCTTGTGCATATAGATTTCACATGTGCCCGTTCTGTCACAAAAGAATTGTTGAACAAGATGGTTGTTTCCTAGCCTATGGAAAACAATATGTTCCCATTGATGTGGGTATTAGCATTTTCATATTTATGTATCAGCATTTTCGAGGTTATCCCATTCTTGTAATGTGATATCCAGTGCCTAGGAAAACAGGTGCAAATTGTGTTTTGGATGTTAATGATGTTGATTGGCATTGTGTAATTAAGAATGATATCCATATATATATATATGGTCAGAATAATTGCATGTATGCTTCCTTGCAAATTATGAATACAAGAAAGACTACAAGCAAAGAAAACACCACAAATAGAGTTTCAGCTTGCATAAAATCATTGATAGGTCTGGGGACAGCAATCATCTAGGTCAATAGAGCAGAAGCGAAGTGTTTGCTTTGAAGCCTAGTGAGATCCATATGAATTCAATAATTGGCACCCATGCAAGGGAAAAAGAAACTTGTGTTAATGGTGTTTTCTTACAAGGTAGAGACAGTGCTCAATTCAGCAGTAAAGGAATCAAAATTATGGTGAGTTTGTGCAAGAGGGTGCCTTAGAAAAGGTAAGTAGATAAGATAAGGTAAGATAATTTTATTAATGTCCAACAAATGACCACAAAAGTAGGTCAATGGGACTGTTAGGTACCAGGATGTCAATACAAAATGGGATTATTATGTAGAGGTTGAAAACTGATCATGGAACTTATGGTTCACTGCACAAGTAGAGGCGATGCCTAGAAAAAAATTAATTTAACTAAACATTGACTTCAGTGCTATTTTTAGACTCATGCAAATAGGAGGCCAACAACAATCACACAGGTTTAGGACGAATGCATCACTTGGTTTTTATCTTGATTTATTATTCATGCAAAGAGGCAGAGCTAAAGTGAAGTTACTTTCTGCTTATGAACAACAGTGAATTAGGTGCATGCATAATTAAAGGGTACTCTCTATTTTTAAACATGCAAGGAGCATCTAGTAAAGGAAAAACTTATTATTGTTACATGCTTCAATATGTTGTACAAATCAGCATTCCAAACAAGTTATATTTGGCATTTAACAAGAAGTAAGGTAGAACTTTTGTCCCTAAATCCATGACCCCTAATAACTTTTGCCACTAAATTGAGATCTTGTATCGGACCTTCCCTACTATTTATGCCACACTAGCTCTATTTTTCACCTCTTCCCTCACATCATCTAGGTATTTCCTTACCTACTTTTCAAGGACATTGAAATTCAAAAAATATTCCATGTGGCCTCTTAGCTTGGGGATGCCATCAAACTCATATCCCCAAACTATGCTCTTAATGGTATTCAATGTTCATTGTGGCTAGCAATTTGGCATCTACCAAGGTTTCTTAATACCTTTTTCTCTAAGAATCTCTTTATTCAACTAGTGTTGTTGTTTGCTAATTTTCCTCATGCCATTATTTTGGACTTCATCCAACTTTTCCCTTGCTTCTCTATCTCTTGTTTTCTTTTATCTACTTAGATTTGAGAAATGGTAGTTGCAAGTAGGATTTCCTAATGCTTTGTAAGTTTGTTCTCCACTCTCCAATATCCTTCAAGAGTTTCTCAACCTTCTATTATGACTTTGCATCATTGTCTTTTACAATCTCCTCTATTAAAGAACTAGAAGCAATATCCTTCCTTAAATTCTCCCGCATGAGCTCAAACTATATTTCTTTTATGATTTCATTTGCCTCTTCCAATTTTGAGGGAAAATCTTCTTAATGTGGATTGAATTTTGAAAAGAGAGGGAGGTTGAGAAACACTCTTGATTGTTGATGTATATGTAACTTCGGAATGTATTTCACATATATGTATATTGTATCCCTATAGAGATGTTATTATTCCTCTATATGGAAGTGGTTGTATTCCTATAGATATGTTATTATTCCTCAATATGGAAGTGTCATCATTTATATTGTAAGTGTCATAACTTATACTTGATGGGTTATTAGACCACCTTGTTGGGGTCGGCCCTGTATAAGTCATGTGGGTCGAAGGGTTATTAGACCACCCTAGCGGGGGTCGGCCATGTGGGTCAAAGGGTTATTAGACCACCCTATTGGGTGTCGGCCCAGTCAGCATTGTGTTATGTGGTTAAGTTAAGGCCAACCTAGTAAAGGTTATTAGGCAAGTCAAGTCTAGTATAAATAGAGATCGGGAGATCTCTATTTATTCATTCTATTCTCTCACTCGCACTTGGGAGAGTGGTGCACTTGTGGAGGAGGAGGATCTGCTGCTAGGAGAAGACTATCTCTTGCATTCTGGTTGTATCAATGCTCTATCTATCTCTGAGGAATTTATTGGGGTTTTTCACCTTTATGGTTTTCCCCAAGTAAACTTTGTATCTCTTGTGTGCTTGCATTATTGTGTCCATAATTGATATGCTGTAGATTTGTTGTACATGTTGTTATCTCAGTTAATATCCTAGATCAGATTGAAGTAAATTCTGAAAATTTAACATGGTATCAGAGCTAGCCTAAAAGAAGGCATGATATGGCATGTATGACACTTGTTGCACTTACTATGCTAGGGCTTGATATAGCAAAAACCAGTCATTGTAGCACTTTCGCTATAAATCCATTTTGGCGAAGTTTTCAGATATGAAACCTTTATGGGTCAAGGATTAGATCTGCATGTACCTTGTATCCAAAGGAAAACCTCTAATTCGTTGTACTTTGTGATTTATGATCTGTACAATATAGGGTTTCTGCCTCTTCTAGATCTGAGTAAACATCAGGTGACCTTGGGAAAAAGGTCATAACTTGGGATAGGAAGCTCCAAATGAAATTTAGTAAAAAGCAACAGGTAGTACACAGACTGTGCTATCTCAAGAAAAAATTACAAAGGTCGAAGTTGAACCAGTGACACGTGGCATGCCGTACAAGTTCGCTCTCCTGTATTATCCCATAAACAGGTCACATTGCAATACTTGGCATAACTCTCTCTTAGTTAATCCAATTGAGGTCAGACCTATCGAGATGGAAATATAACAGGTTGGGATATCTTAGGAAAATTTTTCAGAGGCCGAAGTTGAACCAGTGACACATGGCACACCATACAAGTTCGCTCTCATGTATTATCCCACAAATAGGTCATGTTGCGACACTTGGCATAACTCTCTCTCAGAGAATCCAATTGAGGTCAGACCTGTCGGGATGGAAAGATAATAGGTCGGGCAATCTCAAGAAAAATTTTCAGAGCCTGTCGATTGCAAAGTTTGGAGTTACACCAGAAACAATCAGGTACATATTTTTGTCAAAACATAATTATTTTTGAGCACCTTCATTCATGGCTTCCAGAATTTAGGGCTTCGGAGAAAGTTGAATTTTTGTAATCGGAGACCACGGTTGGATGATACTCATCAAAATTGAAATTTAGAGACCAATATCATATTTTTTGGTTGGGCAGAAGGTTGGGCTTGATCAAACCCCAGTTCGGGACTTTGATCGGAAAGATGGAAAATTAGGGCTTCTGCAAAAATTGGAATTTTGGAAATCTGTGACCACGGCTGGAAACTCCTCAGAAAAATCGAAGCTTAGAGATTTGAATCAAATCTTTTGGTTGGCTAAATCTCTGGGAAACTCAAACCCTAATTGAGGGTCCTCCCTAGTGAATCCGAAAATCTAAAAGGCAATTTTGAGGGGTGAAACTTTGCAGTTTTCAAATTTTGAATATACCAACTTGATCAACTCATCAAGGCACATATTTCTATCCTTTCGGAAGTTTTAAATTCAAAGTTTGAATTTTTGGGGTTTCTTTGACAAACCCTAATCCAGCTCTAGGTCCAGTTCTTGCAAATCAAGTGGATTGGGTTAATCCTAGAAGAAGATGGATTGGTCAGCTGCATAAGTGAAGAAGTTCCTGTCTCAAAGGGAGATGAGGCTAAGGCCTTCCATAAGAAGATTACAAGCAATCTTGACAAGTATGGCTTACAGGTATGTTTCATGGTTAAGTTTATCATATGTTTGTCTTCATATCATTACAGTACAATCTTGATTAATTGCTAGACTTGTCGTATGACCCTAATAGAAGATATTCATTGATTAAGGTTTTGACACTTATGAATGTACTAATGCATTCTAATGTTGTATGAGGTTTATGTTGTTCGCTAACATAAAAGGTACACCAAGAAAGACAAATCATGTTCTACTTCAAGAACATATGATCTTGGTGACATGAAGACAAAGATTTATCCATTGTCATGGATCACATAGAAGATCTACTTTCGAGGTATGTATAACTTGGTCCTACAATGGTTAACCTATGAGACATGCAGGTTACTAGCAGAAGTCACTGAAGAAAACCAGAAGACATTATGCGGGTATGTTAGACATAACTAGCTAGCATGCTAATCCAGGTATGTTTTTCCTATATCAAGCTAGAATCCTACCTTATGTTAGGATCTCATACTGTTGTGTTGTTGATAATGATTATTCATGAAGTCATAGGTTTGAATAGTCATGGCTGTATGCATATTATGTTTCTTACCATAATTGATGATATGACTAACCAGAAGAATCATGAAGGTATAGGTTTGAGTAATCACAGGTTTATGCATTGATGATTTAACTAATCAGAAGAGTCCTATGATCAAATAAGAATATGCATGAGTAAAAGAAGACTTCCCTGAAACCTTGAATAATAATGTTTATTATCTGTGAATGATCATGACTATACACGTTTAAGATTATTGTGTTTTGATAGTATTAAGATTATACTAATAAATGTGTGATTATGTATGAGACCTCAAGGATAACACAATGATGATACTAATAAGCATGCATAATGATTAAGGATGGATGTAAGTTCAAGGACAGGTAATCTAGGAATCAAAGATCAATAGGGAGTACACTCCAATTGTTCCTGCAAGAAAGCAAAGGAGCACACTTCAGTAGTTTCTGCAAGGATGCAGATATTCAGAGGGAGTTGACCACTTCTCACAATCCACATCAGAATGGAGTTACAAAGATTCAGAGGGAGTCCACCCAGCAACCAAACAAAGATAAGTATTTGAATTGTCATTTCTTACATAATGTTAGTCAATGATGTATATGCTTATGTTCCTAGAATTAGGTTGTGTATTATGCATATTAGAATAGTTGCATTGATGAATAGTATACTACTAATATACATGGGTAAGTGGCCTATGGCACTGTACAACATTCCATTGCTACTTATCTAGAATGAAACCTCTTTGTTGACATGTTAGGAGTTGTGCACACTCTTAACAATGTTCTGGTAGAGATTGGAGGCATCTAGAAAGTTACAGAATATGGATAAATGTTGTATTGAAGCATTGGCTAAGATAATTGCATGATTGTATGACATATTTCTTTAAGTGTAAGAATTTGTTCTGAAAACTATGAGATGTTTTCTAATCATGCAATTTAACTTGTTGTGTAGGAAAGATCATATACCATCACCTACAAAAAAATGACTACAACATTTGTTCAGCAACAAAGTTATCTATTGAAAATATTGAAGATATTGAAGTTCCCAGGATCTGGGAAGAATGCCATGATCGAGGAGTGCCAGTCGATCACAAAGATGTTTGGGATGCAATCCCAAGACCTGAAGGGGTGTCTGTAGTGACTTCCAAGAGAAGCTACAATATCAAGCATGTTACAGGTGGTAGCATAGAGACTTTTGCTCCTGTAGCTAGATACACTTCCATTAGATCTGTACTTGCTCTGGTTGCAGTGATGAAGTGGAAGATACACCAGATGGATTTCAAGACAACCCTCTTGAATGGTGTAGTTGAAGAAGAAGTGTATGTGGAGAAGCGACTTGGTTCAAAGACAAATGACATGGAGTCATATATGTGCAGAACTTGGCATGGTAGACAGCTTTCTATCTAGTTTGGGCTTTACCAAGGGTAAAGCGGATTCCAACCTTTACTACAAGGTTGAGGAAGGCAATCCAGTGATACTACTTTTGTATGTGGATGACCTGTTTGTTACAGGTGAGGATAGATTGATTTTCGACACGCAGTGGAAGCTTGCTGCCGAGTTAGAGATGAAGAACTTGGGCATGATGCACTACTTTCTTGGTATGGAGGTGTGGAAGAGTGCAGATGGAATCTCCCTTGGACAAGGGAAGTATGCAGTAGAGATCTTGAAGAGGTTCGGGATGATGGACTGCGAGGCTATGGCATCGAACCTGAAGCTTATGTGTGATGCTTCATCTGATCCGGTTGATGTCACGATGTATCGTCAGATGATTGGGTCCTCTATGTACCTGACGAACATGAGACCAGATATTTTCTTTGCGGTGAACAAATTGAGCCAGTTCTTGACGGATCTGAGAGATGTTCACCTGGTTGCTGTAAAGCATATTCTGAGGTACCTGAAGGGTACTGTTGATTATGGGCTCAAGTATGATGCGAATCAAAAGTTTAACCTGTAGGGTTATGTTGATTTAGATTGGGCAAGCAGTGCTGCAGATAGGAAGAGCACACCTGGGTGCTGCTTAAGTATGGGATCAGGTGTGATCTCTTAATTTAGCAGGAAGTAGTCCTGCGTAGCACTGAGTACAGCCAAAGCAGAGTATGTTGCGATGGATGAGTAGGTTGCAGATGTATTGACCAAGCCATTGGCCAGAGTGTAGTTTGAGTACTTCAGAGAGAGGCTTGGTGCACTTCAGATCAAAGTTCCTTCCAAAGGGAAGTGATGAGTCCGGAAGATGCAGATGCACATGAGCTTTTCTGACATGGTTGATGTGTTCTCCCTTGGTCGTGATGTAATTGCTGAGCCATTTTCACATGGTGGTAGATGTGTTCTCCCATGTCAGTGGTGTAAGTGCTGGATGATGTGCGTCTGGGTTGTGCTTCATGGACGATGAGATGATCTGAAGAGGACGATGCTATGATGATCAGGAGGATCATGGATGATGAGCATCGGGACGATGCTCCAGTTACTACTCTGTATATGTATATGCATCATGTTGGATGCTTGTTATGATCAGTTGGATCATTTGTATGTATTTTATATATGCATCCTGTTGGATGCTTGGACCATGTATCTATATATGTATCAGGTGGATACATTGTATGATCAAGTAGATCATGTATGATTGATATATATCATGTATTTGTATTTGTATCAGGTAGATACATTGTATGATCAGGTGGATCATGTATGATGATATGTATCAGGTAGATACTTGGTATGCATCAGGTAGATGCATTATATGATCAGGATGATCATGGATGACGAGCTTCAGGATGTTGCGCCAGATGACATGCAGCAGGATGTTGCAGTGATGATGATCAAGATGATCATGTATACATTAGGATGATGTATGGTGAGTATCAGGTTGATACTTTGTGGCCGTGGACAGGTTGTGCAAATAAGCATATAATAGCGCCTTGGGAGGTTTGCAGATTCTCTTGCTAGGTTTTGCCGCTGGCATATAATAGCTCCCTGGGAGATTTGGCAAATGCTCTTTCGAGGTTTTTCTTTGGGAGGACATATAATAGTGCCCTGGGAGATCTATAGATAGTCTTGCAAGGTTTTTCCGCTGGCATATAATAGCTCCCTGGGATATCTGGCAAATGCTCTTTCGCGGTTTTGTCCTATGGCATATAATAGCGCCCTGGGAGATCCGATAGGTTGAGTTGTGTGCTCATAATAAGTACTGGGATGCTCTTGCAAGGTTTTTCCATGACCACATGTAATATCCACCTGGGAGATCTGATAGGTTGGGATGTGTTCCCGTGATAAGTCCTGGGATGCTCTTGCAAGGTTTTGTGGTGACCACATATAATAGCTCCCTGGGAGATCCGATAGGTTGAGCTGTGTGCTCGTAATCAGTCCTAGGATTCTCTTTCAAGGTTTTGTGGTAGGGTCACATGTAATAGCTCCCTGGGAGATCCGATAGGTTGGGCTGTGTGCCCGTAATAAGTCCTGGGATGCTATTGCAAGGTTTTGTGACGCACGTAATAAGTCCTGAGGATTCCACAGTATGGCTAGTGATGATGAAGACCTGCAGGTGGTAGGCCTACATCCAGTATGAAAAAGGATTGGCTCTGTAGAACTTCCTATGATGAGTAGATTCAAAGATTGATTGAGATAGAAGCAGCAGTGACGATGATGATGAATTGATGACGATTATCCAGTGACGATGATCTAGAGAAGATGACTTGTGCTAGAAGACCTGTGTTGAGAAATACCTTCCTAGTGAAGAGGGAGTGTTGATGTATATGTAACTTCGGAATGTATTTCACATATATGTATATTGTATTCCTATAGAGATGTTATTATTCCTCTATACGGAAGTGGTTTTATTCCTATAGAGATGTTATTATTCCTTAATATGGAAGTGTCGTCATTTATATTGTAAGTGTCGTAACTTATACTTGATGGGTTATTAGACCACCTTCTTGGGGTCGGCCATGTATAAGTCATGTGGGTCGAAGTGTTATTAGACCACCCTAGTGGGGGTCAGCCATGTGGGTCAAAGGGTTATTAGACCACCCTATTGGGTGTTGGCCCAGCCAGCATTGTGTTATGTGGTTAAGTTAACGCCGACCTAGTAAAGGTTATTAGGCAAGTCAAGTCTAGTATAAATAGAGATCGGGAGATCTCTATTTATTCATTCTATTCTCTCACTCACACTTGGGAGAGTGGCATACTTGTGGAGGAGGAAGCTCTGCTACTAGGAGAAGACTATCTCTTGTATTCTGGTTGTATTATTGCTCTATCTATCTCTGAGGAAGTTATTGGGGTTTTTCACCTTTATGGTTTTCCCCAAGTAAACTCTGTGTCTCTTGTGTGCTTGCATTATTGTGTCCATGATTGATATGCTATAGATTTGTTGTACATGTTGTTCTCTCAGTTAAGATCCTAGATCAGATTGAAGTAAATTATGAAAATTTAACATTGATAAGTAGACAAAGAACATAATTTGATAGCATAGATGGGTGGAGGACTAAACATGTGTGAAGTTTCAAAGTTGAACTTGTACACAACAATCTCATAGTATTTTGGATTTTTGAGAAAGTAGAATGGATGACATTTTTCAAGTGACTTTAGGGATACAATTGTCAAATTGTTCTAGAATTTTCCTAGAAGATTCGTAGCAGCATTTCCATAGTTCAAGAGTTAGTCATGGTGTCACTGAGGAGTCATAAACTATTTCCCTCTCCCACTAGGGTCTCAATGTTAGGGCATAATGTGCAGAAGCACCTTCCCTTTGTAAGTTGTGATTAATTTTTGTTAGTTGAATAATTCATGCCTACAAATCCTTAAATACTTCAGTTTTAGATAAGCACCCTTTCTGGAGTTATTGGGTTTCGACATTTGATCAATTCAGTCGGAGCAATTCAAGTGATGATTGATGTTAAAACTAACCATATTTGTTTAAATTCGGCTAAGAAGCAGGCTGTTTAGGTTGTTGCTGATGTATCTTTGAATACTGAGTGACAACAAGGAATTTATTTATATGGAGTTATGCAAGAGATGCATCTGTGCAAATGAATTTCACTGGGAGTTCATAAAATTTCCATTTTATTTGTTGATGTAGATGTATGTTTTAAACAAAAATCAATTGATACTATTTTCAAGGAAAATTCTGAGAATCAAAATTGGTGATATTAAAACACAAAAACTTAGTACAAAGTTTCTCAGTGCCTTTCAGGAGTTTTCAGGTGACTGGGTGAGCAAGGTATTGTCATCTTGTATACCAAATTCAAACATAATTCTCTGGTTTTGAGTATTTACTTTAGTAAAACTAATACACCTAACATATAGCCATTACAAATATGAGTTTAATAGTGTCAGTGACCATTAGAATTGCACTGTTTGAAATTATTTTGATTTTTGACTGTTGGAATTGCAATGTTAGGAGTAGGCAATGATTTACAGTCAGTAACCACACATGTAAGTATACAAATTTTATTTTGACGGAACTATAAGCAACACATTCGAAAACAGGCGAAGGGGAAACTATACCAAAACGAATGGTGAAATTATTTTGATTTATGGCTGTAAAACATGAAAGTTTAGCAGTGGACAAAGGTTAACCCCCTGTTGTAACAGCCCAATATAGATTAATCCAAATCGAATTTTGACAGAGCTGGAAACAACCCTGGAAAAATAGGTGGAGGAAATTCACAAACTCCATGAAATTATTTTGATAAATGCACTGGTGTTAGGGGCAAATGTCTAAAAATGAAGTTGAATTGAGATCACCTTATGTGATATTTTATCCATGTTCAAATTTGTTCAGATCAATTGGAGGTTGAAGGAGATGCCAGCTTGATCATTAGCGTGTGTAAAGATAGAGCATTTCCAATTACTTGAAAAGCTAGAAACTACATTGGTGGATATAACATTTCCTTTACTTGAATAGCTTAGTTTGCATTGTACAAATTCAACATGTTTAAGAGAAATTTGAACCAATCTGAAGATGTGTAGCAAATATGAGAGTGATTTTAGAGCTAGCTACCTTGAAAATTGGCTCAAGTGAAGATAGATTGACAGAAGAAGTATGGAATTTAAAGAATTTGAACTCGTGGTTATCCAATATTTGGTTACAGGATTTGTGATCCAAGTTCTAATGGGAGTAGTCATTTTCCCCAGTGATCTAGCTTCTGGAGGAAATAAAATTATAAGTGGGGAAAATGCCTCTCTTAATGCAAACAAAAATCAGGTAATGGAGGATGATCACTGATTTGTAAGTTGTATAGAGCAGGGCTTCAAACTTGTCCTTTCAATTAGAAGAGGCAAATAATAAAATTAATAGACTCAGGTATGAACTCACTAAATCAAATAGAAAATAAGCCTTGGGCTTCTTGGCTAGCCATAAAAAGACCCCTAAACAGAGGCTCAATTAAAGCAGTAGATAGATCAGATTTTTGGGGAACTGATGAAAAAAAAAGAGTAAAAAATATACAAGGATTAAATTACATCCAGATATGTAAAGTCAAGCCAGTTGGTTTACAAGGTTCAGTCTCTTTATACACTAAAAAATTTGGCCCAAAACTCAATACAATATAATTCTACTCTAAAATACAAGATAAGCAAAATAAATGTCACGAATTCACATATAAACCTTTCCCAGACTCATTTCCTCTATCCAGAAGAAGAACCTGCTCATATTGGACACCCACTACCATTTCACTTATGGGTATTTTTGTGGTATTTATGTTTTTCCCAACGAACGATGGCCAAAGTCCCTTCCTTCTCTATTCGACATATTGCAAAAAATAAACAAAATAAATACTTGTATAGTGTAATCTTTGACTCTGCCTGTCCAATGCAAGACACGATCCCTAGGAACGTTGATTCTTGAACTGTGAACAAAACAGGATTAAGTGATTAACCCTGAACCTGAATTCTCGAATCTCTGCGAGCTTAAGCTATGTGTGACTACGCCACTGCGTCTTGATTTTTTAAGTGGGTTATACACTGAGTAAGCTATGCTTTTTATAGGGACAAATATAGGATTAAAAACTCTTCAAACAAAAAATTCGGGCATAAACTTAACCATAAATGCGATTTACACCAAAGATGTAGGGCAAAGTAGCCACTATAGTTCGACATTAGTGGAAATCTGGGGCGAACCAAGGATCCGACTCAAAATATGTTGAAAATCGGGGCAAACCAAGCATCTAAGTCAAATACTGGTAGAAATTGAGGGCAATATCCACGATTTTAAGGGAATTTTACAGGAATTTGGGGGCGAGAAAAGGAACCGACTAAAATTTTGTTAGAAATCAAAGGCGACTCAAGCATTCTCGGGGGATTTTACAGGATGAAAATGAATTTTTGGGTTTTTTCATGAATATAAGAGAGGGCTATTTCGGTTTTAAGACATTATTTTAATAATAAAAGCAGGACAAATTTATTATTTGATAGAAAATCGGTTTAATTTACAAAATTCGCCCATCAAATAATTCAAACTCCTTTAATTTCACCATTGGGCTAAATTTCGCCCCTAAAGTCATTCCTGCTCCTCTTTTTCTAAAATATGTCCTTCTTCATCCATACCTCCTTCGTACTCATCATTATCAGAAAATACTTCTATGTATTGAGATTTTCCCTTACTACATTTATGCCCCGGTGTCCATGGTTGAAAGCATGTGAAGCACAATTTTTTTCTTCGAAGTTCATCCCCTTTAGTCCCTCTTTCTTATTCTTTTCAAATGAATCTCTTTGCCAAGGCTTCTTATCAAATGCATCGCTTTGCCAAGGATTCTTTTCAAATTTGAAGTTAGGCTTGGGAGGAAATCTTGTTCTAGGAAGCACATTTTGGAGATCTCTAGTTAAGTTCATTGCATCTTTTAATGTGGTGGGCTTGTGGGATTTGTTGATGTATATGTAACTTCAGAATGTATTTCACCTATGTATTTCATCTATGTATATTGTACTCCTATAGAGATGTTATTATTCCTCTATACGGAAGTGTCATCATTTGTATTGACAATTGTCGCAAGTGTCGTAACTTGCCGATGGGTTATTAGACCACCATGTGTGGGGTCAACACTAATTAAGTTAACCATGGGTTATTAGGCTAAGTTAGACAAGTCAGCCCCACTGGTTTATTGGGCAGGATAGGACATGTATAAATAGAGATCGGGAGATGTCTATTTGATCATTCACTTACTCACTCTTCTATCACTCGGAAAGTGGCACACATTTGAGGAGGAGGATCAGCTGCTAGGAGAAGACTATCTCTTGTACTTTGGTTGTACTTTGGTTGTATCATTGCTCTCTCTATCTCTGAGGAAGTTGTGGGGTTTTTCACCTTTATGGTTTTCCCCAGTGAAACTCTGTGTGTCTATTGTCTCACGTGATTACTTGGTGTGATTGATATGCATTGTTATACTTGATATGCTGTACATGTTATTCTCTCAGTAAAGATCCTAGAGTATATTGAATTAATGCTAAAAAATTAACATGGTATCAGAGCTTCCCTGAGAATAAGACATTGTGCAGTGGCAAAAACTAGGGTTTCTTGTTTATTGGGTTTCTCTCCATGGATTTTGGAAAAGTAGTAAGGTAGATTGACTCTACTCATCAAGGAGAATCTATCTGTCCAATCAAAATTCAATTCTGAGCACTTTCAGTTTTGGCCCTAAAAATTCGGGTTTCCAAAACATAGGAATTTCTGAAATTTGAAGACATAGCTAGACTCTCCTTGAAAAAATCGAAGTTTAGAGCTTTGGATTGAGATTTCTGGTTGGGTGAAACTCCGGGAAACTCAAACCCTAATTCAGGGTCCTCCCTAGTGAATCCGGGAAGACTAAAAGGAATTTCTGAAGGGTGAAACTTTGTCGATCTCAAATTAAGAATATACTAGGTTGATCAACTCATCAAGGCACATCTTTCTATCCTTTTAGAAGTTTGAAATTCACATTTTGAATTTTTAGGGTTTCTCTAACAAACCCTAATCCAGGACCAGATCTAGTTTTCAGCAAATCAAGTGGTAAGACCTAAATCTTTTCTATTTTCATTTGAAGTACTCTTTAAAAGATGTTGTAGGCTTAAACTGACCCAAAGGTTTCCAATTAGGCCCAGGTTCTTTGCGGTTCTCCCTTTTGACCAACAAAACCCCTTTGCACCGGCCCTTTCGGCAACAACCTGCGAGCAGGTTGAGGTCTCACCGGAGGTGTATCTTATGGGGTACTGCGGAATCAGGTTTCCACAGTAAATGATGAGTTGTTTATATGAACAAGCTACGCAGTGCAAGAGAGAAGGAGTACGCTACGGGGCAAAGCGATGCGGCATGCAGTAGGATCTACACTGCGAGCAGTACTACGTGGTGAGGGAAACACTGCAGGCCTCACTTAAAGACTTCTTACTGCTGCGAGTCTTCTACTGGAACTGCGAGTCCACCATGTTGATTCTTTACTTGGAATATCTTGAAAACGCTAAGGCACTAAAATGAATATCACTCCTTCATTCATTCAGGCACTTACTGGTTATCGTTCTAGCATTCATTCAAGGACTTAGATTATTACAACGTGAACTGAAATGATAGATGCGACTAACCGTGCTCCATTCCTTCACTGTGTTTAAGAAAGTATTTAAACTTAAATGACGGATTCACGATCCTAACATATAATTGAATTGTTCGCCATTCATCTGTTCCCGTGGAATCTAGCATATCATTCCCGAACTTCTCCTATTGGTAAATGCATATCAAAGTTCCCCTATTATAGCATCCAAGGAAACATTCAAACATTCATTCTGAAGGAAATACAAACAGTCATTCATTCATTAAACATAATCGCATAACATAGGATTTAACGTGGTTCACTTCCCTGGATGGAAAGCTATGTCCACAAGAATGGTTGGTAATATATTTCTTTCAAAAGGGGATGAGGCAATCGTTCTTAGTCTGTGCACTCAACTGCAGACTCTCCTCTCTCTCAGCTAGGTCTCTGCGCACACAGCTGCAAAGCCTTTACAATATTCTCAGTTCAGAGAGATTTTTCAATACAAAAGGTTATCTCATGATTACTCTAACAACTAGCATCTAGCCCCCAAAAAGCAATAACAACCAACAACCCAAAAACAACCCCATCCCATACAAAATTGTCTTCTTAAATAGATCATACCCGAAGGTCATGTCTGTACAATGTGAAAGACCTAAAACCCAAAACCCTAAGGGTTTCCAAAACTGTGCTGGTTTTCCAAACCGACTTGCTGGCTCCTGGTAGCGTCTGTTTGATCCTGGTGGATCTCCACGTGCTCATCCTATCGCTATCGGCCCTCCTATCGCATGCATGCCTACAGGATTCTTCTACCGAACCATTTCTCTCTAATGGTTTTACCTTCTAAGCGTGCCAAACGTCGCTTTCCTTAACAATCCACGCATGGCCACCTTCGTGATTTGCCTATGTCTGTTAAATTTTCTGAATTTACTTCAATATGATCTAGGATCTTAACTGAGAGAACAACATGTACAGCATATCTACAGCATATCAATCATGGAGACAATAATGCAAGCACACAAGAGACACAAAGATTTACTTGGGGAAAACCATAAAGGTGAAAAACCCCAATAACTTCGTCAGAGATAGATAGAGCAATGATACAACCAACCAAGAGAGATAGCCATAACCTAGCAGCAGATCCTCCTCCTCCATAAGTGCACCACTCCTCCTTGAGTGCATGTGTGAGAAGTGAGTGAGTAAATAGAGTGCCTCCCGCACTCTATTTATACTTGACTTGACTTGCCTTTTTACCTAACTCATGTCGGCTCGAACTTAACCACATAACATAATGCTGAGTGGGCCGACCCCCAATAGGGTGGTCTAATAACCCTTTGACCCACATGGCCGACCCCCAATAGGGTGGTCTAATAACCCTTCGACCCACATGACTTATACAGGGCCGACCCTAAACAAGGTGGTCTAATAACCCATCAAATATAAGTTACGACACTTACAATATAAATGATGACACTTCCGTATAGAGGAATAATAACATCTCTATAGGAATACAATATACATATATGTGAAATACATTCCGAAGTTACATATACATCAACACTCCCTCTTAACTAGGAAGGTATTTCTCAGGACAGTTCTTCTAGCACAAGTCATCTTCTCTGGATCATCGTCACTGGATAATCGTCATCGAGTCATCATCATCGTCACTGCTGCTGCTATCTTAGTCAATCTCTGAATCTACTCGTCATAGGAAGTTCTACAGAGCCAGTCCTTTTTCATACTGGATGTAGGCCCACCACCTGCAGGTCTTCGTCATCACTGGCCATACTGTGGAATCCTCAGGACTTATTACGTGCGTCACAAAACCTCGAAAGAGCATCCCAGGATATTACGGGTACACAACTCCAACCTGTAGGATCTCCCAGGGCGCTATTACATGTGACCCCACCACAAAACCTCGAAAGAGCATCTTAGGATGTTACGGGTACACAACTCCGACCTAAGATCTCCCAGGGCACAAATTACATGTGGTCCACCACAAAACCTAGCAAGAGCATCTCAGGATGTTACGGGTACACAACTCCGACCTGAGATCTCCTAGGGCACAAATTACATGTGGTCATGGCAAAACCTCGCAAGAGCATCTCAGGATGTTACGGGTACACAACTCCGACCTGAAATCTCCCAGGGCCCAAATTACATGCCATAGGACAAAACCTCGCAAGAGCATCTCAGGATGTTACGGGTACACAACTCCGACCTGAAATCTCCCAGGGCACAAATTACATGTCCTCCCAGAGCAATGTCTCGAAAGAGCATCCCAGGCTGTTACGGGTACACAACTCCGACCTATAGGATCTCCCAGACATGCTCATCTGCACAACCTGATCCACGGCCACAGAGTATCAACCTGATACTCACCATACATCATCCTGATGTACTCATGATCGTCCTGATCATAATCACTGCAACGTCCTGCTGCAAGTCATCTGGAGCAACATCCTGAAGCTCGTCATCCATGATCGTCCTGATCATCAATGCAACATCCTGCTGCATGTCATCTGGAGCAACATCCTGAAGCTCGTCATCTATGATCATCCTGATCATCACTGCAACATCCTGCTGCATGTCATCTGGAGCAACATCCTGAAGCTCGTCATCTATGATCATCCTGATCATCACTGCAACATCCTGCTGCATGATCTACCTGATCATCAATGCATCTTCCTGATGCATACCAAGTATCATACATGATCCTCCTGATCATCAATGTATCCACCTGATACAAATATATGATACATATCATCATACATGATCCTCCTGATCATCAATGCATCTACCTGATGCATACCAAGTATCTACCTGATACATATCATCATACATGATCCTCCTGATCATCAATGCATCTACCTGATGCATACCAAGTATCTACCTGATACATATCATCATACATGATCCTCCTGATCATCAATGCATCTACCTGATGCATACCAAGTATCTACCTGATACATATCATCATACATGATCCACCTGATCATACAATGTATCCACCTGATACATATACAGATACATGGTCCAAGCATCCAACATGATGCATAAACAATACATACACATGATCCAACTGATCATATCCAGCATCCAAAGTGATGCATACATACATACATAAAATGATCCAACTGATCATATCCTGCATCCAACATGATGCGTACATACATACATAAAATGATCTATATGTGTTTCAACCTGTCATGAAACACTGGATTCTCGGACAGCTTCACACAACTCTGGTTATCACAGAAGATACCAGTAGCCTCCAACGGGAGATCAAATAACTCAGACAGTAGCTTCCGTAGCCATACTGCCTCACAACTAGCTGAACAGGCTGCAACATACTCTGCCTCAGCTGTACTCAGTGCTACGCAGGACTGCTTCCTGCTAAACCAAGAGATCACACCTGATCCCATACTGAAGCAGCACCCAAATGTGCTCTTCCTATCTGCAGCATTGCCAGCCCAATCTGAATCAACATAACCCTGTAGGTTAAACTTTTGATTTGCTTCATACTTGAGCCCATAATCCACTGTACCCTTCTGGTACCTCAGAACATACTTTACAGCAACCGGGTGAACACTCCTCGGATCCGTCAGGAACTGGCTCAATGTGTTCACAGCAAAGCAAATGTCTGGTCTCCTGTTCGTCAGGTACATCAAGGGCCCAATCATCTGACGATACATAGAGACATCAACCAGCTCAGATGAAACATCACATAGAAGCTTCAGATTCGATGCCATCGGTGTGGCCATGGCCTTGCAATCCATCATTCCGAACCTCTTCAAGATTTCTACTGCATACTTCCCTTGTCCAAGGAAGATTCCATCACTCTGCCACACCTCCATGCCAAAAACAAATGGTGCATCAACCCAAAGTTCTTCATCTTGAACTCGGCAATAAGCTTCCGCTGCATGTCAGCAATCAATCTATCTTCACCTGTAACAAACAGGTTATCTGCATATAAAAGTAGTATCACTGGATTGCCTTCTTCAACCTTGTAGAAAAGGTTGGAATCTGCTTTACTCTTGGTAACGCCCAAACTGGATAGAAAGCTGTCTATCCTACCATACCAAGTTCTGTACACATATATGACTACACCATGCTGTCTTGAAATCCATCTGGTGCATCTTCTATTTCATCACTTTTATATTTCTTAATGCTGTCATCTGCAACATGCTTGATCTGATAGTTCCATTTGGAAGTCATAGCAAACTTCCCTTCATGTCTTGGGATTACATCCCAATCATCATTCTTCATGATCGACGGATCAAGGCATTTCATTTCTTCATCCCAGATCCTGGGAACTTCAATATCTTCAATATCTTCAATATCTTCAATAGATATCTTTGTTGCTCGAACAAAATGTTGTAGTTCTTCTTTTGTAGGAGATGGCATACGATCTTTCCTACACAACAAGTTAAATTGCATGATTAGAAAACATCTCATAGTTTTCAGAACAAATTCTTACACATAAAGAAATATGCCATACAGTCATGCAATTATCTTAGCCAATGCTTCAATACAACATTTATCCATATTCCGTAACTTTCTAGATGCTTTCCAATCTCTACCAGAACATTGTTAAGAGTGTGCACAACTCCCAACATGTCAGCAAAGAGGTTTCATTCTAGATAAGTAGCAATGGAATGTTGTACAGTGCCATAGGCTACTTACCCATGCATATTAGTAGTATATTGTTCATCAATGCAATTATTCTAATATGCATAATACACAACCTAATTCTAGGAACATCAGTATATACATTATTGAACAATTTTATTTAAACAAACAAATATGCAAGAAATGATGATTAAAATACTTATCTTTCTTTGTTCGTTGGGTGGACTCCCTCTGAGTCTTTGCTTCCTTGCAGGAGCTGCTGGAGTCCTAATCTGAGGTAGCTTCTTCTACACCTTTCTGTTGTGAAATGTAGAGAGATGATCAACTCCCTCTGAATATCTGCATCCTTGCAGAAATTACTGAAGTGTGCTCCTTTGCTTTCTTGCAGGATCAACTAGAGTGTGCTCCCTCTTGATCTTTGCTTTCTGAATTACCTGTTCTAGAACTCATATTCATCCTTGGTCCCTATGCATGCTTATTAGTATCATGAATGTGTTATCCTTGTGATCTCATATAAAATCATACATTCATTAGTATACTATTAAAACACAATAATCTCAAGCATGTATAGTCATGATCATTTCAAACAGAAATAATAAGCATTAGCATTCAAGAATTCTTATGGTTAGTCAAATCATAAGAAACATAACATGACTAAACCTGTAATTACTCAAGCCTATGACTCTTCAGGTTAGTTGAATCATCAATCAAGATAAGAGATATAAAATGCATAAAACCTGTGATTATTCAAACCTATACCATCCTGATTCTTCTGGTTAGTCATATCATCAATTATGGTAAGAAACATAATATGCATACAATCATGATTATTCAAACCTATGACTTCATGAATAATCATTATCAACAACGCGATAGTATAAGATCCTAACCCAAGGTAGGAATCTAGCTTGATATAGGAAAAACATACCTGGATTAACAGGTTAGCTAGTTATGTCTAACATACCCGTATAATGTCTTTTGGTTCTCTTCAGTGACTTGTGCTAGTAACCTGCATGTCTCATAAGTTAACCATTATAAAACCAAGTTATACATACCTCGTGAATGGATCTTGTATGAGATCCATGACAATGGATGAATCTTTGTCCTCATGTTATCATGATCATATGTTCTTGGACCAGAACATGAACTGTCTTTCTTGGTGTACCTTTCATGTTAGTAGACAACATAAACCTCATACAACACCATAATGCATTAGTACAATCATAAGTGTCAACACCCTAACCAATGAATATCTTCTATCATGCATTCATAATTTTGTTAAGGTGATACAACAAATCAAAAATCAAAATTGTACTAACCATAATAACATGAAGACAAATATACCATAAACTTAATAATGGACAAATATCGAAACATACCTCGATGAGTCATACCTGTCGAGATCGCTTGTAATCTTCTTATGTAAGGCCTTATCCTCATCTCCCTCTGAGACAGGAACTTCTTTCACTTATGCAGGTGATCAATCCATCTTCTTCTAGGATTAACCCAATCCACTTGATTTGCAAGAACTGGACCTTGAGCTGGATATGGGTTTGTCAGAGAAACCCAAAAATTCAAATTTTGAATTTCAACCTTCCGATAGGATAGGAATATGCGCCTTGATGAACTGATCAAACTGGTATATTCAGAATTTGAAAACTGCAAAGTTTCACTCCTCAATTTTGCCTTTGAAACTTCCGGATTCACTGGACGTGACCCTGAACTGGGGTTTGATGAAGCCCACTCTTTTGTCCCATCAAAATTTTTGATCCAAAGCTCTAAGCTTCTATTTTTTCTGAGGAGCTTCCAGCCGTGGTCACAGATTTCAAAAATTCCCATTTTTACAGAAGCCCTAATTTTCCACTTTTCTGATCAAAGTCCCGAACTAGGGTCTAATCAAGCCCGGCCTTCTGCCCAACCAAAAATTCTGATCTTGGTCTCTAAATTTCTATTTTGATGAGTAGCATCCAGCCGTGGTCTTCGATTACAAAAATTCCAACTTTCTCCAAAGCCCTAAATTCCGGAGGCCATGAATGAAGGTACCAAAAAATAATTCTGTTTTGACAGAAATATGTACCTGATTGTTTCTGGTGTAACTCCAAAATTTTTGATCCATAGGGTCTGAAAAAGTTTCCTGAGATAGCCTGACCTGTTATCTTTCCATCCTGACAGGTCTGACCTCAATTGGATTCTCTGAGAGAGAGTTATGCCAAATGTCGCAACATGACCTGTTTTGGGATAAAACAGGAGAGCGAACTTGTACGGCGTGCCACGTGTCACTGTTTTAACTTCGGCCTCTGAAAAAGTTTTCTGAGATAGCTCGGCCTGTTACCTTTCCATCCTGACAGTTCTGACCTCAATTGGACTCTCTGAGAGAGAGTTATGCCAAATGTCGCAACGTGACCTGTTTATGGGATAATACAGTAGAGCGAACTTGTACGGCGTGCCACGTGTCACTGGTTCAACTTCGGCCTCTGTAACAATTTCAGATCCGAAAACTTCGCCAAAACGGATTTATAGCGAAAGTGCTACGATGACTGGTTTTTGCTATATCAAGCCCTAGCATCGTAAGTGCAACAAGTGTCATACATGCCATATCATGCCTTCTTTCAGGCTAGCTCTGATACCATGTTAAATTTTCTGAATTTACTTCAATATGATCTAGGATCTTAACTGAGAGAACAACATGTACAGCATATCTACAGCATATCAATCATGGAGACAATAATGCAAGCACACAAGAGACACAAAGATTTACTTGGGGAAAACCATAAAGGTGAAAAACCCCAATAACTTCCTCAGAGATAGATAGAGCAATGATACAACCAACCAAGAGAGATAGCCATAACCTAGCAGCAGATCCTCCTCCTCCATAAGTGCACCACTCCTCCTTGAGTGCATGTGTGAGAAGTGAGTGAGTAAATAGAGTGCCTCCCGCACTCTATTTATACTTGACTTGACTTGCCTTTTTACCTAACTCATGTCGGCTCGAACTTAACCACATAACATAATGCTGAGTGGGCCGACCCCCAATAGGGTGGTCTAATAACCCTTTGACCCACATGGCCGACCCCCAATAGGGTGGTCTAATAACCCTTCGACCCACATGACTTATACAGGGCCGACCCTAAACAAGGTGGTCTAATAACCCATCAAATATAAGTTACGACACTTACAATATAAATGATGACACTTCCGTATAGAGGAATAATAACATCTCTATAGGAATACAATATACATATATGTGAAATACATTCCGAAGTTACATATACATCAACAATGTCCACCGCTCAGCAATCCTGGAATATCTTTCCAAAAATGGCTGCTACCGGTCCAACTGGTACCTGCACTTGATACTTGTCCAGCACGCCACTTTGCTGGCTCCATGTGGCCTCCTAACTCTGCAACACTGCTTCGGTGTAGTACTAGTCTTCACATCACATCGAAAAATTTGATGCTGCGTGCAACTCCGCAGTCTGGTCAAAAGTTGGATGCTGCGTGCAACTTCGAAGCATCCTCAATACTTAGCCAAAATTTTATTTGCGAGCTGTCTTCAGCTCAGCTTTCCCTACTTGTCTCAAAAAGGTGTTTCCAAAACTTTGTCTCAACCTGGGCCCAACATGCTCCTAACACTTACATGTGGCTCGTCCCCGAGCCATTGATTGTTTCAGCTGTCTCACTCTGTGTCGTGACCGGTGGAACGAACTTGGCCATGAGCTCATCATATGTACCGCACAACTGCTCCACTGCTTCTTTTGTATCCTGCTCAACCTGTTTAACTGTCTCAAGTAGTGTTGGAGTTATTTCTAGTCCAATTTGGTCTTGTACCTGCTCTTGGTTATTGCGTAGTTCTGCTAACTTGTCTTCAATCTGCTGCGATACCGCCATGGCATTCTTCAGGAGCTCTGACTGATTATCCATCTCAGTCTCTTTTTGTCATAATTCCTGTACTTCTTTCTTTAAACCAGATATCTCCTTGTATCTTGGTAGCCTCTCTCTGGGTGGCAGAGCTTTAACCTCTGCGTTCAACTTGTCTAGCACGGTCTGTTTTTCTTCTACCGCGGTCTTGACATGTAGCAACCCTTGATCCTCTTCAAGGGTCGTGTTTGCCTATGAAACCTTATCCAGGAGAGATTGACACTTAGCCATCTCACTTGTAATGCTTTTCGAGGCGGCGCTCACTGCTTGCTCTCTGACTTGCTGTTCAGTTAATGGTGCTTGTATGTTCATTTGTGCCTTCAAAGAGGTAATATCAGCTTGATAGAAAATTTCCTTATCTTGCATCTCCAACTGCAAAGATCTTACCCTGTCCCCGATCCTCAGAACTGTGTCCGCAGGATCATACTGGAGTTCTATACCTTCAATATCCTGCGCAACATTGGATATGGTAGTCTCCAAATTTTATCGACGGTCCAGTTCATTCCACAACTGCATTTATGCATGCAGCTGAATTTTCCTATTTGCTGCGGTGAGCTTTGCTTGTGACTTCATTGACTCCACCATCCAGTCATGCATCTCCTCAACGATCTGCGTGTGGATGAAGTGCAATCCTGGTAAGGGGATTTTGGCCAAGTCGAGCTCTACCCTCTCGACTCCCTTTGTATCCAACACAACTTGTTCTACCATTGGCAATGCAATAGCCAATGGGTCCACATGGACAATTCTAGTCTTCGATGGCAGTGTTATTGCTAACTGCAGCAGTGTTTGCTGCAAGGTTCCGACCTCCCTTCTGCTCCTGTATCACGCGGCAAGCTCAGGCTTTTATGGACATCGTCCATTTTCTTCATCAAACCTTGCATTGCGAGTCGTGTCTTCTGTAGGTCATCCTAGATGACCTTATCCTTTCTATCTTTATCTGCCATGAGCTCCTTCATCTGCTTTGAGACTATTTCGGCTATCATCTCGTAGTCATCATCATTGAGGACTACCTCTGATTGAATCTTTGTGGCCTTCACCTTCTTCCTCGACTTTGGCTTCTGCAAAGTCTCAGGTTCTTTTCTCTTCCCTGTTTCTTCAGTGATTGGGCATGAGAGAGGGATTGGCTCATCCTTTGCTGAATCTGTCTCCATGTCCATAATTTCTACGCAGAACTCTGGTGGCCAATCTTTCATGAGGTCTTCAACGTCTTGCTCATACATGATGTAGTTCCTTGGGAACCACTCTGGTTTCTTCATTTGTGCTTTTGGCGATATGAAGATACATTTCATATCCTCCTTAAAGTCAATGATGCAGATATACTTCGCCATGACCTGCTTTGTAATGCAGGCTGTCTTCGTGATTGCATCGCGCAACTGAATATCATACTGGTAAAAGACTTCTACTATCGCATGCTGGCGCTCTACATTTGTGTTCACCCAAAGGTTGATGAACTTGAACCCTCTAGGATCATTGGTGTCCATAATGATGCCCACATAATCTCTCAGCTCCTTCCATCCATAAAAAGCAATCAGGACGATAAGCCAAGTGAAATGGAACTGGCCGCCATTCACCTACATGTCATTGAGTTCTTCAAGGAACTCATTCAACAGAAACTGACACCAATTAAAGCTGGTGCCTTCAGCCGCTGCGGGACCCAGGAGTATTGTGCCCGCAGGCACTTCCGAAGGCCTAGCTCTTTTGAGTATCTTTCCTGTGAGCAACTGCGTTACAAATCTTGTTGCTCTGTCCTCTATATCTTCCATTGGGAAAGCTCTTTTTCCCTTTGCCACCAGGTGGGTTTTCTTCATCTTCTCAACAGCCTCTTTATCTTTGCTCTTCCCATGGAAGAACTAGTTAGGATCCTTACCGCGCTTGCTTAGCCCGGTGATGCGATGGATCAAATCGATGTTAATATTGATGTTCCTTTCCAGCCACAGATAACCTTGGTCGATTCGCGCCATGAGTGTGCGAACCATGATATTAAGTTCTGGAGAATGGTCAAAATGTGGCAATCTTAGCAAGTTCAGTAGTCTCGACTGAACAACAGGTATTATCCAGCTCTCGGCAACCAGGTTAAGAGTCCCCTTGGCATCCTTTTTCCAGCACATATACTGGTCTGGTTAAAAATCTGGGTACTTGGGAACATCTGGTGTTAAATTTTCAGATTTTAATTCAATCTGATCTAGGATCTTAACTGAGAGAACAACATGTATAGCAAATCTACAACATATCAATTATGGACACAATAATGCAAGCACACAAGAGACACAGAGTTTACTTGGGGAAAACCATAAAGGTGAAAAAACCCAATAACTTCCTCAGAGATAGATAGAGCAATGATACAACCAGAATACAAGAGATAGTCTTCTCCTAGAAGCAAAGCCTCCTCCTCCACAAGTGCGCCACTCTCCCAAGTGTGAGTGAGAGAATAGAATGTGTAAAATGAGAGAGACACACTCTCTATTTATACACTAACTTGACTTGACCTCTACTCAACTAGGTCGGCCTCAACTTAACCACTTAACATAATGCTGACTGGGCCGACCCCCACTAGGGTGGTCTAATATACCTTTCACCCACATGGCTGACCCCCAATAGGATGGTCTAATAACCCTTTGATCCACATGACTTATACAGGGCCGACCCCAACAAGGTGGTCTAATAACACATCAAGTATAAGTTACGACACTTACAATATAAATGACGACACTTCCGTATAGAGGAATAATAACATCTCTATAGGAATACAATATACATATATGTGAAATACATTCTAAAGTTACATATACATCAACACTCCCTCTTAACTAGGAAGGTATTTCTTGACACAGGTCTTCTAGCACAAGTCTTCTTCTCTGGATCATCATCAGCGAATCATCATCATCGTCACTGCTGCTGCTATCTCAATCAATCTCTGAATCTACTCGTCATAGGAAGTTCTACAGAGCCAGTCCTTTTTCATACTAGATGTAGGCCCACCACCTATAGGTCTTCATCATCTGTGTGAACAGTCTGATAGAGGTGGCCTCTGAGGACTAATTTTATGTGTGGATGCAATACCAGAAAGAGTATCCCAGGAACATTTATGTGCCTAAGCACGACCGGCAAGATCTCCCATGAATAATTACATGCATCTCCTCCACAACACCTTTAAAGAGCATCCCAGGAACATTTATGTGCCGTAGCACGACCGACAATATCTCTAAAGAGCATCCCAGGACTTATTACGAGCACACAGCTCAACCTCTCGGATCTCCGGGACTGATTACATGTGGATAGACAAAACCTTTAAAGAGCATCCCAGGAACATTTATGTGCCACAGCACGACCGGCAAGATCTCTAAAGAGCATCCCAGGACTTATTACGAGCACACAGCTCAACCTCTCGGATCTCTAGGACTGATTACATGTCTCCGTAGTAATACCTCATCCCAGGACTAATTACGAGCACACAGCTCAACCTATCGGATATCTGAGGACTGATTACATACTACATAGCAATACCGGAAAGAGTATCCTAGGAACATTTATGTGCCGCAACACAACCGGCAAGATCTCCCAGGACTGATTACATGCTATTTGCACAACCTGCCACATATCATCTCTGACCTCCAAGTATCAACCTGATACTCATGATACAACGGATCATCATCGCACGAAGCATCATCCTAATGCTCATGATCACACTAATCATCATCACTGTACCATCCTGATACATATCATCTGGAGCAACATCTTGAAGCTCGTCATCATGATCATCCTGATCATACAATGCATCTACCTGATGCATACCAAGTATCTACCTAACACATATCATCATACATGATCCACTCGATCATATAGTGTATCCACCTGATACAAATACAAATACATGATCCACCTGATCATATCTAATACATATCAACATACATGATCTACCTGATCATACAATGTATCCACCTGATACATATATAGATACATGGTCCAAGCATCCAACATGATGCATATACAAAATACATACAAATGATCCAACTCATCATATCCAGCATCCAACATGATGCGTACATACATATACATATAAATGATCCAACTGATCATATCCAACATCATCCTGATGCATATACAAAGTAGTAACTGGAGCATCGTCCTGATGCTCATCATCCATGATCCTCCTGATCATCATAGCATTGTCCTCTTTAGATCATCTCATTGTCCACGAAGCACAGCCCAGATGCACATCATCTAGTACTTACACCACCGACATGGGAGAACACATCTACCACCATTCGGGGAAGGCTCCAACCCTTACTTTTTCACCATGGGAGAACACATCTACCACCATGTGAAAAATGGCTCAGCAATTTTATCACGACCAAGGGAGAACACATCAACCATGTCAGAAAATATCATGTGCATTTGCATATTCCAGACTCATCACTTCCCTTTGGGAGGAACCTCGATCTGAAGTGCACCAAGACTCTCTCTGAAGTACTCAAACTCCACTCTGGCCAATGGCTTGGTTAATACATCTACAACCTGCTCATCTGTCACAACATACTCTGCCTTGACTGTACTCAGTGCTACGCAGGACTGCTTCCTGCTAAACCAAGAGATCACACCTGATCCCATACTGAAGCAGCAACCAGAAGTGCTCTTCCTATCTGCAGCACTGCCTACCCAATCTAAATCAACATAACCCTGCAAGTTAAACTTTTGATTTGCATCATACTTAAGCCCATAGTCAACCGTACCCTTCAGGTGCCTCAGAATATGATTTACAGCAACCAGGTGAACACTCCTTGGATTTGTCAGGAACTGACTCAATGTGTTCACCACAAAGCAAATATCTGGTCTCGTGTTCACCAGGTACATCAAGGACCCAATCATCTGACGATACACAGTGACATCAACCGGATCAGATGAAGCATCACAAAGAAGCTTCAGGTTCAATGCCATAGGTGTGGCCATAGCCTTGCAGTCCATAATCCCAAACCTCTTCAGGATCTCTACTGCATACTTCCCTTTTCCAAGGAAGATTCCATCTACACTCTACCACACCTCAATGCCAAAAAAAAATAGTGCATCATCCCCAAGTTCTTCAACTCGAACTCGACAGCAAGCTTCCGCTGCATGTCGGCAATCAATCTATCATCACCTGTTACAAACAGGTCATCCATATACAAGAGTAGTATCACTGGATTGCCTTCCTCAACCTTGTAGTAAAGGTTGGAATCTGCTTTACTCTTGGTAAAGCCCAAACTGGATAGAATGCTATCTATCCTACCATACCAATTTCTGCACATATATGAGTCCCTGTCATGTGTCTCAGAACCAAGTAGCTGCACCACATACACTTCTTCTTCAACTACACCATTCAAGAAAGTGTATCTTCCTCTTCATTACTGCAGCCAGAGCAAGTACTGATTTAATGGAAGTGTATCTGGCTACAGGAGAAAAAGTCTCTATGCTACCACCTGCAGCATGCTTGATCTTGTAGATCCTCTTGGAAGTCACTACAGACTCCCCTTCAGGTCTTGGGACTGCATCCCAAACATCTTCGTGATCGACTGGTACTCCTCGGTCATGGCATTCTTCCCAAATCCTGGGAACTTCAATATCTTCAATATTTTCAATAGATAACTTTGTTGCTGAACAAATGTTGTAGTCCTTCTTTTGTGGGTGATGGTATACGATCTTTCCTACACAACAAGTTAAATTGCATGATTAGAAAACATCTCATAGTTTTCAGAACAAATTCTTACACATAAAGAGATATGTCATACAGTCATGCAATTATCTTAGCCAATGCTTCAATACAACATTTATCCATATTCCGTAACTTTCTAGATGCCTTCCAATCTCTACCAGAACATTGTTAAGAGTGTGCACAACTCCTAACATGTCAACAAAGAGGTTTCATTCTAGATAAGTAGCAATGGAATGTTGTACAGTTCCATACGCCACTTACCCATGTATATTAGTAGTATATTGTTCATCAATGCAACTATTCTAATATGCATAATACACAACCTAATTCTAGGAACATAAGCATATACATCATTGAATAACATTATGTAAGAAATGACAATTCAAATACTTATCTTTGTTTGGTTGCTGGGTGGACTCCCTCTGAATCTTTGCAATTCCATTTTGATGTGGATTGCGAGAAGTGGTCAACTCCCTCTGAATATCTGCATCCTTGCAGAAACTACTGAGTGTGTTCCTTTGCTTTCTTGCAGGAACAACTGGAGTGTGCTCCCTCTTGATATTTGCTTCCTGGATTACCTGTCCTTGAACTTATATCCATCCTTAATCACTATGCATGCTTATTATTATCATCATTGTGTTATCCTTGAGGACTCATACATAATCACACATTTATTAGTATAATCTTAATACTATCAAAACACAATAATCTTAAACATGTATAGTCATGATCATTCACAGATAATAAACATTAGTATTCAAGGTTTCAGGGAAGTCTTCTTTTACTCCTGCATATTCTTATTTGATCATAGGTATTTTCTGATTAGTTAAATCATCAAGGCATAAACCGGTGATTACTCAAACCTATACCTTCATGATTCTTCTGGTTAGTCATGTCATCAATTATGGTAAGAAACATAATATGCATGCAACCATGATTATTCAAACCTATGACTTCATGAATAATCATTATCAACAACACAACAGTATAAGATCCTCACAAAAGGTAGGATTCTAGCTTGATATAGGAAAAATATACCTGGATTAGCATGCTAGCTAGTTATGTCTAACATACCCGCATAATGTCTTCTGGTTCTCTTCAATGACTTGTGCTAGTAACATGCATGTCTCATAGGTTAACCATTGTAGGACCAAGTTATACATACCTCGAAAGTAGGTCTTCTATGTGATCCATGATAATGGATGAATCTTTGTCTTCATGTCACCATGATCATATGTTCTTGAAGTAGAACATGATTTGTCTTTCTTGGTGTACCTTTTATGTTAGCGAACAACATAAACCTCATACAACATCACAATACATTAGTACATTCATAAGTGTCAAAACCTTAATCAATGAATATCTTCTATTAAGGTGATACAACAAGTCTATTAATTAATCAAGATTGTACTGTAATGATATGAAGACAAACATATGATAAAATTAACCATGAAACATATCTGTAAGCCATACCTATCAAGATTGCTTGTAATCTTCTTATGTAAGGCCTTAGCCTCATCTCCCTCTCAAACAGGAACTTCTTCACTTATGCAGGTGACCAATCCATCTTCTTCTAGGATTAACCCAATCCACTTGATTTGCAAGAAATGGACCTAGAGCTGGATTAGGGTTTGTTAGAGAAACCCCAAAAATTCAAACTTTGAATTTCAAACTTTCAAAAGGATAGAAATTGGTATATTCAGAATTTGAAAACTGCAAAGTTTCACCCCTCGAAATTGCCTTTTAGATTTTTGGATTCACTGGGGAGGACCCTGAATTAGGGTTTGAGTTTCTCGGAGCTTCACCCAACCAAAAGATTTGATTCAAATCTCTAAGCTTCGATTTTTTTGAGGAGCTTCCAGCCGTGGTCACAGATTTCCAAAATTGCAATTTTTGCAGAAGCCCTAATTTTCCATCTTTCTAATCAAAGTCCCGAGCTGGGGTTTGATCAAGCCCGACCTTCTTCCCAACCAAAAAATATGATCTTGGTCTCTAAATTTTGATTTTTTTGAGTAGCATCTATCTGTGGTCTCCGATTACAAAAATTCCAACTTTCTCTGAAGCCCTAAATTCCGGAAGCCATGAATGAAGGTGCTAAAAAATAATTATGTTCTGACAGAAATATGTACCTGATTGTTTCTTGTGTAACACCAAACATTTTGATCCACAGGGTCTAAAAACTGTTCTTGAGATAGCTCTACCTGTTATCTTTCCATCTCGATAGGTCTGATTTCAATTGGATTCTCTGAGAGAGATTTATGCCAAGTGTCACAACGTGACTTGTTTATGGGATAATACAGGAGAGCGAACTTGTACGGCTTGACACGTGTCACTGGTTCAACTTCGGCCTCTAAAACCTTTTCTTGAGATAGTACAGTCTGTGTACTACCTGTCACATTTTACAAAATTTCATTTGGAGCTTCCTAGCCCAAGTTATGACCGTTTTCCCAAGGTCACCTGATTTTGACTCAGATCTGGAAGAGGCAGAAACCCTATATTGTACAGATCATAAATCACAAAGTGCAACAAATTAGAGGTTTTCCTTTGGACAAAAGGTACACAGGGATTGGATATTCGACCTGTAAAAGTTTTAGATCCGAAAACTTTGTGAAAATGGATTTATAGCGAAAGTGCTACGATGACTGGTTTTTGCTATATCAAGCCCTAGCATCGTAAGTGCAACAAGTGTTATACATGCCATATCATGCCTTCTTTCAGGCTAGCTCTGATACCATGTTAAATTTTCAGATTTTAATTCAATATGATCTAGGATCTTAACTGAGAGAACAACATGTACAGCAAATCTACAACATATCAATTATGGACATAATAATGCAAGCACACAAGAGACACAAAGTTTACTTGGGGAAAACCATAAAGGTGAAAAACCCTAATAACTTCCTCAGAGATAGATAGAGCAATGATACAACCAGAATACAAGAGATAGTCTTCTCCTAGCAGCAGAGCCTCCTCCTCCACAAGTGCGCCACTCTCCCAAGTGTGAGTGAGAGAATAGAATGTGTAAAATGAGAGAGACACACTCTCTATTTATACACTAACTTGACTTGACCTCTACTCAACTAGGTCGGCCTCAACTTAACCACTTAACATAATGCTGGCTGGGTCGACCCCCACTAGGGTGGTCTAATAACCCTTTGACCCACATGGACGACCCCCACTAGGGTGGTCTAATAACCCTTTGACCCACATGACTTATATAGGGCCGACCCCAACAAGGTGGTCAAATAACCCATCAAGTATAAGTTACGACACTTACAATATAAATGACGACACTTCCGTATAGAGGAATAATAACATCTCTATAGGAATACAATATACATATATGTGAAATACATTCCAAAGTTACATATACATCAACATCTGGCTCGTCCTTCTTCATTCCCAAGAGGTCATAATCCTCCCATTTACAATTTGCTATCTTTCCTAGCAGATTCTTAGCAGTCGTTACATGCTTGGAGATAGGTGATAGAGGAATGTCATATCTCACATTCTTGGACAATTTAAACACAGGGGCATTCAGTGCCCATGGGGAGATATATTCAGGTTTCATCTTCAAGGGTTCTTTCTGATAGACTGGCGATTTTTGTGCCGAGGAGCCCATATTTTTTACCTTGCTTCGAAGTCCTATTATGTGTTTTCCTTTATCTTTTGCTTTTTCCTGCATTGTCGAATTAATTCTTAGTGATCTGCAGGATCCTTCACCTTGTTCTACGGCGACCTTCTTAACTGGAGTTTTTATTAATTGTTGAATCCCTCTGTGCTGAAAGATCCTCAGTGCTTCTTCAATGGTCAGTTCTTCTTCTCTATAGGAAGGTTCAGACATTCATTAATGAGATAGCGGCTAAGGTAGATAGAATACAGATGGCTACTAGCTCAGAGAGGTTAATCACAAGAAAATTCTAAGTGCTCGGTAATGCTCGCGAGTCTCCCAACAGTGTTATTTATAGGTGCAATAGACCCCCCCCCCCGTGCCCTTCAACAGCTAGATAGGCATTTAATGTGGTGTCCGTTGGCGAATTTGAGCGGATCCTTCGGTCTTTTCCATCGTCAGTGTGCTCAGAATAGCTATCTTCTCTTCAAATGCTGAAGCGGTTGCTGTAACGGTCATCTAACAGCTATTTTTTTGAAAATCCATGCAACGCTATTTTTTCTCTGAGTGTTGCGCCGAACTGCGTGGCAAGCCATCTGCAACCCTGCGCGACTACTTCACAGTGCCAACATTTTCCAACTGCGTGGCTTCCACTTTTTTTTCTTTTTTCCTTCCGCTCAGCTTCAATAGCGCTGTGTGGTACATAGATTATTCTTCTTATCATACCTTCTTCCTTTTATCATACATGTACAGACTTCTTTATATTTCTAGTGTCCAATTTCAACTATACTTGACAGTTAGAACTTCCTTCCTTTGCTTGTTATTCAAGGTTCTGCGAAGCAGTGCTATCATGGTATAGCTTTAGCCTGCTTCCATTTATCAAGGTTGTCAAGGTATCACCAGCTAAATTCGCTAACTGGACTGCACCAGTGTTAGTAACATGTATCACAGTATATGGGCCAAGCCAATGCATCTTAAATTTACCAGGGAATTTCATGAATTTGCTATCATACAGGAGGACTAGATCACCTACCTAAGAACACTTGTTCTTTATATGGCGATCATGCCATGCTTTCTCGTAGTCCTTCTGTGCTTGTTGGTGGAAGCCTACGATGAAGCGATCTTCCTCCAAGCCCAGGAAGTATAGCAATCTTTCTTCTAGAGCTTCGCAATCTGCCATCCCTATAAATGCAGCGATTCTTAAACTAGGGACAATATATTCCATAGGCATTATATCCTCCTGCCCATAAACCAAGGGAAAGGGTGTCTGTCCTGTCAATTTCTTGCATGTGGTCCTGTATGCCCATAACACAGAAGAGACACACAGGTCCCAATCATCTCTATTTACATTGCATACCTTAGTGAGTGCGTTCTTCAATATTTTATTGAAAGCCTCTGCAGTACCATTCGCCTGTGGATGATATGGAGTACTGCGTTGATGACGAATGTGGAATTCCTCTGTAATTGCCTCAATAGTCTTGTTCAAGAAGTGAGTACCTTGGTCACTCATCAAAATCTTCGAACAACCAAATCTGGTGAGTATTTCTTCAAAAATAAACTGCGCAGTAGTACTGGAGATGCAATCCTTAACTGGTTTTGCTTCCACCCATCTGGTGAGGTAATGAGTAGCAGTAATAATATACCTTGCACCCGTTCTTTTTCCTGGTGGGTTTAAGGGACCCACAAAGTCTATTTCCCATTTTTCAAATGGTTGCAATGTCAACTATGGATTTAGTGGCATCTCTACTTGGCGTGATGGTTTTCCTGTCCTCTGATAGACGTCACAGTTCCTACAATGTCCTTTGGCATCTTTATGGAGCATAGGCCACCATAGCCCTGCGTGCAATATCTTCTACACGGTAGCCCTTCCTACATAGTGACCTCCCGCGATTCTTGAGTGTGCGTCCGCTAGAATAAATGGCTTCTCATGATCAAGTACGCACCTGCGTAGGACTTCATCCAGCCCAAGTTTGTATAACTGACCTGCAATTATAGTGAAGTCCGGGGTGTGCACCACTAACTGTTTTTTCTGTTGGATAGAGAATTCCTGGGGTGCCAGCCCTATGGTTAGGAAATCAATGATATCCTTGTAATAATCATCAACAACTTGTATACTAAATAACTGCGCATCAGGCTGACTATATTCAATATTCATCGGCTCCTCTCCTGACTCAATCCTTGACAGATGATCAGGTCCCAAGTTCAGTCTACCTAGCTTGACAATAATCTCAAAGTCATATTCCTCGAATAGCAATAGCCATCGGCATATGCATCCCCCTAACACTGGCTTGTTGACCAAGTATTTCAGCGCAGAATGGTCAGTAAACATAAGGAAGTGCGATCCCAGCAAGTAGTGTCTAAATTTATGTAGGGCATATACCATCGCAAGGCCTTCCCTCTCAATAGTAGTATAGTTCTTCTCTGCTGTTGAAAGCTTTTTGCTAGAAAACGCAATAGGGTGGTCAATACCTCCTTCTCCTAGCTGAGCTAACACGATCCCCAGGGCAATACATGATGCGTCAACATGGACATGGAATGGCTTTGTCCAATATGGAAAGACTAGAATCAGTGGAGTGACCATCTTTTCTTTTATTGTATCAAAACCCTGCTCGCATTCTGCGTTCCAAATGAACGGTGCGTCCTTCTTCAGCAGCTTTTCCATTGCTGCGGTTGTCTGTGCATAACCCTTAATGAACTTCCTGTAATAGCCTGTATAGCCCAAGGTAGAGCGCAGCATTTTGACTGAATTTGGTGTTGGTAAGTTTGCAATAACTGCAATCATCGCAGGGTCTACCATCAATCCTTGCTTACAGACAATGTGGCCAAGTAAAATTCCATAGGGCACACAGAAAATACACTTCTTCAAATTCAAGGATATTTGATGCTGTCGACATTTTTCGAGCATCATGCGGAGATTCGTGTAATGATTTTTCAAAAGACCAAACACAGTCCAATCATCAAAGTATGCTTCTATAAACTTGTGCATAAAATCTTTAAATGCTGCGACGACGACTCTGGAGAATATGGCAGGTGCATTCTTCAGACCAAAAGGCATGATGGTGTACTTGAATGACCCCCATTCTGTAGCAAATGTCATCTTATGCCTATCCACAGGATCAATCCTGATCTGATGGTAACCAGAGAAACCATTAGTGAAAGAATATGCCTAATTTCCTCCAACGTTATCAAGCACTTTGTTTGTGAATGGAGTAGGAAATGAGTCGTGCATGGAAGCATCATTCAGTTTTCTGAGATCCACACAGATCCTGATCTCGCCTTTTGCTTTCTTGTCTTGAACAACCATGGGGCTAATCCATTCGGATTCTTCGACCGGTTCAATGATTCCTTCCTCTAGCATTTTATCTAGCTCTGCGCATACTTTTTCCTTGTAGCGCGGATTCAATTTGTATGGCCTTTGCTTGATAGGCTTAGCACCTAGGTTTAAAGGTATTTTCATGACCCCTAGGTCTCCCAAAATTCCTTTCATCTATGTAAATTTGGATGGAAATAGTTCCTGATACTCATGTAACGTATCTGCGATCTCTGCAATAGTCTCATCGTCCCAATAATCACCTGTTGATGCAAACTTCGGCTCTTTGTCTATGCCAATGTTCACTTTTTGTGTTTTTACTGGTCCAGTCATATCTGGGATTTCCAACGGAGGTCCTTCTACCTCGCACGTGCCTTCTGAATCTAGTATATCTATGTTGCGTGGGTCCTCCTCATCGTCTACATTTGTATCATTGGTATCTTCATCTAAGTTGTAACACTCAATAAAGTGCTCTTCATGTTCCTTCCATTCTGATTGTAGGTGCGCAGGAATGCACTCTGTCCCAAAAAACTCCTGCAATGTCATGTTTTGATGAGGAAAGTCATCTTGGAATATGTGCTTCTTGATTAGCTGTAATGCTTCATGGATTAGTGGATTCTCATCTTCAAAACTGAAGTCCTTCTAGAAGTTCGCAGTGAGCAGCTCCCAATTAGTGAGTTCGCTGCACAACTCTAGGTTTAGGTACCATTTCTCTGGGATACCCGCATCCAATGTATGTACAAATAAATGTACCCATTCTGTAGGTGGTATTTCCACCCATGCCTTTGAACAGATTTCAATGTGTTGGCTAGGGTCTGTTTGTCCATTATACTTTTCGAAGGGTTAAGTAACCCTTTCGGCGAATCGGATCTGCATCTTAGTTCTGCATTGATCCCAAGTGGTCAATGTTTTCTTATGTGCATTCCACCATCTGGCAGGTGTATCGCGCAATGCCATATCTAAAGCTAATAGTCTATGCTCATCTGGTATAGCTGTAGTATATTCCCTTATGAAACTGTAAACATTAGCATAACCATAATATGTGGGAATAGGAATCACCTCTTTTCCGATCCAGCGCAGTGATTTCGTAACCTGCGCACATCTTCTTGCTGATACTTCATGCATGCGGCTTCGCCAATTCTACAAGCCTATATCCGAGTTAGATATACAAGAAGTGTCACATCGCTAGCTGAGCGTAGCGTCCGTAGTAGGATTAATGTAGTCTTCCTTGTTCGCAGTCAGCTGGTATAGTCGGTCTAAATCTTGAGCTTGGGATTCCTCCTGAATCGTCTCACTATATCTGTCACCATATTTAGGATCCAATGGTGCGATGACTCTAACATGCTTCCCTTCAAAGATCATCTTCTTTGTTTTCAAGTTTATGATAGCCAAGTTATCCATAGCCCAATCAATTCCCAATATTGCTGGAAAAGGTTGACTATCATCAACAATTTCAATAACTTCAAAGTCTGCATGACTCTGTACTCTGTCGATGTCAACTACTACATTAGCTAAGCGGCCAAAAGGTATGACCTTCTCTTGATTAGCCATTCATAACTGGATAGGTGACCAGAGCAACTTTGGTCGACCCATCTGCTGCCATGTCTACTTAGTCAAGACATTCACTTCTGATCCCAGATCAAGGACGAATTCATCCATTTCAAAATCTCCTATCTACACAGTAAGCCTCATTTGTCGGCCTGTTCTTTTGTGTTTCCTTATATGATGTACTGCACTATCTGAAGTCTCTGTTGCAATCTGAGGTTCATACTGGCTGATGAGCTTCTGGAGCTCTACTATGGCTTTCTCTCTTTTTAGTAACTGCATGCAGCTTCACAAGAACTGCGCAACAGAAGTACAGACATTTGTCGTAGTGCTTGTGTTATCATAAGGAGCCGACATATCTTCAACATGTGGTGATACACTGCACAGCGGGATCCTTGATGACCTATCTGCTGGTTCTCTAAAGGTATCCCACGCATCAATGAATATCTCCTTGTTCTTCTGTAAATTAAGAGGGGGTGCTTTTCATAGATATTTCCTTATCCATACTATTTCAAGGGGATCCTTCTTCGTATGTGCCTCCCCTGATGTTGAAGCTTCAGCTCCTCTGTCACAGCCTATCTTAGCGCCACTGCGCATGACCACATTGATGCTTGGATCCACTGGTCTATTTTCTACTGCGATCCACTGGACATTCGTGTTCAGTGCATACGTCCGTCTTCGTTTCTGCATTTCGACCTCTATCACTGGGCAATCTTCAATAACATGGTCAAATGATTTACAATAATTACACGTAGTGCATGGGTTAACACAATCTCTGGATAGGTGACCTGGTTGGCCACAATTATAACAAATGACCTGGCTGCGGCCTCTTCCCTACATGGGGCTAGCATTTCTTTCTCTGTCGCGATATCCACCACCACGACCTCTATATCCTCCTTGGTCATATTGTGCATTTTCTTGTTTCGGCTGGGCATCTTCTTGTATGCAGTACAAGCCAATGCCTCGCATTGCATCCATATCCCTTTTTCTTTCATTCATGAATTCATATGTGCAGCAGTTGGATTCATCATGTCCAACTGATTTACACAAACTGCAATATAAATTTTTAGGCGTTTTCACATATTTCTGTATAAGATAACAGTCTTCAAGTCTATGTCCTGTGGTTCTACAAATTTCACACCATGGGGCCTAATTCTGATTCAATGGGTTTGGCATACCACTGTTAATATAGTCGTGGAATAGAGGGCAATGCTCTCTGTGGTGGCCTTCTCCTTTACAAGTTGTACACCAGACCTCGTGTCTAGGTTCATACCTTTTTTCTTTGCCATTTTTCATGCTTTGCAAATCTAGTGTCAAGGTGGTCAACTGGTTCTGGATCTGAGACATCCCATAACTAGTCTCACCAATCGGTGAAGCCTCTAGCTTCGTTGCGATCTTCAAGGCCTCTGTCTGGGACTCAACCTTCTGCTGCATCAATGGTAACCTAATATGGGGCAACAACGCAGCAATGAACCACTCCTTGTGCTGTTCCGGAGCTATAACAAAGCTCACTTGGTCTAATAGGGTCTTGAACTTCTGATCAAACTCCCAAACCGTTTTAGTCGGTTTCTACTTTATTTCTTTCAACTCGGTTATACACGGAGATTTAGATTTAGGTTTCTTAAATTCTGCTATGAGCGCAACTTTAATTTCTGCGAGATTTCTCGGCTGTATGGTAGAGTATTTGATAAACCAATGTAAATCTCTATCTCTAAAGGTGGTGATGAGTTGTTCTTGCTTCACTGCATCATTCTAGATTTTTCTTACACTCCATACGACTTCACAAAGAAACCAATGTTGGTCAGGGTCTTCTAAGCCAGTTCCTCTGAATATTGGTAGCTTCATATCTATGTTTGCCATTGTGCTACTACGTGGTGGATCGTCGGGATTAGTGTGCGGATGCTATAAAGGGCTCTGTGCAGTAAATACAAATGGGACTATCGGGAATGATGAACTAGGCTGAGTCTTCTGCAGGGTGAGCTGAGTATTTTGCAGGGCGGGCTGCGTAGCGGGTGGTTTTTGAGATAAAGGTGGTGCGGTCTCTGCAGCCGGTGCATTCTCAAGCGTAAATGGTGGTATAGATTCATTGTCAATGTTACATGGGATCTCAATATTAATATGGAGTCCAGGGCCTCCCAGATTCTTATTAATTTTATATCTCTTACCACTTCTAAGAGTATGTGTCTCTTCGTCAGAATCAATATATGTATTGTTTATCATGACAAGCTTCAAGAATATTACTACATTCTTAAAACACCTTTCTCAGCTAATAGCATCTTAATGTATAGACTGAGATTGTTCGGGAACTTACCTTGAAATCCTCCGAAAAGGTTTGCTTCTGCTTGGTTGTAGGATTTGAGTGTGTCTACAGCAAATTCTGTTACAAAGCCTTCTAGCATATGATCGACCCAATATTCAACTGCGCGTGACAACAGGCTATCTAGAGCTTTGAGCTGTGCTGTGAGCTCAGGATTCCATTCTGTGAGTACTCCTCCATGGAAACAATTTTTCTTCTCTGCGAGCCGCGAGATCCACACATGTAGCTCATTTGGAAATGATGCCCAAAAAATCTCGTGAATGTCGTCCAACAAATATCTATCCGACCACTGTGTGTCGCTTAGACGCGGATGTCTGTTCTCTTGTCTATTAAAATATCTTATGGTCTTATCCCACCAAGCTTGGATTTCTGTCTTTTTAGGATGCCAATAGTCAGATCCTTCGAGGAAGTGATATTCTTCTTCACACATCGTGATTGCAACTCATCATGGATTCTAGTGCGGCAACAGAACCATTTGTTGGCTTAAACTGACCCAGAGGATTCCAATTAGACCTAGGTTCTTTGCAGTTCTCCCTTTTGACCAACAAAACCCCTTCGCACTGGCCCTTTCGGCAACAACCTGCGAGTAGGTTGAGGTCTCACCTGAGGTGTATCTTATGGGGTACTGCGGAATCAGGTTTCCATAGTAAATGATGAGTTGTTTATATGAACAAGCTGCGCAACGCAGGACAGAAGGAGTGCACTGTGAGGAAAAGCGATGCGGCATGCAGCAAGATCTACGCTGCGAGCAGTACTACGTGGTGAGGGAAACACTGCGGGCCTCACTTAAAGACTTCTTACTGCTGTGAGTCTTCTACTGGAATTGCGAGTCCACCACGCTGATTCTTTACTTGGAAGATCTTGAAAACACTAAGGCACTGAAATTAATATCACTCGTCCATTCATTCAGGCACTTACTGGTTATCTTTCTAACATTCACTCAAGGACTTAGATTATTACCCCGTGAACTGAAATGATTGATGCACCTAACCATGCTTCGTTCCTTCACTGTGTTTAAGAAATTATTTAAACTTAAATGACTAATTCACGATCCTAACATATAATTGAAATGGTCTCCATTCATCTGTTCCCTTGGAATCTAGCATATCATAACCAAACTTCTCCTATTGGTAAATGCATATCAAAGTTACCCTATTACAACATGCAAGGAAACATTCAAACATTCATTCTATAGGAAATACAGACAGTCATTCATTCATAAAACATAATCGCATAACACAGGATTTAATGTGGTTCACTTCCCCGGATGGAAAGCTACATCCACAAGAATGATTGGTAATATATTTCTTTCAAAAGGGGATGGGGAAACCGTTCTTAGTCTGTGCACTCAGCTGCAGAATCTCCTCTCTCTCGGCTAGGTCTCTGCGCACACAGCAGTAGAGCCTTTATAATATTCTTAGCTCGGAGAGATTTTTCAATACAAAAGGTTATCTCATGAATACTCTAACAACTAGCATCTAGCCCCCAAAAATAGAGCAATAAAAACCAACAACCCAACAACAACCCCATCCCATACAAAATTGTCTTCTTAAATAGATCATGCCCGAAGGTCATGTCTATACAATGTTGAAGACCTAAAACCCAAAACCCTAAGGGTTTCCAAAACTACGCCAGTTTTCCAAACCAGTTTGCTGGCTCCTAGTACCGTTTGTTTGATCCTGGTGGATCTCCATGTCCTTGTAAAATTAGTCACAGCAGATCTAATGAACAAGTAAATCAATCACAACAGATGAACATAGAAAATATGGTGCAAAACTGTGCAAAACATGCAGCAGTGCTCTCTATCCCAGAAAGGGTGAATGAATTACAATACATTACAATTACAATCCAATACTGTTAATGAGCAATTCGAATTGACTAAGTAGGCCATTCGAATCACTGAATAGAGTAGCTTGACTCTATCTAGGAGTCCTCATCAATCATCGGTGGTGCTCATCAATCATAATAACCAGTCATCCAGGTGTCAAACTGAGTCTAACTGAGTGTAATAAATGTAACTGAAGTGTGTAGCACTGATATAGGATCTGAAGGCTCAGTGGGGGCGCATGGGAGGCTAACTGAAGTCAGAACAAGTCACCTAATCAAACTGGAGGTCAAACGGAAGTGATACAGTCAGTCGGGAGTGAAACTAGCCTCAAATCAGGGAGAATCGGAGCTAACTGAATGTAACTGAAGTGAAACTGCAGTGGTAGGTGAACAAGTGCGCCCTTCTCTGGCAGTAGGTGAGAAGTGGGCGCCTTTCAGCTTAGGAGGGCTAAAACTCTGTGGTAGGTGGCTCCCGGGTGCTAGAAGAAGGTGGATAAGGTGCTGGAGGCATCAAACTGGTGATTGGGATGCATGCCTGTGCATGCAGAATCCTGAAATAGATCATATCCTGAAATAGGAATCCTGAAATAGATGATGTATCCCGAAATAGATGATGTGGATATCCGAACACCCCCCCTCAAGCTAGACTATGATGTGCCAACTAAAATAATGTGGGGCCCTGGTAACTAAGACCAAAGGTCACCCCAATACAATAATCCAAAAACTAATAACAGTCAATAAACCGAGGAAATGGGGAAAACCTCATGGGAAAAATACCCCCCCTCAAAATAGACTGTAGTACACCAAAAGATTAATTGCTCCAAAATCAAGTGGATATGTCTGGAGGTATCTTACTCTTGGGAGTAAATGGATCATGCTCCAAAAACATGTGCTTGAATTCTCCATCAGTGGATGCAAGCGAATGTGGAGACTTTAAGAACTTGCTCTTCATACCGAAAAAGGTGAGAACAAATCTGAAAATATGAGGATGATCCTGGAACCTGTGATTCGAACCAAGTGAGGTAGGAATAGCTCCAATCGGATCAAATAGATCTTGAAACTTGAACTTCTTGTCAATAGAATTTAAATCAGCTCCAAAAATAGATAAATGGTTTCTTGAGATCTCCTTTGAACCAACAAGGGTGAGATCAAAACCAAAATCAGCAAAAAATGCATGAGAATTGAACTCAAGCGAATGGTAGTGCTCTTCATCTTCATTAAAACTCTGAGAAACTTTGCAAATGATAGAACATAAGTTTATAGAAGGCATGCAATCAAGGAGGGCGAATGCTTCACCTCCAAAATCAGATTTTACCTCCAAAACATCAAGTAGATCATTATTCCGCATGCCGACAAACTCATGTGAAAGAGAGGATTCAAGAACCTCTTCGGAATCTAGAGTATGAGCTTGTTTATCTTGCTCAGAATTCGAAATAGAAGACTTTGAGAGAATGAGTGTTGAATCTACAGTTTCTTCTTCATCTTGAACAATTGTTGAGGCCAACACATGATCGGAAAGAACACATAAGGAGATCTCACTGGGCTTGTTCTCCAAAAGGCTAGCATGATCCTCTTCTTCCTGCTTTCCAAATTCTCTGTCAAGTTGGACCCATAGATCACTTGGATTTTCAGCAAGCTTAATGAGGTAGCGCATACAAGGAGACATAGCAAGACATATTGCTCCAAAAGCTCTATCACAATCATTGAGCCAATCATTCTCCTCTTCATCGGAATCAAAATCTCTTGTATTACCAATGCACATATCAAAAAGACATTGTCTCTTCAAGAATGCAATCATCTTTGGTTTCCATTCATCATAGTTGAATGGAGTAAGAATATTTTGTGAAGAAGAAGTCTTCATCTTTGCATTAGCGAATGCACATGGAGGAAGTAAGAAACCTGCAAATCACATCAAAACAACCACAATAAGGTCGAACAATCCACCCTTTGAGAGTTGCATCACACCTGGGATTGGATTTCAAGCAATGTTGAATAGGTCCAATGTATCATATCCAGGAATTATGTGGTAACTCAAGCTTCTGGAGTGGTATTGGAATATTTTTCAAGCTTTGCATGCACAGGAGCGAATGCCCTTGAGATATCTCATGCCAAACTTTTTGCAATTTTTAGCAATTCAGTCAAATCTTCTTGTATAAACACCTGTAGAAAAGAGATCTTGTCCCTGCAATGGCTCTGATACCATGTAAAATTAGTCACAGCAGATCTAATGAACAAGTAAATCAATCACAACAGATGAACATAGAAAATATGGTGCAAAACTGTGCAAAACATGCAGCAGTGCTCTCTATCCCAGAAAGGGTGAATGAATTACAATACATTACAATTACAATCCAATACTGTTAATGAGCAATTCGAATTGACTAAGTAGGCCATTCGAATCACTGAATAGAGTAGCTTGACTCTATCTAGGAGTCCTCATCAATCATCGGTGGTGCTCATCAATCATAATAACCAGTCATCCAGGTGTCAAACTGAGTCTAACTGAGTGTAATAAATGTAACTGAAGTGTGTAGCACTGATATAGGATCTGAAGGCTCAGTGGGGGCGCATGGGAGGCTAACTGAAGTCAGAACAAGTCACCTAATCAAACTGGAGGTCAAACGGAAGTGATACAGTCAGTCGGGAGTGAAACTAGCCTCAAATCAGGGAGAATCGGAGCTAACTGAATGTAACTGAAGTGAAACTGCAGTGGTAGGTGAACAAGTGCGCCCTTCTCTGGCAGTAGGTGAGAAGTGGGCGCCTTTCAGCTTAGGAGGGCTAAAACTCTGTGGTAGGTGGCTCCCGGGTGCTAGAAGAAGGTGGATAAGGTGCTGGAGGCATCAAACTGGTGATTGGGATGCATGCCTGTGCATGCAGAATCCTGAAATAGATCATATCCTGAAATAGGAATCCTGAAATAGATGATGTATCCCGAAATAGATGATGTGGATATCCGAACAGTCCTCATCTTGTCGCTATCGACCTTCCTGTCGCATGCGTGCCTATAGGATGCTTCTACCGAACCATTTCTCTCTAATGGTTTTACCTTCTAAGCGTGCCAAACGTCGCTTTCCTTAACAATCCACGCGTGGCCGCCTTTGTGATTTGCCTATGTCCGTTGCTCGGCAATCCTGGAATATCTTTCCAAAAATGGTTGTTACCGGTCCAACTGATACCTGCACTTGATACTTGTCCAGCACACCGCTTTGCTGGCTCCACGTGGCCTCCTAACTCCACAACACTGCTTCGACACAGTACTGGTCTTCGCATCACATCCAAAACTTCAATGCTGCGTGCAACTCCGCAGTCTGGTCAAAAGTTGGATGCTGCGCTAAACTTTGCAGCATCCTCAATACTTAGCCAAAATTGTATTTCTGAGCTGTGCTCAGCTCATCTTTCCTTGCTTGTCTCAAAAACGTGTTTCCAAAACTTTGTCTCAACCTGGACCCAACAGATGTCTCACCACACCAAGCTTGAGGATAAGCTTGAAGGGGCTGATAACTTCCGAGCATGGAAGTATAGGATTGTGGTAATCCTAGAAGAAAATGAGTTGGACACTTATATAAGTGAAGAGGTCCCTGTCCCAGAGGAAGAAGAGGCTAAGGCTCTTCACAAGAAGAACTTGGTCAAGGCAAAGAGGATCATTGCTGATTCTATCAAGGACCATCTCATTCCACATGTGTCATCTCTAAAGACACCCAAGGCAATGTTTGACTCTTTGACCATGCTGTTTGAAGGAAAGAACATAAATCGGAAGATGAATCTACGGAATCAATTGAAAGGCGTAAAGCTTCAGAATGGAGAGACCATTCAATCTTATTTCTCTAAGGTCTCTCAGATCAATGAACATTTTGAATATGTGGATGAAGTAGTGGACAATGGTGAAGTTGTCATGACCACATTGAATGGCCTACCTAGGTCATGGGACTCCTTCATCCAAGGAATCTGTGCAACGAGGAAGTTGATCTCATTCAGTAGAATTTGGGAGGAATGCTCACAAGAAGAAGCAAGGCTTGTGGCTCGAGAAGAAAAGATGGGGAATGAAGATCAAGCTCTCACAACACACACCAAGGGAAGCAAGTTTAAGAGGGAGATATCTCATAACAAGAATCATTCTCACTCTCATCACAAGAAGAAATATCTATCTCATGTTTGATGTTTTGATTGCAATGAATTAGGACACTTTGCTTCAAATTGTCCCAACAAGAGGAAAGATAACAACAACAAATTCAACAAGAAGAAGAGGTACAACAATAAGAGGTTTCATGATCATGCTGCTGACGATGATGAACCTCCCAAGAAGAAGGCTAGGGAAAAAAGTGATACTTCATCAAGTGAAGATGAATATGTTCTAATCTATGCTCTCACAGGTACTATCTCTCATGGATGTAATGATTGGATTATTGACAGTGGGGCTTCCAAACACATGACTGGGTTTAAAGAATCTTTTGCAAATCTATCTGAACATGAATCACCCCATAAGGTGAAACTTGGGGATGACTATCAATATCCTATCAAAGGAAGAGGTGAAGCCTCCTACAACCTAGACTCTGGGAAGTCTTTGAAGATGAAATATTTTCTATATGTACCTGGGCTCAAGAGGAACCTACTCTCCATATCTGCATTGGATGCAAAAGGAATGAGGGTTGCATTTGTAGATGGGCAAGTCCTAATGTGGCCAAAGGGTAAAACTATAGATGATGCAGTAGTGACTGTAGAGCAAGCGGGAGGATTGTACAAATTGAAGGGACAACCTGAACATGCCATGGTACATGAATCCATGGAGCCAAGTGAACTTTGGCATATAAGACTTGCACATGTGCACTATAGAGGACTACCAATTGCAAGCAAAGCTGTAGAAGGTCTTCCTGGAATCAAGACAAAGCATGAAGGTGTTTGCAAAGGATGTGCAAAAGGAAAGAACATTAAGAAGGCATTTCCAAGTAGTGAAAGGAAAGCAAAAAAAATCTTGGAGATTATCCACTCTGATGTATGTGGCCCGATGTCATCCAGTTCTTTGATTGGGTATGTATACTATGTCTCTTTCAGTGATGATTTCTCTAGGAAGACTTGGGTTTATTTCTTGAAGAAAAAAGATGAAGTATTTGACAAGTTCAAGGAATTCAAAGCCTTGATGGAAAATCAAACTGATAAGAAGATCAAGACATTCAGATCAGACAATGGCGGAGAATTCACTTCAGGTGATTTCAAAAGGTTATGCAGTGATTCAGGGATTAAGAGGGAGTTGACTGCTCCCTACAATCCACAACATAATGGAATTGTAGAAAGGAAGAATAGAACTATCATGGAAGCAGAATGAGTAATGTTGCATGACCAAGATCTACCTATGCATCTTTGGGTAGATGCAGCTAGGAAAGTCGTATATGTGCAGAACAGAACACCTCACAAGATATTGGACAACAAGACACTAGAAGAGGTCTTCTCTGGTAAGAAACCTAAAGTCGGCCATCTCAGAATATTTGGTTGTCCAGTATATACACATGTTCCAAAGGAAAAGAAGACAAAGTTAGATCCTTCAGAAAAGAAGGGTATCTTTGTGGGGTACAGTGAAAGCTTGAAGGATTACAGAATATACTTTCCAGGGTTCAAGAAGATTGATGTCAGCGGGGATGTAACATTTGATGAAAACTCAGCTTTCATCAAGTCAAGGAAGACACCTGTTGAAGATCATGAAGAACCAAAGGAAAACAGATTCCAAGACACCAACATGAATGAAGCAAGTCAAGAAGCAGATCGTGAAGTTGAAGATCCACAAATACCTATAGATCCACCCCATGACAAGAACTCTAACAAGAGGAAGCCTGCATGGGCTAGAGAGCTCATTCAAAATGCAGAAAGATATGGCATTCCAGAAGAAGAGCACAGAGAAAGAAAGAGGACTAGATCACATACCGGTTATGTTACCCTACTCTGTGTTATTATGAACAAAGAACCTTCCAGTTATGAAGAAGCAGCGGAAAAGAAAGAATGGAAGGATGCCATGGTCCAAGAATACTAGTCAGTCATGAAGAATGATGTTTGGGATGTAGCCCCAAGACCTGAGGGGAATTCTTTAGTGACTTCCAAATGGATCTACAAGATCAAGCATGTTGCAGATGGAAGCATAGAGAAATACAAAGCGAGATTTGTAGCTCATGGCTTCTCCCAGAAAGAAGGGATTGATTATGAAGATACTTTTGCTCCTGTGGCCAGATACACTTCCATTAGATCAGTAGTTTCTCTGGCTGCAGTGATGAAATGGAAGATACACCAAATGGATGTCAAGACAGCTTTCTTGAATGGTGTAGTCGAGGAGGAAGTGTATGTGGATCATCCACTTGGTTTTGAGACACATGACAGGGATTCATATGTATGTAAGTCAAAGAAATCCTTGTATAGCTTGAAGCAAGCTCCTAGGACATGGTATGGTAGGATAGACATCTTTCTATCTAGTTTGGGCTTTACTAAGAGTAAAGCAGATTCCAACCTTTACTACAAGGTTGAGGAAGGCAATCCTATGATACTATTTTTGTATGCAGATGACCTGTTTGTAACAAGTGAGGATGTATTGATGTCATGTCCCAAATTTGGCATTGGGTCACAATGGCCTAATCACATTAGCCCTATTCATTAGAGTTTGTCAAATTGATGCTAAAGGTCAAATAATTGCCAAGGAGGAAAATTACTAGTTTCCTAGGTTTGGGGTGGAAGCTTTGAGATTTGGAATAATGGGGATAATAAATGATGTTTGAACATTAGAATGGAATAAATATTTAATAAAGGAGCTAAATAAATATATACAAGTGAAAATCAAAGTGGCATTTCATGATGAAGACACATGGAGGAAGTGGGACCCACATATGGCTAGATTTCCCCACTACATTTGGCATCATTCTCTCACCAATTCGCATTCAAGGTGAATGGTAACATGGGGGAGTCCAAAAGGTATTATTCATTGCATGAATCATCCAAGGTCGAAATATAGAGGAAGAGTAACTCCCATGGAAGAGGAAGAGGCAATTTGGAGCTAGTGAGACACTTGGGCTAGATTCCCTAGCTCTATGACAACAATGATGAAGATGCTATGACACCTATGACACAAATCAGACCTGAAGGCTGAAATATGACATATATGACATGTCAGGGCTAAAAATAGACTCCAAGAGGGCGCTCAAGGGTGTTAGGGCAACTAATATGCTTCCACATGTGATTTGGTGGAAGTGGGAGACTAGGAATTGTTGTACAAGTGGCATTCTTTGGAATCTCTTCCCAACTTGAGTTGGCATGAGTCTCTTGGAAGGAATTCGACCCATGGAGGACATTAGAAGTTTATAAATGTCAATAACAAAGAATGAAACCAGCTTTTGATCATTTGTAGAATTTGCAATTGCATTTGTGAAGAGGGAGAGCTAGTGGATGACTAGTTTCTTGCCTTAGCGAATTTCGAGGGTGAAAGATTCCCATCCAAGTTGGTAATTGGAAAGGCCATTCAGACCTTTCATTTGGAGCTTTAATGGAGTCTTTATTTGCAGGTGTAAGATACAGGGCAGCTCATGGTTTCTTCTATTGCAGCTCACTCCTTCAACCATTTCCAATTTTGATGGCATATTCTTGATCCTTGAGGGAGGGCGTTTTTGGTGAGCTATTGTACTCTTTGGGGAAGATTTTAATGCCCCATTTCTTTTGTAATATGAATTAAATACTCTTTTCTTCATCTCCAAAAAGTTTCAGGTCGAAATTCCAAGTAGAAATGTATAAATCTCATTTTTAATGGAAGAACAATGCCATTTCCCCACTACCTTGTTGTGAGCCAATGTATTGATGATGATTTCGAATGAATGGATGGTTCTATGATATATTTGTGATAAATATACTGCCATGGATGTATTATACAAGTTTCATGTACTGTACTTGAGCATTTGAAGCATTTTTACTCAGTTTAATTGCATTGGGAGAAGAAATAGTGCCATTTCCCCAAGGGTCGAATTGGGGATTTTTACAGTTGAATGGGAGAGGGTGAGAACTGTTGTAATAAACCATTAATGGTGCATATGAGACCTTAATAACATAATTAACACATTACATACCTCTGTTCATAAATTTGAGTGGGTTTGGATGCGTTTGGGAAGCCATTTTCAGTACTTACCTTAGGGGGATTTGAACCCCAAATTACTAGTAAAATTGCATACTTGGTCCAGAATCTTAAGAGAGTTTGCAGAGGTCTTTTGGTGGCCATATGTTATCCCTGAACATCATATTCAATTCATAATATCATTCATAAACCTTCCTTGAATATTTGAAGGCATTTGGAGTCAATTTGAGACCTAGAGACCAATACTAGTCAAAGGGAAATCACTAGTAAAGTTACCTACATTGACTAGAATTGAAAGAGTATTTACAGAAGTGTTTTAAAGGTACAAAGGCATCCATGAAACACATATTTATGTTCTAATATCATTCATATACCTTCTCAGAAGATTTGGGATCATTTGGGGCAAATTTGGGACCTAGAGATCAAAACTAGTCAAAGGTTGAACCAAGGAAAAAAGTGGAAAATTGCAATTTTAATAAAATTCCTAACAAGGGACATTACAGTGGTATCAGAGCATGGTCCTTGCACCTGTGTATTAGGTACATAAATTCAAGAATAATTGGCAGCCATGTCTTACTATTATGATGAATCCTATGAGTACAATTCTTATGAGGAATATGCAGATGCTTATGAGCAATATGAAGCAGAATGTGAATGGTATGAGGAAGAGGTGCCATCATGCAACACTTCATAAAATTTCAAGAGAAATGAAGATTATTCTTATGAATTTAGATCTGATGAATATGAGTGTGTCACACCAACCAAGGATAATTCTATGAGCGAGTTCCAAAGATGGAGAGAAAAATATAAAACCTTGCCCCAACAATATCAAAAATATCAAGAATATCTTGCTTCGAGCAAAAATACACAAAATGCCATGTCTTTTGAGTACTATGCTGAACATGTTTTTGAAAATAGGCCCAAAAATGAAGATGTGGAGTTAGTGAAGAAAGGTTTATGCCCTTCTTGTAAAAACCCTTGGAGCGAGTATCATATATGTGTGCATGAAATGATGTCCTCCTTGAGGAGAGCCTTTGAGATTTATTCAAGAAGGGATTCCAAATATAGTGATCCTAACGAAAACAAGGGGAAAAATGAATCAGCTTGCTTGAAGGAGAAAAATGAAGAGGCATCACAAGAGCATGAAGAAGATTCTAATGAAAATATGGAAGATCATTTCGAGACACCTTCTAGCTTAGACATGAACCAAAGAGCATCTACTGATGGATGCTTAAACTATGAAGGAGTACCTACTGATGGGTGCTCACACCTCTATGTTGGTGACATAGAGATCACTTTTGAAAGTGTTGCTGCAAGCCCAAGTTCCATTAAGCATGATAATGAAGACCTTGTAGCAGTTGAAGAAGAACTAAGATCAACTTCCCCATCACCACTTGAGCTTCATGAAGTTGGTCCAAGCAAAAATGAAGAAGATGAGGAGGTTCATTTGCAAGAGCCTCATTTTCTTGAAGGGTCCTTAAAGATGAATGAAAAGAAGATCCAAGAGTCCCTCAGTATTCTCCATGACACTCAAGCATTGGTGTCAAATTCTTGTTGGAGAGCTACTTCATTGGAGGAAAAATCCTTCATTGAAGACATGGAGAAGATTCAAAGAGCAATGTGCAACATCAAAGGTAATTTCATGTCTTTGCTTTTTGATAGAAACCATTTGTTTGAGCTTAATGAGTTGTTACATGATGCATACTTGAAGAATAATGAGGATATTCATAAGCTCACAATTCAAAATGAGCAACTTCTTGAAAAGTTGCAAGATACTTGTTTTTCCTCCTATGTTTCAGATTGTCAAATGGTAGATTCTTTGGAGGATTCTCATGACATGGTGGATCATGAGAAATGTGGGAATTTGAATGTTCTTAATGTGTTTGAAGATGAACTTGAAGAGATCCAAACACTTGATGTGGTGGAAGAGGAACTTGAATTGTCTTTTGATGAAGGTTATGCAACTTTTAAAGAAGAGCATGATTCCTCTACATTGGAACCAATCTATGACAAAGGTTTCCCACTTTTGAAGGAGCTGCATGATACTACCCACATGGCTACTTTCCATGATGAAAATTCTGCATTTTTTTATCATTTGGGTGAGTTAGTTCATTCTCCTACATCCTGCAATTCCATGTTTTGCAGTATTAGTCTCAATGAAGTATGGGTGAAAGGGTTATTTTTGATGGTGCCACATGAGGAGTATGGAACTCCTAGATTTACCTTTTATGATGACATGGTTGGAGCACATTCTTCTTCACATTTGAAGCAACATTATTTGTCACTTTATGATGATGCAAATCTACATGGATGCACCTATGATATGCATTTGAGTCACTTGAAGACTCATGGTTTTTCTTACTCAACACTTGATTCATTTGATGTTGGACGAACTTCATCCAACACTTGGGAGAATAGATTTATGATTGGAGAACATTTTTGTTGCAAGACACATACTTTGTTATATATTTATGACTCTCACATTCAGGGATGTATGGGTGAGACTTCTTTGAGTCATTTGAAGTCTCCTTGTTTTTTCTGCTCACTATTTGGTTCAGATTTTAGTGGAGATTCTTCATTCACTTCTTGGATGAAAGAATACATGGTTGAATATTTTGATGCATATCACATCCTTTTGGAGCAGCATTATAGGACATGGGATCATCACCTATGTCATTGGAGCAGATTTGATTGGTCACTTGAAGCTTGTATGCACTTGGAAAATGGTGGTCTACTTGCTTGGAGGTATAAGCACTTTCATGACTCTTTGATGAAGCATATCCTTGATGTACATTTTCATTATGTTGTTATGTACTTTGATGATATATATTTGGTACTCATGATGTTTGGAAGGATGCATACAAGAAAATGGGATCCAGGAATCCTCTTAACTAATGGTGTGGGTTGGAGAGCACTCTTAATTATTGGGGTGCAATACAAGCAATGGGACCCTGGAATAATTTTTATCTCATTGGTTTCAAATTTTTTTTGGGGAAAAAAGCAGTATGGGAGATGGATTTCCCCACTTAATAAAGTGATTTTTATCAGAGTAGTGCAGCAGCAAGCATGGTGGTTCCTCTCTAAAATCTTCATGGAAACTCAAAGACTCAAGGTTGGGCAATTCAATGGCAACTTCAAAGAATTATACAGAAAGCAGGTTCTTCAACACCCATGTTTAAAATTGCTTGAGGACAAGCAATATTGGGAAGGGAGGATTTGTCATGTCCCAAATTTGGCATTGGGTCACAATGGCCTAATCACATTAGCCCTATTCATTATAGTTTGTCAAATTGATGCTAAAGGTCAAATAATTGCCAAGGAGGAAAATTACTAGTTTCCTAGGTTTGGGGTGGAAGCTTTGAGATTTGGAATAATGGGGATAATAAATGATGTTTGAACATTAGAATGGAATAAATATTTAATAAAGGAGCTAAATAAATATATACAAGTGAAAATCAAAGTGGCATTTCATGATGAAGACACATGGAGGAAGTGGGACCCACATATGGCTAGATTTCCCCACTACATTTGGCATCATTCTCTCACCAATTCGCATTCAAGGTGAATGGTAACATACTTGGGGGAGTCCAAAAGGTATTATTCATTGCATGAATAATCCAAGGTCGAAATATAGAGGAAGAGTAACTCCCATGGAAGAGGAAGAGGCAATTTGGAGCTAGTGAGACACTTGGGCTAGATTCCCTAGCTCTATGACAACAATGATGAAGATGCTATGACACCTATGACACAAATCAGACCTGAAGGCTGACATATGACATATATGACATGTCAGGGCTAAAAATAGACTCCAAGAGGGCGCTCAAGGGTGTTAGGGCAGCTAATATGCTTCCACATGTGATTTGGTGGAAATGGGAGACTAGGAATTGTTGTACAAGTGGCATTCTTTGGAATCTCTTCCCAACTTGAGTTGGCATGAGTCTCTTGGAAGGAATTCGACCCATGGAGGACATTAGAAGTTTATAAATGTCAATAACAAAGAATGAAACCAGCTTTTGATCATTTGTAGAATTTGCAATTGCATTTGTGAAGAGGGAGAGCTAGTGGATGACTAGTTTCTTGCCTTAGCCAATTTCGAGGGTGAAAGATTCCCATCCAAGTTGGTAATTGGAAAGGCCATTCAGACCTTTCATTTGGAGCTTTAATGGAGTCTTTATTTGCAGGTGTAAGATACAGGGAAGCTCATGGTTTCTTCTATTGCAGCTCACTCCTTCAACCATTTCCAATTTTGATGGCATATTCTTGATCCTTGAGGGAGGGCGTTTTTGGTGAGCTATTGTACTCTTTGGGGAAGATTTTAATGCCCCATTTATTTTGTAATATGAAGTAAATACTCTTTTATTCATCTCCAAAAAGTTTCAGGTCGAAATTCCAAGTAGAAATGTATAAATCTCATTTTTAATGGAAGAACAATGCCATTTCCCCACTACCTTGTTGTGAGCCAATGTATTGATGATGATTTCGAATGAATGGATTGTTCTATGATATATTTGTGATAAATATACTGCCATGGATGTATTATACAAGTTTCATGTACTGTACTTGAGCATTTGAAGCATTTTTACTTAGTTTAATTGCATTGGGAGAAGAAATAGTGCCATTTCCCCAAGGGTCGAATTGGGGATTTTTACAGTTGAATGGGAGAGGGTGAGAACTGTTGTAATAAACCATTAATGGTGCATATGAGACCTTAATAACATAATTAACACATTACATACCTCTTTTCATAAATTTGAGTGGGTTTGGATGCGTTTGGGAAGCCATTTTCAGTACTTACCTTAGGGGGATTTGAACCCCAAATTACTAGTAAAATTGCATACTTGGTCCAGAATCTTAAGAGATTTTGCAGAGGTATTTTGGTGGCCATATGTTATCCCTGAAAATCATATTCAATTCATAATATCATTCCTAAACCTTCCTTGAATATTTGAAGGCATTTGGAGTCAATTTGAGACCTAGAGACCAATACTAGTCAAAGGGAAATCACTAGTAAAGTTACCTACATTGACTAGAATTGAAAGAGTATTTACATAAGTGTTTTAAAGGTACAAAGGCATCCATGAAACACATATTTATGTTCTAATATCATTCATATACCTTCTCAGAAGATTTGGGATCATTTGGGGCAAATTTGGGACCTAGAGATCAAAACTAGTCAAAGGTTGAACCAAGGAAAAAAGTGGAAAATTGCAATTTTAATAAAATTCCTAACAAGGGACATTACAATTGATTGCCGATACCAAGAGGAAGCTTGTTGCTGAGTTCAAGATGAAGGACTTGGGGATGATGCACTATTTCCTAGGCATAGAGGTGTGGCAGAGTGCAGATGGAATCTTCCTTAGGCAAGGGAAGTATGCAGTAGAGATCTTGAATAGGTTCGGGATGATGGACTACAAGGCCATGGCCACACCTATGGCATCAAACTTGAACCTTATGTGTGATGCTTCATATGATTTGGTTGATGTCACGATATATCGTCAAATGATTGGGTCCTTGATGTACCTGACGAACACGAGACTAGATGTTTTCTTTGCGGTGAACACATTGAGCCAGTTCCTGACAGATTCGAGGAGTGTTCACCTGGTTGCTGTAAAGCATATTATGAGGTACCTGAAGGGTACAGTTGAGTATGGGCTCAAGTATGATGCGAATCAAAAGTTTAACCTGCAGGGTTATGTTGATTCGGACTAGCAGGCAGTGCTATAGATAGGAATAACACATCTGGGTTCTGCTTCAGTATGGGATCAGAAATCTCTTGGTTTAACAGGAAGCAATCCTGCATAGCACTGAGTACAGTTGAGGTAGAGTATGTTGCATCATTTTCAGCTAGTTGTGAGGCAGTATGGATATGGAAGCTACTGTCGGAGTTATTTGATCTCCTGCTGGAAGCTACTGGTATCTTTTGTGACAACCATAGTTGTGTGAAGCTGTCTGAGAACCCAATGTTCCACGATAGGTCGAAGCACATTGAGATCAAATATCACTATATCAGGGATATGGTGCAGAGACGAGCAGTGAAGCTCCTGTATGTTGCGATGGATGAGTAGATTCCAAATGTGTTGATGAAACCACTAGCCAGAGTGAAGTTTGAGTACTTCAGAGAGAGGCTTGGTGTTATTTAGATTGATGACACTTCGAGGAAGAAGTGATGGACACATTTGTAGGAGACATTTCAAGCATGGTGAGAGGAGGATCCTTCCCATGGCTGTGGATGTAAGAACTGGATGATGAGCATCAGGACAATGCTCCAGTTACTACTCTGTATATGCATCAATTGGATGCTTTGATCATTTTGATCATGTATTTGTATATGCATCATGTTGGATGCTTGATATATTTGTATATGCTTCATGTTGGATGCTTGATATATTTTTATATGCATCATGTTGGATGCTTGATATATTTGTATATGCATCATGTTGGATGCTTGATATGATCAGGTGGATCATGTATTTATGTACCAGGTGGATACATTGTATGATTAGGTAGATCATGTATTTTTGTATATGTATCAGGTGGATGCATTGTATGATCAGGTTGATCATGTACTTATGTATGTATCAGGTGGATGCATTGTATGATCAGGTAGATCATGTACTTATGTGCGTATATCAAGTGGATGCATTGTATGATTAGGTAGATCATGTATGATGATATGTATCAGGTAGATACTTTGTATGTATCAGATGGATATATTGATGGTGATCAGGATGATCATAGATGACGAGCTTCAGGATGTTTCTCTAGATGATATGCATCAGGTTGATGCTATGATGATGATCAGGTTGATCATGTGATGATGTACATTAGGTTGATGTATGGTGAGTATCGGGTTGATACTCTATGGCTGTGGACAGGTTGTGCATGTAGCATAGAAAAGATCCTTTAAAATCCAGACAGGTAGAGCGATGTGCTCGTAATATCCTGGGATGTTCTATCGAGATCTAGACATGTAGAGTGGTGTGCTCGTAACATCCTGGGATTCTCTGAGGAGGTTTTGCTACAGGTAGCATAGAAAAGGTCCTTTAAAATTTGGATAGGTAGAGCGGTGTGCTCATAATATCCTGGGATGCTCTATCGAGATCCAGACATGTAGAGCGGTGTGCTCGTAACATCCTGGGATGCTCTGAGTAGGTTTTGCCAAAGTTCACATAGAAAAGATCCTTTAAAATTTAGATAGGTAGAGCGGTGTGCTCGTAATAGCCTAGGAATCTCTATCGAGATCCAGACAGGTAGAGCAGTGTGCTTGTAACATCCTGGGATGCTCTGAGTAGGTTTTATGAAGGTGAACATGTAAAAGATCCTGGGATATCCGATAGGTTGAGCAATGATCTCGTAATTAGTCTTGAGATGCTCTTTTGAGGTTTTGTTGATGCACGTAATCAATCCTGAGGATTCCACAATATGGCTAGTGATGATGAAGACCAATAGGTGGTGGGCCTACATCCAGTATGAAAAAGGACTGGCTCTGTAGGACTTCCTATGATGAGTAGATTGGAGATTGATTGAGATAGCAGTAGTGACGATGATCCAGTGATGATGATCCATAGAAGAAGACTTGTGCGAGTAGATATGTGTCGAGAAATACCTTCCTAGTTAAGAGGGAGTGTTGATGAATATGTAACTTCGGAATGTATTTCACCTATGTATTTCATCTATGTATATTGTACTCCTATACAGATGTTATTATTCCTCTATACGGAAGTGTCGTCATTTGTATTGACAAGTGTCGCAAGTGTCATAACTTTCAGATGGGTTATTAGATCACCATGTGTGGGGTTGGCCCTGATTAAGTTAACCATGGGTTATTAGGCTAAGTTAGACAAGTCAGCCCCACTGGTTTATTGGGAAGGATAGGACATGTATAAATAGAGATCGGGAGATCTCTATTTGTTTATTCACTTACTCACTCTTCTATCACTCGGAAAGTGGTGCACATGTGAGGAGGAGGATCAGCTGCTAGGAGAAGACTATATCTTGTACTTTGGTTGTACTTTGGTTCTATCATTGCTCTCTCTATCTTTGAGGAAGTTGTGGGGTTTTTCACCTTTATGGTTTTCCCCAGTGAAACTCTGTGTGTCTATTGTCTCATGTGATTTCTTGGTGTGATTGATATGCATTGTTATACTTGATATGTTGTACATGTTATTCTCTTAGTAAAGATCCTAGAGTATATTGAATTAATGCTAAAAAATCAACAGTATTTGACCAAGCCTTTTAAATATTCATCCAAAACTTCAGTGAACATCAATACTAACCTTCACATAGATATATCAACCACCTTGACTGATAATGTTTTAAATTCCATCATGTAATTAGCAGGGGTTCCCACTTGCTTCAATTGAGCTAGTTCTTTGAAAGGCAATTCTAGGTCTTTTTGCTCAAATCTCTCTAGTACCCTGTCACCAAATTATCCATATGTTTTAACCTGCTCATGACCCAAATTTTTCAAACCATGAAACCACCAATCATTGACATCTCCTTCCCAGTGCAAAATGGCCATTTTTAAGGCATTTTCTTCCACCATTGGATTCAGCTGAAAATACACATTTAGTTTTTGCACCCAAGTGTTAGTAGAATTTTGGGGAGAACCATCAAAAGTGGGAAGTGACATTTTACCAATAGCACCATTTAATTCTTTGTTCTGGAATAGAGCCCTATTTTCCTCCCTCTTCTTGAGTTTGTTTGCAACAATAAAACACTGTTCAAATGGTAGACTTTTCCTACAATTTTCATCCAATTTCTCCCAATCTTTTGCCAATGTCTCAAGTTCAGGTTGAGTGCTAGGATCTTCTTTGGGTATAAGAAATTTAGGTGTAGTAGGCATTGGTGTGCTTTGAAATTCATCAGTTCTATTATGGGGTCTTGTGCTTGAGAAAACATGCCCACCCATTGTCTGCTTTTCTTCTGAATGTGAGCTATTGTTGCCTCCCATGACTCCTTTTCCTTCTAGTTGACTAGCCATTAATTCAAATCCCTTCATCATATTTTTATTCATTTCTTCAAAGAAAGGTTTTAGGACTGAAATAAATCCCTCCTTATGTTCTGAGTTTCCCTTTTCATCCCTAGTCATGATTTCTTCAAAAAATTGCTCTTCTTCTCCTATTACTTTCTCTTCAACAAAAACCTCTTCAAATTCAGGTTCTGAGGGTGGTGAATTATTTATTTGGATCCTTGTTAATACCATCAGGTGCCACGATCATGCTCTGATACCACTTGTAATGTCCCTTTTAAGAAATTTGATTAAAATGACCAATTTTTTGTTAAATTTTCAAAATTTACTTCAATCTAATCTAGGATCTTAACTAAGAGAACAACATGTACAGCAAATCTACATCATATCATTCATGGACACAATAATGCAAGCACAGAAGAGACACCGAGTTTACTTGGGGAAAACCATAAAGGTGAAAAACCCCAATAACTTCCTTAGAGATAGATAGAGCAATGATACAACCCAAACATAAGAGATAGACATATCCTAGCAGCAGATCCTCCTCCTCCATAAGTGCGCTACTCCTCCTTGAGTGTATGAGTGAGAAGTGAGTGATAAAATAGAGTGCCTCCCGCACTCTATTTATACTTGACTTGACTTGCCTTTTACATAAATCATGTAGGCTCGAACTTAACCACATAACATAATGCTGACTGAGCCGATCCCCAATAGGGTGGTCTAATAACCCTTCGACCCACATGGCCAACCCCCAATAGGGTGGTTAATAACCCTTTGACCCACATGACTTATACAGGGCCGACCCCAACAAGGTGGTCTAATAACCCATCAAGTATAAGTTACGACATTTACAATATAAATGACGACACTTCCATATAGAGGAATAATAACATCTCTATAGGAATACAATATACATATATGTGAAATACATTCTGAAGTTACATATACATCAGCACTCCCTCTTAACTAGGAAGGTATTTATCAACACAGGTCTTCTAGCACAAGTCATCTTCTCTAGATCATCGTCATTCGATAATCATCATCGAGTCATCATCATCGTCACTGCTGCTACTATCTCAATCATATCTGAATCTACTCGTCATAGGAAGTTCTACAGAGCCAGTCCTTTTTCATACTAGATGTAAGCCCACCACCTGCAAGTCTTCGTCATCACTGGACATACTGTGGAATCCTCAGGACTTATTACATGCGTCACAAAACCTCAAAAGAGCATTCCAGGCTATTACGAGCACACGGATCTACCTATAGGATCTCCCAGGACCATATTATATGTGACCTCACCACAAAACCTCGCAAGAGCATCCCAGGCTATTACGAGCACGTAGATCTACCTATAGGATCTCCCAGGGAACGAATTACATGTGGTCACCACAAAACCTCGCAAGAGCATCCTAGGCTATTACGAGCACACAGCTCTACCTATAGGATCTCCCAGGGCATGAATTATATGTGGTCATGGAAAAACCTTGCAAGAGCATCCCAGGACTGATTACGGGCACACAGCCCAACCTATCGAATCTCCCAGGGATAGATTATATGCCATAGGACAAAACCTCGAAAGAGCATCTGCTAGATATCCCAGGGCAACGAATTACATGCCATAGGAAAAACCTCGAAAGACTATTTGCAAATCTCCCAGGGCCAGATTATATGTCCTCCCAGAGCAAAACCTCGAAAGAGCATTTGCCAGATATCCCAGGGCAAAGAATTACATTGCATAGGCAAAACCTCAAAAGACTATCTGCAAATCTCCCAGGGCCAAATTATATGCTCATCTGCACAACCTGATCCACGACCATAGAGTATCAACCTGATACTCACCATACATCATCCTGATCATCATCACTGCAACATCCTGCTGCGTGTCATCTGGAGCAACATCCTGAAGCTCGTCATCCATGATCATCCTAATCATATAATGCATCTTCCTGATGCAAACCAAGTATCTACCTGATACATATCATCATACATGATCCACCTAATCATACAATGTATCCACCTGATACAAATACAAATAAATGATACATATCACCATACATGATCCACCTGATCATACAATGTATCCACCTGATACATACAATGTATCCACCTGATACATATACAGTACATGGTCCAAGCATCCAACATGATGCATATACAAAAATACATACACATGATCCAACCGATCATATCCAGCATCCAACATGATGCGTACATACATATAAATGATCCAACTGATCATATCCAGCATCCAACATGATGCATACATACATATAAATGATCCAACTGATCATATCCAGCATCCAACATGATGCGTACATACATATAAATGATCCAACTGATCATATCCAGCATCCAACATGATGCGTACATACATATAAATGATCCAACTGATCATATCCAGCATCCAACATGATGCATACATACATATAAAAATGATCCAACTGATCATATCCAAGCAGAAACCAGAACATCATCCTGATGCTCATCATCCAGCACTTACATCCACAGCCATGTAAAGGATCCTTCTTCCAACATGCTTGGAATGGCTTCAGCAAATGTGTCCATCACTTCTTCCTCAAAGTGTCCTCGATTTGAAGAACACCAAGCCTCTCTCTGAAGTACTCGAACTTCACCCTAGCTAGTGGCTTCGTCAGCACATCTGCAATTTGCTCGACCGTCGCAACATACAGGAGCTTCACAGCTCCTCTCTGCACCATATCCCTAATATAGTGATATTTGATCTCTATGTGTTTCGACCTGTCATGAAACACTGGGTTCTCGGACAACTTCACACAACTCTGGTTATCACAGAAGATACTAGTAGCCTCCAACGGGAGATCAAATAACTCAAACAGTAGCTTCCATAGCCATACTGCCTCACAACTAGTTGAACAGGCTGCAACATACTCTACCTCAGCTGTACTCAGTGCTACGCAGGACTGCTTCCTGCTAAACCAAGAGATCACACCTGATCCCATATTGAAGCAGCACCCAGATGTGCTCTTCCTATCTATAGCACTGCCAGCCCAATCTGAATCAACATAACCCTGCAGGTTAAACTTTTGATTCACCTCATACTTGAGCCCATAATCCACTGTACCCTTCATGTACCTCAGAACATGCTTTACAGCAACCAGGTGAACACTCCTCATATCTGTCAGAAACTAACTCAATGTGTTCACAGCAAAGCAAATATCTGGTCTCGTGTTCGTCAGGTACATCAAGGACCCAATCATCTGACGATACATAGTGATATCAACCGGCTCAGATGAAGCATCACACAGACGCTTCAAGTTCGATGCCATAGGTGTGACCATAGCCTAGCAGTCCATCATCCCGAACCTCTTCAGGATCTCTACTGCATACTTCCCTTGTCCAAGGAAGATTCCATCACTCTGCCACACCTCCATGCCAAAAACAAATAGTGCATCATCCCCAAGTTCCTCAACTTGAACTTGACAGCAAGCTTCCGCTGCATGTCGGCAATCAATCTATCTTCACCTGTAACAAATAGGTTATCCGCATACAAAAGTAGTATCATTGGATTGCCTTCCTCAGCCTTGTAGAAAAGGTTGGAATCCGCTTTATTCTTGGTAAAGCCCAAACTGGATAGAAAGCTGTCTATCCTACCATACCAAGTTCTACACACATATATGACTACACCATGCTGTCTTGAGATCCATCTGGTGCATCTTCTATTTCATCACTTTTATATTTCTCTATGCTGCCGTCTGCAGCATGCTTGATCTTGATAGATCCATATGGAAGTCATAACAAAATTCCCTTCAGGTCTCGGGACTACATCCCAAACATCATTCTTCATGATCGACGGATCATGGCATTCTTCCCATATCCTGGGAACTTCAATATCCTCAATAGATAATTTTGTTGTTGAACAAATGTTGTAGTTCTTCTTTTGTAGGAGATGGCATACGATCTTTCCTACACAACAAGTTAAATTGCATGATTAGAAAACATATCATAGTTTTTAGAACAAATTCTTACACATAAAGAAATATGTCATACAGTCATGCAATTATCATAGCCAAGGCTTCAATACAACATTTATCCATATCCCGTAACTTTCTAGATGCCTTCCAATCTCTACAAGAACATTGTTAAGAGTGTGCACAACTCCCAACATGTCAGCAAAGAGGTTTCATTCTAGATAAGTAGCAACGGAATGTTGTACAGTGCCATAGGCTACTTACCCATCCATATTAGTAGTATACTGTTCATCAATGCAACTATTCTAATATGCATAATACACAACGTAATTCTAGGAACATCAGTATATACATTATTGAACAGTATTATTTAAACAATAAAATATGCAAGTAATGACAATTCAAATACTTATCTTTGTTTGTTTGTTGGGTTGACTCCCTCTCAGTGTTTGCTTCTTTTCTGCAACTCCATTCTTATGTGGATTGTGAGAAGTGGTCAACTCCCTCTGAATATCTGCATCCTTGCAGAAACTACTGAAGTGTGTTCCTTTGCTTTCTTGCCGGAACAACTGGAGTGTGCTCCCTCTTGATCTTTGCTTCCTGGATTACCTGTTCTTGAACTCATATTCATCCTTGGTCCCTATGCATGCTTATTAGTATCATGATTGTGTTATCCTTGTGATCTCATATAAAATCATACATTCATTAGTATACTATTAAAACACAATAATCTCAAGCATGTATAGTCATGATCATTTCAAACATAAATAATAAGCATTAGTATTCAAGGTTTCAGGGAAGTCTTCTTTTACTCATACATTTTCTTATTTGATCATAGGAATCTTCTGGTTAGTTGAATCATCAATTATGGTAAGAAACATAATATGCATACAACCATGATTATTCAAACCTATGACTTCATGAATAATCATTATCAACAACACAACAGTATAAGATCCTAACACAAGGTAGGATTCTATCTTGATATAGGAAAAACATACCTTGATTAGCATGCTAGCTAGTTATGTCTAACATACTCACATGATGTCTTCTTGTTCTTCTTCAATGACTTGTGCTAGTAACCTATATATCTCATAGGTTAACCATTATAAAACCAAGTTATACATACCTCGTAAATGGATCTTCTATGAGATTCATGACAATGGATGAATCTTTGTCCTCATGTCATCATGATCATATGCTCTTGAACCAGAACATGATTTGTCTTTCTTGGTGTACCTTTCATGTTAGTAGACAACATAAACCTCATACAACACCATAATGCATTTGTACAATCATAAGTGTCAACACCCTAATCAATGAATATTTTCTATCGTGTATTCATAATTTTATTAAGGTGATACGACAAGTCTAAAATCAAGATTGTACTAACCGTAATAACATGAAGACAAACATATCATAAAATTAATCATGAACAAATCTCAAAACATACCTTGATGAGTCATACCTGTCAAGATTGCTTGAAATCTTCTTATGGAAGGCCTTAGCCTCATCTCCCCCTGAAACAGGAACTTCTTCACTTATGCAGGTGACCAATCCATCTTCTTCTAGGATTAACCCAATCCACTTGATTTGCAAGAACTGGACCTGGAGCTGGATATGGGTTTGTCAGAGAAACCCCAAAAATTCAAACTTTGAATTTCAAACTTGCGAAAGGATAGAAATATGCGCCTTGATGAGCTGATCAAGCTGGTATATTCAGAATTTGAAAACTGCAAAGTTTCACTCCTTAATTTTTCCTTTGAAACTTCCATATTCACTGGACGTGACCCTGAACTAGGGTTTGATGAAGCCCACTCTTCTGCCCAATCAAAAGGTTTGATCCAAATCTCTAAGCTTCTATTTTTTTGAGGATCTTCCATCCATGGTCACAGATTTCAAAAATTCCCATTTTTGCAGAAGCCCTAATTTTCCACTTTTCTGATCAAAGTCCCGAACTAGGGTCTAATCAAGCCCGGCCTTCTGCCCAACCAAAAATTCTGATCTTGGTCTCTAAATTTTGATTTTGATGAGTAGCGTCCAGCCATGGTCTCTGATTAAAAAAATTCCAACCTTCTCTGAAGCCCTAAATTCCGGAAGCCATGAATGAAGGTACTTAAAAATAATTCTGTTTTGACAGAAATATGTACCTGATTGTTTCTGGTGTACCTCTGAACTGTTCGATCCACAGGGTCTGAAAAAGTTTCTTGAGATAGCCTGACCTGTTATATTTCCATCCTGATAGGTCTGACATCAATTGGATTCTCTGAGAGAGAGTTATTCCAAGTGTCGCAACGTGACCTGTTTATGGGATAATACAGGAGAGCGAACTTGTACGGAGTGCCACGTGTCACTGTTTCAACTTCGGCCTCTAAAAACATTTCTTGAGATATTTTGCCCTATTGTCTTACCATCCTGACAAGTCTGACCTCAATTGGACTCTCTGAGAGAGAGTTATGCCAAGTGTCGCAACGTGACCTGTTCTTGGGATAATACAGGAGAGCGAACTTGTACGAAATTCCACATGTCACTGGTTCAACTTCGGCCCCTAAAAAGTTTTCTTGAGATAGTAAAGTCTATGTACTACCTGTTATTTTTTATGAAATTTCATTTGGATCCTCCTAGCCCAAGTTATGATCTTTTTCCCAAGGTCACCTGCTTTTGACTCAGATCTGGAAGAGGCAGAAACTCTATATGGTACAGATCATAAATCACAAAGTACAACGAATTAGAGGTTCTCCTTTGGACACAAGGTACCTGGGGATTTAATATTTGACCTGTAAAGGTTTCATATCCAAACAATTCGCCAAAATGGATTTATAGCAAAAGTGCTACGATGACTGGTTTTTGCTATATCAAGCCCTAGCATCGTAAGTGCAACAAGTGTCATACATGCCATATCATGCCTTCTTTCAGGCTAGCTCTGATACCATGTTAAATTTTTAGAATTTACTTCAATCTGATCTAGGATCTTAACTAAGAGAACAACATGTATGGCAAATCTATAGCATATCATTCATGGACACAATAATGCAAGCACAAAAGAGACACTGAGTTTACTTGGGGAAAACCATAAAGGTGAAAAACCCCAATAACTTCCTCAGAGATAGATAGAGCAATGATACAACCCAAATGTAAGAGATAGACATATCCTAGCAGCAGATCCTTCTCCTCCATAAGTGCGACACTCCTCCTTGAGTGCATGAGTGAGAAGTGAGTGATAAAATAGAGTGCCTCCCGCACTCTATTTATACTTGAATTGACTTGCCTTTTACATAAATCATGTAGGCTCGAACTTAACCACATAACATAATGCTGACTGGGCCGACCCCCAATAGGGTGGTCTAATAACCCTTCGACCCACATGGCCGACCCCCAATAGGGTGGTCTAATAACCCTTTGACCCACATGACTTATACAGGGCCTACCCCAACAAGGTGGTATAATAACCCATCAAGTATAAGTTACGACATTTACAATATAAATGACGACACTTCCGTATAGAGGAATAATAACATCTCTATAGGAATACAATATACATATATGTGAAATATATTCCGAAGATACATATACATCAACATTTTTCACTTTTTTCCCTATTTCGACCTTTGACTAGTTTTGATGTCCATGTCTCCAAATTGACCCAAATGCTCCCAAATATTCTGAGAAGGTATACGAATGATATTAAGACTTGAATATGATGTTCAGGGATGATTTATAACCCTCCAAAGACTTCTGAAAACTTGTTCAATATTCTGTCCAAGGTAGTGTCGGGATTTTCCTATACTCCATCATAGTCCTAACAACATTTTCCATTTTTGCATTTTCAGTCATGCATGCAGTCATGAAATTGCATGTAGGCACGCAATTTCATGCATCCCAGTAATCAGTCCTAGCACCTAGCCCTCAGTTAGCTAGCCCTAGGAGCTTCTTTCCACTCATTTTTAGCCCTCCTAGTCAGTGATGTGCCCACCTTTCACCTACAACTTGTGAAAGGTGCCCTTCTTTGCCTACCACTCACTTACATTTTAGTTAGTTTAGTTATTTGTGGATATCTCCTTGATTTGAGGATTGATTGACTTGTTAATGAACTAAAACACTCCGTTGGACATGCAGTGAGACTAGATTGCCTATTTTGACTCCAGTCAGCTCCCCATGTGCCCTCCACTGAGCCGCCTTCACTACATTAGTGCTTCCATTTGCCAGTTACACCTACCACACTCAGTTAGACTCCATTTGACACCTGGTTGACCATTACTTGTGCATTAATGACTCCACTGATGATGATGAGGACTCCTAGTTGTGCTTTGATGACACTCCACTGATCTTTTGATCTATCCATGTAGGATAATTCGAATTACACCCCTGGTATTCGAATCCTGTGCATTGCATCATTATTGTTTATTATTCAGATTAATGAAACATGTGTGATTATTCTGCTCCTATCTGAGTTCTATTACATCTTGTTTTGCTGCTCATTCTTTATGCAATTCTTTCTTGTGAGGTATTGATCAGCTCTTAGATCTGCTATGGGAATTTCACATGGTATCAGAGCATCTTGAGAGTATAGTCTATCTCCATTCTTGATAGTTTTTTGCAGGTAATTCGAAGTTCCAGTAGTTCTAGCAGTTCTAGCAGTTTCACCTTGTATTCGCTCCAGCAGTTGAGATGAGCAATTCGAACACTCCTCTCACTCCTAGAATCATGACTCCTTTCAATTACTTTGATTGGATGATTGATATGGAAATGTCATTGAGAAGCAAATGTATACACAAGAAAACAATGGGAAGAGAAATTGAACCAAATTTAGCTGTGGAGAGAACCAAGCATCTAAATCGATCAGATGAAGCCTTTGGTTACATGTGCATTCATATTTCTAGAGATATATTGTTTCATCTCGAAGGGTTGAAGACTCCAAGAGAGTTATGGTTGAAGCTAGAGGCCCTCTTTGGCATAAAAGAAAGGACAAGAAGCCATTTGAACCTAAAACGAATGCCAAGTCAAGTCCATCAAAAGGGGCCTCGAGCTCCAAGAAGGACAAACACAAAATATCTGATGGATCTAAGTGTCCCTACTGCAAGATGTTGGCGGATATTTCTATCCTATAGTCAGGAAACTAAAACTATCAACTTGGTTGGGGTGACAGGTAAGTCCATTAATGCTATTACAGAGGCATTTACAAAAGAAATAGATTGTAGATTTAGGGAACACACCTTTTAACCGGAGTCTGATCCTAGCCTTGACTCGATCCCGTGTCCAGCTTATAAATATACTTTTCCTTCAACAAACCTGCAACAACAATACCTTCCTCAAACATTTTGGGAAATATATAAAGCTTAAAATAAACAAAAACTATGTTTAATATTCAGCATTGACCAAAATAAATCCAACTTAAAATGCCATTTCATAACACATTCAGATTGGAAAAAGGAAACACTTCAACCTTTATTTGTCAAAATTGGAATGTAGTACAAATATACCTGATAATGAAGTAGGCTCCTGCAACTAGATTCTGGGCTCTGGCTTTCTTCTGGCTTGGATATCTTCTGCAACAACTTCTCCAATGCAAGCTTCTTCAAAGTTTTTCCATTAATCAATCTCACTAACTCCAATTTCTAACCCTTCTCCTTTAACCTTCTTGGTATTTATAGGTTCAAAGAAGCAGTTCAGGTCGAGATGTAGTTATGGAGGAAGTTGGGGGAGTTAGGAAACTGCCATCAACTAATCCTCCTTGATGAATTAATATATTTTTTAATCATCTTTTAAGATATACGCGACTATTATTCAGTGGAGTAGCGTATAGGGCGCTACCCTATTGTTTAACAACTAGCGCTCATTCAGTTTTAAATGTCGAGCACTACTTTGCTAAGAAGGAGTAGTGTATATATTGATATAGGCGCTACTATTATACACTAGAGTCGCTTATGGGCGCTAGTCTATTTAAGTGGAGTAGTGCTCATACCTCAAAATGATATTTTGTATGTTTTCCAGTATTTTCAGGAAATAGGATGAGTTGTCATATGGTCCAAGGTCAACATGCTCCTCCATCCAAATTGTCCTTTTGTGTGATCAGCAGCTCAGGGTGATCATGGACGGAGAGGTGCAATTTTGACCTATAACAGATGCCCCCTAATGTGTGAGGTCAAAGGGAAACAATGGCCGAAATACATTACAATCCAAAGCCAGAGGAGGAGCACAGAACCATAGAACAAGTTGCAAGAAACCTGCAACAAAGATCAAGGTCAGCGAGCAATTACATTGTTGACATCGTATAGATGTGTAGTGTGATACAACATGATCTTCGATACATAACAAGGATATGTATATAAAAGCATGGCCACTTGAAATACAAGCATGGATCCATGTCAAACTGAGAGATCATAGCCATAACAACAAACTGGATCTATGTCTCATGGAGAGCCGTATATAAGTGAGGCTCAGTCTTGCGCAACTTGGGTGATAACAAAATGAGGTTATGTCATCAAAATCCCAAGGTCTTCATCCCACAACAACCCTAGGTACAAACCCGAACCATGTGAATAGATGAGCTGACAGTCGAACATGGAGGGCATCGTTTGATTACCGGTCATTGATGTATACCGTTAACAAACGCGAGGACTTCCACCGATAATGATGATGGGGTCCAAGGTACCAAGTACGATTCTCCAAATGTGAATAGATAGACTTGGAGTCGAACACTTGGGAATCCTATCGAAGAAGAGACATTGATGTATTCTCATCATTCAACAGCGAGGAAAATTGCCACTGGTGACTGCAATCTCCAAGGTACTAACACAAACTCTAAACTTCAATCCCAGAATAATGATTTGGTGTCGATGGGAAGAAGTCCGTTGGAAGGGAGGCCTTAAGACATCCTCCATCATCCAACTCGAGGAACACTCAACTGGTAAGAGTTGATATGGAATAATGTGCAACAAGACTGACACGAGGAAGGTCGACACATGAGGTCAAGGTAAACTGCATAATGGCCGACACAGGGTATATCCTTGAACATTGAGCACGACACAAAAGTGACCCACGCAGTTTCTGACATAATGGGGTAAATAAGTCTGAAATGTAAGAGACATTAACAGACCCTCCATATGGTTGGAAGAATAACCAACCGGGGGAGTAAATAACTCGGAGGAAAGGTTCACCCTGAGGCCAAAAACTAAACCCAACTGACAAGATAGACTCAAGTAGGTGCTGTGCTCAAGGATAGGACTTGACTGAAACTGCCTTTGACAATGAAGATATGATATGTTTTCCCGTTCCTTATTCTTTTTAGATAAAAGAATACCCTTCTTGTGGATTTAATGAGTCCAAGAAAGAATGAAAACTCAATAGGTCCAACCATGTAAATAGTTTAACGAGCCCATGGGAGGAAGAATCAGTACCTTCTTCATAATTTAGAGAGTTCGAAGAAGAGATAGAAGATTACTCTATATGTACTGATCTCTGGATTTTAATATCGAGCCGAGATTTGTTCTTGCTCGCCGGTGTTTTCAATTTTAAGGAGTTTGAAAAACTTAAACAATAACTCCATATATCTGCTCGTGGATTTTAGTATCGAGCCCAAGCAGATTAATGCTCGCCGGTGTTTTCTTGTTTATAGAGTCTGAAAAACTTAAACAATCCTCTTTTCACCTATCCGTGGATTTTATATCGAGCCCGGATTGGTCTGTGCTCGGCGGTGTTTTCTTGTTTATACAGTTGAAAAACTTAAACAGTCCTCTACTTACCCTCTTGTGGATTTCACATCGAGCCCGAGTAGGTGAATGCTCGCTTGGTATTTTCATGTTTAGAGAGTCTGAAAACCCTAAAGAGAGACTCCAAAAGGTCCTTTTTTGTATAGTTAGTCTCCTCCCCCGAAAAAGTATAAAACAATGAAAGGAGAACTCTTCTAGTGCATACAGGAGTATACCTAGAGTATACCTTTTCCGTAGTTAATCCACTGAGGCCCAGAAAAGGGGTAATTCTATACCTGAGTGGATGAGCCTTCGGATACTTTAACGAGCTCGAAGTGGACAAGTTTTCTCGGCAATCTTGTTTAGGTTTAAATAGTCCAAACAAGAGCTTAAAATGACTAAAAGGTCAGCTTCTGGGATCGTAGCTTCATGTCCTGCCAAAAACTAGGTCTTCAACAAAATATTAGTCGGTGCCTCAAAAATCTTAAATGATATATGAATTTGGAATGTTTAGTTAATTGACAAAGTCTATCATTAAGAAATTTGAGCTTAGGAGATGAATCCGACAACAATTGAGTGAAAATTGAACTTGGATCAGTGTTATACCTTATTTTGTGTTTCAATTGATTAATTAGGGTTTTTGAAAGTGTTTGAAACTATGGAAAATTAAAAATTATGGGTAAAAATCAAAATCTAATTTTATATATAATTCATTGTTTAAAAAATCAATTTTCATTTTGTGTTGTAGGGAAAACATTGGGCACCATTTTGCGAATTTCAAATCTCCACCGTGATCAAATGGAGCATCCAATCACCAAACTTCTTCCACCAAGTAAGTAGAAATCAACCAATCTTGCATTTCAATGGTTTATTTGTAAATTTTTGAGCAAAAATGGCCCGAAACGTGATGCTCATAAGGTTTTATGTGCGGGCGCTACTGTGTATACACAAGAGTAGCGTAGAAACCCAATGGGCGCTACTTTGCTCAAACAGAGTAGTGCCTACATGCTACTGTGTAGTATACACAGTAGCGTACATATTTGCAAAGCCATTTTCAAGCGCCGAGACTCAAAAATTTTGGGGTTTTTGTGCAGGATGGTCTTACAATGGAGGGAAAGGGAGCATGAAGAAATGGATAGACTAGCCATGCAAGACCCGGCTACCCTCCATGTGCTCTGTAGATGCGGTTTGTTGAAATTTTATCGAACTGTAAACATGCGGGCACTAAACAAGCTGTTTCGGAGATTGATTCAGTATTGGGATGTGGACACTAATACCTTCATCATCCGGGGGAAAATTCTTGAGCTTACCGTTGAGGATATATACTTTATTACTGGTCTCTCAAGGAGAGGAGACATAATCAATCTAAAAGGGACATCTCGTTTGGGTGCACGATCAGTGCAAGAATATGTAAATACATACTGTGTTGCCGGAGCAGAAAAATCGGGAAGCCAAGTCCTGATTTCAACTATTGATGGTCTCCCGCTGAAAGTGATAGTGAGCATGATCAACCGGGTAAGCGGTAGTGCATCACAACACTTAGATTCCAGGCATTCGATGCATATTGGTGTACAGTGCTTGCACGGCCATGTTTATGATTGGAGTACTAGCTTGTTGGCAAACATGAAGTATCAATTGACAAGTTGCAAATCCAGCACAATGAAGAATTTTGGGTACGGGAGTATCTTGTGTACTTTCTTCTTCGAGAGGATGCCTGCTATTAGCTTGGGGATGCCTCTACCACAGGTTAACCCCCGTGATCCCAGACTAGGCCGTTGGGGTGACATTTTTCTCCGCCAGGGTGGCGGGGAGAGTCACTATTGTTACCACACTGATGACTTCTGGGGGTGGTGGGAGAGGCAGGTTCCCGCTTTTGAGCAGTTTCCCTATGCTGGATTGGATTTCCGTCACGATCGAGAGCTGGTGCTTCCGCCAAGTGGAGCCTGGGGAGATATTGGTATGTTTAAATTTTGAGAATTTATTTAATTTTTTCAAACTTTTCAAGTATTTGATTTTTATGAATGAGTTTTGGAGTTCTAATCAAGTGTTAAATGCAGATGTTGGGCCCGATCGTCCCGAGGGCCATCCTACCATCTATGTTAGGCCAGCTGATATCACCGCAGCAGAAGCTATGTTGGGAACCCTGGAGAGGAAAATGAGTCGGTTGACTCATGAGATTCCTGCATGCCGCATGGACCAGATACCTGTTGACATGCAGGAAGATGTTGTTGGGGTGCCCCCAGCATGGCTTAGATTACTGCGGAGGGTTGCTAAACTAGTGATATGCTATCGCAATGTGGTAGATGATGAGGAGGTTCCTCCTTCTCCGTAGGAGAAGAAAAACATTATATGTATATATTTTTGAGGCTACCATGCCCAGCTTTTGTACTTTTATGACTTGACTGGAGAGACTCATGGCTCAAAACTCATATTTTTTGATACGGTACCAGTTATATATACAGTATCGGTTATTTACATATGTATGCATTTAAATTTTATGTGTGTAATGTTGTTTACAATGTATGATGCAAATGCCAGTCTAACACATAGTTTGCTAATGAATCAGCTAAAGTGTTTAAACTTCTTGGAATGTGTTCATATCTGATAGAATGAAATTGTCTTTCCAATAGTCTAACTCGTAGAAAATGATGTAGCAATCCTGGATCTCGGATTCGATAGACACCTGTTAACTGAAATACAATTAGTTGTGAGTCAAGCCTTACCTCCATGTATGAAATGCCATGACTGAGAGCATCTCGGAGGAGTTCTATAACTGCATTGTATTCAGCCACATTGTTCGTGGTAGGTCCCAAACAGACCCCCCCGAAGAGACAAGTTGGTCAGTGGGTGAGTAAATGACCCAAGCTGCTGCAGCCAACTGACAGGTGTGGCGACTGGCGCCATCAGCAAATCCTAGGAAATGTGCGGTTGACATATGGTACACGAAACGAAACACACACATAAGATCACCTAACGACCATAACAAAACTAACTATACAAAAATATACAGCTATGTTACAAGAAAAAGTACTTCAACCTAGGCATAATACTTCTTCAGGTAGAGCCCATGCCTGGATCCTCATCCGGAGGCCGGGCAAAGGTGTTATGGAATTCACGGAAAAGATTAGTATACGGAATGATTTCATCAAGATAACATCCCGTTTCAAAGAAAATGTTTCCATTGACCCCAGTGAAAATGTTCACCAACGAGGTATGTACTCTATTTGCTTCAACAATGGCAACTTGTGAAGGAGTGAGACCAGTATTCTCATTGGGTGGTGAACAAAATTCACCTCTCTCTAATAAGTGAAGAAAAGGAAACAAGAAGGACACGCGATTTATATGTTCACGAGGATGGTCTGGGTCATTCAAGGCTTCTAACATTTCTTCGTCAGAAGGTAAAGTGATTCCTGAACTGTCGAGAGAATGGATTGGGTCAGGTGTCTGAGTAGTGGTACAATCCATGTTTGACTCTACAGACACGGGCGGAGTCAATATATCTTCTGTTGTAGTTTGATAAGAATCTAAGTGAGTGACTTCTACAACAGGGATGGGCACTGAGGGGTTTGTATTAGTTGGGATAAACTCGGAGTCAATTGTTGAACTAACCATAGGAGTTTCAGATGATGAGCATCCCTCAGTACCAACAAATAAAGTAGGAGCGGGTAGGTCAAAAGTGCCAATTAGTGATCCAAAAAGTCCTGCTCCTAAACTCTCGCTAACTGGGGTGGTTTGATCAATCATAGGAACCGTAGTTTCCGAAGAAGTCTAGTGTTTTCCTTGAGTGAAAGAAAGTTGATCGACTGTAACGATCTTACCTTCAAATGGGAACATGACCACTCGAAAAACTGCCGATGCTATAGCTTGCATGGCATAAATCCAACTCCTGCCCAATAACATGTTGTAATCGAGCGGAGCGTCCAGAACTTCTATCTCAATAGCAACTGTCTTACTGGACAAAGTGACATTAAATGATGGCAAAACTCCATGTGGACGGAAAGTTCTGCCATCAAATGCAGTAAGCATTGTGTTGGACAGGACTAACTTAGGAGAACCTAGAGCTTTCCAACAGGAAATCGACCTTACGCAAGTCGACGCTCCCTCATCTACTACAGCTCGTCTAATGGTCATTGGACCATGAATGACCTCAATCTGGAGGGCAACGTGATATGGCAACCGGTATTTGACATCATTCATGTCAAATCACACAGACATGTTGGAAGACTCCATACTCCCAATAGCTGCCAGAAGTGCATTTCGTTGCAATGGACAACTCTGCAAGACTTCTAGAGTAGACATGGAACAAGGGGTTTGTGCTAGATCTTCAACCACATTGTAGTTGGAAGCAGCCCGTGTGTTGGGATTGTGCGATGCCCTCTTCAAGACACCTTTCGGTAGCTTGGGCATTGGGTCCACAGGTATGTGGAGTGGAGTGGAGGATTTAGGAACCTCCTTATCCTTTCTCTGCGTTTCCGGGGTATAGTTCTTAGCTCTAGTTTGAAAAAGTGCATCCGAGTTAACCATATTTATGAATGTTTGATCAACCGTGGCGTGCAAAGTGCCCCCAGTTTTGGAGGTGCCAGAAGTTGAGCCTTTCCCTTTAGGAAATGGATCTTTCAAGACAACAGGCTTCTTCTCTCTTAAGAGCTTCTGGGCTTCTTCAAGTAGAGGGCATTGATGAGTAAGGTGGTTCTGCTTGCAAAGTTTACAAGGGAACCTAACCTTCTTTTCTTCTTTGTTACCCTCTTCGGCATTGTCTTTTTTGGGATTTTGTTGGTTCCCCTCTCCTTTCTTGCCCTTCTTTTTGTTGTTGGGCTGCCGAGGGCCCTTTTGGTTGTTCTGGACCTGATTAACAGATTCAGAAGTAGAAGGAGAGGTTGTGATGGAAGCAATGTCTGCAATCGAATGTTTGATAGTTAAGGCTTGGACCTGTTTGGTTAGTGCTTCGAAGGCTGCAGAATTAACTGAACCCACTATGCCGTCAGCATGTGGTCCAGGTTTGGGTCTACTCAGATGAGTGTTTGATCTCGGTGCGTCAGGTATAATCTTGTATAGTAAACCAGATTGTGCATATGCAAGGTCTAACTGTTGAGTCCTTAAGATGGCTTCTTCTTCATTGGAAACTCCAGATGTCACTACTTCCTTAGAAATATAAGGAAGGAGTGATTTCAAGTACCACTCAAGCAGAAACTCTGGAGGGATGTTGGCCTTTATGAGCCTCTTCCGTCCTCGCCACTCCTGAATGTGGTCAGATACGTGAGTGGCTTTGTTTTGTCTAAAAGTAGACAAAAGTTCTGTTCCGGCATCATACCGAACAGGAAGCTGGAAATGGTTCAAAAAGACGGTTGCTAGATCCCCAAAACTAGAGAAAGTAGCCGCAGGTAACTCAATGTACCACTTGGCTGCAGGACCAGTTAAGGTCCTTTGAAACAATCTCAATCTGATGGAATCCTCGTTCAACGAATTTGAAGAACACCACAAATGAAAGGTAGTGACATGGTCACCAGGGTCTTCACCAGCTTTGCCTTCGAATTTTGGAATATCCGAAGGTAATTTGGTGGGAACTGATGGCCACGTGGCATTATGACACATAGGATCATTTGTCAGTTTCGAAAGGTCTGGCAAGTTCAAAGTTGTCAGGAAAGGTAGACGAGGCCGGTAAGATGATGCTTGATAAGGGGAAACACCCATCGTTTGTCCCATGAATTGTTGGTAGGAGTTTCCCCCAGCCATCTGGTGATAAGGGTTTCCCCCGGCCATGTGCTGATAGGAGTTGCCACCTACCAACTGTTGATAGGGGTTTCCCCCAGTTAACTGTTGGTAGGGGTTACCCCCAGGTATTTTTTGGTAGGGGTTGCCCCCTGCCAGCTGTTGTTGTTGTGAGAAAGAGTTATTAAAATTTCCCAACCCATACGAGAGTGGATTAGTGCTTTGCGGGTTCATCCACTGTGGCTGGGTGTTAGCCCCGCCTTATTGCTGGTTGAAGAGGTTGCCCCCTCCTCCTGAAAATAGGGAAAAAGGAACGTTACTTGCAGGCATGCTACCCTGATTCAAGTTAGGGCCTACAAAGGTGTTGAAACCAGTAGAAGCTGATGTGGACGGTGCAGTCATGGTGCCCATGACTGGTATGTTTGCAGAAGCACTTGGTCCTACCACAGGTGTGGAAACCCAAGTACTAGGAATCTGATATAATGGTTGGGATGTAGAAGGTGTTGCACAGTTGGTTGTACTGCTAGGTCCAACAATAGGTGTAGGAATAGATGCCATCGTTGTAAAACTAGGCATACCTAAAGTACTAGTGTTGAAACTGAAAGATGGAGTAGGCACAGATGTGGTTTGTGCCTGACTAGGTGTAGCAGTAAAAGAAGGGTTAACTTTGTTGGTATTCATACCTAAAGTGGGAGTTTGGGGAACCCCCTGTTCACCTCCTGAGTTAGACATCAGATGTCCTGGAAAGGAAAGATCTGCACTGAAAAGGGGCTGCTAGAAACCAACAGGTGACAGAAGCGGAATTCTAGTATTAGTTAAGGGAGGATTGAAAGGAGTGCTATACTCCACGGAAGTAAGATCTTCCACCTCAACAATACTAAAGTGTTGTTGATCTGTGGTACCTGGTAGTGGTTCCTCCGGAACCTCAATTTCAAGGTTTTCTGTTATAAGTATTTCTTCAAGCAATTATATTTCAGAGGTAATTTCTGAAGAAATACCGGGGTTTACCCGCTGTCTTCTAGCTGGTTGTATAGGTTCTGTTCTAACAGGTGGAAGGTTCTGAATCCTTCTCGATCTACGGAGTTGTTGATTCTCCGTGATTATAAATAGAAAATAACAAACTAGAACCTAGTGGCCACTATGACTAGGGGGCAAACAGCACACTAACTAAAAAATTCCTAAGTATACAAACCAGTCAAACAAAGATGCCTTCCGGAGAAGAGTCTGGGATGATTAGGGCCCAGAACAGATCAACGAAGGAAGAAAGATAGTTACCCGGGGTCCACAATACAATGACTAAGGGTGCAAGTGCTGGAATCACCCAACCGCCCTCCCAAAGACCTGCACGGGGTTTCCTCCCACATCTGTCTTAGGTACAACAGATATACCCTCTGCTGTCACCTATGTAAGAACCTAGAAGTCTGATACTATGGATACCACAACACCGAAAATTCCTGGGGGAACAGTCACCGATCGAATCAGAAAGCGTGGGCAGGGTAGCTAAGCCCGAAACTCAAAAGAGTCCCCAATACGCAATCCGATCCTAGCGTATGCTCGAACAGTAAGTAGGAGGAGTATTCCCACAAACTGATCTCGCAATGACCTACTGCATATGCTCCCAGGAAAATTTTGAGTGAGGTGGGTTTACCTATGATAGTCTCACTACGATTGTTGCGCAATGTGTGATCTTGGGTGGTTTAAGGTGATTTAAACCCAAGACCCTAACCAAAACTAGTTGGTGTAGTGTACCCTAAAAAGAAAAAGTTTCTAGTTCATTTTATTAACAAATTTTAGGGCTTTTATTACGCAAAAGGGATAGTGAGTGTGTGAGCGTGGTTATAACAAGAAAACAAAAGTGCAAATATACTCAAATCTTCCTACAACAAAACTTTTTTATTTTTATTTTTTCATCTACTTCTTTTCAAAACTGAAAATCTAAGCAAACTCACTTAAAAATTTTTTGTTTTCTTTTTAAAATTATACAAAATATGCTAAGTTATTTTGCAATGATAAAGACAAGTTCTATTTTAACTTAAAGTACCAAATTTTTTTGCTTTTTCAATAACCGAAAAAGGACTATGCAAAAAATGGAAAGTCAAATAAAACTTTTTATGCAAAGTGTGTAAGTATGGCTAAACGTTCTTAGGCCTATAGCTGTCGAAACCCTAGCTCGAGAAAGATTTGATCTACAGGTTTTTTACTAAGAAAAAGCCTATAAACTTGGACATCTAGTGGTAGAAAACAAAGGAGAGAAACACCAAAGAACTGACCTAAAGTGTCTAACCCTAGCAAGACCACAAAGCCAAGTACAAGTAGACAAGCAAGCTGCCCTACTAACACGAAGAAACTGAGAGGTGAAACTATCCTACAGCTGTTTAAAAAGCACTTGTGACAAGCAGAAGACAAGAAGTCCTGGAAGATAGAAACTTGACCTAAAAGAAGACACCCTGAAGGTTCCACGAAAGAACAAACCCTAAACAAAGGATGGGGGTAGTGGAAAGAAGACAACTTCACCACAAACAACAGACACAGGAGTGTGCAGGTTTGTAAATGGGCAACAAGCAGTCAGGGTCTGAAAAAAGTGAAAGTGTTCGTCACCAAACACCACCAAGTCTTCCAAAAAATCAATAAAAGGTCCCAAAAAATTCCAAAGGTCAACAAGCGGTTTAAAGAATGGAAAAAACTTTAAGGAGAGGTTCTATGACTTGAACAACAATTAAAAACCTTATGCAATCATCAAAGGGATCCTACAGCACAGTCAGCAAATCACCACAGGGCTAAAACACAAGCAAACCAAAAATTGACTGCTTCAGGAAATGTACTCTACTGTGTAGTAGAGCAACTCGCGCCCATGCCAAAATGGGCGCTACTGTATATACAAAACAGTAGCGTATGGGCGCTACTGTACATATACCAGAGTAGCGCTCATATTTCAAAGGCTTGAAAACTGACTTTGGAAGGTATAGCAAACTGATGAAAGCAGGCAAGAACAATGCAAGGGATACCTAAAAAGGTTCTTGACACATCAAAGAAGTTAAAACAAACTAAAGAGGTAACCAAAAAAAAGGTTTCCTAAAGCCAAAACTCTATTTCCCCAGTGGAGCCGCCAGTCTGTTGGCGGATATTTCTATCCTATAGTCAGGAAACTAAAACTATCAACTTGGTTGGGGTGACAGGTAAGTGCATTAATGCTATTACAGAGGCATTTACAAAAGAAATAGATTGTAGATTTAGGGAACACACCTTTTAACCGGAGTCTGATCCTAGCCTTGACTCGATCCCGTGTCCAGCTTCTAAATCTACTTTTCCTTCAGCAAACCTGCAACAACAATACCTTCCTCAAACATTTTGGGCAATATATAAAGCTTAAAATAAACAAAAACTATGTTTAATATTCAGCATTGACCAAAATAAATCCAACTTAAAATTCCATTTCATAACACATTCAGATTGGAACAAGGAAACACTTCAACCTTTATTTGTCAAAATTGGAATGCAGTACAAATATACCTGATAATGAAGCAGGCTCCTGCAACTAGATTCTGGGCTCTGGATTTCTTCTGGCTTGGATATCTTCTGCAACAACTTCTCCAATGAAAGCTTCTTCAAATTTTTTCCATTAATCAATCTCACTAACTCCAATTTCTAACCCTTCTCCTTTAACCTTCTTGGTATTTATAGGTTCAAAGAAGCAGTTCAGGTCGAGATGTAGTTATGGAGAAAGTTGGGGGAGTTAGGAAACTGCCATCAACTAATCCTCCTCGATGAATTAATATATTTTTTAATCATCTTTTAAGATATACACGACTATTATTCAGTGGAGTAGCGTATAGGGCGCTACCCTATTGTTTAACAACTAGCGCTCATTCAATTTTAAATGTCGAGTGCTACTTTGCTAAGAAGGAGTAGCGTATATATTGATATAGGTGCTACTATTATACACTAGAGTCGCGTATGGGCGCTAGTCTATTTAAGTGGAGTAGCGCTCATACCTCAAAATGATATTTTGTATGTTTTCCAGTATTTTCAGGAAATAGGATGAGTTGTCATATGGTCCAAGGTCAACATGCTCCTCCATCCAAATTGTTCTTTTGTGTGATCAGCAGCTCAGGGTGATCACGGACGGAGAGGTGCAATTTTGACCTATAACACAAGAAAGGGAACCACCATGAGAGATCTTGCATGCACAAGAAAATAGATCAACTAACCAAGCTTCTTGAACATAACAAAATTGCTATTCCAAAAGATGCAAAAGTGTCTGACTAGAAGTGGATCTGATAGTCATGAGGATTTCCATGCATTGATGGCTAGATTTTCAAAATCAAAGGACCTCCTCATAGATTCTGGAGACTCCAACCACATGGTTGCCTATGAAGAATCATTTTCTTCTTTAGATCTCAAATATGGTCCTACTATTCACATGGGAGATAACTCTTAGATCTCTGCCAAAGGGTTGGGTATAGTACATATGGAACATGGCAAGTTCAAGAATGTTCTATTTGTTCCCTCCTTGACAGCAAATTTGTTGTTTGTATATTAGATGACTCACACCTGATCACCGGTGACTTTTGGTCCTGAAACAGTTTAGATTATAGAGATATCCACTGGGAATACTATAGCGAAAGGGTTTGCGAATCATGCCTCCAAGGCATATGAGTTCTCACATTTTCTACCCTTCTCTCTTCCTACTCCTTCAGAATTTGATGAAGATCTGAGTGACTCTTCTTCTAATGAAGATGAAGATGAAGATCTTGATGTTGAGATCAAAGTTCGAGAACATTCAGATTCAGATCCATAACCAACACATGTTCTCAATCCAGAGCCAAGGCCAATATGGGATCACACAGTCCTTGCAACTATTGGGAACATAGTTGAGGATTCATTTGATCACAGAACTACCAGATTTCAGCATCATGCCAACCTTGCATTATGCCATCTACCTCTTCTTGAGAGATGCAGCATGATGGTGGGGTTCACTCTTCCATCCCTTGGGAAGACTCATCATGATCCATTCGTTCCAGTAGAAGAAAGGTTTCCTGAAATACTTGCTTCATCCAATACATCCTCTACACAATGGGAGGCACATCAGAAGACTAGATCTAGATGTAGCACCTACATTGGCATCCTACAGAGGATCAGCTTGCCAAGTTTTTTGAAAAAAATTTCACTGAGGAAAGCTTCTTCTTTTTCTACTTAGTATGATGGTTTTTTGAGTTATTTACTGTTCTTTTGAGGGGAGGTATTTTTCCCATGAGGTTTTCCCCACTTCCTTGGATTATGGATAGTTCTTAATATTTCATCATTTATTTGATTGTATGGCTGACCTTTGGTCCTAATTACCAGGGCCCAGGATGGATTAAGGGGGGGTGTTGGGATTTTCCTATACTCCATCCTAGTCTTAACAACATTTTCCATTTTTTCATTTTCAGTCATGCATGCATTTTTGCATTTAGGCATGCAATTGCATGCATCCCAGTCATCAGTCCCAGCACCTAGCCCTCAGTTAGCTATCCCCAAAAGCTTCTTTCCACTCATTTTTCGCCCTCCTAGTCAGTGATGTGCCCACCTTTCACCTACCACTTGTGAAAGGAACCCTTCTGCACCTACTACTCAGTTACACTTCAATTAGTTGAGTTATTTGTCGATCTCTCCTTGTTTTGAGGATTGATTGACTTGTTAACTAACTGAAACACTCTGTTGGACCCCCCGTGAGACTAGATTTCCTATTTTGACTCCAGTCAGCTCCCCATGTGCCCTCCACTGAGCCTCCTTCACTACATTAGTGCTTCCATGTGCCAGTTACACCTACCACACTCAGTTAGACTCAATTTGACACCTGGTTGACCGTTACTTGTGCATTAATGACTCCATTGATGATGATGAGGACTCCTAGTTGTGCTTTGATGAAAATCTACTGATATTTTGATCTATCCATGCAGGATAATTTGAATTACACCCCTAGTGTTTGAATCCTGTGCATTGTATCATTATTTTTTATTATTCAGATTAATGAAACATGTGTGATTATTCTGCTCCTATCTGATTTCTATTGCATCTTTTTCTACTGCTCATTCTTTCTTCAATTCTTTCTTGTGAGGTATTCATCAACTCTTAGATCTGCTATGGGAATTTCATAGGTAGGAGTTTTCACTGGCAAATTAGGGTTCCAATTCCCCCAGGGTAAATGCTGAAAATGGCTTTCTAAATGCTCCCAAACCCACTCGAATTTATGAATAGAGGAAGAGGATGTTTAAGGGACATTATTAAGGTCTCATATGCATCATTATTCAGTTTAAAAAGGTTGTTATAACCCTCTCCTCAACAACTACAAAATAACTAGTTTGACCCTTGGGGAAATGGCACCAAATCGTCTCCAAATGCAAATAAAATGAGTAAAATCACTTCAAATGCTTAAGTGCTAGATATGAACATTGTAATACTCATCCATGGCATTCCATTCATCGTAAATATATTATAGAAACATTCTTTCATTCGAAATCATCAACATTACAATGTCATACATAAATATACTGGGGAAATGGTCATTGTTTGCTCATTAATAATCACTTTTACATACAACCACTTGGTATTTCGACCTGATAATTTCTGAAGATGAATAATAGAGTATATTAATATTATTACAATAAAAAATGGATCATGATAATCTCTCCCAAATAGTACAATAGCTCACCTAAAGCGCAATCCATCCATCAACAAGAATATGCCATAAAAACTGGAAATGGTTGAGAGAATGTGCTGCACTAGAAGAAACCACGGGCTGACCTGTAGCTTAAACCTTCAAATACAAACTCCATTAAAGCTCCATGAAAGACCTGAATGGCCTCTCCAAACACCAACTTGGATGGGAATCTTTCACCCTCGAAATTGGCTAAGGCAAGAAACTAGTCATCCACTAACTCTCTCTCTAGACAAATGAAAATTTCTCAAATGATTAAAATACCTTCTCTTGGTTTATCCCTATATTCTATAAACATCCTTAGCCTTCTAAGGTTACCAATCTATCCAAAAACTCAATCCAATTCGAATTAGGGTGTGTGCTCAAGATTTGCCATGTGTCATCCCTTCCCTAACCTTCCATCTTCCCCCAGTTCGAGTAGGGACCCATTGAGCTTCCCCAACTCACATGAGAACCTTCTTCGATGATATATTTAGGCCTGACATGTCATAATGGTCATATGTCAGCCTTCAGGTCTGCAATATGTCATAAATTCCATAGCATCTTCATCATTGGTGTCATAGATGTCATAGGTGTTAGGGAATCTAGCCCAAGTGTCCAAGAAGCTCCCATTTGACTCTTCCTCTCCCATGTAAGTTACATTTCCTTCCAAATTCGACGTATGATGAATATGGCCAAGTGTATTAGCCTTCTAAATCATCCAAGAACATTAGGCTTCCCATGTATTCGAAATTGCAAGAGGACGATGCCATGTGGCACATAAATTCTAGCTTGTGTGGGCCCCATAATATCGATGTGTCTCCATGCTCAATTGCCACTTCAATTTTCTCTTATACTTATTTAATTAGATCCATTATTAAATATTTATTCTGTTCTAATGTTTGAACATCATTTATTAGCTCCCTTATTAAAATTCCAAATGTATCCATCCAACCTAGGGAACTAGCAGGATTGATGGAATTGTCCTACTATGCAAGTATTTGAATGGGGACATTACAATAAAGATGGAGATCAGAGGAATGTTTGGTTCTCCACTTGTGGAAATCATATAAATAGTTTTAACCTCTGCCAAAGAGGAGGATTTGGGTGGGTGAACTTGGTGGTAGTAATGGATGATTCTAGTGAATACTGACGCATTTCATGTAGCACCAACTGATACTCTGGTAAGTCTGAACAATGGTGAGAGTAATACCCACAAACTCCTCATATGGCGTAGGAGTGGTTGGTGCACAACGATTTGTTACATGGTGGGGGGGTGGTTGGGAGTTCGACAAATGGTATACTGCTCAGTCATCAGCCAATGTCTTCATGTGTTCTTGAAGATTGGGAAATTGCGGACAATTATGGGGTGCATGGCCCAAATCATCGCATAAGGCACACTTGGTAGGTGCACAGGTTGGAGGAGGGGGTTCACGGCTTTAGTCGCATTTTCCTCATTGTCGATTTGGTTCATTTTTTCCCAAGTAATTTTGGAATACTAAGGGGTAGTGTTGTAAGTTGTTTTTTCCGACACACCGGGAGGTGGATTATTAATAGCGGTGATTAGTTGGAGTGGTTGAAGAATGACTTGTGGCATTGAAGTGGGATTAGGAACAGGTAAATACCACACAGAAATTCCTAATGTCAATCCTGGGAGATTCAGCGTGGCCATGATGGGCATACTTACTACCCCTGATGGTGGAAATAAGAATAGGATTGTGTGGATCAGTGTGGCTCCAACGTGGCTAGGTACCATTGGCAGTTGGGACTCCTATGGGGGTTGAGGGTTAGGGACCGGCTGACTTAACAAAATAGTGCACAAGTCAAAGATCTCAATCGCCAGAGGGGGAGGTGGTACAGAATTAAATGTGGAGACCATTGGAGTCTATGAATAAATTCCAGGTCTTGCGGTGGAAATCAATGAGGTAGGCACACTAAAAAAAAGTTTTTCAACCATGGGGAGAACATTTTCGGGTGTAGCGAGTGCATTCGGGTCATAGTAAGTTACCTGATAGATTTTAACAACCCGTGCCACATGGGGGAAATAATAATCTAGAACACATATGAGGAAACAACCTTCATGGCGTACATGTAGGTTCATCCTAGGAGCATGTTGTAGTTGATCTGGGCGTTGACGAATTCAATGTCAATCAGGACATTTTTTCTAGCTAATTGGACTGGAATATTAGCCAGAAGGCCTTGCGGTTGAGATGAACGACCATCATAGAGTCATAAAGAAGTCGTGGATGGTTGTAGGTTAGGGGATCCTATATTCTACCACATGAATTTAGACATCACACATGTAGATGCACACTCATCGATGATGCATCGATGGATAACAAGATTCCAGATTGGCACAGAGACTCGAAATGCTAAGGTGGAAGGAATGCATGGTTCAGATTGGTCTAAATTGAATGCCATCATTCATGAGTCTGAAGGATTGATTGCACCTATGGAGGATAATAGTGTTTTGCGATGCGCTGGGTAGTTCTTTAAAACTTCTGAGGCTGACATAGCAGTGGGGGACTGGGCTAAGTCATCCACGATGCTATAGTTTGGGGCAGATCAAGCATTGGGGTTGTTATTGATGTTGTGAAAAGGAAATAGAGGAGCTTTGGGGGGGCCTTCGAACGGTGCTGGGGGTAGACATAATGACTGATCTGTGGGAAGAGTGGTAGAATCCTTGTTTAGAGGAACGGTTTTGGTGGTTGAACCATACTAGTTACGACATGTTTGAAGGTTGATATCAGTCGAAGAAATCATTAAAAGGTGGTGGGTACCTGATTCAATGGGTTGGCTAACGGGAGCAACGTAAGGAACTAGCTATTGTGGTGTGGAAGGCCCTTGAGGGGGATCCAAAGGTTTGGTGTTTACTACTCGTCTGCATGGGTAGGGGGTTATGCAATACCATAAGTTGTGCATTGTGTTGCGGGGGGTTTGGTGGTGCCGGAGGTGCAGCATGTCATTGGCATTGGGCATCGTCACTCTAGATTTGGTGAGATCACTCCAGATGGGGATAGTTGTGCATGTAATGGCCATAGACTCCACAAATAGAACATGGGTGGTTCATACGTAAGTTGGTATTTTTACCTTGTCGAGGTGGTTGATTAGGATTTTGGTTAGCCAGCATGGTTCCATTATTATTAGGGGGGTTCAGTGGTGGAACGCCTCTCTAGGGAGGTTGGTTATTGCCTCGATTACGTTTGCATCCCCTATTTTGTTGTCCTTGTTGATTTCGTTGGGCAAGTTGGTTCTTCAATTGGTTTTGTTGAGCATAAATTTTCCCATGGGGAAAGGGGGGGTATGCGGTTGGATGGGTGTTGGGGTGGTCTGTGGTGGGTAATAAGCGGGAGGGGCTTGAGGTTGTACAGGCACAGGTGCAACTGGTGGATGATAATAAGCAGGCGGTGCGGTAGGGGAGATGTATGCTGCTGAGGTATGACTGAACAATGCGTCAGACAAGAAGGTCCATGTATATGAGGAGCCTCAGCCGGGGGAACATACAAAGGTGTTGCTCGAGTGTGGGTCTTGGTGCACAAAATATCAGGACCACTACACATGGTGGGTGGTGTAGGATTATATGTCGGGGTGGTGGAGGGAGGCATATGGACATATGCCTGACTACGAGATGCATTGTGTCCAATAATTCCATTAGTAGTGTGGGATGTGCCAGGTGTGTCCTTCCGGGAGGAATCACCATAAGGATCATCAAGTAAAATGGAGTAAAGGTAATCTGACTAAACATAGATAAGATCAAACTTTTGGGCTTTAAGTATGGCTTATTCTTTGGTTTGGGGTCGTTCGGATGCCACATCCTTGGTGATAACTGGTATTAGGGGCCTCGAGAAGCAATATAAAGAGATACGGTCATCTAACTTGATCTTACACAAACTACGGAGTCTACACCATTCATGGATATGGTCAGTGATATGGGTAGTCATGTTATGTTTGCAAGATAGTAAAATCTCAACACCAGCATCATAACAGACTGGTAACTAGAAGAAGTGCAGGAAAGTCAAAATGAGAGAGGTAAAAGTGGAGTGATTCCCATGTGGATGTTCATCATACCACTTGGTTGCAACACCAGTGAGTGTCTGTTGTTAAAGGTTTAGGTGGATCGAGTCATCAACTATGGAGTTGGAGGAACACCATAAGTGGAAGGACATGATATGGTTTGGGGGTCCTCACCACCCTTTCCCTCAAAATTTGGGATGTTGGAAGGGATTTTAGTAGGCATAGGAGGCCATGTAGAGTCATGTCCGATCAGATCATTAGTCAATCGGGCCAGATCAGGTAGGTTTAGACTATCCATGAATGGAAAACTAGCAGGAAGATGTGACGTGGTCGAAGTGTCCTGCGTGATATCCATGGCGTCGATCATGGGGCCACCTCTATTGAGTGGTGTGGTAGTGGCATGTGTCATAACGAGAACCAAGGGACCATTTCTAAAGGGAAGAGGTATTGAGGTGGAATGGTCAGTGCCTAGAGGGGTACTACTAGTTACCAAAGCGACGGTGGTTGGAACATATCTGCTACCGATGGGTATAGAAGTAGTGATTGAAATTCTAGGTGTATTTCCTATAGATGGCATAGTAGGGATGGATGATGAAATAGTGGTTGTGCCTGTGGTGGAGCCACTGCCAAAAAATTCAGCTATGAATGGGGTTGGGGTTCATGCCGGCCATGGGGCTAGACGGAACTGTGTATATAGGTGAATCTAGCTCAGAATTAGATGTGAAATAAGGGACGTTGGATGAAGATCTGGAAATGAAGATGTGCATGTCAATGGAGCATGACAAGTGGGATCAAGTGGATTGTACTGCAGGGACTGTCCCCCCTGGGAAACAATAGTGTCTTAGTGAATCAATGGTGAGAGATGTAAAATTTATAAAGAGATGTGGGAGATAAAATGCTCAAAAATCCTACTGCAATCGTGTGTGCAACAAGAGAGCTCGTAAAAAGATTGCACTCAAGACAACAACAAGCTCAAAAACACTTGCTGCAACAACGTGCTACAATAAGCGAAGTGGCATTAAGAAGGTTAGAATACCAACAAGGAGCACTCCTATAAAGAAAAAGGTAGAATCACTAACCAATGGGGGTATAGGATCATGCAAACACCTATCTAAAAGATATGGAAGCTCATACAAATCGTATTCCTGTAGGGTGATGAAATCTGCAGTCAGGAAATATGAAATGTAGAACCAAATGGCTAAAGGATATCCCTCTACCGAGAGGGACTTTGGTTAAAAGAGTCCTAGAATAATGGAAACTAAGCTACTTCATTCATGGCACATCCGAAAAGGTGTCCCGCGACTTCAGTTCTTTGGTTGTCATGCACCTGCTATGGCCACCATAATGCACGATGAGAACAACGAATTGGTATCCTTCAGTACAGAATGGAGAGTGGTATTCCACTTAGAATTTCGGAACTAGTATTGTCACTTGTCCTCCTAAGAGAGAGGCCCTTCGAAAAATCGGTGTCAACCGTACCAATAAATAATAGGGGATTTTGGATCCCTAAATGACAACAATTATGTCTCAAATGTGTATAACAAAGGGGATGTTATTTGGATGCATAACCCCAATGTCCTACCTAGATAAAAAGTTGTTTTTGGTTCCCAAGTGGGTTAATGTGTGTTTAACTAAGCCAATTTTAGACTCACTTGAATTATGGGGAGTGTGTGGGTGCACAAGTGGTGTAAACCCAATATCGGCAGTAATAAATGGTGAATAAATGTTGAAATAAACAACTAAGATTGAAATAAAAAGTACTAACTACTATGTTTAAAATAAATGAGCTTGTGAAATATAATGCAAGAGATAGCAATACAGTAAGGATGTATGCAAAGTGAAATGGCCCAAATGCTAGAGCAAGAAAACAATAGAAAAGTACCAATGGAAAACATGTGTAGGAAAAGAGGAGGTTGTTTGGGAAAGAAAAGAGTAGAAAATAGCTGCAGAGTGCGCATCTGAAAGAAAAAGTCACGCTCTTGGCCTTGCAGGTTGCAGAAAAAGTCTTAGTGAAACAAAAAAATAGGAACAAGAAAAAGGGCACGGTTCTGGGTGAAGAAAGTAGGCGAGGGTGCGGATTCAAGCTCACAGAAGCACTGAGGGAACGTGTATCATACTTAGGGGCGCTCTAAGGGCATGAGTTGTTAGTTTTTCATCATTTAATTCAATAGATCAAGGATCTTAACTGAAAGAACAACATGTACGGCATATCAATCATAAGAGACAAGAGACAAGAGACAAAATATTTCACCGGGGAAAACCAAGAAGGTGAAAAACCCTGCAACTTCCTCAGAGATAGAATAAGCATCAATACAAGGATCACTATGAGCAAACCCAAGAGATAGATGTCTTCAGCAGCATGCTCCTCCTCCACTTGTGCACACCCTTCTCTTCTCTCACTAATGTGAAGTGAGTGAATGACACAATGGGTAAAATGAGAGAGTCACACTCTCTATTTATACACTAACTTGACTTGACCATTACTCAACTTAGGTCGGCCCCAACTTAACCACTTAACATAATATTAACTAGGCCGACCCCTACTAGGGTGGTCTAATAACCCTGTGACCCACATGACTCATACAGGGCCGACCCCATCAAGGTGGTGTTAGTTTTTTAGAATTTACTTCAATTTGATCTAGGATCTTAACTGAGAGAACAACATGTACAACATATCTATAGCATATCAATCATGGACAGAATAATGCAAGCACACAAGAGACACAGAGTTTACTTGGGGAAAACCCTAAAGGTGAAAAAACCGAAGCATAAGAGATAGACATCTCCTAGCAGCAGCTTCTCCTCCTCCACAAGTGCGCCACTCTCCAAAGAGTGTGAGAGAGAATAGCATGATCAAATAGAGTGCCTCCCGCACTCTATTTATACTTGACTTGACTTGCCTAATAACCTTTACTAGGTTGGCCTTAACTTAACCACATAACATAATGCTGACTGGGCCGACTCCCAATAGGGTGGTCTAATAACCCTTCGACCCACATGGCCGACCCCCAATAGGGTGGTCTAATAACCCTTCGAACCACATGACTTATACAAGGCCGACCCCAACAAAATGGTCTAATAACCCATCAAGTATAAGTTATGACACTTACAATATAAATGACGACACTTCTGTATAGAGGAATAATAACATCTCTATAGAAATACAAACACTTCCATATAGAGAAATAATACATCTCTATAGGAGTACAATAAATATATATATGAAATACATTTCAAAGTTACATATACATCAACACTCCCTCTTAACTAGGAAGGTATTTCTCGACACAGGTCTTCTAGCACAAGTCTTCTTCTCTGGATCATTGTCATCGATGCATCATCATCGTCACTGCTACTGCTATCTCAATCAATATCTAAATCTACTCGTCATAGGAAGTTCTACAGAGCCAGTCCTTTTTCATACTAGATGTAGGCCCACCATCTGCAGGTCTTCATCATCACTGGCCATACTGTGGAATTCTCAAGACTTATTACGTGTGTCACAAACCCTCGCAAGAGCATACCAGGGCTTATTACGGGCACACAGCCCAACCTATCGGATCTCCCAGGTCCTATATGTGACCCTCATCACAAACCCTCGAAAGAGCATCCCAGGACTTATTACGGGCACCCAGCCCAACCTATCGGATCTCCCAGGTCTTACATGTGATCTCCACTACAAACCTTCGAAAGAGCATCCCAAGACATATTACGGGCACACAGCCCAACCTATTGGATCTCCCAGGTCTTACATGTAGTCACCACCACAAACCCTTGAAAGAGCATCCCAGGACTTATTATGGGCACATAGCCCAACCTCTCGAATCTCCCAGGTCTTACATGTGGACACAAGAAAAACCCTCGAAAGAGCATCCCAGGACTTATTATGGGCACATAGCCCAACCTCTCGGATCTCCCAGGTCTTACAAGTCTTCTCAGAGCAATGCCTCGAAAGAGCATTTGAGGCCTTTTTCATCCTGTCCATATCTCCCAAGTCTACTTACATGCTCATCTGCACAACTTGTACACGGCCAAAGAGTATCAACCTAATACTCACCATACATCATCCTGATATGCACATGATCATCCTGATCATCAACACTGCATCATCCTGATGCATGTCATCTAGAGCAACATCATGAAGCTCGTCATCCATGATCATCCTAATCATACATTGCATCTACCTGATGCATACCAAGTATCTACCTGATACATATCATCATAGATGATCCACCTGATCATACAATGTATCCACCTAATACATACATAGATACATGATCCACCTGATCACACAATGTATCTATCTCATACATATCAACATACATGATCTACTTGATCATACAACGTATCCACCTGATACATATATAGATACATGGTCCAAGCATCCAACATGATGCATATACAAATACATACAAATGATACAACTGATCATATCCAACATCCAACATGATGCATACATACATATACATATAAATGATCCAACTGATCATATCCATCATCCAACATGATGCATACATACACATATAGAGCAGTAACTGGAGCATCGTCCTCATGCTCATCATCCAGCGCTTACATCCATAACCATGTGAAGGATCCTCCTTCCAACATGCTTGGAATGGCTTTAGCAAATGTGTCCATCACTTCTTCCTCGAAGTGTCGTCAATCTGAAGAACACCAAGCCTCTCTTTGAAGTACTCAAACTTCACTCGAGCTAGTGGCTTCGTCAGTACATCTGCAATCTACTCATTCGTCGCAACATATGGGAGCTTCAATGCTCCTCTCTGCACCATACTCCTGATATATTGGTATTTGATCTCTATGTGTTTCGACCTGTCATGGAACACCGGGTTCTCAGACAGCTTCACACAACTTTAGTTGTCACAAAAGATACCAGTAGCCTCCAGCGGTAGATCAAATAACTCAGACAGTAGCTTCCGAAGCCATACTGCCTGACAACTAGCTGAACAAGCTGCAACATACTCTGCTTCAGCTGTACTTAGTGCTACGCAGGACTGCTTCTTGCTAAACTAAGAGATCACACCTGATCTCTTACTGAAGCAGCACCCAGAAGTGCTATTCCTATCTGCAACATTGCCTACCCAATCTGAATCAAGATAACCCTACAGGTTAAACTTTTGATTCACATCATACTTGAGCCCATAATCTACTATACCCTTCAGGTACCTCAGAATATGCTTTACAACAACCAAGTGAACACTCCTTGGATCCATCAAGAACTGGCTCAATGTGTTCACCGCAAAGCAAATATCTAGTCTCGTGTTCATCAAGTACATCAAGGACCCAATCATCTGACGATACATAGTGAAATCAACCGGCTTAGATGAAGCATCACACAGAAGCTTCAGGTTCGATGCCATAGGTGTGGCCATGGCCTTGCAGTCCATCATCCCAACCTAGAAAAAAGTGCATCATCCCCAAGTCCTTCATCTCGAACTCGGCAGTAAGCTTCCACTATGTGTTGGCAATCAATCTATCCTCACCTATAACAAACATGTTATCCACATACAAAATTAGTATCACTGGATTTCCTTCCTCAACCTTGTAGTAAAGGTTGGAATCTACTTTACTCTTGGTAAATCCAAAATTGGATAGAAAGCTATCTATCCTACCATACCAAGTTCTGCACATATATGACTTCCCGTCATGTGTCTCAAAACCAAGTGGCTGCTCCACATACACTTCCTCTTGGACTACACCATTCAAGAAATTTGTCTTGACATCCATCTAGTGTATCTTCCATTTCATCACTGTAGCCAAAGCAAGTACTGATCTGATGGAAGTGTGCCTGGCTATAGGTGTAGAAGTCTCTTCATACTCAATCCCTCCTTCTGGGAGAAGCCACGAGCTACAAACCTTGCTTTGTATTTCTCCATGCTACCAGCTGCAGCATGCTTGATCTTATAGATCCATTTGGAAGTCACAGTAGACTTTCCTTCAGGTTTTGGGACTGCATCCCAAACACCATTCTTCATGATCGACTGATCATGGCATTCTTCCATTACTTCATCCCAGATCCTAGGAACTTCAATATCTTCAATAACTTCAATAGATATCTTTGTTGCTGGAACAAATGTTGTAGTACTTCTTTTTCCGATGAAGGTATACGATCTTTCCTACAAAACAAGTTAAATTGCATGATTAGAAACATCTCATAGTTTTCAAAAAATATTCTTACACATAAAGAAATATGTCATACAGTCATGCAATTAGTTTAGCCAATGCTTCAATACAACATTTATCCATATCCTGTAACTTTCTAGATGCCTTCCAATCTCTGCCAGAACATTGTTAAGAGTTTGCACTACTCCCAACATGTCAGCAAAGAGGTTTCATTCTAGATAAGTAGCAATGGAATGTTGTACAGTGCCATAGGCCACTTACCCATCACATGCATATTAGTAGTATACTGTTCATTAATGCAATTATTCTAATATGCATAATACACAACCTAAGTCTAGGAACAACATTATTTAAACAAACAAATATGTAAGAAATGGCAATTCAAATACTTATCTTCATTTGGTTGTTGGGTGGACTCCCTCTTGATCTTTGCAACTCCATTTTGATGTGGATTGTGAGAAGTGGTCAACTCCCTTTGAATATCTGCATCCTTGCAGAAACTACTGGAGTGTGTTCCCTCTTGATCGTTGCTTCCTGGATTACCTGTCCTTGAACTTATATCCATCCTTGATCACTATGCATGCTTGCAAGTATCATTATTGTGATATACTCGAGATCTCATACATAATCATACATTTATTAGTGTATTCTCAATACTATCAAAACACAATAATCTTAAGCATGTATAGTCATGATCATTTCAAACAAAAATAATAAGCATTAGTATTCAAGGACTCTTATGGTTAGTCATATCATAAATTAAAGTAAGAAACATAATATGCCTACACCCGTGATTACTCAAACCTATACTTTCATGACTCTTCTGATTAGTCATATCATCAATTAAGGTAACAAACATAATATGCATACACCAATGATTATTCAAACCTATGAATAATCATTATCAATCATGCCATGTGTACTTATATAAGGGATCCTAACACAAGGTAATATTCTAATTTGATATAGGAAAAACATAACTGGATTACTATGTTAGCTAGTTATGTCTAACATACCCGCATGATGTCTTCTGGTTGTCTTCAATGACGTGTGCTAGTAACCTGCATATCTCATAAGTTAACCATTATAGAACCAAGTTATACATACCTCGTAAATAGATCTTCTATGTGATCCATGACAATGGATGAATCTTTGTATTCATGTCACCATGATCATATGTTCTTGAACTAGAACATGATTTGTCTTTCTTGGTGTACCTTTCATGTTAGCGGACAACATAAACCTCATACAACACCATAATGCATTAGTACAATCGTAAGTGTCAACACCCTAATCAATGAATATCTTCTATCATGCATTCATAATTTTATTAAGGTGATACAATAAGTCTATATTTTAATCAAGATTGTACTAACCCTAATAATATGAAGACAACCATACCATAGACTTAATCATGAACAAATTTTGAAACATACCTGGATATGTCATACCTGTCGAGATTGACGGGCTTTTTAATTGCCTTCTAATTACATAGAAAACAACTAAGAACTATACATTAATTGTCAACCCGGGGTTCGTTGAGAACTTGCGAGTTACCATGCATTGTATGTGCAAACAACAATTTCCTCTTACATTGGTTTATCTACTTGAAGTTGTAGTACAATAACCTTACTTACAAACAATGGTATGAGCAGTTATATTGTCTTGGCAAGGAACTAGCCATCTAAAAAACTATTGAAACTAAATTACAAGAAATTAAATCACACGACAAGAAAGTAAAGCACACGACATGAAAGTAAATGCTAAAACTAAATTCACACTTGAAAGTAAATTCTGAAACTACATTCACACTCTGCAGACAAGTAAATCCTAGAACTATGTCACACTTTGCTGGAAAATTAAATTCTAATGCTATGTTCACATTGTGCAAGAAAGTAAATTCTAAATCTAAGTTCACAACACACTTGACAGAAAAGTAAATTGTAGAAATAAAATCTAAAATCTAACCTTGCCAAATACAGTTTACTGTTTATGATCCAATGGAGTAAATAACATTATTGCATTAAGCTCAATGATTGTAAAATAAACATTTAAATCTCTATCTATGCATTGAAATCAAATTGCAGAAAGAAACTACATAACGAGAGATGCAAAATTATCTAATTGAAACAAAGCAACAAATTATAACTACATCAACATAAAATAAATAAAATCATGCTACAAAAAGAAATAATAAAATTAAGATCTAATTGAATCAAAATGAGAGTATAGCTTTATTCCATCATCAATTGGACTATTGCTCTAAGAGTCCTCCCATAGAATGGAGAATGAACTCTTATTTATACATGATTTATCCATAACAAATAATAAATGAGGATCCAAAATATCCTCGACAAATTTCTAAAAGTTTGGATCTTAAAACTAATTCAAAACTAATCCAAGATCCTTACTAGCTACATGCTATTTAGAATACCTTTGAAGTCAAATTCGAATTTAGGGATAGAGGCTATAATAAAATAGTCAAAACTCATCCCAAATGTCTCTAAACAAATTTTGACTTCTTAGGTCCATCATATATTTGATAGAGGTCTTCACATCTTTGTGAATAAGCCAAATATGCACTCATATCCACCTCCATTTACCAACTTTAATTTACCATCATGATTTGAGACATATAAGAATAATAGAAATAATGGATTTATAAAAATCCATTACTCCTAATGAATATCTTTCTCCAAAGTTGGTGATTGAAGGTAAAATTTGAATTATTGACTTTCTGTAATGCTGCAGATAGAGTTTCTGTAATGCTGCAGATACCTGTAGAGTTTCCGTAATGCTGCAGATAGAGTTTCTGTAATGCTGCAGATACCTACAGAGTTTTTGTAATGATGCAGATAGAGTTTCTGTAATGCTGCAGATACCTGTAGAGTGTCTGTAATGCTGCAGATAGAGTTTCTGTAACAAAGGTTCTGCACTGCTACAGAACTCCCTCAAATATGTTGTAGCTGCTTACAACAATGGATTCAATATTCAAAGCAAATACATAATACACTAATTCCCTCAATGTTAGTAAAAAATCAAATGAAATACTAAGAAATGTAATGGAAAAATTACTTGAGCATAAAAACCCAAATATGAGTGTATAAGAAATGATTAATACATGAATATGGATAGGCAAACGGAATTATAAATAAGGTGAAATGGTGGTAAAAATATGCTAAATCCAAGGCCCGTCATTTCCCCCAAACTGAAAATGTTGCATGTCCTCATGCAACCTTGTGTCAACCAAGCTGAATGATATTCATTTTTAATGCAGGCCTCAAATATCATTGTCAACAAGCCACCACAAATGCATCTGATCATCAAGAGGTATGAAATTTCATCCTGAACAATCATCCATGCCAACTTAACATTTTTATTGCAAAAATGCAAGAAAAAATATATTTTGTAGCTAATGGACTGGCAATTTGTAGCTTTCACAAAAAATGTCATTTTTCAAAAAATATGAACTGGGTTCTTACCAAACATGGCAGGGGTGTTAGGAATGCCATTATGCTTCTCCCAGCCAAAAATTGGAGAAACCCACATAACGATTTTCGAGAAAATGAGAAAATGTCTGTAGGTGACTATGCTTGATTTCTTGAAAAATATCAACTGGGTTTTCACCAAACTTTGCAGGGGTGTAAGGAATGCCATTATGCTTCTCCCAGCCAAAAATTGGAGAAATCCACATCACGGTTTTCGAGAAAATGAGAAAATGGCTGTAGGTGACTATGCTTGATTTCTCGAAAACTATGCATTGGATTGAGCTGAAACTTGGTGTATTTATTCTTCTTACCCTGATGCTTATCTCCACCAAGTTTCATGAAAACACACTTCACCGTTTGGGAGATATCTCTCTTTCAATTTCTGCACTTTTTCATAAAAACATGAATGAGTAAAAATCATGAGCTTGATTGCAAATGTTGTTCAGAGTGCCCACTGATCGGTTTTAAGCTTTTATATATCAAGAGAAACCCTATGATCATAGGAACAAGCCATTAATTATTTGAATCCATGAAAAAAAATCATGCAATGGCAAGGTAAGTGTGCCCAAAGAAACACTAATTCACCCCAGCAAAACATCATCAAATAAACTTCTGCGTTTTTGCATTTTCTCTTTTTAACTGCCATAGAAATAATGCTCTGCTAGCATTATTCTTCCTGATTCCCCTACCATTGATTCTTGTGTGATAGCAACAGAACATCATTAAGTCAGCCAATGTATCATAACTCCCCCAAATTGAGCACTTTTTCCGTCCTCGAAAAAAAATGACCAATTTGAAGAAGTGGGGAAAAATAGATATGACCTGTTATGCTGATTTATGAGAGGTCAAAGACACCCAAAATAATTAATATTCAGCTATATGCAACGTTGGTTAAAACCATCTCAAGTTATACCTTCAAGTTGGAAATAGTTTCCCTCCTACAGAAACATGCATGCTACTACAGGAATGCTGATTTTAATTCTACGCTGCCCTTCATCTTGTTGTTGTAACATACTGGAGAGAGCTAAGAAATTTTGTAGTCACGTTTTTCTTACTGCCCACCAAAACTTGCAGCTATCCATTTCATACAATTTAGAAAGGATCAAATAATTTTCTGCACATAATTTGCAATCTGAAAATACCAGCAAATCAATTGTGCAAAATATTACCCAATTTATCAATGTAAATTCTTTTGATGAAATTCCTTTTTACACTCTATCCATCATCATGTAATGATTATGTCTTTGATTCAGCAATGTTGGCTATCAGCTCTGCAATGTGAGCACAATCAAAATTCATGAAGCAACTCATATGTAAAAGAAAATGGTTCACATCGATCATGAAAATTTCCAGTCAAGCCTTTGTCATGAATATCTAAAGATTGGATGGATTGCATTCATTGCTCAAATTGATTATGTGCATAAATAACAACATATTTTATAATAAGCAATCCCACTGTTTTCTCCTCCATATCTAGTGTCAACAAAAGTATCATAATTCTGGACTCATCTTCAAGTTTTGAATAATTTGCAGTAGCTTGTGGGTGTGGGAACCAGTAAAGAGGCTAGAAACCCCGTTTCATAGGACTGTTAGAAGTGAAAACTACCATGCTTTTCCTTGATGAGCACTAACATAAACCAAGTGATTGGAATATGTTGCACTTTTGGCCATGTCAATAATCAGTCCTTTTATGTCATCAAACTCATCCAAGTTTACAAACAAAAACATAAGCATCCATGTGGGAGAGACATGCATTAAGCCAACTTTTCAACACAAATTAATTTGAAAATTAAAACAGGGTTGACTTACAATATTCTTCCTGAGGATTGTGCTTTGTTATGTCTGCTCACCTCACACTGTTGCTTATCTATCCCCACAACCTCCCCTAAATTGAAGATGGAGCATGAATGCGCTATTAAGACACCTCATTTACATGAACTAATATGTTGATTTTCTACTGTCAAGAATGAATGATGTTTTGTTTTCCTATTCCATCAGCATATTCATATGTAGGAATGGCTTCTACAACAACTCATTTTGATGTAGGTTCTTGTGGCTAGCTTATTCCCTTCTTCCTGTAGTTTCCTTAGCTTGTAGAAGAGATTTTTCCTTTTTCTTTCTGCTGGTTCTTGTGTGACAGTAGTAAGAATTCTTCTTCCAACAAATTCTTTGGCTTGTCCATGTGCATTGGTTGTCCATCTCTCCTTACTACTGGTTCTTGTGTGGCAGTAGTAGGGCTTCCTATTGTTGGTTCTTATGTGACAACTATAGGGATTATCTAGCAACATACTTTTCATGCTTGGGTGTTTAGGAGATGTTAGGCTAGGCTCAGCTAAGGAAGTAAAGATGAAGTAATGATTAAATGGAAGGATGAAGGTTTGGGTTGAGCAAGGATGGCAGAGTATGGAAAAGAATGATGACGAGTAATGTAAGGATTATGATGTGTAATGGTGTGATCACGATAGGTAATGGTGTAGTCATGGTAGGTAATGGTGTGCCCCTTCCCCCAAACTGAAATATTTTACTACCCTTAGAAATATAGGAGGAAGTAGTGAAAAAGGCTCAAGTGATTTTCCAAATACAAATCTATAGCATTCAATGAACTTGACTAACAATAAGGAAAATGAGCATACCTGTACCTACCTACAAATATCATGAAATGTGCAGCAGCATCCTGAGAAGCATGAGATCTAATGTGGTCCATAATGGTGTAGAAACTTACAAGAAAGAGCAATACGGAATCCAGAGCTTGGATTTGGAGATGAAAAATGATCTTCTAATGTAGTAGCAAATCTTGGAAACTTTATTTAAAGAGCATGATGGAATACTTTATTTCTCACTTATTTGCAAACCTTGTCCGCCAGCAAGCTGGTTTTCAAACAAGATCTGTCTGACTGCGCCTAGAGGGTTTTCACAATCAGAAACTTTTTATTCCCGAGGGATGCCCACTAGCAAGCTGGTTTTCAAGCATTCCAAGGTTTGATGATGCCTGAAACAGGTTTTCACCATCAAATTTATTTGGAAAGGGGGTAGGGAGGTCAGGGAGCTTGACATTGTAAGTGAGCCAAGCTGCTTTATTGTGTGGGTTAGGGATGGATGGAGTAGAAAGTCATGGGAAAAATGGAATGGTGGGGGATGAAGTAAAAAAAATGATAGTGGTGATATAGATGATGTTCATGAGAAAATCGTATCAACCACATAAGGAAATGAAAGATTAATTAACTTCAACATGCATGCATATCAAAATGGGAAAATGAAATGCATAAGCATACCATGTTACTAGTGAATGAGCATGATGAATCTTAGGTCTTTTGAAAGGATTCTTTACTGAAATCAGGGATGTGGAAATGGGAATGTGGGAATGGCACTTGACCTCTGGAGCATTGGCCTTCAAATTCTTCATATCAATTCCTTATATGTCTCATTCTGGATCCATCTTCCATCTTTGATAAAAAGTCTTCTGGTTGTTGTCTTTTGGTGAGACACTGCTAGATCAGGATTCTAGGAACTTGAGCTTCAAAAGTAGCACATATCATGCTAATGAATTTTCATTGTTGGATTTCTAAAGAGAATTCCCATCAACATTTAATTTGGTCTTCACGAATCATTCATCCATAGATTAACCTTCTTTTAATCTTCCAAGGACCCGCAAAAAACGTTGGCACTTACCTGCAATAAAATGTGAGCTCATGGAAGAAGAGAGGTGATCAGTCCCTCTTAATACCAAACATATGCAAGATAAATACAACAAATTCTTACAAAACAAATTCAAGGAAGATAAAACAAAAATTCACATTTTACCTGTTGGAGAGCGGTGGCCACCTTAGACAACCCAACGGTATTTTGCTAATAACTTATTCATTTCATAACTGATTTGAGTGATTCCAAATCCAAATGAAAGTGGATTCATAGGGGTAACTCCAGTAGAAATAGGTTTTTAAAATGCATTAATATGGTATTCCAAATCTTCTAACGAACATCATGTAAGACAGGCTAGTTGCAATTTCCAGCCTAGACCAAGAGTCAGTGATTTGAGCATAACGTTTTCGTTTGTTGACGGATTGAATCGATTCCACTTGGAGGTTAAATTATATTCCCATATGTACCTCCAATAGAAACAAGTCTTTAATTCAATCAGAATTGATGGGTGGAATATGCCAAAGTACACCCGATGAGGCAGAGTTCTGAGAGTGCTTATTTATGACAGGCAATTAGTATTTTGGGCATAACTTCCTCGTATGATATCGGATTTGAGTGATTCAAATTTATTTCTAAACTATATTCATAGGATAATATGTCTTAGAAACAAGTTTAGAAAATTCATCCATTTAGGCACCCAAAAATTGACTGTCCCAACCGTGTTCTTGAGTTGTATACCTTACACCTAGTCAGTATTTTGACCATAACGTTTTCGTTTGAAATCCAAACTGAAAAATTCAAATTGTATTAGAAAATAGATTCCAAGAGCTAATTTGGATAGAAACAGGTTTTAAAAATTTGTCCATTTGGTCTCTCAAAACACGACTGTCCTGACTTCGTTTTCAATAAGCCCAAAATACCAAAATGCCTAAATAGCCAATTTTTCACTAAAATGATGATTTAGATGGAAGTGAATGTTTTTATGTATGTAATTTCAATGTAATACATCAAATAACAAATAAAATCAACAATCCAAACCTTGAGATGAACTACACATGTGTTTTTGAAGGTTCCGCAGTTGAGCTACGGATCCTCAAAAATTGAAAAATTTGCAACATATGAATAAATGGTTATAGTCAAACTTCAAAAAATGTATTTTAGTGCTAAATGATGTATTTTTAGGAATTGAATTAGGAATTAAATAACATATTACATACCCCTTTTGAAATTTTTGAGTCTTGTGTACTCTTTCTTCAATGGCTTCCCCTCGAATCCTCTTGAATCCTTCAATAAAATCTTCATTCGCTAAGCCTCATTCCTCTTTCCAAGCCTTTTGAAAAACACAAATTAGTAATATGTGTGGCTCTTACTGCACCACATAATCATCATCTTGAATCTTTGATTTTATTCATGAAAATAGAAGGCATAAACAAATCTACTGCTATTGCATAAATTATTAACATGGTTCAGATTTGCAAAGACTTGCGGCTGGCTATTACACTATAACAATGCTCCAGTGAGATCGTCTTTGCATATTACTTGTCTCTGTGCCTCCATCGTTCAAAAAAAATATGCATGTATAGTAAAAAAACAAATAACTCACTACCAAAAGAAAATTTACTCAAGCAAAAAAAACAATGGTTGTGGTAACTCCCCAGCAACGGCGCCAAGATGACGAGCTTTTTGATTGCCTTCTAATTACTTAGAAAACAACTAAGAAGTGTACATTAATTGTCAACCCGAAGTTCGTTGAGAACTTGCGAGTTACCATGCACTGTATGCGCAAACCACAATCTCTTCTTACATTTGTTTATCTACTTGAAGTTGTAGTACAATAACCTTACTTACAAACAATGGTATGAGCAGTTACATTGTCTTGACAAGGAACTAGCCATCTAAACAACTATTGAAACTAAATTACATGAAAGTAAATCACATGACAGGAAAGTAAAACACATGACATGAAAGTAAATGCTAAAACTAAATTCACACTTGAAAGTAAATTCTGAAACTACATTCACACTCTGCAGAAAAGTAAATCCTAGAACTATGTCACACTTTACGGGAAAAGTAAATTCTAATGCTACGTTCACATTGTGCAAGAAAGCAAATTCTAAATCTAAGTTCACAACACACTTGACAGAAAAGTAAATTGCAGAAATAAAATCTAAAAGCTAACCTTGCCAAATACAGTTTACTGTTTATGATCCAATGGAGTAAATAACATTATTGCATTAAGCTCAATGATTGTAAAATAAACATTTAAATCTTTATCTATGCATTGAAATCAAATTGCAGAAAGAAACTACATAATGAGAAAAGCAAAATTATCTAATTGAAACAAAGCAACAAATTATAACTACATCAACATAAAAAAAAAAATCATGCTACCAAAAAAAAAAAAAACTAAGATCTAATTGAATCAAAATGAGAGTATTGCTTTATTCCATCATCAATTGGACTATTGATCTAAGAGTCGTCCTATAGAATGGAGAATGAACTCTTATTTATACATGATTTCTCCATAGCAAATAATAAATGAGGATCCAAAATATGCTCGACAAATTTCTAAAAGTTTGGATTTCAAAACTAATCCAAGATCCTTACTAGCTACATGCTATTTAGAATACCTTTGAAGTCAAATTCGAATTTAGGAATAGAGGCTATAATAAAATAGTCAAAACTCATCCCAAATGTCTCTTAACAACTTTTGACTTCTTAGGTCCATCATATATTTGATAGAGATCTTCAAATATTTGTGAATAAGCCGAATATGCACTCATATCCACCTCCATTTACCAACTTTAATTTAACAACATGATTTAAGACACATAAGAATAATAGAAATAATGGATTTATAAAAATCCATTACTCCTAATGAATATCATTCTCCAAAATTGGTGATTGAATGTAAAATTTGAATTATTGACTTTCTGTAATGCTGCAGATAGAGTTTCCGTAATGCTGCAGATACCTGTAGAGTTTTTGTAATGATGCAGCTGGAGTTTCTGTAATGCTGTAGATACCTGTAGAGTGTCTGTAATGCTGTAGATAGAGTTTCCTAACAAAGGTTCTGCATTGCTGCAGAACTCCCTCAAATATGTTGTAGCTGCTTACAACAATGGATTCAATATTCAAAGCAAATACATAATACACTAATTCCCTCAATGTTAGTCAAAAATCAAATGAAATACTGAGACATGTAATGGAAAAATTACTTGAGCATAAAAACCCAGATATGAGCGTAAGAAAGGATTAATGCATGAATATGGATAGGCAAAAGGAATTATAAATAAGGTGAAATGGTGGTAAAAATATGCTAAATCCAAGGCCCGTCAGAGATTGCTTGTAATCTTCTTATGTAAGGCCTTAGCCTTATCTCTCTTTGAAACAAGAACTTCTTCACTTATGCAGGTGACCAATCCATTCTCTTCTAGGATTAACCCAATCCAATTGATTTGTAGGAACTAGATCTGGAGCTGGATTAGGGTTTGTCAGAGAAACCCTAAAAATTCAAACTTTGAATTTCAAACTTCTGAAAGGATAGAAAGATGCACCTTGATGAGCTGATCAAGCCGGTATATTTAGAATTTGAAAACTGCAAAGTTTCACCCCTCAAATTTGCCTTTGAAACTTCTGGATTCACTCAACATGACCCCGAACTACGGTTTGATAAATCCCACCCTTCTACCCAATCAAAAGGTTTGATCCAAATTTCTAAGCTTCTATTTTTCTAAGGAGCTTCCAGCCGTGGTCTCCTATTACAAAAATTGCATCTTTCTCCGAAACCCTAAATTCCCAAAGCCATGAATGAAGGTGCTCAAAAATAATTTTGTTTTGACAGAAATTTGTACCTGATTTTTTTTTGTGTAAATCTGAACTTTCCAATCCACAGGGTATGAAACGTCTACTTGTGGTAGCCCGACCTGTCATATTTCCAACCCCATAGGTCTGACCTCAATTGGATTCTCTAAGAGAGATATATGCCAAGTGTCGCAACGTGACTTGTTTATGGGATAAAACAAAAGAGTGAACTTGTATGTCGTGCCACGTGTACCTGGTTCAGTTTTAGCCTCTGAAAACGTTATCTAAGAAAGTACAGTCCGTGCCCTACCTATCATTTTTAACGAAATTTCATTTGGATCTTCCTAGCCCAAGTTATGACATTTTTTCCTAGGTCACCTATTTATGACTCAGATCTGGAAGAAACAGAAACCCTAGATTGTATAGATCATAAAACACAAAGTACAACGAATTAGAAGTTGTCCTTTGGACACAAGGTACATGGGGATCTGAGATTCGACCTGTAAATGGTTCAAATCCGAACACTTCTCCAAAATGGATTTATAGCAAAAGTGCTATGATGACTGGTTTTTGCTATATCAAGCCCTAGCATCGTAAGTGCAACAACTGTCATACATGCCATGCCATGCTTTCTTTCAGGCTAGCTCTGATACCATGTTAGTTTTTCAAAATTTACTTCAATCTGATATAGGATCTTAATTGAGAGAACAACATATACAGCATACCTACAACATATCAATCATGGACATAATAATGCAAGCACACAAGAGACACAGAGTTTACTTGGGGAAAACCATAAAGGTGAAAAACCCCAATAACTTCCTCAGAGATAGATAGAGCAATGATACAACCCAAGCATAAGAGATAGACATCTCCTAGCAGTAGCTTCTCCTCCTCCACAAGTGCGCCACTCTCCAAAGAGTGTGAGAGATAATAGAATGATCAAATAGAGTGCCTCCCGCACTCTATTTATACTTGACTTGACTTGCCTAATAACCTTTACTAGGTCGGCCTTAACTTAAACACATAACATAATGCTGAATGGGCCGACCCCCAATAGGGTGGTCTAATAAACCTTTGACCCACATGGCTGACCCCCAATAGGGTGGTCTAATAACCCTTTGACCCACATGACTTATACAGGGCCGACCCCAACAAGGTGGTCTAATAACCCATCAAGTCTAAGTTACAACACTTACAATATAAATGACGACACTTCCGTATAGAGGAATAATAACATCTCTATAGGAATACAAATACTTCCGTATAGAGGAATAATACATTTCTATAGGAGTACAATAAATATATATATGAAATACATTCCGAAGTTACATATACATCAACAGATGGTCTAATAACCCATCAAGTATAAGTTACGACACTTACAATATAACTTCTGACACATGCTAGTACAGTTGATGACACTTCCAATCGGAGGAATAATACATCTCCGTTGGGGATACAATAGAGTACAAATACAATATATAGAAGAATATCTTCCGAAGTTACAGATACATCAACACTCCCTCTTAACTAGGAAGGTATTCTCTAGACACAGGTCATCAAAGCATATTAGCACAAGTCTTCAATTTTGGAGCTGGATCATCATCACAAGATCACGGAGCATCATTGATGAGTCCAAGTTACAGGTATCTGACATCTTTTTTCCCACAGTGAAGCACAAGAAAGGGTGAATAAATACACTTGTTTTGTGGGAGAAATGATTTACCTTGATTATTTAATGAAGTTGTTTTAAATATTATTCTTTTATGTTTGAAAGCAAGTTCAATAAACTAATTATATGAAAAACGAGTATGATTAAGCAGGTGCGAGTACACTAAGGGAAAAACACGCAAATCAAGTGAAGGACTGAAAGATCATACAAAGCTCAACACCTTTTTCCCTGATTTATAGAGAGAAGTCATGTTCAACAGGATCAATAATTAGACATATAGTTAGGTTAAACATTAGAGGCATATATATATGGACCTCTCGGGTAGCGAGGGGATCCTACTGCCATTTTTTAGAACCCTTGTTTTACGTTTTTATACTACTGAGACAATTTTTGTTACAGACCTTTATTAAACCATGAAGTTACTATTTTGAATAAAGATAGTGATGTTGCCTTCAATTCGGCATCTATAAGTTTTCTCCACTCCTGAGTACGGGTTGGAGAGGGCCCCTCCAACACGTAAGTCAGGAGATTTGATTGTTCAGGTACTTTTCATTATGTGCTTTGTATTGACTTAATCTATATCGCATGTGAAAGTATTTTTGAAGGCATTTAAAATCACATGATTTGATTTCTGTAGTAAAGCGACCATTCTGATTTTGTAGTTGGTTATAGTGCATTCTGTAGTTCAGTAACGTTGTTTCCGTAGTCCTGTAGCAGCATTCCGCCAAGACATATTTCGACACTTATTTTCCTGTGTGCTTGCATTACTTATGAAATAGTGATCTAGATCTTGAAGCTCATGCACTTTTCCATTATTATAGTTTCTCATGAAGATTGATTACTTTTGGTACTTTGGTTAATTGATGATTAATTTGTAGCATTGGATAATTGCATTCCGAACTTAGTTTTTGGGATTTGAATATGTTAGATTAGATTTCCAGTTTATGTATTCGATTTACAGTATTTACTTCTTAGATTAGAGATCCAGCTTTCGATATTTTAGAATAGATCTGCTAAGCTTTCAGCATTCAAATTCATAGTATAGATTTACTGTTTTCGCAAGTTAATTCTTAAGGTACATTTACTATTTTCAACATTTAAACTTATTAACATAGATTTACTGTTTTCAACATTTAAACTTCTTAGCATAGGTATTTCACATCCATAGATTAGACAATCCTTTCACAGCTTATTCAATTTCTTTTTAGGAAACCCTTTAAACATTGATACCAACACCCAACCATGAAAAAGGCTATCCTATAAGAGCACATATAGTGCCAACACCTCTGAAGTTTGTGCGTCCCCCGAGTTGATAATTAAAGTAGGCTCCTGGTCTAGCTTCCCTCATTAGGCATCCATTCTAAGAGCTCACCACTTTTTGGTGCCATTGCTGGGGAGGTGCTAAATCTTTTAGGAGACATCTTTGAAAAAAAAAAAAAACATACATAAAACACGAAAAAAACATAAAGATTTTACCAATGAATGCCTCGTCGGTAGAGGGATAGGTTTGGATGCTTTCTGCCTAGGCATCCTATGAGTAACAATGGTAATAACAGTTCTGACCACTCTCAATTTGAATTCCTAAACTCTGAATACGAAACTGATTCTACATACGATCCAAACAGAGACAACTTCTTTGCTAGATCTAGCTCCAAGACCACCGTGGCAGACGAAGAAGAGGAACCTAGAGATTTGTTCACCTTTCCCATTAGCATACCTCTTGGAGATACCAGGATGAAGAATATCAACCCTAACAATCTGTCAAACTTCCACGGTTTGAATTCAGAAGATCCTGACACATTCCTGTTTGAGTTTGAGGTAGTTTGCAGATCCTTTGATTGCACTACTGATGCACAAAAGCTGAGACTTTTTCCCTCCACACTGAAAGATTTATCACTTAGGTGGTTCATGAGTTTAGAAGGAAATAGTATTTTTAGCTGGGACCAAATGAAACAAGCATTCCTAGAAAAATATAGGGACTACTGCAAAGCAAAGGATACAAGGGATGAAATATTTAGGATGCAACAGGGAGACCGTGAATCCTTAGAAGACTATGCCCAACGTTTTCAGCTCAACTACAAATGAGCTAACCATTGCACCCTAGAGCCTGAATCACTGAAACTTGTCTTTCTTAGAGGGATCAAAGAAGAGAATTTTGAGATCTTAAACCTCTTGGGAGATGGAGACATATTGCAGAAAAATTATGACCAGATACTACAGATCTTCAAAAACCATTCTAGGTCTAGGAAAAGAAAAAATGGGACAAGAGATACACATCTATCCATAGGATCATCATCATATTCGGGACCAAACCTTACAAAATCTGATCTAGGGAACCTCCTTGATGACATGAAAACTGACATCCTACAATCCCTGGCCATGCGACTTGATGCACTACAAATAGAGAAGAAGCAGGATGAAATTAACCAAGCCTTGGCAGTATTCTGTCCTTGTTGTAGAAAGAAACATGAGAAGGGGAAGTGCACATTAAACACCATAGAAATATGTGGTCTCTGCACTGACGATCACTCCACTGATAAATGTCCTCTCTTACCTTCATGTAAGGCTGCTATTCAAGATCCCCCAACTAAAGGTGCAATAGAACAACTTTGTTTTGTAAATCAAAGGAAGAGTAATTTTGTTATACCATGCCAACCTAGCAATCAAGCCTACTATAATCAGGGCCAACAAAATTGGAACTCTGCACCAGCTCCATGGCAAGCATAGCCAAATCCAAACCAATGGTAGCAAAATCAACAAACTTATCAACCAACATATCAACAACCTTATTACTCACCGTCTTACCCTCCATACCCCACACCTTTTTCTCCATCAACCACGAATTATGCAAATCAATACCCCCATTCATCAAATTGGAGAGTCCCATTACAACAGCCACTTATTATGCCACCCCCATAGAATAAATCACCCCCCAGACCCCCACCAATTCTATCCCAACACATCCCAAACCGTAATAATAACATACCTGCACAACAGCAACAGACCTATAATGCTGAAATCACACAATTCCCTACCTATGTAGTAGACACCATGGAAATAAACGAAATAAACCTCAGGTCTGGGAAAACGATGCAAAATACACACACACAAAATATCCAAGAACCTGATGCTCACGAACAAACGACACAACCCCATATTCAGCATCCGGATGAACCAAACCCTCAGGAGGAAGAAACTCAACCACTCACACAAAACAGAAACCCTCCATTTCTATAAAAACTTATACGAAGTACAAAAGAGGAAGAAGAAAATGCAATTTTAAACGAATTGAAGCACTTAAACATCCAAATTTTGATTTTGCAAGCCATAAGGGATGTGCCCATCTGTAACAAATTTATTAAAGAAAATTGTCTGAAGAAACCTGGTAGAAGAAAGCGTGACCCGCCAACCATAAATGTAGTGGGACAATTAGTAGATTTAATGCTTGGTATTATTATTAACCCTAAATATCTTGACCCAGGCAACCCTGTAGTAAACGTGGCCATCAATAACAGACAAATAGACAAAAGCCTAATCAATTTGGGAGCTGCTATCAATGTGATGACTAAGGATACCATGATATACCTAGGACTCCAATCAATGGTCAGACCAACAACTACAGTACTCCAGCTAGCTGACACATCCACTGTGAATCTCGAAGGAATGCTCGAAGACATAATTATCAATATTGAATCCTGGGAATACCCAGCTGATTTCATAGTCATAGAAGTAAAAAGTAAACTTAGTGGTTATAAAATCATACCAAGCAGACCTTGGTTGGCAACTGCAGATGCTTATAAAGGTTGCAAATTAGGAAACATGACTATCACCAGTGGACATTCCAGGAAGAAAATCACGATTTACCCACTAGCAAGGAAATCTTCAGACTTAGAATATCAAAATTGGACTGATGATTATAACAACACATCAAATCAAAAGCTACGACCTATCCTTACAATTGATGTTGCACTATCACTAAAAGCGATAGACGAAGATGGTCATATAGATAGGTTTATACAAAATGCATCTTCTAACAATGATATTCTTGAAGAATTTTTTGACACAAACCAGCAACAAGAAGGAGAAAGTTCACACCAGAACTTAAATAAAATCTGGGCAGAAGTGCTCTCTCTAGAAGAATAATCAGAAAAAGCAAAACCAGTGGAAATTATGCCTAGAAAGACAGTCAACATTAATTCCAATTTGAAGCCAGAGCAAGAAAAATAGTTAATGAAGATACTCTCATAAAAAAACAAAGCTTTTGCATGGACATATGCTAACATGAAGGGAATCCATCCTGATATTTGTAAGCATTACATTTACATCAAAGAAGGTTCTATTCCTATCAGACAACCACAAAGGAGGCTGAACCCAGCATTAAAGGACATAGTCAAAGTAGAACTACAAAAGTTATTAGATGCAGGCTTCATCTATCCCATCTCTGATAGTGAATGGGTATCACCACTGGTTATAGTCCCTAAAAAGGAGGCAAATGGAGAATTTGTGTAGACTACAGAGAGCTCAATAAAGCAATCAAGAAAGATCACTTCCCTCTTCCATTTATAGACCAAGTACTAGACACATTAGCTGGGAACAAGTATTTCCCATTTTTGGATGGTTTTAGTGGGTACAACCAAATTCTAATACACCCAACTGATCAAGACAAGACAATGTTTACATGCCCATGGGGTACTTATGCATACAGAGTACTACCCTTTGGGTTATGTAACACTCCAACAACATTCCAAAGGGCCATATTAAGTATATTCTCTGATTTCATAAATGATCAAATGGAACTCTTCATGGATGACTTCACACCCTATGGACAAAACTTTGATCGAGCATTGAACCATCTTGAATTAGTATTGAAAAAATGTATTGATATGAGCTTATGTCTGAGCAATGACAAATGCAGAATGTTAATGGAAGAAGGCATCATTCTTGGGAACCATATATCACAAAGGGGGATAGAGGTTGATCAAGCAAAATTTTCAGTAATCAGAACGCTACAACCACCTGTCAAACAAAGGGTTATGAGAAGTTTCCTTGGGAAAACAGGATACTACAGGAGATTTATTGAAAATTATAGCAGGATTGATGTACTAATGTTTTCCCTTCTCACAAAAGACACCAAGTTCATATGGACAAAACATTATATGACAACATTTGATAACCTTAAGGAAAAAAACAATTACAGCTCCAGTACTCCAAGGACTAGACTGGGAACTTCCATTCCACATCCACTCAGATGCATCAGATAAGGCCATTGGATCTGTCATTGGACAAGAAAGAGACAAAAAGCCCTATGCTATATATTATCTCAGTAAAAATTTGGCAGGGGCAGAATTAAATTATATTGTTACAGAGAAGGAATTTTTGGCTATCATCCATGCCATTAACAAGTTCAGGCACTACATAATAGGTTACCAAGTGTTTTTCCATACATACCATTCAGCAATAAGGTATCTCACGAACAAACCTAATACAAGTACTCGAATCATTAGGTGGCTACTCCTCCTACAAGAATTTGACATCACAACTTTGGACAAGCTAGGAAAACACAATGTAGTAGCTGACTTTCTATCTAGGCTCACCCATGGACAAGATAATGAAGTGGTGAATGACATTTTTCCTAATGAGCACCTTTTTTCCATATCAACAAGAAGCCCATGGTTTGATGACATAGCAAACTATTTAGTGTTTGGAAAATTTCTAGAACATTACAATTACAAAGAGAAAAATAAAGTAATAAGGCAAAGTGCCACATACACATGGGTAGAGGGAATGCTCTTCAAACAAGGACGAGATCAAATTCTCAGAAGATGCATTAGAGAAGATGAAGTACATGGTATAATGCATTCCACTCACAATGAGCCATGTGGAGGACACTATGCTGCAAAAAGGATAGCCTATAAAATTTTGCAAATAGGATATTACTGGACAACACTCCACAAGGATGCTTATGAATATGTTTCACACTATGTTGACTACCAAAGAATGGGGAAACCAACACAAAAAGAGGAAATGCCTCTCCATCCACAAATCTCCTTGGAGGCATTCGAAAAATGGGGATTTGATCGCTGGTCCAATCAACCCACAATCAAATCAGAAGAGCTACATCCTGGTATGCATTGACTACCTCACAAAGTGGGCTGAGGTAGAAGCTCTTGTTGCAGCAAATGAGACAAATGTGGAAAAAAATTTCACTGAGCAAATCTTCCACAAGTTTGGAGTCCCAAGGGAACTAGTTTATGATCAAGGCCCACAGTTTACATCAAATCTAATAGAATATTTACTTAAAAGAAACAATGTCAAGCACAGACAATCCTCCTCCTATCACCCTCAAGCAAATGGTCAAGCTAAGGTAACCAACAAAGAATTATAAAGGATTTTAACAAAGACTGTACAACTCCACAAAAGAGATTGGGCAGACAGGCTAAGTGAGGCAGTTTGGGCCTACAATACCACATGGAATACAACAACAGGCTTCACACCTTATGAGCTAGTATATGGAAAGAAAGGCATGCTTCCAATTGAAATTGAAATAAGGACATTAACAATTGCAGCACCGTTAAATATGGAACTATTAGAGATACAACAAGAACGCATGCTACAATTAAGACAACTGGATGAGAAACTCCAACAAGCACTTGCTTATACTGAAATGATCCAGCAGCAAAGAAAGAAGTGGCATGACAAACACATAAAAGATAAAAAGTTCAAGGAAGGTGTCTGGGCACACTACTCTATGACTCCAGGTTCCATACTTTCAAGAGAAAACTAACAACTAGATGGCTTGGATCTTACATCATTGAGAAAATCTATGAAAATGGAGCTGTCAAGATTATTGCAATTGATGTAGAAGAGTTTCCCATGATCGTGAATGGACATAGGCTAAAACATTACAAAAAGCCTCAGTCAAGGGAAGAATTCACTCAAGTACTCTACCAGCAACAATTGATACTGATAGAGAATATGGAATATCATTGAATTCCAATTCAGAAGAAAAAATGAAAAAGAAAAAAGAAATATATATATATATATATATATATAAAGAAAAATGAAAGAAAAAATGAAAAATGAAAAAATGATGAAAAAAAGATATGAAAAAAGAGAAAAAGAAAAATGAATGAAAAAAAGAGAAAAAAGAAAAAGTAGAAAGAGACATAACTGAAAAAACAATCCAACATGATCCATTCAGGTTAACACAGGTAAAATTGCAGGGCATCATACATCCCCATGAAGAAGTAGAATGTGCATTGCAAATAAAAAAAAATCAAGCAAGCCAGTCATCAGAATACAAGTGAGCCAACAATCTAATCAAGTGAGCCCAAAAATTATCAACCATTACAGCAACCAAGCAAGCCAGCCATGTATTCAAGGAATAAAGCAAAGGTATCGACTACTACATAATTCATTCCCAACAAAGAAACTATTCAATCACCTATGCAATATCTTCAAGCGAGCCTGCCATCTATTCAAGAGAGCCATCCTAGATTACAACAATACAAGAAAGAATTAGAAACCCAATGCAAACGCATCATCCCAAAAATCAAATCAGAAAATGGCACGAAGTTCAAAAGCATATGATACACCAAATTCAAACAAACCAAAGGAAAAAGTAGCAAGTGCACATACTGACATGCCAGAATTTACTACGGACAATGCAAAATCTACTACATAATCCAACGCACATAAAAATCGGGCCAGATTATGAACTCAAGTACGCTAAAACATAACGAGGTAATCTCTAAACATATTTGTTTTATTTTTAAGGTCAAATCATTATCTCACAAGACGGTTATATTTGAAGCTGAGGACAACTTTTAAATTAATTCGGCGGCAAGGTTCAGACTACCTCACAAGATCATCATTACTCACCTTTTTCATATCAGCAAATGATAAACCCGCATCTAGCCACCATATTTCCCAATAATCAAAGCATAAGCACAATGTACAATGATGAAATGAAATACAGGGCTCGATTATGGAAAGAAATGGATAAATAAGCAAGTACAAGGAACGATGATGAGCATAAGTGTGGAAAGGCAGTAAGTAAGGTAGCATAATCTTTCAAAAGAGCCAGTTTTTGCAAATACGAACCTCTCAGAAGCTCTCCAGAAGTAAGAAACCGGAAGTTAGTGTGTTCACTCAGCCAGCAATCCAGTCCTTGAGCCTGTAATCAATCCCGACCAGTTTAGGTAAAAGCCACATTCAAAGTTTTTGGTTTTGTTTGATTATAGAAGAGATTTTATGATGACAAAAGGGTTCAAAAAGAGCGAACTAGAGGAACATAGCGTTATTTATCAAAGCCCGCGAATCTTACCAATTATCCGCAATGCGGTCTGGATTCCTTTCATCTTAGGATTGAAAGGATGCAATACATAGGTGGATCTGGATTTTGAAATAAATTTCAAGTACATCAAGGATGAACAGTTCATCACCTGAGTGAAGGGATTACGTATAAGGTTGGATGATGAAGCGATTTCCAAATTCACTGGTCTGCCATTGGGTCTGCATTGGAGCAGAGACGACCGAGAGGCAAACCATGAAGCAAAGGCAACATTTTTCGAACGAGGAGAGGTCTACGACGAAGATAAAAATGGATTCAAAAGACTCTCCATGCCGACACCATGGGATGAAATCACTGCAATCGTCCAGAAATACATTACATGCACTGGTAGGCTAAGTTATGTCCCTATTTTTCATTTTCAAATTTTGGAGCTACTAAGGTACAGGGGCCATCTTCCACCGAACAACAACATCAGAATTCCATACTATCTTCTCCTATCTCTGGCAGAAATGAGTAGTAAAGTGATTCAACGAAAAGAGGATGCATTAGCCCACCATGGGCTAATCAAATTGATCATTGTGAGGAATTAAAAGTGTAGATCCTAGAACTTTCTTGGAAATAATTCATGTTGGTATCGACTGAGGATGTTCAAAGAATGAAGGGTACACCCACAATCGGCATACCCCTACCTCCTGGATCAAAGGACAAGATCGCCTCTACATCAGGGACTAAGAGGAAAATCGACCTGGACAGCGTGGATGATACCCTAATGAAGATAAAGCATTCACAAGATGACTCCCCCAAAACGGAACTAGGGATTTCCACGAATGATCAAGGGTTGAAGAGACGAAGTAAAAGATTCACACATGCATCTAGAATCCAAATTACCAAGGATGTGAAAAGGGAACCCATCCCCCTAGTTCAAAATGTGTCTGATGATGATGATGATCTTGGGGTAGATCAGGAAGATCCCACTACACCAGAAGAGCAGGATGAACAAGAAGGGCAGGATGCAAAAGAAGAGTAGGATGAACAAAAAGGATAGGATGCAGAAGAAGAGAAGGATGAACAAGAAAGACAGGATGCAGAAGAAGAACAACATGCATAGGAAGAGCAAGATGACTTCCAGGGGAACCCTCGTGAGCACAATGAAAACCCTAGGGTCACTGACCAACTCACTAAGGCACGGGCAGAACAAGAAAAGCTCAGAGAGGAGTTGGAAACATTGAAAATTGAATCCAGAATGCAAAGAAGCCAGCCAACGTATGCACTCTTTTCGCCTGAAAAGACACAAATTTTGAAAATGCATCATGCATGGGAGCTAAAACTGGTTGAGCAGCAAATTTCAGCACTTAAAGAGAAATTGGCTGAGGCACAAGAGGAGTTAACCAAAAAGACCAGGAGATTGTTCAATTGAGGGACATTTTGGCTAGTACCACTAAAATATATGATAAACTACTGGAGCTTAGGCCGCCATCAGCAATTTATGCAGTTTATCTGCAAGAAAAGTGGGGCAAATTCCAGCTCCAAAGGATAAAATAGGGACTCCCGATAGAGATAAACTTCCCCAAGGAATTTGTGGATACATCTCTAAACTCCATAGAGTTAGAGAAGGACCAGCTAAGTGAATTTTCTTGCACAGTTTTGTAGTTCCTAGCTCGCCCAACTGGTCGCCAAACCCTTACATAGGCGATTTCTAGTTGAGGGCACTGTGTTCATGGATGAATCACGAAATTGAACGAGCTTAGGACTACCACATTTACATTGCAGCAAAATGGAAAAATCCATTATGGGTCAGGGCAGAGGCGACTCACCCTGAAAGAATAATTTACAACCATATGAACATCACCCAGGATGAGGAGATTGTTGGCTACTTTCTGGACATACCCGAGTTTTCAAGATGCACAGCAACAAACACCCCTTTGGCGCACTAGCCCTTTCGGAAACGAGCTGCGCAGTAGCCCGAAGTCTCACCCGAAGTGGCTATGGGGGGCTAAGGGATCAGGTTTCCTTAACCTAGGTGGTGCGGAGTCTACAGTCTTCTCCCTTCCCTTCTTGGAGGTAACCTCTGAACAGAGCGTCTTACCCTTCCACTGGTCTCACAGCGCGACAGCACTGAAACTCACTCTTCTCAGCCTAGCTGCGCGGCAGCCTCGCACCTGCGCACGAGGCGTTTATCTACTACGCCCGATACACTAGGTATCGTCTCTATCCTCACACCACAGTGCAGTAACACACTCCTTAAGCACTGTGGCGACAGTATTCTTACCGACTCCTTCGACAATGCACAACTACACTTCTAAGGGAGCTTCAAAGATTTACTTTACATACTCATGCATAAAGATAGCGAAACATTCATGGAAACATAGACAGTAAAGTAAAGAAATGCAATCACATAAAGCATCACCACAACAAGAAGAATTATGTGGTTTACTTCCAGGAGGGAAGCCATGTCCATGGGAACTGAGTTGTATATTATCTTAAGATGTAGCCAACACAGTTTCGCTGCGCACACAGCTGCAACCTTAGATCTTTCTGGGAAACTCCACGCACACAGCTGGGAGCCCTTCTCTTAGATCTATTCTCTTCTTCTCCCGATATTACAATGACAAAGATGTACAATTACATTCCCCTCTCAGTCCTATTGCGACTGGTCGATACATACAATGGCCCTTACACCAAGCGGTCTTCCTGCGAGATCGCGGCCTTCTTACATGCACAAAATTGTCATTAACAGCTTTACAAGACACAGCAATACCAGAGACTCTAACTATCTAGTTCTCTAACCAACTAACCAACCCATCTAACCCTTTTCCCTTTCCAATTACACATATATATAGGTGGCCCTGAGGGTCGCACCTTTACAAAACTGTGGGCCTTTCCCCAACAGTGATCCCCAAAACCCTAACCACTAACACGGCTACGTGTACTGTAGGCGCCTCTTGCAGTCACGTCGCAGCTTCCTGAAGACTCCGCGATTTTCGGCGCAGATCGCGGGTATGGGCGTCGCTTCATCATTCTTTGCTCCTTGTCCTTCGCCTTCAATGCTTCGGCCCATTGCTCTTCCTTGGTTCGAGCAACCATAACTCCTGTACTTTGCCTTCAATGCTTCCTACCTTATTTACTCTTTCCTTTGACTTGTTCGCGCGAGCTCTGCGATTTTCGGCCCACAATCTGTGGTGAGCTCGTCCATCTAGCATCGTACTGCGCACTGTTCATTTCTGCCCAAAAATGGTGCTTTTCCTCAAAATTAGCACTTTTCCTTCAAAACTTAGTGCTTTTTCCTCAAAATTTGCCAGCTTTACCATAGCTGCGGCCTATGCTCCAACAGGCCCCTAACACTTACTTGTGGCTCGTCCCTGAGCCACTCGCACTAGCTTGCGGTCGTTTTAGTTGTGCATCTGACTTGGCTTGGGTCACAGCGAAGGCTTGCTCCCACTGCGTAATAGCAGAGTCCATGTCTTGCACGCATTCTGTGGCTGTCTGCACCAGGTCTGCAGTAGCTTCTTCTCCTTCTATGCCGCTGACCAACTCTTGAGATTCAGCAAATGCTTTGACCTTGGCCTCTGCTTGGGTAGCAAGTTCAGCATACTCATCCATAAACAGCTGAATGATGTTAGCGAGAGTAGCATCTTTGTTTCTGAGCCTGTGCAGTTCTTGCTAGACTTTGCGGACTTCGCTCATCTTTCTCATTTTGGCTAAGCCTTCCAAGGGCTTAGCTTCTTCGTTCAGAACAGTTAGGGACTGTTCTACTGCTTCCACCTGTTCCACCAGGGAAACTTTAGAAGGGAGCTTCTCGAGCTCAGCCCAAGCCTCCATAGCTTGCGTCATTAACTGCTGGACTTCATCTATTCTGCTCTTCATTTGGGTAGAAGCTATGCGCAGTGCTTCAAGTCATTCTTGCGTCTCATCTACAGGAGGCACTGCGACACGAGCTTCCAACTCGGTGAGCTGCTTTCTATGGTCCTCAGCCATAGCAACTATTTGTTGTTCGAGGGCTTGTGCCCTTCTACCGATGCATTGCACTTTCTCAACTAAAGGAAGGTCTGGTTGAATCTGGAAGGCTGGCAGCTCCTAGGCGATTTCATCGATGGCATTCCTTAGCCCAGTGTCTTGCGTTTCGTGAAGTTCGAGCTACGCAGAGATCTCCTTATAGCATGCCCTTATCTCTACTTCATGCGTCTGCAGTCTTTGATTGGCATGGAATGTGGAGAGCTCCCTAGCTCTCAGCTCAGCAGAGACCTGCTCCTAAACCAAATGTAGAGTTTCCAACGGAATTAGCAACAAATTTATTTCAACAGGGCCAACCGCGCTTACCTGCAGTGCAACCAAAGGATCCGGGAGTGTCATGCTTGCAGGCGGGATGTGGATGACAGTGTGCCTCTTTGTAGGTACTTCAACCATCTCGGTGCTTGTAGATGCTTGCGGTGCCTATGAGCCGGATGCTGGCACATGGGTATGTGCAACTCGCCTATGAGACCTTTCAACTCCATGAGATGGAGGTCCAAAGCACTTCTGATATTGGCCTGGGAGGCACGCAGCTCACGAAATTGCTCCTTCAAGTACTGGTCGAGCCCCGCAGCAAGGGTCTCACAGGGATCTCCAGTCGCTTCTGTGGGGTGCGACAGCTTCTGCTTCTTGGTAGTCGGTCCTGACGGACCTTCATCATTCATTTGCGCAACCTTTTCCTTGCCCTTATCTTTCTCTGGCGCCTCAGGGGGTGGCATCGTGGTGGCGATTTCAGCGGCCTGCTTCCATTCTTCTAGCCAGGACTTCACAGTGTCCTCCACGTCCTGGGTAGTCATTCGGTAGATCCCTATGGCCCATTCTTTTGACTAAATTCCACGAGGGCGAAAATATATTTCATGCAAGTTGGCAGAAAAGACCAACTTCGTTCCATAGAGTTCTGCCGTCTCCTCAGTAAGCCTCGGCATCTACAGGATGGTATCCCTGAGGAGATGGTAATACTCAAAGAACACGACACGGTTCATCATGCGCTTCACGGGATTATTAGAATCCCAGAGGTTAACATAGCGCATCCCTGTAACCTCTCCTGAACGGCGTGGAAGAAACTGAGTGTTGGGCGGTTCCTTCCACCCGACAAAGGCACACAAGATCAGGAGCCAAGAGAAATGGAATAGCTAATTGGCAGTGTCCTGAACGTTGTGGTAGTCTTCCAAGAATGTATTTAGGAGGAAGAGACACCAATTATACTGCTCTCCCTCCGCAGCTACAACTGCGAGCTCTACAACAGCTCCAGGGACTTCTTTAGGTCGGCACTTCGTTAAAAGTCTGCCTGCGAGCAGACTACCTGTGAATCTGAGTGCTTCATCTTCAACTACAGTGAGGTCATAAGCCCGACCTCCTCTCGACAATTTGTATTTCTGCACCACCTGTGCAGCCAGCTTTCGATCCTTGTCTTTACGAACGAAATGGACGTTGGGGTCCTTACCAACCTTAGATAGGACGGTAATTCAATGAATCAGGTCCACATTCAGGTCAATTGGCCTCCCTAGCCAAAGATAACCACCGTGAACACAGGATAACAGGACCTTGACAACTGCATTAACTTCATTGCTACGCCCGAAGTGCGGTAGCTTCAACAGGTTCAACAGTCCAGGCCTCTCTAGATTTACTGCAAATTCCTGCGGGACGAATTCGTCAATCTTCTTAGTGGGATTATGGACCACTGTCAGATAGTGATCTGGCGCGAACTGACGATACGTTCTATAATCTCCCAAGTTGAAGTCAGAAAACTCAACCAGCGGGACATGTCCAAGAAGGGATCCTTCTTCTTGCACGATTTCCACCATTAGTGGCAGTGGAATCGAATACTTGGCATTCTTGGGAATACGCACCTTGGGTGCATCATCTGGGCGCGGAGGAATGTAGTTAACCAGAGTGGCCAAGGGATCTGGAACGGGTTCCTCCGGCTGCTGCTGTTGCTGCTGCTGTTGAGACGCCCGCGTGCCCAGGGACTGTCTGGGATCAGGAAGCTTGATAATCTTGATCGGGTACCCATACCGAAATCTAACCCTCTGCATCTGAATTGACGGACGAATTCTTCAGTTGACAGGTTCTCCGTCATGAACTTACATACACAACAAACACTGAACCGAAAAGGGCAGAACAACGTAGGATGCGAACTCTGAAAACAGGAAAGCAGTCTGCACGATACGGCTCTGAAAACAATGACTTAGACTCTCAAACAGGACAACTATACAACGCACTAGCAAGGAAAAGTAACCCAAGCATATACGAATGAGGGGTATTTATAGCTAAAGGCGGTAGTAGATGCAGACAAGTGGCACTAATAACCGTTGGCGCCTAAGCGGATGAGTTGACAACCCCCCTACCCCCCGCGCCTCTGTGGTGCATTAAATGCGAGGGATGGGCTCTGACAGCCTTCGAGAGATGAGCTAAGGCCTTCGGCTCCTTAATTAAATGCGGATCTTAGGGAAATCAAGCTGAATCTGTCAGAGCAAATATAATTAATTGGCGGTCTCGTCCTTCATTAAGACTCAGACGCGGCTACAGAACTACCGCAATTCAAATTTTCGGCGGGTAACTTTAGCATGGGTAAATATGCACATGGAGGGCTCCATGGCGAGGAGAACTTCGCCAGAGCAAAAAATAGACAACAGGGAACTCCGCAAGAGTGAAAGTTCGACAACCCGGGGGACTCCGCAAGAGCGAAAATAGACTTGCTCATAACAGGCTTTATTAATTGCGCGGATGCTTCGAGGAACTGTACGGGAAGCCAGAGACTGAAAATGTCTCACGACTTCCATGTAGACTGTGCTAAGTGCGATGCCTCTTTCAACTACACTGAACATCTACACGACTTTAACAATTGATTAGGTCGACAGGGCGGAGTGGCCGTCGTGGTAAAGCTTGAGCCGACTCCCGTTGATCATTGTGGGTAGCAACTCTCCATTAAGCTTCGCAAGATGAACTGCTCCACCTTCTGTTATCTTCATTACTTGAAAAGGGCCTAACCAATGTACACGAAACTTGCCTGGAAACTTGATGAATTTACTATCATAGAGGAGTACCAAGTCTCCTTCCTGAAAGACTTTATTCTTAATATTCCTGTCATGCCAAGCCTTCTGTCTCGCCTTCTGCACTTGTTGATGGAATCCAGCTAAAAGCCTGTCTTCTTCTAAGGCAACCAATTGTGACAGCCTTTCACTCGTAGTATCACTATCTGCCATTTCTGTAATTTGAGTAATTCTGAGACTGGGAACAATGTATTCCATGGGCATAACTGCTTCTTGTCCATACACCAATCTGAAAGGTGTGTGACCTGTTAATTTTTTGCATGTGATTCTGTAAGCCCATAACATAGCTGTGACTCTAAGGTCCCAATCTTCTCTTTGTTGATTATAGATCTTGGTTAGGGAATTCTCTAGAATATTATTGAATGCCTCCACCGTACCATTAGCTTGAGGGTGGTAGGGTGTACTCTTAAGGTGACTAATGTGGAATTCTTCAGTAAGGGACTCTATAGTCTCGTTCCGGAAATGTGTACCCTGATCACTCATTAGAATCAGTGGACATCCAAATCTAGTGATAATATTCTCAAAAATGAACTGTGCGGTAGTGACAGCGTCGCAATTCCTAACTGGCTTCGCCTCAGCCCATCTGGTGAGGTATTCAGTAGCTGTGATTATGTATCTTGCACCGGTTCTCTTTCCTGGTGGGTTGATAGGTCCCACAAAATCAATGGCCCACTTATCAAAAGCACGCACTGTTATCTGGGGTCTTAGCGGCATTTCATCTCTTCTTGAAGGTTTTCCTGTTCGCTGGCACACATCGCAACACTTGCAGAATTCCTTAGTATCCTTGTGCAATGTTGGCCACCAAAGACCTGCCGCTAAGATCTTCTGCGCAGTCGGCTTTCTTGCGAAATGGCCTCCTATGGTTCCTGAGTGCGCTTCTACGATTATGGAGTTCTTCTCATGCAGTAAAATGCATCTGCGCAAAACTTCATCAGGGCCCAACTTATAGAGCTGGCCTGCTATCAAAGTGAAGTCTGCGTCTTTGACAACAAGTTGTTTCTTCTGCTGTATTGTGAAATCAACTGGCGCTTGTACTGTAGTGAGAAACTCAAGAATATCGAAATAATATTCGTCTGCTGCTTTAATAGAAAACAGTTGCGCATCAGGCAGACTGTCCTCCAAATTTGTAGGTTCCTCCCCTAACCCTATCCTAGATAAATGGTTAGGTCCTACATTCAATCTACCTGGCTTCACAATAATCTCAAAATCATACTCCTGGAAGAGGAGTAGCCATCTGCAAATTCTTCCCCCTAACACTGGCTTATTGACCAAGTACTTCAAAGCAGAATGGTCAGTATACATTTTAAAATGAGCACCCAATAGATAGTGTATGAACTTCTGTAAGGCATACACCATAGCTAGTCCTTCTCTTTCTGTAGTGGTGTAGTTCTTCTCAGCTGTAGACAGCTTTCTGCTAGAGTAAGCAATGGGGTGGTCAATACCTCCTTCTCCCAGTTGTGTGAGTACAACCCCCAATGCTATGGAAGAAGCATCTACATGAACATGAAAGGGTTTTCTCCAGTATGGGAAAACTAGAATAGGCGTTGTGACCATCTTTCCTTTAAGTGTGTCCAAGCTCTGTTGGCATTCTTCTGTCCATTGGAATTTCGAATCCTTTTTCAGCAGTCTTTCCATAGGCGCAGTGATCTTTGCATAACCCTTGATAAATTTCCTGTAGTATCCTATATGTCCCAATGTAGTGCGCAATTGTTTGACTGAGTTGGGCGCAGGAAAGTTAACAATGATGGAAACCTTCACAGGATCCATCATGAGTCCTTGTCTGCACACAATGTGACCCAACAAAATACCAAAAGGGGCACAGAAGATATATTTTTTCAAGTTAAGGGAGATCTGATACTGTCTACATTTTTCTAACATCATCCTTAGATTCCCTATATGGTTCTTTAGTAAACCAAACACAGTCCAGTCATCAAAATAGACTTCTAGAAACTTTGAATGAATTCTTTAAAAACAGCAACAACGACTCTAGAGAAGATAGCAGGAGCATTTTTAAGACCAAAGGGCATTATCGTATACTGGAATGAGCCCCATTCAGTCGCAAAAGTGGTCTTATGGCAGTCCTCTGGATGGATTATGATTTGATGGTATCCTGAAAAGCCATCAGTGAAGGAGTAAGCCTCTTGTCCTCCAACATTGTCAAGCACTTCGTCTGTAAAGGGCGTAGGAAATGGATCATGCGCTGATGCGTCGTTGAGCTTGCGCAGGTCCACGCAGATTCTTATTTCACCTTTTGTCTTTTTCTCTTGTACCACCATAAAACTAATCCAATCACTTTCCTCTACTGGCTCAATGATACCAGCTACGAGCATCTTATCAATTTCTTCTCTGACCTTTTCTTTATATCGCGGGTTCAACCTATACGGGCGCTGTTTTACTGGCTTAGCGTACGCTTTCAAAGGTATGCGCATAAATCCTAAATCTCCTAGGATGCCTTTCATTTCTGTAAACTTGGTAGGAAAGATATCCTGGTACTCATTTAGTAAATCTGCAATATGGCCAACAGTTTCATGATCCCAATAATCTCCTATAGAGGAAACCTTGGGTTCGACTTTTGTACCAATGCTAATCTTCTTGAGCTTGATGTGTTCTGTAATGGCAAGGATATCAAGCTGAGGGCCTTCGACTTTGCGTGTCCCTTCTGACTCTAGAATATTGATGTTGCGAGGATCATCATCCTCTTCTCCAGTGGTGAAATTATAGCATTCCAGGGCATGTTCCATCTGGACAGCCCAATCTGGTTGAGAATACTTTGGTAAACGACATTGTCCAAATACCTTCTTTCTAATACACTTTAAAGCCTGATCGATGCTTGGATGTTCTGACTCAAAGCTGAAAGTGAGTTGAAAACTTTCGATCATGAGAGGCCAAGTGATAGTGCCTCTACGCAATTCTGTTTTAGTGTACCAGTTCCTTGGAACTATATCCAACGTGTGGATGAATAGGTGAACCCACTCATCCTCTGGAATATTTGACCATTGCTGAATACATGCTTCAACGTGTGACCTGGGGTCACTCTGTCCATCATATTTGCACAAAACTCCTACTGTAGTCTCTTGAAATCTGCGCAGTATCAACCTGCGGCAGTCTTGCCATGTGTCAATATTTTCTTTATGCGCACCCCACCATCTTGCAGGTGTAGCACGCAGTGCTACATCCAATGCTTGTATGCGCTGCTCATCTAGGATTTCTTGTTCATATGCATGTATGAATTCACTTACTCCAGTTAAACCATCAAAGATTGGAGTGTTATTCAATTTTGTGCCAATCCATCGAATGGACTTAGTCATCATGGCGCAACACCTTGCAGAAACCTCATGTAAGCGATTCTGCCAGTTTTCCAATCCTGCTTCCGAATCTGATGCGCACGAGCTATCGCATCGCTAGCTCATGTGGCCGTCCATTGTGGGATTGACATAATCATTATGACTAGCAGTCATCTGATACAAACTTTCCATGTGGCGCACTTCTTCTTCTGCTCGAATGGGTTCAATATACCGTGGTCCTTGAAGGGGATCAAGTGGTGTAATGACCCTAATCTGCTCATCCTCGAAGGTCATCTGTCGTTTATTCAAGTTAATGACAACCAGATTATCAAATGCCCAGTTTATGCCTAAAATTGTTGGGTAAGGTGTACTGTCATCCTGAATTTTGATTACTTCAAAGTCTGCAGAACTTCTTACTCCCTCAATATCAATGGGTACATTGGGTAATCTGCCCAATGGAGAAACTCGTTGCTGATTTGCTAGTCTTAGATGGATAGGAGATCTGATAAGCTGAGGGATACCCATCTGTTCCCATGTCTGCATGGTGAGAAAATTAGCTTCTGAGCCTAAATCCAAAATGACTTCATCCATTTCAAATGCTGCGATCTGCACTGTGAGTCTCATCTCTCTTCCAATTCTAGTATGACTCCTGATCTGATGAACAGCACGCTGCGGTGTATTCATCGAAGTAGATTGTTGACACTGATCCAACAGGTGTTGGAGTTCCATAGTTTCTTTTTCATTGCGTAACAACTTTACGCAACTTCTCAGGAAAGCATGAACACTGCCTAGTGTATCCTCCTCATCAGGCCTTCCAGATGTAGTGGCCTGTTCTCGTACCAGGTTCTCTTATCATGGCACATGCGGTCTAATATCATTGTGCGGTAATGCGACAGAACTTGAAGCTCGCGGATCTAAGAAATACTCTTGAGCTTGCTTGAATGCTTCTTTTTGCTTCTATAGGTCCAGCGGGGATGGTTTAATATTAGCACGGTGCACCCATTGTGTTGCTGGCTTTCCAGTTCCCGACTCTGGCGCACCAGTGGTTGCTCCACTGCGCGTCACTATATTAACTGTAGGATCTGGTTCTCTTTTTTCTGCTGCAATCAACTAAATATTCTGGTTAACCTGTGGCTTCTTTTCTTACATCTTGGCCATCAACTGAGGGCATTCTTCAATGACATGATCATAAGATTTACAGTATCTGCAGATGGTTGTAGGGTTTTGGCAATCCCTTGCATAATGGCCTTGAGCTCCGCAGTTATAACAAGTGATCTGTCCTCTTCCACGACCAAAACCTGCTGCGCATCCTCGGCCCCTGTAATTTCCTCCTCGGCCTTCGCGAGCTGGGTCATACTATGGACCTATTGTGGGTCCCTGTGGTTCTGACTATACTCTATAAACATCATGTTTTCTTTCTATCATAAGCTCATATGCTCTGCAATTGTTCTCATCATGGCCTACTGATTTACAGAAATTGCAATGTAGATTCTTTAGAGTTTGTACATATTTCTATAACAAGTGACACTCTTGTGGTCTGTGGCCTCTAGTTCTACAGATTTCACACCAAGGCCCCTGAGCCTGTGGTAAAGGGTTAGGTGCTCCAGTTGCAATATAATCTATGAAAGCAAGACAATGGTCCTTTGAATGTCCTTGTGCTCTACACTTTGTACACCAAATTTCTTCTTTAACATCCTTTCCTTTCTTAATATCATGCACTTGCAAGGTTAAGTTTGCTATTTGGTTCTGCAACTGTGCAACATCGTTGCTTGTTCCAGCAATTGGTGAAGCTTCTAGTTTCATAGCCATCTCTAGAGCTTGTTCTTGAGTAGTGAGATTCTGCTGCATAAGAGGAAGTCTAATATGAGGAAGCAGCGTAGTAATGAACCATTCCTTATGCTGCTGTGGTGCAAATTCAAAGATTACTTGATCTATCAAGGCTTTGAACTTCTGGTCAAAGTCCCATACTGATTCGGTAGGCAACTGTTTTATGTCTTTGAGTTCTGTTATGCATTGTGATTCTGATTTAGGTTTCTTGAATTATTTAATCATAGCACTTCTTACATCAACAAGCGTCCTTTTCTGTGCTGCTGAGTATTTCATAAACCAGGTTAAGGCTCTCTCTCTTAGTGTGGTTGCTAACTGAACCAGCTTAACATCATCATCATTAATTTGCTTAATCGTCCAAATGGCTTCACATAGAAACCAGTGCTGCTCAGGGTCTTCTAGCCCTATTCCTATAAAGGTTGGTAGCTTCATGTCATCACCCATCCTTCTTGCGCTAGGTTGACGTGGAGGTGTTGTGGCACTGCCTCCGGGATGGTTAAACAAAGGTGGGGCTGCGGTACTAGAAGTACCGTGCAAGCTACTAGAGGGTGTTACTGCGGGGTTATGCTGAGCCCCGTCTGGCTTTTGCGGTGTAAAAGGGTGATAAGGGATATGAGCACTCCCTTGTCTCTCTATATGGCTTGCTCTACGAGCTCGACTATCTTCTGGGATAGACTCACAAGAATGCTGTTCGAGGCCTACTTTATATCGTTTTCCACTACGAGTGCAACCAATAACTTCAAGATGACTATCAGAATCTGCGGACATTACTTGTCTATGCTATTCATTAGAAGCTATGCATAGTTTTCCTTTTTCATATAAGAGCATTTTAATCCACAAGTTCAGAAAATTTAAGAACTTACCCCTGTATGATTTGAAGAAGCTCCTCTCAGCCTCGCTGAAGCTCTTTCTCATATCTACTGCAAACTCGGTGATGAAGCCTTCCAGCAGACTGTTCAACCAAAAGTCTACTGCACGGGATATAGGATTATCTACCCGCTTCACAATGCTAACTAGCTCAGGCGTCCAAATGATAGGTTGATCAACATGCACAGTGGGTTCAGTATCTGCTAGCTTGGATACCCACTCATGCAACTCGAGTGCAAATGTTACAAAGAAGATTTCATGAAGGTCAATATAAATATGCTTCTGCAACCAGTCTTCTGTCTGAAGCCTAGGGCTTCTATTTTCACGTCCAGTGAAATCTCTAGCCTTTGAATCAAACCACTCTTGAATTTCTTTAGTTGTAGGATTCCAGCACCACATTGCCTTCAAAATAATAGGGTTAAAGCCGGCAACGAAACCATTTGTTGGCTGCTTTCTGGACAGACCCAGGTTTTTAGGATGCGCAGCAACAAACACCCCTTTGGTGCCATGGCCCTTTCGGCAACGAGCTGCGCAGCAGCCCGAAGTCTCACCCGAAGTGGTTATGGGGGGCTAAGGAATCAGGTTTCCTTAACCTAGGTGGTGCAGAGTCTACAGTATTCTCCCTTCCCTTCTTGGAGGTAACCTCTGAACAGAGCGTCTTACCCTTCCACTGGTCTCACAGCATGACAGCGCTGAAACTCACTCTTCTCAGCCTAGCTACGCGGCAGCCTCGCACCTGCGCACGAGGCGTTTACCCGCTACGCCCGATACACTAGGTATCGTCTCTACCCTCACGCCACAGTGTAGTAACACACTCCTTAAGCACTGCGGCGACAGTATTCTTACCGACTCCTTCGACAATGCACAAGTACACTTCTAAGGGAGCCTCAAAGATTTACTTTAAATACTCATGCATAAAGATAGCGAAACATTCATGGAAACATAGATAGTAAAGCAAAGAAATGCAATCACATAAAGCATCACCACAACAAGAAGAATTATGTGGTTTACTTCCAGGAGGGAAGCCACGTCCACGGGAACTGAGTTGTATATTATCTTGAGATGTAGCTAACACAGTTTCGCTGCACACACAACTGCAGCCTTAGATCTTTCTGGGAGACTCCACGCACACAACTGGGAGCCCTTCTCTTAGATCTATTCTCTTCTTCTCCAGATATTACAATGACAAAGACGTACAATTACATTCCCCTCTCAGTCCTCTTGCGACTGGTCGATACATACAATGGCCCTTACACCAAGCGGTCTTCCTGCGAGATCGCGGCCTTCTTACATGCACAAAATTCTCATTAACAGCTTTACAAAACACAGCAATACCAGAGACTCTAACTATCTAATTCTCTAACAAACTAACCAACCCATCTAACCCTTTTCCCTTTCCAATTACACATATATATAGGTGGCCCTCAGGGTCGCACCTTTACAAAACTGTGGGCCTTTCCCCAACAGTGATCCCCAAAAACCCAAACCACTAACACGGCTAGGTGTACTGTAGGCGCCTCTTGCAGTCACGTGGCAGCTTCCTGCAGACTCCGTGATTTTCGGCACAGATCGCGGGTATGGGCGCCGCTTCATCGTTCTTTGCTCCTTGTCCTTCACCTTTAATGCTTCGGCCCATTGCTCTTCCTTGGTCCGAGCAACCATAACTCCTGTACTTTGCCTTCAATGCTTGCTTTATTGTGGTGGTTGAGCTTTCTACTCGGCCACCTTATTTACTCTTTCCTTTGACTTGTGCGCACGAGCTTCGCGATTTCTGGCCCGCAATCTGTGGTGAGCTCGTCCATCTGGCGTTGTACCGTGCACTATTCATTTCTGCCCAAAAATGGTGCTTTTCCTCAAAATTAGCACTTTTCCTTCAAAACTTAGTGCTTTTTCCTCAAAATTTGGCAGCTTTACCATAGCTGCGGCCTATGCTCCAACATAGATGATCCCCATTCTCCTTGAGAAGCAACAGGAGGCTATGGCACACTTTGATGTTACTCTCCATATCACACACAAAGAGGTTCATGAGTATATTAATGAAAGATGGCGTAGAGTAGCAAGCGATCTAAAAAGAAAAGAGCTTCACTCCCCTCGCAGACTTGAAGCTTCTCTTGTCAAAGATAAACTATACAGGGAATCCTTGATAAAGAATAAACTCAGATGGATTGGAATGAGGCTAAATCCCCCATTTTTCCTTCCCTCGGTTATTAAGGAACAAATTAATGAGGAAGAAGAGAGGAGAGCATGGGTCAATGAGGATCAGAGCATGGGCTACTACAGGTAGGCAGGGACCCCTAGGGTGGTAGCATGGGACATCAGAGAAGTCGTCGAAGATTTGAATATGTCACCCAAGGATGGGTTAATCCTTTAAGCATCGGGGAGATGATGAGTCCAAGTTATAGGTATCTAATAGCTTTTTTCCCATAGTGAAGCACAAGAAAGGGTGAAGAAATACACTTGTTTTGTGGGAGAAATGATTTACCTTGATTATTTAATGAAGTTGTTTTAAATATTATTCTTTTATGTTTGAAAGCGTGTTCAATAAACTAATTATATGAAAAACGAGTATGATTGGGCAGGTGCAGGTACACTAAGGGAAAAACACGCAAATCAAGTGAAGGACTGAAAGATCATACAAAGCTCAGCGCCTTTTTCCCTGATTTATAGAGAGAAATCCTATTAAAAAAGATCGGCAATTAGACATATAGTTAGGTTAAACATTAGAGGCATATATATATGGACCTCTTGGGTAGCGAGGGGATCTTGCTGCCATTTTTTAGAACCATCATTTTATGCTTTTATACCGCTAAGACAATTTGTGTTACATACCTTTATCAAACCATGAAGTTACTATTTTGAATAAAGATATTGATGTTGCTTTCAATTCAGCGTCTATAAGTTTTCTCCAACCTCGAGTACAAGTTGGAGAGGGCCCCTCCAACACGTAAGTCAGGAGATTTTACTGTTCGGGTACTTTTCATTATGTGCTTTGTATTGACTTAATCTATATCGCATGTGAAAGTATTTTTGAAGGCATTTAAAATCGCACAATTTGATTTATGTAGTAAAGTGACCATTTTGATTCCGTAGTTGGTTATAGCGCATTCTATAGTTCGGTAATGTTGTTTCCGTAGTCCTGTAGTAGCATTCCGCCAAGACATATTTCGACACTTATTTTCCTATGTGCTTGCATTACTTATGAAATAGTGATCCAGATCTTGAAGCTCATGCACTTTTCCATTATTATAGTTGCTCATGAAGATTGATTACTTTCAGTACTTTGGTTAATTGATGATAAATTCATAGCATTGGATAATTGCATTCTGAACTTAGTTTTTGGCATTTGAATATGTTAGATCAAATTTCCAGTTTATGTATTGGATTTACAATATTTACTTCTTAGATTAGAGATCCAGCTTTTGGTATTTTAGAATAGATTTTCCAATTTGTCAGCATTCAAATTCATAGTATAGATTTACTGTTTCCAAAAGTTAATTCTTAAGGTACATTTATTGTTTTCAGCGTTTAAACTTCTTAACATATATTTACTATTTTTAGCATTTAAACTTCTTAGCATAGGTATTTCTCATCCATAGATAAGGAAATCCTTTCACAGCTTATTCAATTTCTTTTTAGGCAACCCTTTAAACATTGATACCAACACCCAACCATGACACAGACTATCCTTAAAGAGCACATATAGTGCCAACACCTCCGAAGTTTGTACGTCCCCCGGGTTGATAATTAAAGTAGGCTCCTGGTCTAGGTGCCCTCATTAGGCATCCATTCTAAGAGCTCACCAATCATCATCATTGTTGTTGTACTTGTCATCTCGATCACTAGTGCTATCTCTCAATTCTTCTCGTCATAGGAAGTTCTACAGAGCCAGCCCTTTTTCATACTGGATGTAGGCCTAGCCTCCATGTAGGTATTCATCATCTCTGCGAGCAAGCCATCAAGTAGGTACACCTCAAGACTGATTACACTGCCTCTGCAAAACCTGCAAGATCTCCTAGGACTGATTATATGCCACTGCAGAACCTACAAGAGCATCTCAAGACTGATTATATGCCTCTGCAAAACCTGTGTACCCTAATATCACCTCATCGTCTTCATATCACCTCATAGAACACGGAGCACAACCCAGATGCACATCACATAACACTTACATTCATTGGCATGGGAAGACACACTTCAACCATCCGTGAAAGGCTCAGCACTTACATCTACACCATGGGAAGACACACTTCAACCATGCGAGAATGGCATCACAGTTGTATCCATAGCCATGGGAAGAAACACTTCAACCATGCTAGGAATGGTACAACACTTATATCACAGCCATGGGAAGACACACTTCAACCATGCTCGAATGGCACAACTCTTACATCAACGACCATGGGAAGACACACTTTAACCATGTCGGAATGGCCCCAACCCTTATATCTGCACCATGGGAGGACACACCTACCACCATGTGAGAATGGCTCATGTGCATCTATGTCTCCGGTCTTATCAGTTCCCCTTAGAAGGAATCTCCATCTGAAGTACACCAAGTCTCTCTCTGAAGTACTGAAACTTCACTCTAGCCCATAGCTTGGTCAACACATCGGCTATCTTCTCATCTGTCGCAACATAGAGAAGCTTCACTGCTCCTCTCTACACCATATCCCTGATATAGTGATACTTGATCTCAATGTTCTTCGACTTTTCATAGAACACTGGGTTCTCCAACAACTTCACACAAGTCTGGTTGTCACAATATATACAAGTAGCTATCAACTGGAGATCAAATAAATCACATAGTAGCTTTCTAAGCCACACTGCCTCACAAGTAGCTGAACAAGCTGCAACATACTCTGCTTCAGCTATACTCAATGCCACACATGACTGCTTCCTGCTAAACCAAGAGTTCATACCGGATCCCATACTGAAGCAGCACCCCGAAGTGCTCTTCTGATCAATGGCACTTCCTGTCCAATCTGAATCAACATAGGTTAAACTTTTGATTTGCATCATACTTGAGCCCATAGTCAACCATACCCTTCAGGTACCTCAAAATATGCTTTACAACAGTCAGGTGAAAACCTCTGGGATCCGTTAGGAACTGGCTTAATGTGTTCACCGCAAAGCAAATATATGGTCTCGTGTCCATCAGGTACATCAAGGACCCAATCATCTGATGATACACCGTGACATCAACCGACTCAGATGAAGCATCAAATAGAAGCTTCAAGTTTGATGCCATAGGTGTGGCCATGGCCTTGTAGTCCATCATCCCGAACCGCTTCAGGATCTCTACTGCATACTTCCCTTTTCCAAGGAAGATCCCATCTGCACTCTACCACACCTCCATGCCTAGAAAGTAATGCATCAGCCCCAAGTCCTTCATCTCAAACTCAGAAGCAAGCTTCCTCTTCATGTAGGAAATCAATCTATCCTCACCTGTAACAAACAGGTCATTCACATACAATAGTAGTATCATTGGATTGATTTCCTCAACCTTGTAGTAAAGGTTGGAATCCTCCTTACTCTTGGTAAAGCCCAAACTAGATAGAAATATGTCTATCCTACCATACCAAGTCCTAGGAGCTTGCTTCAAGTCATACAAGGCTTTCTTCAACCTGCACACATATGACTCCCTGTCATGTGTCTCAGAACCGAGTGGATGCTCCACATACACTTCCTCTTCGACTACACCATTCAAGAAAGCTGTCTTGACATCCATCTGGTGTGTCTTCCATTTCATCACTGCAGCCAGAGCAAGTACTATTCTGATGGCAGTGTATCTGGCTACAGGAGCAAAATTTTGTTCATAGTCTATTCTCTCTTTCTGGGAGAAGCCACGAGCTACAAACCTTGCCTTGAATTTCTCTATGCTACCACCTGCAGCATGCTTGATCTTGTATATCCACTTGAAAGTCACAACAGACTTCCCTTCTGGTCTTGGGGCCACATCCCAGACATCATTCTTCATGATCGACTGGTACTCCTCGATCATGGCATTCTTCCATTACTGCATCTTGAATCCTGGGAACTTCAAATTCTTCAATATCTTCAATAGATAGTTTTCTTCGTTGCTGGAACAAATGTTGTTGTCCTTCTTTTGTAGGTGATTGTACATGATCTTTCCTACAAGTCAAATTCAATTGCATGATTAGAAACTTCTTATATATTTCAGAACAAATTCTTACTCATAAAAACATATGTCATATAGTCATGCCATTATCTTAGCCAATGCTTCAATACAACATTTATCCATATCCCGTATTCACACGGTAACTTTCTAGATGCCTTCCATCTCTACCAGAACATTTGTTAAGAGTGTGCACACCTCCCAACATGTCAGCGAAGATGTTTCATTCTAGATAAGTAGCAATGGAATATTGTACAGTACCATATGCCACTTACCCATTACTTGCATATTCGTAGTATCTTGTTCATTAATGCAACTTTTCTAAAATGCATAATATACATCCTAAATCTAGGAACATAAGTATGTACATGACTAAACAACATCATTTCAATAATCATAAGAAATGACAATTCAAATACTTATCTTTGTTTAGTTTTAGGGTGGACTTCCTCTCAATCTTTGCTTCCTTGCAAGAACTACTAGAGTGTGCTCCCTCTTGATCTTTGCATCCTGGATTACCTGTCCTTGAACTTATACTCATCCTGGACCACTATGCATGCTTAAGTGTGCACTAGTGTCACCATTGTGTTATCCTCAAGATCTCATACATCACCATACATACATTAGTATAATCTCAATACTATCAAAACATTATGATCCTAAATAATCTTATGTATGGTCATGATCATTTCACACATAGGTAATAAGCGTTAGTATTCAAGGTTTCAGGAAAGACTTCTTTTACTCATGCATATTCTTATTTGACCAGAGGACTCTTCTGGTTAGTCATATCATCAATCAAAGTAAGAAACATAATATGCATAAAACCTTGATTACTTAAACTTCTAACTTCAAGAATAATCATTATCATTCATACAAAAGTATAAGATCCTAACACAAGGTAGGATTCTAACTTGATATAGGAAAAACATACATGGTTATCATGTTTGCTAGTTATGTCTGAAATACCCAAACAATGTCTTCTTGTTCTCTTGAATGACTTGTGCTTAGTAATCTGCATAACTCATGAGTTAACCATTGTAGAACAAAAAATATACATACCTTGTAAGTAGAGCTTCTATAATGGTTATGGATGAGTCTTCGTCTTCATGTCATTATGGTCATATGTTCTTGATCTAGAACTTGATCTGTCTTTCTTGATGTACCTTTCATGTTAGCGGACAACATCAACCTCATACAACATCATGGTGCATTAGTACAATCATAAGTGTCATAACCCTAATCAATGAATGTCTACAAGCATTCATACTTTTACTAAGGTGATAAGACAAGTCTAACATTAATCAATATTGTACTAACCTATATAATATGAAGACAAACATATCATAAACTTAATCATGAACATATTTCAAAACATACCTGTATCTCTTCAGGTCATACCTGTCGGGATTGCTTGTAGCTTTCTCATGTAAAGCCTCAGCCTCATCTCCCTCTAGAACTGGAACTTCTTCACTTATGTAGGTGTCCAATTCATCATCTTCTAGGATTAACGCAATCCACTTTGATTTGTTGAAACTGGATCTCGAGCTGGATTAGGGTTTGTCAAAGAAACCCTAAAAATTCAAACTTTTGATTAGATGAAAAGATGTGCCTTGTTGAGTTGATCAAGCTGGTATACTTCAATTTTGAAAACTGCAAATATTGACCCGTCAAAATTGCCTTTGAAACTTCCGTATCTTCTAGATAGGATCTAGAACTAGTGTTTGATAAATTATAGTCTTCTGTCCAACCAAAAGGTTTGATCTTATACTCTAAAATTTTATTTTTCTGAGGATCTTCTAGCCATGGTCACAGATTTCAAAACTTCCAACTTTTGCAGAAGCCCTAATTTTCCACCTTTCCGATCAAAATCCCGAACTAGGGTTTGATAAAACCCAGCCTTTTTCCCAACCAAAAAATTCATTGTTGGTCTCTAAATTTCACTTTTGATGAGGAGCATTCAGCCGTGGACTCCGATTCCAAAAATTCCAACTCTCTCAGAAGCCCTAAATTCCCACAGCAGTGACAAGCCAACAATGAAGGTGCTCAAAATCCAATTATGTTTTGACAGAAATATGCACCTGATTGTTTCTGGTGCATATCTGAAATTACGAACCCATAGGGTCTACAAATTTGGCTTGTGGTAGCCTAACCTGTCATCTTTCCAACCCCACAAGTGTGACCAAATTGGAATCTCTGAGAGAGTGTTATGCCAAGTGTCGCAACATGACCTGTTTATGGGATAAAACATGAGAGCAAATTTGTATGGCATGCCACGTGTCACTGGTTCAACTTCGGCCTCTGAAACACTTACCTAAGAAAGTACAATCTATGCTCTACTTGTCACTTTTTATGAAATTTCATTTGGAGCTTCTTAGCCCAAGTTGTGAGCCTTTTTCCTAGGTCACCTGTTTCTGACTGAGATCTAGAAGAGGCAGAAACCCTAGATTGTACTGATCATAAAATAGAAAGTACAGTGAATTAGATGTTGTTCTTTAGACAAAATTTACATGGGGATGTTATCTATGAGCTGTGAATGTTTTAGATCCTAAACCTATGCCAAAATTGATTTATAGCGAAAGTGACACGATTACTGGTTTTTTCTATATCAAGCCCTAGCTTCCAATTTGTCGTAAGTGCAACAAGTCTCATAAATGCCATACCATGCCTTCCTTCAGGCTAGCTCTGATACCATGTTATTTTTTCTTCATTTAATTCAATAGATCTAGGATCTTAATTGAAAGAACAACATGTACAACATATCAAGCATAAGAGACAAGAGACAAGAGACACAAAATATTTCACCGGGGAAAACTAAGAAGGTGAAAAACCCTGCAACTTCCTTAAAGATAGAATAAGTATCAATACAAGGATCACCATGATCAAACCCAAGAGATAGATTTCTTCAGCAGCATGATCCTCCTCCACTTGTGCACACCCTTCTCTTCTCTCACTAATGTGAAGTGAGTGAATGAGACAATGTGTAAAATGAGAGAGTCACACTCTCTATTTATACACTAACTTGACTTGACCTTTACTCAACTTAGGTCGGCCCCAACTTAACCACTTAACATAATGCTGACTGGGACGATCCCTACTAGGGTGGTCTAACAACCCTTTGACCCACATGAATCATACAAGTCCGACCCCATCAAGGTGTTCTAATAACCCATCAAGTATAAGTTACAACACTTATAATATAACTTGCGACACATGCAAGTACAACTGACGACACTTCCAATCGGAGGAATAATACATCTCCATTGGGGATACAATAAAGTAAAAATACAATATATAGAAGAATATATTCTAAAGTACAAATACATCAACATGGGTATCAGGTTAGAAGGAGCATGGAGGGCGTGGGTAGCAGACCAGAAGTCACGTGGAGTGCAGGGATTATAGGCCTGAAGGCACATAGAGTGCGTGACTTATTGGCTGGAAGGCGCACAAAGCGCGTGGCTTATAGGAAGAAATACATGCTCGGGCCACAATTTAATGGAAAAATATTGTGCTTGGCGGCGCAAAAAGGTGCACCTGCAGTCGCGGGTCGAGTCGTAAAAACAGAAATAATGAGGGGTATTGTGAAGGAAAGGGCCAGATATGCAAGTATAGGGGCCAAATCTAGGCCAGAAAAGTAAAATTCAAGCAAAATAACAAGTACAAACTTAGAAATAACTATTGATCATACTAAACCATAGATCGATGGGAATCGACAGGTAGTGGAGTCGCCAAAACTGTATCTAGTGTTTTCACACCAGCTCATGCTAAAGATCACCTACTAAGGATTATGGAACCCTTAGTAGCAGTTCCAAAATAGATAATGATGTGTGAGTGTAAATAACAATGAAAATAAATCTAACTAATTACTGTAGTAAAAATAACAAATAGATCGGAACCCATGAAGTATATTTTGTATTATGTTGTGAACAAGGGTTTACAATAAGAGTTACCTCAGAAGGTGAGTAGATGTGGTCCCTCGCAGTTGTACAAAGAGTAGCGTGTTGGGTCTCTAGAGCTCCTTGATCTTCTCCAAATGCTCAAGAGGTGGCCAAGACTCAACTGAATGTGGAATAGAAGCTCAAGGTGATAGGCTAAAGTCGAATATGAATTTTTGAAGCATAAGGGTAGCAAGAGTTGATCGTGGATGTTGAATGGGGGGCCTCCATCACCTTTTTATAGTAATTTTGGGTGGTGGAGTATTGACCCATGGTATTGGACAACTAATAGTATTGGCTAGTGGTATTATGAGTTTTACCTCTTTTTCTATTTTATTTTGAATTTTTCCCCTTTATCTTTTTTCGGGTTGATTTTGACCATTTTTATGGGATTTTGTCCTTTTTTGAAGGATTTTCATTAATTGATGAGGGAAATAATGATTTTATGCCCATTTGGTTACCAATTTAGGGATTTTTGTATTTTTAGATGCCAAAAATGTAGGAAAAATGGGTAAATGGGTTATGTGACTAGAGAGATGAGCTAGGTGAACAATTTTGGGGAGTTAACGATCTCCATAATGGTTCGATTATTTCTTTCCATGACACTGTTTTGCTGAGGTATATACCACACAGTGCAATTTTTATGTATGCCATGAGATTTACAAAAAATTAGAAAATCATTTGAAACATATTCACCACCTCTGTCCTTCCTTAATAATTTGTTGAAGTGTTCACTTTGCTTCTCCACAAGTGCCTTAAAATGCTAAAAACAATCAAATGCATCATATTTTTGTTTAAGGAAATAAATCCATGTTTTTTGTGAAATCATCAATGAATGAAGAAAATAATTGTGGTGCACGTGCTTTATATGACTTTCCCACTGAAAAGAATTCCCTATGGTGCTTGCCAAAAATATAGCCTTCACATATTCTTTCTGGTTTTCAATTAGTGGCAAACCTTTCACCATATTCTTAATGTGCAATAGCTTTATCCCACCAAAATTTAGATGTTCAAATCTGAAATGCCATAGCCAAGATTCATCTTGATCCTCTGATTGAAATGCTACTTGTATTTCTTTACCATTGTCTTTTCCTTCCTTTGAGTAGGTCATGTCTACTTCTTTCTTTCTACTTTGAATGCAACTCTCAAATCTTCATTCCTTGCTTCTTGAACATCTTGAGTTTTCGTCCCTTTCATATTAGGCCATATCGTCAGAGGAAACAAATGATTTCTTATCATTTTCACCTTAATTATCGGTTGTTAGCTTGTATACTTGTCAAAAATCACACAATGATTGCTTGCCATGTAAATTTGTAACATTTTTGTAATAGTTGTTCAATGCTCATTAAGTTGTGTTTTAGGCCTTTAAAATAATAAATTTCATGCATAGTTTTATGCTCCCCCTGTTTGGTTAAAATATCAATAGTTCCTTTTCCTAAAACAACAACTTGGATATTGTTTCCAAGGGTAACATCACTTTGAACTAATTTGTCTAAACTCGAAAACAAATTTAAATTTCCAGACATATGATTGTTGTAGCCTGAATCTAAACACCATATATCACCTGGGATTTCTTATACAATATTACATTCAAGTGGGGATGCACATGCAAAAAACATTGTGATGGTGGAAGTGTTAGTGTTATTTGACTGGCTCTGTCCGACATTCATATGCAAAGTGTCCAAATTTATTACAATAATGACATTGTATTTTTTATTTATTAAATCTTTGACCACTTGATTGTTCGGAATTCTGATTTTGACTTCTACCAACAACATTTGCAAGACTGTTGATTTGTCCTCCTCTTGAGGAACTTCTTCCTCTTCCTCAGAAATTAGATCCCCCCCTTCCTCTTCCATGACTTATGGATGATTGTTCTGCAAATGCACCTTCTAATGATGTATTTGATGTATTTATTTATGTTTATGATTGATGGGAGAGAAATGCAACTCATCAATGTTGAAATTGCTCAAGTCTTTGTTTTCTTCCAAGGTCACAACTAAAGACTCAAATTTAAGGGCAAGGCTCCTAAGCACCTTCTCAACAACTTTCCTATTTTATATTGCTTCTCTATGAGAATTCATTTGATTTATGAGTCCAATAACTTGAGTATAAAATGATTCTACTCATTATGTATCTTTCATTGACAAAGATTCAAAATCTCTTCTAAGAATCTACAATTTAGCAATATTTACTTTGTCCAAACCTTGATATGCAGTTTGCACTGTATCCCATGCATCTTTGATTGTCTTTGTTGATGCTACTATTGGGAGTATGCTTCCATGCATTGCTTGATATATGTAAAACAAGGCTTTTCCATCATTATTTCTTTGTTCCTTCAAGATGTCCTTATGAGCTTGTGTGAGAGCATTGTATGTTTTCTATCTTTGAGTTCAACATAACCATTTTCTACTATCTCCCATACATATTGACCCCTCAACAAAGCCTTCATAGTTAGGGACCAATATTCATAATTCTTATATGTAAAAATATGAGTTTTGGAAAATTCTTACAATTTACAATTTATAATGGAATTACTTGCAAATTTATTGTTTACAATTTATTGTACAATTTTACATTTACGTGCCTGCCAAGAAATGTTTCAATTTGCACAATAACCCAAACTTTAATTTAACCCTACAACCCATCAACTTATAACTTTGTGGGCCATAAGACATTCACCCTCTAAGAAATATGTGTGACATGTGAAATAAAGTCTCGGGGAATAAAACAAGGCAAATGTAAATATATTTTACTCGATAACTTCGAGGTGATTTTACATAGAGCTTGTGCTCCCAAGCTTTGAAAAACATTATAATTGACTAAACAAGAGCTCATAATTAATATTTCCACACTTGTGGAATTTATGTTTACCTTCATTGACCACCGTTGTTTAGTCCATTCACATCTCCATTTCATAGGTGGGGGCTTTAATATCCATAGGCAATGAATCACGTCCCGCAATGAATCATGTTCCGCCAGAAAAGTAAAATTCAAGCAAAATAACAAGTACAAACTTAAAAATAACTATTGATCATACCAAACCATAGATCGATGGGAATCGACCCAGTGGAGTCGCCAAAACTGTATCTAGTGTTTTCACACCAGCTCATGCTAAAGATCACCTACTAAGGATTATGGAACCCTTAGTAGCAATTCAAAAATAGATAATGATGTGTGAGTGTAAATAACAATGAAAATAAATCTAACTAATTACTGCAGTAAAAATAACAAATAGATCGGAACCCATGAAGTATATTTTGTATTATGTTGCGAACAAGGGTTTACAGTAAGAGTTACCTTAGAAGGTGAGTAGATGTGGTCCCTCGCACTTGTACGAAGAGTAGAGTTCTGGGTCTCCAGAGCTCCTTGATCATCTCCAAATGTTCAAGAGGGGGCCAAGACTCAACTGAATGTGGAATAGAAGCTCAAGGTGATAGGCTAAAGTTCAATGGGAATTTTCGAAGCATAAGGATAGCAAGAGTTGATCATGGATGTTGAATGGGGGACCTCCATCACCTTTTTATAGTAATTTTGGGTGGTGGAGTATTGACCCATGGTATTGGGAAACTAATAGTATTGGCTAGTGGTATTTTGAGTTTTCCCTCTTTTTTATTTTATTTTGACTTTTTCCCCTTTCTCTTTTTTGGGGTTGATTTTGACCTTTTTTATGGGATTTTATTCTTTTTTCGAGGATTTTCATTAATTGATGAGGGAAATAATGATTTTATGCTCATTTGGTTACCAATTTAGGGATTTTTGTGTTTTTGGATGCCAGAAATGTAGGAAAAATGGATAAATGGGTTATGTAACTAGGAAGATGAGCTAGGTGAACAATTTTTGGGTGTTAACAATCTCGAGAATGGTTCTATTCTTTCTTTCTGCGACACAGTTTTGCTGAGGTGTATACCACAGCATGCATTTCTTGTGTATAGCTCTGTCCTTCCTTAATAATTTGATGAAGTGTTCACTTTGCTTCTCCACAAGTGCCTTAAAATGCTAAAAACAACCAAATGCATCATATTTTTGTTTAAGGAAATAAATCCATTTTTTTGTGAAATAGTCAATGAATGTAAGAAAATAATTGTAGCCGCCTAAGTGGTGCACGTGCTTTATATGAATTTCCCACTAAAAATGATTCCCTATGGTGCTTTCAAAAAATACAGCCTTCACATATTCTTTCTCTTTTTTCAATTAGTGGCAAACCTTTCACCATATTCTTAATGTGCAATAGCTTTATCCCACCAAAATTTAGATGTTCAAATTTGAAATGCCATAGACAAGATTCATCTTGATCCTTTTATTTAAATGCTACTTGTATTTGTTTACCATTGTATTTTCCTTCCTTCGAGTAGGTCATGTATACTTCTTTGCTTTCTCCTTTGAATGCAACTCTCGAATCTTCATTCTTTGCTTCTTGAACATCTTGAGTTTTCTTCCCTTTCATATTAGGCCTTATCCTCACACGAAACAAGCGATTTCTTATCATTTTCACCTTAGCTATCGGTTGTTTGCTTGGATACTTGTCAAAAATCACACAATGATTGCTTGCCATGTAAATTTGTAACATTTTTGTAATAGTTGTCCAATGCTCATTAAGTTATGTTTTAGACCTTCAAAATAATAAACGTTATGCATAGTTTTATGCTCCCCCTGTTTGGTTAGTATATCAACAGTTGCTTTTCCCAAAACAACAACTTGGATATTGTTTCCACAGTTTAAACTAATTTGTCTAAACTCGAAAACAAATCTAAATTTCCAGACATATGATTGTTGTAGGCTGAATCTAATATCACTTGGGATTTCTTGTACAACATTACATTCAAGTGGAAATGCACATGCAAAAAACATTGTGCTGGTGGAAGTGTTAATGTTACTTGACTCGCTTTGTCCGACATTCATATGCAAAGTGTCCAAATTTATTACAATAATGACATTGTATTTTTTATTTATTAAATATTTGACCACTTGATTGTTGGGAATTCTGATTTTGACTTCTACCAACAACATTTGCAAGACTATTGTTCTATCCTCCTCTTAAAGAACTTCTTCCTCTTCCTTTGAAATTCGATCTCCCCCTTCCTCTTCCATGACTTATGGATGATTGTTCTGCAAATGCACCTTCTAATGATGTATTTGATCTATTTATTTTTGTTTATGATTGATGAGAGAGAAATGCAACTCATCAATGTTGAAATTGCTAAAGTCTTTGTTTTCTTCCAAGGTCACAACTAAAGACTCAAATTTGGGGGCAAGGCTCCTAAGCACCTTCTCAACAACTTTCCTATTTTCTATTGCTTCTCCATGAGATTTCATTTGATTTATGAGTCCAATAACTTGAGTATAAAATGATTCTACTCATTATGTAACAAACATTCAAAATCTCTTCTAAGAATCTACAATTTAGCAATCTTTACTTTGTCCAAACCTTGATATGCAATTTTCACTATATCCCATGCATCTTTGATTGTCTTTGTTGATGCTACTATTGGGAGTATGCTTTCATGCATTGCTTGATATATGTAAAACAAGGCTTTTCTATCATTTTTCTTTGTTCCTTCAAGATGTCCTTCTGAGCTTGTGTGAGAGCATTGTATGTTTTCTATCTTTGGGTTCAACATAACCATTTTCGACTATCTCCTGGATACATATTGACCCCCCAATAAAGCCTTCATAGTTAGAGACCAATATTCATAATTCTTATATGTAAAAATAGGAGTTCTAAAAATTTCTTACAATTTACAATTTATAATGGAATTACTCGCAAATGTATTGTTTAAAGTTTATTTTGCAATTTTACAAATTTATTGTTTTTTACTGTGCAATTTTACATTTACCTGCGCAATTTAACCCTGCCAAGAAATGTTTCAATTTGCAACCCAAACTCTAATTTAACCCTACAACCCATCCACTTGTAACTTTGTGGGCCATAACACATTCACGCTCTATGAAATATGTGTTACATGTGAAATAAAGTCTTGCGGAATAAAACCACGCAAAGGTAAATATATTTTGCTGGATAACTTCGAGGTGATTTTACATATAGCTTGTGCTCCGAAGCTTTAACAAGAAAAACATTATAATTGACTAAACAAGAGCTCATAATTAATATTTCCACACTTGTGACATTTATGTTTACCTTCAGTGACCAACGTTGTTTAGTCCATTCACATCTCCATTTCATAGGTCGGGGCTTTAATATCTATAGGCAATGAATCACGTCCCGCCATTCCTGTAACTCTATCGACATCGCTGTGGTTGCTGAATGCCTCGTTGGTTTCTCTCTTATACAAATAAAACCTAGAGACAACTAGGAAGTATATAAAATCTAGGAAACAAAGAATAGTCAAGAGGGCATAAAAGTTGTAAATACGAGATGCATTCAGATTATTTAGAAGCCAGCTGGTATGGCCCTTTCGTCCAGTGATCTCGGTTGTTGTTTTCACAAGAAAAGTAGCGATGAAACTCCCAAACCCATTAGTAGCAGCATGGAGTGCACTTCCTATGCTCTGCATGCTCTCGGGTACTTGATCATAAAAAAATTCTATGTTTGCTGGATTAAGGAAGGCCTCTGCTATGCCTGTCAACAAAAGCTGAGGAAGCAAAATGAAAACCGTGAGCGGGGATACTGCTTTCCCATCGCTCTCAAGACCATGTTCTTTCACATAACTGATCCTTTTAATATCAGTTAGGGAGGCCACTGCCATGGTTACCATGTAGATGAAGATGCCAGTACCCATCCTCTGCAGCATTGTAATGCCTCTGGGATTCCCTGTAAATCTTCTGAAAATCCTTACTAGGACTCTTTCATACACTATAATGATTATAAACATTGTCAGTAATACAAATGATGAGAGCGAGCCTGGAGGGATTTGAAAGTGAGGACCCATATGTCTATTTAGTGTTGTTGCCTGCATTATCAATAAGGTGCCTCCAACTGAAAGCAGCGTGCTTGGCATCAACAGAGAAACCCAAACTGGGAGCAGTGTTATCATAAGCTTGGTTTCTTCTACTTGGGTTACCGGGCACAGCTTCCATCGACTGGTTGAGCCATCCTCTGTTGCTGCTTTATCCAGAAAGCTGGAAGCGTTTAAAACGGAAAATTAGGGTATAGTATTGCAGCTCAGAACGAAAATGTTCGTATGTAATTCTAAAATCCGCAGCATACAAGCTACGCAATTGTAAAAAAAAAAATTCTATCTTTATCAATCCACCATTTTTTTAATGGAATATTGAATGTGTCACTGTAATATAACCAATGGAATATGGATACTGATTATGAAAGAAGACAGACGAGGAAACTATTGAAAAGTCCAGAAAAACAAGGTAAAAAGAAAGTTCTTAATATACAGAAGCCCCTAGAGGTGGATTCTCCAAATCTATATTTAAAAATCGAGTTTAAATTTTTTATGATACCAATTAATTCATATAGTATATATTTATCAATTTTCACGACTTTTATAAATGAACTTCATATGCATATTTCATACCAATGAACTTCACATACACATTTATCGATTTTCACAACTTTGCTAAATGAACTTCATATGCAGATTTATCGATTTCCACAACTTTTTAAACGCCCTTTTATGTGTGGTATTTTCATATTGACCCGATCCAGTGTTCTGTCTACTAATAATCAGGTAAACGGAAAACTAATAATCACCTCAAAATCGGAGTATGAGAAATGGGGAATCTGCCTTTGGTAACATACTCTTTGGGGTCAACTTCATGAAGTTGGTTTGGATCAGACGGTACATTCACTTTCCATTTACGAGCTGATGCAACAATTACCTGCGCCATCCGATTGAATGGATTCCCATTCTGAACTTTGTGTCTGTAAGATGGAGTACCTATTAAGAATAGTATGACAGATATGATTAATCCCAACGTGGGAATGGTATAACCCACAGTGAATCCCATATGGTCCTGGATATATATAAGAATAGTACTTCCAAACAGCATTCCAAAAAGTAGACTGAATATCCACCAATTGAAGAAGGAGGCCTTCTGAAGCTTCTCCTTGGGATCAAATTCATCGAACTGATCTGCACCAATGGTGGAGATGTTGGACCTTGTACCGCCAATACCCACAGCAATAACGTACAAAGCAAAGTAGAAAATCCCAATCTGAAGATTCGAAGCTCGCAATGACACAGCTAATGTCAAAACTACCATTCCCTGTATCAAATACAACAAAGGAAACACTCAATATTTTCCATGAAATTAATTATCAATGTTTTACCCTATAGGCTACAAGGAAACACGCAATATTTTTCATGAAATTAATTATCAATGTTTTACCCTATATTTCTATATTTTTAGAGAACAAAATAGTCATGCAGACATTCTTTCAAAGGCAGGATTGCTCATGGAAGAAGGAGAATGCAAGTTAATACACACTCTGCAAGCTTTTCAGGAAACCAGTATGATTAATTTACACTCTTTCAACCAGAAGATCCAAACAAGCAGAAGTTTTTTGCTTTTTTTTTATTTTCTGTCCAGTTTTTGAACAGTTATTACAGTATTTATAGTTTTGTGAAAGATTTTAACTATTCTATTGAAGATATTATTCTCTGATTTCTATTTTGGACATCATCGTGCTCTTGTGGAATGTATTTTTGCTTTTTATGATCAATGAATACGACTTTACAAGAAAACTGTATGAAAAGTGAACGGTAATGTCTCTAGGACTTGATTAAAAAACTAATTAACTGAATTGAAATTACACAATAAACCATAGTAGACACAGTTATCATGTAGACATCTACCGATTGCCTAATATTGTGTTTGACCGGAACAAGGATGAAAATATTATGCATAAAACATCAATGTTGGAAAACTTATATCTTCAATAAAAAGAGAAAGCGCTAAGTCAGTAATAAAAACTATCGATGGAAGCATAGAGACGAGTTGCAGACCATAATAAAAATAAATGAAAACACTGTGAAAGTCCAATAGCGTCCCCAGTGAGTGTCTGCAATATATGCGCCAATGACAGGGGTGATCCAAGTTGTGCCAGACCAATTAGACACGTTCGTTGACGAATTAACAGTGCCCTCGTGCAACTTAGTTCTCAGGTAAATCACCAAATTGGAAGAAATTGCAGTGACAGCCATCGTTTCTGAGATCCCGTAGCCTGTAATATTTAAACACCAGTATCGATCAATCAAATGACCAGAAGTCTATCAGAAAAATCATCAAATATTGGTTAAATATGAATTGAATAAGAAGAAAAACATATTTGAATTTTCAAAGTGAGAGAAACCATTGCATTGCATAATCTTACCAACTACGAAGGAACAAGCCTTCCATCTTCCCGTTTTGGACCTGACAACCGGCCTGCCTTTCAGATCGACGGAGCCGTCCATGGCGATTAATCCTCCAGAGCACTGATCTGCTGAGCCTCCGTCCATAGCGATTAATCCTTGATACTCTATGTTACAGCGCTCTCTGTTCCTATGTTCTCCGATGAATGATTGAATGCACCCTTTGGCTAAATATTGTCTTAGTGAATGCACCCTATGGCTAAATAATCTACGCAGTTCTTTTATTATTATTAACTCATATACACAGTTGTAGTTGTAGTTGTTATTATTATTATTATTAATAATATATACAGTTGTTGTAGTTGTTGTTATTATTGTTGTTATTAATATACACACTTGTTATTATTATTATATTTATATAGCAATCCATTTTTATTTAAATATATTTGACTTTTAATTAACTTCAAAAAAAAATTTAATAATGAAATAATGAATTTTCTAATAATAATGAAACAAATTTTGTTATAGTTTTTTAAAAGTATTTGGAATAATATATTAAATTGAATAATTTAAGTATTAAAACATAATTTCTAAAATATATATTTGTTATTTTCTTATTAGATAACATTTATGATGTTACAATTTTTCTCTGATTTAATTAAGATTTATCAGAAATAAAAAGTTATTTAAATATAATAAAAATAATAAAAAAACCTTATTTTAACACATATCCCTCAAATCCCTGTTGTATATAAGCCTATATAAGCCTGTACTTATGTCTGTAACGCAGTAAATATGCAGATCTTAATGCAGTAAAATATGCAAATCTGTACAAAACCTACAATACTAAATACAATGAATATTCCTTATTGTGGACCAAAAGTATTGAAACGGCGTCCTCATTTCTACTTCGTTCAGCTGACAAAGAGTAGGTTCTATTTATTATGCAATATATTCTACCAGTTCCAGTTCCAACAAACTCGATAGATTTGGACGTGGTTGTAATAATAGCATGTTCACGTATTGTTTGTGATCAACCAAAATTAAAGATAGTGGCTAAATTGTAGAAATGGACTATAATTAGTTAAGCCTAAATTTTATGGATCACATGACAAATCAATGATAACATTTAATATAAAATTTTATTTTATTTTATTTTAAAAATATATCTATTCATTATATCACGTTTTTTTAATTATATATTTAATATATGATTTAAAAGTAATTTAAATTTTATTTTCATAAATTAAATATATAATTTAAAAATAATATATTAAATTAGTTTTTAAAATAAAAATAACATATTTTATCATAAAAGAATGAAATTTACATAAAAATATATTATTTAAAAAATGTAATGGAAAAATATGAATATTATAAAATTAAGGTGATTTTAATTCTCATATATAAATATATATAGGATCATTTATTTGGCACAAGTGTAGAAATTTTAGTGAGAAAGCTTTGTGATGACAATGCTAATAAACCTAATAAGAATTTTCAACCTTTAATTTATTAAACTTCTAATTCATTAACTTTGATCAATTAACTCACCGATAATTTTTTTTAGTAATTTAACTTTTCAATCCCTACTCCTTAACCTTTAATCCACTAACCCAATAAGGCCCAACACCTAATTTGTAATTGCTAATCCATTAATACGTGTACAAATTTTAGTCATAAAGGTTTGTGATGAAAATGCTAATAAACATAATAGGAATTCTCAACCTTTAATTTATTAAACTTCTAATTCATTAACTTTGATCAATTAACTCATCCATAAATTTTTTTTCGTATTTTAACTTTTCAATCCCTAATCCTTAACCTTTAATCCACTAACCCAATAAGGCCCAACACCTAATCTCTAATTGCTAACCATTATCTCAGGGCCTCTAACCTTTAACTCACTAACCCTCTAATTCATTCATCATATTTAACCACTAAGCCATTAAATCCCTAACACATTAACCCTATAAATTTATCAACTCATTACCATGAAGGTCTTAATACTTAACCCACTATCTCTTAAATCATTAATCCAACCTAACCCCAACCACTCCATACTATAATCATTGCTACAATACAAACCTTCCTAACTTGCCAAAACTATAGTGAGCTAGGAAAGCTTCTCTTCAAGCTTTTTTTAGCATAGGAAGAAAATTTTAAATTAAACCAAATAATTCCCTTCTTTTCTCTTAAGGTCCCATAGACCATAGTAGGTTTCAACGAACATTAACAATCATCATCAACAACTAAATTGTTCACCATTAGCCCCACTAACCAACACATCCCCCGTTATTAATCCACGTAGCTTTGCTGCTATTTACTGCATGGAAAGCTAATATATTAAAACATTTTTAAACTATTATTTCTAAACTATTTCCATCTTAACTTTTACTTTTGGACTATATATAATTATTAATTAAATTACCTATAAACTATTTTCAAAACATAGGTATAAAAAGCTTTGCTACTATTTTTACTTGTTAATTATTATATTATTATTAATAATTATTATAACTGAGAAATGGTTAACTTTGTATTATGCATAAATAAATTAAACAATTCTATTTAATATTATGTCCAGTATGGGGAACGTTTGTTACTAACAAAATAATTAAAAAAATTCATGTCGACTCATAAAATAAAAATTTATAAAATAAAAACTTAAAACATAAACTATCAATCAAGAGAGAGCAAATTTGTTCAAATTTGTTGAGTTTAAATTAAAAAAAAATACACCTCAAGAAATTGGATCCCTCGCGATGCTTGATAGATACAAGTTTAAAATGGATCTATACTCATTTAATATTAATAAATTATTATATAAAATTTCTAAAATAAATTAGACAATTTTAATATACATGAAAAGATAAGGAATAAGTTAAATTCATATGAATTAAGATATACTACAACATATACACCATACTTAATATTAATATTACTATTATTATTAGTTTATATAGTTTTTATATTCTTAATAAAATTTTATATAAAATTTGTAAAATTATTTGGATTGAAAAGATAAAATGTTAGTTAAATTCATTGAATCAAGATATGATATAAGATTGAAATAAACTAGTTGAAAATATTCTAATTCATTCAATCAAGATATAATATAAGATTGAAATAAACTAGTTGAAAATGAGTATGTTTTTATTTAATATATTCATAAATTAAATTAATATTTTAAAAGTTATTATTTAAATATAATATGAATTAAATTTAATATTTTTAAAATTAATATATAAATGATTTTTTTAGTGAAAACAAAAGGTTGATCAGGTAACTTATGACACGTTAATTGCAATGGCATGTTAAAAACATACATTTTATCACTAAAATAAATTATTAGAAGTACTTACAAAAAAATTTAGAATTAGGTGTAAAAATATGAAACGTAGAAAAACCAATCGGAATATATAACTTTTATCTATGGAAAAGTGATATAAACACCCCAAAATGTCATTATTTTAAGATTGGTGTGTTATTTTTTCTATAAAACATAATGCATATGCTGTGTTGGTCCACATATTTGTTATGTAAATTGTCAAGTTATGAGGAAAAATATATGTAGAGGCGTAGGAAACAAAGTGTTGGTCCACCATATCATGGTCTAAACATAATCAATCAACTTCTTTTTTAGCTTGTAGGTATTCTTGTACTCTTGTGTGGGCATGTAAGCCAATCAAAAGTTATAGGCCAAATAAACGACCTATGTTTTTTACAAATTTGACATCAGTGCACTTAAAAATGAAATAAAAATAGAAAACAATAATAGATCAATTGAAAAAATATATAGTTTGAATTTGTACAAAGAGTTCGACAAGTGTGTGCAATTTCATTAGTAGTGCACAAGTGGATCATATGCGGAACTAAGCGTGAAAAACATAGTGATACCCTGTTACAACGTAATCTTCCACCTTGTGAGCATCAACATTCTTTGGCCTGTAGGATCCATTTCATTGACTCGGATCCACTTTATATCCTTTAGACATACTATTTCCTCATTTTTCCTTTGACCCTCTTGTTGCATCATTATAGCAGGCGTATCCGCGAGTTGCATCACTATAGCCAGTGGGTATCAAGTAAAATGGTAAAAATCAGTAGTTTATTACTTTTTACTCCCAAAAAGCGGTCATTGGGTGACCTTTGGCTCGCCATCTACCCAAGAAACGTCTCGATGTGTGCTTTCACTTACCTTTGAGAGGACTATATATTGAGCACATATGGATTATGGATGTGAGGAGAAAGAAGAGCAAGAGAACTCTAGTGTAGTTTTGCCCTATCTTGATTCTACAATCATTGATCCTTGTAGTTGTGAACCCTTTATGTTCACCTTCCAAACTCCTATCTAGTTTGAGTTTGCCATTCATGGAGGATTGAAGTGGTGGAGGCACAAGTGGATTGATCCAGATCTTGGTTCAGATTGGTTGCCGGCAAGAGGTCGTATCACATTGTACTTCTTCTTGTTTATTAATAGAAATACTCATATTCTCGTCCATTAATGTTGTAAATGTTGTTTATCTTGCATTGTTTTGCATTTACTTGTTATATCATGGACCATTGCTATTGATGATGTTAATGTTGTTTATATATTATATGTATTTGTTGTATATTGGCCTTCAAGACTAATTTGCAGATTCAAGTGCACGGATTGAAAAGCTCCAACGGGGATCTACATCAAACGTTTGGATCGAGGTTGGTTATCTTCTTCATTATCTTAGCATTGTCATTTATATAGCATAGTTCTGAATATTGAGTTGATTTCTGGTAGTCATCTATCTGTTGTGGTCTACCCCAAGCCATAGTGAGTTTTCTCCAACACATAAATGGTGACTCCGCTAGGGAAAAAATTTATTTTGGGGATTTTTTGAGCATTAGTCCATAATTAGAGTTGTTTTTTGTCGAAGCTCCGTGTCACTTATCTACCGTTGAGATACACTATAGAAAAATTGCTTTTTCTGAGCCATTGGACTCTCTGTTTTCCAATTTTCCTTTCCTCATCCGCGGGCTAGCTTAGCTCTACCTATGTATACCTGCCTCTGTTTACTCTACTGCTCGCGGGTACCCACAGGTATTCCTTCGACAGTAGCGTACAACTCCGGCTTTGGTTGATTTATGACCTTTGGTTGTTGTTGGGTTGGTTTTGGTTGAACCTGAGTCTTTGTTGGCCTATTTCTTGACTGTTCCATGCCTTGGTTGTGACCAGAACTCTTCTTCTCTTGGTTGAGCCCTGTTGGTTTTTTACCCATCTTTGGATTTAGCCTTGTTGGTTTTTTCCTTTTGAGCTCATTCCTTTGGCTGAGTCTTACTGTTTGGTATCTACCTGGTTGTCTTAGTGATCTCCTTGGCATATCAGTGACTAGATAGTAGGATTTTACTTGCATTTTTCATTTCCATATATTGAAAAATACAAAAAAAAATACACACAGTTTTGCATTTTCCTTTTGTTTATAAGAGAAAATACAAAAAAAAAATTGCTTTTATGTATTGCATCTTGCATTGAGAGCTTTCTTCCTTCATTTAGATTCTGATTGTTCATTGAAAAATATAAAAGGATTGCATATTTATTTCGAAATCGTTGGTTTGATTGTGCACGTTAGTGGCATTGTTTTCATTGGATAGATGAGTATAGGATTCGACGATTTTGCATACTATTGAGTCTTACACATCACTAGTTTCACAATCATATCCCTTGAGTAATCGCAGCCATTAAAATTAACGCTTAATCTTAAAATTGATTAGACTGATTTTATTTATAGGGTACACCAACTCGCATAGGTTTAGAGTCTTGGAATAGATCATTGTGAGTTAGCAATCCAAGACTACTAGATGAAACATTACGTGTCTGGCCAGGGAGTGGAGGAATCTATGGTATATATCAGTGTTCTTAGGAATCTCTACTAAAGCCAGAGTTAAGCACGAGGTCACGGGAGGTTGGTTGAAGGGATATCCCTCTGATACCAGCTGAACGTGGGAAATATTTCCAGGATTTGTTCGTATCCGGGGACTCTTGGGGGATTTGACCCTCATTGAGTTTCGGGCTCAGCTACCCTTCCCATACGACGGATCGCACCTGCGACTGTCCCCCTGAGCATTGGTTATACTGCGGTGACCATAGTTTCCTTACCTAGGTATCGCAAAGGGTACTTGTAGTGGTTATGTTGTTTGTGTTCTGAGTCAGATAGGGATTGGATAGCACAGTTGTTTGTTGCCGAGGGTTATGGCCCTTTGCACGTAGTGAAGCCTGGGTGTCTCTATAACTGATTCTGTTACCTCTGGCTATAGTTTGGGAGTCTCAAGCCTTTCCTAGGAGAGACATACCAGGTCTAGTTTCAGGAGCTCATTTAGCCACTGTGTTTTTCTACTCTTGGCTGTAGTTTCTCTAGGTGTGTGCTTTTGATTTACTGTTTTTTATCAATAGTTGGCCTTTGGGGGACATTTTGATTATATACTCTGTCTCGAGATATTGTGGTGCCAAGTCCTACTCTCCGTCGATCCCGTTAGTTGGCTAGTTTAGAGCCTACCGAGATTTCACGTTGTGTTGCAAGGGGATGCTGGTAGGATCCCTCTTAGTCTTTGAATTCATACGAGACATACGTCCAAGATGTCATGACTATTGCACATTCTGATACTGAGGAAATACCTTTGACTCCATCGGGTAGAGTTGAACGCACATCTGATTCCCCTGCTCCTCGTGAGGCGTGGGGAGGTGATCCACCTGAGACTCAACCTGGTTCGATTTGGTCGAATCCACTTGAATAAGATCCATTCGATCCTTTGAATTTGGATAATTATCTTTACGGGATGCCAACCTTACCCGAGGACGAAAAACAGGACGACACGTTCGTTCATTAATTTTCTCACAGTTATAGACACGGGATGCCAGAGTTACATGATGACACTGGTCCTACGATCAACCCGACCGCACTCTCTTTTGGTATGCATAATTATAATACAGTTGAACCTTCCACTACATTTGGTAGTCACGCTGGCACTAGTTATGGTGTTATCCATACTATACCCACTAAGGGCACTACCCTCACTGGGGGCACTACGTTGTCCACTCACACACATAGTATGGGGGCTAGTCATGTTCCTCCTAAAAATGCTAATGTTAGAAGAAGACCACCTCCTAGGATTGCCCAACCTAATAGGAATGTTGTTCGAAACACGACTCACCATCCACCACCTAATAGACATGCTTCTACTCATCAACCCAAGACTACTTTTGCAAATGTTAATGCTCCTCCCAACCACGGGGGTGGACATATACCGCATACTTTTACATCCACTTCTGCCACTAGTAATGCCAATGTAGGGGGTGGTAATATATCCTATCCACATGGACATAACGCCACCATCCCTGCTACTAGTAACACCAATACTGGGGCTGGGAATACTTCTCATGCTTCTGGTCACCACACGACTACTCAAGCTAATCCTAATGCTGGGGGTGGGAACATACCATACCATTATGGTCATTAAAACATGGTTCTCGCTATGAATAGTACATATATGCCCCATACTCATGGTGGAAACCCTTTCTACAACATAGTTGGTGTTGGCCACCAGTACAACCCACCACCCCAATATGGTGCCCAAAACACGCACATACCTGCTTAGTCTCAAATGGGTCAGGCAGGAGGAGGTTATCAATCCTATGGCCATGGGCAAGCTTATGGTCCATTAGGTCCTTATTATCAGCATTTTAATCCTCATGGTCAAGCGTTTGGTCTATCTTATAATTCGGTTCCGTTTAACCAACCTTTTATGGGGGCTTATAATCAAGCTTTCCAGCCTCAACTCTCGTTCCTTGCATGCTTGAATCTTCTGGATCTTTCAAATCTCACGAATGATCTGGTGTGTCACGACCCTACTTGGCCCCCGGTCCCTACTAAGCTCCCTTCGGACATTCCTAAGTTTGAGGGGAAAGGTGGTGAGGACTCGGGAGATCATGTCACGACATTTCACCTTTGGTGCTCCTCCAATTCATTGAATCATGATTCCGCTAGATTGTGACTATTTAAACGCACCCTCATGGGGGTAGCCACGAAGTGGTACATCGAGTTTCCTGTAAACACTTATAGGGGTTTTAACGAGATCGCTTTGGTTTTATTAGATCATTTTTAGTTTCCAATTCGCTATGATACTGGTACTGAACTTTTATCTACCTTCCGTCAGAACAAGGCCACGCATATTTCTGACCACATTCAAGAGTGGTGTCGGCGGAAGAGGTTAGTGAAAGCCAACATTCCTCCAGAGTTCCTGTTGGAATGGTTCCTCAAGTCTCTACTCCCATACATTCCTAAGGATGTTTCGATGTCCGACATTGTGACTGAGGAACAAGCTATCTTGAAAGTCCAGTATTTATACTTATTATACTCTCAGTCTGGTATTTTGTACGACATTATTCCTAACGCATCGAGAAAACGACATGAGCCCATGTCAGTTCCTGGACCGCATGCCGATGGCATTGTTGGATCTGTAATCACTCACACCATAGATTTGGTAGCTAATCAAATGCAAAATTTGTCGCTAAACCAGTCAACTCCTGAACAGGTTCACACCTTGTCAACTTACACCCCATCATCTGATGTACACAGTGTGCAAACAACGAACCAATCAGGTAACCAGCAACTTGGTGGTAAGAAAAAGGGGAGAAATAATCGTAAGGGTGGAAACAATGAGAATAACAATAGTAATCGCAATACCCCCCATAAGGATAATGCCAACCCTCCTCAGGAAGGCAAAAATACTGGTAAGGACCGTAAACCTAGGCATAAGGTGAAGTTTCCTTGCAAGCTCTGTGGGGAAGACCATCTTACTCACTTATGTCCTCGAATTGAAGAAGCATCGAAGCACTTGGCACAGAGCCTAGCTGTGTTGAAGGATCCCCTACCTCATCACCAAAACATGGCTTCGCATGCTCCACCACTGGTTATGGACCTACTGAGACAACAAGGTCTTCTTCCAATACTAGTGGTTATGGATGTGTGAATATGGTTCAGTCAGAGGTTAGTGTTGCCACTCATCAACGCGACTATGATGCACCACAACCCAATTTGGGGAGTGAGCCTTAGCCTCCTCCTAACAATTCCTTGCATATCGAGAAGCCCTCTATTATGCCACAGACACCGAAAGGTGTTCTTAAGCGCTCTACACATAATCCTAATGCTCAAGCCGCCCACAACTACTCCATCGTAGAATATTTGGGCCAAACTCTATGTGCCATGTCGGCTCTTGAAGTTTTGCAAGCCTGTCCTTCTCAGAAGCATGCTCTTTTGAGTGCGTTAGGAGTTCAGGGTGGTGAAAGTCCCACTGTTATCAAGTTGGATACCACTGATGTCCAACCTAGCTTACCCTACCACGTGGCTTTTCAAATCCAAGTGGTGTGCCTTCAGATTTTTGTCAAACGTACTATGGTTGATGAAGGTGCCTCTGCATCAGTAATGTCATTAACTTGTTGGAAAGCTCTTGGCTCTCCTCCCTTACTCGTGTCTAGAACCACGCTCACTGCATTCAATGGTCGGTCATTTAAGCTGCATGGAATTATCCCTTCCCTTTTTGTCTCCTTGGGAGGTAAGTCTGTGCCTATTAAAGTCGAGGTCGTTGATGTGCCCATCGACTACAACCTTCTACTGGGTCGAAATTGGATGTATGCCATGAAAGCTGTCATGTCCACTCTATTCAGAGTTATCTGCTTTCCTCACGAAGGCAAGATTGTGACCATCGATCAGCTGGATTATGTTAACTCCTCTTCCACAGCATCCACGGGATCCATAGTCCCGCAAGTTACTCATTCTCAGCCGGAAACTGGGAACATGGGTGTTGGCATGCACCCTTCATTGTTGGTAACTTATGATTTTTCCGCACTTGTGAATTTTATTGGAACCATTACCGACGATGCATCTCCTCCTTCGCAGAATATGTCATTTTGGACTTCCTATTTTGATGATCCGTGGACTTTACCATCCACAACTTCCACATCTGGAAATGTTACGCATGTCGGGATGTATATGCCACTGTCTATAGCTGAGCTTGCTTACCAGCATATTCAACAACCCACTGCACAGCCGGATCTCTCTTCTTCCTTGACAGTCGAGGAAGATTCCATTATGCTGCTGGTTTGGGTAGCCAACTCATCTTGTTCCCATGATTTCCTCGATGATACTTTTCCTTCTGATGAAGCTATTATGGAGGCCATGTGTGGTAGTGAGAGACCTTGGTAAGATATGCACCATCGCTCTTATTTCCTTCCCAAACTCAAGCTCACCCAACGAGAAGAGTTTAGGACGACTCTAGCAGAGATGGTTGGTCACCCTATGGCTCTTTTGGAGTCGCATGATGTTTTTGTGGAAGGGAATGTGGATAACATTTCCCCAACTATGTCGATCAATATCTCTCGTACTCCCAGAAAAGTCAAGAATGTCTACATCAATGATGATTCCACTTCTGACGAGATTGCTATTTACATCGAATTGTTACAGAACTCCGGGAAGCTTTCTCCTGGTCATATGAGGAGAGGCCAGGAATAGACCCCCGCATTGTTGAACATGAGATTAGAATGTATCCCAATGCTAAACCGGTTCGACAACACTTATGTGCTGTAAACCCTAGAAAAGCAGCTGCTATCAAGGAAGAGGTGGAGAAACTGCTCAAAGCTGGTTTCATCTACCTCGTTCCCCTTACTGAATGGGTGTCAAACCTCGTTCCTGTGGATAAGAAGCAAGGAACGATCCGTGTATGCACCAATTTTAGAGATTTGAACCGTGCATGTCCGAAAGACAACTTCCCCACACCATTCATAGATCAAATCTTGGATGCTTGCGCCGAAAGTGAGATTTTTTCCTTCATGGACAGCTTTTCGAGATATAACCAAATTCAAATCAAACCTGAGGACCAACGTAAGACAGCTTTTATTTGTCCCTGGGGAATGTTTGCATATCGAAAAATTCCCTTCGGCCTTAAAAACGCCATAGCTACATTTCAGCGTGCCATGACCTACGCCTTTCACAATCTTAAAACGATTATGGAGGTTTTCTTGGATGATCTTTCCGGCCATTCTCGCAAGAGGATGGACCACCCCAAGCACCTCCGCATGATTCTCGAACGATGTATACAATACAAGATTCGATTGAATCCTAACAAATGCATATTTGCTCTAAGGACGGGTCGCCTTCTGGGCTCCATAGTTTCGAAAGAGGGTATTAGAGTCGATCCTCTCAAAGTTGAGGCAATACTTCAGTTGCCTCCTCCGCGCAATTTGTTACAACTTCAGAGCCTCCAAGGGAGAGCCACTTTTCTACGCCGTTTCATACTCAATTATGCTAATCTTACCAAAGGTTTCGCGCACTTATTGAAGAAGGACACATCTTTTATCTAGGATGAGCGAACCTGACAGTCTTTCGATGCCCTTAAGAAAGATTTGGTATCGGCCCCTGTGCTTAGTACACCAGACTTTGCACAAGTTGATGATGCGCTTGTCAAGCATGTCATCTATTACCTTAGTCAAAATCTAGTAGATGCTGAGCTAAGATATACTCATGTGGAAAAGCTGGCGCTTGCGACTATTCATTCAGTCCAACGGTTACAAAATTACATTTTGCTTAGAACAACCATAGTTGTCGCGCATACCAATCCATTTCAGTTCGTGCTATCATGACTCCTTATCAGGGGGAAGTACTATAAATGGATTGTTATCCTTCAGGATTTCGATCTCGATTTTTCTTCGACGAAGTCGGTGAAATCGTTGGTGTTTGTTGAGCTTATGTTGGACCTTCCGAGACTTGATGAGAATGTCATTCATGAAGATTCCTTTGTGGATGATCACTTATTTCTTATCTCATCCGAGGACCCTTGGTATGGGGATGTCATTGTATATCTCCAAACTTTGAAGTTTCCTCCGCACTATTCACGAGATGAGCGATGGCGTGTAAAACATCACGCTAAATATTATACTATCGTCAGTGACACTTTGTATCACTGAGGAAAGGATTCTATCCTCCGTCGTTGCTTAACTCACTTATCTGGGCTTGCTACAACCCAACGTATTATGCGAGCTGGTTATTTTTGGCCTTCCATCTTTAAGGACTGTGTTAATGCTGTGAAGAGATGTCACCCTTGCCAAGTGTTTTCTCGGAACATACGCTCACATCCAGTGCCCCTTCATCCGGTTGTCAACGTCGGTCCCTTCACCAAGTGGGGGGTGGATTTCATGGATTGCAAACTAGCTTCGGCTGGGGGGCATCACCATATCATAGTGGTCGTGGACTATTTTTCCAAATGGGCTGAGGCCATGCCTACCATTAGAGCCAATGGTGCTACAGCATCCCACTTCATATTCAATCAAATTATAACTCAGTTCGGTATTCCGAAAGAGATTGTCACTGACCATGGTAGTCACTTTTAGAACAAGATGATGGAGGATTTGTCTCTCAAGCTTGGGTTTTGTCAAGAACACTCATCTTGTTACTATCCCCAAGCAAATGGTCAAGTAGAAGTAGTCAATAAGTCTTTGAAGACCATTCTTTAATGTACCATCCAACAAAGCAAGACCAACTGGCACATCATGTTATATCCTGCTTTGTGGGCGTATCGAACCGCAGTCAAGGCTACCACCAGGTTCTCATCGTTTCAGTTGGTTCATGGTGTGGAGTCACTTTTACTGATTGAATGCAAGATCCCTTCGCTTAAACTGGCCATATAGCTCCTCCTTGATATGACGGCTCTTGAGTACCGTTTAATCCACCTTGAGCAACTTGATGAGCAATGTCAAGATGTCGTTGTGGCTATAGATGCCAACAAACGTCATGTTAAGGTTCAGTATTATAGGTATGTCCGTCCCCGATAGTATGCTGAAGGTGACTTGGTCCTCTTATATGACCAAGCTAAAGAACCCTTGGGGGTAGGCAATTTCAACCCCATGTGGCACAGTCCTTACATCGTGAGGCGTGTCCTGGAAAAAGGAGCCTATGAATTAGAAGACTATGAGGGAACTGTCTTGAAGGAGCCTAGAAATGGGCTCTACCTCAAGCGATATTACGCTTGAACCTCTGGTTCAGGCTGATACTTTTGTATACTATTGTACAGTTGCTTCTATACATAGTTTATATTTCTTTTGGTTTTCGGGTCTACTAATTAGATTCCATTTGATTGACAGATGTCAGCTGAGTTTCCTACATTCTTAGGGTTTGCAGATGGTGTTAGCCGTCATATGCAGTAGCTTGCTTCTACTGCCTAGGTTATTTTCTCACCTGACCACCTAGTTGTGTCCTCAGGAGGTGCTTGTCTTGGTCCTACATCTAACAATGTGTTTGAGTATAGTGTCATCATTGAGCTACTTCGGGATGCCATTTCCCATGGTATCCAGTCTTTAGAAGTCCGCCTGGATTCACAACTAGTTGTGTCTCAGCTGAATGGGTGGTACCGTGTGCGAGATCCTACGCTACTACGAAAATTCCTAAGGGTAAGACTCTTGGAATGACATTTTGTTTCAATTACACACATACATGTTTCGAGAAGTGTTAATCATATATCTGATGTATACGCTAACTATGTATTAGATTGGCATTTGTCACATTTACCATGAAGCACACAAATAAAAGAAGACATTCATACATTTGTACATACACACATATAGTAGAACTGGAGAACCAAAGTTTTCTTATAAATATGTCCAAAAATGGTAGTGTCATACAAAATTGGAGCCCGTAGACCTAAAAAATATACATATCGATACAAAAAAATGAGAGCTTGGGATATCTACTCCCTATGAGGAGGCCTAGTTTCCACCCCGATAGGATGTGTCTTGTAGAAATACTGAACTGCATTGGCTACCCACTGCAGTAGCCACACCCAGTCACCTGGAACCCCCACTACTTGGCGCTGCATGGCCTCAAGTAGTCACGCCACCTCTATCTATGAAACCCTAGCAGCCATCCCTGATAGGTTGTGCCGCAAGGTCTGTAGAGTGCGTCCTGCTGCAGCATCAACTGCCTCATCACCCCTACCCCGACGACGATGTCTCGGGAATCCATCGAGTCTCACTAGGACCTTGTCTGCGAGAAAACAGTCAAACATTAGCATATGATACTACCACCAAAAAGACTTTTTGCATTTACATCTATAATAAAAAATCCATAAAAATTTAATACACAAAAAACCTAGAAAGAGTACTCACCAATGTCTCCGAACGCTGCATCTAGTGGGAGTGGCATGTCCCTATCCTAGAGGAAGTCTATCCCTGCATAGGGTGTGATGAACCTGCAATAATTAATTAATGCAATACATGAGATATCAGAAATAATAGAACTCAGAATCACTTTTATATTGATCACGGGCCACTTCAAGGGGGCAACCTTCTTTGAGCAAGCTCAATACAATTAACTTCACGGTGCCTTCAGAGGCCTCAACACACACTTATATACTAAGTCTAGGCACCAATACCATGGGTCAATACTATGTGTCAATACAAACCATGGGCTAAGTCTAGGCACCAATACTATGATTCAAAACCATGGGACATATAATACTATGGGACGACTTACAAAGCATATGCGTCCAATACTATGGGTCAATACTATGGGCTAATATAAACTATGGATCAACAAATACTACGGGACGACTTACAAAGCATATGTGTCCAACAACAATATACTAACAAAGTAAACACATGGGTTCCTAACATCCCCTCTCCCTTAGAAAAAGCTTTGTCCTCAAAGATTTAGATGTGGAAATTGATGCAAAATCTGAAGGAGTGGGTCCCCTGTAGCATCCTCGGGTTGCATTCCGAGCCACTGGCGCCTTTAGAGTTTCAGGGAGGATTGCATGGAAGGCTGTAGACGAAGAAGAACCATATCAGCGATGTGAAAAGTGCGCTTAGAATTGTTAAGATTTAATATGATAAGACAAAAAAATAGCAGCATTACATTCCATTTCACAATAATAGCATATATAGAATCACTGAAGAAACAACAAGCACAGCATAAACACAAGAGACATAGATTTATCCTGGGAAACCCTCATGGGGTAGAAAACCCAGCAAAGCTTCCTCAATATAGATGACCAGCAAATACAAAAGATGTAACCCTGAGCATAAGCTCCTCCTTCTCCATAGCAGACCTCTCTCTCATAAGTGCGCCACTCTCAAGTGAGTGAAGTGTGTGTTAAATGAGGATTACACCTCCTCTATTTATACACTACTCCAACTTGTCTTTTACACAAATCATGTAGGCTCGTATTTAACCATTGGGTTAAATACCCCATTACAACTGACTGGGCCGACCCCTCTAGGGTGGTCTAATAACCCTTTGACCCACATAACACATACAGGGCCGACCCCCACTAGGGAAGTCTAATATCCCAAGTTACCACATTCCGACGGAGGAATAAACATGTCCGGATATACAATAAGATCTTCACGGAGGAATGAATCATCTCCGGAATAATAAAGTACAAATATAATATTCTTTGAAGTTACAATATCTCAACACTCCCCCTTAATGAGAAGGATATTATAACAGCATCTGCACAAGCAAGGAGTCATCAACGTCATACATGATACATCTATAAATCATTGGAAGCTCTCTCAACATCATCAGTAACTCAAGCAGTTACTGGAACATCTTCAATACTGGAACATCAACATCTTCAGTACTGAGTCTTTATCTGTTGCAGCACTCGAACAGCTACAACAACATCAACATCTAGATCCTCACGATCATCAGCATCGTCATCATATGAACATCAACATCGGGATCATCTCGATCTACAGCATCTGGATTATCACGATCTACAGCATCTAGATCATCTTGATCTACAGCATCTGGATCATCACGATCTACAGTATCTGGATCATCACGATCTACAACATCTGGATCATCTCGATCTACAGCATCTAGATCATCATGATCTACAACATCTGGATCATCATGATCTATAGCATCTGGATCATCACGATCTACAACATCTGGATCATCTCGATCTACAGCATCTGGATCATCTCGATCTACAGCATCTGGATCATCATGATCTACAACATCTGGATCATCTCGATCTACAGCATCTGGATCATCACGATCTACAGTATCTGGATCATCTCGATCTACATCGTCATCTAGATCAACACGATCAGCAGCATCGTCATCTAGACCATCACGATCAGCAGCATCATCATCTAGACCATCACGATCAGCAACATCGTCATCTAGACCATCACGATCAGCAGCATCGTCATCTAGACCATCACGATCCGCAGCATCGTCATCACACGATCATCAGCATCGTCATCACACGATCATCAGCATCGTCATCTAGACCATCACGATTAGTAGCATCGTCATCTAGACCATCACGATCAGCAGCATAGTCAATACAAGTATAAATATCATCAATACAAGTATCCTCATCAATACAAGTATACATATCATCAATACAAGTATACATATCATCAATACAAGTATCCTTATCAATACAAGTATACACATCATCAATACAAGTATCCTCATCAATACAAGTATCCTCATCAATACAAGTATACACAATAGCAACATACCCTACAACACACAAGATCCTATTATGGGATGATCAATCCCTCTCACTTTATGACATAGGTCCAAGGATGATACAATCCTGATCTGCTTATGGGATGATCAGTCCCTCTCAATTTAAGACATCTCTCATGTCTATGGATGATGCAATCTAGATCAACTTACAGGATGATCAATCCTTATCACTTTAAGACACCTCACCATGTCTAGGGACGATGCAATCCCGAATCAACTTACAGGATGATTAGTCCTTATCACTTTAAGACACCTCACCATGTCTAGGGACGATGCAATCCCAAATAAACTTACAGGATGATTAGTCCTTATCACTTTAAGACACCTAACCATGTCTAGGGACGATGCAATCCCAAATCAACTTACAGGATGATTAGTCCTTATCACTTTAAGACACCTCACCATGTCTAGGGACGATGCAATCCTGAATCAACTTACAGGATGATTAGTCCTTCTCACTTTAAGACACCTCACCATGTCTAGGGACGATGCAATCCCAATCTACTTACAGGATGATTAATCCTTATCACTTTAGGACATAAGTCCAAGGACGATGCAATCCTGATCCACTTACGGGATGATCAATCCCTATCACTTTAGGACATAATTCCAAGGATGATGCAATCCTATCACGTACATTTTGAACCAAACGCTCAGGGACGATGCAGTCCTATCACGTCCACTAGGGACCACTTTCTCGGAGACATATGTCTACGGATCTCTTTTAGGACATGTGTCCATGGATGATACAATCACCTTGTCCACTAGGGACCACATTCTCGGAGACATCTGTCTACGGATCACTGTAGAACTGAAGTCTAGGGATGATACAATCCTCTCGTCCGCTAGGGACCACATTCTCGGAGACATATGTCTACGGATCACTTTAGAACTGAAGTCCAGGGATGATACAATCCTCTCGTCCACTAGGGACCACATTCACGGAGACATCTGTCTACGGATCAATTCAGAACATGTGTTCAAGGATGATGCAATCCCTCTTCTTTCTCGGAGACATATGTCTACGGATCCTTTTAGAAAATGTGTTCAAGGATGATGCAATCCCCTCGTCAACTTAGACCCTGTCTAAGGACCATCCACCAACCTCTCTGTTGGCATCACCAATATAGGTATCCACATCATCGACCTCACTGTTGATGCAGGCAATCTCGTCATAAGAGACCACATCACTCCCCCTCTCGAGGAGGGTCCTACCAAGCTTGTCTCGGAAAATACTCAAACTTTTCTTGAGGTAGAGGTTTGGTTAGTACATCGGTACCTTGTTCACTTGAGGTAGAGGTTTGGTTAGTACATCGGCAACTTGTTACAAATTCAAACTTTATAGTTCCTTTCTGCGCCATATCATGGAACACTGGATTCTCTGCCATCTTGATACAACTCTGTTTGTCACATAGGATCACAGTTGGGTCTATCTCTAAGTCAAACAATCTAGAAGCCATACTGCTTCACAACTAGCAGAGAAACCAGCCATATATTCTGCTTGTGCTGAGAGCCACACTAGAGTGCTTCCAGCTAAACCACGAGATCATGGCTGATCCCAGACAATAACATCCTCTCAATGTGTTCTTCCTGTCTGATACACTTTCTTCCCAATCAACATCTGTGTAGCCATATGAAGTCATGATCTCCAAGATAGCATAGATCAAATTCTATCGTATCCTTTAGGTACCTCATCACATGCTTTGCAACTATCAGGTGAACACATCTAGTTTCCACTAGATATCGACTCAAGGTGTTCACAGCAAAGCATATATCTGACCTAGTATTTGTTAGATACATCCACGACCCAATAATTTGTCTGTACAGAGTTATATACACTAACCCTGATGAGTCATTCACTAACAACTTCAAGTTGGAATCCATGAGAGTGGTCATTCCAACATATCAAGTCCTTTTAATATTTCTTGGCATACTTTCCCTGGTTGAGAAAGATTCCTTCTGAGCATTTCCATACTTCTAGACCTAGAAAGTAATGCATCAATCTGAGATCTTTCATTTTCATTTCTGCAGCCATCTATCTGTGCCATCTCTCGTCAGATGGGTCTACTGATATGAGCCTCAACATCATTCGAAATCTATGGTGAGTTCCTTCTTGCATCTGTGTATAGAAACCATATTCAACCTTGTAGCAAAGGTTGAGATCCACATCACCCATGGTAATCATTAAGCTCATCAATTTACTATCGATCCTGGGTACCCATACAGAACCTGATTCACACTTCTTCTTTAATTACATCATTAAGAGAATGGTCTTATATAGTCACTTGGAGAAAACATCTTGTCATGATTCTCTTCCTCTTTCTAAGAGAATCTTTTAGCCACGAGCCTTCTATATTATGTTTGATTTGTAAATATTCTTGTTGAACATCCATCACTTGTGCGGTGTTCATCATTCTTCATGATCTTTCCTACAAATCAAAATTAAGTACATGATTAGTAATACTTCATAATCATGAAATCATGTTGACATGATAACCTATTATGCATACAGATATCATTTACATAGTTATGCAACTATCTTGACCAATACTTTGGCACAACACGTTTCCATATCCTGTATGCATACAGTGGCTATCTAGATGCCTTCCATCTCTACCAGAACATACTATCGAGAGTGTGCACAGCTCTCAGCATGTCAGCAAAGAGGTTTCATTCTAGACAAGCAACAATGGAATGTTTGTCCAACTTACTAATCATACGCACATTAGTAGTATATTGTTCAATGCTCTATGAATGTTTACACTCAGCATGATATATTCTAGGAATACAAATATGAATACAAGCAATATCATTTACTATTTCAAATAACAACTCAAATACTTATCTTTTATGTTTGTGTGGTTGCCTCCCGCTTGATATTCTATATGTCTTTTGAACTTCTATTCATTCTGTACCACTGTGCATGCTCAAGTGTGCACTAGTGTCATCCTCGTGATCTCATACACAAACATACATTCATTAGTATATTCTCAATATTATCAAAACATTCTAATTCTAAATAATCTTGAATATGTATAGTCATGATCATTAGTATTCAGGGTTTCAAGGAAGTCTTCTTTTACTCATGCACATTCTTGTTTGATCATAGTACTCTTTTGGTTAATTAAATCATCAAGATAAGAGACATATTATGCATAAACCCTTGATTACTAACTTTATGAATAAGCATAACCAATCATACCAAGTATACTTATACAAGGTAAGATTCTAACTTGACATAGGAAAACATACCTGGATCAGTATACTTGCTTAGTTATGTACAACATACCTAAACAATCTCTTCAATGATTTAGAGATCCTGAGCTAGAACTTGCATATCTCATAGGTTAAGCATAATATAACAAAGTCATACATACCTCATAAGTAGAACAAAGATTATGGATGAGTCTTTGTCTTCATGTTGTCATGGTCATGGAACTTGATTTGTCTTTTGTGATGTACCTATATCTTGTTAGCAGACAACATCAACCTCATACAACACCATAATGCATTAGTACAATCATATAGCCCTAATCAATGAATGTATTTGATCATTCACATGCATTCATACTGTTACTAGGGTGATAAGACAATTCTAACATTAATCAAGATTGTACTAATAAGTAATATGAAGACAAACACATTATGAACTTAATCAGGAATCAGATTTCAAGACATACCTGAACCTCCTTAAGTCATACCAGTCGAGACTTCTTGTAGTCTTCTTATGTAAGGCCTTAGCCTCAACTCCCCCTGAAACTTGATCTGGAGCTTGATTAGGGTTTGCTAGAGAAACCCTAAAAATTCAATCTTTGACTTTCACAATTCTGAATGGATGGAAGGATATGTCTTGCTGAGCTGATCAAACTAGCATACTTTAATTTTGAAATCTCCAAAATTTGACCCCTCAAAATTGCCTTCGAAACTTCTGGATCTTCTGTACAGGATCCCGAGCTAGGGTTTGATGAATCCCACCCTTCTGCCCAATCAAAAGGTTTGATCCAAGGCTCTAAACTCTTATTTTTCTAAGGAGCTTCCCGTGATGGTTACAGACCATCTGTGTACTAACTTTCAATTGTTACAAAATTTCATTTGGAGCTTCCTAGCCCAAGTTATGACCTTTTTCCTAGGTCACCTGATTTTGACTGAGATCTGGAAGAGGCCGAAACCCTAACTTGTACTGATCATAACTCACAAAGTACAATGCATCTGAGGGTTCCCTTTGGACACACGGTACCTGGGGATGTTATCTACGACCTGTAAAATTTTCAGATCCTGAACCTTCGCATAAATGGATTTATAGCAAAAGTTCCACAATGACTGGTTTTTGCTATGTAAAACCCAAACCTTCAAATTGTCGCAAGTGAAGCAAGTGTCGTAAATGCCATACATTGCCTTTCTTCAGGTTAGCTCTGATACCATGTTAAGATTTAATATGCTAAGACATAAAATAGCAGCATTACATTCCATTTCACAATAATAGCATATACAGGATCACTAAAGAAACAACAAGCACAGCATAAACACAAGAGACACAGATTTATCCTGGGAAACCCTCATGGGGTAGAAAACCCATCAAAGCTTCCTCAATATAGATGACCAGCAAATACAAAAGATGTAAGCCTGAGCATAAGCTCCTCCTTCTTCATAACAGACCTCTCTCTCATAAGTGCGCCACTCTCAAGTTAGTGAAGTGTGTGTTAAATGAGGATTACACCTCCTCTATTTATACACTACGCCGACTTGTCTTTTACACAAATCATGTAGGCTTGTATTTAACCATTGGGTTAAATACCCCATTACAACTGACTGGGCTGACCCCTCTAGGGTGTTCTAATGACCCTTTGACCCACATAACACATACAGGGCCAACGCCCGCTACGGAAGTCTAATATCCCAAGTTACCACATTCCGACGGAGGAATAAACATCTCTGGATATACAATAAGATCTTCACGGAGGAATGAATCATCTCCGGAATAATAAAGTACAAATATAATATTCTTTGAAGTTACAATATCTCAACAAGAATGGTGCTGATCGGCTTGTTGTTCAGTCAAATTCTTTCCATGTGAAAATTGTCCTGCAGAATGAGAAGAAGCTGATCACGGTTTCAAAGCATTGAGTCAATTGCCTGAATTGGGGAGCTGCTGAAGGTGTATGGAAGAAGAACTGGTGGTGCATGTACAAAGACTGCTTCATATGGTGTCCTTTGAGATGTGGTACTATACCACTGGAGCGCTTCTAGGAAATCCATAGAAATAGTTGTCCAAATATGTGGAGGGATGGGTAAGGGTTTGAGCAGTTCTGAAAGGAGGGTCGCTTCACCCTTGTTGACCTGGAAAGTATCATAGTCAACCACCATCCATTGAATTGTCCTTTTGAGTCCTTGCCAAAAGAAGTTACATTGTTCCTAGTCATACGTTTTGAGGAACCCAAAGTGCCCTACTGATGAAGAAGCATGGAGTTCATAAAAGAGATAGCCCCGTTGAACAGATTGCAACCAATTTGGAACAAGCAGAGAAATAGCTGTAAGAGAAACTGGGTCATCAAATGTGCGAGGAGGAGCATCTTCCACCATATTGTCCTTACCCTTCTGGTAAGTGGTCTCATAGTCATAACCCATGAGTTGGATAACCCATTTCAGGTGTGTTGGGAAGGAGACCCGTTGTTCCATGAAAGTTTCCAGACTCTGCAGATCAGTCTTGATGCATAAATAATTCCCCAATAGGGATGGCTGCCACTTCTGGACTGTATGCAAAATAGTCATCATTTCCTGCTGAGAGGTAGATGCAACTAAATTCTTACCGGAAAGGTCTCTTGAAGGAAACAAGCTCATTGGTTCAGCAAAGACACCTGCATATCTATCCAAGTAAGTAGTGGAGACTGTTGATGGGTGCATCTGAATGGAATGGAGCTGAGCAATGACACCATGTGAATTCTTCTTAAGTATTTTTTCCAGGCGATGTGAACTGATGATGTAGAGAGACCCTGGTTGTAAGCCCATAAATTTTTGTTGTGCCCCATTGACTGAAAACTGCATCCAAAGTTCAGCAAAATCCCATAAGATGGGGCCAAGTGTGCATAACCATTGAACGCCCAAAACCACATCACATCCACCTAAGGACAAGGAAAACATGTGAGAACGCAGGTTATAATCTTCCATAGAGATACGCACATTGTGACACTTCCGCTTGCAAGGTAAGGTGCCCCCATTGGCAACCATGACTTCAAAGTTGGAGCAAGGATGGACAAAACAATCAGCCTATTTGGCAATCCGAGGATCAATGAAGTTATGAGTGCTACCAGAATCAATGAGTATGGTAAGAGGGAGCTTCTTGAAGTATCCCCTGACTCGCATTGTTTGTGGGGTGGTGATGCTGGTTACAGCATGGAGAGAGATCTCGGGTGGGTCGTCCTGAGATGGGGTGTCAACAGGCGGGTGTTGAATGTTGACCTGATCATCTACTGTATCTGGAGCTTCTTCATCAAGTTTTGAGGCAAGCAGAGAATCCACATCCAAGAGATAGAGATTTTGTTGAACACATCTATGTCCCCGAGTGAATTTCTCATCACAATTATAACAAAGCCCTTTTTCTCGGCGTGCCTACATCTCTGTTTCAGACAATTGCTTGATAGGAGTTGGTTGAGGAGTAGGCGTGATGGGAGGTCGTTGGGAACCCATATTTCTTAAGGGAACAAAGGTGGGTTTGGAGCATTGTTGAGATACGATCTTGTCCTCAGCCAGCTTAGCCAACCCTAGGACTTCCATCATTGTGTTGGGACAAAACATTTTGACCTCTGAGGGGATTTCATCCTTGAGACCACTGATAAAACAACTCCTGTAGAATTCATCGAACAATCCTTCTGTGTGATTGGCTAGTTTCTCAAATTCCGTCTGATACTCTCTCACTGTGCCAGTTTGGTGAAGTTTAGTGAGTGCTCTTGTGAAGTTGTCAAAAGAACTAGGACCAAATTGAGACAAAAGGAGTTGGCAAAAATCTGTCCAATTTGGCTCGGGATGAGCTTTGATGTACCAACGGTACCATTGAAGGGATTCCTGTTCCAAATGAAAGGATGCAAGTGGAACTTTCTGAACATCAAAAGTATTATGCAGACTGAAATATTGTTTTGCTCGGTATATCCATCCAGTCGGATCAGTACCATTGAAGCAAGGAAAATCAAGCTTCGGCCCACAAAAATTGCTGGAAGAAGAGAATTCGGTGGCTACAAAAAATTCTGGCTGTCGGTTATTGTTCATGGCTGAATGCTGAAGATGGAGGCTGAGAAATTTTTCATCCATATCTTGGAGTTTGGTTTGGATAGCTACAAGTGCTTCCTCCATGGTGTTTGATCCTGTGTGAGTGACAACCATAACCAGTAATTTTTTTTTTTTTTGTGGGGGGGAGGGTGGGGGAATGGATAGAAAAACACAAACACAAGCTTATTTAGTAAGGGGAAATTTGGATTTGGGAAAAAATCGGAGGGGTAATTGGGGTTTGAATAGGTTTTCGACACTTTCTGAGGGACAGGGAAGCAAAAAATGGGGATTTCAGAAGCAGGAACTCGATGGTAAAATTTGAAGGCAATCGGGTAAAAATTGAAGAAGTTATGGAAAACGCTAAAAATAGACAAATGTGGGATTTCTGGTCTTGGAAAGTGGAGTTTGGGATACGGTCTTCAGGAATGAAATATGCAGAATGGGATTGCAGGGATGTCAGTGAAGTTTCAGGGAAAACAGAGTTGAAATAAGGGAGATATGGTCGAAAAACAGAATTTTTTTGATTTTTTTTTTTCCATAAATGGATCGGCAATAGCGGCGCGGAAGGGATCTGCAATAGATAGATCGAAAACAGCTAGATCTGAAATAGCAACTGGATCTGGAACAAATTTCAGAATAGATCTGAAACGGCTGGATCTGGAGCGGAAGTGATCGGCAACAGTTCAACTGAAAATAGATATGGACCCCAGGTATCTACGACTTCCTAACAGTTCAGGTGTTTCACTCGGCCACCAATGCTGTCTGACGGCTTGCGTATTGGGGCAGTACCCCTCACTCCACGGCTCAAGTAAAACTGATAACCTCTTTGCCACAAACGACAGCTCTTGGTTTACCTCACGGGTGGGAACTAGTCAATCAGGTAGGGGTCGTTGCCCTTTTCGCTGGCAGGTCCTTTCAATGGGCCAGCTACTTTGGGGTTCCTGTGGTATTCCTCACAATGAGTTTTAGGGCTTATGCCCAAGTACTTCCCACAGTTAAGCGGATAGGGATTATTCCCAAATCCGAAGCTGCAACAGATGCGAAAAAAATTTTGGCATAAATTCCACCCAACGAGCCCAAGAAAGTGCTCTGATACCAGATGTGATGAACTTGCAATAATTAATTAATGCAATACATGAGATATCAGAAATAATAGAAATCAAAATCACTTTTATATTGATCACGGGCCACTTCGAGGGGGAAACCTCCTTTGAGAAAGCTCAATACAATTAACTTCACGGTGCTTTCATAGGCCTCAACACACACTTATATACTAAGTCTAGGCACCAATACCATGGGTCAATACTATGTGTCAATACAAACCATGGGCTAAGTCTAGGCACCAATACTATGAGTCAAAACCATGGGACATATAATACTATGGGATGACTTACAAAGCATATGTGTCCAATATTATGGGTCAATACTATGGGCTAATATAAACTATGGATCAACAAATACTACGGGACAAATTACAAAGCATATGCATCCAACAACAATATACTAACAAAGTAAAGACATGGGTTCCTAACATAGGGGTAGTCCTCTAGGGAAATGACCTGTCGGTCCCACCAGCAGAAGAACTCCTCGGTATATGGTGATGCCAGACGGCTACCACCCTGTCGTGTCAAGATATCATCTCATCGGGTCAGGGCTGGATCCAGGAGACTATGAGGAGAGACATCCACCCTCAGACTAAGCCTTGGAACTCTTGCAAAGAAGAAGCTGCACAAGATACTCCCATACCCAAAGTTTTTGGCCTTCCCTTCTTTGCATTATGTCAGTTGGGTCTTCATAGACCCCAATAGTGTAGTACACCAATCAAATACTATAGGCTACATGCATTGTGATGCATAGAACATCACTGGCTTGGATTCTTGGTGCAATGCTTTGGAACCCGTTATCTGCACTAAGGTGCCATAATGATCTTCATGCTCAAATCTACTATGGCATTGATGGGCACCTGACTTCCCACCGTGCGTGTGTTTGCGGGGCAATACCACACTATGTAATCAAGGATGGTGATCCCAACACCCACAGTATGAGACTGAAGACTAGCCTCCTCTCCTCGATGGGAAAAACCGGTAATGAAGTAGATGTCATCCACTTCCAGTGTGAGGATTTTCCCATTGAGACTGAAGTTCTGTGCATCAACATCCCAATAATCGATCAAGCGGTGGAGTAGTAGGTTTTGGGCCCTCAAACCCCCTATACTCCAGAATTTGTACAACCCACATGCTTGCAACGCCTAATGTGCTCACACATCATTGCGCATGGCCTCATCTACTTGGTCATGCTCCCTCTCCCTCCACTCTAGAACCATCCTGGAGTGAGGAAAAACAAATATTTTCGTCAATTTCTTTTGCAATTTCAACTTCACGACCGTACCCGCGGGCTAATTTGAATACAGGTGCAAGTACCCGCGGTTAGTCTGTGTATTGATTGCGAGTATCGTGCCCTACCCGTGACCCCATAGCTATAGCCCGCGAGTAGCACCGAAGCCAATTAGGGCTTGGCCAAACTAAAAATCCCATTGCTGAAAATTAAAATGAATGCATTGAAATTAAAGGTATGGATGAGACTACCAACCTGCTCCAGACGGTTCAATGAACGGACGCTTGTAGCTCCCAAAATCGGCAACTAAACTTTCAGGTGAAAACTAACCACAAAACTCCAAATGGGTGAATAGTAAAAATGAATTGTAAATTGTAAATTTTTATTACTATTTATAATTTTCAGGACCCACATGTCTATAGTTTTTACCGTTTGATGCCATTCTAGACTAATATAAATGTCATGGAGTAGAATTTTTAATCAGATTTCTTCGACGAAAGCTGTTTTGGACCATTTCACACCTACGGCAGGTACGTTTTACACCTGGCATATAGGTTAGATGCCATTTCCACATGCATTATGCATTTGACTTTTTGACCACTTTCATAAACCCTAGGTGCAACCCCACTTCTTAACCAACACAAAACCTTCACACTGCTATAGAAGTGTCGTTATGTGGCGGTATGGCTTTTCCAAACATGGGTACTCAAGTTAGAACCCCTTTGTGCATTCTGGTGCCCATGTCGTTGTTTGTCCTTAGGATTGGGAGTCCTTTGTAGTTATGCCATGACGTTGCGATAAAGAATCATACTCTACTTTGTCTTATGCTGGCCATCTCCCTTAAGGACTCACATTAGTTATATCATGCTGTGATTGCATTGCATCATCATGCTTGCCGCTTGAGCCTTGTGCTGGCTCCCTCTTACTCAGTTGTTAGCCTGGTGCCTGAGCACTTTTCCCTGTCGAGCCCTACAGAGCTTATATTTTCCCTTCACAATTGGATGACCTTTTGACCATGAGGGAACACCCCCCGAGTGTCCACATCCTGCATGCACTTCCTTGCATTGATCATAGGTATGTTCCATTACTGGGAACTAGTTTGCTCGCTATTTGACACTCGTTCCCTCACTTGTTGTACTATAAGAAATTTTATTCTTTTCAAGCTTTTCCCAAATATGAAAAAGACCAAAAAAATCAAATATTCCAAAAAGTCGGACGGGATTATGGTTACTACTTCTTGTTGGCAGCTGTCGTGTCGCCTTTGAACAGAGCATTCATTCCACTCCGTACATTATGAGTTAGGACTATAGTTGTACCTTAGGTGCTGTACTTGTTTCTCAGTTTTCTCCACTGTTTGGTTAAGCTTCAAGTCATTATGGAGCCATTTGTAATGCCTCCTACATTGCATAGTTTATGTCAAGTCTATTTTGCCTGAGTCTATCCATCTACTCATGCTCTTGTTCAAAGGAAGTCATGAGCCCAGAGTCGGACACTCCTTAGATCTCTTGACTATTGCATGTCGACCATCCTTATTGAGTCAGTCTGTTTCACCTAATTTCTTCCAAATATTTCAGCGTAGCTGGTACCTTCGTGCTGGTTGATGGGGGATGCCTTAATGCCCTCCTTCCATCGAGTCTTGTTCCATCGACTTCAACCCACTTATTCTGGGACTTGAGGCTTAGAGTTCGGTTGAGTACCTTGAGGCTTGCAGTCATTAGTGGTAGGTTCTCTTACCATCGACAGTTTTGGGAATACATCAATGTCCCCTGATCGATGGATTCATCCTAGTGTTCAACTTCAACTCATTTATTCACACTCCGATGATTGTGCTCTATGCCTTGATGCCCATTTTCATTATTGGTGGGTTATCTCGCGTCTGTTAATGGTATACATCATTGACTGATAATCAGATGATGTCACATCAGGTTGGAACCCAACTCCTTTATTCACTTGATGGGACTTGCACCGTTGAAGACTTGTGTAGAAGACCCCAGGCGATAGTGGCATTCAGTATGCTACTTATGACTATGACTTTACATCGAAGATATCACCTCTCAGACATCAGCAACTTGTACCTCCAGTTTGCACCAGTTGTTTCCTTTTCAGCAGGAGACCATATTTTACTGTACAGGGATCATGGCTATGATCACTTATGACATATATCCATTATGTACTGCCTATTCATGGCCATTGTATCAAATTGTTGTACTATCGACATGTATTCAGGGATACTATTGTATTATGACGAGTGAGATGCTCTTTCCACTTGTTTTTCCATCACTCCACTTTTGAGTTTTATAATATATTTCAGCCATCGTAGCATCAGTCTCCGACCTCATACATTAGGGGGCATCTGTTACAACGTAATATTCGACCTTGTGAGCATCAACATTCTTTGGCCTATAGGATTCATTTCACTTACTCAAATCCACTTTATATCCTTCAGACATACTATTTCCTCATTTTTCCTCTGACCCACTTGTTGCATCATTATAGCAAGCGTACCCACGAGTTGCATCACTATAGCCCGTGGGTATCAAGTAAAATGGTAAAAATCACTAGTTTATTACTTTTTACTCCCAAAAAGCGGTCATTGGGTGACCTTTGGCTCTCCATTTGCCCAAAAATGCCTCAATGTGTCCTTTCACTTACCTTTGAGAGGACTATATATTGAGCACATATGCCTTATGGATGGGAGGAGAAAGAAGAGCAAGAGAACTCTAGTGGATTTTTTCCCTATCTTGAGTCTACACTCATTGATCCTTGTAGTTGTGAACCCTTTATGTTCACCTTCCAAACTCCTATCTAGTTTGAGTTTTCCATTCATGGAGGATTGAAGAGGTGGAGGCACAAGTGGATTGATCCAGATCTTGGCTCAGATTGGTTGCCGGCAAGAGGTCGTATCACATTGTACTTCTTCTTGTTTATTAATAGAAATACTCATATTCGCGTCCATTAATGTTGTAAATGTTGTTTATTTTACATTGGGTTGCATTTACTTGTTATATCATGGACCATTGCTATTGATGCTACTAATGTCGTTTATATATTATATGTATTTGTTGTATATTGTCTATTAAGACTAATTCGCAAATTCAAGGGCATGGATTGAAAAGATCCAACGAGGATCTACATCAAACGTTTGGATCGAGGTTGGTTATATTCTTCATTATCTTAGCATTGTCATTTATTTAGCATAGTTTTGAGAACTGAGTTGATTTCTGGTAGTCATCTGTCTGTTGTGGTCTACCCCAAGCCATAGTGAGTTTTCTCCAACACGGGAATGGCAACTCCGCTGGGGAAAACATCCATTTTGGGGATTTTTTGAGCATTAGTCCATAATTAGAGTTGTTGTTTGTCGAAGCTCTGTGTCACTTATCTGCCGTTGAGATACACTATAGAAAACTTGCTTTTTCTGAGCCATTGGACTCTCTATTTGCCAATTTGCCTTTACTCACCCGTCGGCTAGCTTAGCTCTGCCTGCGTATACTCGCCTATGTTTACTCTACTACTCGCGGGTACCCGCAGGTATTCCTTCGATAGTAGTGTACAACTCCAGCTTTGGTGGATTTATGACCTTTGGTTGTTGCTGCATTGGTTTTGGTTGATCCCGAGTCTTTGTTGGCCTGTTTCTTGACTATTCGATGCCTTGGCTGTGACCAGAACTCTTATTTTCTCTTGGTTGAGCCTTGTTGGTTTTTTACCCATCTTTGGATTTAGCCTTGCTGGTTTTTTCTTTCTGAGCTCATTCATTTGGTTGAGTCTTACTATTTGGTATTTTCCTGGTTGTCTTAGTGATCTCCTTGGCATATCATTGACTAGATAGTAGGATTTTGCTTGCATTTTTCATTTCCATATATTGAAAAATACAAAAAAATACACATAGTTTTGCATTTTCCTTTTGTTTATAAGAGAAAATACAAAAAAAATTAAAAATTGCCTTTATGTATTGCATCTTGCATTGCGTGCTTTATGCCTTCATTTAGATTCTGATTGTGCATTGAAAAAATATAAAAGGATTGCATATTTATTTCGAAATCATTGGTTTGATTGTGCATGTTAGTGGCATTGTTTTCATTGGATAGATGAGTCTAGGATTTGACGATTTTGCATACTTATGAGTCTTACACATCACTAGTTTCACGATCATATCCCTTGAGTAATCACAACCATTAAAATTAACGCTTAATCTTAAAATTGATTAGACTGATTTTATTTATAGGGTACACCAACTAGCATAGGTTTAGAGTCTTGGAATAGATCATTGTGATTTAACAATCCAAGACTACTAGACGAAACATTAGGTGGTTGACCAGGGAGTGGAGGAATTCATGGTATAAATTGGTGTTCTCGGGAAGCTCTACTCAAGCCAGAGTTAAGCACGAGGTCACGGGAGGTTGGTTGAAGGGATATCCCTCTGATACCCGGCTGAACGTGGGAGATATTTCTAGGATTTGTTCGTATCCGGGGACTCTTGGGGGATTTGACCCTCATTGAGTTTCAGGCTCAGCTACCCTTCCCATACGATGGATCCCACCTGCGACTTTCCCCCAGAGCAATGGCAATATTGCGGTGACCATAGTTGCCTTACCTAGGTATCGCACAGGGTACTTGCAGTGGTTATGCTGTTTGTGTCCTGAGTCAGATAGGGATTGGATAGGATAGTTGTTTGTTTCCGAGGGTTACGACCCTTTGCACGTAGTGAAGCCTGGGTGTCTTTATAACTGATTATGTTACCTCCATCTATAGTTTGGGAGTCTCAAGCCTCTCCTAGGAGAGACATACCAGCTCTAGTGTCGAGAGCTCATTTAGCCACTTTGTTTGTCTGCTCTTGGCTGTAGTTTCTCTAGGTGTATGCTTTTGATTTATTGTTTTTGATCGATAGTTGTCCTTTAGGGAACATTTTGATTATATATTCTCTCCGAAGATATCGTGGCGCGGAGCCCTTCTCTCCACTGATCCCATCGGTTGGCTGGTTTAGAGCCTATCGATCTTTCACGCCATGTTGCAAGGGGATTCCAGCGGGCTCCCTCTGAGTCTTCGGATTCTTATTAGACATACATCCAAGACGTCATGGCAGTTGCACATTATGATACTGAGGAAATAAATTTGACTCCATCGAGTAGAGTTGAACGCACTTTCGATTCCCCTACTCCTCGTGAGGCGTGGGGAGGTGATCCACCTGAGACTCAACCTAGTTCGATTTGGCCGAATCCATTTGAACAAGATCCATTCAATCCTTCGAATACGGATAATTATCTTTACAGGATTCCAACCTTACCTGAGGACGAAAAACATGACGACACATTCGTTCCTTCATTTCCTCGCAGTTATAGACATGGGATGCCTGAGTTACATGATGACACTGGTCCTACGATCAACCCAACAACACTCTCTTTTGGTATGCCTAATTATAGTACAGTTGAACCTTCCACTACGTTTGGTAGTCACGCTGGCACTAGTCATGGTGTTAGCCATACTATACCCACTGGGGGCACTACCCTCACTGGGGGCACTACATTGTCCACTCACACACATAGTATCGGGACTGGTCATGTTCCTCCTAACAATACTAATGTCAGAAGAAGACCACCTCCTAGGATTTCCCAATCTAATAGGAATGTTGTTCGAAACATGACTCACCATCCACCACCTAATACACATGCCGCTACTCGTCAACCCAGGACTACTTTCGCGGATGTTAATGCTCCTCCCAACCACTGGGGTGGACATATACCACATACTTTTGTGTCCACTACTGCCACTAGTAATGCCAATGTAGGGGGTCGAAATATATCCTATCCACATGGACATAACGCCACCATCCCTGCTACTAGTAACACCAATGTTGGGGCTGAAAATACATCTCATGCTTCTAGTCACCACACAACTGGTCAAGCTAATCCTAATGCTAGGGGTGGGAACATATCATACCATTATAGTCATTACAACACAGTTCCTGCTATGAATAGTACATATATGCCCCATAATCATGGTGGAAACCCTTACTACAACACAGTCAGTGTTGGCTACCAGTACAACCCACCACCCCAATATGGTGCCCAAAACACGCACATACCTGCTTACTCTCAAATGGTTCAGGCAAGAGGAGGTTATCAATCCTATGGCCATGGGAAAGCTTATGGTCCTTCAGGTCCTTATTTTCAACAGTTTAATCCTCATGGTCAAGCTTTTGGTCCATCTTATAATTCGGTTCTGTTTAACCAACCTTTCATGGGGGCTTATAATCAAGCTTTCCAACCTCAACTCCAATTCCTTGCACACTTGAATCTTTCGGATCTTTCGAAGCTCACGAATGATCCGGTGTGTCACAACCATACTTGGCCCCCGGTCCCTACCAAGCTCCCTTCGGACATTCCTAAGTTTGAGGGGAAAGGTGGTGAGGACCCAGGAGATCATGTCACGACATTTCACCTTTGGTGCTCCTCCAACTCATTGAATCACGATTCCGTTAGATTGCAACTATTTCAACGCACCCTCACGGGGGCAGGCGCGAAGTGGTACGTCAAGTTGCCTGGAAACAGTTATAGGGGTTTTAACAAGATCGCTTTGGTTTTCGTAGATCATTCCAATTGCCAGTTCACTATGATACTGGTACTGAACTTTTATCTACCTTCCGTCAGAACAAGGCCACGCATATTTCTTACCACGTTCAAGAGTGGCGTCAGGGGAAGAGGTTAGTGAAAGCCAACATTCCTCCAGATTTCCTGTTGGAATGGTTCCTCCAGTCTACACTCCCATACATTGCTAAGGATGTTTCGATGTCCAGCATTGTGACTGAGGAACAAGCTATCTTGAAAGTCTAGTAGTTAGACTTATTATACTCTCAGTCTGGCATTTTGTACGACATTATTCCTGACGCACCGAGAACACGAAATGAGCCCACGTTAGTTCTTGGACCGCATCCCAATGGAATTGTTGGATCTGCAAGCACTCGCCCTATAGATTTGGTAGCTAATCAATTGCAAAATTTGTCGCTAAACCAATCTACTCCCAGACAGGTTCACACCTTGTCCACTTCCACCCCATCGTCCGATGTACACAGTGTGCAAACGACGAACCAATCAGGTAACCAACAACCTGGTGGTAAGAAAAAGGGGAGAAATAATCGTAAGTGTGAAAACAATGGCAAAAACCATAGCAATCGCAATACCCCCCGTAAGGATAATGCTAACACTCCTCGGGAAGGCGGAAATGCTGGTGAGGACCGTAAACCTAGGCATAAGGTGAAGTTTCCTTGCAAGCTATGTGGGGAAGACCATCTTACTCACTTATGTCCTCGTATTGAAGAAGCATCGAAGCTCTTGGCATAGATTCCAGCTGTGTTGAAGGATCCCCTACCTCATCACTAAAATATGGCTTCGCATGTTCCCACCACTAGTTATGGACTTACTGAGACGACAACGTCTTCTTCCAACACTAGTGGTTATGGATGTCTGAACATGGTTCAGTCAGAGGTTAGTGTTGCCACTCGTCAGCGCGATTATGATGCACCACAACCCAATTTGGGGAGTGAGATTCCCCCTCCTCCTGAAAATTCCTTGCATATCGAGAAGCCCTCTATTATGCCGTGGATACCAAAAGGTGTTCTTAATCACTCTATGCATAATCCTAATGCTCGATACGCCCACAACTACTCCATCCTAGAAGATTTGGGCCAAACTCCATGTGCCATGTCGGCTCTTAAAGTTTTGCAAGCTTGTCCTTCTCAAAAGCATGCTCTTTTGAGTGCATTAGGAGTTCAGGATGGGGGAAGTCCCACTATTATCAAGTTCAATACTACTGATGTCCAACCTCGCTTACCCTACCAAGTGGATTTTCAAATCTAGGTGGTGTTCCTTTAGAGTTTTGTCAAATGTACTATGGTTAACGAAGGTGCCTCTGCATCGGTAATGTTATTAACTTGTTGGAAAGATCTTGGCTCTCCTCCCCTACTCGCGTTTAGAACCACACTCACTGCATTCTCCAGTTGATCATTTAAGCCGCATGGAATTATCCCTTCCCTTGTTGTCTCCTTGGGAGGTAAGTCTGTGCCTATTGAAGTTGAGGTGGTTGATGCGCCTATCGACTACAACCTTTTACTGGGTCAGAATTGGATGTATGCCATGAAAGCTGTTGCATCCACTGTATTCAGAGTTATCTGCTTTCCTCAGGAAGGCAAGATTGTGACCATCGATCAGCTGGATTACGTTAACTCCTTCCACACCATCCACGGGATTCATAGTCCCATAGGTTACTCATTCTCATCCGGCAACTGGGAACATGGGTGTTGGCATGTACCCTTCATTGATGGGAACTTATGATTTTTCCACACCTTTGAATTTTTTTGGAACCATTATCGATGATGCCTCTCCTCCTTCAGAGAATATGTCATTCCAGACTTCCTATTTTCATGATCCGTGGACTTTACCATCCACGTGTTCCACGTCTGGAAACATTACGCATGTCAGGATGTCTATGCCACTGTCTGTAGATGAGCTTGCTTACCAACATATTCAACAAGCCACTACAGAGCTGGATCTCTCTTCTTCCCAGACAGTCAAGGAAGATCTCGTTACGCTACCGGTTTGGGCATCCAACTCGTCTTGTTCCCACGATTGCCTCGATGATACCTTGCCTTCTAATGAAGCTATTATGGAGGCCATGTGTGGTAGTGAGATACCTTGGGAAGATATGAACAATCACTCTTATTTCCTTCCCAAACTTGAGCTCGCCCAACAAGAAGAGTTTAGGATGACTCTAGCAGAGATGGTTGGTCACCCTGTGGCTCTTTTGGAGTCGCATGATGTTTTTGCGGAAGGGAATATGGCTAACATTTTTTCAACTACATCGATCAATATCTCTCATACTCCTGGAAAAGTGGAGAATGTCTATACTCCCGGAAAAGTGGAGAATGTCTACATCGATGATGATTGCACTCTTGAGGAGATTGCTATTTACACTGAATTGTTTACAGAACTCTGGGAAGCTTTTTCCTGGTCATATGAGGAGATGCCAAGAATAGACCCCTGCATTGTTGAACATGAGATTAGAACGTATCCCAACGCTAAACCAGTTCGACAACGTTTAGGTGCTGTGAACCCTAGAAAAGCAGCCGCTATCAAGGCAGAGGTGGAGAAACTACTCAAAGCTGGTTTCATCTACCCCATGTCCCTTACCAAATGGGTGTCAAACCCCGTTCCTGTGGATAAGAAGCAGGGAACGATCCGTGTATGCATCGATTTTAGAGATTTGAATCGTGCATGTCTGAAAGACAACTTCCCCACACCATTCATAGATCAAATCTTGGATGCTTGCGCCGGAAGTGAGATTTTTTCCTTCATGGACAGATTTTCCGGATATAACCAAATTCAAATCAAACCTGAGGACCAGAATAAGAGAGTTTTTATTTGTCCTTGGGGAACATTTGCATATCAGAAAATTCCCTTCGGCCTTAAAAACGCCGTAGCTACATTTCAGTGTGCCATGACCTATGCCTTTCACAATCTTAAAATGATTATGGAGGTTTTCTTGGATGATCTTGGCAGCCATTCTCACAAGAGGATGGACCACCCCAAGCGCCTCTGCATGATTCTAGAGCGATGTATACGATACAAGATTCGATTGAATTCTAACAAATGCATCTTTGCTATAAGGATGGGTCACCTTCTGGGCTTCATAGTTTCGAAAGAGCGTATTAGAGTCGATCCTCTCAAAGTTGAGGCAATACTTCAGTTGCCTCCTTCATGCAATTTGTTACAACTTCAGAGTCTCCAAGGGAGAGCCACTTTTCTACGCTATTTCGTATTCAATTATGATAATATTACCAAAGGTTTCACGTGCTTATTGAAGAAGGACACACCCTTTATCTGGGATGAGCGAGCCCATCAGTCTTTTGACGCCCTTAAGAAAGCTTTGGTAGCGGCCCCTGTGCTTAGTCCACCAGACTTTGCACAAGATTTTATCCTTTATGTGGCCGCATCTCAAGAGACGATTTGTAATATCCCTTTTTCAAATTTTATTAAAATGCCCAATTTTTCACTTTTTTTTCCCAATTTTGACCTTTGACTAGTTTTACTGTTTTGACCTCCAAATCAACCCAAATGCTCCCAAATCTTCTGTAGGAGTGTATGAATGGTATTTAGACTTGAATATCAGGTTCAGGGATGTTTTATGGCCCTCCAAATATTGCTTCAAACTTGATTTGTATTTTGATCAATATATGTAATTTTGACTAGTAATTTGTGCATCAAATCCCCCCCGGGTAACATTGCAAATGGCCTTCCAAATGCCTCCAAAATCCCACAAATTTATGAAAAGAGGTATATAATGTGTTAAGTATGTTATTAAGGTCTCATATGCACCATTAATTGATTTTTACTACTGTTCTAACTTTCTCACATTCAACAGCAAAAACCCCCAATTCGACCCTTGGGGAAATGGCACTATTTCACCTCCCAATACAACTAAACTGAGTAAAAATGCTTCAAATGCTCAAGTACAGTACATGAAACTTGTATAAGACATCCATGGCAGCATATTTATCACAAATATATTAGAGAATCATCCATCCATTCGAAATAATCAACATTATAGTGTCATACATCAATGCATTGGGGAAATGGACATTGTTTGCTCATTAATCAATAGTTTTGCATACAACCAGTGGGTATTTCGACCTGAGACTTTCTGAATATCAATAACAGAGGATATGAACCTATTAAAATCATAAATATATAATGAGAATCTCTCTCAAGAAGCACAAGTGCTCACCAAAAACGCCCTCCCTCAAGGAGCACGAATATGCCTTCAAAATTGGAAACGGTGGAGAGAAGGTGCTGCACTAAACCAAACCATGAAACTTCTTGTAGCTGCTACCTGCAAATACAAACTCCATTAAAGCACCATGAAAGACCTGAGTGGCCTCTCCAAAAACCAACTTGGATGGGAATCTTTCACCCTCAAAATTGGCTAAGGCAAGAAACTAGTCATCCACTAGCTCTCTCTTCACAAATGCAATTTTTCTCAAATCATCAAAAGCCATTCTCATTCTTCATTTCTACATTTTATAACCAACATTAGAATTCTAAGGGTCGAAATCCTCTCAATAGATTCAATAGATTTCCATTTAGGAAATATTCCACATTTGCCACTTGTCTCCTAGTTCCAACCTTCCATCTTCTCCCAAATTCGATTTTGAGTCTCTTTGGCTTATCCAACTCCCAAATTCGCCTTCTTTGAGGCTATTTTTGGTGCTGACATGTCATAGTGGTCAGATGTCAGAGGTCAGGTCTGCAATTTGTCATAGTTGTCATAGATGCTCCATCATTGGTGTCATAGGGGCTAGGGAATCTAGCCCAAGTGTCCACAAACTTCTACTTTGACTCTTTATCTTCCATGGAGGTTACCAATCCTTACCAATTCGACCTAAGATGCTCAATGACATGTGTTATGACTTTTCAACTCACCCAAGAGTTTTCACATTCCCATTAATTCGAATTTGCAAAATAGAGATACCATGTATTATGAAAAATCAAGCTAGTGTGGGTCCCACCACCTCCATATGTCTCCAAAACCACTTGCCACTTAGAATTTATCTTGAATTTATTTATTTACCATATTTATTAAATGCTTGAACCCCTCTAATGTCTAAATATCATTTATTAGCTTCCTTATTACCATCCCACATGTGCCCATCCAACCTAGGAAACTAGTAGGATTGATGGGATTGTCTTACTATGCACTTATTTGAATGGGGACATTACAGTCCTCTCCACCCAAGATTGCTTGTCCTCAAGCAATTTCAGATTTGGATGCTGCAAAATATTCTCCTCTTCCCATGTGGCATCTTCATTTGGTAAGTCCTTCCATTGCACTAAATATTCTTTGATGATTCTACTCCTCAACCTTCTTTCCCGTGTCTTCAAAATCTTTTCCGGAACAAGTGTGAGCTGACCTTCATCATCCAAAGGAGGAAGTATTTCTGAAGTGATGATTTGTTGACCAAGAGCTTTCTTGAGACAAGAAACATGAAATACATTGTGGATTTTACTCCCTTCCGGAAGTTCTAGTTCATATGCTACTTCTCCAACCTTCCGCACTACCTTGTATGGCCCATAGTACCTTGGTTTTAATTTTTCTGCTCCATTATTTTTTAGAGATGTTTGTTTATAAGGCTGCAACCTTAAATATACTAAATCATTGACTTGAAAGGTTCTTTCTTCTCTATGCCTATCAGCATATTGTTTTTGTTGATTTTGAGCAACCTGCAAATTGTCTTTCAAGAGCTTTAAAATTTCTTGGCTCTCTTCCACCCAATCTTTAGCCTTTGGGGCTCTACTGTCACCAAATATAATGTCAGCAAATGTAAGTGCATCATAACCATATAATGCTTTGAAAGGAGACATTCCTATTGACATATGATAAGTGGTGTTGTAGCAAAACTCACCCAAGTGTAGCCATTTTGCCCATGTTTTTTGCTGCCCTCCCACATAGTTTCTTAGGTATCCTTCCAACCATTGGTTTACCCTCTCCGTTTGTCCATCAGTTTGTGGATGATAGCTGGTACTTGGAGTCAATTGAGTGCCTACCAATCTAAAAAGTTCTTTCCAAAAAGCACCCATGAATCTACTATCTCTATCACGGACAATGCTCTTGGGGAGCCCATGCAATCTGAAGATTTCTTTGAAAAAAATATCAGCCACTTGTGCAGCACTAAAAGATGATGTAACAGCAAAGAAATGAGCAAATTTTGTCAACCTATCAACTACCACATAGATGCAATCCTTACCTAAGGATTTAGGCAATCCGGTGATGAAATCCATGGAAATACTGTCTCATTTTTGCTCCAGAATGGGCAATGGTTGTAATAGGCCGGCTGGACATGTAAGTTTTGATTTGTTTTGTTGACATGCTTTACATTCATTCACATACTTCTGAACATCTTCCTTCAGCCCCTTCCAAAAAAATCTTCGCCTCAACTGTCTATAAGTTTTGAAGATCCCCGGATGGCCCGCTAGTGGGGAATCATGTGCTTCTTGCAAAATTCGGTACTTGAGCTTGGAGTTATGAAATAAATAAATTCTTCCCTTATAATATATCATCCTATTCAAAATCCTATAATTATCATCCCCTTTGATTCCATCCAACACATCACAAGCAAATTTGTCTTTGGCATATTCAACTAGTAGCATGTTTTTCCAATCCTTGGCAATATCCATGAGAGAAAAGGAAGGCCTTCTTGACAAAGCATCTGCTACTATATTATTCTTTTCTTTGACATATTCAATATCAAAATCATAAGCTTGAATCTTGCTTACCCACTTTTGTTGCCTTTCATTTAGATCTTTTTGGGTGAGAAAGTGTCTTAGACTATTATGGTCAGTTTTCACCACAAACTTGCTGCCCACCAAGTATTGTCTGAATTTGGTCAATGCATGCATAATGGCCAGCATTTCTTTATCATATATGGAGTAAATTTTTTCATGAGGCTGCAACTTTCTGCTCTCAAAGGCTATGGGGTGTTGGCCTTGCTTTAGGACAACCCCTATTCCTCCACCTGAAGCATCACATTCCACAACAAAAGGTTTAGTAAAATCAGGAAGTGCAAGTATGGGACAACTACTCATTACCTCTTTCATTTTTTGGAAGGCCTTTTCAGCCTCTTCATCCCACTTGAAAGCATCCTTCTTAGTCAAATCAGTGAGTGGAGAAGTCAACTTGGAGAACCCTTTCACAAATTTTCTGTAGTAGGTGCATATGCCAATAAAGCCTCTCAATTCGGTAATATTTTTTGGTGATGGCCATTCCAAGATAGCCTTGATTTTTTCCATGTGTACCTTCACTCCTTCTTGCCCAATAATGTGCCCAAGATACAGTAGTTCTTTCATCCCAAACTCACATTTTGATAATTTAGCAAATAAGGACTCTTCTTGCAAGATTTTCAACACAATCTCTAACTGTTGCAAATGCTCTTCCCATGTTTTACTGTAAATGAGAATATCATCAAAGAAAACCAAAACAAACCTTCTTAGTTGCTTGCAAAATATCCTATTCATACATGCTTGAAAGGTGGCTGGAGCATTAGTTAACCCAAAAGGCATGACAAGAAATTCAAAGTGGCCAAAGTGACATCGAAAAGCGGTCTTTTGCACATCTTCATCTTTCATTCAAATTTGGTGATACCCTGATCTAAGGTCAATTTTTGAAAAGTATTTGGCCCCATGTAGCTCATCCATGAGCTCATCAATCCTAGGAATAGGATACCTATTCTTGATAGTATTTTTGTTCAAGGCTCTAAAATCTATGCACATTCTCAATGTTCCATCTTTTTTCTTCACTAGCACTACTGAAGAAGCATAAGGGCTAGAGCTTGGTCTAATGAGTCCCAACTCTAGGAGTTCTTGGATAGCTTTTTCAATCTCATCTCTGAACTTTTTAGGATGTCTATAAGGTGGTATCTGAATGGGTGAAGTGCCCTCCTCCAAAATAATACTGTGCTCAACCCCCCTATCCGGTGGCCTACCATGTGGAAGGTCTCTAAAAACCTTTTCATATTTTTGCAAAAGTCTCTCTATCTCCTTTGGGTGTTTGACAATATTTATAGTTGGCTTGGGAGATGTAATATGACATTCAGCATCCCATTCTATATCCCCATGCCTCAATATAGATCTCATACTATTGCAAGTTACTACTTGATTTGGATAAGTGTGTTGCCCTATCACAATTCTTTGTACTCCTTTTGAATCTTGGAATTTCATTTCGGGAATTTGATAATTTACTGTATGCTCTCCTATTGAATACAGCCATTGCACTCCCAAAACCACATTAGTATCAGCAACATCAACCACATAAAAACTATCAACAAAAGTATAGTTACCTACGGTGACTTGCAGCTTTGGAACCCATGTTTTGCATTGCATTGTGTTGTGACCGGGAATGAAAACTGTGAAGCCATCAAATGGTTCAATAGGTATCTTTCTTTTCTCTACCATATCTGCATCAATGAAGTTATGAGTGGCTCCTCCATCTACCAAAACTGAAGTTCTTTGTCCTTGTACCACACCTTTGCATCGGATAGTATGATAGCGAGGTACTGCTGAAAGCACTGCCATTCTTGCTTTGTCCGGTGAAGGCTGATTTTCTTCTTGTCTTTCCTCTTCTACTGCTGTCTCATATGCCTATTCTTGATCTGAAATATTTCCATCTTCATCCATGCCCCCATCATACCCCTCATTGTCATAAAATACTTCTATGTATTGAGCCTTTCCTTTGGTACATTTGTGCCCCGGTGTCCATGGTTGGAAGCATGTGAAGCACAATTTCTTTTTTCTAAGTTCATCCCTGTTTAGTCCCTCTTTTTTATTCCTCTCAAATGACTCTCTTTTCCAAGGTTTCTTATCATATCCATCCCTTTGCCAAGGTTTCTTTTCAAATTTGTAGCTAGGCTTAGGAGGAAATCTCGTTCTAGGAAGCACATTTTGGAGATCCCTAGTCAAGCTCATTGCATCTTTTAATGTAGTTGGCTTGTGGGCTTTGACCAAACCTCTTAAGGGTTCAGCCAAAACTTCAGTGAAAAGCAATACTAATCTTCCCATAGATACATCAGCCACCTTGACTGATAATTTTTGAAAGTCCAACATATATTCGGTAGGGGACCCAGTTTGCTTCAATTGAGCTAGTTCTTTGAAAGGCAATTCTGGATCTTTTTGTTCAAATATTTCTAGTACCCTGTCAACAAATTCTCCATATGTTTTAACCTGATTATGACCCAAGGTTTTCAGCCCATGAAACCACCATTCATTGGCATCTCCTTCCAAATGCAAAATGGCCATTTTTAATGCATCCTCTTCCAACATAGGATTCAGTTGAAAATATACATCCAATTTTTGCACCCAAGTGTTAGCAGAATTTTGAGAAGAACCATCAAAAGTAGGAAGTGAAATTTTCCAATAGCACTATTCAATTCTTTGTTTTGGAATGGACTCCTATTGTCTCCATTCATTTTAATCTTTTGAATAGCATCAATGTAGTCACTGAGTGGTACACCTCTTTTACACTCTTCATTCAAATCGTTCCAATCATTTACTAGTTTCTTGTAATCCAATTCAAGATTGGGCTCTTCTTTGGGTGTGATAAATTTAGGTGAAGTATGCCTTTGTGTGCTTTGAAATTCATCAGGTCTATTATGAAGTCCTGTACTTGAGAAAATATGCTCATTCCCTTTCATCTTTTCCCCTGAGTGTGAACCACTATTATCTCCTATCATCCCTTTGCCTGAAAGTTGGATACCCAACAATTCGAAACCTTTCATCATTTGTTTATTCATATCTAGCATAACCATGGTAAGTCCTTCAAAACATGGTTTTAAGGCTTCAATAAATTCCTCCTTATGTCTTAATTTTTCCTCCTCCTCTCTACCCATTGTTTTAGAAAAAAACTCTTTTTCTGCTACTATCTCTTCTTCAACCAAAACTTCTTCAACTACTGATTCAAAGGGTGGTGTCTTATTTGTTTGGCTTCTTGTTAATACCATCAGGTGTCAATACCATTCTCTGATACCACTTGTAATATCCCCTTTTCAAATTTTATTAAAATGCCCAATTTTTCACTTTTTTTTCCCAATTTTGACCTTTGACTAGTTTTACTGTTTTGACCTCCAAATCAACCCAAATGCTCCCAAATCTTCTGTAGGAGTGTATGAATGGTATTTAGACTTGAATATCAGGTTCAGGGATGTTTTATGGCCCTCCAAATACTGCTGCAAACTTGATTTGTATTCTGATCAATATATGTAATTTTGACTAGTAATTTGTGCATCAAATCCCCCCCCGGGTAACATTGCAAATGGCCTTCCAAATGCCTCCAAACTCCCACAAATTTATGAAAAGAGGTATATAATGTGTTACGTATGTGATTAAGGTCTCATATGCACCATTAATTTATTTTTACTACTGTTCTAACTCTCTCACATTCAATAGCAAAAACCCCCAATTCGACCCTTGGGGAAATGACACTATTTCACCTCCCAATACAACTAAACTGAGTAAAAATGCTTCAAATGCTCAAGTGCAGTACATGAAACTTGTATAAGACATCCATGGAAGTATATTGATCACAAATATATCAGAGAATCATCCATCCATTCGAAATAATCAACATTATAGTGTCATAAATCAATGCATTGGGGAAATGGACATTGTTTGCTCATTAATCAATAGTTTTGCATACAACCAGTGGGTATTTCGACCTGAGACTTTTTGAATATCAATAACAGAGGATATGAAGCTATTACAATCATAAATATATAATGAGAAGCTCTCTCAAGAAGAACAAGTGCTCACCAAAAACGCCCTCCCTCAAGGAGCACGAATATGCCTTCAAAATTGGAAACGGTGGAGAGAAGGTGCTGCACTAAACCAAACCATGAAAATTCCTGTAGCTGCTACCTGAAAATACAAACTCCATTAAAGCACCATGAAATACCTGAGTGGCCTCTCCAAACACCATCTTGGATGGGAATCTTTCACCCTCGAAATTGGCTAAGGCAAGAAACTAGTCATCCACTAGCTCTCTCTTCACAAATGCATTTTTTCTCAAATCATCAAAAGCCATTCTCATTCTTCATTTCTACATTTTATAACCAAAATTAGCCTTCTAAGGGTCGAAATCCTCTCAATAGACTCAATAGATTTCCATTTAGGAAATATTCCACATTTGCCACTTGTCTCCTAGTTCCAACTTTCCATCTTCTCCCAAATTCGATTTTGAGTCTCTTTGGCTTCTCCAACTCCCAAATTCGCCTTCTTTGAGCCTATTTTTGGTGCTGACATGTCATAGTGGTAAGATGTCAAAGGTCAGGTCTGCAATTTGTCATAGTTGTCATAGATGCTCCATCATTGGTGTCATAGGGGCTAGGGAATCTAGCCCAAGTGTCCACAAACTTCAACTTTGACTCTTTATCTTCCATGGAGGTTACCAATCCTTCCCAATTCGACCTAAGATGCTCAATGACATGTGTTATGACTTACCAACTCACCCAAGATTTTTCACATTCCCATTAATTTGAATTTGCAAAAGAGAGATACCATGTATTATGAAAAATCAAGCTAGTGTGGGTCCCACCACCTTCATATGTCTCCAAAACCACTTGCCACTTAGAATTTATCTTGAATTTATTTATTTACCATATTTATTAAATTCCTGAACCCCTCTAATGTCTAAATATCATTTATTAGCTTCCTTATTACCATCCCACATGTTCCCATCCAACCTAGGAAACTAGTAGGATTGATGGGATTGTCTTACTATGCACTTATTTGAATGGGGACATTACACGATTGGCATGGTCTTGGTTTAGGTTGATGATGTGCTTGTCAAGCATGTCATCTATTACCTTAGTTGAAATCTAGTAGACATTGAGCTAAGATATACTCATGTGGAAAAGCTGGCGCTTGCGACTGTTCATTCAATCCAATGGTTACGACATTACATTTTTCTTAGAACAACCACAATTGTCGTGCATATCAATCTGTTTCAGTTCATGCTATCACGATGCCTTATCGAGGGGAAGTACAATAATTGGATTGTTATCCTTCAGGAGTTCGATCTCGATTTTGCTTTGGCGAAGTCGGTGAAATCGTTGGTGTTTGTTGAGCTTATGTCGGACCTTCCAAGACTTGATGAGGATGTCATTCATGAAGATTCCTTTGTGGATGAGCACTTATTTCTTATCTCGTCAGAAGACCCTTGGTATGGGGATGTCATTGTATATCTCCAAACTTTGAAGTTTCCTCCGCACTATTCATGAGATGAGCGACGTTGTGTAAAACATCACGCTAAATATTATACTATTTTCGGTGACACTTTGTATCGCCAAGGAAAGGATTCAATCCTTCGTCATTGCTTAACTCACAAAGAAGCGGAGCGGGTGCTTAATGATTGCCATGCTGGGGCCTGTGGCGGTCACTTATCTAGGCTTTCTATAGCGCAACGTATTATGCGAGCTGGTTATGTTTGGCCTTCCATCTTTAAGGATTGTGTTAATGTTTTGAAGAGATGTCACCCCTTCCAGGTGTTTTCTCAGAACATACGCTCGCATCCAGCACCACTTCATCCAGTCGTCATCGTTGGTCCCTTCACCAAGTGGGGGGTGGATTTCATGGATTGCAAACCAGCTTTGGTTGGGGGGCATCACCATATCATAGTGGTTGTCTACTATTTTTCCAAATGGGTTGAGGCCATGCCTATCGTTAAAGCCGATGGTGCTACAGCGGCCCACTTCATATTCAATCAAATTATAACTCGGTTAGGTATTCCAAAAGAGATTGTCACTGACAATGGCAGTCACTTTCAGAACAAGATGATGGAGGATTTGTCTCTCAAGCTTGCGTTTCATCAAGAACACTCATATTCTTATTATCCCCAAGCGAATGGTAAAGTAGAAGCAGTCAATAAGTCTTTGAAGACCATTCTCCAATGTACCATCCAACAAAGAAAGACCAACTGGCACATCATGTTATATCCTGCTTTGTGGGCTTATCAAACTGCAGTCAAGACTGCAACCAGGTTCTCACTATTTCAGCTGGTTGACGGTGTGGAGTCACTTTTAATGATTGAATGCGAGATCCCTTTGCTTAAACTGGCCATAAAGCTCCTCCTTGATACGATGGGTCTTGAGCAATGTTTAATCCACCTTGAGCAACTTGACGAGCAACGTCGAGATGCCGCTGTGGCTATAGATGCCAACAAACATCGTGTTAAGGTTCAGTATGATAGGTCTGTCCGTCCCCGGCAGTATGATGAAGGTGACTTGGTCCTCTTATATGACCAAGCATAACAATCCATGGGGGAAGGAAAGCTCAACCCCATGTGGCACGGTCCTTACATTGTGAGGCGTGTCCTAGAAAAAGGAGCCTATGAATTAGAAGACTATGAGGGGACTGTCTTGAAGGAGCCTAGAAATGGGCTCTACCTCAAGCAGTATTATGCTTGAACCTCTGGTTCAGGCTGATACTTTTGTATACTATTGTATAGTTGCTTTTGTACATAGTTTATATTTCTTTTGGTTTTCATTTGGGTATAGTTGCTTCAACCCATGTTCCCAGTTTCCAGCTAAGAATCAGTAACCTGTGAAACTATGGAGCCCATGGATGCTGTGGAAGAGGAGTTAATGAAATCTAGTTGATTGATGGTCACAATCTTGCCTTCATGGGGAAAGCAGATAACTCTTAATATAGTAGACGCGACAGCCTTCATAGCGTACATCCAATTCCAACCCCGTAAAAGGTTGTAGTCGATGGGTGCATCAACCACCTCGACTTCAGTAGGCACAGATTTACCTCCCAAGTAGACAACAAGGGAAGGGATAATTCGATGCGGCTTAAATGACCGATCATCGAATGCAGTGAGCGTGGTTCTAGACGCGAGTAGGGGAGGAGAGCCAAGAGATTTCCAACAAGATAATGACATTACTGATGTAGAAGCACCTTCGTCAACCATTGTACGTTTGACAAAATTCTGAAGGCACGCCACCTGGATTTGAAAAGCCACAAGGTAGGGTAAGCGAGGTTGGACATCAGTAGTGTCGAACTTGATAACAGTGGGACTTCCCTCGCCCTGAACTCCTAACGCACTCAAAAGGGCATGCTTCTGAGAAGGATAGGCTTGCAAGACTTCAAGAGCCGACATGGCACATGGAGTTTGGCCCAAATCTTCCACAATAGAGTAGTTCTAGGAAGCTCGAGCATTAGGATTATGCATAGAGTGCTTGAGAACACCTTCCGGTATCCGTGGCATATTAGAGGGCTTCTCAATATGCAAGGAATTGTCAGGAGGAGGGGGAGGCTCACTCCCCATATTAGGTTGTGGTGAACCATAGTCGCGTTGACAAGTGGAAACAATAACCTCTGACTGAACCATGTTCACACATCCATAACCACCGGTATTGGAAGATGACGTTGCCATCTCAGTAGGTCCATAACCAGTGGTGGGAGCATGCGAAGCCATGTTTTGATGATGAGGTGGGGGATCCTTCAACACAGTTGGGCTTTGTGCCAAATGCTTCGATTCTTCTTCAATTCGAGGACATAAGTGAGTAAGATGGTCTTCCCCACAGAGCTTGCAAGGAAACTTCACCTTATGCCTAGGTTTATGGTCCTCACCAGCATTTACGCCTTCCCGAGGAGGGTTGGAATTATCTTTATGGGGGGTATTGCGATTCCTATTGTTATTCGCTTTGTTTCCACCCTTACGATTGTTTCTCCCCTTTTTCTTATGACCAGGTTGTTGGTTACCTGATTGGTTCATCGTTTGCACATTGTGTACATCGGACAATGGGGTGGAAGTGGACAAGGTGTGAACCTATTCGGGAGTAGACTGGTTTAGCGACAAATTTTTCATTTGACTAGCTACCAAATCTACAGGGAGAGTGCTTGCGGATCCTATGATGCCATTGGCATGCGTCCCAGGAACTAACTGGGGCTCATGACGTGTGTGCGGTGCATCAGGAATAATGTTATACAAAATGCCAGACTGAGAGTATAGTAAGTCTAACTGCTGGACTTTCAAGATGGCTTGTTCCTCAGTCACAATGCCGAACATAGAAACGTCCTTAGCAATGTATGGGAGTAGAGACTTGAGGAACCATTCCAACAGGAACTTTGGAGGAATGTTGCCTTTCATTAACCTCTTCTGCCGATGCCATTCTTGAACATGGTCAGAAATATGTGTGGCCTTGTTCTGACGGAAGGTAGATAAAAGTTCAGTACCAATATCATAGCAAACCGGAAACTGGAAATGATCTAAGAAAACCAAAGCGATCTCGTTAAAACCCCTATAAGTGTTTCCAGGCAACTCGATGTACCACTTTGCAGCTGCCCCCATGAGGGTGCGTTGAAATAGTCGCAATCTAACGGAATCGTGATTCAATGAGTTAGAGGAGCACCAAAGGTGAAATGTCATGACATGATCTCCTGGATCCTCACCACCTTTCCCTTCAAACTTAGGAATGTCCGAAGGGAGCTTGGTAGGGACTGGGGGCCAAGTAGGGTCGTGACACACCGGATCATTCGTGATCTTCGAAAGATCTGGAATATTCAAGTGTGCAAGGAACGGGAGCTGAGGCTAAAAAGCTTGATTATAAGTTCCCATAAAAGGTTGGTTGAACGGAACCGAATTATAAGATGGACCAAAAGCTTGACCATGAGGATTAAAATGCTGATAATGAGGACCTGATGGACCGTAAGCTTGACCATGGCCATAGGATTGATAACCTCCTCCTTCCTGACCCATTTGAGAGTAAGCAGGTATTTAAGTGTTTTGGGCACCATATTGGGGTGGTGGGTTGTACTGGTGGCCAGCACTGACTGTGTTGTAGTAAGGGTTGCCACCATAAGTATGGGGCATATATGTACTATTCGTAGTGGCAATCGAGTTGTAATGACCATAATGGTATGGTATGTTCCCACCCCCAGCATTAAGATCAGCTTGAGCAGTCGTGTGGTGACCAGAAGCATGAGATGTATTCCCAACCCCAACATTGGTGTTACTAGTAGCAGGGATGGTGGCGTTATGTCCATGTGGATAGGATACATTCCCACCCCCTACATTGGCATTACTAGTTGCAGCAGTGGACGCAAAAGTATGCAGTATATATCCACCCCCATGGTTAGGAGGAGCATTAACATTTGTGAAAGTAGTCCTGGGTTGACAAGTAGCGGCATGTGTATTAGGTGATGGATGGCGAGTCATGTTTCGAACAACATTCCTATTAGGTTGGGAAATCCCAGGAGGTGGTCTTCTTCCAACATTAGCATTGTTAGGAGGAACATGACCAGTCCCCATACTATGTGTGTGACTGGACAACGTGGTGCCCTCAGTGAGGGTATTGCCCCCAGTGGGTCCAATGCGGCCAACACCATGGCTAGTGCCAACGTGACTACCAAACGTAGTGGAAGGATCAACTGTGCTATAACTAGGCATACCAAAAGAGAATGCGGTTGGGTTGACCGTAGGACCAGTGTCATCATGTAACTCAGGCACCCCGTGTATATAATTATGTGGAAATGAAGGATCGAACGGGTCGTCCTCGGGTTGATCTGGACTAAACAAACTACGTTGGGCCTTATGTGGATCACCCCCCTGTTCGGATATCCACATCATCTTTGTCAGGATCTTGCATGCAATTAGGGTTTGCATGCAAATTCTAGGGTTTGCATGCACTTTGCATGCATCCTAGTCACCAGGTTGATGCCTCCAAGACCTTAGCCACCTTTTTCTAGCACCCGGGAGCCACTTATTTCATATTTTCAGCTCTCCTAGCCTAAAAGGAACCCACTTCTCGCCTACTGCTAGAGAAGGGCGCACTTGTTCACCTACCACTGCAGTTCCACTTCAGTTACACTCAGTTAGCTCCGATTCTCCCTTATTTGAGGCTAGTTTCACTCCTGACTGACTGTTTCACTTTCGTTGGACCTCCAGATTGACTAGATGACTTGTTCTGACTTCAGTTAGCCTCCCATGCGCCCCCCACTGAGCCTCCTTCCCTTAATCAGTGCTACACACTTTAGTTACACTTGTTACACTCAGTTAGACTCAGATTGACACCTGGATGACTGGTTCTTGTGCATTGATGACTACTACTAATTGATGATGAGGACTCCTAGTTGGAGTCAAGCTACTCCATTCAGTGATTCGAATGACCTCCTTAGGCAATTCGAATTGCTTAGTCATTGTTACAGTTTGTATTGTAATTCATTCACCCTTTCTGGGATATTGAGCACTGCTGCATGTTTTGCACAGTTTTGCACCATATTTTCTATGTTCATCTGTTGTGATTGATTTACTTGTTCATTAGATCTGTTGTGACTAATTTTACATGGTATCAGAGCCATTGCAGGGACAAGATCTCTTTTCTACAGGTGTTTGTACAAGAAGATTTGACTGAATTGCTCAAATTGCAAAAAGTTTTGGCATGAGATATCTCAAGGGCATTCGCTCCTGTGCATGCAAAGCTTGAAAATAATTCCAATACCACTCCAGAAGCTTGAGTTTCCACATAATTCCTAGATTTGATACATTGGACCCATTCAACATTGTTTGATCTCCAATCCCAGGTGTGATGCAACTCTAAAAGGGTGGATTGTTCAACCTTATTGTTCTTGGTTTATTGTGATTTGCAGGTTAATTGTCTCCATCAATTGCATTCGCTACATTGTGCATGCAAGCTCCTCTACAGCAATTGCATTCGCTACACTGTGCATGCAAGCTCCTTCTACATCAGTTTGACTCGCTCCTAGCAATGGAATACTCTTCTTCAAAGCCTATCCTCACCCCATTCAATTATTTTGATTGGAAAGATGATATGGAGATCATATTACGTTCAAAAGGTTACTACCGAGTCACTATTGGTCTTGAATTGGAGCCAAGCAATCTGTCAGATAGAACCAAACACTACAACAAGCTTGATGAAGCTTATGGTCTTCTTTGTCTCTCCATCTCCAAAGATCTTCACTTCCATCTCAGCGGATTGAAGACTCCAAAAGCCATATGGGAGCAACTTGAAACACTATTTGGCAAGCAGGATGAGCTTAGGGCCTTTCAATTAGAGAATGAATTGATTACCCTTAGTCCTGAGAATTTCGAGACCATCAATGAATTCTTCACAAAATTCAAGAACTTGAAATTGCAATTGAAGAATAGTGGAGTTATCAAAGAGGATAAACAATTGATCCTCTCCATTCTAAGCAAGCTTGGGAAAGATTATTCAGTATTTGTCTCTACTTTCAATTCTGGTCGGCTAACTACCCCGAATTGGAAGATGCCTACCTTGAATGCCTTCATCGAGTCCGTCACAAAAGAGCATGACAAGTTGATTCAAATGGGGTCCATAAGCTCCAAGGATTCAGCCCTATATGTTCAAGGACCCAATATCTCGAATGGTAAAGGAAAGCAAAAGAAGGAGAAGCCCAAATTCGAGCCTCACAAGCAAAAAGACAAAGGCAAACAAACGGATGCACCATCCAGTTCGAAGTTCAAGCAAAAGGGCAAAGAAGGTAACCAAAAATCTAAATGTACTTATTGCAATCGTGGCTTTCATCCCGAAAGTTCATGTATGAAGAAGACTATAGATCAAATGACCCTCCTTTTGGAAAAAACAACATAACTCTTCCCGACGGTGCAAGGAAGAAGGATAGGAATGATGATCATGAAAGAGGACAAGCACTCATGGCAACGGTTTCGAAGCCCACTACTCTCTTGATAGATTTGGGTGCATCAAATCACATGGCTGCAAATATTGATTATTTTTCCTCATTCGATCCAAATAGCTCCATCCCCATCCATTTGGGAGATGACTCAAAAATTTCTTCAAAGGGCAAAGGTACGATTCATGTAGATCATGGAAGCTTTCAGAATGTTCTCTATGTGCCTTCCTTGGCTTCAAATCTTCTTTCTGTGTATCAAATGACACACACTGGTGAACCGAAGCAAGTTACATTCAGCCCTAATACAGTTGAAATTTCTGATATCAAAAGTGGAAGACTAGTTGTAGTTGAAAAGGCAAACCACACTGCAAAATGCTATGAGTTTTCACACTTTATTCCGCTTGCAAAGCCCACTGCTCTTCGCACACATGGTAATGAGGTTAGTAGGCTTCGGCATGAAATATTTGGACATCTTAATTATAAGTATTTTCTGCTGTTATCAAACAAATCCATGGTAGATGGGCTTCCACAACTCCGTTCCTCGAAGGGAATATGCACTGGTTGCATCATTGGGAAGCACCCCGAGCACAGATTCGACCGCGGCAAAGCTAGCAGAGCTTCTACTATTTTGGGGTTGATCCATTCTGATATCAGTGGTCCGCTTCCCCACATGTCACTAAATGGTTCAAGGTATGTTTTGACATTTATTGATGATTTTTCCCGCTTTACATGGGTATTCTTTCTCAAAAACAAGTTAGAAGTGCTTGGAAAATTCAAGGATTTTAAGGCTTCTGTTGAGACCGCCACTGAGAGCAAGATCAAAGCTCTTAGATTTGATAATGGTGGAGAATATATTAAATCCGATTTGCTGCAACTTTGTGCCCAAAGCGGAATTAAGATCCAACATACAGTTCCCTACACACCCCAGCAGAACGGTGTAGCGGAAAGGAAAAATCGGTCACTGAAAGAGATGGCTACATGCATGATTGAATCAAAAGGTTTGGCTGCAAATATTTGGGCTGAAGCAATCAATGTTGCTGCATATATACAGAACCGTGTTCCACATTCATCCATGAAAGGTATGACTCCTTTCGAAGCATTCTTTGGTCACAAACCGGATGTGTCAAATTTGAGAGTTTTTGGCTCTACTGCATGGGATAGAATTCCTTCCGAGAAGAGACGAGCTTTGGATCCACAAAGTACCGAGTGCATATTGATAGGATATGGGGAAGAATCAAAAGCATATAAACTCATGGATATCAGATCTAAAAAGATATTCATAGAGCGCAGTGTGCAATTTGAAGAACCGCTTCAAGAATTGCAACTAGTCGAGGAGAAGATTGCCGATTCACTACCTTCACCAGAAGAAGATCCGTGCAGCGATAATGAAGGTATGAGTTCTGATATTTCTGATATTGTAGGAGCATATGATGATCATGAAATATCAGGTTCGGAATCCGACCATTATGATCCCCCTCAGTTACCAAAGTGGGCCCAAAACGCTCTACAATCTGCTGGTTCGAACCTTGGAAATCCTGCTGATCCGAGACGAACAAGAGCAGACTTTTAAAGAGAAGGTATGGATCTTTCTATTGCTAATCCATTTCTTCCTGAGATTTTTTATTTGATGGCTGGTTCAGATCCTACATCATACTATTCTTCTCATCGAGATCCAAGATGGAAAAGTGCCATGGATGAAGAGTACAGTTCTCTTCAAAAGAACAACACATGGGAGCTAGTTTCTCTTCCACCTGGAAGAAAATTAGTGAAGTGTAAATGGGTCTACCATATTAAAGTTGCTGCTGATGGCACTATCAGCAAATATAAAGTAAGTTTGGTGGAAAAAGGTTTCTCCCAAGTCCAAGGAGTGGACTACACTGAGACTTTTGCACCGGTTGCAAAGATGGATTCCATCCGCCTTGTTTTAGCTATTTCCGCATCCAAGCATTGGGAGGTGCACCACATGGATGTGAAGAGTGCATTCTTACATGGAGACCTTGTTGAAGAGGTATATATGCAGCAACCAGAGGGTTATACATCAGATCCATCATTGGTTTGCAGATTGAAGAAATCTTTGTACAAGTTAAAACAGGCCCCAAGAGCTTGGTACGCAAAGATGGACTCCTTCCTTCTTTCTCAGAATTTCCAAAGATGCAAATCTGATCCGAATGTGTATCTTCAGCGAGTTAAAGGTAATTTGTTGGTTATTGTACTTTATGTTGATGATCTTCTCATTACTGGTAGCACACTTACTTCAATAAACAAGCTAAAATCTGCCTTAAATCTAGCTTTTGACATGACCGATTTGGGCTTGCTGAGTCACTTTTCGAGCTTGGAGATAGCTCAAAATTTTGATGGGATCACTATATCTCAGCAAAAATATGCTTCTGACCTGTTATTGAAGTTTAATATGGCTGAATGTAAGGCATCCCCATTCCCATTCCTCTCAGGTATCAGTCTTGAGGAGGGAGATTCTACACCGCTTGCAGATTGCAGTATGTATCGATAGTTGATTGTTTCACTACTTTATTTGACACACTCAAGGCCTGATATCTCATATGCCGTGAGTGCCATGTCAAGATATATGCAGCAGCCACATGAGCTTCATTGGCGAGCAGCCAAGCGGATCTTGCAGTATGTGCAAGGAACGAGACATTTTGGCATACATTATGCTGCAGATTCTGAGCTTGATTTCATTGGTTTTACTGATTCAGATTGGGCAGGTGATAGCATTGATCGGAAGTCCACTTCCGGTTATGTTTTCATGATTGGTCATGGTGCTATTTGCTGGTCCAGCAAAAAGCAAGTAGCCATTGCACTTTCTTCAGCAGAGGCAGAGTATCGAGGGGCAGTCAATGCCTGCATTCAGGCAGTTTGGTTGCAGCGTATTCTTTCCGAGTTTGGTTTTGGTGGCACTACTTAGACTGTCCTATTTTGTGACAATCAAAGTTCTATCAAGATCTCCACAGATCCAGTTTAGTGGCAGAGGACCAAACACATTGAGATTCATATGCATTACATTCGACAGTTGGTGCATGACCGCACCATCATTCTGCAATATTGCCCTACTGATGAGCAAATTGCAGACATCTTCACCAAGAGCTTCACTGAGAAGAAGTTCTCTTACCTCCATTCACTGTTGGGGGTGATTTCCATCATGGTGGAGACAGATTCATTCATTATTATGCTTTAGCTTGAGGGGGGCTTTCTTCCCACTGGGTTTTCCCTCTTTCCTCACTTAGTTTATTTTCAACATTTTTTGGATTATTGTATTGGGGTGACCTTTGGTATTAGTTACCAGGGCCCCACATTATTTTTTTGCACATCATAGTCTAGCTTGAGGGGGGGTGTTCGGATATCCACATCATCTTTTTCAGGATCTTGCATGCAATTAGGGTTTGCATGCAAATTCTAGGGTTTGCATGCACTTTGCATGCATCCCAGTCACCAGGTTGATGCCTCCAGCACCTTAGCCACCTTTTTCTAGTACCTGGGAGCCACTTATTTGAGAGTTTCAGCCTTCCTAGCCTGAAAGGCACCCACTTCTCACCTACTGCCAGAGAAAGGCGCACTTGTTCACCTACCACTACAGTTCCACTTCAGTTACACTCAGTTAGCTCCGATTCTCCCTAATTTGAGGCTAGTTTCACTCCTGACTGACTGCTTCACTTCTGTTGGACCTCCAGATTGACTAGATGACTTGTTCTGACTTCAGTTAGCCTCCCATGCGCCCCCACTGAGCCTCCTTCCCTTAATCAGTGCTACACACTTCAGTTACACTTGTTCCACTCAGTTAGACTCAGATTGACACCTAGATGACTGGCTCTTGTGCATTGATGACTACTACTGATTGATGATGAGGACTCCTAGTTGGAGTCAAGCTACTCCATTCAGAGATTCGAATGACCTCCTTAGGCAATTCGAATTGCTTAGTCATTGTGACAGTTTGTATTGTAATTCATTCACCCTTTCTGGGATATTGAGCACTGCTGCATGTTTTGCACAGTTTTGCACCATATTTTCTATGTTCATCTGTTGTGATTGATTTACTTGTTCATTAGATCTGCTATGACTAATTTTACACCCCCCACGCCTCACGAGGAGTAGGGATGTCTGAAGTGTGTTCGACTCTACCCGATGGAGTCATAGGTATTTCTTTAGTATCAGAATGTGCAGCAGTCATGATGTCTTGGAAGTATGTCTTGTAAGAATCCGAAGACTCAGATGGAGCCCGCCAACGTCCCTGAGCAACAGGGCGTGAAAGATCGGCGGGTTTTAAATCGTCCAACCGACATGATCGGTGGAGAGTAGAACTCCGCGCCATGATATCTCCGGAGAGAATGCAAAATCAAAACATCCCCTAAAGGCCAACTATCGATCAAAAACAGTAAATCAAAAGCACACACCTAGAGAAACTATAGCTAAGAGCAGACAAACAAAGTGGCTAAATGAGCTCCCGACACTAGAGCCGGTATGTCTCTCCTAGGAGAGGCTTGAGACTCCCAAACTATAGCTGGACGTAACAGAATCAGTTATAGAGAGACCCAGGATTCACTGCGTGCAAAAAGCCGTAACCCTCGGCAACAAACAACTGTGCTGTCCAATCCCTATCTGACTTAGGACACAAACAACATAACCACTGCAAGTACCCTATGCGACACCTAGGTAAGGAAACTATGGTCACCGCAATATAACCAATGCTCAAGGTGACAATCGCAGGTGGGATCTGTTGTATGGGAAGGCTAGCTAAGCCCGAAGCAGAAGAGGACGAACCTCCGGTGCTCCCAGATACAAACAAACCCTGGAAATATCTCCCACGTTCAGCCGGTATCAGAGGGATATCCCTTCAACCAACCTCCCGTGACCTCGTGCTTTACTCTGTTTTGAGTAGAGCTTCCTGAGAACACCGATATATACCATGGGTTCCTCCACTCCCTGGCCAGACACCTAATGTTTCGTCTAGTAGTCTTGGATTGTTAACTCGTAATGATCTATTCCAAGACTCTAAACCTATGCTAGTTGGTGTACCCTATAAATAAAATCGGTCTAATCAATTTTAAGACTAAGCATTAATTTTAATGGCTGTGATTACTCAAGGGATATGATCTTGAAACTAGTGATGTGTAAGACTCAATAGTATGCAAAATCGTCAAATCCTAGACTCATCTATCCAATGAAAACAATGACACTAACATGCAAAATCAACTCAACGGTTTCAAAATAAAAATGCAATCCTTTTATATTTTCTATGCATAGGCATAACCTAAATGAAGGCAGCAAGCACTCAATGCAAAATGCAGTACTTGAAAGTAATTTTTTTTTTTGTATTTTCTCTTATAAGTAAAAGGAAAATGCAAAACTATATGTATTTTTTTTTGTATTTTTCAGTATAAGGAAATGAAAAATGCAAGCAAAATCCTACTATCTAGTCACTGATATGCCAAGGAGATCACTAAGAAAACCCGGTAGATACCAAACAGTAAGACTCAGTCAAAGGAATGAGCTCCAAAGGAAAAAACCAACAAGGCTAAATCTAAAGATGGGTAGAAAAACCAACAAGGCTCAACCAAGAGAAAAGAAAATTTTTGGTCACAACCAAGGCATGGAACAGTCAAGAAACAGGCCAACAAAAACTCAGGATCAACCAAAACAACCCATCAACAACCAAAGGTCATAAAACAGCCAAAGCCAAAGTTATACACTACTGTTGAAGGAATACCTGTGGGTACCCGTGAGCAGCAGAGTACACAGAGGCGGGTATACGTGGGCAGAGCTAAGCTAGCCCGTGGGTAGGGAAAATAAAATTGGCAAATAAAGAGTCCAATGGCTCAGAAAAAGCAATTTTTCTATAGTGTATATCAACGACAAATAAGTTACATAGAGCTCCGACAAAGAACAACTCTAATTATAGACTAATGCTCAAAAATCCCCAAACATGGATGTTTTTCCCAGTGGAGTCGCCATTTCTGGTGTTGGATAAAACTCACTATGGCTTGGGGTAGACCACAACAGATAGATGACTACCATAAATCAACTCAATTCTCAGAACTATGCGATATAAATGACAATGCTAAGATAATGGAGAATGTAACCAACCTTGAGCCAAACGTTTGATGTAGATCCCCGTTGGAGCTTTTCAGTCCGTGCACTTGAATCTGCAAATTAGTCTTGACAGCAAATATACAACAAGTACACATAATATATAAATAACATTAACATCATCAATAGCAATGGCCCATGATATAACAAGTAAATGCAACCCAATGTAAGATAAACAACATTTACAACATTAATGGACAAGAATATGAGTATTTCTATTAGTAAACAAGAAGAAGTACAATGTGATATGACCTCTTGTCGGCAACCAATTTGAACCAAGATCTGGATCAATCCACTTGTGCCTCCACCACTTCAATCCTCCATGAATGGCAAACTCAAACTATGGTAGGAGTTTGGAAGGTGAACATAAGGGGTTCACAACTACAATGATCAAATATGAGTGTAGACTCAAGATAGGGAAAAAATTCACTAGAGTTCTCTTGCTCTTCTTTCTCCTCCCGTCTATAAGCCATATGTGCTCAATATATAGTCCTCTCAAAGGTAAGTGAAATGACACATCGAGGCATTTTTTGGGCAGATGGAGAGTCAAAGGTCACCCAATGACCACTTTTTGGGAGTAAAAAGTAATAAACTAGTGATTTTTACCATTTTACATGCTACCCGCAGGCTATAGTGATGCAACTCATGGGTACGTTGGCTATAGTGATGCAGCTATCGTACAAGGGAAAAAATAGGAAAAAATAGTGTCTAAAGGATATAAAATGGTTCTGAGTTAATGGAATGGATCCTCTAGGCCAATGAGTGTTGATTCTCACAAGGTGGAAGAATACGTTGTAATAAGGGAAAAGAAAACAAGGTTGTTGATGCATTAAGCAGAAATCCCAGATTAAGCTTTATGGCAGCAATCAGCATGTTTAAGACAGATTTGGAAAATCAAATTGAAGAAGGAATTAAACAAGATGAAAATTATCAAAAATTGCTTGGTAAAGTTGCTAAAAATGTATCTAAAAATTTAATAATAGATTTCAGCATTGATAAAAAGGGGTTAATGACTTATAAAAACAAAATTTATGTACCAAATTTGTGAAAGGTTAAGCTGTTAATTTTGGATGAAGTTCATAAGAGTCCTTATTCAGGATATCCAAGTTATCAGAAAACGAGAACTATGTTAAGGAAGGATTTTTTTTGCGCAACATGAAGAATGAAGTGGCTGAATACATAGCTAGATGTTTTGAATGTCAGACTATTAAGGCTGAACATCAATATGCTACTGGACTATTGCAACCATTTCCAATTCCAGAATGGAATTGGGAGATTAAAAGTATTGATTTTATTACAGGTTTGCCTAAAAACCAGAAACAGAATGACTCCATAATGGTGGTTGTGGACAAGTTAAGTAAGGCTGCTCATTTTATTCCTATTAAAACCACTTTTAAAGCTTCTAACATTGCAGATGTATTTATGAAGAAAATATTTCGCTTGCACGGAATTCTAAAGGTAATTATTTCTGACCGGGACTCTAAGTTCACTGGAAATTTTTGGACAGCACTGTTTAAAGGTTTAAATAGTAAACTAAATTTCAGCACTTCTTTCCACCCAAAAACTGATGGTCAAATAGAAAGGGTAAACCAGATTCTAGAAGACATGCTAAGAATGTATGTCAAATACCAACCATCTAAGTGGGAAGATTACTTAAATTTAGCAGAATTTGCATACAATAATCATCATCAAGCATCTGCTAAGTTAAGTCCATTTGAGATTTTGTATGGAAGAAAATGTTGTACTCCTATTTCTTGGGATAACCCTGTAAACAGATTAATCCTAGGACCAAATTTATTGAAAGAAATGGAACTAACCGTGAAACAGGTTCAAGGTAACTTAAAAGTTGCCCAAGATCGGCAGAAAAGTTATGCAGATTTGAAATGCACTGAAAGAAAATTTCAAGTTGGAGACCATGTTTTTATAAAGGTAAAACCCAAGAAAAGTTCTTTGAAGCTTGGGAGTTGTGCTAAACTAGCACCAAGGTACTATGGACCATTCGAAATCCTATCAAGGATTGGAGCTGTTGCATATCAATTGCCCTTGCCAACTAATTTAAAAATCCACAATGTTTTTCACATTTATGTTTTAAAGAAGTATGTGCATGATGCTACTCATGTGCTGAATTGGATTGACATACAGGTGGATCCCAAAGGATATTTTTAGGTGGAACCAGACTGTATTCTCGACTAGAGGGAAATTATGCTTTGGAATCGTACCATAGGGCAGGTAAAGGTGCAATGGAAGCACCTTAGCTCTGATGAAGCTACCTGAGAACTAGAAAGTAAAATGCGGGTAGCATATCCAGTTCTGTTTCAAGAAGGATCGGATGATGAATAAGCAACATCAAGGACGATGTTGAGCTTAAGTGGGGGTGCTTGTAACATACCCTTTTTGCTGAAATACATTTTATGCTGAAAAAATTATGTTAACTTTTATTGTAAAGTTTTATATTGGAAAAGTGTCCAAAGATGACTGTAATTGCACAATATTTTATTATTTAATAAATTAAATAGTAGACAAACACCTAAGGGGACTGTTGAGAGAGAGTTTACTGACCCACTAGGTGGAATGGAATCTAGGGTAGAAGGAAATGGACAAGTGGGAGTATCCTGATGCAACTAACTAGCTGTTGGTATGGGACAACTCCCTTGAAATGTGGTCATAGTGCCCTTAAAGATGGGAATGGAGCTTGAGGCTCATTTATTCAAAGCTGACCACTAAAGACCTAGGCAGTCTATATAAGAGCCATCGAATTATGAACTAGGGTTCATCACTTTTCCTGACGAGGAAATTTACCTTGAGGTTTTGCTGTGCTTGCACCCAAGAGATTCGATGAGGGGATATGTTGAGTTTTTTTATCATGGTGTAAGTCTGCCTATTTACTATTGAGTGTAGAAGTTATATTGCTGAGTGTAGAAGTTACACTGCCGAGTGCAGAAGTTATATTACTGAGTGCCTTGCTTCTACATAGATTCCATCTACTTAGTGGTTTAGTAAGCAAGCTTGGGGGTCCAAAGGAAGCAAGTAGTTTGGCTGCTTCTTCTAGAAAAGGTTGGCAGGAACAGGCCTCCTTGGGTGTTTGTCGGCCCTATCATCATTTACAGGTTCTACTTGTCTTTTCTAATTCTATGTAGTTTTAAATTTCTATCTGCAATTATTGATTTACTGTTGTCAAGGGTATTATTAAACAATTATAATTATTTTAGTTTCTTATCTAATTAGGATTCTGTATAGCAATGATTATGTAAGAAGAAATGAATAAAATATTTCTCTGCATTTTTCCCCATGCTAATGGATTTGCGTCGTACTCTAGTATAGAGAAGAAATTAAGGTAGATAAATTGATAGGTAGATTGCCAGATGAATGAGAAGATCAATATTGTTGTATTTTACTAGTTTTTCCTACCATTAATATTCTGTATTAAATAACATATTCTATGTTTTCCCCTTATCATTCTTTTCATCTATTAAATGTTTCAGGTTCACTGTATTTCTTTCACTAGTCTGTATTTGAAATAACAGCTGCAAAAACATTTATTTCCTAAGTACACAGTATTGTTATCCTTACTGCTAACAAGTATTTTTATTATGGAAACGAACAATCTTCATATCTAAGTATAAAAATTATCTTTCTGTTATACAGTATTTAGGAAATCATAATAGTTGCAAAGTTAATAGCATCAACAAGTATTATATTACATTTCCTTTTCAAATAATGCATAATTGTTTAAGTACTAACCTTCATGCACAATTTTCATTTATGTTATACTATCTATTTATTTAAAACAAAGAATCTTTATGGTATACTATCCAAACAGAGTTTTTCGTTGACCAAACCCTAGAAGTATCAAAACCTAACTCTCAGAATTATAGTTTAGTTAAGGTTCAAACATCTTTAGTCAACAACAGAACATGGTTCTAGATACAAATCTCACTACATAGTTGCAGACAAAAAAACATTGGCTCTCGGCCAAATCGATAGACATCAACAACGAGAGACATTTTCAACTCCAAAACATAGTTTCGAGAACACTTATCATACACATTCCTTAAGACTGAAAATAAGAGCATCTCGGCATCATTACAAGACTATATTATCACCTTGCAATGGAAAACTATTAAATAGTAAACCATACGATTAGTTGCTATAGACATCAACCCTATGAAACTAAACATTTAAAATCATAACAGTAGAACAATTCCAAGAACCCACATAAGGGTTTAACCATTTTATTACATATCCAAACCCTTAGCCATTGAGCTTTCCTTAAAATACAATAGTGGCAGAACGTTAAAAAGTATCAAATGCGTACAAAACAGAGCCCAGCTCTTGACACAAAAACAAATACGATAAAGTGGGAAAACAAGTTATTGTATTATCATTTACATAGTAGATTTCAAACAATAAGCCTCGCTTCATTTACATAAAATAGCTCACAGTATCATCAATCACGAACAAAGGTTGAACGCAACATAAATCCTTTCATTACCGAAAACAGTAGAAGCGTGAAACCCTTCCTAAGTATTTTCTTTACGAATTTTTACATTGGAAAACAACGACGAATGGGTCGAGGGTTTCATTCTCCCCAAACTATCAAAATAAGCTCACAAATATTTCGACGAAGGTCACCCTCAGAGCCAAAGAAAACACAGAGTCTCGGTAAAGAACACAGTGAAGATCCACTAGTCATCTAACCGGAGTAACGAGTAACCATCGAAGCTTACCAGTCTTTTAGCAGTTTCCAACTACCAAACACCTAAGCTGAGAAGCCATTAACGAAGGTACCTACCATTCAAAACACAGTAGTGGTCAAAACGAGTTTTATAAAGATCATTGCATTCGAAATAGCAATAACTGAAATCTCAAAGATAGAATGGAAGATATAGGGTTTTGAACTGAGAACCATTACCTTTAAGAATTTCACCCAAGCAGAACGCCAAGACTGTGCATACTGGAACCATTCTCCACCATCGAATACAAAGAAGTATGGAAAACAACTCTGGAAAACTACCACTGGACAAGCATGGAAAGCCGATTATCAAATCAACTACCACTGAGAATTTATCACACACCCTGGCACTTATATTACAAACTGCTACTGTAAAACACCAGAAATGTCTCGACTCTTAAACTACCAACAGGTCACAGTTTCGAACTGTGGGCACTCCACAAAAGACTGTTATCAAAACCCTGAAGGCTCTCGGTTTGTCGGCCTCTCCTAAGAGCCACAACGCCGAACGCCAAGGCAAACAATAACTCCATGATCATAGTGGAGGTAGGGTTAGATCCCAACAACCAAAACCCTTGCTAGATCAACGGTGGAGATCACCGAAGGGTTTTCACATAACCCAAGCAAACAACCATATTAATTAACCCATCATTACCGTAGCCACCAAGGAGCCAGCTCAGATAACTCTCGAACCAAAACACTTACAGCTCATCATGAGACATGAAACATCACCACACTATCACGTGCTTAAGCACCACGACGATATCCATAGAGGCATTCCACTATCTCGGCAGTTGTGAGTATTAAATGCCAAGGAAGCCCAAGTGCCTTCCAGCACGTTACATTAATAGTGTTAACATTACACATTTCACACAATGTATCGTGTTATTGGTAAAAATGTAACATTTGATTTTGTATCAACCCTTGTGGTAAGTTAAGGTGGTGTTGGATGCATTTCTAGGAAAACTATAATGTCATATAGGGTCACGTGAATGCACACGCACACTACCATATAGTTTTTATTTCACCATATAGTTTTTATTCATAGGACCTTGTATAGGGTTTGGTATATATCACATTATAGTATAAACATTAAATAAGGATTTGCATATAGATCATAGGATAACATTTGACTATGAATTTCAATAGATCATAAGTTTAGCAAATGACTATGATATGATTGCAATAATTCCTAGATTACAACATAATCAAATATTACATGTATTCCTAGGTTCGAAGTAAAGAATTGCATATCGACATTGCATTTTAATTGCACTTAGTCATCACTTATAGACATTGGGTAATCTCCTAATTTACACCAACTAGAAACTCAGAATAACAATATACATAGAGTTAAACTTTGGTTTATGAATCCTATTCTTTTGTCTGGACAAATTAATTAAAGTTTAATACAGATATTTTGATGATTACAACTGACGTACGTCTAGTTTTACAAACTAGGCTAACTGAAGATCTCACCAATAGCACTTACGACATTATGTCTCTTAAATCATTAAGACTTGGGAGACACAGAAATCATTTATAACTCTTCGGTCACATGTTGTAAACACTACACCTGTAATCTGCGAAAATGACGATTCAACTGCTTTAGCACGAATTCTAAGTAAGCCTCGGGACATCTATAGGATCCCTTCATCTTCAAACAAGTAGAAACAATAGTTAAACACATATAAACTTATATCTTTAGAACAACAACAAAGAATTCTGAAAGTTTAGTTGAGTAAGACTAACATGAAAGTGAAAATATTAATTATCTAGTCACAACATTTCACTTACGACTAACAACAACATTTAGTACAGCGAGCCAACATTTAGACATTTATGATATTTCCGCACAGTTAGATTAAGTATTAAAAGCTATATCTAAAAATTTTAAATTTTTATAAATTTTGGGATGTTACATTGTTGTAGCCTAAATCTAAATACCATATATCACTTCGGATTTCTTGTACAACATTACATTCAAGTGGGGATGCAGATGCAAAAAATATTATACTGGTGGAAGTGTTAGTGTTACTTGACTAGCTTTGTCCAACATTCATATGCAAAGTGTCCAAATTTATTACAATAATAACATTGTATTTTTTATTTATTAAATCTTTGACCACTTGATTGTTCGGAATTCTCATTTTGACTTCTACCAACAACATTTGCAAGACTGTTGTTTTGTCCTCCTCTTGAAGAACTTCTTCCTCTTCCTCAGAAATTAGATCCCCCCCTTCCTCTTCCCTGACTTATGGATGATTGTTCTGCAAATGCACCTTCTAATGATGTATTTGATCTATTTATTTTTGTGTATGATTGATGAGAGAGAAATGCAAATCATCAATGTTGAAATTGCTCAAGTCTTTGTTTTCTTCCAAGGTCACAACTAAAGACTCAAATTTGAGAGCAAGGCTCTTAAGCATCTTCTCAACAACTTTCCTATTTTCTATTGCTTCTCCATGAGAATTCATTTGATTTATGAGTCCAATAACTTGAGTATAAAATGATTCTACTCATTATGTATCATTCATTGAGAAATATTCAAAATCTCTTCTAAGAATCTACAATTTAGCAATCTTTACTTTGTCCAAACCTTGATATGGAGTTTGCACTGTATCCAATGCATCTTTGATTGTCTTTGCTGATGCTATTATTGGGAGTATGCTTCCATGCATTGCTTGATATATGTAAAACAAGTCTTTTCTATCATTATTTCTTTGTTCGTTCAAGATGTCTTTCTTAACTTGTGTGAGAGCATTGTATGTTTTCTATCTTTGAGTTCAACATAACCATTTTCTACTATCTCCCATACATATTGACCCTTCAACAAAGCCTTCATAGTTAGGGACCAATATTCATAATTCTTATATGTAAAAATAGGAATTTTGGAAAATTCTTGTAACAATTTACAATTTATAATGGAATTACTTGCAAATTTATTGTGAAATTTTACATTTACTTGCACTGCCAAGAAATGTTTCAATTTGCACAATAACCCAAACTTTAATTTAACCCCACAACCCATTAGCTCCATTAGCTTATAACTTTGTGGGCCATAAGACATTCACCCTTTGGGAAATATGTGTGACATGTGAAATAAAGTCTTGGGAAATAAAATAAGGCAAATGTAAATATATTTTACTAGACAACACACCTTGGAGGTGATTTTACATAGAGCTTGTGCTCCCAGCTTTAACAAGAAAAACATTATAATTGACTAAACAAGAGCTCATAATTAATATTTCCACACTTGTGGCATTTATTTTTACCTTCACTGACCACTGTTGTCTAGTCCATTCACATCTCCATTTCATAGGTGGGGGTTTTAATATCTATAGGCAATGAATCACGTCCCGCCATTACTGTTACTCTATCGACATCGCTGTGGTTGCTGAATGCCTCGTTGGTTTCTCTCTTATACAAATAAAACCTAGAGACAACTAGGAAGTAAATAAAATCTAGGAAACCAAGAATAGTCAATAAGGCATAAAAGTTGTAAATACGAGATGCTTTCAGATTATTTAGAAGCCAGCTGGTATGGCCCTTTTGTCCAGTGATCTCGGTTGTTGTTTTCACAAGAAAAGTAGCGATGGAACTCCCAAACCCATTAGTAGCAGCATAGAGTGCACCTCCTATGCTCTGCATGCTCTCGGGTACTTGATCATAAAAAAATTCTATCTTTGCTGGATCAAGGAAGGCCTCTGCTATGCCTGCCAACACACGCTGAGGAAGCAAAATGAAAACCGTGAGCGGGGATACTGCTTTCCCATCGCTCTCAAGACCATGTTCTTTCACATAACTGATCCTTTTCATATCAGTTACGGAAGCCACTGCCATGGTTACCATGAAGATGAAGATGCCAGTACCCATCCTCTGCAGCATTGTAATGCGTCTGGGATTCCCTGTAAATCTTCTAAAAATCCTTACTAGGACTCTTTCATACACTATAATGATTATAAACATTGTCAGTAATAAAAATGATGAGAGCGAGCCTGGAGGGATTTGAAAGTGAGGACCCATGTGTCTATTTAGTGTTGTTGCCTGCATTATCAATAAGGTGCCTCCAACTGAAAGCAGCGTGCTTGGTATCAACAGAGAAACCCAAACTGGGAGCAGTGTTATCATAAGCTTGGTTTCTTCTACTTGGGTTACCGGGCACAGCTTCCATCGACTGGTTGAGCCATCCTCTGTTGCAGCTTTATCCAGAAAGCTGGAAGCGTTTAAAACGGAAAATTAGGGTATAGTATTGCAACTCAGAACGAAAATGTTCGTATGTAATTCTAAAATCCGCGGCATACAAGTTACGCAATTGTAAAACATATTTTTCTATCTTTATCAATCCACCATTTTAATGGAATATTGAATGTGTCACTGTAATATAACCAATGGAATATGGATACTGATTATGAAAGAAGACAGACGAGGAAACTATTGAAAAGTCCTGAAAAACAAGGTAAAAAGAAAGTTCTTAATATACAGAAGCCCCTAGAGGTCGATTCTCCAAATCTATATTTAAAAATCGACTTTAAATTTTTTACGATACCAATTAATTCTATATTTAAAAATCGACTTTAAATTTTTTACGATACCAATTAATTCATATAGTACATATTTATCTTTACTAAAAAAATAGTACATATTTATCAATTTTCACGAATTTTATAAATGAACTTCATATGCATATTTCATACCAGTGAACTTCACATACACATTTATCGATTTTCACAACTTTGCTAAATGAACTTCATATGCAGATTTATCGATTTCCACAACTTATGTGTCGTATTTTCATATTGACCGGATCCAGTGTTCTGTCTACTAATAATCAGGTAAACGGAAAACTAATAATCACCTCAAAATCGGAGTATGAGAAATGGGGAATATGCCTTTGGTAACATACTCTTTGGGGTCCACTTCATGAAGTTCGTTTGGATCAGACGGTACATTCACTTTCCATTTACCTGCGCCATCCGATTGAATGGATTCCCATTCTGAACTTTGTGTCTGTAAGATGGAGTACCTATTAAGAATAGTATGACAGATATGATTAATCCCAACGTGGGAATGGTATAACCCACAGTGAATCCCATATGGTCCTGGATATATATAAGAATAGTACTTCCAAACAGCGTTCCAAAAAGCAGACTGAATATCCACCAATTGAAGGAGGCCTTCTGAAGCTTCTCCTTGGGATCAAATTCATCGAACTGATCTGCACCTATGGTGGAGATGTTGGACTTTGTACCGCCAATACCCACAGCAATAACGTACAAAGCAAAGTAGAAAATCCCAATCTGAAGATTCGAAGCTCGCAATGACACGGCTAATGTCAAAACTACCATTCCCTGTATCAAATACAACAAAGGAAACACTCAATATTTTTCATGAAATTAATTATCAATGTTTTACCCTATAAGCTACAAGGAAACACGCAATATTTTTCATGAAATTAATTATCAATGTTTTATCCTATATTTCTATATTTCTAGAGAACAAAATAGTCATGCAGACATTCTTCCAAAGGCAGGATTGCTCATGGAAGAAGGAGAATGCAAGTTAATACACACTCTGCAGGCTTTTCAGGAAACCAGTCTAATTAATTTACACTCTTTCAACTAGAAGATCCCAACAAGCAGAAGTTTTTTGCTTTTTTGATTTTCTGTCCAGTTTTTGAACAGTTATTATAGTATTGATAGTTTTGTGAAAGTTTTTAACTATTCTATTGGAGATATTATTCTCTGATTTCTATTTTGGACATCATCATGCTCATGTGGAATGTATTTCTGCTCTTTATGATCAATAAATACGATTTTTTTTTGGAAAAAAAAGCTACAAGAAAACTGTATGAAAAGTGAACGGTAATGTCTCTAGGACTTGATTAAAAAACTAATTAACTGAATTGAAATTACACAACAAACAATAGTAAACACAGTTATCATGTAGACATCTACCGATTGCCTAATATTGTGTTTGACTGGAACAAGGTGTTGGATTTAGAGACGTCTAATTACAATAATTATGTTGGACATACGTGCATTATGATTATGATATCAAATAATGTCGAAAGATTACATTTGTGTAATGATTAAAACATGCCAAACAATGTGATTAATTAAGTCATGGCATTATACGTATTTAAATAAGGATTTGGATACAAATACATATAGAATAATGTTAATCAATTATAATTGTTAATGGACCGATTATAGTTGATTAAAATAATAGCAGTAATAAATTGAGCTAAATAAGGAAATCAGAATTTATTCTGATTTATTTCAGTTTTTTCTGAAGTTTCCCGATTTGAAGTTTTTTATAAAATCGGAAACTCCAGATTTCTTTTTGGACTTGTTTCCCAAGTATTAGCTAAATTTCAGTAGCCCTAGGATTAGAATCTTTTTCTTTGGCACTGCTATAAAAGGGCTGAGTCTCCAAGGCTTGCAATCATCCAGAAAAATTGTCTGCTCCATTTGAAGACAGGATACTCTCCAGAGAAAAGGATTGCAAGTTCTTGGAAGGATTCGAGAGCCAACAACTCAAGTCAAGACCAGAAGCTATCCGCGACCTTTTGAAGATGGAAAGTAAGTTCCGCTGTGCATTAAGCTTGATTTCTAAGTTCCGCTGTGCATTAAGTTTAATTTCTTGCATAGGAGTAGATCTTGGTTAGGGTTTAAAGTTTTTAGTTATACCCACAAGAAAAAAAAAACCCTTCAATTGGTATCAAAGCTACCCTCATGTAAGAAATGTTGTGTGTGAAAACGTTTATGAAGCATTGTTTTTTTAATTCTTTTGTAATCTCTGTTTGAGCCACGTTTTTTAGAAGATCGATCTGGTCAAAGTTATCTTTTTCAGCTCAGAAATCGATCTGGGTTCATTGCCGTTTGAAGTATGATCTCCTTAAACCCTGTCAATACCACGTTTTCAGTTCTGGCCACCAATCATGGCTTGCATTCGTGTTTTTAGTTCGATCTCTGTCTGGTGAATAAGAGACAGTTCTGATTTTTTTTCCTGGAAAACCTTGCTTCTATTCTTACCCATTTTTTTTGAGTTTTATTGTGGGCACGATTCAGATCTGGAAACCCTTCATGCCCTTTCAAACTCTGTCATATTTTTTTTTGTATTCCAGGATTGTTTTGATGGCATATCGTTTATATATATATCTCTGTTTGTTGATAGTGAAGCATCGAAGGTTTGCAGCACTCTTCCTTGAGGAGCTATGCATGTTCTTTAACAAAGTTGAGATCTCTGAGTGGAGCTCAATTTAAAAAGCTCTGCGTAAATGCTAAGCTATTACCTCTGCTTATGGTTTAAGACCGCAAAGACTTCTCACCCCTGCGACCTTAACACTGCACATCTCAACATTTGAGTTAGATATTAACATTTTACAACTCCATATGATAATATGATGCATTAATCTTAAATCTCAGTCAATCTTCTAAACTCGGCGTGTTCAATTTCAAACCTTTGCCATTAAACTCTGCGCAGAAAATAGCCCTCAGATATCTGCGTGTAGAATGCATGTAGATGCCCATAGATCGAGTCCATGTCAAACTCCCTCAATATCTCCTCCACTTCATCCTTCTCGTCCTCTGCAACGACGGTGGCGATAAAGACATTAGCCTCGCCATTGATTGAAGGATGAGCATCCAGTTGTTTCTTGTTGGATTTGGCAGAAGAAGAATTGGAATTAATCTTCTTCCTGTGAGGGAAGAGCGCCTTTTATAGACTAAATGCCTTAACTCTCTGCGTTGAAAATATTGTAATTAGACGTCTCTAATTATACATTGGGCACACTATCTATTTATATATAGTAAAGGATGTTAAGCTATATAAATATTTAGTGCATAAAGAGAATGCTTTATATACTCTTTATGAATGGTTATATGCACATGTATTTTTTGTAATATGGCTATGCTTTTATGTAATGTGTAAAAGAGCTGAACTATATATAAGGTATAAAGTGGCTGGGTTTGTAACTCATTTCAAGACATGTTTGTACTTATGCACCTTTCATATCATGATTATATTTATACATATAGTTTAAAGTGTTCATGCTTTATTTAAGTTAACAAACAAGGGTGATGATTTTAGGTATAATTTTGGAATCTAACTAAAGGCATTTTATGTATACATGTGTTGTTTTCGCATGAGTCAAGCATTGATGTTCGCAAAACGAACCGCTCTGTGTAAGACGATTGTAAGGATGACTCATGACAAGCTCAATGGACGTGGGTGTTAGCTTTCCCAAAGGAGGGTTGGCACCTGCTAAGTTGTTTGGTGCATAAGGGTGATGTATAACAAATAAGTTGCAACACACATATGCTGGCAATGTCTAGAAAAGCATTTGGGGCTTGGTGCACCAGGTCCGTTAGTGACCTGCCTTCCCCACTTGACTGGCTTGGTAGTTAGCAAATGGATATGTCAATCTGGCCCAAAGGCGGAAAAGACAATAAGGTAATGATTGCGCCCAAAGGTGTTTTTTCATTATTGAGTGGTGTTTTGGCTAAAAGATTCAATGGAGCACATAATTTAATTTAGGCCTTTAGATGGATTTTAGAATTATGATTAAAGATCAAATCGTGATGCATAATATCTAATTTTTTCTTTTTGTTCTTCAATTTTCAGATCTAAACATAATGTCAAATCTAAGTCAAATTAAGCCCCTCATGGGGAACAATTTCAAACAGTGGGAAGAAAAGCTGAAATTAGTCTTAGGGATCATGCAATTGGACACTGCACTGAGATTTGATCGCCCCAAGCCCAATAAAGAGGGTGAAGAAACTCCCCAAGAGAAGGCTGATATTGATAGATGGGAGCATTCAAATCGCATGTGCATAATGGTGATGAAGCAAACGATCCATGAGACTTTTCGGGGCATAATACCTGATACAGAGACCGGCGCTATTAAATACCTTAAGGCCCTTGAAGAGAAATTCACAAAGAGTAAAAAGGCTGAAGTTAGTACACTCTTTGTGAAGTTGGCAACAATAAAATACAAGGGAAAAGAAGGGGTTAGAGAGCATGTTATTGAGATGACAAGACTGCAACGTGCCTTGAAAGGGCATAATTATGACATCTCTGATGAAGTTCTCATTGAGTTCATTTTTCTGTCTCTCCCGTCCAACTTTAGTCAATTCAAGATGACTTATAATTGTCAAAAAGGGACGTGGACACTACCTGAGTTTGAGGCTCAGTTGGTGCAGGAGGAAGAGAGACAGAAAATGACTAAGGGGGAAAGTGCTCATGTAGTAACATCTAATCATAAGGGTAAAGGCAAGAAGCGCAAGTTTGTTGCCAAGGTAGCTGCAAACAATGCCGCACAGAAAAGCAAGAAGGAAGATACTTCTGCGAAAGCAGAAGAAAGGAACTGTTTTTTCTGCAAAGCGTCAGGACATACAAAGAAATTCTGCACTAACTATCATGCATGGTTGGCAAAGAAAGGTATGTCTCTTGCTTTAGTTTGTTCTGAAGTTAATTTAAGTTCTGTATCTAGATATACTTGGTGGATAGATTCAGGTGCAACGACTAACATCAGTATGTCGATGCAGGGTTGCCTAAGCCATCGCAAGCCAAGTGAGGCGGAGCGCTACGTTTACGTAGGAAATGGCAATAAAGTAGAAGTGAAAAGCATAGGAAAATTTAGATTATTATGTAAGACAGGATTTTATTTAAGTTTTGATGCTTTAGTGGTTCCATCTTTCAAAAGGAACCTAATTTCTATATCTTATTTGGACAAAAATGGTTATGTATGTTCATTTGGTAATGGAAATTTCAGTTTGTGTCAAAATTCTAAGCTTCTTGCTTCTGGTATCCTGTCTTCTTATGATAATCTTTATTTTCTAGATATAGACACTTCACATTCAGAGGCACTGCATGTAGATAATAGAAAATGTAAATTAACTTGCGAGAAATCTCCAACATTATGGCACAAGCGATTAGGACATATCTCTATGAAAAGGATAGAACGTCTAGTGTCTAATGATATTCTCCAACCTTTAGATTTTACAAACTTAAGTGATTGTGTGAATTGTATAAAGGGAAAACAAACTAATAAACGTAAGTATGATGCAAAAAGATGTAATGATGTCTTAGAATTGATTCATACGGATATCTGTGGTCCTTTTCCAAAAGCTACAAGAAATGGTCACTGTTACTTTATCACATTCATAGATGATTATTCAAGATATGGTCATATTTACTTAATAAAAGAAAAGGCGGAAGCATTAGACGTGTTCATAAAGTTCAAAACGGAAGTTGAGTTACAACTTAACAAACGTATAAAGTCCATTCGTTCTGATCGTGGTGGTGAATACTACGGTCGTTATGATGGATCAGGAGAACAACGTCAAGGTCCCTTTGCAAAATACTTAGAGGAATGCGGAATTGTGCCTCAGTATACATTGCCAGGTTCGCCTGCAATGAATGGTGTTGCTGAACGGCGAAATCGCACCCTTAAAGACATGGTGAGAAGTATGATTGCTCGTACAACTCTACCTGAGAATTTGTGGGGAGAAGCCTTAAAGACTGCAGCATACATACTTAATAGAGTGCCTACTAAAGCAGCTAACAAGACCCCTTACGAGTTATGGGTTGGGCGCAAGCCTAGCTTGAATCATTTGAGAGTTTGGGGATGTCCATGTGAAGCTAGGCCTTATAAGCCAAATGAAAAGAAACTGGACGAAAGGACCATTAGTTGTTACTTTATAGGCTATTCTGAACGATCTAGGGGATACAAATTCTATAATCCAACAGAACATACAGTTTTCGAGTCAGGAAGTGCGAAATTTTTTGAGGATAATGAGTTTGTGGGGGGAGATATGACAAAAGATAGTATTTTTGAAGAAGAAGAGACGAATGCGAATGAGACTATGGACCAAAGTCCTGGTTTTGTTCAAATTCCGATTGCGTTTAGAAATGAGACTATGGACCAAAGTCCTGGTTTTGTTCAAATTCCGATTGCGTTTAGAAATACATCTTCTGACAATATGCAAACTTCATCATCACAAATAACTCAGTTAGAAACTCAACATGGAATAGAGAACACAAATGGACCTGAACCCAACCCAAACCCTGACATTGACATGACAAATGTTGATGGCCTAGGGCCTGTGGGAGATTCAGAAATTGATAATGATGTTCCTCCTCCTGTTGAAGATCAAGTTGTAAATGAACCTCAAGAAAATCTAGTACCTGTGCCAATTAGGAGATCTACTAGAGAGAAAAGATCTACACAATCTAAGGATTATGCATATCTTCAAGAACATGAGTTTGACATTGGCATGTTTGAAAATGATCCTGTTAATATCAAACAAGCTGTGGAAAGCTCTAACTCTCAAAAGTGGATTAATGACATGAATGAAGAGATGAAATCTATGTATGACAATGACGTTTGGGATATCGTTCCGTTGCCTAAAGACAAGAAACCCGTTGGTTGCAAATGGATATTTAAGACTAAGCGGGATTCTAAAGGCAATGTTGAAAAATACAAGGCACGTCTTGTTGCGAAAGGTTTCACACAGAAAGAAGGCATTGATTATAAAGAGACTTTCTCTCCAGTTTCATCAAAAGACTCTTTAAGGATTATATTGGCGCTTGTAGCACATTATGATTTAGAACTTCATCAGATGGATGTAAAGACGGCGTTTCTCAATGGTGACATTGATGAAACGATCTATATGAAGCAGCTAGAGAACTTTGTATCAGGTGATGCAGGGTCTATGGTTTGCATACTTAAGAAATCTATCTATGGGCTAAAACAAGCATCTCGACAATGGTATCAAAAATTTCACAAAATTGTTAGCTCATTTGGTTTTGAGTCTAACATAGTAGACGAATGCATATACCTTAAGTTCTGTGGGAGTAAATTTATTTTCTTGGTTTTATATGTAGATGACATATTGCTTGCCAGTAACGATAAAGACATGTTGCATCAAACTAAGAATTTTTTATTTAAGAACTTTGAAATGAAAGATCTTGGTGATGCATCATTTGTTCTAGGGATTGAAATACTTAGAGATAGATCTCAAGGTATTCTAAGGTTATCCCAGAGGAACTATATCGATAAGATTCTAACAAGATTTGGCATGGAAAACAGCAAACCAGGAGATACCCCTGTATCAAAAGGAGATAAGTTTAGTCTAAAACAATGTCCCCAAACTGACTTAGATAAAAACATCATGAAAGATATTCCCTATGCCTCAGCCGTGGGTAGCATCATGTATGCACAAGTATGCACGCGTCCAGATATTGCGTTCATCACTGGAATGCTAGGGAGATATTTGAGTAACCCAGGTATGGAACACTGGAAGGCAGCCAAGCGAGTGTTGAGATACCTAAAGAGAACAAGGGACTATATGCTCACGTATCGGAGATCGAAACAGCTCGAGGTCATTGGATATACTGATTCTGATTTTGGAGGATGTGTCGACAGCATGAAGTCAACATCAGGATACATCTTTATGATGGCAGGCAGTGCCGTGTCATGGAAGAGCGCTAAGCAGTCATTGGTAGCCTCCTCCACTATGGCAGCTGAATTTGTTGCATGCTATGAAGCATCTAATCATGGCGTATGGCTGAAGAACTTCGTCACAAGTCTGAAAATTGTGGATTCTATTCAGAAACCACTCAAATTATTATGTGACAACAATTCAGCAGTGTTATACGCAACCAACAACCGAAGTTCGTCAAAGTCAAAGTACATCGATATTAAGTTTTTGGTTGTAAAAGAGAGAGTGCAGAATAATGAATTATGTATAGAACACATAGGTACAGACTCCATGATTGCTGATCCTCTTACTAAAGGATTACCACCCAAGAAGTTTCACGAACATGTTGCCCGTATGGGTGTAATATCTATTTAGGATAGTTAGAAAATGTGGGAGTCTGAATATGTTTTAAGTTTTGTTTTTATGTTCTATGTAATGCAATTGTAAACAATTTTTGATGATATATACAAGTTGCATTCAGTTTCAGTTTCATTATTTCTTTCTTTAAAGTTTGATTTTTGACCTCATACAGTAAAGTAAAGGTGACTCAATTAGAAATAGGCACGTATAATCACACTTGCATGTAATTTCTAAACTATATGTCCAAATCAGATTCATGTCATTTAGTTATGTTGGCAGCGTGATTTATGTCGGTTTAGTTGCAAATAAATGTGACAAGTGCTGCTTAAGTCCTTTGTTAACATAATTGATGGACATAATTGTTTAAGAAATACGATAAGAAAGACAGAAAAGTTGCATGCAATAAAGTTAAGGATATATAATCAAAAGGTTGCACTTGTCCATGTGGGAGATTGTTGGATTTAGAGACGTCTAATTACAATAATTATGTTGGACATACGTGCATTATGATTATGATATCAAATACTGTCGAAAGATTACATTTGTGTAATGATTAAAACATGCCAAACAATGTGATTAATTAAGTCATGGCATTATACGTATTTAAATAAGGATTTGGATACAAATACATATAGAATAATGTTAATCAATTATAATTGTTAATGGACCGATTATAGTTGATTAAAATAATAGCAGTAATAAATTGAGCTAAATAAGGAAATCAGAATTTATTCTGATTTATTTCAGTTTTTTCTGAAGTTTCCCGATTTGAAGTTTTTTATAAAATCGGAAACTCCAGATTTCTTTTTGGACTTGTTTCCCAAGTATTAGCTAAATTTCAGCAGCCCTAGGATTAGAATCTTTTTCTTTGGCACTACTATAAAAGGGCTGAGTCTCCAAGGCTTGCAATCATCCAGAAAAATTGTCTGCTCCATTTGAAGACAGGATACTCTCCAGAGAAAAGGATTGCAAGTTCTTGGAAGGATTCGAGAGCCAACAACTCAAGTCAAGACCAGAAGCTGTCCGCGACCTTTTGAAGATGGAAAGTAAGTTCCGCTGTGCATTAAGCTTGATTTCTAAGTTTCGCTGTGCATTAAGTTTAATTTCTTGCATAGGAGTAGATCTTGGTTAGGGTTTAAAGTTTTTAGTTATACCCACAAGAAAAAAAAAACCCTTCACAAGGACGAAAATATTATGCGTAAAACATCGATGTTGGAAAACTTATATCTTCAATAAAAAGAGAAAGCGCTAAGTCAGTAATAAAAACTATCGATGAAAGCATAGAGACGAGTTGTAGACCATAATAAAAATAAATGAAAACACTGTGAAAGTCCAATAGCGTCCCCAGTGAGTGTCTGCAATATATGCACCAATGACAGGGGTGATCCAAGTTGTGCCAGACCAATTAGACACATTCGTTGACGAATTAACAGTGCCCTCGTGCAACTTAGTTCTCAGGTAAATCACCAAATTGGAAGCAATTGCAGTGACAGCCATCGTTTCTGAGATCCCGTCGCCTGTAATATTTAAACACCAGTATCGATCAATCAAACGACCAGAAGTCAATCACAGAAAAATCATCGAATATTGGTTAAATATGAATTGAATAAGAAGAAAAACATATTTGAATTATCAAAGTGAGAGAAAGCATAAAAGTGAGGGAAACAATAATCTTCCCGTTTTGGACCTGAGAACCGGCCTGCCTTTGAGATCGACGGAGCCGTCCATGGCGATTAATACTCCAGAGCTCTGATCTACTGAGCCTCCGTCCATAGCGATTAATCCTTACACTCTATGTTACAGCGCTCTTTCTGTTCTTATGTTCTATGATGAATGGTTGAATGCACCCTGTGGCTAAATATTGTCTTAGTGAATGCACCCTATGGCTAAATAATCTACACAGCTCTTTTATTTTATTAACTCATATACACAGTTGTAGTTGTAGTAGTTGTTGTTGTTGTTGTTGTTGTTGTTGTTATTATTATTATTATTATTATACAGTTGTAGTTGTTATTATTATTATACTTATATAGCAATCCATTTTCATTTAAATATATTTGACTTTTAATTAACTTCAAGAAAAATTCTAATAATGAAATAATGAATTTTTTAATAATAAAACAAATTTTGTTTTAGTTTTTTGAAATTTTCTGGAAATAATATATTAAATTGAATAATTTAAGTATTAAAACATCATTTTTAAATTTCTAAAATATATATTTGTTATTTTCTTATTGGATAACATTTATGATGTTACAATTTTTCCCTAATTTAATTAAGATTTATCAGAAATAAAAAAATTATTTACATATAATAAAAATAATAAAAAAACCTTACTTTAACACATATTCCTCACATCCCTATTGTATATAAGCCTGTACTTGTACTTATGTCTGTAAAGCAGTAAATATGCAAATCTTAATGCAGTAAAATATGCAAATCTGTACAAAACCTACAATACTAAATACAATGAATATTGCTTAATGTAGACCAAAAGTATTGAAACGGCGTCCTCATTTCTACTTCGTTCAGGTGACAAAGAGTAGGTTCTATTTATTATGCAATATATTCTACCAGTTCCAACATACTCGATAGATTTGGACGTGGTTGTAATAATAGCATGTTCACATATTGTTTGTGATCAACCAAAATTAAAGATAGTGGCTAATTTGTAGAAAACATTATATACCACTTCCTAGCCATTCACATCACATGAGTTCACGGTATGGCATAAGAATCAAAGTAGGTTAGTTGTTTTCTATCAAGTAAATTGAGATGCTTGGAGTTTTTCAGGTCATTGGTATAGACTATAATTAGTTGAGCCTAAATTTTATGGATCACATGACAAATCAATAATAACATTTAATGTAAAAATTTATCTTATTTTATTTTAAAAATATATTTATTCATTATATTACATTTTTTTTTAAATGATAGGTTTAATATATGATTTAAAAGTAATTTAAATTTTATTTTTATAAATTAAATATATAATTTAAAAATAATATATTAAATTAATTTCTAAGATAAAAATAACATATTTTATCATAAAAGAATGAAATTTATATAAAAATATATTATTTAAAAAAATGTAATGGAAAAATATGAATATTATAAAATTAAGGTGATTTTAACTCTCATATATAAATATATATAGGATCATTTATTTGGCACAAGTGTAGAAATTTTAGTCAGAAAGCTTTGTGATGAAAATGCTAATAAACCTAATAAGAATTTTCAATCTTTAATTTATTAACTTCGAATTCATTAACTTTGATCAATTAACTCACCGATAATTTTTTTTTTAGTAATTTAACTTTTCAATCCCTACTCCTTAATCTTTAATCCATTAACTCAATAAGGCCCAACACCTAATCTCTAGATGCTAATCCATTAATAAGTGCAGAAATTTTAGTCATAAGGGTTTGTGATGAAAATGTTAATAAACAAAATAAGAATTCTCAACCTTTAATTTATTAAACTTCTAATTCATTAACTTTGATCAATTAACTCATCGATAATTTTTTTTTTTTAGTATTTTAACTTTTCAATCCCTAATCCTTAACCTTTAATCCACTAACCCAATAAGGCCCAACACCTAATCTCTAATTCCTAACCATTATCTCAGGGCCTCTAACCTTTAACTCACTAACCCTCTAATTCATTCATCATATTTAACCACTAAGCCATTAAATCCCTAACACATTAACCCTCTAAATTTAAATTAAACATGAACGACTAACCCAACTCATTACCATGAAGGTCCTAATACCTAACCCATTATCTGTTAAATCATTAATCCAACCTAACCCCAACCACTGCATACTATAATCATTGCTACAATACAAACCTTCCTAACCTGCCAAAACTATAGTGAGCTAGGAAAGCTTCTCTTCAAGCTTTTTTGAGCACAGGAAGAAAATTTTAAAGTAAACCAAATAATTCCCTTCTTTTCTCTTAAGGTCCGATAGACCATAGTAGGTTTCAACGAACATTAACCATCATCATCAACAACTAAGTCGTTCACCTTTAACCCCACTAACCAACACATCATCTCGTGATTAATCCATGAACTCACAAACCCTTTAATCATTGACCAACCAATACACTAATGTGCCTTAACCACTAGTCCATTTATGCTTTTACTTTTGGATTATATACAATTATTAATTAAATTATTTATAAACTATTTTCAAAAGGCAGGTATAAGTAGCTTTGTTGCTATTTACTGCATGGAGAGCTAATATATTAAAACATTTTTAAACTATTATTTCTAAATTATTTCCATCTTAATTTTTACTTTTGGACTATATATAATTATTAATTAAATTACCTATAAACTATTTTCAAAAGGCAGGTATAAAGAGCTTTGCTACTATTTTTACTTGTTAATTATTATATTATTATTATTAATTATTATAACTGAGAAATGGTTAACTTTGTATTATGCATAAATAGATTAAACAATTCTATTTAATATTATTATTATTAATTTATATAATTTTTGCACCGAATGAAACTAGGTGCTCTACAGTATGGGGGATATGTTGTAACGTTTGTGATGTAACGTTTGTTACTAATAAAATAATTAAAAAAATCATGTCAACTCATAAAATAAAAAATTATGGAAAATATTTTTAAAAAATCCATGTTGGTTCATAAAATAAAATATTATGAAAAGTAATTAATAAATAGATGTTCGTTTATAAAATAAAAACTTAAAACTTAAACTATCAATCAAGACAGATCAAATTTGTTGAGTTTAAATTTAGAAAAAAAATACACCTCAAGAAATTGGATCCCTCGCGATGCTTGATAGATATGAGTTTAAGATGGATCTATACTCGTTTAATACTAATAAATTATTATATAAAATTTCTAAAATGATTTAAACATTTTTAATATACATAAAAAGATAAGGAATGAGTTAAATTCATATGAATTAAGATATACTACAACATATACACTACTTAATATTAATATTACTAGTATTATTAATTTATATAGTTTTTATATTCTTAATAAAATTTTATATAAAATTTGTAAAATTATTTGAATTGAAAAGATAAAAAGTTAGTTAAATTCATTGAATCAAGATATAATATAAGATTGAAATAAACTAGTTGAAAATGAGTATGTTTTTATTTAATATATTCATAAATTAAATTAATATTTTAAAAGTTATTATTTAAATATAATATGAATTACATTTAATATTTTTAAAATTACTATATAAATGATTTTTGTAGTGAAAACAAAAGGCTGACCACATAACTTATGATACGTTAGTTGCAATGGCATGCTGAAAACATAAATTTTATCATTAAAATGAATTATTAGAAGTACTTACAGAAAAATTTAGAATTAGGTGTAAAAATATGAAAGGTAGAAAAACCGATCGAAATATATAAGTTTTATTTATGGAAAGTGATATAAACACCCAAAAATGTCATTATTTTAAGATTGGTATGTTATTTTTTCTATAAAACATAATGCATATGTTGTGTTGGTCCACATATTTGTTATGTAAATTGTCAAGTTATGAGGAAAAATATATGTAGAGGTGTAGGAAACCAAGTGCTGGTCCACCATATCATTGTCTAAACATAATCAATCAACTTCTTTTTTAGCTTGTAGGTATTCTTGTACTCTCATGCGGGCATGTAAGCCAATCAAAAGTTATAAGCCAAATAAACGACCTATGTTTTTTAAAAATTTGACACGAGTGCATTTAAAAATGAATTAAAAATAGAAAACAATAATAGATCAATTGAAAAAAAAATATAGTTTTAATCTGTACAGAGAGTTCGACAAATGTGTGCAATTTTATTAGTAGTGCACAAGTGGAGCATATGCAGAACTAAGCGTGAAAAACATAGTGATACCCCAAAAAATTATTAATTGTTTTTAAATTACTAAATTTTACTTTTTTATGTAAGAGTTATTTAAAACTCAAAAACCAAAGTGACACTTTGCATAACAAACTATTCTTTTTATTTTAATAAAATAAAAATGGCACTTGGAGAGTTTAGCTAAATGAGGAGACACCACCGTGGCACAATAGAACATGTGTAACCAAGCTAGAGACATCTATACCAATCAAATTAAATATGAAACTCAACAACCACAGAAGATCCTAAATCATAGGGATTTATGGATTGATTTGGATGGCACAAGACTGGGGAAAAACTATAAATAAAGGTGCACTCAAATAGCATGGTACGCCGCGTTGTGCATAGAGAAACGGGTTGAGTGTTCTCTATTTTCATAAGTCCATGAGCTTGTTATAGACTCTAGAAGAGAGTGTCGCAAGGAAGAGATTGTTTGCATTCTGGTGCATGGTGGTGATCCAGCTCGAAGATGGAACTGGGAAAACCATTGATTTTCTCTCTTCTAAGGTTGGGAGGAGCTGACTCTCCAAACTGTCCTTTTCTCTGTTTTTCAAGTAAGTAGATCTTCGTTAGCGTTGTGAAATCCGTTTTTATTGTAGGTTAGAATGAATAGTTATCAACCCATCTGATTATCAAATTTTATGAAAGGTTTTATTTTCCTCTTCTTTGGTTATGCATTGAGCATGAACAAATCGTATTAGACAGGGGGCATTATTCCTTCCGGTAACAATTCTTAAATATGTGTGATCTACATATTTCTTTTTCTGTTGAGATATGTATTAATTCTGAGATTCGATTCTTGTGGACCGAATCTCTCCAATAAACATAATACCAAATGGTAGTAACCATATATTACCAATATCTTACACCTCGTTAACTCGAGTCAGATCAAATTTTCTATGAAACAAAAAAAAAATATTCGGGTTCAGATTTTCCATCTCTGTCAGCGCCGAATTATTTTCGCTTTCCCAAAAAAAGAAAGAAGCTCTACAATTTAGATTGATTATATTATGTTTCCTCTAATTTAAAATCTGGGCGGAATGTCCATAGTCAATCTTGAATTTTTGTTTAGTAAATTGATGGAGGGAAATCTCACTTTTGTTTTCTTTTTCGTTTACAAAACTACCGTGAAGTGGTGTGAGAAACCAGTGGGTTAAATGATATTATGTTTAGGTTCAAAATAACATATACCTAGTGCACATAGGCGTTAAAAGTACAGATCTTTCTTGGTTTTTCAATGTTTAGTTTTTCCTAGCAATCCTCAAACAAGTTTGAGAAACGACAGTCTCTGTGTTCAATCCCTACCCAAAGGTTAATACGATATGAAAACTCTGATCTTTTCAGTTTAACTGAATGTAAAATATATCTCCGTGAAAAGGATATGAATTGATTTTTTTTCGTGTTATAACTCTATGCTCAATCCTTACCATAGGTTGATACGATCTAAATACTTTGATCTTTTTGGTTTAACTGAATGTGAAATTTTGCTCCGTGAAAACGATATCAGTTGATTTTTTTGTGTTATAACTTCGTGCTCAATCCTTACCGTAGGTTGATACGATCTGAATACTTCGATCTTTTTGGTTTATCTGAAAGTGATATTTATCTCCGTGAAGAAGGATGTCAATCGATTGCTTTTCTTTTTATAATTTTTTATAACTCGGTCGAGGTTCCTTGATCTCTGTGGTATCACTGGATCTCTGACGAGTGGATCATTTTTTTTATGTGTTATACTATAATGCTATAATGTTACAAAACTTATATGCGATCACCTTTTTAATGTGTTATATGCGATCATACATCCTAATAAAAGGATTGGATCCCCTTTTTACTATGTTATCCTACTATAGGTTATATTAGATTTGACAAAAGACGGGTGGCTAAATTAAAATATTACATGGAAGAATGCATGAGAAAATTTATGCTATTATATGATAAGAAAATGATGAAATTATATATATATGCAATCATACCATCTAGATGTGAGGAACTTCCAACAATTAAATGATGAAAATGCATGATATATCAGAAATAGCAGAACACGGAAGATATTTATTGATCGAGGGCCACTTCGACGAGACAACCTCCTTTGAGAAAGCTCAATACAAATAACTTGTGGATGCCTTCATTGGCCTCAACACGTACTTATATCCTAAGTCTATGCGTCCAATACTATGGATCAATACCATGGAACATATAATACTACGGGACGACTTACAAAGCCTATGCATCCAATACTTTGGATCAATACCATGGGACATATAATACTATGGGATTATACAATATATTAACAAAGTAAAGAGGAGGGTGTTCTAGCAAATTCATCCTACGGATAGTTAAACATACTTAGAGATTAAACTAGATTCAAACAAGTTTAATCTAAGACAACAAAGAAACAAATGGGATCTTAAACTCCTAGATATAGCTCAATGCATAGATTTCAAAACATTGAGAGAGAAGAGATGGTAAGATTTACCTTAGATCAACCAGTTATCTTAGCTCCAATTTTGAACTTGACGCCCAAGATCTGAACCTGTTTAAGCAGGATAAAACACAATATATCCAAGTACAAGATGTAATGATTAAGATCTAAATCATATGAAACAAATTATGGATCCAAAAAACAAGAAGCATAATGTGGGAGAATAATCCAAGTTATATTAAAAGTAGCTAAAGAAGATAAATATAGAATTCGCCTTGATGTCCAAGTAGCAATGTCTACTTCCAAGCCTTCCTCCTTGCTATCTCTGCAAAAATTCCAAGACCATAGGTTTGATGCCTCCAAAGTTTTCCCCTTAGCTCATGGATGACCTCCTTCTTATAGGATTTGAGGGGCCAACTACTAAGAGAGGAAGGTGGATCTAGGTGAGTAAATGGTGGATCAAGGGGTTGAACCAGGCCAAATAGGGAGGATGAGTAAGGATTCGAGAAGAATTCGAATCCCAAGAAAATATCCCCGAATCTAAGATCCACAATCCAAGCTAAGGATTTGCTAAGCAATTTTTGTGCCCCACACACTGAACGAGGCGCGAAAATCCTTGCAAAAATGTTGTCCCTCCGAGCCTGCAGGGCGCGAAAATGTTGAATTTTCACACCTTGTACTACTAGGAGGGCACGGACATTACAACAAATTTGATTTTTAGGGGGGGTTGTCTTCCGTCTCCAAAAGTCACTTTTGGGGGCGGTTTTGGCTGTGGCCACGGTCTTTCCAAAACCACCCCCAATAGCACTGACTCTGAAGGTTTGGACTTTTAGGGGCGGTTCTGGAAGAGATCAAAACCGCCCCTAAAGGTGAATTTTGGGGGCGGTTCTAAAACCCCCCTAAAATTCCTTATTACAAACCTTTGGGGGCAGTTACAAACTCCTCTCGTAGGTTCCTACGCAGGCGGTTACAAACCTCCCCTAAAACTTCATCTGACAAACCTTTGGGGGCGGTCTTAACAAAACTGCCCCGAATAGCACCGACACAAAAATTTTGGAATTTTAAGGGCGGTTTAAAAAAGATCAAAACCGAAGCTAAAAGTGACTTTTGGGGGTGGTTCTGCCCCCCCAAAAAAAAACAGTGACTATTAGGGGTGGTTCTAAACACCCCTCGTAGACACTTATGGGGGCGGATCATAACCCCCCCTAAAAGTCCTTATTGCAAACTTGTGGGGGTGGTTACAAACCCCTGGGGGGTTTTAGAACCCCCCTTGTTGTAACATACAAGGGAAATTTTGAACCCTCCTCATAGTGACATATGAAGGCGGCTTAGAACCCCCCTTGTAGCAACATACAAAGACAATATGAAACCCACTCTATAGAAATAATAAATCATAATAAAATATATTTTATTAAAAATACCAATATAGCAATATAAATAGGGCATGGAGGAATCAAACCACCAACCTCCTGCTTGTAAGGCAGTGTTGGAATATTCACACCATCATTTTTATATTTGCATGCCTGCATGCAAATCTACATGCATTTGCATGCCACTACATGCATCCAGTCATCATTATGGTTGTCTCCTCAGCACCTAGATCTTGCTTCTAGCTATCCAGAGCCTATCTTTAGCCCCCATTTGGCTTCCTACCTACCTGATGCGCCCTTCTTGACTGTTTTGCATGACAAGTGCTCCTTTCTCACCTACCACACTTAGTTAGTGTGCCTTTACTCACCGATCTCTAGTTATCACTCAATTAGGGCGCCTTATCTCACCTACTGGGAGTTATCATTCAGTTAATGTAGTGATTGAGTAGTTCTTCCACTGATTGCTCATGCTGGCTACTTGTAGCTTCTAGTTAGCTAGTTCTGGAGTTCCACTTGACTATTTGACAGCCTCATGCACCCCCCTTGGAGTCTCCATTCCCCGATTTATGCCTAGATGGTTCTGTTAGACTCAGTTAGACACACTTGACTGACTATTACCATTTATGACTGACACTACTGACTGGATGATGTCTCCATTGTTATCCAAGCTAGAATTTGAACTAGACAACCTCATGCGCCCCCCTTGGAGTCTCCATTCCCTTATTTATGCCTAGATGGTTATGTTAGACTTAGTTGGACACACTTGACCGACTCTTACCATTTATGACTAATACTACTAACTGGATGATGTCTCCATAGTAATCCAAGCTAGACTCCGAACTCAGATTTGAATGCCCTACTTGGCAAATTCAAATCCTATATCATGTTGCTTTGCAGTTCATTGTAATACTTCTTTACATTCATAATTCCATTGTATGATATTGACATTGTCTATTATTCTGTATTTGTGAGTGATTATTGAGTGCATTCTTCTCTTCTTCTTTGCAACATACTTGAGAGTTTGATTGTGAGTTGTTATAGTTGCTAGATATCTTGAAGATTATCACAGGCATATGCTTTTTCATTGAGCTAGCACCCTTTCAAAATTGGGGAGAGGAGCAATATGAACATCTAGATTGTATCATTTGTAATTCTAATAAAATACAATAATATCCAAAGACAAGCATGCTTAAAATCCAATTTATTTTTCAAAACACACTGGTAAGCACAAAATATACCATAATAAGGAAATAAAATACCCAAAACAATTATACAATCTATTAAAGTGTTCTGCAAAAGGTTCTTAGAGAACAAGATAATGCACTAATGCATACCAACTAACTTGAAATTGAGGCCTAATCACAAGGATATTACCAAGTGAAACTAATCCATTTGATACTTCTAGTGGTTGTTTTAGTTTGGGTTTAGGTATGATATCCTAGTCCAATAGGGAGTGGGCAATAGTGTTGTTAATTTTTGAGCATTAATTCAATATACTCTAGGATCTTTATTGAGAGAATAACATGTACAGCATATCAAGTATAACAATGCATCTCAATCACACCAAGCAATGACATGAGACAATAGACACATAGAGTTTCACTAGGGAAAACCATAAAGGTGAAAAACCGCAAAACTTTCTCGGAGATAGAAAGAGCAATGATACAACTCAAGTACAAGAGATAGTCTTTTCTAGCAGCTACTCCTCCTTCCTCACTTGCGCGCCACTTTCTGAGTAGTGTAGAAGTGAATAATGAGATAATCAAATAGAGTGCCTCCTGCACTCTATTTATACATGACCTGACCTGCCTAATAACCTAGCAGGGCCGACTTGCCTAACTCAGTCTAATAATCCATGGTTATATTAATCAGGGCCGACCCTACACTTGGTGGTCTAATAACCCATCACTTGCAAGTTAAGACACTTGTGACACTTGTCAATACAAATTACAACACTTCCGTATATAGATATAATAACATCTCTATAGGAGTACAATATACATAGGTGAAATACATTCCGAAGTTACAATTACATCAACACTCCCTCTTAACTAGGAAGGTATTTCTCGACACAGATCTTCTCGCACAAGTCTTCTTCTCTAGATCATCGTCATCAAATCATCATTCTCAAATCATCGTCATGGTCACTACTGCTTCTATCTCAATCAATCTCCAATCTACTTGTCATAGGAAGTTCTATAGAGCCAATCTTTTTTCATACAGGATGTAGGCCCACCACCTATAGGTCTTCATCATCAGTGGCCATCCTATGGAACCTAGGACTGATTACATGCGTCAACAAAACCTAGAACAAACTATATGTTCTTTTACATGTTGACCTTCACAAAACCTACTCAGAGCATCCCAGGAGGTTATGAGCACACCGCTCTACCTGTCTATATCTCGATAGAGCATCAAAGGTTGTTACGAGCACACCGCTCTACCTGTTCGGATTTTAAAGGATCTTTTCTATGTGAACTTTCAAAAAACCTACTCAGATCATCCGAGGATGTTACGAGCACATCGCTCTACCTGTCCGGATCTCGATAGAGCATCCCAGGATATTACGAGCACACTACTCTACTTGTTCGGATTTTAAAGGATCTTTTCTATGCGAAATTGTAGTAAAACCTACTCAGAGCATCCTAGGATGTTACGAGCACACCGCTCTACTTGTCTGGATCTCGATAGAGCATCCCAGGCTATTATGAGCACACCGCTCTACCTGTCCAGATTTTAAAGGGTCTTTTCTATGCTACCTGCACAACCTATCCATGGCCACAGAGTATCAACCTGATACTCACAATACATAATCCTGATGTACATCATCACATGATCAACCTGATCATCATCATAGCATCAAATTGATGCATATCATCTGGAGCAACATCCTGAAGCTCGTCATCTGTGATCATCTTGATCATCATCATAGCATCAACCTGATGCATATCATCTAGAGCAACATCCTGAAGCTTGTCATCTATGATCATCCTAATCACCATCATAGCATCAACCTGATGCATATCATCTGGAGCAACATTATGAAGATCATCATTTGTGATCTTCCTGATCAAACAATATATCCATATGATGCATACAAAGTATCTACCTGAAACATATCATCATACATGATCTACCTGATTATACAATGCATCCACCTGATACATAGATTAGTACATGATCTATCTGATCATATAATGCATACACCTGATACATACATAAGTACATGATCTACCTGATCATACAATGCATCCACCTGATACATACATAAGTACATGATCCACCTGATCATGCAATGTATCCACCTAATACATACATAAATACATGATCCACCTGATCATATCAAGCATCCAACATGATGCATATACAAATACATGATCCAACTGATCATATCCATCATCCAACATGATGCATATACAAATATATCAATCATCCAAAATGATGCATATACAAATACATGATCCAACTGATCAAAGCATCCAACTGATGCATATACAGAGCAGTAACTGGAGCATCATCCTGATGCTCATCATTCAGCGCTTACATCCACAGCCATGGGAAGGATCCTCCTCTCACCATGCTTGGAATGGCTCCCTCAAATGTGTCCATCACTTCTTCCTCGAAGTGTTGTCAATCTGAAGAACACCAAGCCTCTCTCTAAAGTACTCAAACTTCACTCTGGCTAGTGGTTTTGTCAACACATCTGCAACCTGCTCATCTGTCGCAACATACAGGAGCTTCACTACTCCTCTTTGCACCATATCCCTGATATAGTGATATTTGATCTCAATGTGCTTCGACCTATCGTGGAACACTGGATTCTCAGACAGCTTCACACAACTTTGGTTTTCACAAAAGATACGATTAGTATCTAGCGGGAGATCAAATAACTCAAACAGTAGCTTCCCAAGCCATACTTCCTCACAACTAGCCGAACAGGCTGCAACATACTCTGCCTCGATTGTACTCAGTGCTACGTAGGACTGCTTCCTGTTAAACCATGAGATCACACTTGATCCCATACTGAAGCAACACCCAGATGTGCTCTTCCTATCTACAACATTGCCTGCCCAGTCCAAATCAACATAATCCTGCAGGTTAAACTTTTGATTTGCATCATACTTCAGCCCATAATTAATTGTACCCTTCAGGTACCTCAGAATATGCTTTACAACAACCAGGGGAACACCTCTGGGATCTCTCAGGAACTGCTCAATGTCTTCACTACAAAGCAAATATTTAGTCTAGTGTTTGTTAGGTACATCAAGGACCCAATCATTTGACGATACATCATGACATCAACTGGATCAGATGAAGCATCACACAGAAGCTTCAGGTTCGATGCTATAGGTGTGGCCATGGCCTTGCAGTCCATCATCCCGAACTTCTTCAGGATCTCTACTGCATACTTCCCTTGTCCAGGGAAGATCCCATCTGCACTCTGCCACACCTCCATGCCTAGGAAATAGTGCATCATCCCCAAGTCCTTCATCTTGAACTCAGCAGCAAGATTCCTCTTGGTATCGGCAATCAACTCATCCTCACCTGTTACAAACAGGTCATCCACATACAATAGTAGTATCACTGGATTTCCTTCCTCAACCTTGTAGTAAAGGTTGGAATCTGCTTTACTCTTGGTAAAGCCCAAACTGGATAGAAAGCTATCTATCCTACCATACCAAGTCCTAGGAGCTTGCTTCAAGCCATACAAGGCTTTCTTCAATCTGCACACATATGACTCCATGTCATGTGTCTCAAAACCAAGTGGTTGTTCCACATACACTTCCTCCTCGACTACACCATTCAAGAAAGCTGTCTTGACATCCATTTGGTGTATCTTCCATTTCATCACTGCAGCTAGGGAAAGTACTGATCTGATGGAAGTGTACCTAGCTACAAGAGAAAAAGTCTCTTCATAGTCTATCCCCTCTTTCTGGGAGAAGCCACGAGATACAAATCTCGCTTTGTACTTTTCTATGCTGCCATCTACAGCATGATTGATCTTGTAGATCCATTTGGAAGTCACAATTGACTTCCCTTCAGGTCTTGGGACTACATCTGAAACATCATTCTTCATGATCAACTGGTATTCCTAGACCATGACATCCTTCCATTCTTTCTTTTCCGCTGCTTCTTCATAACTGGAAGGTTCTTTGTTCATAATATCACAGAGTAGGGAAACATAACTGGTATGTGATCTAGTCCTTTTCCTTTCTCTGTGTTCTTCTTCTGGAATGCCATATCTTTCTGCATCTTGAATGAACTCTCTAGCCCATGCAGGTTTCCTCTTGTGAGAATTCTTCTCACGGGGTGGATCTATAGGTTCTTGCAGATCTTCAACTTCACGATCTGCTTCTGGAAATGATTCAGTCATGGTGGTGTCTTATAATCGGGTTTCCTTTGGTTCTTCATGATCTTCAACAGGTGTCTTCCTTGACTTGATGAAGTCTGAGTTTTCATCAAATGTCACATCCCTGCTGACATCAATCTTCTTGAACCCTGGAAAGTATATTTTGTAAGCCTTCGAGCTTTCACTGTACCCCACAAAGATTCCCTTCTTTCCTGAAGGATCTAGCTTTGTCCTCTTTTCCTTTGGGACATGAGTATATACTAGAGAACCAAATATTCTGAGATGGTTGACTTCAAGTTTCTTACCAGAGAATACCTCTTATGGTATCTTGTTGTCCAATATTTTGTGAGGTGTTCTGTTCTGTACATATACAACTGTCCTAGCTGCTTCTGCCAAAAGATGCATAGGCAGATCCTGGTCATGCAACATTGCCCATGCTGCTTCCATGATTGTTCTATTCTTCCTTTCTGCAACTCCATTTTGTTGTGGATTACAGGGAGTAGCCAACTCCCTCTTAATCCCTGAGTCACTCCATAGCTTCTTGAAATCACCTGGAGTGAATTCTCCACCATTGTTAGATCTCAAGGTCTTGATCTTCTTATCAGTTTGATTTTCCATCAAGGCTTTTAACTCCTTGAACTTATCAAACACTTCATCTTTGTTCTTCAAAAAATAAACCCAAGTCTTCCTAGAGAAATCATAAATGAAAGAGACATAGTATACATACCCACTTAGAGAACTGGTTGACATCGGACTGCATACATCAAAGTGGATAATCTCCAAGATTCCTTTTGCTTTTCTTTCACTTCTTGGAAATGCCTTCTTAATTTTCTTTCCTTTTCCACATCTTTTGCAATCACCTTCATGCTTTGTCTTGATTTCAGGAAGACCCTCTACAGCTTTGCTTGCAATTGGTAGTGCTCTATAGTGCACATGTGCAAGCCTTCAATGCCAAAGTTCACTTGGCTCCATGGATTCATGTACCATGGCATGTTGAGGTTGTCCCTTTAATTTGTACAATCCTCCCTCTTGCTCTCCAATCACTACTACATCATCTATAGTCTTACCTTTTGGCCACATTAGGACTTGGCCATCTATAAATGCAAACCTCATGCCTTTTGCATCCAATGCAGATATGGAGAGTAGGTTCTTTTTGAGCCCAGGTACATATAGAACATCTTTCATCTTCAATGACTTCCCAGAGTCTATGTTGTAGAAAGCTTCACCAATTCCATTGATAGGATATTGATAGTCATCCCCATGTTTCACTTTATGGACTGACTCATGTTCAGATAGATTTACAAAAGATTCTTTAAACCCAGTTATGTGTTTGGAAGCCCCACTATCAATAAGCCAATCATTACATCCATGAGAGATAGTACCTGTGAGAGAAGAGATTAGAACATATTCATCTTCACTTGATGAAGCATCACTTTCTGCCCTAGCCATCTTCTTGTGAGGTTCATCATCCTCAGCAGCATGAGCATGAAATCTCTTCTTGTTGTACCTCTTCTTCTTGTTGAATTTGTTGTTGTTGTCTTTCTTCTTCTTGGGAGAATTTGAAGCAAAGTGTCATATTTCATTGCAATCGAAACATCGAACATGAGATAGATATTTCTTCTTATGATGAGAGTGAGAATGTTTCTTGTTATGAGATCTCTCCCTCTTAAACTTGCTTCCCTTGGTGTGTGCTGTGAGAGCTTGATATTCATTCCCCATCTTCTCTTCTCGAGCCACAAGCATTGCTTCTTCTTGTGAGCATTCCTCCCATAGTCTACTGAATGAGATCAACTTCCTTCTTGCACAGATTCCTTGGATGAAGGAGTCCCATGACCTAGGTAGGCCATTCAATGTGGTCATGACAACTTCACCATTGTCCTATACTTCATCCACAACTTCAAGTTTTTCGTTGATCTAAGAGACCTTATAAAAATAAGATTGAATGGTCTCTCCATTCTGAAGCTTTACCCCTTTCAATTGGTTCTGCAAAGTCATCTTATGATTTATGTTCTTCCCTTCAAATAGCTTGGTTAGGGAATCAAACATCTCCTTGGGTGTCTTTAGAGATGACACATGTGGTATGAGATGGTCTTTGATAGAATCAACAATGTGTTAATATTTAATATGCTAAGATAGAAAATAGCAGCATTACATTCCATTTCACAATAATAGCATATACAGGATCACTGAAGAAACAACAAGCACAGCATAAACACAAGAGACAGAGATTTATCCTGGGAAACCCTCATGGGGTAGAAAACCCAGCAAAGCTTCCTCAATATAGATGACTAGCAATATACAAAGATGAAACCCTGAGACATGATCTCCTCCTCCACAATAGAAGACCTCTCCTCCACAAGTGCGCTATCCTCAAGTGAGTGAGTGTATCAAATGAGGAACACACCTCCTCTATTTATACACTACTCTGATATGTATTTTACACAAGTACATGTAGGCTCGTATTTAACCATTAGGTTAAATACCCCATTATAACTGACTGGGCCGACCCCCACATGGTGGGTCTAATAACCCTAGTTACCACACCCAACTCGGAGGAATAAACATCTCCGGATTTATAGTATAATCACATCGGAGGTATGGAACATCTCCGGAATAAATAATATACAAATATAATATTCTTTGAAGTTACAATATTTCAACACTCCCCCTTAACGAGAAGGATATTATAACAGTATCTGCACGAGCAAGGAGTCATCAACATCATACATGATACATCTATAAATCATTGGAAGCTTTCTCAACATCATCAGTAACTCAAGCAGTTACTCGAACATCTTCAATACTGGAACATCAACATCTTCAGTACTGAGTCTTTATCTTCTGCAGCACTCGAACAGCTACAACAACATCAACATCTGGATCCTCACGATCATCAGTATCGTCATCTCATGATCATTAGCATCGTCATCACACGATCATCAGCATCATCATCACACAATCATCAGCATCGTCATCACACGATCATCAGCATCGTCATCAGCATCATCATCGCACGATCATCAGCATCGTCATCACACGATCATCAGCATCGTCATCACACGATCATCAGCATCGTCATCTCACGATCATCAGCATTGTCATCACACGATCATCAGCATCGTCATCTCACGATCATCAGCATCGTCATCACACGATCATCAGCATCGTCATCACACGATCATCAGCATCGTCATCACACGATCATCAGCATCGTCATCTCACGATCGTCAGCATCGTCATCAATACAGGTATCCATAACAATACAAGTATCCACATCATTAGTACAAGTATTCATGCCAATACAAGTATACATATCATCAATACAAGTATCCATACTGATACAAGTAACCATGTCATCAATACATGTATCCTATCGATACAGGTAACCACATCATCAATACAAGTATCCTACCGATACAAGTAACCACATCATCAATACAAGTATCCTACCGATACAAGTAACTACATCATCAATACAAGTATCCTACCGATACAAGTAACCACATCATCAATACAAGTATCCATACCGATACAAGTAACTACATCATCAATACAAGTATCCTACCGATACAAGTAACCACATCATCAATACAAGTATCCATACCGATACAAGTAACCACATCATCATAAAAAAATCACTTTCTCGGAGACCATTCGTCTACGGATCAATTCAGGGACCAAAGTCCGGGGATGATACAATCCCCACTTCTCGGAGACCACATGTCTACGGATCAATTCAGGGACCGAAGTCCGGGGATGATACAATCCCCACTTCTCGGAGACCACACGTCTACGGATCAATTCAGGGACCGAAGTCCGGGGATGATACAATCCCCACTTCTCGGAGACCACACGTCTACGGATCAATTCAGGGACCGAAGTCCGGGGATGATACAATCCCCACTTCTCGGAGACCACACTTCTACGGATCAATTCAGGGACCAAAGTCCGGGGATGATACAATCCCCACTTCTCGGAGACCACACGTCTATGGATCAATTCAGGGACCGAATTCCAGGGATGATACAATCCCCACTTCTCGAAGACCACACGTCTACGGATCAATTCAGGGACCGAAGTCCGGGGATGATACAATCCCCACTTCTCGGAGACCACACGTCTATGGATCAATTCAGGGACCAAAGTCCGGGGATGATACAATCCCCACTTCTCGGAGACCACACGTCTACGGATCAATTCAGGGACCGAAGTCCAGGGATGATACAATCCCCACGTCTCGAAGACCACACGTCTACGGATCAATTCAGGGACCGAAGTCCGGGGATGATACAATCCCCACTTCTCGGAGACCACACGTCTACGGATCAATTCAGGGACCAAAGTCCAGGGATGATACAATCCCCACTTCTCGGAGACCACACGTCTACGGATCAATTCAGGGACCGAAGTCCGGGGATGATACAATCCCCACAACTGTCCACTAAGGACTTCATTCTCGGAGACCTCACGTCTACGGCTCTCTTTAGGACTGAAAGTCCAGGGATGATCCAATCCCCTCAACTGTCCACTAAGGACTTCATTCTCGGAGACCTCACGTCTACGGCTCTCTTTAGGACTGAAAGTCCAGGGATGATCCAATCCCCTCAACTGTCCACTAAGGACTTCATTCTCGGAGACTTCATGTCTACGGCTCTCTTTAGGACTGAAAGTCCAGGGATGATCCAATCCCCTCAACTGTCGACTAAGGACTTCATTCTTGGAGACCTCACGTCTACGGCTCTCTTTAGGACTGAAGGTCCAGGGATGATCCAATCCCCTCAACTGTCCACTAAGGACTTCATTCTCGGAGACTTCACGTCTACGCCTCTCTTTAGGACTGAAAGTCCAGGGATGATCCAATCCCTTCAACTGTCCACTAAGTACTTCATTCTCGGAGACCATATGTCTACGGCTCACTTTAAAACATGTGTTCAAGGATGATACAATCCCCACATGTATTCTCATCAATACAAGTACAAGTATCCTCAACCATACAAGTACATTAATCAATACATGTGTCATCAAAAGTATGTATTCTTACCAATACATCTTATCATCAAAAGCATGTATTCTCACCAATACATCTATCATCAAAAGCATGTATTCTTACTAATACATCTAACATCAAAAGCATGTAAAAGTAAAACTAAGTATTCTAAGTATAAGAGTCCTAAATCTAAATATTTCTAAGTATCTAGGTGTGGAGAACAGGTTACCTCATCATCGACCTTGTTGTTCGATGAGACAAACTCATCATCAGTGACTATACTACTCCCCCTTTCGAGGAGGGTCCTTTTGAGCTACACCAAGCCTGTCTCGGAAGTATTCAAATTTCACTCGAGACAGAGGCTTGGTTAGTATGTTGGTAACTTCTTCACTTGAGGTAGAGGTTTGGTTAGTACATCGGTAACCTGTTACAAATTCAAACTTTATAGTTCCTTTCCGCATCATATCTTGTTAGATCCCTATGTTCTTTGACTTATCATGGAACACTGGATTCGATGTCATCTTGATACAACTCTATTTGTCACATAGGATCACAGTTGGTTCTATCTCTAAGTCAAACAATCCTGAAGCCAAACTTCTTCACAACTAGGAGAGCAAACAGCCATATATTCCGCTTGTGCTGAGAGCCACACTAGACTGCTTCCAGCTAAACCACAAGATCATGGCTAATCCCAGACAATAACATCCTCTCGATGTGTTCTTCCTGTCTGATACACTTCCTGCCCAATCAGAATCCGAATAACCATCTGAAGTCATGATCTTCAAGATAGCATTCTATCGTGTCCTTTATGTGCCTCATCACATGCTTTGCAACTATCAGGTGAACACATCTAGTTTCCACTAGATACTGACTCAAGGTGTTCACAACAAAGCATATATCTAACCTAGTATATGTTAGATACATCAATGACCCAATAATTTGACTGTACAGAGTTATATCCACTAACTCTGATGAGTTATCCCCTAACAGCTTCAAGTTGGAATCCATAAGAGTGGCCATTCCAACACCTCAAGTCATATTTCTCATCATACTTTCCCTGGTTGAGAAATATTCCTTCTGAGCCTTGCCATACTTCCAGACCTAGGGAGTAAAGCATCAATTTGAGATCTTTCATTTTCATTTCTGCATTGAATGATCTTCTGCATATCTATCTGTGCCATCTCTCATTAGATGGGTCTACTGATATGAACCTCAATATCATTCGAACTCTGTGGTGAGTTCCTTCTTGAATCCATGTCATATGTGTATAGAAATTATATTCAACCTTGTAGCAAAGGTTGAGATCCACATCACCCGTGGTGATCATTAAGCTCATCAATTGATTATCGATCCTGGGTACCCATACAAAACCTGAATCACACTTCTTCTTTAATTACACCATTAAGAGAATGGTTTTATCTATCCACTTGGAACAAACATCTCATCATGATTCTCTTTCTCTTTTCTAAGAGAATCTTCTGGCCACAAGCCTTCTATAGTGTGTTTGATTTGTAAATCCTTTTGTTGAACATCCATAGCTTGTTCATCATTCATCATGATTTTTCCTACAAATCAAAATTAGGTACATGATTAGTATTACTTCATAATCATCAAATCATATTGACATGATAACCTATTATGCATACAGATATCATTTACATAGTTATGCAACTATCTTGACCAATACTTTGGCACAACACTTTCCCATATCCTGTATGCATACAGTGGCTATCTAGATGCCTTCCATCTCTACCAGAACATACTATCGAGAGTGTGCACAACTCTCAGCATGTCAGCAAAGAGGTTTCATTCTAGACAAGCAACAATGGAATGTTTGTCCAACTTACCAATCATATGCATATTAGTAGTATACTGTTCAATGTTCTATGAATAGTTACACTTAGCATGATATATTATAGGAATACAAATATGCATACAACCTATTACAGGCAATATCATTTACTATTTCAAATAACAACTCAAATACTTATCTTTTATGTTTGTGTGGTTGCCTCCCGCTTGATCTTCTGTATGTCTTTTGAACTTCTATTCATTCTGTACCACTGTGCATGTTCAAGTGTCATCCTCATGATCTCATACACAAACATACACCCATTAGTATGTTCTAAATGTTATCAAAACATTATAGTTCTAAATAATCTTGAGAATGTATAGTCATGATTATAGTTAATAAACATTAGTATTCAAGATTTCAGAAAAGTCTTCTTTTACTCATGCATATCATCAATCAAGATAAAAGACATAATATGCATAATCCCTTGATTACTAACTTTATGAATAAGCATAACCAATCATACCAAGTATACTTATATAAGGGATCCTAACACAAGGTAAGATTCATGGGAAACATACCTGGGTTAGTATACCTACTTAGTTATGTACAACATACCTAAACAATCTCTTCAATGATTTAGAGATCCTGAGCTAGGACCTGCATGTCTCATAGGTTAAGCATAATATAACAAAGTCATACATACCTCGTAAGTAGAACAAAGATTATGGATGAGTCTTTGTCTTCATGTTTTCATGGTCATGGAACCTGATTTGTCTTTTTGTGATGTACCTGTCTCTTGTTAGCAGACAACATCAACCTCACACAACATCATAATGCATTAGTACAATCATATAGCCCTAATTAATGAATGTCTTTGATCATTCACATGCATTCATACTGTTACTAGGGTGATAAGACAATTCTAACATTAATCAAGATTGTACTAATAAATAATATGAAGACAAACACATCATTAGATTTCAAGACATACCTGAGCCTCCTTAAGTCATACCTGTCGAGACTTCTTGTAGTCTTCTTATGTAAGGCCTTAGCCTCAACTCCCCCTGAAACTTGATCTGGAGCTTGATTAGGGTTTTCTAGAGAAACCCTAAAAATTTAATATTTGACTTTCACACTTCTGAATGGATGAAAGAATATGTCTTGCTGAGCTGATCAAACTAACAAACTTCAATTTTGGAATTTCCAAAATTTGACCCCTCAAAATTGCCTTTGAAACTTCTGGATCTTCTGGACAGGATCTCGAACTAGGGTTTGATGAAGCCCACCCTTCTGCCCAAACAAAAGGTTCGATCCAAGGCTCTAAACTCTTATTTTTCTTAGGAGTTTCCAGCCGTGGTTACAGACTTAAAAAATTCCAACTTTTGCTGAAGCCCTAATTTTCCATCTTTCCGATCAAAATCCCGAACTGGGGTTTGATCAAGCTCGGTCTTCCACCCAACCAAAAATTCGATCTTGGTTTCTAAATTTTGATTTTCCTGAGTAGCATTCAGCTGTGGACTCCGATTCCAAAAAATTCTAACTTTCTCCGAAACCCTAAATTCCAGAAGCCATGAATAAAGCTGCTCGAAAAATAATTCTGTTTTGACAGAAATATGCACCTAATTGTTTCTGCTATAACTCTGAAATTTTTGCTCCATAGGGTCTGAAACCCTTTTTTTGTAGTATCCTGACCTGTCATCTTTCCATCTTGATAGGTCTGACCTCAATTGGGTTTTCTGAGAGAGAGTTATGCCAAGTGTCGCAGCGTGACCTGTTTATGGGATAAAACAGGAGAGCGAACTTGTACGGAATGCCACGTGTCACTGTTTGAACTTCGGCCTCTGAAAACTTTTTCTGCGATAGATCGACTTGTTATATTTCCATCCTGACAGGTCTGACCTCAATTGGACTCTCTGAGAGAAAGTTATGCCAAGTGTCGCAACGTGACCTGTTTATGGGATAAAAGAGGAGAGCGAACTTGTACGGCGTGCCACGTGTTGCTGGTTGAACTTCAGCCTCTGAAAACGTTTCTTGAGATAGTACAGTCTGTGTACTACCTGTCACTTTTTACGAAATTTCATTTGGAGATTCCTAGCCCAAGTTATGACCTTTTTTCCTAGGTCACCTGATTTTGACTCAGATCTGGAAGAGGCAGAAACCCTAACTTGTAATGATCATAACTCACCAAGTACAACGAATCTGATGGTTCCCTTTGGACACAAGGTACCTGGGGATGTTATCTTCGACCTGTAAACGTTTCAGACCCTGAACCTTCGCAGAAATGGATTTATAGCGAAAGTTCCACGATGACTGGTTTTTGCTATGTAAAACCCTAACCTTCAAATTGTCGTAAGTAAAGCAAGTGTCGTAAGTGCCATACCTTGCCTTCCTTCAGGTTAGCTCTGATTCCATGTTAATATTTAATATGCTAAGACAGAAAATAGCAGCATTACATTCCATTTCACAATAATAGCATATACAGGATCACTGAAGAAACAACAAGCACAGCATAAACACAAGAGACAGAGATTTATCCTGGGAAACCCTCATGGGGTAGAAAACCCAGCAAAGCTTCCTCAATATAGATGACCAGCAATATACAAATATGAAACCCTGAGACATGATCTCCTCCTCCACAATAGCAGACCTCTCCTCCACAAGTGCGCTATCCTCAAGTGAGTGAGTGTATCAAATGAGGAACACACCTCCTCTATTTATACACTACTCTGATATGTATTTTACACAAGTACATGTAGGCTCGTATTTAACCATTAGGTTAAATACCCCATTATAACTGACTGGGACGACCCCCACATGGTGGGTCTAATAACCCTAGTTACTGTTGAGATATTGTAACTTCAAAGAATATTATATTTGTACTTTATTATTCCGGAGATGATTCATTCCTCCGTGAAGATCTTATTGTATATCTGGATATGTTTATTCCTCCGTCGGAATGTGGTAACTTGGGTTATTAGACTTCCCTAGTGGGGTTCGGCCCTGTATGTGTTATGTGGGTCAAAGGGTTATTAGACCACCCTAGAGGGGTCGGCCCAGTCAGTTATAATGGGGTATTTAACCTAATGGTTAAATACGAGCCTACATGTACTTGTGTAAAATACATATTAGAGTAGTGTATAAATAGAGGAGGTGTGTTCCTCATTATACACATTCACTCACTTGAGGATAGCGCACTTGTGGAGGAGAGGTCTGCTATTGTGGAGGAGGAGATCATGTCTCAGGGTTTCATCTTTGTATATTGCTGGTCATCTATATTGAGGAAGCTTTGCTGGGTTTTCTACCCCATGAGGGTTTCCCAGGATAAATCTTTGTCTCTTGTGTTTATGCTGTGCTTGTTGTTTCTTCAGTGATCCTGTATATGCTATTATTGTGAAATGGAATGTAATGCTGCTATTTTCTGTCTTAGCATATTAAATCTTAACATGGTATCAGAGCTAACCTGAAGGAAGACAAGGTATGGCACTAACGACACTTCCTTTACTTACGACAATTTGAAGGTTAGGGTTTTACATAGCAAAAACCAGTCATCGTAGCACTTTCGCTATAAATCCGTTTTGGCGAAGTTTTCGGATCTGAAATTGTTACAGGACGAAGATTAAATCTCCAGGTACCTTGTGTCCAAAGGAAAACCTCTAATTCGTTGTACTTTGTGATTTATGATCAGTACAAGTTAGGGTTTCTGCATCTTCCAGATCTCAGTCAAATTCAGGTGACCTAGGAAAAAAGGTCATAACTTGGGCTAGGAAGCTCCAAATGAAATTTCATAAAATGTGACAGGTAGTACACAGACTGTACTATCTCAGGAAACTTGTTCAGAGGCCGAAATTAAACCAGTGACACGTGGCACGCCGTACAAGTTTGCTCTCATGTTTTATCCCATAAACAGGTCACGTTGCGACACTTGGCATAACTCTCTCTCAGAGAGTCCAATTGAGGTCAGACCTATCAGGATGGAAAGATAACAGGTAAATATATCTCAGAAAACATTTTCAGAGGCCGAAGGTGAACCAGTGACACGTGGCAGGCCGTACAAGTTGGCTCTCCTGTTTTATCCCATAAACAGGTCACGTTGCGACACTTGGCATAACTCTCTCTCAGAAAACCCAATTGAGGTCAGACCTATCAGGATGGAAAGATAACAGGTCAGGCTACTGCAGAAAAAGGGTTTCAGACCCTGTAGAGCAAAAATTTAAGAGTTATAGCAGAAACAATCAGGTGCATATTTCTGTCAAAACAGAATTATTTTTGAGCACCTTTATTCATGGCTTCCGGAATTTATGGTTTCGGAGAAAGTTAGAATTTTTGGAATCGGAGTCCACGGCTGAATGCTACTTAGAAAAATCGAAATTTAGAGACCAAGTTTGAATTTTTTGGTTGGGTGGAAGACCGGGCTTGATCAAACCCCAGTTCGGGATTTTGATCGGAAAGATGGAAAATTAGGGCTTCAGCAAAAGTTGGAATTTTTGAAGTCTGTAACCACGGCTGGAAACTCCTAAGAAAAATAAGAGTTTAGAGCCTTGGATTGAACCTTTTGTTTGGGAAGAATGGTGGGCTTCATCAAACCCTAGTTCGGGATCCTGTCCAGAAGATCCAGAAGTTTCAAAGGCAATTTTGAGGGGTCAAATTTTGGAAATTCCAAAGTTGAAGTATGCTAGTTTGATCAGCTCAGCAAGACATATTCTTTCATCCATTGAGAAGTGTGAAAGTCAAAGGTTGAATCTTTAGGGGTTTCTCTAGAAAACCCTAATTAAGCTCCAGATCAAGTTTCAGGGGGAGTTGAGGCTAAGGCCTTACATAAGAAGACTACAAGAAGTCTCGACAGGTATGACTTAAGGAGGCTCAGGTATGTCTTGAAATCTAATTCTTGATTAAGTTCATGATGTGTTTGTCTTCATATTATTTATTAGTACAATCTTGATTAATGTTAGAATTGTCTTATCACCCTAGTAACAGTATGAATGCATGTGAATGATCAAAGACATTCATTGATTAGGGCTATATGATTGTACTAATGCATTATGATGTTGTGTGAGGTTGATGTTGTCTGCTAACAAGATACAGGTACATCACAAAAGACAAATCAGGTTCCATGACCATGAAAACATGAAGACAAAGACTCATCCATAATCTTTGTTCTACTTACGAGGTATGTATGACTTTGTTATATTATGCTTAACCTATGAGACATGCAGGTTCTAGCTCAGGATCTCTAAATCATTGAAGAGATTGTTTAGGTATGTTGTACATAACCAAGTAGGTATACTAATCCAGGTATGTTTCCCATGAATCTTACCTTGTGTTAGGATCCCTTATATAAGTATACTTGATATGATTGGTTATGCTTATTCATAAAGTTAGTAATCAAGGGTTTATGCATGATTTAATTAACCAGAAGAGTACTATGATCAAACAAGAATATGCATGAGTAAAAGAAGACTTACTTGAAACCCTGAATACTAATGATCATGACTATACATATTCAAGATTATTTAGAATTAGAATGTTTTGAGAATATACTAATGAATGAATGTTTGTGTATGAGGTCATGAGGATGACACTAGTGCACACTTGAGCATGCACAGTGGTACAGAATGAATAGAAGTTCAAAGGACATATAGAAGATCAAGCGGGAGGCAACCACACAAACATAAAAGATAAGTATTTGAGTTGTTATTTGAAATAGTAAATGATATTTCTTCTATGCATATTTGTATTCCTAGAACATATCATGCTGAGTGCAAACATTCATAGAGCATTGAACATTATACTACTAATATGCATATGATTGGTAAGTTGGACAAACATTCCATTGTTGCTTGTCTAGAATGAAACCTCTTTGCTGACATGCTGAGAACTGTGCACACTCTCGATAGTATGTTCTGGTAGAGATGGAAGGCATCTAGATAGCCACTGTATGCATACAGGATATGGGAAAGTGTTGTGCCAAAGTATTGGTCAAGATAGTTGCATAACTATGTAAATGATATCTGTATGCATAATAGGTTATCATGATTTCATGATTATGAAGGATTACTAATCATGTACTTAATTTTGTTTTGTAGGAAAGATCATGAAGAATAATGAACACCGAACAAGTGATGGATGTTCAACAAGAAGATTTACAAATCAAAAAAAAAAATATAGAAGGCTTGTGGCTAGAAGATTCTCTTAGAAAGAGGAAGAGAATCATGATGAGATGTTTGCTCCAAGTGGCTAGATAATACCATTCTCTTAATGGTGCAATTAAAGAAGAAGTGTGAATCAGGTTCTGTATGGGTTCCCAGGATCGATAGTATATTGATGAGAATACATGTGGGGATTGTATCATCATTGAACACTTGTTCTAAAGTGAGCCGTAGACAGGTGTCTCCGAGAAAGAAAAGGGATTGGATCATCCCTGGACTTTCAGTCCTAAAGAGAGCCGTAGACGTGAGGTCTCTGAGAATGAAGTCCTTAGTGGACAGTTGAGGGGATTGGATCATCCCTGGACTTTCAGTCCTAAAGAGAGCCGTAGACGTAAGGTCTCCGAGAATGAAGTCCTTAGTGGACAGTTAAGGGGATTGGATCATCCCTAGACTTTCAGTCCTAAAGAGAGCCGTAGACGTGAGGTCTCCGAGAATGAAGTCCTTAGTGGACAGTTGAAGGGATTGGATCATCCCTGGACTTTCAGTCCTAAAGAGAGCCATAGACGTGAGGTCTCCGAGAATGAAGTCCTTAGTGGACAGTTGAGGGGATTGGATCATCCCTGGACTTTCAGTCCTAAAGAGAGCCGTAGACGTAAGGTCTCCGAGAAGTGGGGATTGTATCATCCCCGGACCTTGGTCCCTGAATTGATCCGTAGACGTATGGTCTTCGAGAATAAAGTGATGGGGATTGCATCATCCCGGAACCACTAGTTCAAAATGTACGTGAGGACTGCATCGTCCATGAACTGGGTTCAAAATGTACGTGAGGACTGCATCGTCCATGAACTGGGTTCAAAATGTAAGTGAGGACTGCATCGTCCATGAACTGGGTTCAAAATGTACGTGAGGACTGCATCGTCCATGAACTGGGTTCAAAATGTACGTGAGGACTGCATCGTCCATGAACTGGGTTCAAAATGTACGTGAGGACTGCATCGTCCATGAAATAGGTTCAAAATGTACGTGAGGACTGCATCGTCCATGAACTGGGTTCAAAATGTACGTGAGGACTGCATCGTCCATGAACTGGGTTCAAAATGTACGTGAGGACTGCATCGTCCATGAAATAGGTTCAAAATGTACGTGAGGACTGCATCGTCCATGAACTGGGTTCAAAATGTACGTGAGGACTGCATCGTCCATGAACTGGGTTCAAAATGTACGTGAGGACTGCATCGTCCATGAACTGGGTTCAAAATGTACGTGAGGACTGCATCGTCCATGAACTGGGTTCAAAATGTACGTGATGGGATTGCATCGTCCCTAGACATGAGACTTGTCTTAAAGTGATAAGGACTAATCATCCTGTAAGTAGATTGGGATTGCATCATCCCTAGACATGGTGAGGTGTCTTAAAGTGATAAGGACTAATCATCCTGTAAGTAGATTGGGATTGCATCGTCCCTAGACATGGTGAGGTGTCTTAAAGTGATAAGGACTAATCATCCTGTAAGTAGATTGGGATTGCATCATCCCTAGACATGGTGAGGTGTCATAAAGTGATAAGGACTAATCATCCTGTAAGTAGATTGGGATTGCATCGTCCCTAGACATGGTAAGGTGTCTTAAAGTGATAAGGACTAATCATCCTGTAAGTTGATTCGGGATTGCATCATCCTTAGACATGGTGAGGTGTCTTAAAAGGATAAGGATTGATCATCCTGTAAGTTGATCTGGATTGCATCATCCATAGATATGAGAGATGTCTTAAATTGAGAGGGATTGATCATCCCATAAGTGGATCAGGATTGTATCATCCTTGGACCTATGTCCTAAAGTGAGAGGGATTGACCATCCCATAATTGGATCATGTGTGTTGCAGGGTATGCTGCTATTGTGTATACTTGTATCAGTGTGGATACTTGTATTGATAGATGTATTAGTGAGAATACATGCTTTTGATGATAGATGTATTAGTGAGAATACATGCTTTTGATGATAGATGTATTAGTGAGAATACATGCTTTTGATGATAGATGTATTAGTGAGAATACATGCTTTTGATGATATATGTATTAGTAAGAATACATGTTTTGATGATAGATGTATTGGTGAGAATACATACTTTTGATGATACATGTATTGATTAATGTACTTGTATGGTTGAGGATACTTATGTTGTAGATCGAGATGATCCAGATGTTGTAGATCGAGATGATCCAGATGATGTAGATCGTGATGATCCAGATGCTGTAGATCGTGATGATCCAGATGTTGTAGATCGAGATGATCCAGATGGTGTAGATCGAGATGATCCATATGCTGTAGATGAGATGATCCAGATGCTGTAGATGAGATGATCCAGATGCTGTAGATCGAGATGATCCAGATGGTATAGATCGACATGATCCAGATGCTGTAGATCGAGATGATCCAGATGTTGTAGATCGTGATGATCCAGATGCTGTAGATCGAGATGATCCAGATGCTGTAGATCGAGATGATATGACAATGCTGATGATCGTGAGATAACGATGCGGATGATCGTAAGATGACGATGCTAATGATCGTGTGATGACGATGCTGATGATCGTGAGATGACGATGCTGATGATCGTATGATGACGATGCTGATGATCGTGAGATGACGATGCTGATGATCGTGTGATGACGATGCTGATGATCGTGAGATGATGATGTTGATGATCGTGTGATGACGATGTTGATGATAGTGAGATGACGATGTTGTTGATCATGTGATGACGATGCTGATGATCGTGTGATGGCGATGCTGACAATCGTGAGGATTCAGATATTGATGTTGCTGTAGTTGTTTGAGTGCTGCAGAAGATAAAGACTCAGTACTGAAGATGTTGATGTTCCAGTATTGAAGATATTCCAGTAACTGGTTGAGTTACTGATGATGTTGAGAAAGCTTCCAATGATTTATAGATGTATCATGTATGATGTTGATGACTCCTTGCTCGTGCAGATGCTGTTATAATATCCTTCTCGTTAAGGGGGAGTGTTGAGATATTGTAACTTCAAAGAATATTATATTTGTACTTTATTATTCCGGAGATGATTCATTCCTCCGTGAAGATCTTATTGTATATCTGGATATGTTTATTCCTCCGTCGGAATGTGGTAACTTGGGTTATTAGACTTCCCTAGTGGGGTTCGGCCCTGTATGTGTTATGTGGGTCAAAGGGTTATTAGACCACCCTAGAGGGGTCGGCCCAGTCAGTTATAATGGGGTATTTAACCTAATGGTTAAATACGAGCCTACATGTACTTGTGTAAAATACATATTAGAGTAGTGTATAAATAGAGGAGGTGTGTTCCTCATTATACACATTCACTCACTTGAGGATAGCGCACTTGTGGAGGAGAGGTCTGCTATTGTGGAGGAGGAGATCATGTCTCAGGGTTTCATCTTTGTATATTGCTGGTCATCTATATTGAGGAAGCTTTGCTGGGTTTTCTACCCCATGAGGGTTTCCCAGGATAAATCTTTGTCTCTTGTGTTTATGCTGTGCTTGTTGTTTCTTCAGTGATCCTGTATATGCTATTATTGTGAAATGGAATGTAATGCTGCTATTTTCTGTCTTAGCATATTAAATCTTAACAGTTACCACACCCAACTCGGAGGAATAAACATCTCTGGATTTATAGTATAATCACATCGGAGGTATGGAACATCTCCGGAATAAATAATATACAAATATAATATTCTTTGAAGTTACAATATTTCAACACAATGACCCTCTTTGCCTTGACCAAGTTCTTCTTATGTAAGGCCTTAGCCTCTTCTTCTTCTGGGACAGGGACCTCAGAACTTATGTAGGTGTCCAACTCATTTTCTTCCAGTATTAACCCAATCATATACTTCCATGCTCGGAAGTTATCAGCCCCTTCAAGCTTATCCTCAAGCTTGGTGTGGTGAGACATCTTAAAGAGTACTTCAAATGGAAATAGAAAAGATTTAGGTCTTACTGCTTGATTTGCAGAAATCTGGATCTGGTGCTGGATTAGGGTTTGTTAGAGAAACCCTAAAAATTCAAAATGTGAATTTAAACTTTCTGAAAGGATAGAAAGGTGTGCCTTGATGAGCTGATCAACTTGGTATACTCAGAATTTGAAAACTGCAAAGTTTCACCCTTCAGAAATGCTTTTCAATCTCTCAGATTCACTAGGGAGGACCCTGACTTAGGATTTGAGTTTCCCGGAGCTTCACCTAACCAAAAAGTTCGATCCAAATCTCTAAACTTTGATTTTTTCAAGGAGCTTCTAGCTATGGTCTCAGAATTCATAAATTCCAATTTTTGTGGAAACCCTATTTTTTAGGGCCAAAAATGAAAGTGCCGAGAATGGAATTCTAATTGGACAAAAAGATGTGCCTTGGTGAGGAGAGTCAAAATAACCTACTTCCTTTCAAGATCTGTGGAGAGAAACGCAATAAACAAGAATCCCTAGCTTCTACAACTACACACTGTCTTCTTCTCAAGTTAGCTTTGATACCATGTTAATTTTTTAGCACTAATTCAATATACCCTAGGATCTTTACTGAGAGAATAACATGTATAGCATATCAAGTATAACAATGCATATCAATCACACCAAGCAATCACATGAGACAATAGACACATAGAGTTTCACTTGGGAAAACCATAAAGGTGAAAAACCCCACAACTTCCTCAGAGATAGAAAGAGCAATGATATAACCCAAGTATAAGAGATAGTCTTCTCTAGCAGCTACTCCTCCTTCCTCACTTGTGCGCCACTTTCTGAGTAGTGTAGAAGTGAATAATGAGATAATCAAATAGAGTGCCTCCCGCACTCTATTTATACATGACCTGACCTACCTAATAACCTAGTAGGGACGACTTGTCTAGCTCAGTCTAATAACCCATGGTTATACTAATTAGGGCCGACCCCACACTTGGTGGTCTAATAACCCATCACTTGCAAGTTGCGACACTTGCGACACTTGTCAATACAAATGACGACACTTCCGTATAGAGGAATAATAACATCTCTATAGGAGTACAATATACATAGGTGAAATACATTCCGAAGTTACAATTACATCAACAAGTGTCACTTAGTTCAACAAAGATAGAGTATATGGAAGACAACTCTGCTAGTTGTAAATCCATTTGGATTTGCAAGTTGATATTGGACTTGATCAATTAGATGTTGGAGCCTAGTGTGGTACATTGTGACAATCAAAGTTGTATCAGAATGTTTGAGAATCTAGTATTTCATGATCTCTCCAAGCACATAGATTGGTACCATTTCCTCAAAATCAAGGTTAAGAAGCAAGCAATGGTTCTTCAGTATCTTCCTCTAGATTCAGAGGTTGCAGATATTTTAACAAAGGCGCTGGAAAAGGGTAAGTTTGAGATGTTGAGCAAGAGACTAGGTTTGATGGAGTACAACTTCCTTGCAAAAGGGGAGTGTTAGATTTTTCTTGTTGCTTGGTATATTTGTCTCCACCAGCATGGAGCACTCTGTTTTTTATGTGCAAATAATGAGGGCACATCAGCAATAGTAGGATCCTTTGAGGGGGGCAATGGATATAGGTAGAAGTTGAGGTTGTTTTCAGCCTTCCTATTTTCTAGAACTGCTTTTCTATTTTTAGAAAAGTGGCTTTGTGTAGATAGTTGACTGTTTTTTGTCCATTATTAGAATATATGCCTTTTTCCATGCATTTTTCATATTTCAATTCTATGAGAAGGATGTTGATCCCTAGGAGGTTGCACATGATTTTATGTGCTAAATACTCCAACAGTTCTCTCCTATCTAGGAAACCTCCTCCAGCTATTCTTTGTGCACTATTCTAAGCTAAATTTATGGTTGGAACTTGGGGGTTACCTCTAAGTTTATGGCTTCTAAATTTGTAAAACCCTTTCATTCATCTTTCAAAGAAGTCAGAGTGGGTGTTAATGTTCTATCATTTTTTGTCACAGAGTTAGTGATTAGAAGATAGGGTTTTGAGCTAGATCATTGTATTTCTTCCACTGAAAAGAATACAAAACCAGGTTTGAGAGATCGTGTTTGTATACCTGCCATTCATATTTTAGTGTTATGTGTTTCTAATTTACATCATTCCAAATTTACTATTTTGACTGGTGCTTAGGTCTGAAGCCTCCTAGATCCGAGGGTTTAAATTTTGGTTTCAGAATCTTCCTACCATGGTTTGAAATTTAACAGAGTTGTTGGCTTGTGAGACAAATGAAATTGTCAGGCCATGAGACAAAATATGGTAGCATTTGTTGGAGGAAATGTGGATGCATAAAATGTGGCATCTTCATGAGTATTCAATTTTCATTTGCATATGACTCTTCTGTATAAATAAAATTGAAATATTTGCAAATGCTCACATTGCGAAGGTTGTTGAAACACTGTAACTAACATCTATTGTAGAAACACAGTGTGTGGGAACTCAAATAGTAATTATTTCTAAGAGAAATCTGTTGAATTTTAGCAACTTGGGAAAGCCCTTGTAACTAGTATGTGCATGGGGTTTATGATAACCTTGACTTTTTTTTCTCTTAGAAAGAATTACTATTTTTTCTCGAGGTGTGCTTATTTTTTAATTTAGTTAGACTCTTTGCAGTCACTTTTCACATACCATCTAGGGCTTGTTTTTATCCAACAAATTTACTATCTAGGAGCTACAGGGTCTCATTCAATAGGAAGATCTACCAAAAGTGAATAGGCTTATAATAAGCCATATTGTTAATATAACAACAAAAGCTTGTCATTTTTCATACAGAAGAACACCCCACTAGTCTCATTTTTCAATGCAAGATGGTCTTCTTTAGATGGTGAATTTTAATGGATTGCCTAAACAAGCAATGGTTGATACTACATGACCTCTCCTACAAAATCAAATTATTCTCATGGCTAGCATTGTACTAGGGTTTCCTACAGAATCCACACTTTGACAAAAGTGGAATTGCAGATGACAAGTTCATTTATTGTGGAAAACCTACAACCCTCAAGCACCTCTTCTAGGAATGTTCCTTCTCACATCACTGTTGGAAAATAGTTTAGAATCAATTCTCTTCCTTTCTTTAAGGAAACATTCATTGGTAGGAATCCGCATGCTTGAAGATTGTAACTTGCTCATTTTCAGACATTACACTTTCCTTTGACAATGCCTACGAAATTTTGTTCTTTATTCTCTCTAAAAATTGTGTTAGAAGTATTCCTTCAAAGAGGATGTAAGTGATGTCTCAACTTTTTAAAAATTGGTAGTAGATTAGGTAAATTCCCAACTCAAAGTCAAGGGATTTTTGTTGATACAAGTTGTTAAAAATGTATTTGTTAGTGCATATACTTAGACCTTATAGCAACATTACCTACATTAAGGTAGTTGTTTCTCTATCATTATCATATATGATCTTATGTAAATATATGATGTTGTGTGTAAGATAAGTCATATTTCCTCCAAAAAACACAGAAGTCAAACACAAGTTAAAGCCAATGAATTTTTGCTAATACTAGATGACAAAAATGTATCTATCAGTGCATGTACTCATACCTTAATGCAACATTGTTTGCATTAAGATAGCTTTTTCTCTATCTTGTACATATTCGACCTTATGAAAATCTATGAATTTTTGTATAAGGTAAGTCATATTTTCTCCAAAAAAATATAGAAGTCATTTTTATTGAGTCAAAATTATGGCCATATGGAAAAAAACTAGTATTAATTTGACAAATCATAGATTGAGTAAACCCATTTGAATGAACTTACAAAAATGTATAATAAGCCAATATCACAAAAAAAAGAATGTAAACCTTGAAACAATTACGATCTAATAAAAAACATTTCTAACCAATAAAAAGAAACATTACCTCATGAAACATAACATACAAATATAAAAGATAATTGATTTGACAAAATCATCACTGGCGAAAAAGTAAGACATTTTGATAAGAAATTCTTGACAAAAAGGACCAAAGCTAGTGTGTAAATTTGGTTCACATTTCCTTAACATGAAGACTAAAAGATATAATAATGAGAAAAAAATTAATGGAAACTAACCTTTCCTTCAGGTATAAACGTGCCAAATATCATATGTACTTCACTCACTGTACTCTCACCCAAACCAATGTCTACCAAAACAGATCTCTTAAGTTCTGAATTGGCCTATACAACACCCAAACCACATGTCAATAATAACAACCATTGCAATATAAACTCAAGTTTAAGAATGGAACATAAATTTTCCATTTGTCCCAAATTCCTTTAAGGAAATGAGAACATGAAACAAGCACATTTATTTTCCTGTGATTACAATATACAAGTAATGTATGGCAAATGTTACTGCAACTCTGTATATCGATTCTTCACCCTAAATGATTGTTTTGGAAAACTAATAATATGGTTATATGAACAAACCAAAAATATACATTCCTATATCCTTATAATTAATTAATCAATGAAATATCGAATGTGGCGGGCATTTTCATAAGGCTACTTAGGAAGTTTTACTAGAAAAAGTTTATACTTGGCCAAATCATTCAATTTTCAAGGTGAAGTTTTATTTCACCAAAAAAATGAAACTATGATACGATATAATAGTATCCATTTAACTGAGCTCAGCACAACTGATTTCACCTTTAGATTCATCATCCTCTGACCTGGGAGGGCATTTTATTGAATTGGGTTCCTAATCAGTAAAACAACCCGAACCCTTGGTTTTGTAGACCTATATATTTCTCCTCAAACACTCTTAAAGGAAACTAAGACCATGGTCAGATGCATAAGTCAACAAGATACATCATGAAACTCTGAGATAATTTTTATCATTAGCCTATCAACTATGGTGGGAATTTTCTTAGAGTAACTTAGACTAATTTTCCAATACTTAGTAAATTTTGAGAGTTTCACCATACTATCAAACCTTTATATAATGATGTCATATTGTAACAATGACATCATGAAGGTACTAGAACACCATTAGATGGACTTTCAAACTAATCATATGGTTAGACCCTACTTGCATCTTGTACAGTCTCATACCATTTGATAAATTTATTTACAAAATGAGAACATATGGCTTGCATTTATAATGGCTTTTTAAACTTCTGGGTTATACACTTAGATAGTTTTTCAAAACCCTAGGTGAAATAAGATGATTTTTATTTTCATCAATATTGGATATATGAAGCATCCAAATCATGGGATTCATCATTCATATTCCATCCATGTCAATTCCATCCTCTGCAACCTCATTGTAATGTCGCCATTCAAATAAATCAGTAGAAGGGAAAATTCCACCAATATACTAGTTCCCTAGGTTGGGGTGGAAACATTTAGATTTGGAATAAGGGAGATATAAAACCCCAAATGGACATTAGATTGACACAAATATATTAAAAGGGGATACATATATTTATAATAGGAAAATAAGGTGGCACTCGGTCATGAGGGCACATTGATGGTGTGGGACCCACACAAAGCAAGATTCCCCATGCCACATGGCATCCTACTCTCACACATTCGAATCCAAGGTGGAGTCTAAGGTTATTGGGGGAGTTGGAAGGGCATTATACTTGGAATGACTCAATGAGGGTCTAATTTGAGAGGAAGAGTAACTCCCATGGAAGAGGAAGAGGCATCTTGGAGGTATTCTGACACTTGGGAAAGATTCCCTAGATTCTAAGACAACAATGATGAAGATGTTATGCCACTTATGACAAGGATCAGACCTGATTTACAACATATGACATGTCAGGGATAAAAATAGCCTTCAAGAAGGAGCACAAGGGATTTAGTTCAGCAAAATATTCCCCATTTGAATTGATGGAAGAGGGAGGCTAGGAATTGTTGGAAAAATAGAACTCATTGTAATCTCTTCCCAATTCAAGTTGGCATGAAGCTCTTGGAGGGAATTAGAACCATGGAGGCATTAGAAAGATAATAAAATACAATAACAAAGAAGAATATGATATTTTGAACATTTATGATTTGGTAATTGGGAGAGCATAGCTTGTCCATGCAAGTTGAGTGTTTATTCTACTTGCCTTAGCACCAATTTCGAGGGTGAAAGATTCCCATCCTAATTGGAAATTGGAGAGGCCATTCAGAACTTTCATTTGGAGTTGAAATGGATTTATTTGTTACAGGTTGAATCTATAGGGATTCTCATGATCACTTCTTCTTCAACTTGTTACCACATCTCTCTCACTTTTCTCTTCATATTCTTGCTCTTGGAGGAATGACACACATGGTGAGATGATGATCTATTTGGGGAATTACAAGGGGACCCATTTATTTGTAATACGATTTCTACACTCTTTTTTCGTATGCTCAGATGAACCTCAGATCGAAACTCCAAGTGACACTATGAAAAAATGTCAAACTATGTATGAATGGTGCCATTTTCCCATATATCTTATTGTAGAAGCTTGAAGTTGTTTGATATGGAATTTTTTCACTCAATATCAGTGGTTTTATTTCTATTTGGAGAGACATTGATGTATTTAATAAGTTTCATGAACCTTATTCAATTATTTGAAACATTTCTCTCAAATTTCATAGCACGTTATAGCGTTTTTCTCATTTCCCTCTATGTGATGATATGTTTACAAATCTTTGATTTATGGGAGTTTCATAAGCCTTTAGGAACTTATTAATGATGCATTTGGGTGACCATTGAAGTGATATAACTAATACATGTCTCTTTTCTAAAATTTGGAAGGTTCGTGCTACATTTGGGAATCCATTAGTGACCTCTACCCTAGGGGGTTTGAACCTCAAAATTACTAGTAAATTCCCCATTTTCTCCTGATTACAAATGAAGGTTTCAGAGGTATTTTGAGAGTGTACAAGCACCTATAAGCTTTATTTTTATGTCCAAATACCCTTAAAATGAATTCAGATTGAATTCGATATCCTTAGGAGCCATTTGGAAGCACTTGATTCATCACTAGTCCAATGTTCGAATTTACCAAAACATTGCAATTTTTCCAATTTTTCCAAATTATTAAAAAGGGACACTACAAGTGGTATCAGATCATGGTCCTTGAACCTGGTTTGGGTGATGATTTATGAGATCAAGAAGTCATCCCCCACCCTTAGACACAGAAACATAAAGTACCTTTGGCGAAGAGGAAGAAGAAGGAGAAGAGGTGCACTATGTTGAGACTATGGATAACGATGAGAAAGGAACTTCAGATATGGAGGATAAAGAGGAGTTTAGGAAATTCATGAAACCATTTTTTGAAGACATGATAACGCAAATAATGTAAGGGTTCGAATTGATGGCTAGTCAAATTGGTAGAAAACTGGGAATAGGAGTCAGCAGTAGTTCCCCTAGTGAGGAAAATAAGGCATTTGGTGGAAGCATTTTCTCAAGGACATGGCCTCATAATTGACCTAATGAATTTCAGATCTCAATAAGATCCAACACACCCAATTTTCTTGATACTAAAGAGGACCTTCACACCCAGTATGGAACGCAAGAAGTTCTAGTAGAATGGCAGTAGTTGAGTGAAGATTGTAGGAGGACCCTACCATTTGATCAATTCCTTACAATCTCAAAAATATCAAGATGAGGGGAGGAAATAGAATTCCTTTTCCTAACAAATAATTGAATTATTCCATAGGTAAACTGACCCTTCCTACCTTTGATGGCTCATCTCAAAGTTTTGCAAATACTTGGATACAAAAGTTAGATGTATATTTTCAGCTGAATCCAATGGTTGAAGAGGATGCTCTAAAAATGGCTATTTTGCATCTTGAAGGAGAAGCCAATGATTGGTGGTTCCATGGGATTAAAACCTTGGGACATGATCAGGTCACAACATATGAATAATTTGCTAACAGGTTATTGGAAAGATTCGAGAAAAAATACCCTGAAATGCCTTTCAAGGAACTAGCACAGCTGAAGCAAATTGGAACCCCCGATGAGTACATGTTGGAATTTGAAAAACTATGAGTTAAGGTGGCTGATATATATATGGTTATATTGGTATTTCAGTTTATTGAAGGTTTGGATGAACCTTTGAAGGGTTTAATTAAATCCCACAAACATATTTCATTGAAAGATTCCATGAACTTGGAAAGAGATCTACAAAATGTACTACCTAAGACATAGTATCCCCCCAAGCCCAACTTTCCTTCGAAGTTCATATTTGACAAGAAGCCATGGAAAAAAGAGGCATTTGGAAAAGACAAGAAAGAGGGACCAAGCATGGAAGAACTCAGAAGAAAGAAACTATGTTACACATGCTTCCAACCATGGGTACCAGGACATAAATGTGCTAAGGGGAAAGCACAATTCATTGAAGTATTTTCTGATGGTGAAGGTGAATGAGACATGGAGGAAGAAGAACATATTTGATCCCAAGAAGAGGAATATGACACAACAAAAGAATATCATCCATCACCTAAAAAAGGGAGAATTGCAGTGCTTTTAGGAGTGCCTCGTTTTCACACCATTCAATGCAAGGGAGTGGTACAAGGGAAAAGAGTTTCAGTATTGGTATATGCAGGAGCCACTCATAAATTCATTGATGCAGCCTTTGTGGAGAGGATAAATATACCTACTGAATCATTCGATGGGTTCACAATCATCATTCCATGTAACAATTCTATGGAATGCAAAACATGGATTCCAAAGCTACAACTCACCATAGGGAATTACACATTTTTTGATAGATTTTATGTGGTGGATGTTGCTGATAAAAATGTGGTCTTTGGAGTGCAATTGTTTTACTCTATAGGGGAACATATAGTGAACTACCAAATACCTAAAATGAAATTCAAATATTCAGAAGGAAAACAAAGGGTAGTGAGAGGAATGCACACCTACCCGAATCAAGTGGTGTCTTCCCACGGTATGAGGTCCATATTGAGGCATGGGGATATTGAATGGGCTTTTGAATGTTTCATCACTTCCCCAAAGACAAACATAAAGATTTCATAACATCCAAGGGAGAAAAGGCAACTATGACACAAATATGAAAAGGTTTTTGGAGACCTTACTCCTGGAAGGCCACCTGACAGAGGGGTTGAGTACTCCATTGTTTTGGAGGTGGGTACTTCACCTATACAAATACCACCATATAGACACCAAAAAAATTGCAGAGATGGGATTTAGAAGGCTATTCAAGAGCTCTTGGGATTGGGATTCATTATACCACGCTCAAGTCCCTATGCTTCTTCAGTTTGTTTTGGTGAAGAAAAAGGATGGAACCCTAAGGATGTGCATTGATTTTAGAGCTCTAAACAATAAGCCAATAAAGAATAGATATCCCATCCATAGAATAGATGAGCTCATGGATGAGATATTTGGAGCAAATTTCTTCCCCAAAATTGATCTTAGATCCGGTTACCATCAGATTTGAATGGAGGACAATGTGCAGAAAACTGCTTTCAGATGTCACTATGGTTATTTTGAATTTCTTGTCATGCCTTTTGGTTTGACCAATACTCCAGCCACTTTCCAATCATGCATGAAAAAAATATTTTGCAAGCAGCTCCGTAATTTTGTTTTGGTTTCTTTGATGATATTTTTATTTACAGTAAGACATGGGAGGAACATTTGCACCATTTAGAAGTTGTATTGAAAATATTGCATGAATAATATTTGTTTGCTAAGTTGTCCAAGTGTGAATTTGGATTGAAAGAAGTTTTGTATCTTGGGCACATCATTGGTAAAGATGGAGTAAAGGTACACTTGGAGAAAATAACGGCTATTCTTGAAAGGTCAACACCCAAGAACATCACTGAATTGAGAGGCTTCATTGGGATATGCACTTACTATAGGAAGTTTGTGAAGGGGTTTTCCAAACTAACTGCTCCCCTTACTAATTTGACCAAGAGGTATGCTTTCAAATGGGATGAAGAGGTTGAAAAGGATTTCCAAAGTATGAAAGAGGTAATGAGTAGTTGTCCTTAACTTGCATTACCATATTTTTCTAAACCATTTGTTTTGGAATGTGACGCTTCAAGACTCAAGGAATATGGGTGATCCTAAAGAAAAATCAACACCCCATAGCTTTTGAGAGCAGAAAATTGCAGCCATATGAGAAGATCTACTCCATATATGACAAAGAAATGTTATCCATCATCCATGCCTTGTCCAATTTTAGATAATATCTGGTGGGGAACAAGTTTGTGGTCAAAACTGATCATAATAGTTTAAAGCATTTGCTCATAGAAAAGGATCTTAATGAAAGGCAACAAAAATGGGTAAGTAAGGTCGAATCTTTTGATTTTGACATTGAATATGTAAAAGGGAAGAATAATATTGTAGTAGATGCATTATCTAGCAGACCTTCATTTTCCCTTATGGACATTTCGAAACATTGGAAAGATATGCTAATAGTAGAATATGCCAAAGATAGTTTTTCTTGTGGTGTGTTAGATGGGGTCAAAGGAAATGATATATACAATATATTGAATGTCCTAATCTACCATAAGGACCAAATTTACTTGGTTCATGGTTCTAACCTAAAGTACAATATCTTGAAGGAATCTCATGATTCTCCTTTAGCAGGCCATCCTGGTTTCTTTAAAACATATAGGAAATTAAGACAAAGTTTCTCTTGGAAAGGGCTGAGGGAATATGTTCTAAAGTATGGTAATGAATGCAAGATATGTTAGAAAAACAAAGTTGAACACACCCATCCTGCTAGTCTATTGAAACCATTTCCCATTCCAGATAAAAAATGGGAAAGCATCTCAATGGTTTTCATCATAGGTTTTCCCAAGGCTTTCAGTAAGGATTGTATTTATGTTGTGGTAGATAGACTCACCAAATTTGCTCATTTATTTGATATTACATCACATTTCACTGCTGCACAAGTGGTTGATCTATTCTTTAGAGATATTTTCAGATTGCATGGACTTCCCAAAAACATTGTGAGTGACAGGGATAGAAGATTTATGAGTGCTTTTTGGAAATAAATCTTCAAGTTGGTTGGAACTAAATTGACTCCTAACACAAGCTATCATCCTCAAAATGATGGCAAAATACAAAGGGTGAACCAATAGTTGGAGGGGTACTTGAGGAACTATGTTGGTGAGCAGTAGAAAGCATGGGTTAAATGGCTACACTTGGGTGAGTTTTGCTACAATACTACTTTCCATATGTCCATTTGCATGTCTCCTTTCAAAGAAATTTATGGTTATGAGGAAATCACGTTTTTTGAGCACATTGTTGGTAATAGTAGAGCCCCAAAAGCTAAATATTGGGTTGAGGAAAGTCAAGAGATTTTGAAGCTTCTAAAAGGCAATTTGCAGGTTGCCCAAAATCAACAAAAACAGTATGTGGATCAACATAGGGAGGAAAGAAATTTTCAAGTGAATGATTTGGTTTATTTGAGGCTAAATCCATATAAGCACACCTCCTTAAAATGGAAAGGATCAGAAAATATTACACCAAGGTATTATGGTCCATATAAGATGGTTCGAAAAGTTGCGGAGGTAGCTTATGAGTTAGAACTTTCAGAAGGTAGAAAAATCCACAATGTATTTCATGTTTCATTCCTTAAGAAGGCTATTGGTCAGCAAATTTCTATTTCAGAAACACTCCCTCCATTAGATGATGAAGGACAACTTAGACTTATTCCAGAAAACATTTTGAAGGCAAGAGAAATGAAATTGATGAGGAGAACCATAAGACAATACTTGATACAATGGAACAATTTTCCAAGTGAGGGTGCCACAAGGGAAGAGGAACAAATTTTGTAGCATCCCAATTTGGAATTGCTTGAGGGAAAGCAATATTGGGTGGGGAGGACTGTAATGTCCCCATTCAAATAAATCACTAGAAGGGCAAATTCCACCAATCTACTAGTTCCCTAGGTTGGGGTGGAAACATTTAGATTTGGAATAAGGGAGCTATAAAACCCCAAATGGACATTATCTTGACAAAAATATATTAAAAGGGGGTAAATAAATATTTATAATAGGAAAATAAGGTGGCACTTGGTAAGGACGGCACATTGGTGGTGTGGGACCCACACAAAGCAAGATTCCCCATGCCACATGGAATCCTACTCTCACCCATTCGAATCCAAGGTGGAGTATAACATTCTTGGGGGAGTTGGAAGGGAATTATACTTGGAATGAATCAATGAGGGTTGAATTTGAGAGAAAGAGTAACTCCCATGGAAGAGGAAGAGGCATCTTGGAGGTATTGTGACACTTGGGCTAGATTCCCTAGCTTCTATGACAACAATGATGAATATGCTATGAAAATTATGAAAAGGATCAGACCTGATTGCTGATATATGACCTATATGACATATCAGGGATAAAAATAGCCTCCAAGAAGGTGCACAAGGGAGTTAGGGAAGCCAAATATTCCCCATTCGAATTGATGGAAGAGGGAGGCAAGGAATTGTTGGACAAGTGACATTCATTGGAATCTCTTCCCAATTAGAGTTGGAATGGATCTCTTGGAGGGAATTAGAACCATGGAGGTCTTGGAAAGATAAAAAAATACAAGAACAAAGAAGGATGTGATCTTTTGATCATTTCTCATTTGGTAATTTGGATAGCATAGCTTGTCCATGCAAGTTGAGTGCTTTTTCTACTTTCCTTAGCACCAATTTCGAGGGTGAAAGATTCACATCCTAATTGGAAATTGGAGAGACCATTAAGACCTTTCATTTGAGGCTGAAATGGATTCTTTTGTTACAGGTTGAACCTATAGTGTTGGTTGTCTTCACTTCTTGTTTAACTTGTTCCCACATCTCTCTCCCTTTTCTCTTCATATTCTTGCTCTTGGAGGAATGACGCACATGGTGAGATGATGATCTCTTTGGGGAAGTACAAGGGGACCCATTTACTTGTAATATGATGTATACACTCTGTATTTTATGCTCATATGTACCTCAGATCGAAACTCCAAGTGAAACTATGAAAAAATGCCAAACTATGTATGAATGGTGTCGTTTTCCCATATATCTTGTTGTAGAAGCTTGGAGTTGTTTGATATGGAATTGTTTCAGTCAATATAAGTGGTTTTATTTCTATTTGGAGAGACATTAAAGTATTGAAGAAGTTTCATGAACCTTATGCAAGGATTTGGAACATTTCTGTCAAATTTCATAGCAAGTTATATCATTTTTCAATCATTCCCCCCTATATGATGATATGTTTACAAATGTATGATTTATGGGAGTTGAAAAAGCCTTTACGAATTGATTAATGATGCATTTGGGTTACCATTTAAGTCATATAACTAATACATGTCTCTGTTCTGAAAGTTGGGAGGGCTGTACTGCATTTGGGAAGCCATTACTGACCTCTACCCTATGGGGTTTGAACCTCAAAATTACTAGTAAATTCCCCATTTTCTCCTAATTACAAATGAAGGTTGAAGAAGTATTTTGAGAGTTTCCAAGAACCTATCAGCTTCATTTTTATGTCCTAATACCCTTCAAATACCTTTAGACCCAATTCGAGAGATGTAGGAGCCATTTGGAAGCACTTGAGTCATCAATATTCCAAGGTTCGAATTGACCAAAAAATTGCAATTTTTCCATTTTTCCAAATTATTAAAAAGGGACACTATAGGCTCATCCTCTCTCCTTGGAGGGAATTTTACTGGGATGGTGTAAATCATGCCAGAGGGAATTTTTGGCAAGCCAACATCTTCACCCTCAATGATTGTTTTGGAAAACTAATCATATGGTTAGATGCACAAACCAACAATATACAGTCCTATATCCTCAAAATTAATTAATCAATGAAATACAGAAGGTGGCGGGCATTTTTCTGAGGCTACTTAGGCAGTTTTACTAGAAGGGTTTATACTTGACCAAATCCTTCAATTTTCAAGGTGAATTTTTATTTCACCAAAACACTTGAACTATGATACCAAACAATAGTATCCATCTCAATGAGCTCATCACAATTGGTTTAACCTTCAGATTCATCATCCTCTGACCTGTGTGGGAATTTTATTGAACTGGGTTCCCAACTAGTAAAACAACCTGAACCCTTGTTGTGGAAGACCTGTATCTTTCTCCTTGAACACTCTTAAACCAAACTAAGACCATGGTCTGATGGATAATTCAACAAGATGTACATCCTAACACTCTCAGATAATTTTTATCATTAACCTGTAAGATATGGTGGGAATTTTCTTAGAGAAACTTAGACTAATTTTCCAATACTTAGTAAATTTCTAGAGTTCCACCAAACTGTCAAACCTTTATATAATGATGTCAAATTGTAACAATGAAATCATTAAGGTACTAGAACACCATCAGATGGATTTGAAAAATAATCATATGGTTATAACATACTTGCATATTGTACAGTATCATACCATTTGATAAATTTATTTACAAAACGAGAACATATGGCGTGCATTTATAAATGGCCTTTTAAACTTCTGGGTTATACACTTAGATAGTTTTTCAAAAACCTAGGTCAAATAAGATGATTTTTTTTTTAACCAATATTGGATATATGAGGCATCCACCACATGGGGGACATCATGCAGATTCCATCCCTGTCAATCCATCCTCTACAACTCATCCTCTCTCCTTGGCATGCATTTTACTGGGACAGTGTAAATCATGCCAGTGGAATGGAAAAGTAATCATATGGTTAGATGTACAAATCAACAACATACATTCCTATATCCAAATAATTAATAAATCAATAAAATAGAGAAGGTGGAGGGCATTTTCCCGAGGATACTTAGGCATTTTTACTACAAGAGTTTATACTTGGCCAAATCCTTCAATTTTCAAGGTGCATTTTTATTTCACCAAAACACTGAAACTATGATACTATACAATAGTATCCATATAACTAAGCTCATCACAATTGGTTTCACCTTTAGATTCATCATCCTCTGACCTAGGGGGGCATTTTATTGAACTCAGTTCCCAACCATAAAAACAGCCTGAACCCTTGTTTTGGCAAACCCGTATCTTTCTCCTCAAACACTCTTAAAAAAAATTGATACCATGTTCAGATGCATAAGTCAACAAGTTACATCCTGACACTCTTAGATAATTTTGAGCATTAACCTATGAGATATGGTGGGCATTTTCTTAGAGCAACTTAGACTAATTTTCCAATACTTAGTCAATTTCCATAGTTTCACCAAACTGTCAAATCTTTATATAATGATGTCAAATTGTAACAATGACATCATGAAGGTACTACAACACCATCAGATCAATTTTCAAACTAATCATTTTGTTACACCCTACTTTTATCTTGTACATTCTCATACCATTTGATAAATTTACTTACAAAACGAGAACATATGGCATGCATTTATAAATGGCCTTTTAAACTTTTGGGTTATACACTTAGATAGTTCTTCAAAACCCTAGGTCAAATAAGATGATTTTTATTTTCATCAATATTGGATATATGAAGCATCCACAGCATGTGGTACATCAGGTTGATTCCATCCATATCAATTCTATCCTCTGCAACCCCATCCTCTCTCCTTGGTGGGCATTTTACTGGGACAGTGTAAATCATGCCAGAGGGAAGTTTTGGCAAGGCAACATATTCACCCTCAATGTTTTTTTTAGAAAAATAACCATATGGTTAGATGCACAAATAAACAATCGACATTCCTATATCCTTAGAATTAATTAATCAATCAAATACAGAAGGTGGCAGGCATTTTCCTGAGGCTACTTAGGCAATTTTACTAGAAGAGTTTATACTTGGCCAAATCCTTCAATTTTCAAGGTGAAGTTGTATTTCACCAAAACACTGAAACTATGATACCAGACAATAGTATCCATCTAAATGAGCTCATCACACTTGGTTTCACCTTCATATTCATCATCCTCTGACCTGGGCGGGCACTTTACTGAACTAGGTTCCTAACTAGTAAAACAGCCTGAACCCTTGTTTTTCTAAACCTGTATCTTTCTCCTAAAACACTCTTAAAGCAAACTAAGATGATGGTATGATGCATAAGTCAACAGGATACATCCTGAAACTCTTAGATAATTTTTATCATTAACCTATGAGATATGGTGGGAATTTTCTTAGAGCAACCGTAGACTAATTTTCCAATTCTTAGTCAATTTCCAGAGTTTCACCAAACTGTCAAACCTTTATATAATGATGTCAAATTGTAACAATGGCATCATGAAGGTAATAGAAAACCATAAGATGGATTTTCAAACTAATCATATGGTTAGACCCTACTTTTATCTTGTACAGTATCATACCATTTGATAAATTTATTTACAAAACGAGAACATATGGCGTGAATTTATAAATGGCCTTTTAAACTTCTGGGTTATACACTTAGATAGTTTTTCAAAATGCTAGGTCAAATAAGATGATTTTTATTTTCACCAATATTGGATATATGAAGCATCCGAAGCATGGGGGACATCATGCAGATTCCATCCATGTCAATTCCATCCTCTACAACCTCATCCTCTCTCCTTGGTGGGCATTTTACTGGGACAATGTAAATCATGCCAGAGGGCATTTTTGGCAAGCCAACATATTTACCCTCAATGATTTTTTTGGGAAAATAATGATATGGTTAGAGATGCACAAACCAACAATATACATTCCTATATACTCAAAATTATTTGATCAATCAAATAGAGAAGGTGGTGGGCATTTTCCTGAGGCTACTTTGGCAATTTTACTAGAAGAGTTTATACTTGGGAAAATCCTTTAATTTTCAAGGTGAATTTTTATCTCACCAAAATACCAAAACTATGATACCAGAAAATAGTATCCATCTAAATGAGCTCATCCCAATTGGTTTCACCTTCAGATTCATCATCCTCTGACCTGGGTGGGCATTTTATTGAATTGGGTTCCCAACAAGTAAAACAAACTGAACCCTTGTTTTTGTAGACTTGTATATTTCTCCGCAAGCACTCTTAAAGAAAACTGAGACCATGGTCAGATGCATAAGTCAATAAGATACACCCTGACACTCTCAGATAATATTTATCATTAACCTGTGAGATATGGTGGGCATTTTCTTTTATCAACTTAGACTAATTTTCCAATACTTGGTCAATTTCCAGAGTTTCACCAAACTATCAAATATTTATATAATGATGTCAAATTGTAACAATGACATCATGAAGGTACTAGAACACCATCAGATGGATTTCCACACTCATCAAACATGCCACATAATCATACATTCCATATCATGATATCCTTTGTCATTAGTGAATACTTTTGGCATCAATGACAATCATACTCAACATGCAAATTCCCATGGGCTCAACAAACATGCCCATAGGCTTATGAAAATGCCCTCCTGGCAAGTGGTAATGCCTGTAGGGATTGAAAAAATGCCTGCAGACACGTGGAATGCATTGTTGGTTAATGGATTGAATGGGGACATATTCACATAACACCTAGAATTATTAAATAATAACGTGGAAAACATTTATTGTGAGAACATCAAGCAAAGAAGGATTTCCTAAGAAAAATGATTTTAATTTAAAAACAACAATTTTAAGTCGGCTCAGTTAAATTTGGGACCCAAACAGGTCGGCCTATAACTTGTTATTGAAGAATATTTTTGTATAAATAGAAGAGTTCGATGTGATTTTTGTGGTATGCATTTCGATGTGGTGATAAGAGCTGCGAGGTTCGAAAGGTTAGAAAGTAGAAGCTAAAAGAGATGCGAGCTTGTATGGGTAGATAGTAGAAGCTGAAAGAGATGTGAGCTTGGATGGCTAGATAGTAGGAGGTAAAGGAGTAGCTAGCTTGCAAGATGATACTGTAGCAGACGGTGGAGCAGTGAATTGAAATATTATTTTTTTGTGAATTTTTATCTTAGGGTGAAAGTTGTGATTCGACGGTGGAATATTTTGAAGGCTGAAAAGGAAACTTGTTTTATATTTGGGAGGAAGGGTGGACGGAGCAAGAGTATAACACATATACTCAGGTTGCATCCTGAATATACAATCTCAGTTGGAGCTGAAATTATTTCTGATTGAGGTTGACGCCTCCAAACCACCAATTGCAGCTGCTGCATGTATTTTATTGTTTATATAAAATTTGATATACATACCTTGACATACCTTTTTCCTCTGCTTCAAAATGTATTTTGTTGGGTTTGGCCCAAGTGGGGAAAGTTTTGAATAAGTATCCTGTTTTTTGGAACCTTAAAGCTGAGCGCAGCTCAGCCCAAGTATTTTTGCTATTTTGTGTAAGTTTTGGGGATTCTACGAAGTTGCACGCATCATGGTATTAGGAAGCTGTGAAGATCGGTGTTGCGAGGACGCAGTACCGCGAAGTGTCTAGTCTACAAGGATCCAGCAGGGCAGAGTGTTGGATGAGGAAGATGGCACATGTGTCAGATAGACCAGTAGTGGTCTAATTTTGGTAAAGATGCTCCAGGTATGCCAAGCGGTGGGCAGGAGTGAATCAAGAACAAAGCAACTGGTCACACATACAGAAGATGCCACCACCTGTACCAGTCGCTCGAAGCCGTTAGAGGAAGAACGGCTCAGCGAAAGCAACCTATTGGAACACGTGCAATAGGAAGGCCGATAGCGACATGGGCATGCGCAAAGGGCAAGCCATGATGGAGGATTCACTACCAGGTGCCAGCTAGCTCGATGAGCTAGAAACTGTAACCATTATTGGTAAACCTAAGGGTTTTTGGCCATGTATTGTAAAGACATGACCTACGGGCATGATCTATAAATAAGGAACGATTTTGTAAGGGAAGGGTTACTCTTCAGTTTTGATTAAGCATAGACTATTGTAGAATCTGAAAGCTTAAAAGCCATTGTAAAGGCTCTGTAGCTGACTGCGCAGAGACATATCTGAGAGAGAAGAGATTCTCCAGCTGAGTGCATAGACTAAGAATGGTTGTACCCTTCCCATAAAGATCAATATAACAACCGTTCTTGTGGACATAGCCTCCATCCGGGGGGTGAACCACGTTAAATCCTGTGTTATGTGATTGTTGTGTGTTTGATGACTATTCATTTGCTTAGCTTGGAGGTTAATACCCCAACGTCTATGATGTGATTGATTTTGTATGTATTCACCACAGAGAATGGGAATAATATGTTAAGTAATACATGTATGGATGAGTGTTAAGTGCTTAACAAGTATAAGTCTAGGAATGTGTGAATTAGCTAAATAATCATACAGTGGAACACCAAACTTAAGCGCAGCGTTCAATCACGCAGTATTGTATGTTTATTCCAAATTGCATGCATCGTAACATGTTGTCTTAAACTGACCCAGAGGTTTCCAATTAGACCCAGGTTCTTTGTGGTTGTCCCTTTGACCAACAAAACCCCTTCACACCAGCCCTTTCGGCAACAACCTGCAAGCATGTTGAGGTCTCACCCGAGGTGTATCTTTATGGGGTACTGCAGAACTAGGTTTCCATCGTAAATGATGAGCTGTTTATAAGAACAAGCTATGCAGCACAGGACAGAAGGATGGCGCTGCGGGCAAAGCGATGCGGTGCGCAGCAGGATCTATGCTGCGAACAGTACTGCGCGGTGGAGGCAACATTGTAGGCTGCACCAAGGGTTTCTTACTACTGTGGATCTTCTACTGGAACTGCGAATCACCCACAGTTATCCTCTACTTGGAAAATATCAGAAACGTTAAGGCACTGAAATGAATATCACTCATCCATTCATTCAGGCACTTACTGGCTATCTTTCTAACGTTCATTCTAGAACTTGGATTATTACAATGTGAACCAAAATGATAAACATGATTAAATGTGTTGTGTTCCTTCACTGTGCTTAAGAAAGTATTTAAACTTAAATGACTGATTCACGACCTTAACATAGAATTGAAATGTTTACCATTCATCTGCTTCCATGGAACCTAGCATATCATTCCCAAACTTCTCCTATTGGTAAATGCATATCAAATTTCTCATATTACAGCATGCAAGGAAACATTCAACCATTCATTCTACAAAAAATACAAACAGTCATTCATTCATAAACATCATCACATAACACAGGATTTAACGTGGTTCACTTCCCCGGATGGAAAGCTACGTCCACAAGAACAGTTGGTAATATATTTCTTTCAAAACGGATGGGGCAACTGTTCTTAGTCTGCACACTCAGCTACAGACTCTCCTTTCTCTCGGCTAGGTCTCTGTGCACACAACTGCAGAGCCTTTATAATATTCTCAGCTCGGAGAGATTCTTCAATACAAAAAGGTTATCTCCTTAAGTTCTTAGCAACAACAAAAGAATAACACTAATACCAAAAGAGAACAACCCACAAACCGAACCAACACACAGAACCCCCATCCTATACAAAATGTCTTCTTAAATAGATCATGCCCGAAGGTCATGTATGTACAATGTCGAAGACCTAAAACCCAAAAATCCTAAGGGTTTCCAAAACTGTGTCGATTTTCCAAACTGTCTTGCTGGCTCCTAGTAGCTTCTGCATGATCATGGCAGATCTCCATGTCCTCATTCTGTCGCTATCGACCTCCCTATCACACGCGTGCCTACAGGCTTCTTTTGCCGAACCGTTTCTCTCTAACGGTTTTACCTTCTAAGCGTGCCAAACGTCGCTTTCCTTAACAACCCATGCATGGCCACCTTCCTGTTTCGCCTATGTCCGCCACTCAGCAATCCTGAAATATCTTTCCAAAAATGGCTGCTACCGGTCAAGCCGGTAGCTACATTTGATACTTGTCCAGCACATTGCTTTGCCGGCTCCACGTGGCCTCCTAACTCCACAGCACTGCTTCAGCGCAATACTGGTCTTCGCATCATGGCCAAAACTTCGATGCTGCACAAAACTCTGCAGTCTCGTCAAAAGTTGGATGCTGCACGCAACTTCGCAGCATCCTCAATACTTAGCCAAAATTGTGTTTCTAAGCTGCACTCAGCTCAGCTTTCCCTGCTTGCCTCAAAAAGGTGCTTCCCAAAACATCATCTCAACCTGGGCCCAACATGCCCCTAACACTTACATGTGGCTCGTCCCCGAGCCACTAATTGTTTCAGTTGTCTGAATCTGCGTCGCGATCGGTGGAACTAACTTGGCCGCGAACTCATCATATGTACCGCACAACTACGCCACTACTTCTCTTGTATCCTCTTCAACCTGTTTAATTGTCTCAAGAAGTGTTGGAGTTATTTCTTGTCCAATTTGATCTTGTACCTGCTCCTGGTAATCGCACAGTTCTACTAACTTATCTTCAATCTACTGCAATACCGCCATGGCATTCTCCAGGAGTTGCTGCGATTGATTATCCATCTCAATCTCTTTTTGTCGTAATTCTCGTACTTCTTTCTTTAAGCTGGATATCTCCTTGTATCTCGGCAGCCTTTCTCTAGGTGGCGGAGCTTTCACCTCTGCGTTCAACTTGTCCAACGTGGTCTGTTTTTCTTGTACCGCGGTCTTGACCTACAGCAACCCTTGATCCTCTTCAAGGATTGTGATTGCCTATGAAACCTTATCCAGGATAGATTGGCACTTAGCCATCTCACTTGTAATGCTTTTCGAGGTGGTGCTCACTACTTGCTCTCTGACCTGCTGTTCAGTTAATGGCGCCTGCTTATTCATCTTATCCTTCAATGTAGCAATATCAGCCTCATAATAAATCTGTTTATCCTTCATCTCCGTCTACAAGGATCTCACCTTATCTCCGATCCTCAGAACTGTGTCTGCAGGATCATCCTGGATTTCTATGCCTTTGATATCCTTCGCCACATTGGATATGGTGGTCTCCAAATTTTGTCAGCGGTCCTGTTTGTTGCGTAGCTATACTTCTTCCTTCTACTGAATTTGTCTGTTTGCTGCGGTGAGTTCTGACTGTAACTTCATCGCTTCAACCATTCGTTCATGCATCTCCTCCACGATCTGCTCTTGGGCAATTTAAACACAGGGACATTCAGTGCCCACAGGGAGATATATTCAGGTGTCATCTTCAAAGGTTTTGTCTGAAAGACTGGTGCTTTTTGTGACGAGGATCCCAACTTTATGTTGTTGGATCGAGGTGCAGTTACAACTTTTCCCTTATCTTTTGGTTTTTCATGCATCGTGGGATTAAGTCTTGGTGATCTGCAGGATCCTTCACCTTGTTCTACGGCAACCTTCTTCACTGGAGTTTTCATTAACTATTGAATCCCTCCTTGCTGAAAGATCCTTAGTGCTTCTTCAAGGGTGATTTCTTCTTCTCTGAAGGAAGGTTCGGACATTCATAGATGAAGTAGCGGCTAAGGCAGACAGAATACAGATGGCTACTAGCTCAGAGAGGTTAATCTAAAGAAAATTCTAAGTGCTTGGTAACACCCACGAGTCTCCCAACGGTGTTATTTATAGGCGCAGCAGACCCTCTCCCGCACCCTTCAACGGCTAGATAAGCATTTAATGTGGTGTCCGTTGGAAAATTTGAGTAGATCCTTCGGTCTTTTCTGTCGTCAGTGTGCTCAAAACGACTGTCTTTTCTTTAAATGTTGAAGTAGTTGCTACAACGGTCATCTAACGGCTATTTTTATGAAAAGCCATGCAACGGCTATTTTTCTCTGATTGCTGTGCTGAACTGCGCAGAAAGCCATCTACAACCCTATGTGGCTACTTCACAGTGCCAAAAATTTCAAGCTGCGTGGCTTCCACTATACATATATATTTTTCTTCTTTTTTTTTTTTCTCTTCCCCGTAGCTTCAACAGTGCTATGCGGTACATAAATCATTCTTCTTATCATACCTTCTTCCTTTTATCATACATGTACAGAGTCCTTTACATTTCTAGTGTCCACTTTCAACTGTACTTGACACTTAGAACTTCCTTCCCTGGTTCATTATTCAAGGTTCTGTGAAGCAGTGCCATCATGGTATAGCTTTAGCCTGCTTCCATTTATCAAAGTTGGCAAGGTATCACCAGCTAAATTGGCTAACTGGACTGCACCAATGTTAGTAACATGTATCACAGTATATGGGCCAAGCCAATGCATCTTAAATTTACCAGGGAATTTCATGAATTTGCTATCATACAAGAGGACTAGATCACCTACATGAAAACACTTGTTCTTTATATGGCGATCATGCCATGCTTTCTCGCACTCCTTTTGAGCTTGCTGGTGGAAGCCTGCAATGAAGCAATCTTCCTCCAAGCCCAGTAAGTGTAGTAATCTTTCTTCTAGAGCTTCGCAGTCTGCCATCCCCGTAAATGCAGTGATTCTCAAACTAGGGACAATATATTCCATAGGAATTATAGCCTCCTGCCCATAAACCAACCGAAAGGGTGTCTGTCCTGTCAATTTCTTGCATGTGGTCCTGTATGCCCATAGCACAGATGAGACGCGCAGGTCCCAATAGTCTCGATTTACATTGCACACCTTAGTGAGTGCGTTCTCCAATATTTTACTGAAAGCCTCTACAATACCATTTGCCTGTGGATGATATGGAGTACTACACTGATGACAAATTTGGAATTCCTCTATAAGCGCCTCAATCGTCTTGTTCAAAAAGTGAGTACCTTGGTCACTCATCAAAATCTTCGGACAGCCAAATCTGGTGAGTATTTCTTCAAAAAAAAACTGCGCAGTAGTATTGGCGCTACAGTCCTTAACTGGTTTTACTTCTTCCCAATTGGTGAGGTAATCCGTAGCAGTAATAATATACCTTGCACCCGTTCATTTTCCTGGTGGGTTTATAGGACCCACAAATTCTATTGCCCATTTTTCAAATGGATGAAGTGTTAACTGTGGATTCAATGGCATCTCATCTCAGCGCGATGGTTTTCTTGTCTAATGACAGACATCACAGTTCTTGCAATGTTCTTTGGCATCTTTATGAATCGTACGCCACCATAACCCTGCCCGTAATATCTTCTGCACAGTAGCCCTTCCTACATAGTGACCTCCCACGATTCATGAGTGTGCGTCGGTTAGAATAAATGGCTTCTCATGATCGAGTACGCACCTGCATAGGACTTCATCTGGCCCAATTTTGTATAACTGTCCTGCAATTATAGTGAAGTCTGCGGCACGCACCACTAACTATTTTTTCTACTGGACTGAGAATTCCTGGGGTGCCAGCCCTGTGGTTAGGAAGTCAATGATGTCCTTGTAATAATCATCGGCAACCTGTATACTAAATAACTGCACATCAGGCAGACTGTCTTCAATATTCATCGGCTCCTCTCCTGACTCGATCCTTGATAGATGATCAGGTACCAAGTTTAGTCTACCTGGCTTGACAATAATTTCAAAGTCATATTCCTAGACCAACAATAGCCATTGGCATATGTGTCCCCCTAACACTGGCTTGTTGACCAAATATTTCAACACAGAATCGTCAGTAAACATAAGGAAGTGCGATCCCAGCAAGTAGTGTCTAAATTTCTGTAGGGCATATACCATCGCAAGGCCTTCCCTCTCAGTTGTAGTATAGTTCTTCTCTGCTGTTGAAAGCTTTCTGCTAGAAAATGCAATAGGGTGGTCAATACCTCCCTCTCCTGGCTGAGCTAACATGATCCCCATGGCAATACATGATGTGTCAACATGGACACGGAATGGCTTTGTCCAGTCTGGAAAGACTAGAATCGGCGCATTGACCATCTTTTCTTTTAATGTGTCAAAACCCTGTTTGCATTCTGCGTTCCGAATGAACTATGCGTCTTTCTTCAGCAGCTTTTCCATTGCTGTGGTTATCTGTGCATAACCCTTTATAAATTTCATGTAATATCCAGTATGGCCTAATGTAGATCGCAACATCTTGATTGAATTTGGTGTTGGTAAGTTTGCAATGACTGCAATCTTCGCAGGGTCTACCATCAATCCTCGTTTACAGACAATGTGGCCAAGTAAAATTCCATAAGGCACACAAAAAATACACTTTTTCAAATTCAAGGATATTTGATGCTGTCGACACTTCTCGAGCATCATGCGGAGATTCACGCAATGATTTTTCAATAGACCAAATATAGTCCAATCATCAAAATACGCTTCTAAAAACTTGTGCATAAAATCTTTAAATGCTGCGACGACGACTCTAGAGAATATGGCAGGTGCACTCTTCAGCCCAAAAGGCATGACGATGTACTGGAATGACCCCCATTCTATAACAAATGTCATCTCATGCCTATCTGTAGGATCAATCCTGATCTGATGATAACCAGAGAAACCATCAGTGAAAGAATATGCCTCATTTCCTCCAACGTTATCAAGCACTTCGTCTGTGAATGGAGTAGGAAATGGGTTGTGCATGGAAGCATCATTCATCTTTCTGAGATCCACACAAATCCTGATCTTGCCTTTTGATTTCTTGTCTTGAACAACCATGGGGCTAATCCATTTGGATTCTTCAACTGGTTCAATGATTCCTACTTCTAGCATCTTATCTAGCTTTGCGCGGACTTTTTCCTTATAGTGCGAATTCAATCTGTATGGCCTCTGCTTGACAGGGTCAGCACCTGGTTTTAAAGATATTTTCATGACCCCTAGGTCTCCCAAAATTCCTTTCATTTCTGTCAACTTTGTTGAAAATAGTTCCTGATACTCATGTAAGGTATCTGCGATCTCTGCAATAGTCTGATCGTCCCAATAATCTCCTATTGAAGCGAACTTCGGCTCTTTGTCTGTGCCAATGTTCACTTTTTGTGTTTTTACTGGTCCAGTCATATCTGGGATTTCCAACGGAGGTCCTTCTACCTCACGCGCACCTTCTGATTCTGGTATATCTATGTTGCGTGGGTCCTCCTCATCATCTTCATTTGTGTCATTGGTATCTTCAGCTAAGTTGTAACACTCGATCAAGTGCTCTTCATGTTCCTTCCATTCTGACTGTAGGTTCGCAGGAACACACTCTATCCCAAAAAACTCCTGCAATGTTATGTTTTGATGATGATAGTCGTCCTGGAACATGTGCTTCTTGATTAGCTATAATGCTTCGTGGATTAATGGATTCTCGTCTTCAAAACTGAAGTCCTTCCGGAAGTTCACAATGAGCAGCTCCCAGTCAGTGAGTTCATTGCGCAACTCCAGGTCGAGGCACCATTTCTCTGGGACACCCGCATCCAATGTATGTACAAATAAATGTACCCATTCTGTAAGTGGTCTTTCCACCCATGCCTTTGAATAGGTTTCAATGTGCTGACTAGGGTCTGTCTGTCCATTGTACTTTTGAAAGGGCAAAGTAACCTTTTAGGCGAATCGTATCTGCATCTTAGTTCTGCATTGATCCCAAGTGGTCCATGTTTTCTTCTGTGTATTCCACCATCTAGAAGGTGTATCGTGCAACACTATATCTAAAGATGGCAATCTATGCTCATCTGGTATAGCTGCAGTATATTCCCTTATGAAACTATAAACATTAGTAGAACCATCATATGTGGGAATAGGACTCACCTCTTTTCCGATCCAGCGCAATGATTTTGTAACCTATGCACATCTTCTTGCTGATACTTCATGCATGCGGCTTTTCCAATTCTCCAATCCTGTATCCAAGTCAGAGATACAAGAAGTGTCACATCGCCAGCTGAGCATACCGTCCGCAGTAGGATTAATGTAGTCTTCCTTGTTCGCAGTCAGCTGGTATAGTCGGTCTAAATCTTGAGCTTGGGATTCCTCCTGAATCCACTCACTGTATCTATCACCATCTTTAGGATCCAATGTTGCGATGACCCTAAGATGCTTCCCTTAAAAAATCATCTTCTTTGTCTTCAATTTTATGATAGCCAAGTTATCCATAGCCCAATGAATTCCCAATATTGTTGGAAACGGTTGACTATCATCCACAATTTCAATAACCTCGAAGTCTGCATGACTCTGTACTCTGTCAATGTCAACTACTACATTAGCTAAGAGGCCAAAAGGTATGACCTTCTCCTGATTAGCCATTCGTAATTGGATAGGTGACCAGAGCAACTTTGGTCGACCGATCTGCTGCCATGTCTGCTTAGTTAGGACATTCACTTCTGATCCTAGATCAAGGATGACTTCATCCATTTCAAAATCTCCTATCTGCGCAGTAAGCCTCATCTCTCGGCCTATTCTTTTGTGCTTCCTTATATAATGTACAGCGCTATCTGGAGTCTCTGCTCCAATCTGAGGTTCATACTGGCTGATAAGCTTCTGGAGCTCTATTATGTCTTTTTCACTGTTTAGTAACTTCATGCAGCTTCGCAAGAACTGTGCAACAGAAGTATGGACATCTGTCGCAGTACTTGTTTTGTCATATGGAGCCGGCAACAGAACCATTTGTTGGCTTAAACTGACCTAGAGGTTTCCAATTAGACCCAGGTTCTTTGCAGTTCTCCCTTTGACGAACAAAACCCCTTCGCATCGGCCCTTTCGGTAACAACCTGCGAGCAAGTTGAGGTCTCACCCGACATGTATCTTTATGGGGTACTGCGGAATCAGGTTTCCACAGTAAATGATGAGTTGTTTATAAGAACAAGCTGTGCAGCGCAGGACAGAAGGATGGCGCTGCAGGTAAAGTGATGCGGTGTGCAGCAAGATCTATGCTGCAACTAGTACTGCGCGGTGGAGGCAACACTGCGGGCCGCACCAAGGGTTTCTTATTGCTGCGGATCTTCTATTGGAACTGCAAATCACCCACAATTATCCTCTAATTGGAAAATCTCGGAAACATTAAGGCACTGAAATGAATATCACTCATCCATTCATTCAGGCACTTACTGGCTATCTTTCTAACATTCATTCTAGAACTTGGATTATTACAATGTGAACCAAAATGATAAACATGATTAAATGTGCTGCGTTCCTTCACTGTGCTTAAGAAATTATTTAAAATTAAATGACTGATTCACGACCTTAACATAGAATTGAAATGTTTACCATTCATCTGCTTTCGTCGAACCTAGCATATCATTCCCAAACTTCTCCTACTGGTAAATGCATATCAAAGTTCTCATATTACCGCATGCAAGGAAACATTCAAGCATTCATTCTACAAAAATACTGACAGTCATTCATTCATAAACATCATCACATAGCATAATATTTAACGTGGTTCACTTCCCCGGATGGAAAACTACGTCCACAAGAACGGTTGGTAATATATTTCTTTCAAAAGGGATGGGGCAACCATTCTTAGTCTGCGCACTCAGCTACATACTCTCCTTTCTCTCGGCTACGTCTCTGCGCACACAGCTGCAGAGCCTTTACAATATTCTCAGCTCGGAGAGATTCTTCAATACAAAAAGGTTATGTCCTTAAGTTCTTAGCAACAACCAAATAATAACACTAATACAGAAAGAGAACAACCCGCAAAGCAAACCAAGACACAGAACCCCCATCCCATACAAAATGTCTTCTTAAATAGATCATGCCTGAAGGTCATGTCTGTACAATGTCGAAGACCTAAAACCCGAAAACCGTAAGGGTTTCCAAAACTACGCCGGTTTTCCAAACCGGCTTGCTAGCTCCTAGTAGCGTCTGCTTGATCATGGCGGGTCTCCATGTCCTCATTCGGTCGCTATAGGCCTTCCTGTCTCATGCGTTCCTACAGGATGCTTCTGCCAAACCATTTCTCTCTAACGGTTTTACCTTCTAAGCGTGCCAAACGTCGCTTTCCTTAACAACCCACACGTGGCCGCCTTCCTGTTTCACCTACGTCCGCCGCTCGACAATCCTGAAATATCTTTCCAAAAATGGCTGCTACCGGTCGAGCCGGTAGCTACACTTGATACTTGTCCAACACACCTCTTTGCTGGCTCCACGTGGCCTCCTAACTCCGTAGCACTGCTTCAGCGCAGTACTGGTCTTCACATCACAGCCAAAACTTCGACGTTGCGCGCAACTCCGCAGTCTCGTCAAAAGTTGGATGCTGCGCGCAACTTCGCAGCATCCTCAATACTTAGCCAAAATTGTGTTTTTGAGCTCCGCTCAACTCAGCTTTCCTTGCTTGCCTCAAAAAGGTGCTTCCCAATAGTTCATCTCAACCTGTGCCCAACATAACGATAAACCATTAAAGTATTTTAAATGCATGGAGAATGGTAGTTGGTTAAGGTTGGACATCCTCGAAGCCCCGCGAAGTCCTGTAGACGGGTTGGTCCAAGTCTGTACTGCGAGGTAAGCTGTCAATAGCTACTTGGGACCACTAGGAGATAGTGCTTACCACGTAGTCCTTGGGTGCGTAGATTGTACAAGTCCTGAAGTTCGACGAAGCACCTGACATGGGGCAGAGGCTCCACGCAGTTTCTGTCTGTAGTAGCCTGTAAGAGATTGTGCTGCTTGTCCCTTGTCCCACTCTCCCATCACCAGGATGTTGAAACTTGATTCTGCAGCCACCCCCTCAGCTTCGCCTCTGGTGAGACCTCAGGCTGCACGTAGCCTATTGCCAAAAGGGCCAGTGATTAGGGGTTTTGTTGGTTCCTTGAACCATGAAGTACCTAGGTCTGCATTGGAAACCTCTAACTCAGTATAGACAGCAAAAAAATGGTTATGTTGCTTGGCTAAGACCAGTGATGCGATAGTGCAATAAAAAGTAATGTGTGACGAAGAAGACCAGTTCCCATTGGGTTCAGACAATTGGCATCCTGCCAAGAAAGAGATCTGGGATTGGTGCGACAAGATTGAAATAGACTTTGGAAGAAAATAGAACAAACACCCGCGCCTATCTGACATAGAGTGGTTGAACAGATACTTGTGGAGAGAGATTCACAAGATTTTCTGGGCTAGGTTTCCGAATGAGCTATACACGTGGATATCATGACTTGCAGAAAAGAAAACCTATTTCCAAGGGGGAGTTCCTACATAGTGGACTCCAGAGCTCACAGCACAGCTCAAAGCAATAGACAACCCGTTGACATGAGCAGTCGACTTCTGGATTGATAGCATACTTGAGGAATTTGTGACCAAATTTTCTATAGACACACTAAAGTCCTATAGTCAAGCCTAAGCATACTTCTTCGAAGGATTCATAGTTAAGTTCCTGAACAATCTTAGTCTATACATTAAAATGATTTTAGCTGAGCAAGGCGTCTTAAGAATGCAGTAATATTTTTTATTCTGTCATCATCAATAGCATTTTTAGTGAGTCTCACGAAGAAACTCATAATCTGAGAAGTGGAAAGAGATATAAGTTTAATAAAGAAAAGAATCCCAGAGACCCTGGACTCCGCGTTGATACCGAAATCCCATGTGACCTTAGTAATCAAACCGCACCATTATCAGCTACCATCCACCCTATCACACCTCAGAACCCACCTACCGTGAGTGTAGCCCAACCCTCCCCACAAAACATTGCCACTGCTAGCAGCGCAGGAGCAGGCGCTCAAACCAGTCTGATTCAACCTAGTCCAGCTCAGAATACCCAATCTCCGAATATTCCCTTTATTTTTTCTGCAAAGAACACTCTACAGACATAGAGCACTCTTTAGAGTGCTACACAACTAGCATGAAGAATGACAAATACTGATATAAAGCTACCGATATTCAAAGGAACGGGTCTGGAAGACCCTGATCAACATTGGTTTCTATGTGAAGCCGTATGGAATCTAAAGTAGATCCAGGATGATGCTGTGAAGAGAGCGCAGCTTATCACTACCTTCCGTGATAGAGCATTGCATTGGTTTATGAAATATTCTTAGGCACAACCGAGAACCTTACCAAAAAAGAAGGATGCACTCGTAGCAGAATTTAAGAAACCAAAATCCGAGTCGCAGTGCATAACTGAGTTAAAAGAAATTAAGCAGAAACCTACTGAAATGGTATGGGAATTTGATCAAAAGTTTAAAACCCTGTTAGACCAAGTGAATTTTGTTATAGCACCACAACAACACAAGGAATGGTTCATCATTGCGCTGTTGCCCCACATCAGACAACCATTGATGCAGCAGAAGGTTGCATCGCAGGCACAGGCCTTAAAGATCACAATGAAACTGGAAGCTTCACCAATCGGGAAAAGTAGTTCTGGGATGTCACAGATCCAGAACCAGCTGACCACCTTGACATTAGAGCTACAGGGTATGAAGAACGGAAAAGAACAAATATGAACACAGACACGAGGTTTGGTGCACAGGATGCAAAGGGGGAGGCCATACCAGAGAACATTGCCCTCTATTTAAAGATTATCTTGACAGTGGCACACCAAACCCAATTAAAATGAATCATAATTAGGAACCATGCTGTGAAATTTGCAGAACCAGAGGACACAGGCCTGAAGACTATTACCTGATACAGAAATATGCAAGAACACCTAAGAGCCTATTTTGCAATTTCTCTAAATCAGTTGGACATGATGAATCCAACTGGCGCACGTATGAACTCATGAATGAAAGGAAGCACGACATGGAAGCAATGCGGGGTGCTAGAATGTACCACGTCGAAGAGGACAACCAGCTAAAGCAAGAAAACACCCACTATGATCAGGGAGGATATAGAGGCTATGGTGGTGGATACCATGGGAGAGGAAGAAATGCTGGCCCAACACAAGGAAGAGGTCGTGGCCAGGTAATCTGTTATAATTGTGGCCAACCAGGTCATGTTTCTAGAGATTGTACAAACCCATGCACTACGTGCAATTACTGTAAATCATTTGAGCATGTGATTGAAGACTGTCCCATGCTCGAGGTAGAAATGTTGAAGAGACGAAGGACAAAACCATCAACCCCAAATATTCAGTTGATTGCAGCAGAGAGCAGAACTGCGAATCCAAGTGTAAACGTTGTCATGCGCAGTGTCGTTGATATAGCAAGAGACGGAGGTGCAAAAGCTTTGACTTCTAGAATGCGTGATCCGAGATAGAATCTGGGAGAGCTGGTATGGATTTGAAAAGATCTTGGGAAAGCACCAGGTCTAGACTTATAGAAAAATAAGGAAACATTCGAGGAAGCGTGGGATATGTTTAGAGCGGCCCCACCTGGTTCCCCGAGAACACAGTTGTGCAGTGAAGTACCACAGCGAGAGAATTCCAATGGCACATGATCAGACAAGTGCCGCAACAGATGCAGGGACATTTGTTGCATAGTTCTTACAGAGCTGCATGAAATTATTAAAGAGTGCAGATGCTTACATGGAGTTTGAAAAGCTACTGAGGCAGTATGAGCCAAACACTGAGAAGGGGGCTACCAATGGCGCAGTCCATAATATTAGGAGTCCAAAAAGAACAGGAAGGAAAATGAGACTCACTACACAGATTGGGGACTATGAAATGGATGAGATCATCCTTGACCTGGGATCCGAAGTCAATGTCTTGACAAAGCAGACATGGCATCAAATGGGTAATCCTAAGTTACAGTGGTCACCTCTACAGTTAAGAATGGCTAACCAAGGGATAGTTATACCATCGGGGAGATTACCCAACACTATTGTCAACATTGATGGAGTACGCAGCTATGCCAATTTTGAATTAATTGAAATCGTGGACGATAGGCATCCTTATCCAGCATTGCTGGGTATCAATTGGGAAATGACTAACTCTTCCATTATTGATTTGAAAACTATGAAAATTATATTTGAAGGTAATGATATCAGGGTCATTGCACCATTGGAACCTTCGCAAGGTGAGCGATATGTTGAACAGATGCATGAGGAATGCAAAGCCCAAGAGTTGGATCATATTTACAAGATGACAACCAATACTGTTGATTATACTAACCCAACTACGGATGGCACACTTAGTTGGCACTGTGATAGTTCTTGTGTTTCAAATTTTGACGCATGACTAGAAAACTAGCAAAGCAAGCTACATGAAGTATCTGCCAGAAAATGCGCGTGGGCCATGAAGTCACTCTGCTGGATTGCAAAATAGGTAACTCCAATCCCTACCTTTGATGGTTTATCTAATGTTTATTGTTTCATTACGGAATATACTGCAGCAGTTCCGGATGAATATCGCGTCTCAGCATTAGACATGGCATTGTGCGACATGCCTGCCAGATGGTGGGCTGCGCATAAGAAGACATTGACCATATGGGATCAGTGTAGAATCAAGATGCAAATCAGGTTTGCTGAGAAGGATACATTAGATTTTGAGAAATACAATGGCCAGACGGATCCGCAAGATCACATTGAAGCATGTGCACAAGCTTGGGTAGAACGTCCACTGACAGAATGGGTACATCTGTTCATGCACACGTTAGAAGAACCAATTCCAAAGAAGTGGTACCTAGATTTGGAATTGTGCAGAGGCACTATAGATTGGTCTGCACTAACCACGATTTCCATATGGATTTCAGCTTTGAGGATGAACATCCTAGTATCAATGACGCGCTGCAGATCATAAAGAGGAAAATATTCAGTTCATATTGTCCACAAGGGAACATGACACTGGAAGAAATTTTGGAGCAGAAAGTATACCTGCATGCCTACAACTTGAATCGGAGGAGCAGTTAGAGGAGGCTCTTTATTGTTATCACATCGCGGAGGAAGTCGAGATTCGAGCAGAGAGCGATGAGGAGGACCCGCGTAATATACAAATAACTGAGTCAGAGGGATCACGCGAAGTAGAAGGACCCCCACTGGAAATTCCAGATATGAGCGGACCTGTGAAAACAAAGAAAGTGAACATTGGCACTAGCAAAGAGCCAAGGTTCATAGCTATTGGAGATTATTGGGATGAAGATACAGTTGAGGAGCTCGCGGGTATATTATAGGAATATCAAGAATTATTCCCGACCAAGTTCACAGAAATTAGAGGTATCTTGGGAGACTTAGGAGTGATGAAAATTCCTCTTAATCCTGGCGTGAAGCTTGTGAAACAAATACCATATAGACTAAACCCACGCTACAAAGAATGAGTTAGGGAAGAACTCGACAGGATGCTCGACACAGGAATCATTGAGCCAGTCGAAGAGTCCGAGTGGATAAGCTGGATGGTTATCTAGGATAAGAAAACAAAGGGTGAGATCAGAATCTATGTAGATCTGAGGAAGTTGAATGATGCTTCGATGCATGACCCATTTCCTACCCCTTTTACAGATGAAATGCTAGACAATGTCGGAGGGAATGAGGCGTATTCATTCACTGATGGACTCTCTGGATACCATCAGATTAGGATTGATCCAGCAGACAGACACAAGACCACATTTGCCATGGAATGGGGATCGTTCTAGTACATAGTGATGCCCTTTGGCCTAAAGAATGCACCTGCTATATTTTCCAGAGTGGTCATCGCATCATTCAAGGACTTCATACATAAGTTTTTAGAGGTTTACTTTGATGATTGGATGATATTCGGTTTACTGAAGAACCACGCCGTTAACTTCAGAATGATGCTGGAAAAGTGCCGACAACATCAAATCTCATTGAATTTGAAGAAATGTGTTTTCTGTGTTCCATATGGAGTTCTGTTGGGACACATTGTATGCAAAGAGGGATTGATGGTTGATCCTGCCAAGATCGCAGTCATCATGAATTTACCAACACCTAATTCAGTAAAGCAGTTGCGCACTACATTGGGACATACTGGATATTACAGGAAATTCATAAAAGGGTATGCCTAGATAACCGCAGCTATGGAGAAGCTGCTAAAGAAAGATGTACCATTCATCTAGAATGAGGACTGTGAGAAAGGCTTTGACACATTGAAAAAGAAGATGATCACTGCGCCTATCCTAGTTTTTCTAGACTAAGAGAAGCCATTCCATGTTCATGTCAATGCATCATGTATCACATTGGGTGTTGTCCTCACACAATCGGGAGAATGAGGTATTGATCATCCTAATGCCTTTTCCAGCAGAAAACTATCATTCGCTGAGAAGAACTATACCACGATTGAAAGAGAGGGACTCGCGATGGTATATGCACTGCCGAAGTTCAGGCATTACTTGCTGGGTGCGCATTTCTCTATGTTTACCTACCATTCTGCTTTGAAATACCTTATCAGTAAGCCAGTGTTCGGGGGATGCATATGCAGATGGTTTCTACTCTTTCAGGAGTATGACTTTGAAATTGTGATTAAGCTGGGAAGGTTGAATTTGGGACTTAACCATCTGTCAAGAATCGAGTCAGGCAAAGAACCTATCAATCTGGAGGACAACCTGCCCGATGCGTAGTTGTTTGCTATACAAGTTGAAGATGCATATTATCAGGACATTATTGACTTCTTAACTATAGGATTTTCATCCACAGAGTTCACTATGCAGCAGAAGAAGTAGCTGGTAGTGCGCGCCGTAGAATTCACCATTATTGCCGGCCAACTATACAAGTTGGGACCAGATGAAGTACTGCGCAGATGTGTACTAGAGCATGAAAAACCATTCATATTGGCGGATGCACACTCAGGAATTGCAGGAGGCCACTACGCAGGAAGAGCTACTGCGCAGAAGATACTATGCGCAGGGCTATGGTGGCCTGCAATTCACAAAGACTCAGACGAACACTGCAAGAGTTGCGATGTCTATCAGAGGACAGGGAAGCCATCGCGCAAGGATGAAATGCCCTTAAATCCACAGATGGCATTGCAAGCCTTCGAAAAGTGGGCTATTGACTTTGTGGGACCTATTAACCACCAGGTAAAAGAATTGGTGCGAGGTATATCATTACTGCCACCAATTACCTCACAAGATGGGTAGAAGCAAAGCTGGTAAAAAACTATAGCGCAGCTACATCCACAGAGTTTATATATGAAAATATCCTCACAAGATTTGGATGCTTAAAGATATTGATGAGTGACCAAGGCACTCACTTTCTGAATAAGACCATTGCATCCTTGACCGAAGAGTTCCATGTTCATCGTCAACGCAGCACGCGTTATCATCCACAGGCGAATGGAACCATTGAAGCATTTAATAAAGTGCTAGAGAATGCACTAACCAAGATATGCAATGTCAATCGGGATGAATGGGACCTACGCATTCCATTTGTGCTATGGGCACACAGAACCACCTACAAGAAGCTAACTAGCCATACACCTTTCGGGTTCGCTTATGGGAAAGAAGCAATCATGCCAATGGAATACATTATTCCCAGTTTGAGAATCGCAGCATTTACAGGCATGGAATACCACGACACACTAGAAGAGAGACTCTTACACTTGGTTGGTCTGGAAGAGGATCGCTTCATTGTGGGCTTTCACCAATAAGTAGAAAAGGAAAGGGAAAAAGCATGGCACGATCATCACATCAAGAACAAGTCATTCCAGGTAGGTGATCTAGTCCTCCTGTACGATACTAGGTTCATAAAATTTCCAGGGAAGTTTAAGATGCATTGGCTTGATCCATATATTGTATTGCACGTTACTAATGCTGGCGCAGTTTAGTTAGCCACATTAGTCGGGGATACCTTGCCTACCTTGATCAATGGAAGCAGACTAAAACCCTATCCAGATAGTCCTGTTTCGCAGAACCCATGATGGTCGCCAATCAAAGAATTCTAAGTGTTGAGTACAGTTGAAATTGGGCACTGGAAAGCTGAGTGAATCTGTACGCGATGTATATTATGAAGTATGTATATACCACACAACACAGTTGCAAGGTGCTGCTGTGAAAAAAAAAAAAAAGAGTCACTGCGTAGGACCGAGAATGACCTACTGCACAATTGGACACAACGTTCAGAAAAATAGCCATTACAGTGTTGATGCAGAAAATAGCCATTATATAGCCATTGCCAGCAACCGCTTCGACAATTAAAGCAAAAATAGCCGTTCTGAACCAGATTTTGAAGGACAAGACCAAAGCATCCACCAGATTTGGCCAACGGACACGACCATTAATGCTCACCTAGTCGTTGAGGGGTGACGAGGGGATCCGCTGTGCCTATAAATAACGTTGCACACTGCCTCGTGGGCGTTACTAAACACTTAGAATTTTCAGCACATACTCCCCTCTGTGCCATCTACAGTATCATCTAGAAACCGTGTGAGTTTTCGCCAGTATATGACTGAAAGATTCTATACTCAAGAAGAATTCACAGTTTAGGAGACACTGTGGATTTTTTATCACGCAAGGATTGAAGGGTTAATGAGAACCCCAGCTAAGAACATTACTCTTGAACCAGGACAGGCGTCAAGAAGGTCACCAGGGCATGATCCCATTATGGAAGACAAAGGCAAGAATCTGGTGGCACCACGAACAAAAATTCCTAATATGGGTTCTGCAGGGAAAAGGCCACTGGAAGCAGACAAACAAATACCACTGACTATGACCCCGAACTACATCTCACCACATGCACTGGATGCACCGGTCTTTAAGCTGCTGAAAAATGCAAAGTATGAGATCCCGCTGTCACCAATATCGAAGCATGTCCAACTAGCCAACAATCTCCTAGGAAAAATACAAGAATGTAAATGGGAGGATTACGACCTTGTGGCAATACAAAAAGAGGAACCCCATGACCCAAAGTTACCACTATTCCAGCCTGACCAGTACATGTGTTGGAAGAAAGATGCAAAGGTAGAGCTAAACTTGGTTGCCGAAAGTTGGCTGGAAGGGGTAGCCTAGTCGGGATTGCTAAACCTACTTAGGCTCCCACACTTTGATAGGAGCCTGGAGCTCAATGTGGTAGTAAGAACACTAATGGCACACATGCATCAGGGTTACTTATGGATGGACCATAATGTGGACCTTAACATTGACCTAATCCACCGCATTACAGGTCTCAACAAGAGAGGTAAAGATCAAAAAAAATTCTTTCAAGGGAAGAGCAAAGATAAAGAGGCAGTGGCCCTGATGAAGAAAACCTAGGCTGTCATCAAAGGAAAGAGGGTTTTTCAGATAGAAGAAATTCACAATAGGGTGGCGAGGTTTGTCACACAGCTATTAGCAGGAAAGATCCTAAGGAAATGCCGACCTTTGGAAGTAAGCGCGGGCGCAGTACCACTTGGTGCCGCGGTAGCAGAATGAGAACAGTTCAACTGGTCGCAGTACCTGTTGAACGAATTCATGGAAGAACTCAATGAGACACAAGTCAGTGGAGGAAATTTCCATTTTACATGGCTTATAGTCTTGATTGCTTTTTTGGGATGGAAGGTGTTAACACCCAAAAGTGCTCACTACCTCACCTACCCCATTACATGACTCATTGGTCCATATTTCCTACCATACTTGCCTCCAAAACCCTAAAAAAACCATTAAAAAAGCCTCCTAAAGGCCCAAAACCCCATTTTTCCCCCAAAATAAGTTAAATTCCTCCAAAAATAGCAAAAAGCCTCTAAAAAGGGAATAAAAATTACAAAAAAGAGAAAAAGAGGGAAAAAATGAAGCAAAAACCCTATACAGCTGACCTAAACCATATGGTGCCCAAAACCATGGGTCAGCACTCCACCACTAAAAAACCTATAAATAGGTGATGGAGGATCCCCATTTCATATCCACAGTCACCCCTATCCTTACTTTGCCAAAATCACTCTTGGAACCCTAGCTCATCACTTTTGAGCTATTTTCACATTTGAGTGCCCCTTTGGCCCATATCCAGAACCCTTTGGAGAAGGAGAAGGAACAACACTGGAGCTTGGAAGCAGCCCTCCTGTACTATTGCAAGAGCTTCACCAACCTCACATTGGAGGTATAATCAATACAAAAACCTTTCTTTAATTTCTTTATTTGTCTCATGCACATGCTAGTTTAAATTTACTGTTTTCATTTATTGTCTTGCTGTTATTGTTTTTACTGAACTGCTACTAAGGAGTCCCTTCTCCTTAGTAGGTGCTCATTTGCACAAGCTAGGGTGAAAACCCTAGCTACATTTTTGGTGACTCCTCTAGTGTTCCTTTGAATTTCTGGTTATAGTTTTTAGCAATTTTTAGTTTTCTGCAATATTTTCCTATTTTTTCCTTTCAGCTGTCCCTTTCGGCAGTCGGGTTTGCTGCCGTAATTCACGTATCTTGTCCCCACAGTTGCGATTTGACCGCGTCTTTCAGATTGTTACTTGCGATCCGACCGTGGCTCTCAGACTGTTTCCCATTATCTATCGACAGTTTTCAGTCTGTTACCTGCGATCTGACCGTGGCTCTCAGCCTGTTTCGTGCGATCCAACCATGGCTGTTCATCCATTTTCCTGCAATCCACCTACAGCTTTCAGACCTTTTCCTATGATCCACCTGCGGCTTTCAGCCATTTTCCTGTGATCCACCTGCGGCTTTCAGCCATTTTCCTGCGATCCGCCTGTGGCTTTCAGCCATTTTCCTGCGATCCGATTGTGGCTTTCAGCCCTTTTCCTGCGATCCGCCTGCGGCTTTCAGCCCTTTTCCTGTGATCTGCCTGTGGCTTTCAGCCATTTTCCTGCGATCTGCCTACGACTTTCATCCATTTTCCTGCAATCCACCTGCGGCTTTCAGCCATTTTCTTGCAATCCACCTGCGTCTTCCAGCCATTTTCCTGTGATCCGCCTGTGGCTTTCAGCCATTTTCCTGTGGTCCGCCCGTGACTGTCGACTTGTTTCCCTCGATCCGACAGCCCAGTTTCGCCACAGACCCGCGATCTGTTTTCTGGACTTTTTCCCTGTTTGAACCCAGAACTTTGCTGCAATATTTTCTGCACCTGCATAGCGATCTGTCCTACCTACAACCATACTTACCTATAGCCTTTTTCTGCAGTATTATTTCTATTCCATTTACAGAATTTTTTAAATTTCAGCATTTTAATTAAAAAGAAAAAATTTTGCATTTCAAAGTTTAATTTATGCATTGATATTATTAGTTAGAAAGTTGCCGACCCCGTGGCACATTTACTTGGGTTCATTATCTCACACGCACACACTCTGTCACCTAATTCAAGTGAGCCCTAAAATATTACTTAACACAACCAACATTCTAACCCCACTTGGGGAACACATAAAAATATTCTAGTTAGGTAGGGTCAGGGGGATAGGCATCCAAATAACACCCCTCGGTCGCTTACACTTGAGACATAGTTGTTGTCCATTAGGGAACCAAAATCCCCTAGTATTTTTTGGCATGGTCACAACCAGTTTATCAGAGAGTCTCTCCCCTAGGAGGGTTGAAGTAGCCAGACTGGTTCCGGAGGCCTGAGTGGAATACCGCAATCCATTTAGTAGCCGAAGGATACCTTTCATATTTCTCGGTGTACCACCTGTATGGGGGTATAGCAGCGATAGAACAAAACTGTAGATTCACCTTTTCTAGACGTGCCATGAACGGGGTATCTTAGTTGCTTTTCTTCTAGGATTGACTACCCGGTGTCCCTCTCGGTAGGGGGATATCTTTAGCCACTTGGCTCTACTATCCATATTGTTTGACTTGGATTTCATCACCTTGCAGAGGATATGTCTGGTTGAGTCAGAATACTATTTAGCTAGGTGTTTGCATGCTCCCTTACCTCCCTTTGGTCTAGCGAGTCCGCTATTTTTATTTTTTAGGAAACCTGCTGCTTGTTGGTATTCTAACCATTTTTGTTGACGCTCCACTTATTGTAGCATAGCTGTTACAGTGAGTGTTTTGAGCTAGTTGTTGGCATGAGTGCCATATTTTTTGCGCTCTCCTTCTGCACACTTGGCTGCATTAGGGTTTTTGAACTATTTTCCACTTGACACAACCACCAGAGACTTAACACCATCTGTCACCATTGACTCCCCGAGACATTCTCGGTGCCTCCAGGGCCAGCCCCCATAGCACAGTTCACTTGACATCACCCGTCATAGATGTAGAGCTTCATCACTCGACTCCACTTGTCGATGACACAGAGCTCCGTCCCCCGGCACTGACGCCCCCTATTTTACCTCTGATTTGGAGGCAGAGTCCGAGAACCCCACTTACACTGCACCAACCGGCCCCATGGCTGGCATGAATTCAAACCCTTTCTTTGTAGGGACCATTGGTGGAGCATCCACAACCACCCCAGCTACCACACCCGCTTTGGGTACGCCCTCGATGGGGCCCACATCCACCATTCCAATCACTGTACCTATTCCAGTGGCTACCATATCCATCCCAACTCCACCAGTGACTCACACTACCCTTGGCGGTGTAGGACCATCCCATACCACCTTTGTCCCTCCACCTGGGGGCAACGTCCCCAACCTGAACCCAGTCCCTCCACTTGGGGGCATTGGTCCCAACGTGGTCACAACCACCAGTATGTCACATCCTTCTACTAGTTTTCCATTCATGGATAGTCTCAACCTTCCTGACCTAGCCAGACTAACTAACGATCCCATTAGACACGACCCTGCATGGCCTCACATGCCCACCAAGCTCCCATCAGACATCCCTAAGTTTGATGGCAAGGCAGGTGACGACCCCCAGAACCATATTATGTCCTTCTACCTATGGTGTTTCTCCAGCTCCATAGTGGATGACTCTGTTCGCCTCCGTCTGTTACAGCGCACCCTCACTGGCTCTACAGCTAAGTGGTACATCGAGCAGCCCCATGGGACCCATGCCACCTTTACCTCCCTCACCTCGACCTTCCTGCAGTTCTTTCAGTTACGTGTCCACTATGACGCGGGAGTTGAGATCTTATTGTCTTGTAGACAAAACACAGCCACCCACATCACTGAACACATCCATGAGTGGTTTCGACGCCACAGCCTTTGCAAAATCAAGTTAGATGACCGTATCTTCTTAGATTGATTTCTAAAATCTCTCCTTCCTGTCATTGCCAAGGATGTGCCATCCGAGCGACCCCAGTCCTAAGAAGAGGCCATCCTCAAAGCCCAGCAATTTGACCTTATTTATGCCCAGTCTAGTTACCTATATTCCATCATCCCTGATGCTCACCACAGTGCTTCTTCCCGACACGATGCACTAGGGGCATCCCATGCCGCAGATGGCATCATTGGCCATATAGCCTCACATAACCAACCCTTTTCCATAGCACATCCTAGCCCTGGCCCTGACCTTTCGCAGGCTACATCCCAGTCCGAAGAAACCAATTCGTATGCTCCCATGGCACATCATCACCATTCCCACAGACTCTCATGTCCACCTCAGTGCTTTGGTCATGCATCCCCCACTTACGCCCCCCCAGTCACACCTTGGCCATATTACCACCCGCAGGACGCACAAGCTCCTGTATCCTCTCAAGCCGCCCCTGCTTATTATCTACCCCAGGCAACCCCTACGGCACACTCACAACCCATTGCTGAAGCATATCAGCAACACCCACAAGGTTCAACATCTGCGCCAACTCCACCTACTTATTATCCACCATAGGCTGCTCCCACACCTGCAAAACCCCATAACACACCTGCCACCCAAGGGCAAGTGTATGCATAACAAAATCCGCACCCCAACCAAAATAACCAACGCCAACAGGGCGAGCAAAACCACCGCAAAGGCCGTAACCTCGAAAATAACCCCCCTCCAGATCAAGGTGGCCAACTTCCTAATCCCCCTAACAATAATAACGCGGCACCTGCCAACCAGAACCCTGACCAGCCACCCAAGCAAGCCAAAAATCCTAATTTGCGAACAAACCATCCTTGTTCTATTTGCGGGGTCTATGGCCACTACACACACACTTTCCCACATTTGGAGTGAGCTCGACAACTTTGGACTGATGATGCCCACCACCAAGGGCACGCGGTTCCTCAGGCGCTGCACAACCCCCCACCACCTCAGAATCAACCCTTGGTGCTACAAAACCCTTTACCAACCGAAGGCGTAGTGAACACTCAGCCATTGGTTCTCCCTCAAGGAAACGTGCCTCCACAACATCAAATCACTTATGCCGCTCCTGATAAACCCATGATAGACTCAGGTACCCATCACTTGTTAATGATGTCATCCACCGATGTCAACCGTCAAACCCATCGGAACCAATATGGCTCCACCCCTGAAGCCCCTCTTGCTGACAAAAGCACCAACACTCATCCCACCAATCAGTCGTTATGCATACCTCTAGCTCCACTAGATGGTGCCTCCAAAGCCCCTCACTTCCCACTTCGCCGCATCAACAATAACCTCAATGCTCGCGCTGCGTCTAATTACAACAATGTAGATGACTTAGCCCAATCCCCCGCAACCATGTCTGTGTTAGAGGTCTTAAAAAACTATCCAACACAGCGCAAGACTTTTCTTTCAGCCATTGGTGCTATTGACCCAAATGATTCACGAATGATGGCCTTCGATTTGGACCAATCCGAACCACGCTTGCCTTCCACTTTAGTGTTCCAAGTTTCTGTATCCATTCGGAATCTTGTCATCCATCGGTGCATCATCGATGAAGGTGCCTCTACATGTGTTATGTCCACATTCATTTGGCAGAAGTTGGGATCCCCTACACTCCAACAGTCCACCACTACGTTGCGAGCCTACGACGGCCGTTCGGCTCAACCCCAAGGTCTCTTAGCTAATGTCCTCGTCCAGTTGGCTGGTAAAACAGTGCTTATTGACATAGAGGTCATCAATGCCTAGCTTGATTATAACCTCTTACTTGACCGCAGTTACATGTATGCCATGCAGGCGATTGCCTCATCCGTTTTTTGTGTTAAGATTTAATATGCTAAGAAAGAAAATAGCAACATTACATTCCATTTCACAATAATGGCATATACAGGATCACTAAAGAAACAACAAGCATAGCATAAACACAAGAGACACAGATTTATCCTGGGAAACCCTCATGGGGTAGAAAACCCAGCAAAGCTTCCTCAATATAGATGACCAGCAATATACAAAGATGCAAACCAAAGACATGATCTCCTCCTCCACCATAGCAGACCTCTCCTCCACAAGTGCGCTACTATCAAGTGAGTGAGTGTGTAAAATAAGGAATACACCTCCTCTATTTATACACTACTCCGACTTATCTTTGACACAAAACATGTAGGCTCGTATTTAACCAATGGGTTAAATACCCCACTACAACTGACTGGGCCGACCCCTCTAGGGTGGTCTAATAACCCTTTGACCCACATAACACATACAGGGCTGACCCCCACTAGGGAAGTCTAATAACCCGAGTTACCACATTCCGACGGAGGAATAAACATCTCCGGATATACAATAAGGTCTTCAAGGAGGAATGAAACATCTCCAGAATAATAAAGTACAAATATAATATTCTTTGAAGTTACAATATCTCAACAATAACCTCAATGCTCGCACTGCGTCTAATTACAACAATGTAGATGACTTATCCCAATCCCCTGCAACCATGTCTGTGTTAGAGGTCTTAAAAAACTATCCAACACAGCACAAGACTTTGCTTTCAGCCATTGGTTCTATTGACCCAAATGATTCAAGAATGATGGCCTTCGATTTGGACCAATAAGAACCACGCTTGCCTTCCACTTTAGCGTTCCAAGTTTCTGTATCCATTCAGAATCTTGTCATCCATCAGTGCATCATCGATGAAGGTGCCTCTACATGTGTTATGTCCACATTCGTTTGGCAGAAGTTGGGATCCCCTACACTCCAACAGTCAACCACTGCGTTGCGAGCCTACGACGGCCGTTCGGCTCAACCCCAAGGTCTCTTAGCTAATGTCCCCGTCCAGTTGGCTGGTAAAACAGTGCTTATTGACATAGAGGCCATCAATTCCCAGCTTGATTATAACCTCTTACTTGGCCGCAGTTACATGTATGCCATGCAGGCGGTTGCCTCATCCGTTTTTCGTACCATGATGTTCCCCCACGACAGACACGTGGTTAAGGTTGACCAACTCACCTATTACGATCCCAATGCCCCCATTGCACCCGAAAACATTCTCCCCATGATTGAACAACCTATTAGTGGTGCATCTACCTCGTTGGTTTCCTCAGTGGGACCCGAAGTCTACTCAGATCCATCGATGACTTCAACATTCCAAGCCATTCCACCCCCAGCACCCGCGATCGAAATATCTGACTTATGTACCATTTCCCACAATACACCAACACCCAACCACCAACCGCCCTTGCTACCCCAACCACCATTGGTACCTAGCCATGTTGGTGTTACACCCATCCATACAATCCCCTTCCTATTCCCCCCTTTGGGAGTAGTAAGCACCCCGGTTATGGATACCCTCAGCCTCCCCGGTCTCACTTTAGGATTACCTGTATGGTACATCACGCCTCCCGTTACCCCTCCGACACCAAATGTCATCCTACAACCAGTGCAACCCATCACCACTACTAGTCAACCACCTCCCAGTGTCACTACCCCTTCATCATCCACTAATCCATCCCCTCTTATCAAGCACACTGGGGGCAGAGGCCCACAACCATACACTGCTTTACCCCCACCTAAACCAGTTCAGAATACCCCTGTGTTTCGTGCTCCTCCCAAATGCTTGTTGTGTGATGAGTTAGGCCATGCTACCCATCAATGTCCACAATTACCTGCATTACAGGAAAACATGCAAATGCTTGATGACAACCCCAACATCCTAGTTGTCCAACTGGACCCTACCCCTAAGCCTCATGATAAATCACTGTGTACCAATCACCCTTGTGCAATATGCGATATTTACAGCCATTACTCACATCACTGCCCAGATCTCCCAGATTACAAAGCAGCTCCGTATGAGATGAATAATTTGGACCTTGAGATGGCTCCCCCCACCATTGAAGAGATCCACCCCCCAGCATCCCTTCCAATCGGAGAGATTAATACCATTTCTATGATCTCTTCTACTAGCACTCCCTCGTCAACCGATTTGACAACCCAAAGTTTCCACAATGATGAGGAGATTCTAGAGGCTCTTACCACCCTTGATTATCCCTGGGAAGATATGCACCAGGGAAGAGTCCTCCTCCACCACAACCACCAAATTCTCGATTGAGTCCAAAGATTTTCTCCCCACCAAAGTCGACTGGTTCAAAGATCCTGTTCCCACCCCCAACGCCTTCGAGGAAGGTAACATGGCCAACATCTCACCCATCATCCACATTGATATCTCTGCCCTAGCCAGTGCTCCTGAAATCATTTCGTTAGGAGCTTCCTGCACCGAGCATGAGATCGGAGAGTACAAGAAACTTTTCCAAGAATTCCGCGATGTCTTTGCTTGGTCCTATACCGAAATGCTTGGTCTTGACTCTGCTGTCATAGAGCACCACATTGACTCCTCTAAGTTAACGGGCATAATAGATTACCTCGACCCTAGGATAGGGGACATGCTCAACCATTCTGAACCTTCCCCATCACATCTATTTCAGCACGTCAATGAACCCATTGTTCAAACCAACACATATGTGATCCACAGTCACAAACACCATGCGCATAGCATAGGGGCAGATCATTAACCCTGATCATTTTTTCACATACGTGATCTCAACCATTTTTGAAGTCACATGTCACTTCTATATATATGATTTGATTCGATACACCTAGTATTCTTCCCCCATCATCATTTCTCCCCACCACTGCATCCTTCGCTTGGTGGGCTTAGCTTTATTTGTAGCCATTTTTAACCTAGTTATTTCCTTTGACCATTCCGAAGTCCTTATGACCTCTATTTTTCGCACCATTTGCACTGCTGGATTCATATTTCCGTGCCCGTGATGATGCTTGAGATCATTTTTCTCTCTCACCAAAAACTTTCGGGCATTTTTTCACATGCCCATCGTCCCCTCGGTTTGCGTGCCACATCTGCCGTAGCCCATTTTTTATATACTTTATATCATCGAACTCATTTTTTCGAGCCCGTGATGATACTTGATATCATTTCTCGCTCTCACCCCCAGATATTTTGGGTATTTTTGCCAAAACGCCCCCCGTCACGTTGGTTTACGTGCCACCTCGGTTGTTCTCCTTTTTTGACACTTTTTATATCGTCGGATTTAGTTTTTTGAGCTCGTGATGATGCTTGAGATCCTTTCTCGTTCTCACCAGGTACAATTTCAACATTGTGTCCTGACACTTTGCTACCTCGATTTGTGTGCCACATCAACCACCATCGAATTGTTACGCTTTTTTACATTAGCCATTCACTCCATTCATACTGCAATTATTTTGTTATTTTGCCACCATTCATCATCCCGCAAGGAGGTCCGCCAGTGTTTCCCCCCACCCTCATTCTTGGTTCCCATCGATGTTCCTTGATTGAGCACTTCCGCCTTGCCTAGCCATTCCTTTTGTTCGGTATAATTTTATCCCTTTTTCGGGCCGGACAAGTCCTTTACGAAAAAGGCACTTAGGGAGTTTCTGTTAAGCTCTTTTCTGAATCCTAAAAGAATGAAAAGCTCGCTAAGCAATCTTGATTCCTTTCATGCTTGTTAAAGTACCTGAAAGGGCATCTATCTGGCATAAGTTTAACCCTTTTTCAAACCTGGTAGACTAATTACAAAAAATGAATACTAGAGTCACACCGGCTAGAAGAGTTCTTCACTGCATCCTTTTATGCTTCTTCGAGCCTTGGATACTAACACATGAAAAAGCACCCCCCTAGAGTCTTCTTATTGCTTTCAGACTCTCTAAAATTGAAAGCATCCACGAGCACGCACCGTCCTGGGCTCGTACAAATCCACACAACGGTACCATTCCATTATTTCAGAGTCTTCTTATTGCTTTCAGACTCCTTAAAATTGAAAGCAATCACGAGCATGAACTGTCCTGGGCTCGTATAAATCCACATGACAGTACCATTTTGAACACACTTCTTCTAGTTCCTTAACCCATGAAGAAGTCCCCCTCGTGCCTCTCGGCACTATGATCGATCACCTCGGCAGCACCCCCCATAAGGTTGCCTTTGTTCAGAGTATTCTGTAGTCTCCTGCCATCTTACACCAACTTGAGTATCACTCCTCCCAGTCACTATCCTTGATCCATTACTACTATGATCCCTTTCCCACCAGTCAGTTTCATATGCTTCCCGATCATTCCTGCCATCATACTCTGAACAAAGGAAGTTTGAGTCCACCCACTCTACTTGCCCAGTTATCCCCCATCCCCACAGTATGTCAGTCCTACCATCAGTACTCTCACACTTCGGTTCACCACCTCGTGCTCCTATCAAGGAACCATCATTGCCCTGCTAGTTGCAGGTCTCCCTCTGTCGACGCCAGCCCATCTATTCCAGAGGATAGACCTAGAGGTCCCTGCACCTTGGACCCATCCCCATCTGTGGTGAGTGGCTACGGACCATTTTGAGAGGAGTCAACACCTTGATCGCATCATTGAGAATCGCATAGGGAATATATCCCTTCAGTTATTGGTCAAAGACCCCGGATTTCCCCCGACTCTAGCACATTGGTGAGTCACTTCGGAACACCCAGTTATATGTTCCCATGGATGTCCGGGCTACGTTGGCGATTGTATTGGGAAGCCATCCATTTATATGCTTCCTTGAGTACCTAGTTTAGTTCCCGTTCAGTGTACCATTGAGGGTGTGACTCCCTGTCACTATGATCCAGTAGTTCATCAGTTCCTCTGGTACCACACTTAGCAGCACTATTGTTATTCCAGTGTATCAGTTCTTCAGCTCAGACATGGTCAGCCCAGCAGTACGTCCCAGATTATGTGTCCCCTCTGGACCCTTATGATGTACACAATGGTTCTCCATGTATCTTTCAGGTCCCCATTTTCGGGCCTCATTGATATTGTTTATATATATCTTGATACGAGCATGGGTATGCCCGCCTTGTCCATATATTGAGATTCTCTCTCATTCATTATTTGAGGCCATGTATATTTCAGGTCCCTGTTTTTTGGATCCCATTGTTATTATTATAGATCTTCATACGAGCATGGGAATGCCCGCCTCGTCCATATGTTGAGATTATTCCTCATTCATTATTGAGGTCATGTACATTCAGTTTTTGCAGTTTGTTCGGGACCGTTGTTCCGGGATCTAGTTCATTTCTTCTCCTCTCCACATCCCAGGAAAACTAGAACTGTTCGGGACCGTTGTTTCAGGATCTAGTTTGTTTCTTCTCCTCTCAGGACCGTTGTTCCGGGATCTAGTTCATTTCTTCTCCTCTCCACATCCCAGGAAAACCATAAAAGACCTATGATGTCTATCGGCCATACGATGAGCTCTTTCCCTCACACATCAGGGGGCAATCTGTTAACACCCAAAAAGTGCTCACTACCTCATCTACCCCATTACATGACTCATTGGTCCATATTTCCTACCATATTTTCCTCCAAAACCCTAAAAAACCATTAAAAAAGCCTCCAAAAGGCCAAAAACCCCATTTTTTTCCCCAAAATAAGTCAAAATTCCTCCAAAAATAGCAAAAACCCTCTAAAAAGGGAATAAAAAATACAAAAAAGAGGAAAAAGAGGGAAAAAAGGAAGCAAAAACCCTATACAGCTGACCTAAACCATATGGTGCCCAAAACCATGCGTCAGCACTCCACCACTAAAAAACCTATAAATAGGTGATGGAGGCTCCCCATTTCACATCCACAGTCACCCATATCCTTACTCTGCCAAAATCACTCCTGAAACCCTAGCTCACCCCTTTTGAGCTATTTTCACATTTGAGTGCCCCTTTGGCCCATATCCAAAACCCTTAAGAGAAGGAGAAGGAACAACATTGGAGCTTGGAAGCAACCCTCTTGGACTACTGCAAGAGCTTCACCAACCTCACATTGGAGGTATAATCAATACAAAAACCTTTCTTTAATTTCTTTATTTGTCTCATGCACATGCTAGTTTAAATTTACTGTTTTCATTTACTGTCTTGCTCTTATTGTTTTTACTGAACTGCTACTAAGGAGTCCCTTCTCCTTAGTAGGTGCTCATTTGCACAAGCTAGGGTGCAAACCCTAGCTACAGAAGGAACCAAAGGATTACGTTGGAGTAATCATTAACTCTGAAGACTACAGGGGATCACGTTACTCAAACCTCTGCGCAAATCAGAATTCGCAGAGGCAACACACGACCGCAGAAGTGTTTTTCCAGTACTACAGCCAACTACGCAATGCGATTGTGGCAACTACTAGGGTTACAAAGCAGGTAACTAGTAAATACATCCGCATCGTCGATTTTTATGCTGACATGCGCAGTATTCATATTTCACCAAAAGCACAGCAGATAAAGGCGGAATGGTATGCAGGAAATTACCATTTGTATGAGGATGACATCGACAACATAATGAAAGAGTGGCCTACCGAGTTCCATGTTGAGGTTGTTGATGTCCCCAGTGACTCCGGTGAGAATGAACCTATCCCATGACCGTGCCCAATAGTTGAGGAAACAACAGCAAAAAGAAAGGAGCCAGAGAGCCCCAGCCAGAAAAAGGGAGCACGCAAGAAGCAGAAATCTCATAAAGACAAGTTAGACACAGTCCTCAAGGAAGATGATTTTGACATGATCTTAGTTAGGTTCACAGAACAGATGGATGATCTCGTGACTGACAAGTAGAAAAAAGACAAAGAGATACAAGATACTTTAGCCAAGAATCTGGTCACGTTGGAGGGAATTACACTGAAAATTGAGGAAGTATAGAAGCGGTTACCCCCACCACGTGACTTATAGTTTGAAGGGAAGTCTTGAGGGACTTCGCAGTGGCAGCAACAGCTGACCATGGTCGTTCTTGTGAGGTCATGCATCATTCATCTGGATACGAATACGGTTAATCTTCCTATACTAGAACAATTAATGTTAGATACGAATGATGTCGAGCGGGTAGAGCTTGACCTAGCAAAAATACAACTTCCAGGCCTACACTTTTTACACATGTAGTGTGTAGAGGAAATGCACGAAAGAACCGTCAAGGCGCTCAGGGGACAAGCTGAGTTGCAGACATCCAACCGGCAGCTAGAGGAAGATAGCTCGCGGAGAGTTATGCAGCTGCAAGATGCAGAGGATTGTCGACTAAAGCTGGATGCCACGATCACTGCGGTCACGGATGGCATCGATGAATTTGAAATACAAGCGGGACTTGCAGACACCATTGTCTAGATTGGCGAACTCGTTACAAAGCTCAAGACACAAATGCATGACATGGAGATTCTCCATGAGGCTAATATTGCTGCCTTGAAGGAGCAAGTCAATCCTCAGACCCCGCTGAATGAGCAGCAGTTGCAAACAAAGGAAGTGAAAACTGTAGCAGAGACCATTGCCGCGGATGTGGCCAAGTGTCAAAAAATGTTGGAAGCAGCATCAACAGCATTCACGATCCTGGAAGAGGACCTGACATCACAGGAGGTAAACGATGATGTAAAGCAAAAGAAGAATGCATTGGAGTAGCCAAATGCAGAAGTAAAAGCCCTTCTGCCGAGGGACAGACTGCCAAAGCACTGTGAGATCAACGCACTGAAAAAGGAGGTGCAAGCATTGAGGGAAAAAGAAACTGCACTCGGAGATAAGTCACAAGCTCTACTGGAGGATTCCAGCATGATCTCGCAGGAGATCAAGGAGAAGATAAAAGAGGTGTGCGCCAATCAAGCGCAAGTAGAAGGTCAGGTCGACGAAGAAATCATGTTGGAAATAATGGACACAGTCCGACATGTCGAGCAAGAAACAAAGCAAGTGGTCGACAAGCTGTTCGGTACATACAATGAGTTCACCGCGAAGTTAGCTCTGCAGCAGGAAGAAAAGCTTGGCAAAGATGCAAGTGGCTCGGGGACGAGCCAGATGTAAGTGTTAGGGGCCTGTTGGGCCTGGCCCAAGTTGGGCATGTTTTGAACAAGTATCCTGTTTTTTGGAACCTCAAAGCTGAGCACAGCTCACCCCAAGTATTTTTGTTATTTTGTGTAATTTTTGGGAATGCTGTGAAGTTACACGTAGCATGGTATAAGGAAGCTGCAAAGATCGGTGTTGCGAGGATGCAGTACCACGAAGTGTCCAGTCTACAAGGATCCAGCAGGGTAGAATGTTTGACAAGGAAGATGGCACGTGTGTCGGATATACCAACATCGATATAATTTTGGTAAAGATACTCTAGGTATGCCAAGCGGTGGGCAGGAGTGAATCAGGAAGTAAGTGACTGGTCACACATACAGAAGATGCCACCACCTGTACCAGTCGCTTGAAGCCGTTAGAGGAAGAACGGCTTAGCGAAAGCGACTTGTTGGCATGCGTGCGACAGGAAAGCCGATAGAGACATGGGCATGCACGAAGGGCAGGCCATGATGGAGGATTCACTACCAGGCACCAGCTAGCTCGATGAGCTGGAAACTGTAACCGTTTTTGGTAAAACTAAGGGTTTTTGCCACGTATTGTAAAGACATGACCTACAGGCATGATCTATAAATAAGGCACGATTTTGTAAGGGAAGAGTTACTCTTCAGTTTTTATTAAGCATAGACTATTGTAGAATATGAAAGCTTAAAATCCATTGTAAAGGCCCTGTAGCTGAGTGCACAGAGACCTATCTGAGAGAGAAGAGAGTCTACAGCTAAGTGCGCAGACTAGGAACGGTTGTACCCTTCCCATAAAGATCAATATAAGAACTGTTCTTGTGGACGTAGCCTCCATCCAGGGGGTGAATCATGTTAAATCTTGTGTTATGTGATTGTTGTGTGTTTGATGACTATTCATTTGCTTAGCTTGGAGGTTAATACTACAGCGTCTGTGATGTGATTGCTTTTGTATGTATTCTCCACAGAGAATGGGAATAATATGTTAAGTAATACATGTATGGATGAGTATTAAGTGCTTAACAAGTATAAGTCTAGGAATGTGTGAATCAACTAAATAAACACACAGCGGAACACCGTACTTAAGTGCAGCGTTGGAGCGTGCAGTATTGTATGTTTATTCCAAATTGCATGCATCGTAACGATAAACCCTTCAAGTATTTTGAATGCATGAAGAATGGTAGTTGGTTAAGGTTCGACATTCTTGAAGCCCCGCGAAGTCCTGTAGATGGGTTGGTCCAAGTCTATGCTACGAGGTAAGCTGTCAATAGCTACCTGTGCCCGACAGGAGATAGTCCTTACCGCACAGTTCCTGCGTGCGCAGATTGTACAAGTCCTGAAGTTCAACGAAGCACCTGATGCGAGGCAGAGGCTCTGCGCAGTGTCTGGCCGTAGCAGCCTGTAAGAGATTGTGCTGCTTGTCCCTTGTCCCACTCTTGCATCACCAGGTTGTGGAAACTTGATTTTGCAGCCACCCCCTGAGCTTCGCCTCAGGTGAGACCTCAGGCTACGCGCAGCTTATTGCCGAAAGGACTGGTGATTAGGGGTTTTTTTTAGTTACTTGAACCACGAAGTACCTGGGTCTACATTGGAAACCTCTAACTCAGTATAGATAGCCAACATATTTTGGAAACATAGCTGAGAAGTGTGTGCTTTCTAAGATTATCAGAAATGTGTGCATACTCATCAGCAATTATTTACACATGAATTTCATTAGGGATGGCTCATTACCTCATGAAGCATCTTTCTGACAAACTTTTGAGGATCCTTCAATGATACCATTGTTTTTGCAACTGGCAGACATATAGTGCTACTTTAGATAACAACAACTTTCAATAGACTAATTAATCCAAAGGGATGCCATCAATAGGAAAGAAATGGCCTCGCAACAGGAAGCAATGGCCACTACTAGCCAACTAATTTCTTAAGACAAGCATAATTGAGATTAAGGGTGATAGTGAGAGAGCGGATGCATGCAGAGATAAAGACAACATTTTATGGTGGTATTTGATAAATAAGTGCTTATTAAAGGTCAATGAATTGATTTGAATTTCCATGTTCGATTTTGTTTGAAAAATGAACAAGCGTTGTTTCAAATTGGTTTCATAATTGTTCAGGATTCAGCTGAATTTGTATCTGTAAAAACCAATGATGAAAAACAAACAAATTGAAAACAATGTAAAGACATCCTACACTTCCAGGAATGCTAGAGCTATTAAATTGGTTTCATAATTGTTCAGGATTCAGCTGAATTTGTATCTGTAAAAACCAATGATGAAAAACAAACAAATTGCCCAAGAATCTATAGGACTATAAAGATTTATTCGTGTTGCATCAGAATGTTAAATTGAATGTGCTTTACAGAGAAGAAATAGGTTGTGTGCGCCCATTGGCATCCATGTACTAATGTTGAATTCCATATGGAATTGAAAAATATAAATGGTCAAAGAAACTAATGTAGCCCCTTTGCAATCTATACATGGTGCACCATCAGAAATATATTGTATACAAGCTCAATAAATGGTTGGCATTCAGGATGTGACCCTGCTGCTGAGTTTATTGAAGCACATGTTCAGTACTATCTAAAACAATTTCTCAATTGTAATTTAAAGGGCCCAAATATTTTAATTGATGAAGGAGGCATTCTAAGATAGTTGAGTCTAGTCTTGCAGCTTTCTTTTCCCCGAATTGGAAGCAAACGTTTGCACTTTGGTATATATTTCCAAATTTCTTATTAGGCAGTGCAGATCATGTTGATCTAAGGAGTATTGAATGTGATATTGCCAAACTACTAGCTGGAAAACCTATCCTATCAGGAAGAACAGATGATGAAGCAACTAACACAACTTGAAATGACGATGACTTGGTAGTTGATTTATTAAGTTTCTACATTTCAATGTGAATAGAAATATTTAAAGGTATCAAAATTGAATTTCTATGAAGACACAAATTAATAATAAAGCCACTATCATCAGATGTTTTGGGCAAAAACAAGTCGGTAGGTAAGCTGTAACGTCAAGACAAATATTGCTTTAGAGCGGAATGCAAGCAACAACCATGGAAATAAATGGGAATGGTGATGATAACCATTAGTATCCCAAAAATACAAAAATATGGAATCTAAATAGGTATGTTGGTGGAAGTTCATACACAGCAGATATATGTAATATATTTCTACAAAAAAGTCAAGATAAAATATTTCTAACATTACAGGTGGTATGGAATAAACTAATTTTTAGATGGGTTGGTCTTATCCATTCAAGGGTACAACAGTGTGATTCTGCTATGAAAAATGATCTAGTGATGGATATTAATGGACATTCTATATAAATAACTTATCCAGGGGCATGATGGACCGTCTATATAAAGAACTCATATAGGGGCCTTCCAAAGCTGAATTTTCCCACGAATAGTAAACATCTAAATTATCATTGCTCTTGAATAAAGGAATTGATGCCTCTGTAGAATTAGGATGAATAATTTCTATACGAAATAGATCAAGATATTTTTCTATTTAGTGTTCCCATTGGCATTTTGGATCACCTTGTTTTTACAGTCATTTTATATAAACTTTACAAATGGAACCGACATATTTTGAATTATATGCTAGAGCTGATGGAGTTCTCTTGCACCCTGCCAGAGTGTGAAGTCCCCACATGGAACTAACTGTAACACCAGAGGTTATTAAATAAATTGTTTTATGATGCAGGAAAATTCCATTTCCTTGTTATATTTATCTCTTATGTATGTAATCTGTAAATTAGAATATAATAAAGAGAACCCATGTTCAGATATATATTCTCATTAACTAAAAATACAATGACAGACATACCTTTCCACTTAGCACTTCAACATAACAGGTTCACATTCCCAATGCATCTCTATCACTGATGGATTATATCTAGTTATAGTTAAAAAACACAGACATGTTCTCTCTTATAATGAATTGACAACATTCATTCACTCACCCAGTGCTAATGTATTAACATGTTTCAGACATTAACACCAAAGGTTAAACTTCCACCGTCCCCAATGAATCTTTAGGTTCCAACACAGTGCCAAATGGACGAAATCCAAGCTCCAACAATTTCAAATTTAAATCACGCTTCCCTCTTTATAACTCAATGCTAGTGTACAGTCTAGCATTGAACGACCTTCAACGTACCTTAAAAAAGGACCTCTGTCGACATAGTTCAGTCCACTTCAATACAGTTCACAGGATCATTCTAATTCTTAGGCATTCCCATTTACGTGCAAGGTGTTTTCCCCTCCAATACACATCTATTGGGCGATTCACTTCAACATTCTGGATCTTATCTTCGCAACTAAGCCCACTTTTTTTGAAAATCTTCTTAATTGGAAATTATCTGCTTCCCATGATTTAATGGTCCACTAAACAATGATTTTGTCTAGCTCTGTCAAATTTTAAGAAGAAATGTGATTCTATAGCTATAATTCCTTGACACGTGTTAAAAAGTTGTATGCCATAGAAAATATTCTTACTCATCAAAACAACAAGTATGAATGTTAATAACCATTCTCTGCTTAGGCATCATTAGAAACGTCAAGCAAACTTAGTTGAAATTGCATGATAGCTATATTCTAATTGACAGGAAAATAACAGCTGACAAAAGTGATCTTAAATTTTTAGCATTTCCTTTTAAACTCTAGAAAAATAAAGCTGAAAATGAGGGGAAAATAAATTGAACCTAATCACAATGCCCATGTTCTTGGGGAAAATTTGGATATGAGGCGATGGGGTTCCAAACTCTACTATATGAAAACAGGTGTCTATAAGACTTGATAGGAAAATCAAATGCTTTTCTCATGTGGACATTAGGAAAATTGTAAAATGAGATTCAACCCATAAAATATTGATGAATGTAATGATTTCCATGATTGATAGAGGGCCAAAGAGCCCCTAGAAACTACCATTTCTGGAAATTAGGGGTGAATGGGAGTTTCCCAACGATTTTTCGTGGGTGAATATAAGTTTAAATCTATTTTTAGAGGAGTGAAATTGTTTTATGTTGGTTCCCCTTTCTAAATTTTATGGGGCTAACCTCTTATTCATGAAAAATAAAATAAATAAAATGTGTGCTAGTCATACTTAACGTGTGTTTAATAAAACATTATCCCATTAAAATTTTAAAACCCCTAAATTTATCCCATGGGATAAGATTATCTATTAAAAATTTCGATGAAAACAGAATGAAAATATGGCAAAAGGATGTGAAAAGATGACAATTCTTAGACTCAACATCTCCCCCAAGTGAACATGTTGCATGTACTCATGCAACCTTACATCTGATTATTTGGAGTATGTTAGTAGAGCTTCTTCCTATGAAGATTGTGTAGTAAGTGATCTCTTCCTACTTCTCGACAACTTTGAAAACGAAAAAACTATTAGAAAGACTTGGTTACAACTGAGTTTCATGTGGTTGAATTTTGTGTGACAACAACAAATTTTGTAAGTGTTGGTTCTTGTGTGGCAACATCCACGTCTTTGAAATTATTCCCATGGTTGGTTCTTTTCCAATAACTACAAGTAATGTAAGTGCTAGTTCTTGTGTGGTAGTAGTTACCTTCTTGGTCCTCTTTTCTAATGCAACAAAAAAACAATCTCACTCTTTATCCAACAACAGAAAGATCATTAACTTTGAAAATAATCCATGTGCATTCATTCATCCCAAGAGTTTGTACATCCACAAAATATCAATATGATGCTTCCTTCTTATTCTTTAAATATGTTATAACCTTTTTCATGAATTTAACTATTTGAAAAGAATCCCAAGACATACCAAATTCCTACAATAAGAACAATAAGCTTCTATAGGAATTATGATAAGGAATACCACAAGAATTTCAGTAATGACAGAAGATTCTAGTAATAAGTGAAGCTACATGACTACAAAACAACCACTTTCTCTTGAATGCTAATATCGGTAATGGTGATTTTTGTTTAGTTCTTTTACTTTACTAGGATTCCCATGCTCGCAAAAATTTAGAGAAACCTAGTTTGCAGTTTTCAAGTCATAGACAAATAATTGTCAGCACTCTAGTAAAAATAAAGTTTCAGTTGTTATTGTTCCACGAAAAGTCATCTCCATCTTCAAATATTACAATAGATGCCTCTCTTTGCAATATATCATCTAATGTCACAATTTTGAAATCAATCAGCCACTTAAGCTACCATTATTCCCTATCAAAGAGCACATTTGGAGAAAACCCTAAATTCCGCTATGTTTCAATCAATTCAAAATTAAACGATGCTACAAGTCTGAAGATCAACAAATTTCTCACAGAGACCAATTTTGGTTTTGTTGATTTTTGGTGGGAGCACTTATTTCACCATTGTACTCCTATGCAGATAAAAATAGAAAAACCCATATCACAGATTTCAAGTTAAGGGAAAATAATTTTCTACATTTATTAAAAAACATAATTCTAAAAATTATTAATTCCATGTATATTATTTGATTCCGTCCTTGTTGTTAATTGGGTTTGCTTTCATTTATAGGAATTTTCGAAACAATATTTTGTGAATTAGATCCTATATCATCTTGTTACCATAAATGCTTAGTTTTGAGAATGCCATTTTTGTTGATTGGTGCGTTGTGCTCCTCTACTTGGAGACTGCATACCTGCAATTTGCACTATTAGCTATAAAATCTACCATTGAATTTTGTTCATCCAGGTTCTCTATTTCTAGGTTCCTTCTCATTAATAGTGGTTTGGTGGTCACACCTTTTAATAATAACTATCTTGAATAAAGCCATGCATAAGGACACTGCATAGTTGAAAACAATAATGCTACTATTCTCTATTATAAAATGGAATTTTTTATGATTTGGATATTTCTACAATAATGTCTATGAGACTACCATCGAGATAATAGAAGCATAAAGGAAATGATTTGATCCACAACAATCCAAGGTCCAATCAATTCACTAGTTGACAATGTTCCATGATCCTTAACGATGCCTATACTCTAGCGGTCTGATCCAGGCTTGAATAATGTGCCAAGTGCACGAACAATCTAAGATATGATCCCCTATGATTGTCAATTCGAATGTCTAACAAACTGGTAAAGTAAACTCTCACATCTTAAAGGGGGTTTCCATCACTATCCAACGATATTTTTTCCATTGAGCCCTTAAGGAAACATTCCATGAATTACAACTTGATGTGCACATATAGCATTATGAGATAATACACTAGATACAAAAATCCTCTGTATTTGATTATTCTTTTTTATTAATAATAATACCATCAAACTATAAAGTTAGATAGCATTATGAGATAATACACTAGATACAAGAATCCTCTGTATTTGATTAGTATTTTTATTAATAATAATACCATCAAACTATAAAGTTAGATATCCTGGGGTCTTGATCTAGTGTTCATTTATACCATTTATAAATTAAGATGAGTATGGATTTGATAAAATCATGATCCCACAAATATCTAGTCAACAAAATCATATTTTAAGTTGCAAATCAATAGAAAATTACCAAAGCTCGGGGTTTAAAATGACTATTTTCTCTTCATTTTTTCTTAACAAAAAACCTTCTTCCTGAAGCTCCAATCTCATCTCATTATACAACCTATAAAAAACAACATGTTGCAATTTTTCCATCAAACATAATTGAACTGTTAAACGAAGGGATCCAATTTGATCCTTCGATATCGTGAGCTTATGTGAAACAATATATACATTCTCACCACAAAAAGAAATGCAACTGTAAGGAAACCAATTTACATCATGAATGATTATTCTTCACCTAACATAGGAACACATAATCTCAAGGCACTGCAAAACAATATTTCCAACCTGAATGCCTTTCATCTCTTCAAGTTTCAATATGAATCCAAATACAAAGCATGATAATGGCTAAAAGATATTTGATTAGATATATATGATCTTCAAGAATATGTGGAAATGTTTGGAGAACTGGAAATAGGTCTACTGTTTTCCATCTTTGTTGCTATCCATTATCAAAATGTACAAAAATTTCTATTTGACTTTTAGTTTTACCATTGGCTCACAATCACTTTATTGGAGTAATTTTGAATCTACAAGGTGATGGAGCATCCCCAACAAGACTAGAATATCCCTCAAGTTTTAATTTCACCCAAATCTTGTGCTATCTCGTTCATTTAACTATAGTCAAAATAATTTAATTTTGGCTTATTTTACATAGTGATGAAAGTCCAAATCTTCCTTAAAAACATGCCCACACAACCTTCCTTGTGCATTTTCTGAGAAATTTTCACAGGTACTACTTGAATTGTTATATTGGGCAAAAAACCCATGTCTTAGAATTTTTTAATTTAGCCTCATTTGCATGCAAACAATGTTCAAAAGTGTCTTTGGAGCAAATTTGATAATTTTGAAATTGTTGAATTTGACTTTCTCCCCACAAACAAAATATTTGATTGAATATTTGTTGAAGGAACACATAACCCGCTTCAAAATTATATTAGGAACAATATCCAAGTGGTAGATATTGAAATATTGGGGTAATGCAAGTACAAAAGAAATGAATGATTATCGGAATATGATTACTGGAACAACAACAATCATGTGTGGGGGATCATGAGAGAAGCATTATAAGAGTATGGGATATGGAATTGAAAAGGAAGTAAGGAAATATTGGATATGTCTTAAAAGGTATGAAAAACCCACCTCTCCCCCCACTAAAGGTGTTTTCAAGCATAAAAAAAATTAACATACACGAAAGTTATATGAGAGCAATAAAAATGAGGCATAAGAAGTTTTCCAACTACATTTGTTCTAGAATTTAATGAATTATTGATTAAATATTAGAAAGAACAACATACCTACAGCTACCTCAGATATCCATGAGATATGGAAGAAGTATATGACATCATGAGTGGTAGGAAAGTTGAGTGGTCAACATTGGTGTCAAATGATGCAAGAAAGAACATTGGAGAAACTTGATCACGTGAGAGTTGGATCTAGAAACTAGTAACAGGATATTTGGAGCATCGAACTTCTATAATTAAGATCTAAAATGTTGAGTTTTCCACACTAGTGAGTTGAATTGAGATGATTACGTAGAGAACAGATCATGTGGTACTTGTATCTTGTTGTAAACTGAGATATGGAAACTTAGAACTTGATGAACAATAGATGAATATTTGGATCTTCTTTACGGGGAAACAAATCTTGGAAATTTGTGGCATCGGAAGAAACGGAATTTCGATTTCGCTATCATTACTTGCAAATGTTTTCCACTAGCAAGTTGGTTTTCCAATAAGCTTTGTTTAATTGTGCCCAAAGGGTTTTCCCAATCAGGAATTATTATTCCCTAGGAATTCCCACTAGCAAGTTAGATTTCAAGCATTCCATGGTTTGATGGAACCTAAGATAGGTTTTCATCGTGAATTTTTATTTTGGAAAAGGAAAATTATAAGATAGTGAGGTAGCTCAACATGCAAGTGAGTTGAGTGACATTATTACATGGGTTATGGGTGAATGGAGAAGGAAAGTTCAAAAAATTCATGAAGGAAAAAATAAGTTGAATTGATGATGTGGTAGGTCAAAGTATGATGAAGAATTTAATATTGATTACATAAACAAATGAAATTTTAAACTTTAGCATGTACGGATTGATGAGCTTGGAAGCAGTAAATGTATGGGCATACCATGACATAGTGAATAGTAGGGACTTTGGAAGGATTTTTGTTTGCCATAAAATGGTGGATGTGACTTGACATGGTATGTAACTTGAATTCTTATTTGATGTTCTCCTCGTAGCATTTCATCATTTTCCTTTATCTCAATCCATCTTGAAATGTTTGGTACCATTGTTGATGTTGGTCAGTAGATGAAATATTGTTATAGCGAGTTCCAAGGATTTTGAGCTTCGAACTATGGTGCATGCAAGGAATAAACATCACGTTATGTTGCATATTCATGGGTGGATGTTCGCTTAAACTGACCTAGAAGTTTCCAATTAGACCCAGGTTCTTTGCGGTTCTCCCTTTTGACCAACAAAACCCCTTCGCATCGGCCCTTTCGGCAACAACCTACGAGCAGTTTGAGGTCTCACCCGAGGTGTATCTTATGGGGTACTGCGGAATCAGGTTTCCACAGCAAATGATGAGTTGTTTATATGAACAAGTTGCGCAGCACAGGACAGAAGGAGTGCGCTGCGGGGTAAAGCAACGCGTTATGCAGTAGGATCTACGATGTGAAGGAAACCCTGCGGGCCTCACTTAAAGACTTCTTACTGCTGCGAGTTCTCTACTAGAACTGCGAGTCCACCACACTAATTCTTTACTTGGAAGATCTTGAAAATGCTAAGGCACTGAAATGAATATCACTCGTCCATTCATTCAGGAACTTATTGGTTATCTTTCTAGAATTCATTCAAGAAGTTGGATCTGTACAACGTGAACTGAAATGATAGTTATGACTAGCTTTGTTGTGTTCCTTCACTACATTTAAGAAAGTATTAAGCTTAAATGACTGATTCACGATCTTAACATATAATTAAAATGTTTGCCATTCATCTGTTCACATGGAACTTAGCATATCATTCCCAAACTTCTCCTATTGGTAAATCCATATCAAAGTTCTCCTACTACAGCCACGGGGGGTTCACTAGCGAGGCAATATCATATCACGTCCATTCATATTGGGGGTTTGAATACTCTTAAAAACCTCAAAAATATATTGCTTCGTATTAAGGGGTCAAGGGGGGTTTTTAATTTGACATAGTAATATAAATATTGGGGGTTATTTTATTTGGGTGGGATGAGGAATAACCTCCAAATCGTGGGATGGATTCATACCTCCAAATCGTGAGCTCAATTCATACCCACCTAAAACTTAAGGACCCTCCATTTTTATTTGATATTTTTTATGATCCTAAGTTTTGCATAAATATGATAATAGTGTACGAATAATAATATCAATGGAAGTCTCTTCAGATGACTGGCCTTGATCCATACTCATTTAATATCTTATTTAGGCTTGGTTTGAATTGATGTTATATTTTTTATCATCTTTAAGTTAAGAGATGTAGCTAATTGGGAGTTCCAGAGTTGAAGAATTCTATTGTATTTTTTGTAGGCATTCGAGTAAAAGATCTAACTCTTAAATTTTTAGGTTTGGGTTTAGGTGGGTATTGAGATTCAATCAAACCTTGCTCCATGACAACCTAAAAAAGTGAGATCAATCTTTCTTGGCTCATTGGCACCAAGAAAAGTTAGATCAATCTTTCTTGACCAATTATTTCTTTCAACTTTTTGTATTCTTCTTTAACATTTTCACATTTCGAGTTAGCAATAGTTTTTAGATTGAGTTATATTTGGCACATTCATAATTGTAATTTCAATTCTTATATGCAAGGCATCTCTCTTAATATTGTATTGAAACTGACATGAACATAGGTGAAAATATTAATCCTTATTTACATACCCTATGGGTTATCGTTACCATGAAATGGTATCATATAAGTTTCACCATCTGTGTATCTTTGTAACTATTCCATGCTTGAAACCTAACAATGGATATTTTTCCATCTCCAATAAAGATTAAAAAAAAAAACTAGATATAACCCAAGAAAAGGTAACTAACTGTTGTTAATTCCTTGATTGCAAGAATAAATGTAGAGGAAGTGGAGGAAATTCATTGCATCTTGTGAGTGACCAAAATCCAAGCTATGCACATGATCATATGGCATTATTGGAAAGTAAAAGAAATTTTGCTATGTTCATTTGGGTTCAAACATCAATGATGTTTGTTTTGATAGGAAGGTAGGGGAGTCCATCCACGAAAATGTTTCATTTTTGAATTTTAATGGAGTTTAATTTATTAAGCTTATAGAAAAAATGAGCTCTCTATGACTATACTTATATTTACATGATATAAAATTGGTAGATTCATAGACTATGGTGTGAAACATCTACAATTCTCATATTTTCTAAGCATTGCACTAACTATTGGACTATCATCCATTTACATTCTTTGTTATGTTGACCTCTTGACTGGGTTTCTTTTTACGCATTTTTCTTCCCAGTACTATTTCGTTGGGTCTTCCACTATCCAACGCTACAGATTGATTAGTCACCCTTGCAATCCTGGTGGGAGTTAGGGCTCTTGTTTGTTACAATTTGATAATATGATATAAAGGGGGTATTAAAAATGGGTTGATAAAAATGGATACATACAATATATGGTGAAACTAGGGGTTTTCTTAATTGGAAAGGAATATTGGGAGGGGGCTTCAACAATTAAATTTTAGGAGAGATTTTCCAATATTGAGTGAAATTAGGGATATTCTTTAATATCATGCGAACGATCGTGCTATGTAACAAGTTCACTGAGTGAACTCCCCGTGACTACAGCACGCAAGGAAACATTCAAACATTCATTCTACAAGTAATATAGACAGTCATTCATTCATAAACATCATCGCATAACACAGGATTTAACATGGTTCACTTCCCCGGATGGAAAGCTACGTCCACAAGAATGGTTGGTAATATATTTCTTTCAAAAAGGGATGCGGCAACCATTCTTAGCTTGCGCACTTAGATGTAGACTCTCCTTTCTCTCAGCTAGGTCTCTGCGCACACAGCTGCAGAGCCTTTACAATATTCTCAACTCAGAGAGATTTTACAATACAAAAGGTTATCTCAAGATTACTCTAACAACTAGCATCTAGCCCCCAAAAATAGAGTAACCCCATCCCATACAAAATTGTCTTCTTAAATAGATCATGCCCGAAGGTCATGTCTGTACAATGTCGAAGACCTAGAACCCAAAACCCTAAGGGTTTCCAAAACTACGCTGGTTTTCCAAACTAGCTTGCTAGCTCCTGGTAGCGTTTGTTTGATCCTGGTGGATCTCCACGTCCTCATCCTATCGCTATTGGCCTTATTGTCGCATGCATGCCTATAGGCTACTTCTGCCGAACCATTCCTCTCTAACGGTTTTACCTTCTCAGCATGCCAAACGTTGCTTTCCTTAACAATCCACGTGTGGTCGCCTTCCTGATTTTCCTATGTCCGTCACATGACAATTCTAGAATATCTTTCCAAAAATGGCTACTACTGGTCCAACCGGTACCTACACTTGATACTTGTCCAGCACCCCGCTTTGCTGGCTCCATGTGGCCTCCTAACTCTACAGCACTGCTTCGGTGTAGTACTGTTCTTCGCATCACGGCTAAAACTTCGATGCTGCACGCAACTCCACAGTCTGGTCCAAAGTTGGATGCTGCGCGCAACTTCGTAGCATCCTCAATACTTAGCCAAAATTGCATTTTCGAGCTACACTCAGCTCAGCTTTCCCTACATGTCTCAAAAATTTGTTTCCAAAACTTTGTCTCAACCTAGGCCCAACATGCCCCTAACACTTACATGTGGCTCGTCCCCGAGCCACTGATTGTTTCAGCTGTCTCACTCTGTGTCGCAATCAGTGGAATGAACTTGGCCGCGAACTCGTCATATGTACTGCACAACTGCTCCACTGCTTCTCTTGTATCCTGCTCAACCTGTTTAACTGTCTCAAGCAGTGTTGGAGTTACTTCTTATTGAATTTGGTCTTGTACCTGCTCCTAGTTATCGCGTAGTTCTGCTAACTTGTCTTCAATCTGCTGCGATACCGCCATGGCATTCTCCAAGAGCTGCTGCGACTGATTATCCATCTCAGTCTCTTTTTGTCATAATTCCTGTACTTCTTTCTTTAAACCAGATATCTCCTTCTATCTTGGCAGCCTCTCTCTGGGTGGCAGAGATTTAACCTCTGCGTTCAACTTGTCCAACGTGGTCTGTTTTTCTTCTACCACAGTCTTGACCTGTAGCAACCCTTGATCCTCTTCAAGGGTCGTGATTTCCTGTGAAACCTTATCCAGGAGAGATTGGCACTTAACCATTTCATTTGTAATTCTTTTCGAGGTGGTGCTTACTACTTGCTCTCTGACTTGCTATTCAGTTAATGGTGGTTGTATGTTCATTTGTGCCTTCAATGAGGTAATATCACCCTGATAAAAAATTTCCTTATCTTGCATCTCTGACTGCAAATATCTTACCCTATCCCCAATCCTCAGAACTGTGTCCGCAGGATCATCGTGGAGTTCTATACCTTCAATATCCTACACAACATTGGATATGGTAGTCTCCCAATTTTGTCGGCGATCTAGTTCGTTCTACAGCTGCATTTCTGCATGCAGCTGCATTTTCCTGTTTGCTGCAGTGAGCTCTGCTTGTGACTTCATTGACTCCACCGTCCGGTCATGCATCTCCTCAACGATCTACGTGTGGATGAAGTGCAATCCTAGTAAGGGGATTTTGGCTAAGTCGAGCTCTACCCTCTCGACTCCCTTTGTGTCCAACACAACTTGTTCTTCCATTGGCAATGCAACAACCAATCGGTCCACATGGACAATTCTAGTCTTTGATGGAAGCGTTATTGCTAAATGCGGCAGTGTTTGCTACGAGGTTCCTGCCGACCTCCCTTCTGCTCCTGTGTCACGTGTCAAGCTCAAGATTTTCTGGACATCGTCCATTTTCTTCATCGAACCTTGCATTGTGAGCCACGTCTTCTGCAGGTCATTTTGGATGACCTTATCCTTTTTATCTTTATCTGCCATGAGCTCCTTCTGTTAAATTTTCAGTATTAAATCACAATACTATAGGATCTTTGCTGAGAGAATAACATCTACAGTATATCAATGCATGACAATCATAATATGACAAGCATCACAAGCATCACAAGAATCAAAAGCATAGAGACAAGAGACACAGAGTTTCCGTGGGGAAAACCCTAAGGTGAAAAACCCCACAAACTTCCTCAGAGATAGAGAGAGCAATGGCTCAACCAAAATACAACCAAATAATCCAGAGATAGTCTCCTAGCAGATGATCCTCCTCCTCCTCACTAGTGCGCCACTTTCCAGAGAGAGAGATAGATACTTTTTCCGAGTAAGTAAAATAGAGATCTCCTATCTCTATTTATACTCACCTTTTTGCCCAGTGACCTACTGGGGCCGACTTGTCTACTTTAGTACATCCACATTATATTATATATTAATTAGGGCCGACCCCATAAGGTGGTCTAATAACCCATCGGCAAGTACACACACTTGCGACACTTGTCAATCCACATGATGACACTTCCTTATAGAGGAATAACACATCTCTTATAAGGGTACAATAAATATACATATAATATACTGATGAAATACATTCCGAAGTTACATATACATCAACACTCCCTCTTAACAAGGAAGGTATTTCTCGACACAGATTTGCTAGACAAGTCTTCTTCTCTGGATCATCGTCATCGATGCATCGTCATCGTCATCGTCACTGCTGCTGCTATCTCGTCCAATCTCTGTCTCTACTCGTCATAGGAAGTTCTACAGAGCCAGTCCTTTTTCATACTGGATGTAGGCCCACCACCTGCAGGTCTTCATCATCACTGGCCATACTGTGGAATCCTCAGGACTTTTACGTGCGTCACAAAACCTCGCAAGAGCATCCCAGGCTGTTACGAGCATACTGCTCTACCTATAGGATCTCCCAGGGCAACGAATTACATGTGACCTCACCACAAAACCTCGCAAGAGCATCCCAGGCTGTTACGAGCATACTGCTCTACCTATAGGATCTCCCAGGGCAACGAATTACATTTGGTCATGGCAAAACCTCGCAAGAGCATCCCAGGCTGTTACGAGCATACTGCTCTACCTATAGGATCTCCCAGGGAAACGGATTACATGCCATAGGAAAAAACCTCGCAAGAGAATCTGCCAGATATCCCAGGGCAACGAATTACATGCCATAGGCAAAACCTCGCAAGACTATCTGCAGATCTCCCAGGGCAACGAATTACATGTCCTCCCAGAGCAAAACCTCGAAAGAGCATTTGACAGATGTTCCAGGGCAACGAATTACATGCCATAGGCAAAACCTCGCAAGACCATCTGCAAATCTCCCAGGGCAACGAATTACATGCTCATCTGCACAACCTGATCCACGGCCACAGAGTATCAACCTGATACTCACCATACATCATCCTGATGTATCCATGATCATCCTGATCATCATCACTGCAACGTCCTGCTGCATGTCATCTGGAGCAACATCCTGAAGCTCGTCATCTATGATCATCCTGATCATTACTGCAACATCCTGCTGCATGTCATCTGGAGCAACATCCTGAAGCTCGTCATCTATGATCATCCTGATCATTACTGCAACATCCTGCTGCATGTCATCTGGAGCAACATCCTGAAGCTCGTCATATATGATCATCCTGATCATCACTGCAACATCCTGCTGCATACCAAGTATCTATCATCATACATGATCCTCCTGATCATCAATGTATCGACCTGATACAAATACAAAACATATGATATATATCACCATACATGATCCTCCTGATCATCAATGCATCTACCTGATGCATACCAAGTATCTACCTGATACATATCATCATACATGATCCTCCTGATCATCAATGTATCTACCTGATACAAATACAGATACATGGTCCAAGCATCCAACATGATGCATACATACATACATAAAATGATCCAACTGATCATATCCAGCATCCAACATGATGCGTACATACATACATAAAAATGATCCAACTGATCATATCCAGCATCCAACATGATGCGTACATACATACATAAAAATGATCCAACTGATCATATCCAGCAGAAACCAGAACATCATCCTGATGCTCATCATCCAGCGCTTACATCCACAGCCATGTGAAGGATCCTCCTTCCAACATGCTTGGAATGGCTTCAGCAAATGTGTCCATCACTTCTTCCTCGAAGTGTCCTTGATATGAATAACGCCAAGCCTCTCTCTGAAGTACTCGAACTTCACCCTGGCTAGTGGCTTCGTCAGCACATCTGCAATCTGCTCGTCCGTCGCAACATACAGGAGCTTCACAGCTCCTCTCTGCACCATATCCCTGATATAGTGATATTTGATCTCTATGTGTTTCGACCTGTCATGAAACACTGGGTTCTCGGACAGATTCACACAACTCTGGTTATCACAGAAGATGCCAGTAGCCTCCAATGGGAGATCAAATAACTCAGACAGTAGCTTCCGTAGCCATACTGCCTCACAACTAGCTGAACAGGCTGCAACATACTCAGCCTCAGCTGTACTCAGTGCTACGCAGGACTGCTTCCTGCTGAACCAAGAGATCACACCTGATCCCATACTGAAGCAACACCCAGATGTGCTCTTCCTATCTGCAGCACTGCCAGCCCAATCTGAATCAACATAACCCTGCAGGTTAAAATTTTGATTCGCCTCATATCAGAGCCCATAATCCACTGTACCCTTCAGGTACCTCAGAACATGCTTTACAGCAACCAGGTGAACACTCCTCGGATCCGTCAGGAACTGGCTCAATGTGTTCACAACAAAGCAAATATCTGGTCTCGTGTTCGTCAGGTACATCAAGGACCCAATAATCTGACGATACATAGAAACATCAACTGGCTCAGATGAAGCATCACAAAGAAGCTTCAGATTCGATGCCATAGGTGTGGCCATGGCCTTGCAATCCATCATCCCAAATCTCTTCAGGATATCCACTGTATACTTCCCTTGACCAAGGAAGACCCCTCCTGCACTCTGCCACACCTTCATGCCAAAACAAATAGTGCATCATCCCCAAGTTCTTCATCTCGAACTCGGTAATAAGCTTCCGCTGTGTGTCGGCAATCAATCTATCTTCATCATACCAAGTTCTGCACATATATGATTTCCTATCATGTGTCTCAGAACCAAGTGGCTGCTCCACATACACTTCTTCTTCAACTACACCATTCAAGAAAGCTGTCTTGAATCCATCTGGTGTATCTTCTGTTTCGTCACTTTTATATTTCTCTATGCTGCCATCTGCAACATGCTTGATCTAATAGTTCCATAAGGAAGTCATAACAAACTTCCCTTCAGGTCTTGGGATTACATCCCAAACATCATTCTTCATGATCAACGGATCATGGCATTCCATTTCTTCATCCCAGATCCTGGGAACTTCAATATCTTTAATAGATATCTTTGTTGCTGGAACAAATGTTGTAGTCTTTTTGTAGGTAAAGATATACGGTCTTTCCTACAAAATAGGTTAAATTGCACGATTAGAAACATCTCATAATTTTCAGAACAAATTCTTACACATAAAGAAATATGTCATACAGTCATGCAATTATCTTAGCCAATGCTTCAATACAACATTTATCCATATCCCGTAACTTTCTAGATGCCTTCCAATCTCTACCAGAACATTGTTAAGAGTGTGCACAACTCCCAACATGTCAGCAAAGAGGTTTCATTCTAGATAAGTAGCAATGGAATGTTGTACAGTGCCATAGGCCACTTACCCATGTATATTAGTAGTATACTGTTCATTAATGCAACTATCTTAATATGCACAATACATATCCTAAGTCTAGGAACATGAACATATACATCATTGAACAATTTTATTTAAACAAACAAATATGCAAGAAATGATAATTAAAATACTTATCTTTGTTTGTTTGTTGGGTGGACTCCCTCTGAGTCTTTGCTTCCTTGCAAGAGATGCTGGAGTCCTAATCTGAAGTAGCTTCTTCTACACCTTTCTGATGTGGAATGTAGAGAGATGTTCAACTCCCTCTGAATATCTGCATCCTTGCATAAACCACTGGAGTGTACTCCTTTTCTTTCTTGCAGGAACAACTGGAGTGTGCTCCTTCTTGATCTTTGCTTCCTAAATTACCTGTTCTTGAACTCATATTCATCCTTAGTCCCTATGCATGCTTATTAGTATCATGATTGTGTTATCCTTGTGAACTCATATACATTCATTAGTATACTATTAAACACAATAATCTCAAGCATGTATAGTCATGATCATTTCAAACAGAAAATAATAAGCATTTAGCATTCAAGGTTTATGTAGGATTCTTATGGTTAGTCAAATCATAAGAAACATAACATGTCTAAACCTGTAATTACTCAAACCTATGACTCTTCGGTTTAGTTGAATCATCAATCAAGATAGGAGATATAATATGCATAAAACCTGTGATTATTCAAACCTATACCTTCATGATTCTTCTGTTTAGTCAAATCAATCAAAATAAGAGACATAATTCTTTTACTTATATTCCTATTTGACCATAGGACTTTTCTGGTTAGTCATATCATCAATCAAAGTAAAAATCATAATATGCCTAAACCCATGAGTACTAACTTCAATGAATAATCATAATCAATCATGCCAAGTATACTTAAATAAAGGATCTTATCACAAGGTGAGATTCTAACTTGATATAGGAAAAACATACCTGGATTAGCATGCTAGCTAATTATGTCTAACATACTCACATGATGTCTTCTTGTTCTTCTTCAATGACTTGTGCTAGTAACCTGTATATCTCATAGGTTAGCCATTGCAAAACCAAGTTATACATACCTCGTAAATGGATCTTCTATGTGATCCATGACAATGGATGAATCTTTGTCCTCAGGTCATCATGATCACATGTTCTTGAACCAGAATATGATTTGTCTTTCTTGGTGTACCTTTCATGTTAGTAGACAACATAAACCTCATACAACACCATAATGCATTAGTACAATCATAAGTGTCAATACCCTAATCAATGAATATTTTCTATCGTGCATTCATAGTTTTATTAAGGTGATACGACAAATCAAATCAAGATTGTACTAACCGTAATAACATGAAGACAAACATACCATAAACTTTAATCATGAACAAATATCAAGACATACCTTGATCAGTCATACCTGTCGAGATCGCTAGTAATCTTCTTATGTAAGGCCTTAGCCTCATCTCCCTCTGAAACAGGAACTTCTTCACTTCTATGATTTTCCAGAATCTAGATTGTAGGAGGCTTCACCACTTCCTTTGATTGGGTATTGATAATCATCCCCAAGTTTCACCTTATGGGGTGATTCATGTTCAGAAAGGTTCATAAAAGATTCCTTGAACCCAGTCATGTGTTTGGAGGCCCCACTATCAATTAACCAATCATTACATCCATGGGAGATGGTGCCTGTAAGAGCAGAGATCAGAACATACTCTTCTTCACTTGATGAGTCATCATCACTATCACTTTCTGCCCTAGCCTTCTTCTTTGGGGGTAAATTCTTCCCGAAGTCTACTTGAAGGAGATCAACTTCTTCCTTGCACAAATTCCTTGAATAAAGGAATCCTATGACCTGGGTAGGCCATTTAGAGTAGTCATCACCACCTCACCATTCTCCACCATTTCATCTACTGCTTCTAATTGTTCCTTGATCTGAGAGACCCTTGAAAAGTAAGATTGAATGGTTTCTCCATTCTGAAACTTCACTGCTTTCAATTGGTTCCGCAGGGTCATCTTCCAATTTATGTTCTTTCCTTCAAATAGCTTGGTCAAAGATTCAAACATCTCTTTGGGTGTCTTGAGAGAAGACACATGGGGTATGAGATGGTCTTTGATAGAATCAGCAATGATTCTCTTTGCCTTGACCAAGTTCTTCTTGTGCAATACCTTGGCCTCTTCATCCTCTGGGATAGGGATGTCTTCTTTCACATATGAGTCCAACTCATTCTCTTCCAGGATTAGCCCAATCCTATACTTCCAGGCTCGGAAGTTATCAGCCCCTTCAAGCTTATCCTCAAGCTTGGTGTGAAGAGACATCTTTAAGAGTACTTCAAATGGAAATAGAAAAGATTTAGAACTTACCGCTTGAAGTGCTGAAAACTGGATCTGGTCCCGGATTAGGGTTGGTCAGAGAAACCCTAAAAATTCAAAATGTGAATTTCAAAATTCCGAAAGGATAGAAAGATGCGCCTTGGAGAGCTGATCAGCCTAGTGCATTCAGAATTTAAGATCAGCAAAGTCTTGTCCTTCAAAATTGCCTTTTTGTCCTCCCGGGTTCACTAGGGAGAGCCCTGAATTAGGGTTTGAGTTTCCCGGAGATCTACCCAGCCAAAAATCTCGATCCAAAGCTCAAACCTTCGATTTTTGCAAGGAGCTTCCAGCTGTACCTTCAGTTTCCAGAAATTCCTATTTTTGTGGAAACCCTAATTTTTAGGGCCAAAACTGAAAATGCTCGGAACTGAAATCTGATCGGACAGAAAGATGCGCCTTGATGAGTAGATCCAATCTACTATACTGAATTTCAAAAATCTGTGGAGAGAAACCCAATAAACAAGCAATACAAGCTTCCGTCACTGCAAAATGTCTTCTTCTCAGTTAAGCTCTGATACCATGTTAAATTTTCAGTATTAAATCACAATACTATAGGATCTTTGCTGAGAGAATAACATCTACAGTATATCAATGCATGACAATCATAATATGACAAGCATCACAAGCATCACAAGAATCAAAAGCATAGAGACAAGAGACACAGAGTTTCCGTGGGGAAAACCCTAAGGTGAAAAACCCCACAAACTTCCTCAGAGATAGAGAGAGCAATGGCTCAACCAAAATACAACCAAATAATCCAGAGATAGTCTCCTAGCAGATGATCCTCCTCCTCCTCACTAGTGCGCCACTTTCCAGAGAGAGAGATAGATACTTTTTCCGAGTAAGTAAAATAGAGATCTCCTATCTCTATTTATACTCACCTTTTTGCCCAGTGACCTACTGGGGCCGACTTGTCTACTTTAGTACATCCACATTATATTATATATTAATTAGGGCCGACCCCATAAGGTGGTCTAATAACCCATCGGCAAGTACACACACTTGCGACACTTGTCAATCCACATGATGACACTTCCTTATAGAGGAATAACACATCTCTTATAAGGGTACAATAAATATACATATAATATACTGATGAAATACATTCCGAAGTTACATATACATCAACACCTTCATCTGCTCTGAGACTATTTTGGCTATCATCTCGTAGTCATCATCATTAAGGACTGCCTCCGATTGAATCTTTGTGGCCTTCACCTTTTTCCTCGACTTTGGCTTCTGCGAAGTCTCAGGTTCTTTTATCTTCCCTATTTCTTCAGTGATTGGGCATGAGAGAAGGATTGGCTCATCATTTGTTGAATTTGTCTCCACGTCCATAATTACTACGTGGAACTCTGGTGGCCAATCTTTCATGAGGTCTTCAACGTCCTGCTCATACATGATGTAGTTCCCTGGGAACCACTCTGGTTTCTTCATTTGTTCTTTCGGCGATATGAAGATACATTTCATATCTGCCTCAAAGTCGATGACGTGGATATACTTCCCCATGACCTGCTTTGTAATGCAGGCTGTCTTCGTGATTGCATCGCGTAGCTGAATATAGTACGGGTAAAAGACTTTTGCTGTCGCATGCTGGTGCTCTGCATTTGTGTTCGCCCAGAGGTTGACGAACTTAAACCCTTTAGGATCATTAGTGTCCATAATGACGCCCACATAATCTCTCGGCTCCTTCCATCCACAAAAAGCAATCAGGACGATGAGCCAGGTGAAATGGAATTGGCCACCATTCACCTGCATGTCATTGATTTCTTTAAGGAACTCATTCAATAGAAACTGACACCAATTAAAGTTGGTGCCTTCAGCCACTGCGGCATCCAGGAGTATTGCGCCTGCAGGCACCTCCGAAGGACTAGCTGTTTTGAGTATCTTGCCTGCAAGCAACTGTGTTACAAATCTTGTTGCTCTGTCCTCTGTATCTTCTATTGGTAAACCTCTTTTTCCCTTCGCCACCAAGTGGGTTTTCTTCATCTTCTCAACAGCCTCTTTATCTTTGCTCTTCCCTTGGAATAATTGCTTAGGATCCTTACCGCACTTGCTTAGCCCGGTGATGCGGTGGATCAAATCGATGTTCTTATAGAGCCACAGATAACCTTGGTGGATTCGCGCCATGATTGCGCGAACCACAATATTAAGTTCTGGATAGCTGCCAAAATGTGGCAATGTTAGAAAGTTCAGTAGCCCCGACTGAACGACAAGTGTTAGCCAACTCTCGGCAACCAGGTTAAGAGTTCCCTTGGCATCCTTTTTCCAGCACATATACTGGTCTAGTTGAAAATCTGGGTACTTGGGAACATCTGGCTCGTCCTTCTTCATTCCCAAGAGGTCATAATACTCCCATTCACATTCCGCTATCTTTCCCAGCAGATTCTTAGCAGTTGCTACATGCTTGGAGATAGGTGACAGAGGAATGTCATATCTCACATTCTTGGACAATTTAAACACAGGGGCATTCAGTGCCCGCGGGGAGATATATTCGGGTGTCATCTTCAAGGGTTCTTTCTGATAGACTGGCGATTTTTCTGTCGAGGAGCCCATATTTATGACCTTGCTTCGAAGTCCTGTTACGTGTTTTCCTTTATCTTTCACTTTTTCCTGCATTGTCGGATTAATTCTTGGTGATCTGCGGGATCCTTCACCTTGTTCTACAGCGACCTTCTTAACTGGAGTTTTCATTAACTACTGAATCCATCCATGCTGAAATATCCTCAGTTCTTCTTCAATGGTCATTTCTTCTTCTCTATAGGAAGGTTCGAACTTTCACTAATGAGATAGCGGCTAAGGTAGAAAAAATACAAATGGCTACTAGCTCGGAGAGGTTAATCACAAGAAAATTCTAAGTGCTCGGTAACGCCCGCGAGTCTCCCAATGGTGTTATTTATAGGCGCAGCAAACCCCCTTCTACGCCCTTCAATGGCTAGATAGGCATTTAATGTGGTGTCCGTTGGCGAATTTGAGTGGATCCTTCAGTCTTTTCTGTCGTCAACGTGCTCAGAACGGCTATCTTCTCTTTAAATGCTGAAGCGGTTGCTGTAATGATCATCTAACAATTAATTTTCTGAAAAGCCATGCAATGACTATTTTTCTCTGAGTGTTGCACCGAACTGTGCGGCAAGCCATCTGCAACCCTGCGCAAATACTTTGCAGTGCCAACATTTTCCAGCTGCGCGGCTTCCACTTTTTTTTTTCTTTTCCCCACAGCTTCAACAGTGCTGCGCGGTACATAGATTATTCTTCTTATCATACCTTCTTCCTTTTATCATACATGTACAAACTTCTTTATATTTCTAGTGTCCAATTTCAACTGTACTTGACACTTAGAACTTCCTTCCTTTGCTTATTATTCAGGGTTCTGCGAAGGAGTGCTATCATGGTATAGCTTTAGCCTACTTCCATTGATCAAGGTTGGCAAGGTATCACCAGCTAAATTGGCTAACTAGATTGCACTAGTGTTAGTAACATTTATCACAGTATATGGGCCAAGCCAATGCATCTTAAATTTACCAGGGAATTTCATAAATTTGCTATCATACAGGAGGACTAGATCACCTACCTGAAAAGACTTGTTCTTTATATGGCGATTGTTGACACTATATCTAAAAAATACTCAAATCCTAAATAATTTTTGCGAAAATAATTTAGAAGCAGTGATATTACCACAAAAAGGTTGAAAAAATGGTTTACAATACAAAAAAACAAGATGGAAAAACCCACTTATGCAAAGTCTGAAATTTTTTTTTTGAAAGGGTTAAATCCAGACCAAGTTTCAAAGGCAGAGATGATACAGATCCAGATCAAAAGCTAATATCGTTTCCCGCATCGCCAAAGTGATCGGTTGCAAAGAGTGGTGGGCGGTTGCGGACTCAATACCGCCGGTCACGTGTCCTAACCTCATTAGTCCACACATGTGATATGGTGGTATCATAAACCACCATGGCACCGTGCGGAACCACCAAATAGAAAAGTGCAGCGGGGCCATAACACGTGGCAGGGTGGGGACTGATACGTGGCAGATGGAGAAAGCATAAGGAGATACGCCATACGTTGATAGCGATCGGAGGGCCCATATAAATCTTAAATCAAATCAACGGCCATTGTTCATCAGCATCTGGGAAGGTGCACACTTGATAAGAGGAAGAGAGGTCGTGGAAAGCAAAAAACACATATTTCATTAAATTTGGAATTAAACCATGGATCTAGAATTCTAAAATAACCAAAAAACTCAATTCTAGCATTGTTCTTGTAATAAAATCTTTCCAATTTTAATGAAATATGTATTAAAACCACTCAAACAGGTGTCGTCAGATGGTTGATCCGCGCAAGGAACAAACCGAAGAACAAATACCACTTTAAGATCGCGGATACCACCATAGGAGATAAAAGGAGGCGAGATCGGACGGCCCAGATCAAAAGGTCGAGATCAACGGTAGGATATGATCTGCGTTCAGAAAAGTTGATAGGGAGTTAATAAAAAAGGCTTATATAAAACTAAAGGGGCTTCACATAACGACATTTTGCATATGTGTCGCTATCGTGGAGAGCTCTGAAGACTAGTGGGGATCAGCGATTGCGACAGAAGGCGAAAGGCGCATACATACAAGTAGGGTCTGGTGACCTGGCTCGCTTTTTAAACAGAATTTTGTTTAAAGAAACATTTAAATGGAAACTATGCACGATATAGACATTTTTAAAGCAAAAGAAGCCCTAGAGGATAGAGACGAAGACGTTTATGATACCCTAATTAGGTTACCAGTCTCTGATATTAAACTTAGGTTGTTTGAATTGTTAAAGGAAGGGACAAACCTACATAGAGTCCACCGGTCGTCTTTGATAGCCTTTTGCCTAGACTAAATCCCTTTTTTCCCAGAATTTGTGTCATGGTGTGCCAAAAATTACTCCCGAGAAGAAAGAATTGTTCTAAACAGTCAAAAAACCAAAGCCGTGTGTGAAATAAAGCCAACTGAGTTAATTAAAGTCCTAGGAATAGATTTTTCCCATACCCTCGAGTCTGAGAGTTTTTCCTAAACCTCCATTATTGAAAATTATCATCATACTTCTCAAAATGATAGGGAAATGTTTTTGTCGTCGTGTCTCAAGCCAAAAACCAGTATTTCGGAGGTCCTGTACCCTATAGATATCAATTTGTTTGATGAAAATACCCAATTAGTTTTGACATTATTGGCTTTAGTTTTAGGGTTTGATACGGATTTGTATGTAACCGAGTTTCAATTGAGTCTGTTGTACAAAATGAGTACGGTTCAGTTAGGGATCGATAAAAATCAAATCCCTCGACTTAATTTTGAAGATTTTTTAACAGAGAAGATTCATGACCAGATGGTCAATTTTCCCACTATGAGGCATTTCAGGTTTCAGTCTTTTTTGATGAAAATGATTATGATAGCCAATCAAGAAGAGTTGCAGTTCCCAGAAATCATTTTCACGACTTTATTAGAAAATAACATGTTCAATTACATCAATTTCATGCTCTCAGAGATTTACAAAATGATATTTGGTAAAAAATTGCCTAGAGTATTACCAGAGATGCAGGCATGCATGCAATTGAGTGCAGAGTACGCGACAGGAGATTGGTTCTTGTCGAAGGATAGTACAGTAATCAGACTATATGGATTCAAACATAAACCTTATGTCTTACCAGCCTTTCTTACCTTAAGGGTTTTTGCTTTGGAATTTTTGAGACAAAATTTGATTGTTGAAGATAACAATTTTTTGGTTTACAAACAAGCAACAGACATTAAATATCGATTCACACTTGGTCCCTTCATAATAAAGAATAAAAATGCTGCTGTGTATATAGAAAAGTTATTGAAAGATATGAGTTTTCAAACAGATGTGGCTATTGAGTATGATCCAATGAACATAATATCAAAACGAAGAACAGATCATCGCATCAAAGCACTCAGCCATCAGACAATTGAAGGAATGTCTGACAGAGTGTAGCTAGGGTTTTACCCCTAGCTTGTGCGAATGAGCACCTACTAAGGAGAATGGACTCCTTAGTAGCAGTTCAGTAAATGTAAATAATTAAGCTAAAACAGAAATAAAAAACTTATCTTAAAACATGCATGAAACATAAACAACAAATTTAAATAATGGTTTTTTTTTGTATTGATATTACCTCCAATGTGGAGGTTGATGAAGCTCCTTGCAATGTCCAAGAGGGTTGCTCCAAGCTCCAAAGTGCTCCTTCTCTTTCTCCAATGGTGGAAATGGGCCAAAAGTGGCTCTCAAGGTGAAAGTAGTTCAATGGTGAACTAGGGTTTCGAGAGAGATTTTGGCAGAGTAAGGGTATGCTTGATTGTGGATATGGAATAAGGGATCTCCATCACCTATTTATAGTTTTTTGGTGGTGGAGTGCTGACCCATGGTTTTGGGAAACACATGGTTTAGGGCAGCTATATAGGGTTTTTTCCTCCTTTTCCTCATTATTTTATATTTTTCTTCCCTTTTTAGGGGGTTTTTGCTATTTTTAGAGGAATTTTGGATATTTTTGGAGGAAAAATGGGTTTTTTAACCTTTTTGAGGTTATTTTAAGGGTTTTGTGGCCTTTTGGAGGCATTTTAGTGGGATTTTTTGGGTTTTTAAGGGAAATATGGTTGGAAAATGGACAAATGAGCCATATAATGTGGTAGATGAGGTAGTGAAAACTTTTTGGGTGTTAACAGATTGCCCCCTGATGTGCGAGAGTAGGATCTCATCGTATGGCCGATGGACATCATAAGTCATGAATGGTTTTCCTGGGGTGTGGAGAGAAGAGAAGAAACAAACTGAAGCCCGGAACAACGGTCCCGAACAACTGCAAGAACTAAAAGTACATAACCTCAATAATGGATGAGGAATCATCTGATCATATGGACGAGGCGGGCATTCCCATGCTCATATCAGGATATAACATAATAACAATGGGGTCCAAAAAATGGGGACCTGACATATACATGACCTCAAATACTGACTGGGGAATAATCTCAAGATATGGACGAGGCGGGCATACCCATGCTCGTATCAAGATACATAAACAGAACTGTGAGGCCCGAAAAAGGGGGACCTGTAAGATACATAGCCACTGTGTACATCATAGGTGTCCAGAGGGGACACAAAGCTGGGACATACTGCTGGGCGGACCACGTGTAAACAAAAGAACTTGTGCACTGGAATATCAACAGTGCTGCTGAGTGTGGTACCAAAGGAACTGATGAGCTGCTGGATCATAGTGACTGGGGTCATACTCTCAATGGTACACTGAACTGGAACTGAAATGGGTACTCAAGGGAGCATAGAGCTGGAGGGCTTCCGAATACAATCTCCAACGCAGCCCGGACATCCACGGGAACATATAACTGGGCGTTCCGAAGTGACTCACCAATGTGCTAGAGTCGGGGGAAATCCGGGGTCTTCGACTAAAAACTGATGGGATGTAATCCTACGCGATTCTCAACGATGCAATCAAGGTGTTGAAGTCGAGCATGTGAGAAACAACCACTCGGAGAGGCAATGATGACTCCTCTCAGAATGATCCGTAGGCACTTACCACATATGGTGATAAGTCCAAGGCGTAGGGACCTCTAGGCCTATCCTCTGGAATAGAGGAGCTGTCGTCGACAGAAGGAGACCTGCAACTATCAAGGCAATGATGTTTCCTTGACAGGAGCGCGAGGTACATGACCGAAATGTGATAGTACTGATGGCAGGGCTGACAAACTGTGGGGAGACAACTGGGCAAGTAGAGTGGGTGGACTCAAACTTCCTTTGTTCAGAGTATGATAATGGGAATGATCTGGCAGCATATGAAACTGACTAAGGGGAAAGGGATCATAGCTGTATTGGATCTGGGAAGGTGACTGGTCTGAGGGAGACTCAAGCTGTGGTAAAATGGCAGGAGACTGCAGAATACTCTGAACAAAGGCGACCTAATTGGGGGTGCTGCCAAGATGATCGATCATAGTGCCAAGAGGCACAGGAGGGTACTTCTTCATGGGTTAAGGAACTAGAAGAAGTGTGTGTAAAATGATACTGTCGTGTGGATTTTACGAGCCCAGGACAGTTCATGCTCGTGGTTGCTTTCAATTTTAAGGAGTCTGAAAGCGATAAGAAGACTCTGAAATGATGGAATGGTACTGTCGTGTGGATTTTACGAGCCCAGGATAGTTCATGCTCGTGGTTGCTTTCAATTTTAGAGAGTCTGAAAGCAAATAAGAAGACTCCAGGGGGTTGCTTTTTCGTAGATTTAGTCTCCAAGGCCCAAAGAAGCATAAAAGGATGCAATGAAGAACTCTTCTAGCCGGTGTGACTAGAGTATTCCTTTTTCGTAATTAGTCTACCAGGTCCGGAAAAGGGTTAAACTTATACCAGATAGACGCCCTTTCAGGTACTTTAGCGAGCATGAAAGGAAGCAAGATTGCTCGGCGATCTTTTCATTCTTTTAGGAGTCAGAAAAGAGCTTAACGAAAACTCCCTAAGTGCCTTTTTCGTAAAGGATTTGTCCGGCCCGAAAAAGGGGTAAAATTATACCGAACAAAAGGAATGGCCAGGCAAGGAGGAAGTGTTCAATCAAGGATCAGTAATGATGACCAAGAACGAGGGTAGGGGGGAACATTGGTGGGCCTCCTTGCGGGGTAGATGAAATGGTGGCAAAATAACGAAACATTTGCAGTATGATAGGAGTGAATGGCTCATGTAAAAATGTGGAACAATCCGATAACGGTCGATGTGGTGCACAAATCGAGGCAGCAAGGTGTCGGGACACAATGTTGAAATTGTACCAAGTGAGAGCGAGAAATGATCTCAAGCATCATCACGAGCTCAGAAAAATGAATCCGACGATATAAAGGATGTCAAAAATGGGTAACGACCGATGTGGCACGCACACCGAGGTGACGAGGGCATTTTGGAAAAATACCTGAAAAATCGGGGGGTGAGAGCGAGAAATGATCTCAAGCATCATCACCAGCTCGGGAAAATGAATCCGATGATATAAGGTATATCAAAAATGGGCTACGGCCGATGTGGCACGCAAACCAGGGCGACAAGGTGTCGGGACACAATGTTGATATTGGTCCTGGTGAGAGCGAGAAATGATCTCAAGCATCATCACGAGCGCGGAAATATGAATCCGGCGGTGCAAATGGTGCGAAAAATGGAGGTCATAAGGACTCCGAAATGATCAAAGGAACTAACTATGCGTAAATATACAAGGGACACGTGACCTCAAAAATGGTTGAGATCACAGATGTGAAAAAGTGAGCAGGGTTAATGACCTGCCCCCATGCTATGTGCATAGGGTTTGTGATTGTGGATCACATAGGTGTTGGTTTGAACAATGGGTTCATTGACGTGCTGAGATAGATGTGATGGGGAAGGTTCAAAATGATTGATCATGCCCCCTATCCCAGGGTCGAGGGAATCTATTATGCCCCTTGACTCAGAGGTGTCAAGGTGGTGCTGTCTCTGGCGAATGGGGGGGACATCAGGCCATGTGTCAATGTGGTGCTCTATAATGGCGGGGTCAAGACCGGGCATTTCAGTATAGGACCAGGCAAAGACATCACGGAATTCTCTGAAAAGGTTTATGTAGTCCTCAATCTCTTGTTTACTGCAGAATGCTCCTAAAGTGATGAGTTCAGGGGCACGTCCTGGGGCAGCGATATCAACTTGGATGATGGGTGAGATGTTGGCCATGTTACCTTCCTTGAAGGCGTCAGGAGCAGGAATAGGGTCCTTGAACCAGTCGACCTTAGTGGGAAGGAAGTCTTTGGATTCAACCGCAAATTGGGTAGCGGTGCTAGAGGAAGATGCTTCTGGGATGAAGTAGGAATGGTGGTGCATGTCATCCCAGGGATAATCCGGGGCAGTCAGGGCCGCAAGAACTTCCTCATCAGTACAGAAAGTTTGCGTCGTCAAATCGGTTGACGAGGGGGTAGTGGTTGAAGAGATCATATAAATGATATTAACCTCTCCTGAAGGAGAAGAGACCGGGGGGTAGATCTCCTCAATGGTAGGTGGTGCCGTCTCAAGATCCAGATTGTTCATCTCATAGAGAGCTACTCTGTAATACGGGAGATCGGGACAATGATGTGAGTAATGCCCGTAAATACCGCATATGGCGCAGGGGTGGTTGGTACGTAGGGACTTATCTTTAGGCTTGGGAGTGGGGTTTAGTTCGACAGTTGGGATGTTAGGGTCATCGTCGAGCATCTGCATGTGCTTCTGTAATGCTGGTAACTGTGGGCATTGGTGGGTCACATGGCCCAACTCGTCGCACAGCGAGCATTTGGGAGGAGCACGAAATACTGGAGGGTTTTTTACTGTCTTGGGAGGTGGTACAGCAGTGTAAGGTTGTGGACCTCGGCCCCCAGTGGGTTGGGGAGTAGGAGGAGGATTCGTGGAGGACGAAGGGGTAGAGACACCGGGGGGTGGTTGAGTGGTAGTAGCCATGGGTTGCACTGGTTGGAGGACGACATCAGGTGTCGGCGGGCGAACGGGAGGCGAAAGGTACCAGACGGGTAATCCCAAGGTTAACCCCGGGAGGCTAAGGGTAGCCATAACCGGGGCGCTTACTACTCCCGATGGAGGGACTAGAAAGGGGATGGTATGGATCGGCGTAACACCAATGTGGCTAGGTACCAATGGTGGTTTAGGCAACAAGGGTGGTTGATTATTAGGTGGTTGGTTATCGTGGGATAAGGTACATAAGTCAGACACTTCCGTGTGGGATGATGGAGGCGGAATGGATTGAAAGTGGAGGTCATCGGCGCGTCTGAGTAGACTCCAGGCCCCGTAGAGGAAACAAACAAGGTGGTGGCATGAGAAACAGGTTGTTCAACCATGGGGAGAACATTTTCAGGTGCCGCGGGAGAACTGGGATCATAGTAGGTGAGCTGGTCAACCTTAACCACGCGTCCCTCATGGGGGAACATCATGGTGCGAAAGACGGAAGAGGCAACCGCCCGCATGGCATACATGTAGCTGCGGCCAAGTAAAAGGTTATAATCCAATTGGGCATTGATTACCTCAATGTCAATGAGGACGGTTTTGCCACCTAACTGGACGGGGACATTGGCTAGGAGGCCTTGGGGCTGAGCCGAACGACCGTCGTAGGCGCGTAATGCAGTGGTGGACTGCTGGAGAGTGGGGGATCCCAACTTCTGCCATACGAATGTAGACATAACGCATTTAGAGGCACCTTCATCCATGATGCATCGATGGATGACAAGATTCCGAATGGAAACAGAAACTTGGAATGCTAGGGTGGAAGGCAGGCAAGGTTCAGACTGGTCTAAATCAAATGCCATCAAATTCGAATCATTTGGGTCAATCCCCCCAATGGCGGAGAGTAAAGTCTTGCGCTGGGAAGGGCAATTCTTCAAGACTTCTAACGCAGACATGGCTGCGGGAGATTGGGCTAGGTCGTCTACAATGTTGTAGTTTAACGCAGCGCGCGCATTGGGGTTATTATTGATACGGCGAAGTGGGAAACGAGGGGCTTTGGGAGCACCATCTAGTGGAGGTGGACGAATACGTAACGCTTGATCGGTGGGATGAGCGTTAGTAGGTTTATCTGTGGGGGGTACGTCAGTAGTGGAGCCATATTGGTTCCGACGAGTCTGAAGGTTGACGTCAGCGGAGGACATCATCAACAAGTGGTGAGTTCCTGCGTCAAACATGGGTTGATCGGGAGCCGCGTACGTGATTTGCTATTGGGGTTGCATGTTGGCTTGAGGGGGAGCCAACGGTTGAGTGTTCACAACGCCTTGGGTTGGTAATGGGTTTTGCAGCACCAAAGGTGTCTGCTGAGGTTGAGGGGGGTTAGGAGGCACCTGAGGAGCTGCCTGCCCTTGGCAGTGGGCATCGTCAACCCAGAGTTGCCTAGCTCGCTCCAAGTGTGGGAAAGCATGTGTGTAGTGGCCATAGACCCCGCAAATAGAACAAGGGTGGTTTGTTCGCAGATTAGGGTTTTTAGCCTGCTTGGGTGGGCGATCAGGGTTTTGGTTAGCAGGGGCTGCATTATTATTGTCAGGGGGATTCGCCGGTTGCCCAGCTTGGTCTGCAGGTTGGTTGTTCCCCCGATTACGGCCCTTGCCGCGGTTCTGTTGACCCTAGTTACATTGGTTGTTTTTGTTTTGCTGCGGGTTTTGTTGGGCGTAAACTTTCCCTTGGGCAGCAGGTGGATTCTGAGGTTGCGCAGGTGCGGGAGCAGGCTGCGGTGGATGATATGCAGGTTGAGGCTGAGCAGGTGCAGCAACTTGAGGGGGTTGCTGATATGGCTGCGGAGCAAGTTGTGGGTTTGCCGTAGGTGCTGCCTGTGGCGGATAATAAACGGGTTGGGCTTGTGAAGGCGCAGGAGCTGGGGCAGCCTGCTGATGGTAATAAGGCTGGGGTGCGACTAGGGGGCATAAGCGGGAGTCGCATGACCGAAGCATTGAGGAGGACATGAGGGTCCATGGTGGTGGTGATGTGTCATGGGAGCATACGAGTTGGTTGCTCTGGACTGTGAGGTGGCCCGCGAAAGGTCGGGGCCAGGGGTAGGACGTGCTATGGAAAATGGTTGGGGATGCGAAGAAACACGACCAATGATACCGTCTGCAGCGTGGGATGCCCCTGGCGCATCATGCTGGGAGGACTCACCGCGAGGGGCATCAGGTATAATGGTATAAAGGTAACCCGACTGGGCGTAAATGAGGTCGAACTGTTGGGCCTTAAGAATGGCCTCTTCTTCAGACTGGGGTCTTTCTGATGCCACATCCTTAGCAATAACAGGGAGAAGGGATTTGAGGAACCAATCTAGGAAGATACGGTCGTCTAGTTTGATCTTGCATAAGCTACGGCATCGACGCCACTCATGGATGTGGTCCGTGATATGGGTAGCCATGTTTTGTCTACATAATAGGAGGATCTCAACGCCCGTGTCGTAGCGGACAGGCAACTGGAAGAACTGCAGAAAGGTCGAGGCAAGGGAAGCAAAGGTGGCGTGGGTCCCATGAGGTTGTTCGATATACCACTTGGCTGCAGAGCCAGTGAAGGTGCGCTGTAAGAGACGGAGGCGAACAGAGTCGTCCACTATGGAGTTGGAGGAACACCATAGGTGGAAAGACATGATATGGTTTTGTGGGCCCTCACCTGCTTTACCCTCGAACTTAGGGATGTCCGAGGGAAGCTTGGTAGGCATATGAGGCCATGCAGGGTCATGTCTGAGAGGGTCGTTGGTCAATCTGGCCAGGTCAGGCAGGTTAAGGCTAGCCATGAATGGCAAACTGGAAGGAGGATGTGACACAGTAGTGGGTTGGACCAAGTTGGGGCCAATGCCCCCAAGTGGAGGGACAGGATTTGGGATGGTGTCCCCTAGTGGGGGAACTAAGGTGGTGGAGGATGGTCCAGCACCACCATGGGTAGTGTGAGCCACTGATGTAGTGGGGATAGGGATTCCCGCTGCGGGAATAGGTACCGTGAGGGGAACAGTAGATGAGGGTCCCATGGAGGGCATACCCAAAAAAGGTGTAGTAACTGGTGTAGTGGTGGATGTGCCACCAATGGTCCCTATAACAAAAGGAGTGGAAGTCATTCCAGCCATGGGGCTAGTAGGGGCAGTGTAAATAGGGTTCTTAGACTCTTCGTCAGAATCCGAGGTAAAGTAAGGAGCGTCAATATCTGGTGACGGAGACCTACGTCGCTGATGAGTGGAGTCAAGTGACAAGGCTCTAGATCTGTGATGGGTGGTATCAACGGATGATGATCGAAATCTATGACGAATGGTGTCAAGAGAACCGTGCTGTGGGGGCTCGCCCCTGAGGCACCGAGAATGTCTCGAGGACTCAATGGTGATAGATGGTGTCTAATCTCTATGGGTTGAGGTGAGTAAAAACAGCTCAAAAACCCTAATGCAACCGAGTGTGCAGAAGGAGAGCTCAAAAACAAGGCACTCAGGCCAACAACCAACTCAAAACACCCACTGCAACAGCTGTGCTACAATAGGTGGAGTAACAACAAAGATGGTCAGAATACCAACAAGCAGCAAGTTTCCTAAAAATAAAAAATGGTGGACTCACTAGACCAAAGGGAGGTAAAAGAGCATGCAAACACCTAACTAAAAGTATTCTGACTCAACTAAACATATCCTCTGCAAGGTGATGAAATCCAAGTCAGACAATATGAGTAGGAAAGCCAAGTGGCTATGATATCCCCCTACCGGGAGGGACACCGGGTAGTCAATCCTAGAAGAATAGCAACTAAGATACCCCGTTCATGACACGTCCAGAAAGGTGAATCTACCGTTTAGTCCGTTGACCGCAATACCCCTATACAGGGATATCCCGCGAACCGCGAAAGGTAGCCCTTCGGTGACTGAATGGAGTGCGGTATTCCACTCAGGCCTCCGGAACCAGTCTCCCAACTTCAACCCTCCTAAGGGAGAGGCCCTCTGATAAACTGGTCGTGACCGTGCCAAAAAGTACTAGGGGATTTTGGTTCCCTATTTGGACAACAACTATGTCTCAAGTGAAATAACCGAGGGGTGTTATTGGAAGCCTATCCCCCCGATCCTACCTAACTACAATGATTCTTTTGTGTTCCCCAAGTGGGGTTAGAATGTTGGTTCAATTAGGTACTTTTTAAGGCTCACTTGATTTATGTGACAGAGTGTGTGCTCGTGAGGTGATGAACCCAAAATAGAAGTGCCACAAGGGGGGCAACTTCTAACTATCAATAATGCTAGAATTGAAACTTTAACTTGCAAAATTTTCTGAATTAAAAATACTAAAATTTTAAAAGAATTCTGTAAAAGGAACAGAAATTATGTTGGAGAAAGGCTATAAGGAAGTGGGACTGCAGGTAGGACAGAGGGTTGTTCAGATGCAGAAAATATTGCAGCAAAAGGGGGCTGGGCTCAAATTAGGGAAAAAGTGCAGAGGTCAGACCGCAGGTCGGTGGCGAATCGGAACAGGCGGACCGCGGGTTTGAGGGAAACAGACGCGGTCAGGTCGCGGCTTTCGGGCGAACAGATGCGGTCGGGATGCAGGAAACAGGGTGAAAGACGCAGTCGGGTCGCGGCAAAGAGGCTGACAGGCGCAGTCGGGACGCGGGAAAACGACTGAAAGCCGCAGTCGGGACGCGGGAAAATGGCCGACAGGCGCAGTCAGATCGCAGCAAACAGGCTGATTAGCCGCGGTCGGATCGCAGGTAACAGACTTGAATCCGCCGGCGGGGCGTCGGAAGCGGTCTGAGAGCCGCGGTCGGGTCGCGGGTAAATGCCTGAAAGACGCGGTTGGGACGCGACTGCAGAGAGAAAAAACGCGATGTACGGCGGCCGAAAGGGACAGCCGAAAGGGAAAAAATTATAAACGAAAACCAGAAATTCAAAATCTAGGGTAGTCGCCAAAACTGTAGCTAGGGTTTTACCCCTAGCTTGTGCGAATGAGCACCTACTAAGGAGAATGGACTCCTTAGTAGCAGTTCAATAAATGTAAATAATTAAGCTAAAACAGAAATAAAAAACTTATCTTAAAACATGCATGAAACATAAACAACAAATTTAAATAATGGTTTTTTTTTGTATTGATATTACCTCCAATGTGGAGGTTGATGAAGCTCCTTGCAATGTCCAAGAGGGTTGCTCCAAGCTCCAAAGTGCTCCTTCTCTTTCTCCAATGGTGGAAATGGGCCAAAAGTGGCTCTCAAGGTGAAAGTAGTTCAATGGTGAACTAGGGTTTCGAGAGAGATTTTGGCAGAGTAAGGGTATGCTTGATTGTGGATATGGAATAAGGGATCTCCATCACCTATTTATAGTTTTTTGGTGGTGGAGTGCTGACCCATGGTTTTGGGAAACACATGGTTTAGGGCAGCTGTATAGGGTTTTTTCCTCATTTTCCTCATTATTTTATATTTTTCTTCCCTTTTTAGGGGGTTTTTGCTATTTTTAGAGGAATTTTGGATATTTTTGGAGGAAAAATGGGTTTTTTAACCTTTTTGAGGTTATTTTAAGGGTTTTGTGGCCTTTTGGAGGCATTTTAGTGGGAGTTTTTGGGTTTTTAAGGGAAATATGGTAGGAAAATGGACAAATGAGCCATATAATGTGGTAGATGAGGTAGTGAACACTTTTTGGGTGTTAACACAGAGCTAATTGGCTGGAGTATAAAGAAGAAATCATTCCGGATGCACACGACAAAGAAATGGCGTTGGCAGATACAACAACAGAAATAGAAGATACAATGAGTACTACATTGGTGGGGTTTAAGAGACCCATACAGGACGTAATGAATATTGATGATGAAGAAACAGAAAGAGGAAAAAAGTTGAAAATAAATGAACAACAAGAGTTAACAGTAGTTTCAGAAGAAGCAAAAAGAACTGAAGAAAAGATACCAGAGGTTACAGTTAAAGAATACAACATTGAAGAAACCCCAGTAGAGGGCGATGTAAATAGAACCTAGAATATAATGGATGTATTTGATGAACATAGTCAGAATAAACAGGAATCCTCTAAACAAACCAGTCAGTTGTTTCCAAAAGTTAGAAATATATCCAATACTGAAGTAAGTTTGTTTACTAGCATAAATATCAGAGAGAATTCCTTGAAATTTTCAGTTGTCACAAAAGATAAGATTTCAGAAATGAAAGTAGATTTGTCTAAAATAAATGCCCCAGATAAAATCTTATTGCACAGACAAACGGGAGAAGTTATATATTCGGATTATTGGGGGCAATATTGAGGGCAGACAAATTAAAAAATTCACTGGATAAATTGAATAAACAGTTGAGATAGGAGAAGGCAGAAAATAAGTCTTGACAGCAACAAATTAAAAAATTGCAAACAGATTTGATAAATAAAGAAGGAGATGCAGCAACAAAATTGCTCAAACAAAAAGATGATACGATCCTGATGTTAAGACGAAAGCTTAAGATTCTAGACACTTTGCTTATCCAAGGAGCAGAACTAACGATACTGGAAAAGGAAAAGGAAGAATTATCCAATGAAGTAAATGATGTTACTGCAAAAATGTTAAAGCTCTCTGATGAAAAAGAACATTGGGAAAAGGAAAAAATCATTTTAAAAGAGCAGTTGGAGGAAGCAAGGAAGAGATTAGCAGAAAGCGGTCAGGAGCAGGTACAAACAAACACAGAGGAAGACAATACAGGGGTAGATGGTATTTTACAAGCCATGTCCCAAGTAAGTTTAAAAGAAAGTGAAATTAAAGAATTGAAGGTAGAAATACAGAAACTGAGAGAAGAAAATGAAATAAAAAATAAGGAAATAAAAACATTGCAGACAAGGAATCAAGAATTAAGTGATAATAATAAAGGATTAGCAGCTCATGTGACAGGGAAAGCTGCTATGCAAGGTTGCAAACACATGGTATGGGACCAAATTATAAAAGAAGTTGAAAAAATAAGACCATATCTGGATTACATAAGAGTCAAAGAAAAGGTGGTCAAAGATGCCTTCGAAAGTTGCAGAGCAGTTAGGGAGAACTTAAATAAAAAGCCAAAAGAAGTAGCCCAGAAAGCAATAACATTTTTAAACAGTCTAACTGAGGCAAACCTGACAGCCATGAATATAACGAATAGAATTTCAGTCATCACATGGGCCAGAAGGATGTTGGGGAAATACTCGCATGTTGAGAATATTGAAGCTAAAGCAGGAGAAATACGGGAAGAAGTAGTAAAGTTCAAAAAGCAATTTGAAAAATTAGTAAACAAAGGATTCCCTGATTTTTGGAATGAAAAGAATGAATTAATTCCTCCTAATGAGTATAAGAGATTGTTGTTGGACATAAGGATGGATCACAGAAAGTTCCAGCAGTTGGATCATATGCTTACAAGAAAAATTTTAATGGAGAAAATATCAGAGGATTTTGAAATTTTAAATATGCTAATCTCAACCTGTGGGAATCTTCTTCCTATTTCTTATGCAGGTCATGTTGAAATGCGAGTCTTGGTAAAAGAAATGACCAACTATGACTTACCCATGGCCGACCAGTGGAATTATGTGGAAAAATATGGAAGGACAAGATATTCTGTCCATTCATAGATGCTTTAAAAACTCTTGCCAAGTGGCGAAAATATGATATTCAAAATTTTTGCCAAGTGGCAAAAAGATACTTTTATTTTAAATTTGTAATATTATTTGGAGACAGTTATCTATTGCTCAAAGACAGTTATCTTTTAAGTTAAATTATTTTCAGTTATTAGTTAGAAGAAGCAGTTATGTCAAGCTTCTTCCAAATTTTGTATAAAAACAATTGAGAGTCATTGTTGAAAGGGTTGGAAATTTTTTGAGAGACAGAGTATGTTTTGAAGTCTATTTTTGATAAATAAAGGCAGTACAGTGAAAGTACCCATCTTTTGAGACCAGAGATTCATGTGTTGATCAACTTTACAGTCTGTTTTTCCTTTAACTTTATATGTGCATGTTCACTTCCTTCGTTATATCTTCCATTATGTCTTTCTTCTATATTTAAATGAACACTTGAAATAATTCGAGATTCATACTGGTTATGCCTCGTTTTATTGCATTTAAATATTCACTATTTTCTCCAAAGTTGACAATGGATTCATCCCGGTTAGATGCCTGTTGTTGATGGAATGTCATTATTTCTTTCTATACCACCTGAAAAAATCAAATTGACTGTAAAGTGTTTGCTATCTTGCATCTGTGGAAATCTGCTTGGTATAAATCTCTTACTGGCATATTATATATTTGAAACTTTGACTCCATGCCCAACGTTTCTTGTTTTCCTTTTCAACCAGAAAATCCATTTGAGAAATTTTGAGAGAACTTTTATATATTTCAGTCCTTGTATATGTATCGTGAGAGAGCCCTCTCTGGTGGAAAAATGGCTGAGTTTTCTACCTAAAGCTTGGTTTGAAATAGGTTACCTTAGGTGTTATTCTTTTACAACCGGAATAAAATCTAAGTGCTAACATTTTGGCGCCGTTGCCGGGGACGAAAGTGAAATTTTCCCTGGGAGAAATGACAAAGAAAGTTCAAATTTCTTGGGCAAGGAAGTTTGAAATAAGTTGGTTGTAGATATTGCCCTGGCGACTTCACTTGTGACAATTTCTTAAGATTTTTTGAAGATATTCTGAGAAAGACATTGTGGCTACAAGAAGAAATCCTGGTTTGCAGTTCTTCTCAGTTGTAGATAATCCAGAAAAGCTCCTCAAGATGGATAAAGGCAAAGGCAAAGGCACGACGGAAGAAGGTATTTCTCAGTTTTCAAATATATTTCCTTCTTTTCAAGAAAATATGTTTGGGGAAGAAAATATTGGTTCAAGTGAAAATATTTTGCTTAGAACTAAGTCAAATTCTGATTTGAAAGAAACAAAAGTTGATCCAAAAAGTTTTTGGGATTATTCTTTAAAATCTGTTTGGGAAAATTTACAAAAATCTGAAAGGGCAGAGTCTAGAATATCCAAAGCCCAAAGAATACCTGTGCAAAATAGTAGGCAACATACAGTAATTGTTCCACCTTATAACCCACCACCCATGGCTGCCATATTTGCCCCATTGGTTTTGCCTATGGTTTTACATGACTTACCTCAAAATTATGGACAAAGGATCTTTACTTTTGATAATGAGGGTAGTTATACAGCACAGCAACATGTTGATAACTTTAGTGATTTCATTGATTTGGAAGAAGTGGACTATGATGATGCAAAAATGAGGTTATTTGCCCAAAGCTTGAGAGATGAAGTCAAAAAGTGGTTTAGAGCTTTAGCTACAGGATCAATTCCTAATTATGATGCCTTTATGACTCTTTTTATCAAAAGATGGGAAGACCAGAAAAATCCTTCGCAGGTGTTGACACAGTATAACAATCTGAAAAAAGGAGGTTTTGAGTCAGTTCAGGAGTTCTTCGCCAGATTTATGAAAGTCTATAATTCTATTCCTACAGATATAAAACCTCCAGTGGGAGCAGCCAAGTTACATTATGCAAATGATTTTGAAGGTGATTTTTCATGCATGTTAAGAGAAAGAAGATCTACCACTTTGGCAATAATGATGAAAGATGCAGTAGACGTTGAAGCTAATATGATGGCTTCTGGAAAGATGAGACATAGAGATATGGACAGAGAGAAAATTAGAGAAGATAATCAAAATGCAACATCTTCTTCTTCTTCCACAGATGTAAATTTTGAAGAAATGATGAAAACTATGGAAAAGTTATTAGAAAGGTTAGTGGTGGATAACAAAGCTCCAAATAAAGAACAAGCAGAACCTCAAATCAGAAACCCAAATTTTAGGAGACCCTTTGTTCCAGCTACAAGGCCTAGAGAACAACGAAATCCAAGGAATGCAAAAGAAGATCAAATCAAACCTCCTTTCCCTGAAAATTATATTGCTGGAGAAGTGGAAGATGAGATACCTGAGAGTGATATTCACCATTGTAGCAGTTCTGATTCAGAAGTGTATTTGACTAAACAAGAACATGATATGTTCCTTGCAGAAGGAGAATGTTGTAATTTGGAAACGAAAATTGATCAATACCAGATTGGTTACCAAAATGCTATAAATGATCTCCAAAGAAAAATAAATCTTAGAAATCGAGACGTTACAATAGACAAAGGAAAAGACAAAGGAAAAGAACCAATGGGCAAATCAAAAGGAACTACGGATAAACCTTCTGCCAGTCAGCATGAACAACAAATGAGAAGAAAAGAGATTGAAGATGTGCCAAAAGTAATTTCAGATAACAAGAAGGATTCGATGAAAGAAGGTGATAAAAATTTGGTTCCTTTCAGTATACAGAGTGAAATGTCGAAAGTCAAGATTTCTGTACCTTTCAATGAGATATATAAGAATAAAGAATACAAGGAACAAATCTTTAAGATGATGCAGGTAGAAAATCGAGTGGAAATAGATACTTTGGAATTAGATGATGATACTCCTAATATCTGCTTGGGTTCAAGAATGGAAGATAATAGTGTTGACGAAGTTTCTCCTTTCTATGTGAATTTGAATATTCATGATAAAGTTGTGCATAATTGTATGTTAGATTCAGGAGCTTCTCATAATTTGATGCCAAAACTTGTAGTAGAATCTTTGGGATTGGAAATCACAAGACCATATGATGACTTATTTTCTTTTGATTCAAGGAAAGTTAAATTTTTAGGGTTGATAAAAGATTTGACAGTCAATCTCAGTAAAATACCATCCAAAGGTATTCTTATGGATGTGGTGGTTGCTGACATTCCAGCGAAGTTTGGTATGTTACTGTCCAGGTCATGGGCCTCAAAGTTAAAAGGAACTTTGCAGATGGATATGTCTTTTGCTACTATTCCAGTGTTGGGGGTACACAGAAGATTATATGCTGAAAAGATGGCTGCTTATTTGGTAAGTGATTTAAAGGAACCTGAGAAGCATGCTTTATATGCAGTAGATACAGATTTGGGTTCTTGCATTTTGTATAATGATGTTGAATCTAAAGAAAAGATTGATTTAATTGAACCTAAAGAAAATGAAAAAGAAAGATTGTTAAGAGAAAAGATCAGAAAAGAAGGAACTTGGACAATGCACTTTGATGGGGCTAGAAGAGAGAAGGAGCAGGTGCAGGAGTATGGATAATTACACCCGACCGAGAATTCCTAATGTTTTCTTACCAATTGAATTTCTAATGTACCAACAATGTTGCAGAATATGAAGCTTTGATTCTGGGGTTGAACGTCTTGAGATATTTAAAAGCAAAAAGGATTGAATTGTTTGGAGATTCCGAATTGGTTATAAATTAGGTAAAAGCTATTTATCAAACCAAACACCCTAAAATGAGGTCCTATAGGAATGAAGTGTGGGATTTACTGGAAAATTTTTTCGATGAACATGATGTTGTTTCAATTCCCCGAGTTAGCAACATTGTAGCAGATTCTTTGGCTACTGCGGGAGCTGCATTCAAAACTCCTATCTTTTCTAAAAAGAAGTATGATATTGAGGTCATACACAGACCATCTATCCCAGACAATATCAAACATTGGCAGGTTTTTGAAGATGATCAACAGATTAAACGCTTTTTGGAAATGACAGATGAATTCAATTATAGGTCTATTGATGTAGAAGGTGATGAAATTGGTCCAGATGAAGTGGATTCTCTGGAAGAAATAGAAAAGTTCAAGCAAAGGATTGGGGGTAAGGATATAATTCAGCTAAAGAATAGTGTTATCCCTAGAGGCTTAATTCCTTTAGAAAAATTATTTGATAAAAATGATGTGGTGAAAAATCCAAAGATAGAACCTAAACCTGAAGATGTAAAAGATTACAACTTAGGTTCTGAAAAGGATCCCAAATTGGTAAAGATTTCAAAGAAATTACCAAGAAAGGAAGAAGATAAAAGCGTGGAAGTGATGAAAAGATTTTCAGATGTTTTTGCTTGGAGCTATGAGGATATGAAAGAATATGATGTTTCTGTTATACAGCATACAATTCCAATCAAACCAGATGAAAAGCCTTTTAAACAGAAATTAAGAAGAATAAATCCCAAGTTGCTGCCAGTGATAGAAAAAGAGGTGAGAAAGTTGTTTGATGCTAAGATAATTGTGTCATTGAGGTTTTCCAAGTGGTTAGATAACCTAGTACCAGTAAGGAAAAATAATGGTGAGATAAGGCTGTGCGTAGATTTTAGAAATTTGAATAGAGCTTCTTTGAAAGATAATTATCCACTCCCTAAAATGGATCAGATTTTACAGAGAGTTGTGGGAGCTGAAAGAATTTCCATGTTAGACGGTTTCTCAGGTTATAATCAGATTAAAGTTCATCCAGAAGATCAAGAAAAAACTGCTTTTACTACTCCATGGGGAACATTTATGTACGCCAAAATGCCATTTGGTTTGATGAATGCAGGCGCAACCTTTCAGAGATCCATGGATATTGCATTTGCGGATGAAAGGGACAAAATTGTGGTAGTATACATGGATGGTATCACTGTTTATTCAAAGAATGCTGCTGATCACTGGAAGCATCTGGAAAGAGTTTTTATAAAATGTAGAAGATTTGGGATTTCCTTAAATCCAAAGAAATCTCATTTTTGCATGGAAGAAGGAAGATTATTGGGACACATCATATCAAAAGAAGGCATTAAAATTGACCCGGAGAGAGTATTCGCAATACAAAAGGTGGGAATCCCTAGGAGCAAAAAAGAGATTCAGTCATTTATTGGAAGGGTAAATTGGTTAAGAAGGTTCATTCCTAGTTTCGTTGAAATTCTGAGAAACATAACTGAAATGCTGAGGAAAGACAAGGAAATTAAATGGACTAAAGAAGCAAGACAATCCTTTGATAACATTAAAAGAGCATTGACTGAAGCACCAGTGTTAATTAGTCCAGATTATACAAAGGATTTCATTATGTTTACTTATGCATCAGAACAAACAGTAGCTGGGGTATTGTTGCAAAAGAATCAAGAAGGTGCGGAACAACCAATTGCATTTTTTAGTAAGATTCTGAGAGATGTAGAATTAAAATACAACATCATGGAGAAACAAGCTTATGCTTTAGTGAAAGCATTGAAAGATTTCAGGATATATATTTTGCATTCTCATACAATAGCACATGTTCCATCAGCAGCAGTGAAAGACATTCTTACCCAGCCAGATCCTGAAGGGAAAAGGGAAAAATGGATAGTCGTTCTATTGGAATATGACCTGGACATTAAACCTACAAAACTGATAAAGGGCCAAGGTTTGGCTAAAATGATGACAGAAACAAATTGGGACTCTCTCGGTATGAATTTCATTTCTGAAACTTCGACCAAAAATGTTTCAAATTCACAGATAATTGAAGATTTCTCTTTATCCCCCTGGTACGCAGATATTGTATATGTCTTGCAGAATCTCCAAGCGCCTGCGAATATGGAAAAAACTAGGGCAAGATCGGTAAAATTGAAAGCAGCAAACTTTTGCATATTAGATGGAAATTTGTTCTGGAAAGATCCAGGAGGAATACTGTTGAATTGTCTATTAGAGAATGAAGCGCAGCATATTATGGTGGAATTTCATAAAGGTATGTGTGGAGGGCATCATTCATGGAAAGCTACAGTGAACAAAATTCTTAGAGCTGGTTTTTATTGGCCCATCATGTATTCAGATGTATATAAAGAAGTAACGAAATGTCATGAAGGTCAAATTTTTGATGGAAAAAGAGAACTATTGCCATTTCCGTTGAAACCTATTTTAGTTGAAGCACCTTTCCAATAGTGGGGGCTAGATTTTATTGGTGATATTAACCCAAAATATTCAGGGCAACATAAGTGGATTCTGATGGCTACAGATTACTTCACAAAATGGATTGAAGCCATCCCGACTAGAAATGCTACAAAAACAGTGATTATGAAGTTTTTGGAAGAAATTTTTTTGTCCAGGTTTGGTTGTCCTAAAAGGATAGTGACAGATAATGCTCCAGCGTTCAAGTCAAAAAAGATGATAAATTTTTGTCACAAATATCACATACATCTAAATCATTCAACTGCTTATTATCCACAATGAAATGGATTGGCCTAATCTTCAAATAAAAGTTTAGTGAGAATCATAAAAAGGTTCCTGGAAGATAACAAGAGAGCTTGGCACACTAAACTGAAATATGCTCTATGGGCGGACAGAATCAGTACAAAGAGAGCAATCGACACTTCCCCTTTCCAGTTGGTGTACGGCACAGAAGTAATTTTCCCTGTTTCTTTGGGATTGCCAGTTATGAAATTATTACAAGAAGTTGATGAAGAACCAAATCATATGCAAAGGAGAATAAATCAAATGATAGAATTGCATGAAGTTAGAGAAAAAGCATATAACAAAACTCAAATGCATCAGGAAAAAATGAAGAAAACTTTTGACAGAAAAGTTAAGGAAGGGATTTTCAGATAAATTATTTGGTTTTGAAATGGGACTCCAGAAATGAAGATCGACATGGAAATTTTGAGCATTTATGGAAAGGTCCATATATTGTTGCAAGATGTCAAGGAGAAAATGCATTTATCTTGAAAAATTGCAATGGAGAATTTTATCCTGGAGGACCAGTGAATGGGAGACACCTCAAACATTATCTTTCCTAAAAGACAGAAGTGAAAGAAAGTTTTTGTATAGTGTAAATATCTTTTCAAAAAAACAAAAAAAAAGTGGTTTGAATACAGCCCAATGGGTCAGGCACTTGGTCTACGATGTTCTTTGCTACCTCATAGGGAGGATAGCGTCCCCAGTTGGAGCCAGTTGTTGACACTATATCTAAAAAATACTCAAATCCTAAATAATTTTTGCCAAAATAATTTAGAAGCAATGATATTACCACAAAAAGGTTGAAAAAATGGTTTACAATACAGAAAAACAAGATGGAAAAACCCACTTATGCAAAGTCTGAAAACAAATTTTTGAAAGAATTAAATCCAGACCAAGTTTCAAAGGCAGAGATGATACAGATCAAGATCAACGGCTAATATCGTTTCCCGCATCGCCAAAGTGATCGATTGTAAAGAGTGGTGGGCGGTTGTGGACTCAATACCACCGGGCACGTGTCCTAACCTCATTAGTCCGCACATGTGATATGGTGGTATCATAAACCACCACGGCGTCGTGCGGAACCACCAAATAGAAAAGTGCGGTGGGGCCATAGCACGTGGCAGGGTGGGGCCTGATACGTGGCAGATGGAGAAAGCATAAGGAGATACGCCATACGTTGATAGCGATCGGAGGGCCGATATAAATCTTAAATCAAATCAACGGCCATTGTTCATCCGCATCTGGGAAGGTGCACACTTGATAAGAGGAAGAGAGGTCACGGAAAGCAAAACCACTCAAACAGGTGTCGTCAGATGGTTGATCCGTGAAAGGAACAAACCGGAGAAGAAAGACCGCTTTAAGATCGCATATACCACCATAGGGGATAAAAGGAGGCCAGATCGGACGACTTAGATCAAAAGGTCGAGATCAACGGTAGGATATGATCCGCGTTTAGAAAAGTTGACAGGGAGTTAATAAAAAAGGCTTATATAAAACAAAAGGGGCTTCACATAACGACATTTTGCATATGTGTCGCTATCGTGGGGAGCTCTGAAGACTGGTGGGGATCAGCGATTGCGACAGAAGGCGAAAGGCACATACATACAGGTAGGGTCTGGTGACCTGGCTTGCTTTTTAAACAGAATTTTGTTTAAAGAAACGTTTAAATGGAAACTATGCACGATATATGCGTTTTTAAAGCAAAAGAAGCCCTAGAGGATAGAGATGAAGACGTTTATGATACCCTAATTAGGTTACCAGTCTCTGATATTAAACTTAGGTTGTATGAATTGTTAAAGGAAGGGACATACCTACATAGAGTCCACCAGTTGTCTTTGATAGCGTTTTGCCTAGACCAAATCCCTTTTTTCCCAGAATTTGTGTCATGGTGTGCCGAAAATTACTCCCGAGAAGAAAGAATTGTTCTAAACAGTAAAAAAACCAGAGCCATGTGTGAAATAAAGCCAGCTGAGTTAATTAAAGCCCTAGGAATAGATTTTTTCCAAACCCTCGAGTTTGAGAGTTTTTCCGAAACCTCCATTATTGAAAATTATCATCATACTTCTCAAAATGATAGGGAAATGTTTTTGTCGTCATGTCTCAAGCCAGAAACCAGTATTGCGGAGGTCCCGTACCCTATAGATATCAATTTGTTTGATGAAAATACCCAATTAGTTTTGACATTATTGGCTTTAGTTTTAGGGTTTGATACTGATTTGTATGTAACGAAGTTTCAATTGAGTCTGTTGTACAAAATGAGTACGGTTCAGTCAAGGATCGATAAAAATAAAATCCCTCGACTTAATTTTGAATATTTTTTGATAGAGAAGATTCATGACCAGATGGTCAATTTTCCCACTATGAGGCATTTCAGGTTTCAGTCTTTTTTGATGAAAATGATTATGATAGCCAATCAAGAAGAGTTGCAGTTCCCAGAAATCATTTTCACGACTTTATTAGAAAATAACATGTTCAATTACATCAATTTCATGCTCTCAGAGATTTACAGAATGATCTTTGGTAAAAAATTGCCTAGAGTATTACCAGAGATGCAGGCATGCATGCAATTGAGTGCAGAGTACACGACAAGAGATTGGTTCTTGTCGAAGGATAGTACAGTAATCAGATTATATGGATTCAAACATAAACCTTATGTCTTACCAGCCTTTCTTACCTTAAGGGTTTTTGCTTTGGAATTCTTGAGACAAAAGTTGATTGTTGAAGATAACAATTTTTTGGTTTACAAACAAGCAACAGACATTAAATATCCATTCACACTTGGTCCCTTCACAATAAAGAATAAAAATGTTGCTGTGTATATAGAGAAGTTATTGAAAGATATGAGTTTTTAGACAGATGTGGCTATTGAGTAAGATCCGATGAACATAATATCAAAATGAAGAACAGATCATCGCATCAAAGCACTCAGCCATCAGACAATTGAAGGAATGTCTGACAGAGCCAATTGGCTGGAGTATAAAGAAGAAATCATTCCGGATGCACACGACAAAGAAATGGCATTGGAAGATACAACAACAGAAACAAAAGATACAATGAGTAATGCATTGGTGGGGTTTAAGAGACCCATACAGGACATAATGAATATTGATGATGAAGAAACAGAAAGAGGAAAAAAGTTGAAAATAAATGAACAACAAGAGTTAACAGCAGTTTCAGAAGAAGCAAAAAGAACTAAAGAAAAGATACTAGAGGTTACAGTTAAAGAATACAACATTGAAGAAACCCCAGTAGAGGGTGATGTAAATAGACCCCGGAATATAATGGATGTATTTGATGAACATAGTCAGAATAAACAGGAATCCTCTAAACAAACCAGTCAGCTGTTTCCAAAAGTTAGAAATATATCCAATACTGAAGTAAATTTGTTTACTAGCAGAAATATTAGAGAGAATTCCTTGAAATTTTCAGTTGTCACAAAAGATAAGATTTCATAAATGAAAGTAGATTTGTCTAAAATAAATGCCCCAGATAAAATCTTATTGCACAGACAAACGGGAGAAGTTATATATTCGGATTATTTGGGGGCAATATTGAGGGCAGACAAATTAAAAAATTCACTGGATAAATTGAATAATCAGTTGAGACAGGAGAAGGCAGAAAATAAGTCTTGACAACAACAGATTAAAAAATTGCAAACATATTTGATAAATAAAGAAGGAGATGCAGCAACAAAATTGCTCAAAGAAAAAAATGATACGATCCTGATGTTAAGACAAAAGCTTAAGATTCTAGACACTGTGCTTATCCAGGGAGCAGAACTAACGATACTGGAAAAGGAAAATGAAGAATTATCCAATGAAGTAAATTATGTTACTGCAAAAATGTTAAAGCTCTCTGATGAAAAAGAACATTGGGAAAAGGAAAAAATCGTTTTAGAAGAGCAGTTGGAGGAAGCAAGGAAGAGATTAGAAGAAAGCGGTCAGCAGCAGGTACAAACAGACACAGAGGAAGACAAAACAGGGATAGATGGTATTTTACAAGCCATGTCCCAAGTAAGTTTAAAAGAAAGTGAAATCAAAGAATTGAAGGTAGAAATACAGAAACTGAGAGAAGAAAATGAAATAAAAAATAAGGAAATAAAAACTTTGCAGACAAGGAATCAAGAATTAAGTGATAATAATAAAGGATTAGCAGCTCATGTGACAGGGCAAGCTGCTATGCAAGGTTGCAAACACATGGTATGGGACCAAATTATAAAAGAAGTTGAAAAAATAAGACCATATCTGGATTACATAAGAGTCAAAGAAAAGGTGGTCAAAGATGCATTCGAAAGTTGCAGAGCAGTCAGGGAGAACTTAAATAAAAATCCAAAAGAAGTAGCCCAGAAAGCAATAACATTTTTAAACAGTCTAACTGAGGCAGACCAGATAGCCATGAATATAATGAACATAATTTCAGTCATCACATGGGCCAGAAGGATCTTGGTGAAATACTCGCATGTTGAGCATATTGAAGCTAAAGCTGGAGAAATACGGGAAGAAGTAGTAAAGTTCAAAAAGCAATTTGAAAAATTAGTAAACAAAGGATTCCCTGCTTTTTGGAATGAAAAAATTGAATTAATTCCTCCTAATGAGTATAAGAGATTGTTGTTTGACATAAGGATGGATCACAGAAAGTTCCAGCAGTTGGATCATATGCTTACAGGAAAAATTTTAATGGAGAAAATATCAGAGGATTTTGAAATTTTAAATATGCTAATCTCAACCTCTGGGAATCTTCTTCCTATTTCTTATGCAGGTAATGTTGAAATGCGAGTCTTGGTAAAAGAAATGACCAACTATGACTTACCCACGGCCGACCAATGGAATTATGTGGAAAAATATGGAAGGACAAGATATTATGTCCATTCATAGATGCTTTAAAAACTCTTTCCAAGTGGTGAAAAGATGATATTCAAAATTTTTTCCAAGTGGCAAAAAGATACTTTTATTTTAAATTTGTAATGTTATTTGGAGACAGTTATCTATTGCTCAAATACAGTTATATTTTAAGTTAAAGTATTTTCAGTTATTAGTTAGAAGACGCAGTTATGTCAAGCTTCTTCCAAATTTTGTATAAAAACAATGAGAGTCATTGTTGAAAGGGTTGGAAATTTTTTGAGAGACAGAGTATGTTTTGAAGTATATTTTTGATAAATAAAGGCAGTACAATGGAGTGAAAGTACCCATCTTTTGAAACTAGAGATTCATGTGTTGATCAGCTTTACAGTCTGTTTTTCCTCTATCTTTATATGTGCATGTTCACTTCCTTCGTTATATCTTCCATTATGTCTTTCTTCTATATTTAAATGAACACTTGAAATAATTCGAGATTCATACTGGTTATGCCTCGTTTTATCGCATTTAAATATTCACTATTTTCTCCAAAGTTGACAATGGATTCATCCCAGTTAGATGCCTGTTGTTGATGGAATGTCATTATTTCTTTCTATACCACCTGAAAAAATAAAATTGACTGTAATGTGATTGCTATCTTGCCTCTGTGGAAATCTGCTTGGTATAAATCTCTTACTGGCATATTATATATTTGAAACTTTGACTCCATGCCCAACGTTTCTTGTTTTCCTTTTCAACCAGAAAATCCTTTTGAGAAATTTTGAGAGAAATTTTATATATTTCAGTCCTTGTATATGTATCGTGAGAGAGCCCTCTCTGGTGGAAAAATGGCTGAGTTTTCTACCTAAATCTTGGTTTGAAATAGGTTACCCTAGGTGTTATTCTTTTACAACCGGAATAAAATCTAAGTGCTAAAAACGATCATGCCATGCTTTCTCGCAGTCCTTCTGTGCTTACTGATGGAATCCTACGATGAAGCGATCTTCCTCGAAGCCCAGTAAGTGTAGCAATCTTTATTCTAGAGCTTCGCAATCTGCCATCCCTGTAAATGCAACGATTCTTAAACTAGGGACAATATATTCCATAGGCATTATAGCCTCCTACCCATACACCAAGCGAAAGGGTGTTTGTCCTGTCACTTTCTTGCATGTGGTCCTATATGCCCATAACACAGAAGAGACACGCAGGTCCCAATCGTCTCTATTTACATTGCATACTTTAGTAAGTGCGTTCTCCAATATTTTATTGAAAGCCTCTACAGTACCATTGTTCGGGTACACAGGGTACTACCAAAGGACCGAACACCAAGAGCAACCACTTCACGGAAACAGATCACAGATCAACACATCGATGTTTTGACATGGTTTAAACCCTCTTGAGGGAAACACTCCATGGCCCCAACCAAATAGCTTCTACGGGACAATTTATTATGCAAAGAAAGAAAGTTACAAATGAGCTTCTCATAATCGATCAACTAAACAATGACCCTCCATGCTCTTTAAATAGAGATCATGGACCAATCGGGTGTTAATCCACGGATCAAGGTTAGGTTTGATCTAAGAGAAGTTGAGCCATCAGATCACTCTATGTCAGAAACATATCATGACCATCGGATTAAGTATTTACAAATGCATACTAATGCATACTAAAGAAACACACTATCCCTAACGGATATATTACACAAGTTGATCTTAACTAAATCCTAAGTGTCTAAATATCCTAACATCCCCCCTTAAGAACAACTTGGGATAGGATTGAAGGATTTACAAAAGTGACACTATTAGGAGAAGGAAGGAGGCATTAGAGCCTATCCCCCCTTAATGACAAGTTCCTAAACTCCTAACATAGATCGAAGTTTAGAAAACTTCGCTTCTGTAATAGACTTGGTGAAGATGTCTGGGACTTGATCATCTGTAGGGAAAAATAGCACTTCAAGAACACGATCATGAACAAGATTTTTGATGAAGTGCATATGTAGCTCAATGTGTTTGCTGCGTTGATGTAGAACTGGATCTTTGGCAAGCTTGATGGCACTTTGATTGTCGCACCAAAGTGGAGTAGGCTACTGCTACTCGAATCCAAACTCTAAAAGGATCTGTCGAAGCCATAAAGCTTCTTGACTGGCATTAACTGCTGCTCGATATTCTGCCTCTGCTGAAGAAAGAGCAAGAGCTTGTTGTTTCTTACAAGCCCAAGTAATAGGTCCAAATCACAGACTGAAAACATAAACTGCGGTAGACTTTCGATCATCACGATAGCTGGCCCAATCTGAATCAGTGAAACCAACCAAAAAAGGTTTCCCCCCTGTACTGTAATGAATCCCAAACTGAACTGTACCTCGAATATATTGAAGTACTCTTTTAGTTGCTTTCCAGTGACTTTCATGAGGTGTCTGCATATAACGGGAAATATGACCAACGACAAAGGAAAGGTCGGGATGGGAATGAGTCAAGTATAAGAGACTACCAACAAGCTAACGATACAAGGTGGCATCGACTTCAGGTGACGTACAGGTGGCAGAAATTTTGACTCCAGACTGGAAGGGAGAAGGGGTTGGTGTACAATCTTCCATGTGAAAGCGACGAAGAAGGTCACAAGCATACTTTGACTGAGAAAGAAAGATTCCTTCTTTGGTTTGCAGGACTTGGAGACCAAGAAAATAATGCAAATGTCCTAAGTCTGACATTTCAAAATTTTGTTTAAGACTGGATTTTACATGGGTTATAAGCTTAGGGTCACTACCAGTAAGAATAAGGTCATCAACATATAGAACAAGTATGATGAGATGGTTTCCTACTTTCTTGGTATAGACATTGGGGTCAGAATGGCATCTAGAAAAACCAGTGTCAAGGAGAAATTTATCCATTTTCGCATACCAAGCTCTAGGAGCTTACTTAAGGCCATATAAGGATTTATTAAGGCGGCAGACAAGGCTAGAGTTATTCTGAACATAGCCAGGAGGTTATTCCATGTAAATTTCCTCCTGTAAATCACCATGTAAGAAGTTAGACTTGACATCCATTTGATGGACTTCCCAGTTGTGTAAGGTTGCAAGGGAAAGAACAAGGTGGATGGAGTTCATTTTTGCGACGGGAGCAAAGGTTTCATTGTAGTCAATCCCTTCAACTTGGGAAAAACCTTTGGCAACTAACCTTGCCTTAATTCTTTCAACACTTCCATCTAATGCATACTTAGTTCTGTAGACCCATTTACATCTGACAAGTTTTCTTCCTTTTGGAAGAGGTACAAGATCCCAAGTATCGTTCGCCATTAAAGAACAATATTCTTCATCCATGGATACATCCCAATCTAGATTCCCTGAAGCTTTTGCAAAAGTTTCTGGATCATGATTCTCGGAAACTTGAGCCAAAAGAGAAGAGGCTCTCTAAAACTGAGAATGTGTTCGATGTTGATCTCTAGGATCACCGGCAAGATCACCAGTTGCTTCACATGTTGAACGGACCCATCGAGGAAGCACTTGTGCTGGTGCAACTGGAGGAACATGAGTAGGCGGAGGTGGATTTTCATCCTCACTATCATCATCAGAAACTAGAGTTGGAAACCTGTCAAGGAAGTTGGAAGAAGAATAAGAAGGCACAAACGCCTAATCAGGCTCGCAGGCCAAAGATGGCACAATCGTTGAGTTAGGCTCGCAGGCCAAAAGATTTTCATCAAATTTAACATCTCTTCTAATGATTATATCATGAGAATGTGGTTGAACAAGTCTAGAACCTTTTACATCTTCAGAATATCCAACAAATATGCACTTTTCACTTTTATGCTGCAATGCTTTCTGTTTTTCATCTGGAATGTGAGCCCATGCTTCACTACCAAACACACAGAAGTGACTTACATCAGGTTTAGTTTTACTCCATGCTTCTTCCGGTGTTATACCTTGTAATGATTTAGTGGGGGTGCGATTAACTATCTAATTTGTACAATTAATGGCTTCAGCCCAAAATTGAAGACTGAGTCCCTTAGATTGGATCATACAATTAGCCATTTCTTTTAAAGTGCGGTTCTTCCGCTCAGCTACACCATTTTGTTGTGGTGTATATGGAACAGTGTGTTGTTGTTGGATGCCTTGTTCAGTGCAGAAAATAGTGAACTTATTGTTAACATATTCTCCTCCATTGTCAGATCTTAACTTCATAATTTGATGACCAGATTGTTTTTTCACAAGGGCCTTGTAGGCCAAGAACATGTTAAATACTTCACTCTTAAGTTTTAGGAAATAAACCCAAGTGCATCTGGTGTAATCATCAATGAATGTTAAGAAATATTTGAAACCAGAAAAGGAAGCAGATGGAAGAGGACCACACAAGTCACTATGCACAAGCTCCAAGGGAGTCGAGGCGTGCCAAGAGGCACATTTGTCAAAATTGTCTCGATGATGTTTTCCGAGTACACAATCAGAGCAAACACCATCCCTGCAAGATACCGTCGGAAGACCTGTAACCATATTTTATTTACATAGTTGTTGCAATTAGCGATAATTTAAGTGACCAAATCGCTCATGCCAAAGTTTGCTCAAGTTATCACTATGAGCAACAAAAACTGAAGGGAAAGGTGATGACCCAAAGTTGTTAAACTTGTACAACCTGGTAATATCATCAACAATTCCGGTAGTTAGGACCTGTTGAGGATCTTTAAAATCCTTTATTACAACTTGGTGAGGTGTAAAGGTCACAGTTTTACCTTCACCAGACTGAGTGATCTGATAGACTGATAACAAATTGTAGGAAATTCTCGGAACACATAGTATATCACTAAAATGACCATTATCTACTGGAACTGTTCCATCTCCTACAACACTTATAGATCTATCATCACCAACAAATATTTGTTTGGTGTTACATTCATGCATAGTAGAAAAGATGGCTTGATCCTTAGCCATATGATAAGATGCTCCAGAATCAATGAGCCATTCATTTGAAGTAGAAGAAGAAGATGCATTATAAGAATAACCAAAAGCACAAAGTGCATGTCCATGAGAGGCATATTCTGAAGATGAATCTAGGCTGATGTGGTGCTTCTTCATTGCTGCTTCCAAGGCTGCCATCTTCTTGAAACACTTAGATTCATCATGATTATCTTTCCCGCAATAGTTACAATGATGCTCAGTTTTCTTTCCTTTTGGCTTGGATCCTTTGTCATTTTTTAAAGAAGGAGCTGACTGAGAGGGTTTTGGACCCTTGTTTGACTTATTATTGCAAAAATTTTGTTTCTTGGGAGGCTTGGACTTTTCTTTCTGTTGGGACAATAAGGTTTTCCCAGATGTATTTGCATTGTTGATTATTCCAAGATGAATGAGTTTATCTTGTTCTCTAATCAAGGAATCACAAAAGGATTCAAGACTAGGCTCTTGATAGCTAGCTGCATTCAAGGATTCTTTCATGGAGTAAAATGTAGATACAAAAACAGAATATGCAGGTCCAAGTTTGGAAAGAATATGATAAATGCATTGTTTGTCTTCACTCTCAATCTTACATTCTACACATAAGAGTTTAAGAGTTTTGTACTTAGATAAATAATCTTGAATGCATGAAAAGTCACTTGGATTTAAAGAAATCAACTCATTTTCGAGTTGGTGACCTCGAATTTCATTGTGTTTACCAAACACAGATTCCAACTTGTCCCAAGCAGCATTAGGTTAATCAATTCCAGATATGTGGAATTGCAAATCAGTAGAGATTGACATCCCAATCAATCCACGAGCTTCATCACATCTATTTTTCCATTTTATTTTCTTATCATCATCAGTGGGTTCTTTTTCTTTCCCTGAGGTAATTCTGAAAAGTCCCCTACTTCGTAGAACATCCTCCATACGAGATTTCCATGAGAAATAGTTGGAACTATTAAGTAGAATATCACAAGGGGAAGCCATATTTGTAAACTAATGGCTATAAAAGTAGAAACCAATAGTCTAGATGTGAAGAGCCATAAAAAATAGGCGGTTTAAAAAAAAATGGCACTGAAAACTGACTCTGTATGATGAAGTTATGCTTGAACAAAGAAACTGTTGAAGATGTCCCCAATAGTGACATGGCAGCTAGAGAATGTCCAGCAAAAAAAAAGAAGCCCCTCTTCCCAAGATGAACCTTTTGACAATCACTTTACAATAAAGTTGCTTTAAGTGAACCACTTTTGTAAAATAAGTGATTTCACTTTTACAATGATATTACTTTTAAATAGTGCAACAATAAAAAAAACTTAAGTGACTCACTTGTATTTTTATTTTTTATTATTTAAGTGAGATGCACTTTTACAATAAAATAACTTGAAAATAGAAATTCATGCATTTTTTCTTTTAAAAGTAACTTCCTAAGACTTGAACTCAAGACCTATTAAGGAATAAAGCAATTTTGAACCAAGTGAGCTAGATTGAAAGGTATGTAAAATATGGGAATGAGGAAGGGTTTTTTTTTTTTTTTACTCTTCTTGCTCGGTTTGCGTGCTTTCCCTTTTTCCTGCAAAACAAACCAAAAATCGAAACAATAAAAACTTTTCCACACTTGTGGAGTTAGATCTTGTTAGCTTGCCCGAAAAGTCTACGTTTTCTCTCTATTTCTAATTTGTCGAGATCGCGCAAGGTGCACGACAAAGAGCATACGCAGCCGAGAAAAACCCTTTCCCTTTCTGTTTCTGATTTGCCGAGATCGCTCAAGGTGCATGGCAAAAAGCATATGCAGATGGGAAAGCAACAAACCGAACCCAAAAAAAATCTAACAGTAAAAAATGATGAAATATGAGATTTTTTCCTTTTAAAAAAAGAAAATAAAAAAAATGCGTCATTGTAACATTATACCTTTAGATCTGATGAAATACGCGTTTCTGGAGCAACCGGGAACCGTTTTCGATCAAACGAAAACTATTTCCCAATGGAAACGATGCTCCGAACGCATGGAACACCTGCCATAGCCCAGAAATGCACAAAAATACTAGAACTAGAAACCCTTTCGAGTTTCGTCAACAACAGTTCAAGATCTAGATCATAACCGGAAGCGGCACTTCATAAAAGCTCTGATACCATGTTCGGGTACACAGGGTACTACCAAAGGACCGGACACTAAGAGCAACCACTTTACACAAACAGATCAACACACCGATGTTTTGACGTGGTTTAAACCCTCTTGAGGGAAACACTCCATGGCCCCGGCCAAATAGCTTCTACGGGACATGTTATTATGCAAAGAAAGAAAGTTACAAATGAGCTTCTCATAATCGATCAACTAAAAAATGACCCTCCATGCTCTTTAAATAGAGATCATGGACGAATAGGGTGTTAAGCCACGGATGAAGGTTAGGTTTGATCTAAGAGAAGTTGAGTCGTCGGATCACTCTATATCGAAAACATATCATGACCGTCGGATTAAGTATTTACAAATGCATACTAATGCATACTAATGAAACACACTATCCCTAACTGATATATTACACAAGTTGATCTTAACTAACTCCTAAGTGTCTAAATATCCTAACAACCATTCGCCTATGGATGATATGGAGCACTGCGTTGATGACGAATGTGGAATTACTCCGTAAGTGCCTCAATAGTCTTGTTCAAGAAGTGAGTACCTTGGTCACACATCAAAATCTTTGGACAACCAAATTTGGTGAGTATTTCTTCAAAAATAAACTACGTAGCAGTACTGGCGCTATAATCCTTAGCTGGTTTTGCTTCCGCCCATCTGGTGTGGTAATCAGTAGCACTAATAATATACCTTGCACTCATTCTTTTTTCTGGTGGGTTTATAGGACCCACAAAGTTTATTGCCCATTTTTCAAATGGTTACAGTGTCAACTGTGGATTTAGTGGCATCTGATCTCAGCGTGTTGGTTATCCTGTCCTCTGACATATGTCACAGTTCTTGCAACATTCTTTGGCATCTATATGGAGCGTAGGCCACCATAGCCTTGCACGCAATATATTCTGCGCGGTATCTCTTCCTGCATAGTGACCTCCCGTGATTCTTGAGTGTGTGTCCGCTAGAATAAATGGCTTCTCATGATCAAGTACGCACCTACGCAGGAATTCATCCAGCGCAAGTTTGTATAACTGACCTGCAATTATAGTGAAGTCCGCGGTGCGCACCACTAACTATTTTTTTTGCTGGATAGAGAATTCCCGGGGTGCCAGCCCTGTGGTTAGGAAATCAATGATATCCTTGAAATAATCATTAGCAACCTGTATACTAAATAATTGCGCATCAAGCAGACTGTCTTCAATATTCGTCAGCTCCTCTCCTGACTCAATCCTTGAAAGATGATCAGGTCCCAAGTTTAGTCTACCTGGCTTGACAATAATCTCAAAGTCATATTCCTGGAACAACAATAGCCATCTTCATATGCGCCCCCCTAACACTGGCTTGTTGACCAAGTATTTCAATGCAGAATGGTCAGTAAACATAAGGAAGTGCGATCCCAACAAGTAGTGTCTAAATTTCTGTAGGGAATATACCATCACAAGGCCTTCCCTCTTAGTAGTAGTATAGTTCTTCTCTGCTGTTGAAATCTTTTTGCTAGAAAATGCAATAGGGTGGTCAATACCTCCCTCTCCTGGTTGAGCTAGCACGATCCCCAGGGATATACATGATGCGTCAAGATGGACATGGAATAGCTTTGTCTAGTCTGGAAAGACTAGAATTGACATAGTGACCATCTTTTCTTTTAATGTATCAAAACCTTGTTCGCATTCTGCGTTCCAAATTAATGGTGCGTCCTTCTTTAGCAACTTTTCTATCGCTGCGGTTATTTGTGCATAACCCTTTATAAATTTCCTGTAGTATCCGGTATGGCCTAAGGTAGATCGCAACATCTTCACTGAATTTCCTGTAGTATCCAGTATGGCGTTGGTAAGTTTGCAATAACTGCAATCTTCGCAGGGTCTACCATCAATCCTTGCTTACAGATAATGTGGCCAAGTAAAATCCCATAGGGCACACAGAAAATACATTTCTTGAAATTCAAAGATATTTGATACTGTCGACACTTTTCTAGCATCATACGGAGGTTCGCGTAATGATTTTTCAATAGACCGAATATAGTCCAATCATCAAAGTATGCTTCTAGAAACTTGTACATAAAATCTTTAAATGTTGCGATGACGACTCTCGAGAATATGGTAGGTGCGTTCTTTAGCCCAAAAGGCATGACGGTGTACTAGAATGACCCCCACTCTATAGCAAATGTCGTCTTATGCCTATCCGTAGGATCAATCCTAATTTGATGGTAACCAGAGAAACCATCAGTGAAATAATATGCCTCATTTCCTCCAACTTTATCAAGCACTTCGTCTGTGAATGGAGTAGGAAATGGGTTGTGCATGGAAGCATCATTCAATTTTATGAGATCCACACAAATATTGATCTCGCCTTTTTCTTTCTTGTCTTGAACAATCATGGGTCTAATCCATTCGGATTCTTTGACTGGTTCAATGATTCTTGCCTCTAGCATCTTATCTAGCTCTACGTGGACTTTTTCCTTGTAGCGCAGATTCAATCTGTATGGCCTCTGCTTGACAAGCTTAGCACCTGGCTTTAAAGGTATTTTCATGACCCCTAGGTCTCCCAAATTTCCTTTCATCTTTGTAAATTTGGTTGGAAACAGTTCTTGATACTCATGTAAAGTATCTACAATCTCTGCAACAGTCTTATCGTCCAAATAATCTCCTATTGATGCGAACTTCGGCTCTTTGTCTGTGCCAATGTTCACTTTTTGTGTTTTTACTGGTCCAGTCATATCTCGGATTTCCAACGGAGGTCCTTCTACCTTGCACGCATCTCCTGACTCTGGTATATCTATGTTGCACGGGTCCTCCTCATCGTCTTCATTTGTATCATTGGTATCTTCAGCTAAGTTGTAACACTTGATAAAGTGCTCTTCATGTTCCTTCCATTCTGATTGTAGGTGCATAGGAATGCACTCTGTCCCAAACAACTCCTGCAATGTCATGTTTTGATGAGGAAATTCATCCTGGAATATGCACTTCTTGATTAGCTGTAATGCTTCATGGATTATTGGATTCTCATCTTCAAAACTGAAGTCCTTCTGGAAGTTTGTAGTGAGCAGCTCCCAATTAGTGAGTTCGCTGCGCAACTCCAAGTCTAAGTACCATTTCTCTGGGATACCTGCATCCAATGCGTGTACAAATAAATGTACCCATTATGTAGGTGGTCTTTCCAACCATGCCTTTGAACAGATTTCGATGTGCTGGCTAGGGTCTGTCTGTCCATTATACTTTTTGAAGGGTAAAGTAACCCTTTCAGCGAACCAAATCTACATCTTAGTTCCTCATTGATCCCAAGTGGTCAAATTTTTCTTATGTGCATTCCACCATCTGGCAGGTGTATCACGCAATGCCATATCTAAAGCTAATAGTCTATGCTCATCTGGTATAGCTGCAGTATATTCCCTTATGAAACTGTAAACATTAGTAGAGCCATCATATGTGGGAATAGGACTCATCTCTTTTCCGATCCAGCGCAGTGATTTCATAACCTGCGCACATCTTCTTGCTGATACTTCATGCATGCGGATTTGACAATTCTCCAATCCTATATTCGAGTCAGAGATACAAGAAGTGTCACATCGCCAGCTGAGCATACCGTACACAGTAGGATTAATGTAGTCTTCCTTGTTCGCAATCAGCTGGTATAGTCGGTCTAAATCTTGAGCTTGGGATTCCTCCTAAATCGGCTCACTGTATCTGTCACCATCTTTAGGATCCAATGGTGCGATGACTCTAATATGCTTCCCTTCAAATATCATCTTCTTTGTCTTCAAGTTTATGATAGCCAAGTTATCCATAGCCCAATCAATTCCCAATATTGCTGGAAAAGGTTGACTATCATCCACAATTTCAATAACTTCAAAGTCTGCATGACTCTGTACTCCGTTAATGTCAACTACTACATTAGTCAAGCAACCAAAAGGTATGACCTTCTCTTGATTAGCCATCCGTAACTGGATAGGTGACCAGAGAAACTTTGGTCAACCCATCTGCTGCCATGTCTGCTTAGTCAAGACATTCAATTCTGATCCTAGATCAAGGATGACTTCATCCATTTCAAAATCTCCTATCTACACAGTAAGCCTCATTTCTCGGCCTGTTCTTTTGTGTTTCCTTATATGATGTACGGCGCTATCTGAAGTCTCTGTTGCAATTTGAGGTTCATACTGGCTGATGAGTTTCTGGAGCTCTACTATGGCTTTCTTTCTTTTTAGTAACTACATGCAGCTTCGCAATAACTGCGCAACAGAAGTACGGACATATGTCGCAGTTCTTGTGTTATCATAAGGAGCTGGCATGTCTTCAACATGCGGTGTTTCACTGCGCAGCAGGATCCTTGATGACTTATCTACTGGTTCTAAAGGTATCCCGTGCATCAATGAAGACCTCCTTGTTCTTCTGTAAATTAAGAGGGGGTGCTTTTCCTGGAGCTTTCCTTATCCATACTATTTCAAGGGGATCCTTCTTCGTATGTGCCTCCCCTGATGTTGAAGCTTCCGCTCCTCTGTCGTGGCCTGTCTCAGCGCCACTACACGTGACCACATTGATGCTCAGATCCACTGGACATTCGTCTTCGATGCATCCATCCGTCTTCGTTTCTGCATTTCGACCTCTAGCATTGGGCAATCTTCAATAACATGGTCAAATAATTTACAATAATTGCACGTAGTGCATGGGTTAACACACTCTCTGGATAGGTGACCTTGCTGGCCACAATTATAACAAATGACCTAGCCATGGCGTCTTCCCTGTGCGGGGCCAGCATTTCTTCCTCTGCCATGGTTTCCACCACCAAGACCCCTGTATCCTCCTTGGTCATATTGTGCTTTTTCTTGTTTCAGCTGGGCATCTTCTTGTACCCGGTACAAGCCAGCGCCTCGCATTGAGTCCATATCCCTTTTTCTTTCATTCATTAATTCATATGCACGGCAGTTGGATTCATCATGCCCAACTGATTTACAGAAACTACAATATAAATTTTTAGGCGTTTTCACATATTTCTGTATAAGATAACAGTCTTCAGGTATGTTTCCTGTGGTTCTATATATTTCACACCATGGGGCATAATTCTGATTCAATGGGCTTGGTGCACCACTGTTAAGATAGTCGCAGAATAGAGGGCAATGCTCGCTGTCATGGCCTTCTCCTTTATAATCTGTACACCAGACCTCATGTCTAGGTTCATACCTTTGTTCTTTCACATTTTTCATGCTTTGCAACTCTAGTGTCAGGGTGGTCAGCTGGTTCTTGATTTGAGACATCCCAAAACTAGTCTCACCATTTAGTGAAGCCTCTAGCTTCATTGCGATCTCCAAGGCCTCTGCCTGGGACTTAACCTTCTGTTGCATCAATGGTAACCGAATATGGGCAACAAAGCAGCAATGAACCATTCCTTGTGTTGTTCCAGAGCTATAACAAAGCTCACATGGTCTAATAGGGTCTTGAAATTATGCTCATACTCCCAAACCGTTTCCGTCGGTTTCTGCTTTATTTCTTTCAACTTGGTTATACACTGAGATTCAGATTTAGGTTTCTTATATTCTACTATGAGCACAACTTTAATTTCTGCGAGAGTTCTCGGCTGTATGTTAGAGTATTTCATAAACCAATGTAAAGCTTTGTATCTAAAGGTGGTGATGAGTTGTGCTTGCTTCACTACATCATCCTGGATTTGTCTTACACTCCATACAGCTTCACAAAGAAATCAATGTTGGTCAGGGTCTTCTAAACCAGTTCCTCTGAATATTGGTAGCTTCATATCTGTGTTTGCCATTGTGCTACTACGTGGTGGAGTGCCGGGATTAGTGTGTGGCTGCTGTAAAGGGCTCTGCGCAGTAAATACAAATGGGACTCTCACGAGAGATGGACTAGGCTGAGTCTTCTACGAGGTGGGTTGAGTAGCGGGTGGTTTTTGAGATAAAGGTGGTATGGTCTCTGTAGCCGATGCATTCTCAAGCGTAAATGGTGGTACAGCTTCATTGTCAATGTTACACGAGATCTCAGTATTAATATGAAGTTCAGGGCCTCCCAGATTCTTATTAATTTTATATCTCTTACCACTTCTAAGAGTATGTGTTTCTTCGTCAGAATCAATATATCTATTGTTTATCATGACAAGCTTCAAGAATATTACTGCATTCTTAAAACACCTTTCTTATCTAACAACATCTTAATGTAGAGACTGAGATTGTACAGGAACTTACCTTGAAATCCTCCGAAAAAGTTTGCTTCTGCTTGGCTGTAGGATTTGAGTGTGTCTACAGCAAATTCTATTACAAAGCCTTCTAACATATGATCGACCCAATAGTCAACTGCGCGTGACAATGGGCTATCTAGCGCTTTGAGCTGTGCTGTGAGCTCAGGATTCCATTCCATGGGTAATCCTCCTTGGAAATAGTTTTTCTTCTCTATGAGCCGCGAGATCCACGCATGCAGCTCATTTGGAAATGATGCCCAAAAAATCTCGTGAATATCGTCCAATAGATATCTATCCAACCACTGTGTGTTGCTTAGACGCAGATGTCTGTTCTCTTGTCTGTTAAAATCTCTTGTGGTCTTATCCCACCAAGCCTAGATTTATGTCTTTTCAGGATGCCAATAGTAAGATCCTTCGGGGAATTGATATTCTTCTTCACACATCGTGATTGCAACTCATCATGGATTCTAGCACGGAAACAGAACCATTTGTTGGCTTAAACTGACCCAGAGGTTTCCAATTAGACCCAGGTTCTTTGCAGTTCTCCCTTTCGACCAACAAAACTCCTTCGCACGGGCCCTTTCAGCAACAACCTGCGAGCAGGTTGAGGTCTCACCCGAGGTGTATCTTATGGGGTACTACGGAATCAGGTTTCCATAGTAAATGATGAGTTGTTTATATGAACAAGTTGCGCAGCGCATGACAAAAGGAGTGTGCTGTGTGGCAAAGCGATGCGGTATGAAGCAGGATCTACGTTGTGAAGGCAACCCTGCGGGCCTCACTTAAATACTTCTTATTGATGTGAGTTCTCTACTGGAACTGCGAGTCCACCACGCTGATTCTTTACTTCGAAGGTCTTGAAAATGCTAAGGCACTGAAATGAATATCACTCATCCATTCATTCAGGCACTTACTAGTTATCTTTCTAGCATTCATTCAAGAACTTGGATCTGTACAATGTGAATTGAAATGATAGTCATGACTAGCTGTGCTGCGTTCCTTCACTGCGTTTAAGAAAGTATTAAGCTTAAATGACTGATTCACGATCTTAACATATAATTAAAATGTTTGCCATTCATCTGTTCACATGGAACTTAGCATATCATTCCCAAACTTCTCCTATTGGTAAATGCATATCAAAGTTCTACTACTACAACATGCAAGGAAACATTCAAACATTCATTCTACAGGTAATATAGACAGTCATTCATTCATAAACATCATCGCATAACATAGGATTTAACGTGGTTCACTTCCCCGGATGGAAATCTATGTCCACGAGAACGGTTGGTAATATATTTCTTTCAAAAAGGGATGGGGCAACCGTTCTTAGTCTGCGCACTCAGCTGCAGAATCTCCTTTCTCTCAGCTAGGTCTCTGTGCACACAGCTACAGAGCCTTTACAATATTCTCACCTTAGAGAGATTTTACAATACAAAAGGTTATCTCAAGATTACTCTAACAACTAGCATCTAGCCCCCAAAAATAGAGCAACCCTATATCATACAAAATTGACTTCTTAAATAGATCATGCCCGAAGGTTAGGTCTATACAATGTCGAAGACCTAGAACCGAAAACCCTAAGGGTTTCCAAAACTGTGCCAGTTTTCCAAATCGGCTTGCTGGCTCCTGGTAGCGTCGGTTTGATCCTGGTGGATCTCCACGTCCTCATCCTATCGCTATTGGCCTTCCTGTTGCACGCATTCCTATAGGCTGCTTCTGCTGAACCGTTTCTCTCTAACTGTTTTACCTTCTTAGCATGCCAAATGTCGCTTTCCTTAACAATCCACGCATGGCCGCCTTCCTGATTTTCCTATGTCCGTCGCTTGGCAATCCTGGAATATCTTTCCAAAAATGGCTGCTACCAGTCCAACCGGTACTTGAACTTGATACCTATGCAACACTGTTGGCTTGGTTTTGCAACCAAGCTTTGTGCAATGGGCACCTATCAACAAGTTATAGCAGTTTCAAATATTGAAAGCAAAAGCAACAATTATAAATCTGAATCTAAACTAAACTAGCATGTGCATATAACAAATAAAATTTTCTGAAAAAGATTCAAGAACAAGAAATAAAAAGAATGATTATTTTGTATTAAGATACCTCAAATGGTGAGGATTTGTGTTGAGCAACTTCCAAGGTGAGTATCTCCAAGCTCCAAAGGTCTCTTCTCCAAGATAGCTACAATGGTCAAAAACTCATGAGAGATTTTGACAGCATGAGGATAGGATGATGGATGGATGGAAAGTGAGGAGCCCCTACCACCTTTTTATAGTTTTTGGTGGTGGGGAATACCATTATGGTTTTGAGGAAACCAATGGTATTGACCAACATGGTTTAGGTACCTTTTCCCTCCTTTTTCCTTTTTTGAATAATTTTAATATTTTTATTCCCTTTTTAATATTTTTGGGAATTATGGACCTTTTTTGAGGGTTTTTTTTATGCTTTTTGAGGAAAAATATTCATTTCGAGAGGAAAAAGGGGTGTATTATGGTGTTTTGGTGACCTTTTGATGGATTTAGAGGCTCAAATGGTGGAAAAGTGGACAAATGAGTCATGTGAATAAGGAAATTAGCTAGTGAGCACTTTTTGGGTGTTAACGGATTGCCCCCTGATGTGTGAGGGCAGGAGCTCATCGTATGGCCGATAGACATCATCGTTCTTTTGTCTTTTTTGGGGGTTTGGGGAAGAGAAGAGACCGGTTGGAGACTGGATCCACGGCCCTTGGAAGCTGCAAAATAAACAATATTACATTGCCTCAATATGAATGAGGAATAATATCTGATAATGGACAAGGCGGGCGTACCCATGCTCGTATTAAGACATATACATAACAATTAGTCCCAAGAAGGGGGACCTGAATAAGACTTAAAAAATCTGCTAGTACATCATAATGGTCCAAAGGGGACACTATTTTGGGATGTACTCATGATCATAACATGACTGATCTCAATAACTGATACACTGGAATAAAGCAACAACCATTCTGAATAAGGTCTCAGAAGGGTTGATGAACTGCTGAAACTAAAGGTGTCCAACATCTGTAGGGACTCAATGACTGTGAGTCATCTCTAAGGAGTACATGTAACTGTATACTCGAGGGAGTATAAAACTGGGGTACATCGGAATACTGTCGCCATGCGCAACCCGGGTATCTATAGAAAAATGTAACTGGTTGTTTCCATAGATAGACTCTCAAATGTGGAAGAGTCAGGTGGTATCTGGGGTCTTGAACAAATAACTGAACGGACCAATACCCTGTGCGAGTCTCAATGATGCGATCAAGGTGTTGAAGTCGAGCATGTGATAAACAACCATTTGGAGAGGCACTGAGGACTCTTCTCGAAATGGTTCGTAGGCACTCATCATAAATGGTGATGAGTCCAAGACACGGGGACCTCTAGGTCTATCCTCTGGAATAAATTTGGTTGTCGTCGACAGAGGGAGACCAGTGACTAACAAGGCAATGATGTTTCCTTGATGGGAGCACGAGGTGTAGAATTGAAGTGTGGTAGTACTGATGGTAGGATTGACATACTTGTGGGGATGGGAAGTAACTGGGGTCATAGAGTGGGTAGACTCAAACTTCCTTTGTTCAGAGCACGATGACATGGTTGACCTGGCAGCGTAGGGAACTGACTTGTAGGTGCGGGGATCATAGCTTTTAGGGACTAAAGGGTATGTATTGACTCTGGGGGGTCAAGCTGATGGGTGTTCTCGAGGGATTCTCAGGGTGACATACTGCAGAATACTCTGAACAAAGGCGACCGAAATGGGGAAGCTGCCATATGAGTAGACATGATCTGTTCTGGTGCCAAGAAGCACCATTGGGTCCTTCTTCATAGTTTTAATGAGATCCAAGAAGGGATAAAAGCCTGCTCTGAAATGGTACCATCCTGTGGATTTTGTGAGCCCAGGACTGTTCGTGCTCATGGGTGCTTTCATTTTTAAGGAGTCTGAAAATGATAAGAAGACTCTGCAGTGGTTGTGAGTACCGTCCTTTGGGTTTTTACGAGCCCAGGATGGTGATTGCTCATGGTCGTTGTCATGTTTAGAAAGTTTGAAAGCGGTAAGGGGATTCCATTGGTGTTCTTTTTCGTAAGTTAGTCTCCAAGGCCCGAAAAAGCATAAAATGATGCAAATGGAGAACTCTTCTAGCCGATGTGACTAGAGCATTCCTTTTTCGTAATTAGTCTGCAAGGTCCGGAAAAGGGGTAAACTTATACCAGGTAGATTCCCTTTCAGATATGTTTAGCGAGCATGAAAGGAAGCAAGGTTGCTCGGCGATCTTTTCATTGTTTTAGGAGTCAGAAAAGAGCTTAACAGAAACTCCCTAAGTGTCTTTTTCATAAAAGGGATTGCTCGGCCTGAAAAAGGGGTAAAATTATACCAAACAAAAAGGGAGTGATGAGAATGAGAAAAGGTCTTAAGCATCATCATGAGTGCGGAATACTGGATCCGGTGACATAAAGATTGTCAAAAAGGGACGACGGCCAATGTGGCATGCAAATCGAGGTGATGAGTGGCATTTTGAAAAAATGCCCGAAAATGAGGCGGCTGAGATCAAGAAATAATCTCAAGAAGCATCACGAGCACGGAAAACTGAATCCGACGATATCAAACTTGTCAAAAATGGACGACGACTGATGAGGCACACAAACCGAGGCAATAAGGGGGCATAGGAAAGAATGCCCAAAAAATCTGGGCGTGAGAGCGAGAAATGATCTCAAGCATCATCACGAGCATGAAAAATTGGATCCAACGATATAAGACTCGTCGAAAATGGAGAATGTCCGATGTGGCACACAAACCGAGGCGACGAGGGGGCATAGGAAAAAATGCCCAAAAATTATGGGTGTGAGAGCGAGAAATGGTCTCAAGCATCATCACGGGCATGGAAATATGAATCCTGCGGTGCAAATGGTGTGAAAAACAGAGGCCATAAGGACTCTGGAATGGTCAACGAAAATAACTAGGTTAAAACATGGCTACAAATGAAGGTGACCCCACCAAGCCAAGGATGTAGTGGTGGGGGGAAATGATTACCCGCGGGGGAGAAATTTTATGTGTATCAAATCAACTCAAATATACAAGTGACATGTGACCTCAAAAATGGTTGAGATCACGAATGTGAAAAAGTGAGCAGGGTTAATGACCTGCTCCCATGTGATGTGCATGGGGTTTGTGATTGTGGATCACATATGTGTTGGTTTGAACGATGGGCTCATTGATGTGTTGAGATAGAGGTGATGGGGTAGGGTCAAAATTATTGATCATGCCCCCTATCCCAGGTTCGAGGTAATCTATTATGTCCCCGAACTCAGATGTGTCAATGCGGTGCAGATGCTATCTTAGAGAGGGATTAAGAGGGCATTGAACAACTACTGGATGGGGGGTGTACCATGAGGCTGTGGGTTGTGGTGGCATATTGAAGTGATGATATGATGATGGGGGATTCCCCTTGTAGGGTGGATGCCCCCATTATCTCCGACGAGAATCACGATGATGATGAGTAGGCAAGGTTTTGGGCCTACCCCCATGTTGTGGACATGTGGTTTCCTCGTCGATTTGAAAGGGTTTAACATGTGTGTAAAAGGGATCAATGGAAGGGGGCGACCGGACAGAGGGGTATCCAATGGAAATCGTGTAAATGGTGTTAATTTCTTCTGAGGAGGAAGATGGTGGGGGATGAATTTCCTCAATGAGAAGAGGGGATATCTCTAGGTCGACGTTATTCAACTCGTACAGTGCTGCTCTGTAATCTGGGAGATCGGGGCAGTGATGTGAATAATGGCCGTAGATTCCGCATATTGCACAAGGATGGTTTGTGCGCAATGATTTATCACGAGGTTGAGGAGGTGGGTCAATTCTTACCACTGAAATTCCGGTGTCGTCATCCAACATATTCATGTGTTCTTGGAGTGCAGGTAATTGTGGACATTGATGAGTGGCATGGCCTACGTCGTCACACAACGAGCACTTATGGGGAATGCGAATAGTTGGGGGGTTTTTAGCTACCTTAGGGGTTGCTAGGGGGGTGTGTGTTATGAGTCCAGTGTGATAAGTTGGTGGGCATCTGCCCCCTGTGTTCTGTAATGGAGGAGGGGTGTTTCTGGATGTTGATGTCGTAGTCACTATTGGGGGTGGTCTATTTTGCAGATGAGTGACCGTAGGGGGTGGGTGGCTGGTAGTAGGGATAGGTTGTACCAATTGTAAAATAACAGTCGGAGTCAGCGGGGGGCTCGGAGCAGGTAAGTACCATACAGGTATCCCTAATGTTAATCCAGGAAGGTTGAGTGTAGCCATTACTGGCGAACTGACAACTCCAGAAAATGGGAACAAGAACGGGATAGTGTGAATTGGTGTTGTGCCAATATGAGTAGGCACTGTGGGTGTTTGTGGTAGTGACGAAGGTTGCTATGTGGTGTGCAACAGGGTGCACAAATCTGATGTTTTTGTTATCAGTGATGGTGGTGAGATCGATGGAAATGTGGAAGTCATAGGTGACTCGGTGTAGACTCCAGGACCAATTGACGACACAAATGATGTTGGTGCGTTTTGAATGGTTTGTTCAATCATTGGTAGCACATTTTGAGGAGCTACAGGGGCATTAGGATCATAATATGTGAGTTGATCGATCTTGATAACGCGTCCTTCATGTGGGAACATCATGAGGTGAAAAACAGATGAAGCCACTACTTTCATTTTGTACATATAACTTCGTCCAAGAAGGAGGTTGTAGTCGAGCTGGGCATTGATCACTTCGATGTCGATAAGAACTAATTTTCCGCCTAGTTCTATGGGTACGTTTGCTAAGAGGCCTTGTGGTTGAGCTGAGCATCTGTCGTAAGATCATAATTCCATGGTGGATGGTTGTAAAGTGGGGGAGCCAAGCTTATGCCACACAAGGGTGGACATAACGCAAGTGGAAGCTCCTTCATCGATGATGCATCGATGCACAACAAGGTTTCGAATGTTTACTGATACTTGGAAAGCTACATTTGATGGCAATCGAGGTTCGGCTTGGTCTAAGTCGAAAGCCATCATGTGTGTGTCATCAGGGTCTACTCCTCCGATGGCGAATAATAGTAGTTTTTGTTGTGCAGGGCATGTTTTCAGTACCTCTAAAGCAGACATAGCAGCGGGGGATTGTGCTAGGTCTTCCACGACGTTATAATTGGATGTTGCGCGAGCATTAGGATTGTTGTTAATCCTTCGCAAAGGGATGCGAGGGATTTTAGGTCCTCCGTCCAATGGTATATTTGGTATGCGTAGTGGTTGATTTGGTGTTAGGGAGGTGGATGCGTTAGTGGGAGGAGTTTCTGGGGGTGGGCCGTACTGATTCCTACGAGTTTGGAGATTGATGTCATTGGATGACATCATTAATAAATGGTGTGTTCCTGGATCCGCATGTTGATAATTAGTTGCAGCATAGGTGATTTGCTGCTGGGGTGCAGCAGATCCTTGTGGGGGATCCATAGGGAAAGTATTTACTACTCCCTGGTTTGGCAATGGGTTTTGTAATATCATGGGTTGCAGTTGATTAAGTGGAGCTGGCTATCCAGTGTGGCCCTGGCATTGAGCATCGTCAGCCCAAAGTTTACGTGCTTTCTCTAAATGGGGGAAGTTGTGAGTGTAGTTTCCATAGACACCACATATAGAACATGGATGGTTTGTTCTTAGGTTATTTTTTTTGGGATTCTTGGGATGACTATCAGGATTATGGTTGGGAGGAGCAGCATTGTTATTATTTGGAGGATTGGGAGGTGGTGGACCTTGATTATGTTGTTGATTGTTGCCGCAGTTATGTTCTCTTCCATGTTTTTGTTGTCCACCCTGGTTGCATTGGTTGTTTTGATGTTGGCGCTGATTATGTTGTGTGTACACTTGCCCTTGAGCAGTGGGAGGATTTTGGGGTGCCGTAGGTGCGAGAGTAGGTTGTGGTGGATAATAAGCTGGTGGGGTTGGAGGTGGTCCAGTTTCCTGCTGGGGCTGTTGGTAACCCTGAGCTATTGGAGGTGTTGGGTTAGCTGTTGTAGCTTGCTGTGGGTAATACACTGGTTGTGGCGGGAACTGAATTGGGTTCTGGGTGGCCGGTTGGTTATAGTATGTGGGTGGTACATATGTCGATGGCACTTTCCCATAGCAATTTTGTGGACAAGAGGGTCCATGAGTGTGATGAGTCTGATTCGTTGGAGCGTACGAAGTTGTCTCTCAAGAATTAGATGTAGCCCTAGAGAGGTTTGGGGCATTTATGGTGCTCACCATGCTAAAAGGTTTAATTTGCGGTGTGACTTGGCCAATAGTACCATCAGCGGCATGTGATGCCCCCAGCGCGTCACCGCGTGAAGAATCACCTCGTGGGGCATCTGGTATGATGGTGTAGAGATAGCCTGATTGGGCATAAATCAGGTCGAACTGCTGAGCTTTTAGGATAGCTTCTTCCTTTGACTGGGGTCGTTCGGAAGCTACATCTTTTGCTATGAGGGGTAGGAGTGATTTAAGAAACCAGTCCAAAAATATATGGTCATCCAGTTTAATCTTACAGAGGCTACGACGCTTGTGCCACTCATGGATGTGGTTCGTGATGTGGGTAGTTGTGTTTTGTCTGCAAGACAACAATATTTCAACTCCTGCATCGTAACGTAAAAGTATGGTGGGTCCCATGTGCTTGTTCGATGTACCACTTGGTTGTAGAGCCAGTGAACGTTCGTTGCAATAGTCTTAGACAAATGGAGTCATCCACTATGGAGTTAGATGAACACCATGGGTGAAAAGACATTATGTGGTTTTGAGGGTCCTCCCCAAGTTTTCCTTCAAACTCGGGTATGTCTGAGGGGAGCTTTGTAGGCATGGATGGCCATGTAGGGTTGTGCCTGATAGGATCGTTGGTTCGCCTGGCTAAGTCTGGTAAGTTCAAACTAGCCATGTAAGGTAAACTAGTAGATGGGTGTAGTGTAGTGACTGGGACATAACTATTCATGGTGGCATTATGTAGTGGTCCAGTAGCCTCTAAGGGTATGCTAGGTATTGAAGGTATGTGTCCTCCAAATGCTGTGGTTTGGTATGGGCCAGCATTTCCAAGTGCAACATGGGTTACAATGGGGTTAGGAATAGTGCCAGGAATTCCTCGGATATGGGTTGTGGTAATGACAGGTGGTGTGATTCCTATGTTTGGCATACGCATAATAGGAGGTAGTCCTGTGTTGGGCATACCTAAAGGTGGAGTGTCCCCCAAATTAGGCATGCCTAGAAGGGTTGTTGTTACCATGGATGGCATAGTAGTAGAAGGGTTTGTGGATGTATCTCCAATAGTACTGGTAAAAAGTGGGTCGTATTGTGGTCCAGCCATGAGGTTGGTTGGTGACAATTCAGTAGGGTTTTTGGATTCAGCCTCAAAATCAGATGTGAAGTGAGGCGTGTCATAATCGGATGACTATATGTTTGGCCGATGATGTGTCGACTCAAGGGATAAGGCTCTATGTCGGTGACGTGGAGAGCTAAGTAGACGGAACTGAGGGGGTTCACCCTAAAGACGACGAGATCGTCTTAAATTCTCAATGGTGAGAAATATATATATATTTTTTAAATTTCAGTGTAAGGTGGTGATGTAAAAAACTCAAAACCCTAATACAACAATGAGTGCAAAAGGGGGAGTGAAAATAAAGGCTCTTAGGCAAAAAATCAACCTCAAAAAGCACTTATTATAGCAGTTGTGCTATAATAAGTGGAGGGATGCAACAAAATTGGTCAGAATACCAAAAGTCAAACAATTTCTAGAAAAAAGAGGTGTTAATAGACCAAAGGTGGGTAATGTATCATGCAAACACCTAACTAGAAGTATTGTGAATCAACAAACGATATCCTCTGCAAGGCGATGAAATCCAAGTCAGACAATATAGAGTGTTGAATCAACGGCTAGATATCCCCCTACCGGGAGGGACATCGGGTAGACAATCCTAAAGAGTGGCAACTAGGATACTCTGTTCATGACACGTTCGGTTGGGTGAATCTGCAGTTTGGTTCTATCACCGTTGTACACCAGGGGGGTGTACACTGAGAACTTCGAAAGGTATCCTTCGATTACTGAATGGATTGCGGTATTCCACTCAGACTTTCAGAACCAGTATGGCTACTTCAACCCTCCTAAGGGAGAGGCCTTCCCGATAAATTGGTTGATAACCGTGTCAAAATTATAAGGGATTTTGGTACCGTAGAGGACAACCACTATGTCTCAAATGTAATAATTGAGGGGTGTTATTGGAACACCTATCCCCTCAATTCTACTTAACTACAAAATTCTTTTAAGTGCTCCCCAAGCGGGGTTAAAAGTTTGTTAAGTTTAAGGTAAATTTTAAGGCTCAGTTTAAATTATGTGGCAGAGTAGGTGCAAGTGTGGTATTTAAACTAAAATTGATTTGCCTCACTTGGGCGATTTTACAAATGAAAGAAAAGACGCTTCCAGTTTTGCAAAAAATAAAGGCGTTTTTGAAATGTAAATGCTTGAAAAAACTATTCAAAAATAATGGATATTTGAAATAATTTGAAGGAAAGCAAATAACATGAATACTTCAAGAAAGAAATGGATCTCTTAAAAATTGCTTGGGAAAAGTATCGAGCAAATAAACAATAAAACCTTGATTTAGATAAAATGCAGAAAAATCTCTCTTTCAATTTCTGAAAATTTTGTAAAAAGACTTTTAATGGAGCATTCTAAATAGTAAAAGATTTAAGATGGCTGTAAAAATGCAGGAAATTTAATACTGTAAAATATGCTAAATGGGCAAAAAATACAGCAAAAAATAATTTTCAAAAAATTGGCCGAATTGAAAAAACTTGCATCGCGGGTTTCGGGAAAACAACCGCGATGGGATGCGCAGGTTTCGGCCGTGAAGCCGCGATGTGCAGCGCGGGTTTCAGTCACACAGTCGCGATGGGTAGCGCGGGTTTCGGCCGCGAATTTGCGATGTGTAGCGCGGGTTTTCGTCTCACAGTCGCGATGTGCAGCGCGGCAAATGGCCGCGAGGCTGCGATGTGTAGTGCGTAAAATGGCTGCGAAGCCACAGCGCGCCGCTCGAAAAAAGGCCGCGAGGTCACGATGAGCCGTGTGACTGTTGGGCAAAAAATCGCGAGGCAAATGCCGAAAACGGACGCTGAAAAATGAACCCAAAAATGGAAGTTTCAGGCTGTTAATGGCAATAGAAGGGGCCAAGATCTAGAGCAGCAATGGATCTGATGTCTAGGATGGCAGATCTATGAATTAAAATGATTAAAACTAACAAAAACTAAGATCTAAAGCAAAAAACTGAGATCTAAGAATTCATCCCCAGCGGAGTTGCCAAAAATTGTTGGCTTGGTTTTGCAACCAAGCTTTGTGCAATGGGCACCTATCAACAAGTGATAGCAGTTTCAAATATTGAAAGCAAAAACAACAATTATAAATCTGAATCTAAACTAAACTAGCATGTGCATATAACAAATAAAATTTTCTGAAAAAGATTCAAGAACAAGAAATAAAAAGAATGAGCATTTTGTATTAAGATACCTCAAATGGTGAAGATTTGTGTTGAGCAACTTCCAAGGTGAGTATCTCCAAGCTCCAAAGGTCTCTTCTCCAAGATAGCTACAATGGTCAAAAACTCAAGAGAGATTTTGACAGCATGAGGATAGGATGATGGATGGATGGAAAGTGAGGAGCCCCTACCACCTTTTTATAGTTTTTGGTGGTGGGGAATACCATTATGGTTTTGAGGAAACCAATGGTATTGACCAACATGGTTTAGGTACCTTTTCCCTCCTTTTTCCTTTTTTGAATAATTTTAATATTTTTATTCCCCTTTTAATATTTTTGGGAATTATGGACCCTTTTTGATGTTGATGTATATGTAACTTCGGAATGTATTTCACATATATGTATATTGTATTCCTATAGAGATGGTATTATTCCTCTATGAGGAAGTGTCGTCATTTATATTGTAAGTGTCGTAACTTATACTTGATGGGTTATTAGACCACCTTATTTGGGGTCGGCCCTGTATAAGTCATGTGGGTCAAAGGGTTATTAGACCACCCTATTGGGGGTCGGCCATGTGGGTCAAAGGGTTATTAGACCACCCTATTGGGGGTCGTCCCACTCAGCATTATGTTATGTGGTTAAGTTCGAGCCGACATGAGTTAGGTAAAAAGGCAAGTCAAGTCAAGTATAAATAGAGTGCGGGAGGCACTCTATTTGCTCACTCACTTCTCACACATGCTCTCAAGGAGGAGAGGCGCACTTATGGAGGAGGAGGATTGCTGCTAGGTTATGGCTATCTCTATTGGTTGGTTGTATCATTGCTCTATCTATCTCTGAGGAAGTTATTGGGGTTTTTCACCTTTATGGTTTTCCCCAAGTAAATCTTTGTGTCTCTTGTGTGCTTGCATTATTGTCTCCATGATTGATATGCTGTACATGTTGTTCTCTCAGTTAAGATCCTAGATCAGATTGAAGTAAATTCAGAAAATTTAACATGGTATCAGAGCTAGCCTGAAAGAAGGCATGATATGGCATGTATGACACTTGTTGCACTTACGATGCTAGGGCTTGATATATCAAAAACCAGTCATCGTATCACTTTCGCTATAAATCCGTTTTGGCGAATTTTTCGGATCTGAAATTGTTACAGGACGAAGCTAAAATCTCCAGGTACCTTGTGTCCAAAGGATAACCTCTAATTCGTTGTAGTTTGTGATTTATGATCTGTACAATATAGGGTTTCTGCCTCCTCCAGATCTGAGTCAAAATCAGGTGACCTTGGGAAAAAGGTCATAACTTGGGCTAGGAAGCTCCAAATGAAATTTCGTGAAAAGTGACAGGTAGTACACAGGCCGAGCTATCTCAGAAAACGTTTTCAGAGGCCGAACGTCAAACCGTGACACGTGGCACTCCGTACAATTTCGCTCTCCTGTATTTTCCAAAAATAGGTCATGTTGCGACACTTGCCATAACTCTCTCTCAGAGAATCCAATTGAGGTCAGACCTACCAGGATGGAAAGATAACAGGCCGAGATATCTCAGAAAACGTTTTCAGAGGCCGAAGTTAAAACAGTGACACGTGGCACGCCGTACAAGTTCGCTCTCCTGTTTTATCCCAAAACAGGTCACGTTGCGACATTTGGCATAACTCTCTCTCAGAGAATCCAATTGAGGTCAGACCTGTCAGGATGGAAAGATAACAGGTCAGGCTATCTCAGGAAACGTTTTCAGACCCTGTGGATCAAGAATTTCGGAGTTACATCAGAAAAAATCAGGTACATATTTCTGTCAAAACAGAATTATTTTTTGGTACCTTCATTCATGGCTTCCGGAATTTAGGGCTTTGAAGAAAGTTGGAATTTTTGTAATCGGAGACCACAGATGGATACTAATCATCAAAATAGAAATTTAGAGACCAAGATCAGAATTTTTGGCTGGGTAGAAGGCCGGGTTTGATCAGACCCTAGTTCGGGACTTTGATCAGAAAAATGGAAAATTAGGGCTTCTGTAAAAATGGGAATTTTTGAAATCTGAGACCACGGCTGGAAGCTCCTCAGAAAAATAGAAGCTTAGAGCTTTGGATCAAACATTTTGATTGGGTAGAAGAGTGGGCTTCATCAAACCCCAGTTCAGGGTCACGTCTAGTGAGTCTGGAAGTTTCAAAGGCAAAATTGAGGAGTAAAACTTTGCAGTTTTCAAATTCTGAATATACCAGTTTGATCAGCTCATCAAGGCGCATATTTCTATCGTTTCGAAAGTTTGAAATTCAAAGTTTGAATTTTTGAGGTTTTTCTGACAAACCCATATCCAGCTCCAGGTCCAGTTCTTCCAAATCAAGTGGATTGGGTTAATCCTAGAAGAAGATGGATTGATCATCTGCATGAGTAAAGAAGTTCCTGTTTCAGAGGGAGATGAGGCTAAGGCCTTACATAAGAAGAATACAAGCGATCTCGACAGGTATGACTCATCGAGGTATGTTTCGATATTTGTCCATGATTAAGTTTATGGTATGATTGTCTTCATGTTATTACGGTTAGTACAATTTTGATTTTAGATTTGTTGTATCACCTTAACAAAATTATGAATGCATGATAGAAGATATTCATTGGTTAGGGTGTTGACACTTATGATTGTACTAATGCATTATGGTGTTGTATGAGGTTTATGTTGTCTACTAACATGAAAGGTACACCAAGAAAGACAGATCATGTTCTGGTCCAAGAACATATGATCATGATAACATGAGGACAAAGATTCATCCATTGTCATGGATCTCATACAAGATCCATTCACGAGGTATGTATAACTTGGTTTTATAATGGTTAACTTATGAGACATGCAGGTTACTAGCACAAGTCACTGAAGAGAACCAAAAGACATTATACGGGTATGTTAGACATAACTAGCTAACATGATAATCCAGGTATGTTTTTCCTATATCAAGCTAGATTCCTACCTTGGGTTAGGATCTTATACTATCGCGTTGTTGATAATGATTATTCATGAAGTCATAGGTTTGAATAATCATGATTGTATGCATATTATGTTTCTTACCATAATTGATGATATGACTAACCAGAAGAATCATGATTGTATAGGTTTGAATAATCACAAGTTTTATGCATTTTATATCTCTAATATTGATTGATGATTCAACTAATCTGAAGAGTCATATGTTTGAGTAATTACAGGTTTAGACATGTTATGTTTCTTATGATTTGACTAACCATAAGAATCCTACATAAACCTTGAATGCTAATGCTTATTATTTCTGTTTAAAATGATCATGAGTATACATGCTTGAGATTTTTGTGTTTTAATAGTATACTAATGAATGTATGATTTTATATGAGTCCACAAGGATAACACAATCATGATACTAATAAGCATGCATAGGGACCAAGGATGAATATGAGCTCAAGAACAGGTAATCCAGGAAGCAAAGATCAAGAGGGAGTACACTCCAGTGGTTTATGAAAGGATGCAGATATTCAGAGGGAGTTAACCATCTCTCTACATCCCACAACAGAAAGGTGTAGAAGAAGCTACTTCAGATTAGGACTCCAGTATCTCCCGCAAAGAAGCAAAGACTCAGAGGGAGTCCACCCAACGAACAAACAAAGATAAGTATTTTAATTATCATTTCATGCATATGTGGTTGTTTAAATAAAATTGTTCAATGATGTATATGCTCATGTTCCTAGACTTAGGATATGTATTGTGCATATTAGAATAGTTGCATTGATGAACAATATACTACTAATATACATGGGTAAGTGGCCTATGGCACTGTACAACATTCCATTGCTACTTATCTAGAATGAAACCTCTTTGCTGACATGTTGGGAGTTGTGCACACTCTTAACAATGTTCTGGTAGAGATTGGAAGGCATCTAGAAAGTTACGGGATATGGATAAATGTTGTATTGAAGCATTGGCTAAGATAATTGCATGACTGTATGACATATTTATTTATGTGTAAGAATTTGTTCTGAAAACTATGAGATGTTTTCTAATCATGCAATTTAACTTGTTGTGTAGGAAAGATCATATGCCATCACCTACAAAAGAAGAACTACAACATTTGTTCAGCAACAAAAATTATCTATTGAAAATATTCAAGTTCCCAGGATACGGGAAGAATGCCATGATCCATCGATCATGAAGAACAATGTTTGGGATGCGGTCCCAAGAGCTGAAGGGAAGTCTGTTGTGACTTCCAAATAGAACTATCAGATCAAGCATGTTGCAGATGGCAGCATTGAGAAATACTAAAAAGTGATGAAATAGAAGATACACCAGATGGAGTCAAGACAGCTTCCTTGAATGGTGTAGTTGAAGAAGAAGTGTATGTAGAGCAGCCACTTGGTTCTAAGACACATGATAGGAAATCATATATGTGCAGAACTTGGTATGGTGAAGACAGATTGATTTCCGACACGCAGCGGAAGCTTACTACCGAGTTCGAGATGAAGAACTTGGGAATGATGCACTATTTGTTTTTGGCATGGAGGTGTGGTAGAGTGCAGATAGAATCTTCCTTGGACAAGGGAAGTATGCAGTAGAAATCCCAAAGAGGTTCGGGATGATGGATTGCAAGGCCATGGCCACACCTATGGCATTAAATCTGAATCTTCTATGTGATGCTTCATCTGAGCCGATTGATGTCTCTATGTATCGCCAGATGATTGGATCCTTGATGTACCTGACGAACACGAGACCAGACATTTGCTTTGCTGTGAACACATTGAGCCAGTTCCTGATGGATCCAAGGAGTGTTCACCTGGTTGCTGTAAAGCATGTTCTGAGGTACCTGAAGGTTACAGTGGATTATGGGCTCAGATATGAGGCGAATCAAAAGTTTAACCTACAGGGTTATGTTGATTCAGATTGGGCTGGCAGTGCTGCAGATAGGAAGAGCACATCTGGGTGTTGCTTCAGTATGGGATCAGGTGTGATCTCTTGGTTTAGCAGGAAGCAATCCTGCGTAGCACTAAGTACAGCTGAGGCAGAGTATGTTGCAGCCTGGTCAGCTAGTTGTGAGGCAGTATGGCTACGGAAGCTACTGTCTGAGTTATTTGATCTCCCGTTGGAAGCTACTGGTATCTTCTATGATAACCAGAGTTGTGTGAAGCTGTCCGAGAACCCAGTGTTTCATGACAGGTCGAAACACATAGAGATCAAATATCACTATATCAGGGATATGGTGCAGAGAGGAGCGGTAAAGCTCCTGTATGTTGCGACGGACGAGAATATTGCAGATGTGCTGACGAAGCCACTAGCCAGGGTGAAGTTCGAGTACTTCAGAGAGAGGCTTGGCGTTCTTCAGATCGAGGACACTTCGAGGAAGAAGTGATGGACACATTTGCTGAAGCCATTCCAAGCATGTCGGAAGGAGGATCCTTCACACGGCTGTGGATGTAAGCGCTGGATGATGAACATTAGGATGATGTTCTAGTTTCTGCTTGATATGATCAGTTGGATCATTTTATGTATGTATGTACGCATCATGTTGGATGCTGGATATGATCAGTTGGATCATGTGTATGTATTTTATATATGCATCATGTTGGATGCTTGGACCATGTATCTGTATATGTATCAGGTGGATACATTGTATGATCAGTTGGATCATGTATGGTGATATATATCATGTGTTTTGTATTTGTATCAGGTGGATACATTGATGATCAGGAGGATCATATATGATGATATGTATCAGGTAGATACTTGGTATGCAGCAGGATGTTGCATTGATGATCAGGAGGATCATGTATGATGATATGTATCAGGTAGATACTTGGTATGCAGCAGGATGTTGCATTGATGATCAGGAGGATCATGTATGATGATATGTATCAGGTAGATACTTGGTATGCAGCAGGATGTTGCATTGATGATCAGGAGGATCATGTATGATGATATGTATCAGGTAGATACTTGGTATGCAGCAGGATGTTGCATTGATGATCAGGAGGATCATGTATGATGATATGTATCAGGTAGATACTTGGTATGCAGCAGGATGTTGCATTGATGATCAGGAGGATCATGTATGATGATATGTATCAGGTTGATACTCTATGGCCATGGATCAGGTTGTGCAGATGAGCATGTAATTCGTTGCCCTGGGAGATTTGCAGATGGTCTTTCGAGGTTTTGCCTATGGCATGTAATTCGGTGCCCTGGGACATCTGGCAAATGCTCTTTCGAGGTTTTGCTCTGGGAGGACATGTAATTCGGTGCCCTGGGAGATCTGCAGATAGTCTTTCAAGGTTTTGCCTATGGCATGTAATTCGGTTCCCTGGGATATCTGGCAGATGCTCTTTCGAGGTTTTGTCCTATGGCATGTAATTCGGTGCCCTGGGAGATTTGCAGATGGTCTTTCGAGGTTTTGCCTATGGCATGTAATTCGGTTCCCTGGGACATCTGGCAAATGCTCTTTCGAGGTTTTGCCATGACCACATGTAATTCGTTGCCCTGGGAGATCTGCAGATAGTCTTTCGAGGTTTTGCCTATGGCATGTAATTCGGTTCCCTGGGATATCTGGCAGATGCTCTTGCGAGGTTTTGTGGTGAGGTCACATGTAATTCGGTTCCCTGGGAGATCCTATAGGTAGAGCTGTGTGCTCGTAACAGCCTGGGATGCTCTTTCGAGGTTTTGTGACGCACGTAAAAGTCCTGAGGATTCCACAGTATGGCCAGTGATGATGAAGACCTGCAGGTGGTGGGCCTACATCCAGTATGAAAAAGGACTGGCTCTGTAGAACTTCCTATGACGAGTAGATTCAGAGATTGATTGAGATAGCAGCAGCAGTGACGATGATGATGACTCGATGACGATTATCTAGTGACGATGATCCAGAGAAGATGACTTGTGCTAGAAGAACTGTGCTGAGAAATACCTTCCTAGTTAAGAGGGAGTGTTGATGTATATGTAACTTCGGAATGTATTTCACATATATGTATATTGTATTCCTATAGAGATGGTATTATTCCTCTATGAGGAAGTGTCGTCATTTATATTGTACGTGTCGTAACTTATACTTGATGGGTTATTAGACCACCTTATTTGGGGTCGGCCCTGTATAAGTCATGTGGGTCAAAGGGTTATTAGACCACCCTATTGGGGGTCGACCATGTGGGTCAAAGGGTTATTAGACCACCCTATTGGGGGTCGGCCCACTCAGCATTATGTTATGTGGTTAAGTTCGAGCCGACATGAGTTAAGTAAAAAGGCAAGTCAAGTCAAGTATAAATAGAGTGCGGGAGGCACTCTATTTGCTCACTCACTTCTCACACATGCTCTCAAGGAGGAGAGGCGCACTTATGGAGGAGGAGGATTGCTGCTAGGTTATGGCTATCTCTATTGGTTGGTTGTATCATTGCTCTATCTATCTCTGAGGAAGTTATTGGGGTTTTTCACCTTTATGGTTTTCCCCAAGTAAATCTTTGTGTCTCTTGTGTGCTTGCATTATTGTCTCCATGATTGATATGCTGTACATGTTGTTCTCTCAGTTAAGATCCTAGATCAGATTGAAGTAAATTCAGAAAATTTAACATTTGAGGGTTTTTTTATTCTTTTTAAGGAAAAATATTCATTTTGAGGGGAAAAAGGGGTGTATTATGGTGTTTTGGTGACCTTTTGATGGCTTTAGAGGCTCAAATGGTGGAAAAGTGGACAAATGGGTCATGTGAATAAGGAAATGAGCTAGTGAGCACTTTTTGGGTGTTAACAAACACCCCGCTTTGCTGTCTCCACGTGGCCTCCTAACTCTGTAGCACTGCTTCGGCGCAGTACTAGTCTTCGCATCACGACCAAAACTTCGATGCTGCGTGCAACTCTGCAGTCTGGTCCAAAGTTGGATGCTGCGCGCAACTTCACAGTATCCTCAATACTTAGCCAAAATTGCATTTTCGAGCTGCGCTCAACTCAGCTTTCCCTGCATGTCTCAAAAAGGTGTTTCCAAAACTTTGTCTCTACCTGGTCCCGATAGTGGATGACATGCCCTTATTAAAAAATATCTGGTCTCCAAAATCATTCGTCCATGGAATGACCTTCTAGATCCTCCTAGGGCGTGCACGAAATAGAACTTACATGCAGTGAAACGTGAGATCATGGAAGAAGATAGGTGTGTGGTGTCTCTTCATCCAATACATATGAAAAAAATTGCAAATATTTCATATAATATATATAAAGGAAAATGAAATTGTTACATGTTGAGGATAGGTGTCCAACGTAGATTACTCGATAGTATTTTGTTGATAAATTATCTATTTGACATTAGATTTGAGTGATACCATATCCATTTTCAAGTGGTTTCATAGGGCTATCTCTAGTATACATATTTTTTTAGATTGTGTTGAATTGACATGTCAAACACACTGAGGAACAACCTAGTTGATGGAGTTGTTTGTGAATTTGTACCTAGACCAACATTCATAATTTTCAACACAATTTTATTATTTAAGGTATGATTTATGTGATTTCAATTGGAGAATAAAATAGATTGAATTATATATATCCATTATAAATAGGTTTTAATAATCCTTTGATTTTCTATCTCAAATATCTGATGAACAATGAGAGAAGCTAAGTTTTCTTTATGTCGGTTTTAATACCTGTACTCACTAACTTAAGCATAATGTTTTCACCTGACATCCAAATGAAGTGATTCAAATTGTGCCTTAAAATAAAATACAAGGACTATATCCCTCAAAGATGAGTTTTGAATATGTTACTATTTGATGTTTGAAATATTTTAGTAAACAGACAAGATGAAAAATTGTCAGAGTGTTGATTTCATGACCAATAGTTACTAAATTGGGCACAATTTTTTCATCCAAAATGAAAATGAGGTGATTCAAGTTGGCATGCAAACTAAATTCTAGGCATATCTCCCATAGGAATAGGTTTTCAAAATGAATTGATTTGGCCTCTCAAATTTTGATTTTCTTTGTTACCTCAAAACTAGCACTCTTCCATGGTTGAAGATTGAGTGGACCCAAATGTGATAGGAGGACCTAGTGGACCCAGAACCATGATCATGAATTATTCAAGGAGGCACACCTAATTTCACCTAAATGTAACCTATTCCTCTTTAGACCCTGCTCCTTGGGCCATGGGAGGATCCCTGAAATAATTGCAAGGATAAACTCATAAGAAACAAAATAGAAGTATTTATATCCCTACAAGACCTTCCCACTATTGGTAGATGAGTGCTTAATGGAGTCAATGATTTATGTCTACAATAAACAATTTAAACTCAAACATTAGGAGAAATAATGAGTATGCAATATGCTAATGCTATTTTCTGTATAAAATACGAGCAAGACAAAACATGAGATGTCTCTAAAACTAACCATTGAAATCAAGCAAAATTAACTTCCCAACAACCATAGAAAAGGTGTATCAATCCCCCCCTAGGGAGCCCGTATTTTGGTGGACAAAATATGATTTAAAATTTTGTTTTATAAATGATACCTGATTTTTGCTGTAGTCAAGGTGAACCAAAAACCAGGGAAAATTTTAGGGATGAATTATATCCCATGGTTGACGCAGGGTCTATCAACAAGGGTTCACTTCGCACTGTCACCAACAAACCACTAACCTGAAATCCCTTACACACTAGCCCAGAAAGGTGTAACCCTTTCAAGCAACACTTTCGAAGCAAGTGCAGTCTCACCCGATATGGATAAGGGGGCTGCTGGAACCAAGTTTCCGCAGTGGAGTGAGAATATGCTTTCAACACATTCTACCCTTGTAAAGACCAGAGATCATAACTCCCACAACATATTACCAATTGACCATTCGCACATCAAGTTATTCGTAGTTATCAACATATAACAAGTATTCGCAACAACATATTCAACACTTATTTGCATTAACAATAATATTTAAACCCATAGCATATTTGCATCAACAATTCTCATTGAACCTATAGCATAATAAACTCATTGCAAACATCCATCGTCGCATAAAGACAGAGACAAAAATTGCACCATAACCGAACATCGTCATGCATTCATTAAACCCTGCAAAATTAACTTCGTAGAAAATAGTCAATACATCATGCAGATACAAAACATATCAAAAGATGGATTGATTCTTCCAAAATTGGATGCCATTAGGATTACAATCCTACTCTATTTATATGCTTCTATTTGGTTACAAAGTGGTCTACATGACCAATTCTACTAATTTAATTATTCTTGCGCTTCCGCGGACTCCACGAATGATTCTTCTTTCACGGATTGACCCTTTAACACCTGTTGGCTTCCACACTTCTTGTGGACTTATCTCGTGCCAACAGGCCCCCAACATGAACTTGTGGCTCATCCTCGAGCCACCTCAGCTGGACACCGCTGGTCTAAACTCATCCATTGCTATACTATCCTTCTGAAACTGTTCTTGCTGTCTGCAGCTCGTTGTTGTGTACTTTTCAAAGTTATATATCGATTTCCAGCTCGTTGTCATGTACTTTTTGAACTTATCCTCCAGTCTCTTGGAACCTTGATCATCAACCTCTTGGGCATGTGGTGTGTGTGGCACCTGCAACAATTAATTAACAAGAATGCACGAAATAGCAGAAATGACAGAACTCAGAATCACTTTTGTATTGATCACAGGCCACTTCGAGGGGGCAACCTCCTTTGAGCAAGCTCAATACAAATAACTTCACAGTGCCTTCATAGGTCTCAACACACACTTATATACTAATTCTAGGCGCCAATACTATGGGTCGAAACCATGGGCCGTTACAAACTATGGATTAACAATACTACGGGAGGCTTACAAAGCATATGCGCCAACAACAATAACACAAACTATTGATTAACAAATACTACGGGACGACTTACAAAGCATATGCGTCCAACAACAACATACTAACAAAGTAAAGACATGGGTTCCTAACATCCCCTCCCCCTTAAAAAAAATCTTTGTCCTCAAAGCTTTAGATGTGGAAATTGTTGTTGAATCTGAAGGAGTGGTTCCCATGTAGCATCCTCTGGTTGCATGCCGTGCCACTGAATTAAGACCTCTGTGATAGAACGAGAGCGAAGCTGACGCATGCGCCGATTGAGGATGGCCTCTGGCTCCAAAAGGATGGATACTTCATTATCCAGTTCGGGTAAAATCGTTTGGCCGCTGATGTTGGTGCCAAGAACTTTCTTCAGACAAGAGACATGAAAGACTGGATGAATGCGGGAAGAAGGAGGAAGTTCCAATTTATAAGAAACGGACCCAATCCTCTGAAGAATCCGATATGGCCCATAGAACTTTGGAGTGAGCTTATGACGCCCTTTGAGTTTCAAGGAGGATTGTTTGTACGGCTGGAGACGAAGAAAAACCATATCGCCGACTTGAAAAGTGCGCTCTGAACGCTGCTGATCAGCTTGTTGCTTCATGCGATTTTTTGCCATGTGAAGATTGTCCCGCAAAATGTGAAGAATCTGATCGCGGTTGCGAAGGACCTTGTCAACTTCCTGAACTGGTGAACTGGTGGGGGTGTATGGAAGAAGAGTTGGAGGTGCTTGACCGTATACTGCTTCATATGGGGTCATTTTAGAGGCAGTATGGTAAGAGGTATTGTACCACCATTCAGCGAGAGGGAGCCACTTTGCCCACTGATGTTGTTGTTCGGAGGTGAAGCAACGAAGATAAGTTTCCAAGCATTTATTGACAATTTCAGTCTGACCATCTGTTTGTGGGTGATACCCTGAACTTATCTTCAGTTTGGTGCCAGTGTGGCGAAATAGTTCTGTCCAAAAATGACTAGTGAAAGTCGCATCACGATCCGAGACAATGGAAGAAGGGATGCCATGAAGACGAAAGATCTGGTCCATAAAAATTTGAGCGACAGAGGAGGCTGTATAGGGATGGCTGAGAGCGCAAAAATGACTATATTTGGAGAGACGATCAACCACAACGAGAATCACTGTCTTTCCACCAGATTTAGGGAGCCCTTCAATGAAATCCATAGAAATATATGTCCAAATCCGTGTAGGTATGGGCAAGGGTTCAAGCAATCCTAGAAGGAGTGTTGTTTCACCCTTGTTGCGCTGACAGGTATCACATTCGACCACCATCTGTTGAATTGTCCTTTTCATGCCCTGCCAAAAGAAGTTACGCCGTGCTCGTTCATATGTTTTGAGGAACCCAGAGTGCCCGGCCGATGGAGAAGCATGGAGTTCATAGAAGACAGCTTGTTGAAGATCTGTGCTCTGGGCAGCACCAGACGACCCTTGTATCGCAGAGAAGTACCATCCCACGAGTAATGTGGGACAGCCAAAGGATTGTTGGTCAAGCGTTGGATGATCTGAGATAAGGAAGAGTCATTGACGTAACCCTGTTGAACAGATTGCAACCAATTTGGAACAGGCATAGAAATAGCTGAAAGAGAACCTTGGGCATCAAATGTGCGAGAAAGAGCATCTGCCACAATATTGTCTTTACCCTTCTTGTAAGTGATCTCATAGTCATAACCCATGAGTTTACTAACCCATTTCTGTTGTGCCGGGGAGGAGACACGCTGGTCCAAGAAATATTTCAGACTCTGGTGATCAGTCTTGATGCAGAAATGATTCCCTAATAGGTATGGACGCCACTTCTGTACTGCATGCAAAATAGCCATCATTTCCTTCTCATAGGTGGAGGCAGCTAAATTCTTACCTGAAAGGGCTTTGCTGGTGAACGCGATGGGGTGTTCATCTTGAAGGAGAACAGCACAAAGTCCATTGCCGCAAGCATCACTCTCAATAGTGAAGGGCTTGGAAAAATCAGGCATAGCTAGCACAGGTGTAGTACACATAGCTTGTTTTAGTTTGTCAAATGCACACTGAGCAGCAGGTGTCCATGTAAAAGCATCTTTTTTTAATAGAGAAGTTAATGGAGCTGCAATCTTCCCATAATCCTTGACAAACTTGCGGTAGTAGCCATTCAACCCCAAAAAACCACGAAGGCTCTTGAGTGTCTGAGGATGTGGCCAATTGTTCATGGCCTCGATTTTGGCAGGATCCATGCGAACCCCTTGTGCTGAGATAATGTGCCTGAGATACTCAACTTCCTTTTGTCCAAAAACACATTTAGACTGCTTGGCATGGAGATGATGGTCAGAGAAAATTTGCATGACAAGATCCAGATGCTGGAGATGTTCATCCCATGTTTTACTGTAGATGAGGATATCATCAAAGAATACCAGAATGAATTTCCGCAAGTAGGGTGGAAATATTTTATTCATTAAGGCCTGGAATGTGGAAGGAGCATTAGTGAGGCCAAAGGGCATGACCAAAAACTCATAATGGCCATCATGTGTGCGAAAAGCTGTTTTTGGAATATCATCCTCATGAACCCGAATTTGATGATACCCAGAACGAAGATCCAACTTGGAGAAAAAGTGAGCCCCATGAAGCTCATCAAGAAGCTCATCAACAACAGGAATTGGAAACTTATCCTTGATGGTGAGGTGATTAAGTGCTCGGAAGTCAATGCAGAGGCGCCATGACCCATCTTTTTTGCGGACAAGAATAAATGGAGAAGAAAAGGAACTAGTGCTTGGGCGAATAATACCTTGCTTCAATAAGTCCCGAACGAGCATTTCAATCTCCGTTTTTTGGTGAAATGGGTAGCGATAGGGCCTAATGTTGGGAGGAACGCTGCCAGGAAGGAGCTGAATACGATGGTCTTCTGGCCTGGAAGGTGGTAATCCCACTGGTTCAGCAAAGACACCTGTATATCGATCCAGAATTTGTTGTAGATCCAAAGGAGTAGTGGAGACCGTTGATGGTTGCATCTGGATGGAATGGATCTGAGCGATGACACCATGTGAACTCTTCTTGAGGAGTTTTTCCATGCGATGTGAACTGATGATGCTGAGAGAACCTGGTTGTAATCCTGTCAATGTGTGTTTGTGTCCATTGAGGGAAAACTGCATCCAAAGTTCGGCAAAATCCCATAAGATAGGGCCGATTGTGCGTAGCCATTGAGCACCCAAAACCACATCACATCCGCCTAAAGGCAAGGCAAACATGTCCGAGCGCAAGATATAATCTCCCATAGAGATACGCACATTTCGACACTTCCCTTTGCAAGGTAAGGTGCCCCCATTGGCAATCATGACTTCAAAGTTGGAGCAAGGATGGATAAAACAATCAGCTTGTTTGGTGATCCGAGGGTCAATGAAATTATGAGTGCTACCAGAATCAATGAGGATTGTAAGAGGAAGCTTCTTGAAGTAACCTCTGACCCGCATTGTTTGGGGAGTGGTGATTCCAGCTAGAGCATGGAGAGATATCTCTGGCTGGTCATCCTGAGACGGAGGGTCAGTAGGCAGTTCCTGACTGTCAACCGGAGCATCCAATGTTTCTGGATCTTCGTCACCCATTTCAGAGGCAGGCGGAGACTCCACATCCAGTAGATAGAGCTTTTGCTGAACACATCTATGTCCCCGAGTGAATTTCTCATCACAATTATAGCAAAGCCCCTTTTCTCGGCATGCTTGCATCTCTGTTTCAGACAAATGCTTGATAGGAGTCGGTCGAGGAGCTTGCGGTATGGGTGGTCGCTGAGAACCCATATTTCGGAAGGGAACAAAAGTGGGCTTGGAGCATTGTTGGGATGCAAGCTTGTCTTCTACCAACTTTAGCCAACCCGAGTGCTTCCATCATTGTGTTGGGGCAGAACATTTTGACCTCAGAGTGAATGGCATCCTTTAGACCACTGATAAAACAACTCCGGTAAAATTCATCAGACAATCCTTCGGTGTGGTTGGCTAGATTCTCAAATTCGGTTTGATACTCTCTCACAGTGCCAGTTTGGTGAAGTTTAGTGAGGGCTCCTGTGAAGTCATCAAAAGCACTAGGACCAAATCGTTGCAAAAGGAGCTGGCAAAAGTCTGTCCAGTTGGGCTCTGGATGAGCCTTGATGTACCAGCGGTACCATTGAAGAGCTTCTTGTTCCAAATGAAAGGATGCCAGTGGAACTTTGTTGACATCAAAAGTATTATGCAGACTGAAATACTATTCTGCACGATAGATCCATCCAGTTGGATCGGTACCATTGAAGCGAGGAAAATCAAGCTTTGGACCACGGAAATTGCTGGAAGCAGAGAACCCATTGTCTACTGAAGACTCAGACTGTCGTTTGTTGTTCATAGCTGAATGTTCAAGATGGAGACCGAGAAATTTTTCATCCAGATCCTGGAGTTTGGCTTGGATGGCTGCAAGTGCTTCCTCCATGGTTTTTGCTCCTGCACGGGTGACAACCATAACCAGGATTTTTTTTTTTTTTTTTTTATCTCAGACTGGAGCGACTACGGCTCGAAAGAAATCTGGAACAGTGCCGAATGGACTGAAAATGGCTGAATCTAGAACGGTTTGCAAAATAGATCTGAAACAGCGCAACAGTGATCGACAATAGTTCAGCTGAAAGTAGATATGGACCCCAGGTATGTGCGGCTTCCTAACAGTTCAGGGGTTTCACTCGGCCACCAATGCTGTCTGACGGCTTGCGTATTGGGGCAATACCCCTCACTCCACGGCTCAGGTAAAACTGATAACCGCTTTGCCACAAACGACAGCTCTTGGTTTACCTCACGGGTGGGAACTAGTCAATCAGGTAGGGGTCGTTGCCCTTTTCGCTGGCAGGTCCTCTCAATGGGCCAGCTACTTCGGGGTTCCTGTGGTACTCCTCACAATGAGTTTTAGGGCTTATGCCCAAGTACTTCCCACAGTTAAGAAGATGGGGATTATTCCCAAATCCGAACCTGCAACAGATGCGAAAAAAAAATTTGGCAGAAATTTCACCCAGCGAGCCCAAGAAAGTGCTCTGATACCAGATGTGTGGCACCTGCAACAATTAATTAACAAGAATGCACGAAATAGCAGAAATGACAAAACTCAGAATCACTTTTGTATTGATCACAGGCCACTTCGAGGGGGCAACCTCCTTTGAGCAAGCTCAATACAAATAACTTCACGGTGCCTTCATAGGTCTCAACACACACTTATATACTAATTCTAGGCGCCAATACTATGGGTCGAAACCATGGGCCGTTACAAACTATGGATTAACAATACTACGGGCGGCTTACAAAGCATATGCGCCAACAACAATAACACAAACTATTGATTAACAAATACTACGGGACGAATTACAAAGCATATGCGTCCAACAACAACATACTAACAAAGTAAAGACATGGGTTCCTAACATGGTGCCCTACTTTGTGATGGTTCCATACTAAGAAAGAGTTCAACGTCATTGCCAAGGTGGGAAACAGGACAACTGCTCTGGCACATATGTTTCTCACCCTAGGCTTCCTTCCACTGGGGCTAGGGAACCTCCGCTCCTGGCGTTCTGGTTGTCATCAGGACCATGAATCTTCGAACTACCAACACACACTTAGATATCTTGGTTGAGACCTCATCTCTGTTTCTCCTGAGTGTCTGCGCTACTTCCTTCACTAGTCGTTCATGCACACTCGTCATTCTGGCCCTCAGCATGCCTGGTGTGCTACCGCACAAAATGAAATGGATCATTTCCATAGCTTCCTTGGAAATCCTATTTCAACTTTCTCCTTGATCCACCCACAACATGGATTTCTCTCAATTGATAGCTACTTCCTAGCCTCCCGCATCTGGATTTATGATTTTCCATTGTGGCCTGGATGCCTGTTTCTGAAATGATTTGCAAATCCCTCTGCATCATCTACCATTCCTGTCATCATGCCTTTCCACCATCTTCTGGTAAGTCCAACCCGCAGAACTCATGCTCTGATTGGATGCCTCATGTGTAACTCGTGTAAATCACCGATGGCAACCATGATGGCCATGCTTCCAACCCTTGTGTGTCGATCGTGTGAAACATTGGCCATGCTGCCACCTATTTGTCAAACATGCGAGCATCAACCCTGCTTCCTGTTAAATTTTCTGAATTTACTTCAATATGATCTAGGATCTTAACTGAGAGAACAACATGTACAGCATATCTACAGCATATTAATCATGGAGACAATAATGCAAGCACACAAGAGACACAAAGATTTACTTGGGGAAAACCATAAAGGTGAAAAACCCCAATAAATTCCTCAGAGATAGATAGAGCAATGATACAACCAACCAAGAGAGATAGCCATAACCTAGCAGCAGATCCTCCTCCTCCATAAGTGTGCCACTCCTCCTTGAGTGCATGTGTGAGAAGTGAGTGAGTAAATAGAGTGCCTCCCGTACTCTATTTATACTTGACTTGACTTGCCTTTTTACCTAACTCATGTAGGCTCGAACTTAACCACATAATATAATGCTGACTGGGCCGACCCCCAATAGGGTGGTCTAATAACCCTTTGACCCACATGGCCGACCCCCAATAGGGTGGTCTAATAACCCTTTGACCCACATGACTTATACAGGGCCGACCCAAAATAAGGTGGTCTACTAACCCATCAAGTATAAGTTACGACACTTACAATATAAATGACGACACTTCCTTATAGAGGAATAATACCATCTCTATAGGAATACAATATACATATATGTGAAATACATTCCGAAGTTACATATACATCAACACTCCCTCTTAACTAGGAAGGTATTTCTCAGCACAGTTCTTCTAGCACAAGTCATCTTCTCTAGATCATCGTCACTGGATAATCGTCATCGAGTCATCATCATCGTCACTGCTGCTGCTATCTCAATCAATCTCTGAATCTACTCGTCATAGGAAGTTCTACAGAGCCAGTCCTTTTTCATACTGGATGTAGGCCCACCACCTGCAGGTCTTCATCATCACTGGCCATACTGTGGAATCCTCAGGACTTATTACGTGCGTCACAAAACCTGGCTGCAGCATCCCAGGCTATTACGAGCACACAGCTCTACCTGTAGGATCTCCCAGGAGCACATTACATGTGACCCATCACAAAACCTGGCTGAAGCATCCCAGGCTGTTACGAGCACCCGGCTCTACCTGTCGGATCTCCCAGGAGCACATTACATGTGATCTCACCACAAAACCTGGCTAAAGCATCTGAGGCCTTTTTCATCCTGTCCAGATCTCCCAGGAGCAAATTACATGTGGTCCACCACAAAACCTGGCTGAAGCATCTGAGGCCTTTTTCATCCTGTCCAGATCTCCCAGGAGCAAATTACATGTGGTCATGGCAAAACCTGGCTGAAGCATCTGAGGCCTTTTTCATCCTGTCCAGATCTCCCAGGAGCAAATTACATGCCATAGGACAAAACCTCGCAAGAGGATCTGCCAGATATCCCAGGGCACCGAATTACATGCCATAGGCAAAACCTCGAAAGACTATCTGCAGATCTCCCAGGGCACAAATTACATGTCCTCCCAAGCAAAACCTCGCAAGAGCATTTGTCAGATGTCCCAGGGCACTGAATTACATGCCATAGGCAAAACCTCGAAAGACCATCTGCAAATCTCCCAGGGCACAAATTACATGCTTTCCTGCACAACCTGATCCACGGCCATAAAGTATCATCTGATACTCATCAAACATCATCCTGATGTACACATGATCATCCTGATAATCATCACTGCAACATCCTGCTGCATGTCATCTGGAGAAGCTCGTCATCCACGATCATCCAAGTATCCACCTGATACATACATAGATACATGATCCACACAATGTATCCATCAGCATACATGATCTACCTGATCATACAAAGATACATGATCCACACAATGTATCCATCAGCATACATGATCTACCTGATCATACAAAGATACATGATCCACACAATGTATCCATCAGCATCCAACATGATGTGTTCATACAAGAATACATACACATGATCCATCCGATCATATCCAGCATCCAACATGATGCATATACAAAATACACATGATCCATCCGATCATATCCAGCATCCAACATGATGCATATACAAAATACACATGATCCATCCGATCATATCCAGCATCCAACATGATGCATATACAAAATACAGACACATGATCCAACCGATCATATCCAGCATCCAACATGATGCATACCCAAAATACATATACATGATCCAACTGATCATATCTAAGCAGAAACCAGAACATCCTCCTGATGTTCATCATCCAGCGCTTACATCCACAGCCATGTGAAGGATCCCCCTTCCAACATGCTTGGAATGGCTTCAGCAAATGTGTCCATCACTTCTTCCTCGAAGTGTCCTCGATCTGAAGCACACCAAGCTTCTCTCTGAAGTACTCGAACTTCACCCTGGCTAGTGTCTTTGTCAGCACATCTGCAATCTGCTCGTCCGTCGCAACATACAGGAGCTTCACAGCTCCTCTCTGCACCATATCCCTGATATAGTGATATTTGATCTCTATGTGTTTCGACCTGTCATGAAACACTGGGTTCTCGGACAGCTTCACACAACTCTGGTTATCACAAAAGATACCAGTAGCCTCCAACGGGAGATCAAATAACTCACACAGTAGCTTCCGTAGCCATACTGCCTCACAACTAGCTGAACAGGCTGCAACATACTCTGCCTCAGCTGTACTCAGTGCTACGCAGGACTGCTTCCTGCTAAACCAAGAGATCACGCCTGATCCCATACTGAAGCAGCATCCAGATGTGCTCTTCCTATCTGCAGCACTGCCAGCCCAATCTGAATCAACATAACCCTGTAGGTTAAACTTTTGATTTGCTTCATATTTGAGCCCATAATCCACTGTACCCTTCAGGTACCTCAGAACATGCTTTACAGCAACCAGGTGAACACTCCTCGGATCCGTCAGAAACTGGCTCAATGTGTTCACAGCAAAGCAAATGTCTGGTCTCGTGTTCGTCAGGTACATCAAGGACCCAATCATTTGATGGTACATGGAGACATCAACCGGCTCAGATGAAGCATCACATAGAAGCTTTAGATTCAATGCCATAGGTGTGGCCATAGCCTTGCAATCCATCATCCCGAACCTCTTCAGGATCTCTATTGCATACTTCCCTTGTCCAAGGAATATTCCACCACTCTGCCACACCTCCATGCCAAAAACAAATAGTGCATCATCCCCAAGTTCTTCATCTCGAACTTGGTAGTAAGCTTCTACTGCGTGTCGGCAATCAAACTATTTTCACGTGTAACAAACAGGTTATCTGCATACAAAAGTAGTATCACTAGATTTCCTTCCTCAACCTTGTAGTAAAGGTTGGAATCCGCTTTATTCTTGGTAAAGCCCAAACTGGATAGAAAGCTGTCTATCCTACCATACCAAGTTCTGCACACATATCTGACTACACCATGCTGTCTTGAAATCCATCTGGTGTATCTACTATTTCATCACTTTTATATTTCTCAATGCTGTCATCTGCAATATGCTTGATTTGATAGTTCCATTTGGAAGTCATAACAAACTTCCCTTCACGTCTTGGGATTACATCCCAAACATCATTCTTCATGATCGACGGATCATGGCATTCTATTTCTTCATCCCATATCCTGGTAACTTCAATATCTTCAATAAATATCTTTGTTGCTGGAACAAATGTTGTAGTCCTTTTGTAGGAGATGGCATACGATCTTTCCTACACAACAAGTTAAATTGCATGATTAGAAAACATCTCATAGTTTTTTAGAACAAATTCTTACACATAAAGAAATATGTCATACAGTCATGCAATTATCTTAGCCAATGCTTTAATACAACATTTATCCATATTTCGTAACTTTCTAGATGCCTTCCAATCTCTACCAGAACATTGTTAAGAGTGTGCACAACTCCCAACATGTCAGCAAAGAGGTTTCATTCTAGATAAGTAGCAATGGAATGTTGTACAGTGCCATAGGCCACTTACCCATGCATATTAGGAGTATACTGTTCATCAATGCAATTATTCTAATATGCATAATACACAACCTAATTCTAGGAACATCAGTATATACATTATTGAACAATTTTATTTAAACAAACAAATATGCAAGAAATGATGATTAAAATACTTATCTTTCTTTGTTTTTTGGGTGGACTCCCTCTGAGTCTTTGCTTCCTTGCAGGAGCTGCTGGAGTCCTAATCTGAGGTAGCTTCTTCTACACCTTTCTGTTGTGAAATGTAGAGAGATGATCAACTCCCTCTGAATATCTGCATCCTTGCAGAAACTACTGAAGTGTGCTCCTTTGCTTTCTTGCAGGAACAACTAGAGTGTGCTCCCTCTTGATCTTTGCTTCCTGAATTACCTGTTCTTCAACTCATATTCATCCTTGGTCCCTATGCATGCTTATTAGTATCATGAATGTGTTATCCTTGTGATCTCATATAAAATCATACATTCATTAGTATACTATTAAAACACAATAATCTCAAGCATGTATAGTCATGATCGTTTCAAACAGAAATAATAAGCATTAGCATTCAAGGATTCTTATGGTTAGTCAAATCATAAGAAACATAACATGTCTAAACCTGTAATTACTCAAGCCTATGACTCTTCAGGTTAGTTGAATCATCAATCAAGATAAGAGATATAAAATGCATAAAACCTGTGATTATTCAAACCTATACCATCATGATTCTTCTGGTTAGTCATATCATCAATTATGGTAAGAAACATAATATGCATACAATCATGATTATTCAAACCTATGACTTCATGAATAATCATTATCAACAACGCGATAGTATAAGATCCTAACCCAAGGTAGGAATCTAGCTTGATATAGGGAAAACATACCTGGATTATCATGTTAGCTAGTTATGTCTAACATACCCGTATAATGTCTTTTGGTTCTCTTTAGTGACTTGTGCTAGTAACCTGCATGTCTCATAAGTTAACCATTATAAAACCAAGTTATACATACCTCGTGAATGGATCTTGTATGAGATCCATGACAATGGATGAATCTTTGTCCTCATGTTATCATGATCATATGTTCTTGGACCAGAACATGATCTGTCTTTCTTGGTGTACCTTTAATGTTAGTAGACAACATAAACCTCATACAACACCATAATGCATTAGTACAATCATGAGTGTCAACACCCTAACCAATCAATATTTTCTATCATGCATTCATAATTTTGTTAAGGTGATACAACAAATCTAAAATCAAAATTGTACTAACCGTAATAACATGAAGACAAACATACCATAAACTTAATCATGGACAAATATCGAAACATACCTCGATGAGTCATACCTGTCGAGATCGCTTGTAATCTTCTTATGTAAGGCCTTATCCTCATCTCCCTCTGAGACAGGAACTTCTTTCACTTATGCAGGTGATCAATCCATCTTCTTCTAGGATTAACCCAATCCACTTGATTTGCAAGAACTGGACCTTGAGCTGGATATGGGTTTGTCAGAGAAACCCCAAAAATTCAAACTTTGAATTTCAAACTTCTGACGGGATAGAAATATGTGCCTTGATGAGCTGATCAAGTTGGTATATTCAGAATTTGAAAACTGCAAAGTTTCACTCCTCAATTTTGCTTTTGAAACTTATGGATTCACTGGACGTGACCCTGAACTGGGGTTTGATGAAGCCCACTCTTCTTCCCAATCAAAATGTTTGATCCAAATCTCTAAGCTTCTATTTTTCTGAGGAGCTTCTAGCCGTGGTCACAGATTTCAAAAATTCCCATTTTTACAGAAGCCCTAATTTTCCACTTTTCTGATCAAGGTCCCGAACTAGGGTCTAATCAAGCCCGGCCTTCTGCCCAACCAAAAATTCTGATCTTGGTCTCTAAATTTCTATTTTGATGAGTAGCATCCAGCCGTGGTCTCCGATTACAAAAATTCTGTTTTGACAGAAATATGTACCTGATTGTTTCTGGTGTAACTCCGAAATTTTTGATCCACAGGGTCTGAAAAAGTTTTCTGAGATAGCCTGACCTGTTAGCTTTCCATCCTGACAGGTCTGACCTCAATTGGATGTTCTGAGAGAGAGTTATGCCAAATGTCGCAACGTGACCTGTTTTGGGAAAATACAGGAGAGCGAACTTGTACGGCGTGCCACGTGTCACTGTTTGACCTTCGGCCTCTGGAAATGTTTTCTGAGATAGCTCGGCCTGTGTAATACCTGTCACTTTTCACAAAATTTCATTTGGAGCTTCCTATCCCAAGTTATGACCTTTTTCCCAAGGTCACCTGATTTTGACTCAGATCTGGAAGAGGAAGAAACCCTATATTGTACAGATCATAAATCACAAAGTACAACTAATTAGAGGTTGTCCTTTGGACACAAGATACCTGAAGATCTTAGCTTCGTCCTGTAACAATTTCAGATCCGAAAACTTCTCCAAAACGGATTTATAGCGAAAGTGCTACGATGACTGGTTTTTGCTATATCAAGCCCTAGCATCGTAAGTGCAACAAGTGTCATACATGCCATATCATGCCTTCTTTCAGGCTAGCTCTGATACCATGTTAAATTTTCTGAATTTAATTCAATATTATCTAGGATCTTAACTGAGAGAACAACATGTACAGCATATCTACAGCATATTAATCATGGAGACAATAATGCAAGCACACAAGAGACACAAAGATTTACTTGGGGAAAACCATAAAGGTGAAAAACCCCAATAACTTCCTCAGAGATAGATAGAGCAATGATACAACCAACCAAGAGAGATAGCCATAACCTAGCAGCAGATCCTCCTCCTCCATAAGTGCTCCACTCCTCCTTGAGTGCATGTGTGAGAAGTGAGTGAGTAAATAGAGTGCCTCCCGTACTCTATTTATACTTGACTTGACTTGCCTTTTTACCTAACTCATGTAGGCTCGAACTTAACCACATAATATAATGCTGACTGGGCCGACCCCCAATAGGGTGGTCTAATAACCCTTTGACCCACATGGCCGACCCCCAATAGGGTGGTCTAATAACCCTTTGACCCACATGACTTATACAGGGCCGACCCCAAATAAGGTGGTCTAATAACCCATCAAGTATAAGTTACGACACTTACAATATAAATGACGACACTTCCTTATAGAGGAATAATACCATCTCTATAGGAATACAATATACATATATGTGAAATACATTCCGAAGTTACATATACATCAACACTTCCTTCTTTTGTCATTATTTTTTTTTCTTTTTTTGTCCTCTGCGGATCAACCGCTCTATTCCGGTTCATGGTGATAGGGCTTTAGCCTATTCCCATTGACCAAATTAGGTAACAATGCTCCATCTAAACTCTATAATTGGGCCACGCCTCCATCAGTGATGAAATTTATGATGTATGGTCCTAACCAGTGCATTTTCAACTTGCCTAGGTGTTTCGCAAACTTGCTGGCATACAGTAGAACTATATCCCCATTTTGAAATTGCTTTGGTTTGACATGGTGGTCGTGCCATGCCTTTTGTTGGTCTTTCTCCACTTTCCGATGGAATCCTGCGATGAAGCAATCTTCGTGGAGCTGTATTAATTGTGCCAAACATTCCTCCACTGCACCATCATCGCTCATTCCTGTTTCTAATACAACGCGTAAGCTCGGTACAATGTATTCCATCAACATAACTGCTTCCTGGCAATAAATAAGCTCAAATGGGGTCTCGCCAGTCAGTCGCTTACATGTGGTGTGGTACGCTTAGAGGACCACTGAAATTTTTAAATCCCAGTCGTCACGGTTCGCATTGCACACCTTGGTGAGTGCGTGCTCCAATACCTTGTTAAATGCCTCCATTGCCATGTTCACCTGAGGGTGGTAAGGAGTGCTCTTCTTGTGCTATATCTGAAACTCTTCTGTCATTGCTGCAATCGTTGGATTGACAAAGTGCATCCCCTGGTCACTTAACAACACCTTCGGGCACCCAAAACTGGTGACCACATTATCGAATAGGAACCGTGCTGTAGTCGGAGCGGGACAATCTCTTACTAGTGCTGCCTTTGCCCAATGTGTCAAGTAATTTGTCGCAATGATGATGTAGCGCCACCCTGTTCTCTTCCTAGGTGGGTTGATGGGTCCCACAAAATCAACTACCCATTTGTTGAATGCCTGCAGCATCACCTGTGGTACCAATGGCATTTCCTCCCATCGTAATGGCTTCCCAGTTCATTGACACACGTCGCAGTACTTGACATAGTCTACGACATCTCCATGCAAGTTTGGCCACCACAACCCTATGTCAAGGATCTTTCTAGCAGTTTCTCTGCCACCATAATGTCCCCCAGCAATCCCATCATGAGCTTCCAACAGAATCCTCTCTTGTTCATGTGGGAGGACGTAGTGCCGTAGAATCTCATCTGGGCCCATTTTGTATAATTCTCCTACAATTAACTATAAGTCTGTAGCCTTGACAACTAGCTGCTTCTTTTGATTGGTAGTGAACTCATCTAGTGCCTCCCTTGTTGCTAAAAATTGAATGATTTTCTCATAGTGGTTATCGACCATACCAAGTCTGAATAACTAAGCATTTGGTAGTCCTTCATCGATGTTCCTGGGTTCTTCTCCTGACTCTATTCGTGATAGGTGATTGGGTCCCATGTTCAATCGCCCTGTCTTGATGATGATCTCGAAATCAAACTCCTGAAATAGTAACGACCAATGACAAATATTCCCCCCCAACATAGGCTTGTTCCCCAAGTATTTCAGTGCAGAGTGATCTGTGAACATCTTGAAGTGGCTGTCACATACCCCAATTTTATTAAAATAATGTAATTATTTTATAAATATTCCTGAGACATTATGTTAAATTTAATGCTAAGTAGGAATGGATGACTCAGCAGAGTCTCCAGAAATGGAATGTAAATTCTGAATAATTATTATTAATAAATAAATTATGGAGACAACAGCATGGGAGAGCTGTTAAAAGAGGTTACTGGTATAACTGGTGGATGGAATTAGGTGGAAGGACAAAAGACAAGTGGCAGCATCCTCAAACACTTCCTGAGTTGCAGGTGGCAACTTCCCTATATTTTGGGGTCATGATTCCCCAAGAAAGTGGAATCTGAGCAGGTGGCTCATTAATGACAGTTAGCCCAACTAAGACCTAGGCAATCTTTTAAATACTACTCAATGAACTGAGCTGGGGGGTCAGCAATTGTTCTAGAGGGAGAATACATTCAGGTGAATGCTATTTAGGAGTCCCATTGAGGAAGAGGGAAAATCAGTAAGGAAGTGCTTGAGTCAGGAAGTTGCAGTAACTTGGTTCCAGTGTAGCTGCTTTGGCTGAGGGAATTGTTGGCTATACCTAGATTCCAGCCAGTTAGACCAGAGCAAGCTCGGGGGTCCTGAGAAGTGCTGTCTGGGCACTCTCCAGGAATTGGTAGGGAGGAACAGCCTCCCATCGCTGTTATTGTCTACCATAGCTACAGGTTCTGTCACTCTTCCTACTGTTTGTTTAATTAATTTTTATATGAAATAGACTATTTCAACTGTGTTTGACTGTAGTCATTTTCAGTAGATCAGACTTTCTGTATCGTCTTTTGGTATAAATTTCAAAACTCAGATGTTTTAGTATTTTCCCTATTATCACTTAAATAGAGTATTTATCCTATGCAGAATATATTTGTTACTGTACAGTAATCAAATATCATGTTTATGTATTTCTAGAATTTCTCTTATTCGTTAAATAATAGACAGAATATTAAATAGTAGTTATTCCAGAATTATATTTATTAAAACAATCATAAGAACAGACCTAGTTAAATCTTAGATTTACTGTGAGATATTTCCTATTAGAGAAATGTACAGGAATAGTTTCTATTTGAGCAATATACTTGTATATATATATTGGTTTCATATTTCAGTCAACTATAGATACAGGTCATTCTTTTTGTCGAGCTAAAGGTAAACAAAACACATATCATTATATTTATCTATTCCCAGATTATCATTCACAGTTATCGAATATCCAAAAGATGGGGCCACAACAATGTTTCATTGTTTTAAAACTATCCATACAATCTCATTCAACAAAAATAGTAGTCAAATACAAACACATAAACTGTAGATTATTATCCTCTCTAAAACCTAGTACTATAATTTAATAGCCATGACTGATACAACAGAAGTAACAGAGTTATTATATAACAAAACAGATATCCTGACTGGCTCGAAGCCAAGTCTTGGTACATAGAGATTTTATTGTTTCACTATCCAAATTATAAACCTAGAATCAATGTTCTTACCGAGCTGGTATTATTATGAAATACAGACTCTGTCGTAGGTTGTATTATTAGTCATATATTTAAACGCAGGGATACCCTCAACGAACGCAACCATTATTGGCTGTTACCAACCCTCGTATTATTCACTATATTAATATTTATTTCAAATGTTCTCATTAAGAGTAGACCACAAACCTAACATGGCCATAGCCTGATCACATTCATTTGACAGATTGAAAACAAAAGAAAAGAATGCCTATATGACGGATGAACCTACAAGATTTTTATACATAGTTTATGTATAAATTTTATCTACAGTTCAGTTACATATTTATACAAGAACCAAAACAAAATTTCACAACTCGTTTCCAGTCACCACCGAATTCAACATTTATATATATATATATGTTTTGAACCAGGAACAGAACCCCAACTTGTCAGGATAACCCTATATTATTTAACCATTACAGTAATAATAGCAATATTAACATTCGTTATTAAACATTCAAAAGAAACCAAGAAAAAACACAGAGATACAGATACATTGAATTCCCTACAGTAGAGTTATCATCTCGTGCAGGTATCGGGGAAACAAAACAGTCCTTATATTCTTTTTAAACACTCTATTCATCTACCAAACGCAGAATGATACACGGCCATGACATGCCCAGTTTTACATTAAATATTAACTTACAGCGTCGGTAAAAACCCTACATATAGAAAACAAAACGACATAACAATTCCCTGGCCTCATACCATTGAGTCGTATATGGTTCTTCATAAACATAATAGGGTATTAAACCCTTTTCTTTTATAAACAAAACAATTATACAAGTAACTGTACACGACACAAGAGCAATAACGACCCCATTACACAGGAGTTCCCCTCCCAACTCAACCCTAGCACATCAAAACCTACAAAGGGAGAGACAGCCGTGGATAACCAGGCTTACCCGGAGGAGCCAGCGCTGGAGGAGAAGCCCTGTGCACCATCAGAACGACGTTACCTGCATATTTTCAAATGCCGAGAGATATTAGTCCCATTATTGAATGCCGAGGGTAGTTAATACAAATGTGAATCCAAACAATATTTTCGCAAAACCTAAAACTGTAAAAGAAATGGATAATTGTTTACCTGAGCCATTGGAGGAGTGTAAACGTGGACAACCTGGTAGCCACAAGTTGAACAAGCAGTGAAACCCCATCACCTTCATCAGTTCAATAAGCAAGGGAAACCTTCATAACATTTCTTTGACAGCCGCGACAGGCAGTATTTCAAATACAACCCTTAAGCTGTGAATGGACCCGTCGGGGAACACTCATCAAAACCCGTTACACAACCATCTCGGGGATAAAAACAAATAGCGAAACCCTGTCTCATACTCTCACATAGCTGGATAACGAGACCAAGAAACAATGGAACAGTAGCAGACATTAATAACAGAGCCCAAAGACCTCTATACTACCAGAGAAATAAACCATGAAACCAGAACCACAGCACCTTGCATTTTGTTACAGTGCCCAACTACGAAATTCAGACATGGAGGGTTTCACCCTTAGAACCCGAGCCCGAAGGCGAAGATAATAACCTGGTAGGGTTTCGTTACTAGCTTATATATCGCCAAATGCATGGAGGAGAGCCAAACACGTAGCAATGAAATTTATCACGTAGCATGGGTCGAGTTCATATAGTTTTGTTGCCATTCAAATCATTGTTTACCGATTTAAAAATCAATTGCAATGGATATAAAGTTTTCCCAACGTATGGGAACATTATGATGGTTGCACAATCATTGTAATGTTATATATTAAAAACCAAAGTCATCGATATGTCAAGGGCGCATCATATGGTTACCTACAATCATTTAAACAAAGATGTAGTCAACCTTCAAAATGAAAACTCTACATAATTTAATACATTGAAATGTTACCATAACTATATGATGGAATAGACATTTGCTATTATGTTCTATCATTATATTTCTTCCGATACTATTGTTAAACAGCAAACAATTAGAATAATAATCTCTATTATTATGACGTTGATATATAAACTCATCTACAGGTTCACACCATGAACGTAGTTTAAAAACAAGACACAGTCAGGTGACATCAGTTAAACATTAAGTAGACTTCGACCTTGAAGGATAAATGAATATAATGGAACAACGCTAGAGGTGTCACATTTCCAACTCACGCTAATATTACGTGAACACAACAGTAATCACCGGTATTAGTGACAATATATCACATGATGCTAACATCGCTTTATGCAGACAATAAATATGATACAAACAATTGTTCCAGTGATAGTTACAGCAGTAACATAGAGTCATATTCATAAAACAATAGTTTTAACTGAAACAATGTAATTCATCGCAAAACCTGATGATACTATCCCAAATAAGAAATATCATGTCGAGGCAGACTATCAATCTTATTTCAAGTGTAATTTCATGAGAACAACTTTACTGTCTTGCACTACAACCAGCATTAGAAAATAGATCTTCTTTAAGTTTTACAGTGCAAGGAAAGGAGCTTGATGTTTACCGAGATTAAATTACAGTGATCCTTACTCCACCGGTGTACCTGCGAAACCGAAGACAATTTATACATTAGCTCGTAAGCTAAGTAAGCTAGTCAGCTATGGCTAGCTCTCCCTTTGCAGTTTGAAACAAAACAGTCAATAATTAAAATCACAAAAATCACAATTGTAGTAAGACAGAATTCTTTAAGCAAGATTATGTTTAGTTACTGAAATTAAACAGGACCAGAAATGTTATTAACTAACATATATTGTTAAAATAAAAAAATTTAATTTTTTTTGAAATTTCGGGTTTTGACATGTGGTATCAGAGCCAGGTTCAGACACTAGGCTTGGAGGTGCCTCCACTAACTTCCGAAAAACAGTGACCATAAAAGAATATTTTTTTTTTTATATATAAAGTACTAACATATATTTCGGTTTCATGAACAGAACAGAAAATTTCCTTTTTCTGAATTTTTTCAGACAGGTATGGAAAAACTGGGAGAATACACCGAGGTAGAATCTCCAAATGCAGTGACAAGACAGATGTCAAGAGAACCTGAGACAGAAGAAGTAATTGCTCACACCATTGAGCTGATGCAGACCATAAGAGGATTAAAGACAGAGATGGAAACAGTCAAGAAGGATAATGAAAGAATCCTAAAGACTCAGGAGCAGTTAAATCAGCTATTGATAGAAAAATTTCAGACAGAAGGAAGGAGCAAAAGAGCTGACTCAGAAGAAGTTAGTCGTCAAAGAGGGTCAAAAAGAACAAAACCGGCTAAGTCCGACAGCAGTTCATCATCGGAAGAAAGAAAAGGACAACCCAGTTATCACACAAGCAGTGACAGCAGTGAAACTGAGCTGCACAACCGAAGGAAAAAGTACAGGCCTTATGAAGAGATTTCCGGGGAGTTTAAGAAGATAAAGCCCCCAACTTTCAATGGAGAATCTGAAACTGGAGAAGAGGCAGAATCCTGGTTATCCGGGATGAGAAAATATTTTCAGATCTATAACTACTCAAATCAACTGAAGGCACGAATGGCCATCTACAACCTCTCGGGAAAAGCGGACATATGGTGGCAAGATCTGAAAAGGGTCAAGGGGATTAAAGAGAGAGAAGTTAATTGGAGTACCTTTAAAAGATACTTCAAGAAGAAATTTCTGTCCGAACAGTATTATGAAGAGAGGGCCAAGGAATTTTATGAACTAAAGCTCGGATCTATGACGATGAAGGACTTGAACAGTAAATTCTTAAGTCTGTTGCGGTATGTACCGTATTTTGTCGAAGAGAAACCAAAAATACAACGGTTTCTTAGTTGCCTGCCCTATCACATCAAGGACAGAATTGAATATGATAATCCCAAAACACTGGAAGAAGCCATGCGCAAAGCCAGTTTCTGTTATGAACAGAATAAAAAGAAAGAAGGGATAGCCAACTGGAAAGCCAAAAAGAACAGCAATCTGATCGAGTACAAGAAAAAGGAATTTGTCCCCCATAAAAGTTTCAAGAATGGCAAAAACGGAAACCACTTTAATAGTAAAAGTTTCCAGGGAAATAAAAATGGAGCTGCCAGCCATTCCAACAATTACAAAAACAGCAAGGAGACTCCTAATAACCATGGAAACTACACTAAAAACTTTGAGCGAAAAGAACCTGTCAAGTGCTGGGAGTGTAATGGGCCACATTATGCTTCCGTTTACCCAAACAGAAAGAAACAAATGAGCAACATTCATACTGTTCAAGATGAAATTACAGTCGGGGATTTTGCAGGAACTATGCCCCGAATCAATGCAGCATTGGAAAACCGCCAGGCTGACTACCAAACTTCCATGGTGGAAGTAGGAGGTATGATTAACAAAACCCCTGTTACTATTTTAATAGATACAGGTGCTAGTCTTAGTTATATTTCACCTCAGCTGGTAGAAAAATGTAATTTGACTGTTGAAAGGTTTGATAATTCTTGGTTTGTACAATTAGCTACTGGGGCAAAGAGGAAAGTAAACTGCTATGTAAAAGAATGCACCTTAAACATGAATGATTTTAGAACTACAGTCAAACTGAACATCTTACCACTTGGCTCTTATGACATACTTATCGGAATGGACTGGTTGGAACAACATAGGGTCGTTTTAAACTGTTTTGACAAAACTTTTAGGTGTGTAAACAGTAGTGGACAGCCTGTAACTGTCAGGGGTATCCCTAGGAAAACAGTAGTTAGGCAAATTTCTGCCTTACAACTTAAAAGAGCAGTCAGAAAAGGGTGCAAGACCTATGCTGTAACTATTACAGATGAGACATATAAGTCTGAAAGTAACCAGAAAACAGTAGAGAACATCCCTGTATTCAATGATTTTATTGACGTTTTTCCTGAGGAAATTCCAGAATTGCCTCCCAAGAGGGAGCTAGACTTTACAATTGAGCTGGTACCAGGTGCTGTTCCCAGTTCAAAAGCCCCGTATCGTATGAATATCTTGGAGCTTAACGAGTTGAAAACTCAGTTAAAGGAGTTAATAGACAAGAACTATATTCGAACCAGTGTATCCCCTTGGGGAGCACCAGTGATTTTCATTAAAAAGAAGGACGGAACTATGCGACTTTGCATAGATTATCGTCAACTAAACAAGATGACAATCAAAAACAGGTATCCGCTACCTCATATTGATGATCTGTTTGATCAGTTACGTGGCGCTACAGTATTCTCCAAGATCGATCTGAGATCGGGTTATCACCAGGTAAGAATTAAAGAAGAAGACATTTTCAAAACAGCCTTTAGAACAAGGTACGGACATTACGAATTTGTCGTAATGCCATTTGGGCTTACTAATGCCCCAGCTGTTTTCATGTGCTTAATGAACAACATAATGCATAAGTACTTAGATAAATTTGTTGTTGTATTTATCGACGACATTTTAGTCTATTCTAAGAGTGAGGAGGAGCATAAAGAACACTTACGTATAGTCTTACAAGAACTGAGAGAACAACAGCTCTTTGCGAAATTCAGTAAGTGTGACTTCTTCAAAGATGAAATCCAGTACTTAGGACATGTAGTCACTAAGGAAGGGATTTCAGTGGATCCCGAAAAGATTCAGGCAATTGAAGAATGGCCAGTACCTAAAGATGTGACGGACATTAGATCTTTCATGGGGATTACCGGATACTACCGGAGGTTTATCGAAGGCTTTTCAAAAATAGCCAACCCAATCACTTCTTTGCAAAAGAAAGGCAAGAAGTTTGATTGGAATGCGAAATGTGAAGAAAGTTTCAAGAAACTTAAGACCTTATTGACAACTGCACCTATTCTTATAATAACGGACCCAAATAAAGATTTCGTAGTTTGCACCGACGCTTGTAATGATGGTTTAGGCGGAGTGCTGACTCAAGAAGGACATGTCATTGCTTACGAATCTAGGAAGCTAAAAATTCATGAAAAGAATTATGCCACTTATGACCTGGAATTAGCTGCTGTAATTCACGCTTTAAAGATGTGGCGACACCACCTAATAGGCAGAAAATTCACCTTACTAACAGATAATAAAGGTCTGAAATACCTTTTAGATCAGCCAAATTTAAATGCAAGACAAGCCAGGTGGCTGGCATTCCTAAGTGAATACGATTTTGAAATCCAACACATAAAAGGGAAGGAAAATAAGGTGGCTGATGCTTTGAGCAGAAATGCAAAACTGAATTTTATATCAGCTAGCAGCACTTATACCTCTGACTTAAATGAACAGCTGGCTGAAGGGATAAAATTAGATGAAAATTATCAGCATTTACAAACTACAGCCAAAGAACAACCCACAGAAAGTTTGGTAAAAGGGTATAGTTTAAATGAAAACGGATTTTTGTTGTTTAAAGACAGGCTGTATATTCCTAATGCACCTAAAGTTAAGCTGTTAATTTTAGACGAAATTCATAAAACCCCTTACTCCGGGCATCCAGGCTATCAAAAGACTGTCACCATGTTGAGAAAAGAATATTTTTGGCTTAACATGAAATCTGAAACAGCTGAATATTTAGCTAAGTGTTTGGACTACCAACAAGTAAAAACAGAACACCAACATCCAGCTGGATTGCTGCAACCTTTACCTATTCCTAGCTGGAAATGGGAAATAATCAGCCTGGATTTCATTACAGGTTTACCCAAAAATCAACATCAAAATGATTCAATTATGGTAGTGGTAGACAAACTAAGTAAATCAGCACACTTTATTCCTGTTAAAACCACATACAAGGTTGCAAACATAGCAGATATCTTTTTAAAACAGATTTTTCGGTTACACGGTATTCCAAAAGTTATTATATCAGACAGGGATCCTAAATTCACAGGAAATTTTTGGAGATCCTTGTTCAAAGGATTAAACACCACTTTGAATTTCAGCACCTCTTTCCATCCTCAGACTGACGGACAAACTGAAAGAGTAAATCAAGTATTAGAAGATCTGTTAAGGATGTATGTTAAAGATCAACCAGGTAAGTGGGAGGATTATTTACACTTAGCTGAATTTGCATACAATAACAGCTATCAATCATCAGCTAAGTTTAGTCCTTTTGAGATTTTGTATGGACGAAAATGCAACACTCCTATCTCTTGGAGTAATCCAGTAGATAGATTAGTGTTAGGACCTGATTTATTGAAAGAAATGGAACAGATTGTGAAACAAGTGCAGGAGAACTTGAAGATTGCCCAGGATCGGCAAAAGAGTCAAGCAGATTTGAAAAGAACTCCTAAAGAGTTCCAGGTAGGCGAACATGTGTTCATCAAGGTAAGGCCAAAGAAGAGCTCCTTAAGATTAGGAAGCTGTGCAAAATTAGCACCACGTTACGGTGGTCCATTTGAAATTTTATCTAGAATCGGTCAAGTTGCTTATCAGTTAGCATTACCACCAAATCTAAAAGTACACAATGTTTTTCATATCTCTGTTTTGAAAAAGTATGTCCATGATGCTACTCATGTTATTGATTGGAACATTGTACAGGTAGAACCAGAAGGGGAAGTTCTGGTGGAACCGGATTGTATCCTCGGGAGGAGGGAAATTACTCTACGGAACCGCATAATTGGACAAGTGAAGGTGCAATGGAAGCACCTTAGTCCTGAAGAAGCTACCTGGGAGCTGGAAAGTAAGATGCGGGAAGCATATCCCCATCTATTCCCGCAGGTGGTTGAAGAAGAAGAATAAGTAACATCGAGGACGATGTTACATTTTAAGGGGGTGTGTATGTCACATACCCCAATTTTATTAAAATAATGTAATTATTTTATAAATATTCCTGAGACATTATGTTAAATTTAATGCTAAGTAGGAATGGATGACTCAGCAGAGTCTCCAGAAATGGAATGTAAATTCTGAATAATTATTATTAATAAATAAATTATGGAGACAACAGCATGGGAGAGCTGTTAAAAGAGGTTACTGGTCTAACTGGTGGATGAAATTAGGTGGAAGGACAAAAGACAAGTGGCAGCATCCTCAAACACTTCCTGAGTTGCAGGTGGCAACTTCCCTATATTTTGGGGTCATGATTCCCCAAGAAAGTGGAATCTGAGCAGGTGGCTCATTAATGACAGTTAGCCCAACTAAGACCTAGGCAATCTTTTAAATACTACTCAATGAACTGAGCTGGGGGGTCAGCAATTGTTCTAGAGGGAGAATACATTCAGGTGAATGCTATTCAGGAGTCCCATTGAGGAAGAGGGAAAATCAGTAAGGAAGTGTTTGAGTCAGGAAGTTGCAGTAACTTGGTTCCAGTGTAGCTGCTTTGGCTGAGGGAATTGTTGGCTGTACCTAGATTCCAACCAGTTAGACCAGAGCAAGCTCGGGGGTCCTGAGAAGTGCTGTCTGGGCACTCTCCAGGAATTGGTAGGGAGGAACAGCCTCCCATCGCTGTTATTGTCTCCCATAGCTACAGGTTCTGTCACTCTTCTTGCTGTTTGTTTAATTAATTTTTATATGAAATAGACTATTTCAACTGTGTTTGACTGTAGTCATTTTCAGTAGATCAGACTTTCTGTATCGTCTTTTGGTATAAATTTCAAAACTCAGATGTTTTAGTATTTTCCCTATTATCACTTAAATAGAGTATTTATCCTATGCAGAATATATTTGTTACTGTACAGTAATCAAATATCATGTTTATGTATTTCTAGAATTTCTCTTATTAGTTAAATAATAGATAGAATATTAAATAGTAGTTATTCCAGAATTATATTTATTAAAACAATCATAAGAACAGACCTAGTTAAATCTTAGATTTACTGTGAGATATTTCCTATTAGAGAAATGTACAGGAATAGTTTCTATTTGAGCAATATACTTGTATATATATATTGGTTTCATATTTCAGTCAACTATAGATACACGTCATTCTTTTTGTCGAGCTAAAGGTAAACAAAACACATATCATTATATTTATCTATTCCCAGATTATCATTCACAGTTATCGAATATCCAAAAGATGGGGCCACAACAATGTTTCATTGTTTTAAAACTATCCATACAATCTCATTCAACAAAAATAGTAGTCAAATACAAACACATAAACTGTAGATTATTATCCTCTCTAAAACCTAGTACTATAATTTAATAGCCATGACTGATACAACAGAAGTAACAGAGTTATTATATAACAAAACAGATATCCTGACTGGCTCGAAGCCAAGTCTTGGTACATAGAGATTTTATTGTTTCACTATCCAAATTATAAACCTAGAATCACTGTTCTTACCGAGCTGGTATTATTATGAAATACAGACTCTGTCGTAGGTTGTATTATTAGTCATATATTTAAACGCAGGGATACCCTCAATGAACGCAACCATTATTGGCTGTTACCAACCCTCGTATTATTCACTATATTAATATTTATTTCAAATGTTCTCATTAAGAGTAGACCACAAACCTAACACGGCCATAGCCTGATCACATTCATTTGACAGATTGAAAACAAAAGAAAAGAATGCCTATATGACGGACGAACCTACAGGAATTTTATACATAGTTTATGTATAAATTTTATCTACAGTTCAGTTAAATATTTATACAAGAACCAAAACAAAATTTCACAACTCGTTTCCAGTCACCACCGAATTCAACATTTATATATATATATATATATGTTTTGAACCAGGAACAGAACCCCAACTTGTCAGGATAACCCTATATTATTTAACCATTACAGTAATAATAGCAATATTAACATTCGTTATTAAACATTCAAAAGAAACCAAGAAAAAACACAGAGATACAGATACATTGAATTCCCTACAGTAGAGTTATCATCTCGTGCAGGTATCGGGGAAACAAAACAGTCCTTATATTCTTTTTAAACACTCTATTCATCTACCAAATGCAGAATGATACACGGCCATGACATGCCCAGTTTTACATTAAATATTAACTTACAGCGTGGGTAAAAACCCTACATATAGAAAACAAAACGACATAACAATTCCCTGGCCTCATACCATTGAGCCGTATATGGTTCTTCATAAACATAATAGGGTATTAAACCCTTTTCTTTTATAAACAAAACAATTATACAAGTAACTGTACACGACACAAGAGCAATAACGACCCCATTACACAGGAGTTCCCCTCCCAACTCAACCCTAGCACATCAAAACCTACAAAGGGAGAGACAGCCGTGGATAACCAGGCTTACCCGGAGGAGCCAGCGCTGGAGGAGAAGCCCTGTGCACCATCAGGACGGCGTTACCTGCATATTTTCAAATGTCGAGAGATATTAGTCCCATTATTGAATGCCGAGGGTAGTTAATACAAATGTGAATCCAAACAATATTTTCGCAAAACCTAAAACTGTAAAAAAAATGGATAATTGTTTACCTGAGCCATTGGAGGAGTGTAAACGTGGACAACCTGGTAGCCACAAGTTGAACAAGCAGTGAAACCCCATCACCTTCATCAGTTCAATAAGCAAGGGAAACCTTCATAACATTTCTTTGACAGCCGCGACAGGCAGTATTTCAAATACAACCCTTAAGCTGTGAATGGACCCGTCGGGGAACACTCATCAAAACCCGTTACACAACCATCTCGGGGATAAAAACAAATAGCGAAACCCTGTCTCATACTCTCACATAGCTGGATAACGAGACCAAGAAACAATGGAACAGTAGCAGACATTAATAACAGAGCCCAAAGACCTGTACACTACCAGAGAAATAAACCACGAAACCAGAACCACAACACCTTGCATTTTGTTACAGTTCCCAACTACGAAATTCAGACATGGAGGGTTTCACCCTTAGAACCTGAGCCCGAAGGCGAAGATAATAACCTGGTAGGGTTTCGTTACTAGCTTATATATCGCCAAATGCATGGAGGAGAGCCAAACACGTAGCAATGAAATTTATCACGTAGCATGGGTCGAGTTCATATAGTTTTGTTGCCATTCAAATCATTGTTTACCGATTTAAAAATCAATTGCAATGGATATAAAGTTTGCCCAACGTATGGGAACATTATGATGGTTGCCCAATCATTGTAATGTTATATATTAAAAACCAAATTCATCGATATGTCAAGGGCGCATCATATGGTTACCTACAATCATTTAAACAAAGATGTAGTCAACCTTCAAAATGAAAACTCTACATAATTTAATACATTGAAATGTTACCATAACTATATGATGGAATACACATTTGCTATTATGTTCTATCATTATATTTCTTCCGATACTATTGTTAAACAACAAACAATTAGAATAATAATCTCTATTATTATGACGTTGATATATAAACTCATCTACAGGTTCACACCATGAACGTAGTTTAAAAACAAGACACAGTCAGGTGACATCAGTTAAACATTAAGTAGACTTGGACCTTGAAGGATAAATGAATATAATGGAACAACGCTAGAGGTGTCACATTTCCAACTCACGCTAATATTACGTGAACACAATAGTAATCACCGGTATTAGTGACAATATATCACATGATGCTAACATCGCTTTATGCAGACAATAAATATGATACAAACAATTGTTCCAGTGATAGTTACAGCAGTAACATAGAGTCATATTCATAAAACAATAGTTTTAACTGAAACAATGTAATTCATCGCAAAACCTGATGATACTATCCCAAATAAGAAATATCATGTCGAGGCAGACTATCAATCTTATTTCAAGTGTAATTTCATGAGAACAACTTTACTGTCTTGCACTACAACCAGCATTAGAAAATAGATCTTCTTTAAGTTTTACAGTGCAAGGAAAGGAGCTTGATGTTTACCGAGATTAAATTACAGTGATCCTTACTCCACCGGTGTACCTGCGAAACCGAAGACAATTTATGCATTAGCTCGTAAGCTAAGTAAGCTAGTCAGCTATGGCTAGCTCTCCCTTTGCAGTTTGAAACAAAACAGTCAATAATTAAAATCACAAAAATCACAATTGTAGTAAGATAGAATTCTTTAAGCAAGATTATGTTTAGTTACTGAAATTAAACAGGACCAGAAAGGTTATTAACTAACATATATTGTTAAAATAAAAAAAATTTAAATTTTTTTGAAATTTCGGGTTTTGACAGTGGCCCCCTAAAAGGTAATGCCAAAATTTCTGCAAAGCATAGACCATCTCCAACCCTTCGCGCTTTGTGGTTGTATAGTTCTTCTCCACAGTATATAGCTTCCTTCTTGCGAAGGCTATGGGGTGGTCGATGTCTCATGTTCTTGGTTGGGCCAAAATGACACCTAGTGCAACCGATGACACATCGATGTGCACGTGAAATTCCTTTGTCCAATATGGGAATGCAAGTATGGGTGCTGTGACCATATTCGCTTTCAATATGTCCAGGCTTGTATGGAATTCCTAATTCTATTCAAACTCAGCATCCTTATTTAATAATTTCTCCATAGGTGTCGTAATAACTGCGTACCCTATGATGAATTTCCTATAATAGCCCATATGTCCCAATTTTTCTCATAGTTGTTTGACTGTTGTCAGTGGTGGAAGGTCGACAATAATGGAAATCTTCATGGGTGTTGGCACGGGATAGATCCGGAGGAAGTGCAAAAGCTGACAGGTGTGAAAGGGTCATTTCGCAGAAAAAGGACCTTTCACCACTTTTTGCGGAAGCATAAGAGTTGTTAGATTAGTCGAGTCGATCATGTGGACCATTTTGTAACAAGAGAAAAACATATAAATAAAGCAATATTGTAAGCATAACGGCATACAAGTTTTGGAGATTAAGCCAATCTTTTGGGTTCAGTGGTATCTGCGATAGAATGAATTGACTGGTTTTTGCGAGGTTTGTTCCGCAGGTGTTGATGAATGAATGAAGATGTTCGGTTATGAATTATGTTGTTATGCTATGATGCGATGATGAATAATGGATTATGTGAATGATGTCTATTCATTAATGCAAATATATGTTATTGATTAGTGTGAAATATGCTTTGAAATGTATATGAGAATGATTGGTTAATAGATGGTTGCAAATGTTGTAATCTCTGGTTAATGTGCACATAGCTTCTCCACAACTGTGGAAGCTTGGTTCCTGCAACACCCTTATCCGCCTTGGGTGAGACCTCACTAGCTTCACAGGTGTTGCTAGGAAGGGTAACTCCTTTCCGGGCTGGTGTATAAGGGGTTGTTGGTGTTTGTTGATGACAGACTGAACCCCTGTCGATAGGAGTTGAGTCAAAAAATGGTTCCGTTGTCAGGACCCTAAGAAAGAAGAAAAGAGGATATGTTGTGGCACCCAACAAAACTAGAGATCCAGGAGTGGTTCAATAAGAAGGAATAGGAATTCGCATAAAGCGAGAAGCAAGATCCTAAGCAAACATCGACCAATTGGCTATAAAGATACATCTACTCAGACGTCCATGAAATATTTTTTTCTATTAATTCCTGGTGGTATTGCATAAGTTGATAGCACAGTTGACGTTCTGGAAGAACCACTGTCAAAAGACTGAGTCCGACTGCTAGACCCCAGAGCTGGTGCGACAGCTGAAACAAGTTGATAATAAGGTATCACAAGCTGTTGATTTTTGGGTAGACAGTATCCTTGAAGGATACACAACTGAGTTCGCAGTAGATACTATCAAGTCATACAGCGAGGCCAAAAGAAAATTCTTCAGGGGGTCGAGGGGAAGATTTTTTTCATCGTTAAAATTGTGGATTAAAATGCTTGTGTGCGAAAAAGGGATATTAAGGATGTCCTATGATGAGTAGAAGAATTGGTGTGCAAAGGTGAAGGTATCACGTAAATGCAAGTATGACAGAAGGATGTAGTAGATGGACATGAGCGACAACGAATTTGAAAGGGAAGCTAACAAAGAGTGTGGTCTCTTGAGGAGTGGAGCTATATTATGGTGTCCTGAGAAGAAGAGGAGGACTGAGAGAGAATCTCCTAAGAGGAACGGAATAGAGGGCTACGAAAAAGAACCACAGGGACGAAAGCAACCGTATTGCAAAGGAAATGTCGACCAGGCTACCCTAGAGGCAGAAGAAGGTCAAATTGCAGGTTACCACGTACCTTTGACCCAACACACCACTTCGAACGTTATAGGAAGGAATCCAAGTTACTCATGGAGCTTCCCTACCTGTAGTGGCAGGAGTAGCGCATCTGTAAATAACAATACTAGTAACGTTCAGATGGCGAACGAGGCAAAGATGCCCACATTTCAAGGGGATGGGACCGAGGATCCCGAACAGTATTGGTTTATCTTGGAAGCAGTCTGGACCATGAAGCAGGTTCAGGATGATGCCATAAAAATGCAACAGCTGGTGATGACCCTGAGGGGCTGGGCATCATACTAGTACATGAAGTTTGTAAAGGTTCCAACGAGAACCGCATCAAAAAAACTGGTTGAGGTTAGAGCCGCAATGATAGATGAGTTCAAAAAACCAAAATATGAGTCGCAATACGTCACTAAGCTTAAGGAAATTAAGCAATTTCCGAATGAGTCGGTGTGGGAATTTGATCAATGTTACAAGACGCTGATAGAGAAAGTGAGCTTTCTAATAAATGAGCTGCAACACACAGAATGGTTCATCGTAGGGCTGGTGCCACATATACGAGGACTGTTGATGTAGCAAAAGGTTGCAACACAAGTGGAGGCATTAGAAATCGCAATGAAGCTAGATGCCTCACCAATTGGCGAAGTAGGGATGGGAATGGACAGAGTATAGGCACAACTGGCCAATTTAACACTACAATTGGAGGATATTGAGAAGGGAAAGGAAACCCGCAGGGATATATGGTACAATAGATGCAGAATTGAGGGGCACCATAAGGACAATTGTCCTATATTCTATGAGTACTTACAGTCAGGGGCACCAAACCCCCTTCGTCAAGAAGGCATGCCATGGTGTACTGTTTGTCAAACTATAGGGCATCAGTTGGTGGAATGTGTCTATCTACAAAAGATGGCATCAAGACCAGCGAGCTTGTACTGTATGTTTTGTCGATCGGTGGGGCATGATGAGAAGGACTGTAAGGCACACGATTTGTTACAAGAACGGGCCATGAATGCATACTTGGTAAAGGGAGAAGAGAAACAGTTGGGAATGCAACTGCTGCAGTATTCGCAGCCACCGCAATTTGACCAAGGGAAGTACCGACAACCGCAGTATGGCCCACCGCAGTATTAGAAACCGCAGTACGATGCACCGCAGTATCAACAACCCTAGTATCCGCAACCGCAATATCCACAAGCGCAATATGGACCCCCACGAGGAGGTGGTGGTGGAGGATTCCACAGAGGTCGCGGTAGTGCAGGAACGGGAGGGGCTATTGGATGCAGACGAGGACCCCAAGTATGTTATAATTGTGGGCAACAAGGGCATTTTGTTAGAGATTGTTGAAACCTAACCCCAAAATGCACCTTTTGTAGTGGGGTGGACCATGGGGTGGAGGATTTCCTACAGCTCATTGCCATATGGTAGACGGAGAACCTACCAACCCCACTGAACTAGAACCCGAATCAAAGTCAGAACCAAATAGTAGTACAAAAAATATTAGCTGAAGTGAGGAGACATCCTACGACGGTGGGCATAGTAGCACGAGGAGGAGTAGCGACCGGAGCCGATAGACCACAGCCCATCGTCTGACCGACAGGAAAGAAATGGGTCACTTTTGACACAGAAAAAGAGAGGGACACCTTCCTAAGAGCACAATAGAAGGTGTTGCGACAACAAAGGAATGTACCTCTTCAAGAAGAAGTTTACGATATGCCACCAACCTTCAACCAGATGAAATCGCGAAGAAAGGCAACTACCTTAAAATATTTCTTAGAGATCTGTTCAGAATTAGCAAAGGATGAGGAGGAACTAGAAGAGATATTGAACCTATTGCATCGACGGGATGATGGCCTCCAAGAATTTAGAGTCAATCGCATACATATGAGAAAGACTAGTTGAGAGATGTGAATGTTAGCACAAATCGGAGCGTTTGATGTCGACTCTGTCATTTTGGACTTGGGGTCTGACGTGAATATTTTGACTAAACAAACATGGGAGATGATGGGAAAACCACAAATGACTTGGTCAGAAGTACAGTTGTTATTGGCAAACGATAGAAAGGTCACCCCTCTTGGATGGGTATGCAAACTCCCCGTCGAGATCGAAGGACTCCAAACATATGCCTATTTCCAGGTTATAGAGATAGTAGACAACACAAATCCATATCCAACATTACTGGGAATCGATTGGGCAATGGACAATCAGGAAATTATTAACTTCAAGAAGCCGATCATGACATTAGAAGATTGGGAAATGAGTGTAGTTGCACCCCTGGATCCTACTGAAAGACAACAATATACAGAGCCAATAGAAGATGAATCTACAGAGGGAGACAATCTGTACAACATCTTGGAGGATTATGCTAAACACACCACAAATTAGGAATTAGAATGGCATAGTACTGGTTCAATATTCTCCAACTCATAGGAGGCCTTTGAGGATTGGTAGAACCGGATGCATGAAGTGTCCTTTCAAAGATGTGCACAGATAGCCATAAATGAGTATAGAAGGACGACGGAACCAAAGATAGGAGAACCAGAACCGACTGCTCCCGAAATAATGAGGGAAGACAATAACATCACTCTAGAGCCTGTAAACGACAATGACCTCAGGACTACATGTGCACCAGACCTCGAATAGAGTCACAGCAATGCGACACTAGTAAGACCATCAAACAGATATCAACAACCCTTGGAGACCATAGAGGTGAATATTGGATCAGAGGAAAATATGGAATTCACGAACGTTGGTGACTACCAGGATGAGTCGCTCATTGCAGAAATAACTACCCTACTGCATGAGTTTCAGGATGTGTTTTCGATAAAATATTCAGAGGTGAAGGCACATTCTTGACGGATCACGCAACATAACAACATCCCTTAACACTGAGCCCAAGCGAATCCAGCAGCGATCACACCAGCAAAAACCAACCGCGATAATCATATGGATCACAGCAAAATCACCAACAAATAACATTGAGAATTACACAACAGCGACCCAGCGAAACCCACAAAAGACAACCATAGTAAAGAAGCGAATGATACGATGCCGTATCAACACAGTGGTAATCGTTGTGCCAATATGAAAAAAAATAGAAAAAGAATACAATAACACGAATTGGAAGATGGCGTTGGAAAGAAAGAGTTGTTTCGCAGCTTAGAGGTAGGTTGCAATAGCAACAATATTACGACCCTATGAAATCAGTACAGATGGGACTTTTTCTGATGACAGGTATGATAAACAAAGTATAATGATTATTTGGCATGGATCAGTGTAGGCACAATGCACGTTTGGCACACAGCATGGTCGGAGGCACCACATATGATAGTTCGCACGAGGGTAACACGAAGAGTAGCCGGGGGGAAGTATGGTCACTCATCATGCATGCCGAAATATCGGTCACCACACGCAGAAGAAATAATGACATAATCGGCGCATTAACTGAATGGGTCCATAGAATATTTCTCGAAATAGATGTCCCAGATGATGGAAATGCATAAATACAGGCACCAGACATTGAGCAGAGCACAGAGGTAGTTACTAGAAGCAAGATATCCATGCTAAGAGCGAGGCAGGTCATTGCATACGTTAGGAATTCCAAGGAGGCTGTGGAAATGCTCCATTTTATTTTGTGTAGTAACACACCTAGGGCACTGCGGGCCTGAATGAGGAGTGTGCATGAGCGCCTTGAGTAGTAGGAAGCCAGGACACTCACGTGCCCCAAATATGAGGTTTCTTTTGAGATGTATAAGTATATGGTAGTAGTTCGAAGCTTCAGGGTCCTAGTGAACACCAAAAGAACACGGGTAGCAGGCCCCTGGCCCCAGTAGGAAACAATCCAAGGTGCGAAATAGATGTGCTGGAGTAGTCAGCCTGTTTCCCAACTTGGAGTCATTAACAAACTCCTTCTTAGGCAGGAAAGAAAGCGAAGTGATCCAACAGACACGAGAGAAGTAGATGATCAAGGTTTCAAGAGACTGGAGGATGAGTGCAAGAAGTACATGACAGTGAACCAGTGATCGACAGATGGGGATGAGAAGTACACAATAGCGAGTTCCAGACAGTAAGAATAGTTTCAACGATCAAGCACAGTGCAGGGTGGATGCAAACCAACAGTGTCTAGTTGAGGTGGCTCGGGACAAGCCACAAGTTTTTGTTGGGGGCCTGTTGGCACAGGATAGATCCACAGGAAGTGGGGAAGCCAAGAGGTGCGAAAGGGTAATTTCGCGGAAAAAAAACCTTTCGCCACATTTTGCGGAAGCATAGGAGTTGTTAGATTAGTCGAGTCAGTCACGTGGACCATTTTGTAACAAGAGAAAAAAATATAAATAAAGAACAATTGTAAGCCTAAGGGCATTGAAGTTTTGGAGATTAATCCGATCTGTTGGGTTCAGTGGTATCTGCGGTAGAATTATTTGACTGGTTTTTGCGAGGTTTGTTCCTCAGGTTTTGATGAATGAATGAAGATGTTCGGTTATGAACTCTATTGTTAAGCTATGATGCAATGATGAATAATGGATTATATGAATGCTTTCTATTGATTAATGCAAATATATGTTATTGATTAGTGTGAAATATGCTTTGAAATGTATAGGGGAATGATTGGTTAATAGATGGTTGCAAATGTTGTAATCTCTCGTTAATGTGCACATATCTTCTCCACAACTACAGATGCTTGGTTCCTGCAGCACCCTTATTCGCCTCGGGTGAGACCTCACTTGCTTCGCAGGTGTTGTTGGGAAGGGTAACTCCTTTCCAGGATGGTGTATGATGGGTTTTTGGTGTTTGTTGACGATAGAGTGAACCCCCATCGAGAGGAGTTGAGTCAACAACGGGATCTACCAACATTCCTTCTCTACAGACAATATGTCCTAAGAATATTCTGAATGGAGTACAAAAGATGCATTTCTTGAGGTTCAAAGAGAATTAGTGTTGCCGGCATCATCCCAGCATTAGTATCATGTTTTCCAGATGATCCTTGACTAATCCATAGACTGTCCAATCATCCATATAGATAGCAAGGAATTTATGAATATAGTCTTTGAATGTGGCAACCACTAATCTAGAAAAAATTATTGGAGCATTCTTCAACCCAAACGACATCACCATGTACTGAAAAAATCCCCTCTCTTTGACAAATGTAGTCTTGTGTCTATCTTCCTTCACAATATTGATCTGCTGGTAGACTGAAAAACCCATCAGTAAACGAATATATCTCCTACTCCTTCGAGAACCTCATCCGTGAATGGGGTCGAAAATAGATCATGTAGACAAGCATCATTCATCTTTCGCAAATCGACGAATATTAATACTTTGTTGTTTTTCTTGTCCTGGATGACCATTGGACTGATCCATTCTGATTCTTCCACAGGTTGTATGATTCCAGCCTCTAACATTCTTCTAATTTCAGCTTGCACACATTCCTTGTATCTTGCACTCAATCGATACGGCTGTTGCTTGATTGGCTTTGCATCGGGTTTCAAGGGGATCTTCATTTCCCCTAGGTATCCTAAAATTCCCTCCATCTCCAAGAATTTTGTTGGAAATAGATCCTGAAACTCATGCAGTAAGTCAATCCCCATCGCAACGGTCGACTCATCCCAGTAGTCGCCGATGCTTGCGAACTTCTGTTTCTCTTCTGATCCAATGTTCACGTTCTTGATCTTCAATGGTTGCTGGAATTTGTCAGACGGTATGTATGGTGCCTCAATACTTCAACTCACTTCTCATTCTGGCACATATATAGCCCTTGGATAATCCTCATTGTCGGGCTCCCCAATGATGTTGTAACACTCCATCAACATCTATGGTGTCACAATCCATTGAAGTTCCATTGGTTGTTCTATCGGTACTGCCTCAAATATCCTCCCGCGGATCACCTGTAGCGCAGTGTGGATGAAGGGGTTTTCATCTAAGAAAGAAAATGATTGGCTAAAGCCAATGCTAAGCTATTCCCAAGAGGTCATCTCGTGTCAAATTTCTACTGCGACATACCAACTCCGCGATACTTCATCCAACGTGTGTACAAATGCGTGTACCAACTCCTGCTTTGCTCTCGATCCCCATTGCTGTTAACAAGCATTCAGATGCTCCTTCGGGTCGCTTCATCCATCATACCTCATTCTGCCATACCCTGCAACTTCACAGAACCAAACCTCCATGAGGCATCGACATAGTGGCCAAGTTGTGATATTGGATTTGTGCCGCCCACCATCATGCAGGAGTAGACTCTAAGGCTTCCTCCAGGGCCATTAGACATTGTGGTTCTGCCACTTTCTCCTCGAAAACCATGAGGAATGTGGTCAAGTTGGGAAATCCTTAATATGTAGGTAGAACGTATTCTTCTAGGGCTACCCATCGCAGTGACTGCGTTATCCGTACACATCTTCTAAAGGATACTTCATTGTATCCTTTTATGCTTCTTCGGGCCTTGGAGACTAACACACGAAAAAGCACCCCCTTGGAGTCTTCTTATTTTCTTTCAGACTCTCTAAAATTGAAAGCAACCATGAGCATGAACTGTCCTGGGCTTGTACAAATCCACACGATAGTACCATTCCATGATTTCAGAGTCTTCTTATTGCTTTTAGACTCCTTAAAATTGAAAGCAATCACAAGCATGAACTGTCCTGGGATCGTATAAATCCACACGACGGTATCATTTTAAACACACTTCTTCTAGTTCCTTAACCCATGAAGAAGTCCCCTCGTGCCTCTTGGCACTATGATCGATCATCTCGGCAGCACCCCCCATCAGGTCGCCTTTGTTCAGAGTAGTCTGCAGTCTCCTCCCATTTTACACCAGCTTGAGTATCCCTCATCCCATTCACTATCCTCGATCTAGTACAGCTATGATCCCTTTCCCACCAGTCAGTTTCATATGATGCCCAATCCTCCCCGCCATCATACTCTGAACAAAGGAATTTTGAGTCCATCCACTCTACTTGCCCATTTATCCCCCACAGTATGTCAGTCCTACCATTAGTACTCTCACACTTCGGTTCTCCACCTCGCGCTCCTATCAAGGAAACATCATTTCCTTGATAGTTGCAGGTCTCCCTCTGTCAACGAAAGCCCCTCTATTCCAGAGGATAGACCCAGAGGTCCCTGCTCCTTGGACCCATCACCATCTGTGGTGAGTGCCTACGGATAATTTTGAGAGGATTCATCATTGCCTCTCCGAGTGGTTGTTTCTCACATGCTCGACTTCAACACCTTGATCGCCTCGTTGAGAATCGTGCAGGGTTTTTATCCCTTCAGTTATTCATTGAAGACCTCAGATTTCCCCCAACTCTAGCACATTGGTGAGTCACTTTGGAATGCCCAGTTATATGTTCCCGTGGATGTTCGGGTTGCTTTGGCGATTGTATTCGGAAGCCATCCAATTATATGCTTCCTTGAGTACCCAGTTTAGTTCCAGTTCAGTGTACCATTGAGGACATGACTCCCCTTCACTATGATCCCGCAACTCATTAGTTCCTCTAGTACCACACTCAACAGCACTGTTGTTATTCCAGTGTATCAGTTCTTAATCTCAGACATGGTCATCCCAGCAGTATGTCCTAGATTTGTGTCCCCTCTGGACCCTTATGATGTACACAGTGGTTCTCTATGTACAACGACCCATTTCCTACTCCCTTCACTGATGAGGTGCTCGATAAAATTGGAGGAAATGAAGCATATTCCTTTACTAATGGATTTTCGGGATATCATCATATAAAAATTGATCCAGCGGATAGACACAAGACCACCTTTGCTACGGAATGGGGGTCGTTCCAATACACATTGATGACATTCTGTCTGAAGAAAATTCTTGCCATCTTTTCTAAAGTCGTGGTCGCAGCATTTAAAGATTTCATGCATAAGTTTTTAGAAGCTTATTTTGATGATTGGACAGTATTTGGGTGGTTGAAGGATCATTGCACAAACCTCATATTGATTCTAGAAAAATGCAAACAGCATCAAATGTCATTAAACCTGAAGAAGTGTATCTTTTGTCTACCCTATGGAATTCTGTTGGGACACATTGTGTGAAAACAAGGCATGATGGTTGACCCTACAAATATCGGAGTCATTGTAAACTTGCCAATGCCAAATTCATTTAAGCAGTTGCGCACCACATTGGGGCATACCGGTTACTACAGAAAATTTATAAAGAGTTATGCATAGATAACCATAGCCATGGAGAAGTTGTTAAAGAAAGACGCGATGTTCATCTGGAACACAGAATGTGAATAGGGTTTTGACATATTAAAAGAGAAAATGGCAACTGCGCCGATCCTAGTTTTTACAGACTGGGAGAAGCCATTCCATGTACATGTTGATGCTTCATGTATAGAATTGGGTGTTGTATTAGCACAACTAGGAGAGGGAGGTATTGACCATCCTATCGCATTTTCGATCCAGAAGCTCTCATCTGCATAAAAGAATTATACCACCACTGAGAGAGAGGGCCTAGCTATGGTCTACACACTGCATAAATTCAGGCACTATTTGCTGGGTGCGCACTTCTCTATGTTCACTGACCACTTTGCTTTGAAATACCTAGTCAATAAGCCATTGTTAGGGGGCAAATCTTCAAATGGCTATTACTCTTTCAAGAGTATGACTTTGAAATAGTAGTTAATCCTAAAAGATTGAACTTGGGACCTGATCATCTATCAAGAATCGATTCAGGAGAAGAGCCTACGAACCTTGAAGACAATCTGCCTAATGCGCAGTTGTTTGCTATTCATATTGTTGATGATTACTAGAAAGATATCATAGACTTCTTGACTACTGGGTTAGCACCCATCACTAGTACAAAATGAGAGATAAGTGACCCGACAACCAAACCATTTGGTCACCACGGCTGTTTCAAGGGAAAGATGACCAAAATTGAGAAATTTTAATTGAATTGACTAAAGATGACCAAGATAAATGACCAGTTTGGTCATGGGATAAGAACTAAACTAAAAATGACCAAGATAAATGACCAATTTGGTGCTTTCAGCATCATTCCAGCATTAGTATCAAGTTTTCCACATGATCCTTGACTAATACATAGACTGTCCAATCATCCATATAGATAGAAAGAAACCTATCAGTATAGTCTTTGAATGCCACAACCACTAATCTGGAAAAAATAGTTGGAGCATTCTTCAACCCAAATGACATCACCATGTACTGAAAACATCCCCTCTCTGTGACGAATGTAGTCTTGTGTCTATCTTACTTCGCAATATTGATCTGCTGATAGACAGAAAACCCATCTGTAAACGAATGTATCTCCTGAACTCCTACTCCTTCGAGCACCTCATCCATGAATGGGGTCGGAAACAGATCATGTAGACAAGCATAATTCATCTTCCACAAATCAATGAATATTCATACTTCGCTGGTTTTCTTTCCCTGGACAACCATTGGACTGATCCATTCTGATTCTTCCACAGGTTCTATAATTCCAACCCCTAACATTCTTCTAATTTCAGCTTGCACGCATTCCTTGTATCATGGATTCAATCAATACAGTTGTTGCTTGATTGCCTTCGCATCGGGTTTCATGGGGGATCTTCATTTCCCCTAGGTCTCCTAAAATTCCCTTCATATCTAAGAATTTCTTTGGAAATAGATCCTGAAACTCATGCAGCAAGTCAGTCACCATCGCAATGGTCGACTCATCCCAGTAGTCACCAATGCTTGTGAACTTTCGGTTCTCTTCTGATCCAATGTTCACCTTCTTGATCTTCAATGGTTGCTAGAATTTGTCCAACAGTATGTATGGTGCCTCAATACTGCAACTCCCTTCTCATTCTGGCACATATATAGCCCTTGGATAATCCTCATCGTCGGGATCCCCGGTAATGTTGTAACACTCCATCAACATCTCTGGTGTCATAGTCCATTGAAATGCCATTGGTTTTTCTATCGGTACTGCCTCAAATATCCTCCCAAGGATCACCTATAGCACAGTGTGGATGAAGGGGTTTTCATATGAGAAAGAAAACGATTGGCTAAATCCAATGGTAAGCTGTTCCCAAGAGGTCGTCCCGTATCACAATTCTACTGCGACATACCAACTCTATGGTACTTCATCCAACGTGTGTACAAATGCGTGTACCAACTCCTGCCTTGCTCTCTATCCCCATTGGTGTTGACAAGCATTCAGATGCTCCTTCAGGTCGCTTCATCCATCATACCTCATTCTGTCATACCCCATAGCTTCACAGAACCAAACCTCCATGAGGTGTCGACATAGTGGCCATGTTGTGATATTGGATTTGTGACGCCCACCATCGTGTAGCAGTAGACTCTAAGGCTTCCTCTAGGGCCATTAGATGTTGTGGTTCTTCCACTTTCTCCTTGAAAACCATGAGGAACATGCTCAAGTTGTGCAATCCTTAATATGTAGGTAGAACATATTCTTCTATGGCTACCCGGTGCAGTGACTGCATTATCCATACACATCTTCTAAAGGATACTTCATGTGACCTATTTTTTCAAATCACACTTGCCTCATCTGAATTGGATGATGTTGAACTGACACCATGCCATCCTAGTTATCCATCTATGGTAGGATTAACACAATCCTCAGATATGTTGTACAAGATGTCCCACCCTTCCATGAACTCATCTCTGGCTGGTTCCATGTAGCGCGTCCCTTGCACAGGATCCAGTGTTGCAATGACTCTCATCTTGCGATTCTCAAATGACATCGTCCTCTTCTTAAAATTGATAATCGCTTGGTTTTCCATGGCCCAGTCTATCCCTAGCAGTACCTGATAGGGACTGGTGTTATCTACGATCTCAATTATGCTGAAATCAACATACGTTCAGAGCCCCTCAACTTCGACTGGGAGTTGACATACTCGACCAAGCGGAGTGACCTTACGCTGATTTGCCAGTCTCAGCTACACCAATGACTAGGTCATCCATGTTTTTCCCATGGTCTCCCACATTTTATTGGTTACGATATTCACATCTGAACCCAAGTCTAGAATGATGGAGTTGACATCAAATGCTCCAATTTGTGCCGACATCCGCATTTCCCTTCCTATCTTATTCTTGTGTATGCAATGAACCTTCTATTCTTGACGTGCACCTTCCCATCGATGCAGTAGGCTAGCTATTTCTTCCAGTGCTTCGGGGTCCTTTTCCAACTCTAGGAAACTCTCCAAGAAGGCTTTTAGAGTGTTTTCCATCCTCTGTGACTTCATCGAGTCGAACGTTGGTGGCATGTCGTAGATTTCTTCCTGAAGAGGTAGCTGCCTCCTATTCCTCATTGCCTTTTGTGCCTCCAAGAAGACATCCCTTTCGGCTTCCACATCAAATTTGACCTGCTTCCACAGCATTTGTGTTGTCGAATATTAGTGTGTGACCTGTCACCTCCTTTCACCGCTTCTCCCCATGTCACTATCCCAACCGTCGCAGCGCGACTTCTAGCATTCGTTGATATAATCTGCACAGTCGATGGTGCATTCTGATTATTCTGGTTCTGGTTTTGGGGTGGATTCTTGGTCTGCCATTTCGCAATGACCTGAGGGCATTCCTCTATCCTATGCTCTACAACACTGCAATAACTACACTGCTGCACTAAGTTTGGGAAATCCCTCTAGCAGATCCCCCTCTGTCCACAATTGTAACAGATGATCGGCCCTGTTCCTTGTCTAGCAGCTCCTCCACTTCCCATACCGGTGCCTCGAACTCCGTGGAATGCTCCTCTGAAACCTCTGCATGGTGGTCCATATCATTGATACTGTAGCTGGATATACTGCGGCTGCTAATAATGTGCCTGTCCATACTATGGCTGGCCATACGGCGGTGGAAGATACTGCGGGTTCCCATATTGCGGCTACACGTATATACCCTGGTTGTACTGCTGTGACTAATTGAAATGTTGTTGTGGCTGAGTGTACTATGGTTGTAGTTGCACCATCGACTGCTCTTATCACTTCATAAAATATGTGTCCGCCGTCTGATCCTATAGCAAGTCGTAGGCCCTATAGTCTTTTTCGTCAAGGCCAACTGACTGAAAAAATTTACAATACAAATTTGCTGGCTTCCACACCATATTTTGCATATATACACACTCCTACGATCGATGCCTGATCCAGATGGATATCGGTGGCGGCCCACCTCTTCCAACTAGCTCAAAACAGTCTTCTGGCAATTTTGGCAAATTACTATTTTTAGCAGTTTTTTGGGTCCTGAACTTCTGAAGCCGTTTTGAGGCCCTAAACGACATTTTTTGGCGATTTGGGGGACCAAATGGTTGGGCACAAAGCTGGGTAACAAGGACTCTGAGCGGTACCTAGTACTGAAATGTCATAGTGGCCTACACCGGTACATACTAACAGAGATGGATTTTCTGGAAATCTCTTCACTCGGATCTTCCTATCGATATGCTGTCAAAATCGAGCAGAAATTTCAGCAAAAGAACAAGCGTGACTTCAGACCTGCATAGAAGCATGGCAAGGGAAACTCTGGCTCGTAGAACACGGGGCAGGGAAAGGACAACCAGTCGCAACCACAAGTGAAGAAGGGTAACGAAAAGACGAAGAAGGACACCGTGAAGTGGTGCGAGTTCCGCAAAAGACCCTAGCACAACACTGATGAATATCGCTCAAAACAGTCATTGGTGGTTGAGATCAAAGCTTCAGAATCAGATCCCAGTTCTGATTCTGAATCAGAACCTAATTTCATAGCTGCGCAAAAAAGGAAGCAGATCATTAATGTAGAACTCGGTGTCATTGTTTCTACCACATAGATTCTACCAGAGGAACCTGAAGAGTCTGAGGTAGAGGAGCACCTTTTCCACTGACATATGTGGGTGAAGGGAATTCCCCTACATTTTGTTGTGGACAGCGGTAGCCAGAATAACCTGATCTCAGCAGAAGTTATCAAGATACTAGAGCTACCAATAACACCACACCCACAACCATACACCATTGGATGGCTAAGCCAAGGATGAGGGATCTACGTCAGTCACCAATGTCGCCTATCATATGGCATCAAGCCCTTCAAAGATGAGGTATTGTGTGATGTGCCCCACTTGAAGTATGTGATGTTCTTTTAGGACAACCTTATATGTGGAATCATCATGCTGTATATGAATCATGACCTCGTAGTGTCATTGTCACTTTGGGAGGACAACTCTATCGAATACCAGAGATAATTGCACCTACCCCAACCAAGCAGGGCAGGAAGATAATCTCCCACACTAGGAAATTTAACCTATTCGCCATTGCCACTGAAGGAGAACATCAGATCGTAGAGACACCCACAACGTCTGCACGTTATCTCTCTACTCAACAGAAATAAGAAAAACAGAAGTTCAGTGCAACATCGCCTATTCGAGTTCCTTTGCAGTGCAAGGCCACATATTCAAGCTGCTCCCACAAAAAGAAACCATCAAAACCAGTGCAAAATACCACAACAACAAAAACTATTGAATAGCTCCAGCGTAGCCAGCAACAACAATTACAACCCTCTGAATATTTCAAAGAAACGCAACCTTTCTGCTTCAGAAAATGCCGCACTAGGAGCCCAACTCAACACACAGTTCGAAATATGATAAGGGATTTAACTCAATCGAGACCATTGCTTCCTAAGGAGGGAGGATTGATCCAGGTGGATATCGGTGGCGGCTCACCTCTTCCAACTAGCTCAAAACAGTCTTCTGGCAATTTTGGTAAATTACTATTTTTAGGAGTTTTTCAGGTCTTGAACTTCCGGACCTGTTTTGAGGCCCTAAACGACATTTTTTGGTGATTTGGGGGACCAAAGGGTTACCATCAGCATGCATTCTAGCACAATAGAAAGTTGTAAATATCGGATAGACCTTTCCAACGGGCTACCGAGCGCCCCAAACAGAGATCGTATGCAAAAGTTATGACCCCGGGAAGTTGACTGTTCAACGAACCACCTTGGGGCCGCAAACGTTATGACGGTTCATCTTCTAGGGTTAGGTTTTTGGATGTTTGGGATTCTTTCCCTCATGCTTATGACAAATAGGCCCTTTTGGCCTCTCTTTGTATTCATCTTGACATGAATGAGCATAGCGGCCACATCTCTTCTTAGAGATAGCTACCACCATTCTAGCTATTGTATTTTACAGTCTGTTCTATTTCCGCTAGTTAATAGAATATGTGTTTACTGTATCACTGTGTTATTTGCAATATATCTCTGTATATGATTCTGTATATGCTATATTTTGTTTTGTTCCCACATAAATCCGGATCAGTGGTATCAGAGCAATCTGCTCTTTGATTGTTTCTTGGTGCATGTCCCCGACGAGGTCAGAATACAGAGAGTTGGGTCTTGAACTAGTTTCACTTGGGGAACACCACTCTCACCACCCCAAACGGCCTCCCATGACGGAAGAAAACAGAGACGATGGAGCAGTAGATCCTATCAAGTTGTTGCTCGAGGAATCCCTCACACGACAAAGGAACGAGATGATGGATAATTTTGCCCAGATCCTTCAACGCATGCGAACAGTGGCAAATGCACCCTCAACGAGCAGCCATTTCATAGATAGGACTCCCTTCAAGGCACAAGTTAATTTTGATATCCCTTTATTTGAAGGCCAAAACAATGTCGATGGCCTAGATAAATGGTTGAATCTACTAGAAGGGTATTTCTCTGTCCAGAATTTTTTCGACAGGGAAAAGATCGTCTTTGCACTACTCAAGGCCGTCCCCCATGTCAAAAATTGGTGGGAAACTTATTGTGAGCAAAACTCATCAGACGAGTCTAGATTGTTTGAATATTCCAATCCCACTTGGGCCTCTTTTATAGATGCCATCAAGGAACAATATTACACAAAATGGACCATTCTGCACCAAGAGAGGGAACAAACGGTGTCAGAGAACACCAACAAATTCCATACCTTGTGGACAAATCTGGGTATCAAGGACTCTGAGCGGGACCTAGTACTGAAATATCACAGTGGCCTACACCGATACATATGAACAGAGATGGATTTCCTGGAAATATCTTCACTCGGATCCGCCTATTGATATGCTGTCAAAATCAAGCAAAAATTTCAGCAAAATAACAAGCATGACTTCGGACCTGCACAAAAGCAGGGCAAGGGAAACTCTGGCTCGCAGAACACGGGGCAGGGAAAGGACAACCAGTCTCAACCACAAGCGAAGAAGGGTAACGAAAAGATGAAGAAGGACACCAGGAAGTGGTGCGAGTTCCATAAGAGCCCTTGGCACAACACTGATGAATGTCGCTCAAAATAGTCATTGGTGGCTGAGATCAAAGTTTCAAAATCAGATCCCAGTTCCGATTCTGAATCAGAACCTAATTTCATAGCTACGCAAAAAGGGAAGTAGACCTTTGATGCAGAACCCGGTGTCATTGTTTCCACCACATAGACTCAACCAGAGGAACCCGAAGAGTCCGAGGCAAAGGAGCGCCTTTTCCACTCACAGATGTGGGTGAAGGGAATTCCCCTACACTTTGTTGTGGACAACAGTCGCCAAAAGAACCTGATCTCAGCATAAGTTATCAAGAGATTGAAGCTACCAATAACACAACACCCACAACCATACACCATTGGATGGCTAAGCCAAGGATGAGAGATCCACATCAGTCACCAATGTAGCCTATCATACGACATCAAGCCCTTCAAAGATGAGGTATTGTGTGATGTGGCTCCACTTGAAGTATGTGATGTTCTTTTAGGACAACCTTGTATGTGGAAGTGTCATGTTGTATATGAATCACGACCTCGCAGTGTCATTGTCAATTTGGGAGGACAACTCTATCGAATACCAAAGATAATTGCACCTACCCCAACCAAGCAGGACAGGAAGATAATCTCCCACACTGGGAAATTGTCCCTATTCGCGATTTCCACTAAAGGAGACCATCATATCGTAGAGACATCCACAACCTCTTCCCATTATCCATCTACTCAACAGAAACAAGAAAAACAGAAGTTCAGTGCAGCATCGCCTATTCGAGTTCCTTTGCATTGCAAGGCCACGCATTCAAGGTGATCCCCCAAAAAGAAACCATCAACACCAGTGCAAAATAACACAACAACAAAAACTGTTGAACAGCTCCAGCGCAGCCAGCAACAACAATTACAACCCTCTAAAGATTTCAAAGAAAGGCAACCTTTCTGCTTCAGCAAACGCCGCACTATTAGCTCAACTCAACACACAGTTCGACATATGATAAGGGATTTAACGCAATGGAGACCATTGCTTTCTAAGGAGGGAGGATTGATCCAAGTGGATATCGGTGGTGGCCCACCTCTTCCAACTAGCTAGAAACAGTCTTCTGGCAACTTTGGTAAATTACTATTTTTAGCAGTTTTCGGGTCCTGAACTTCCGGAGCCGTTTTAAGGCCCTAAATGACATTTTTTGGCGATTTGGGGGAACAAAATATTTTCAACATCATGCATTTGGGAACATTCAAAAGTTGTAAATCTCGGATAGACCTTTCCATCGGCCTACCGAGCGCCCCAAATGGAGATCGTATGCAAAAGTTATGACCCTGGGAAGTTGACTGTTCAACTAACCACCTTGGGGCCGCCAACTTTATGACGGTTCATCTTGTAGGGTTAGGTTGTTGGATGTTTGGGATTCTTTCCATCATGCTTATGATAAATAGGCCCTTTCAGCCTCTCTTTGTATTCATCTTGGCATGAAAGAGCTTAGCGGACACATCTCTTCTCAGAGATAGCTACCACCATTCTAGCTATTGTATTTTACAGTCTGTTCTATTTTCGCTATTTAATAGAATATGTGTTTACTGTATCACTGTGTTATTTGCAATATATCTCTGTATATGATTCTGTATATGCTATCTTTTGTTTCGTTCCCACATAAATCTAGATCAGTGGTATCAGAGCAGTTTTCTCTTTGATTGTTTCTCGTTGCATCTCCCCGACAAGGTCAAGATACAGAGAGTTCGGTCTCGAACTAGTTTCACTTGGGGAAGACCACTCTCGCCGCCCAAAATGGCCTCCCATGCCAGAATAAAAGAGAGACGATGGAGCGGCAAATCCTATCAAGTTGTTGCTCGAGGAAGCCCTCACATGACAAAGGAACGAGATGATGGATAATTTCGCCCAGATCCTTCAATGCATGCCAACAGTGGAAAATGCACCCTCAACGAGCAGCCATTTCGGAGATACAACTCCCTTCAAGGTACAAGTTAATTTTGATATCCCTTTATTTGAAGGCCAAATCGATGCCGATGCCCTAGATAAATGGTTGAATCTACTAGAAGGGTATTTCTCTGTCCACAATTTTTTCGACATGGAAAAGATCGTCTTTGCACTACACAAGGCCGTCCCCCATGTCAAAAATTGGTGGGAAACTTATTGTGAGCAAAACTCATCAGATAAGTCTGGATTGTTTGAATATTCCAACTCCACTTGGGCCTCTTTTACAGATGTCGTCAAGGAACAACATTACCCTATTGGAAACTATGATGACCAGTACACAAAATGGACCATTCTGCACCAAGAGAGGGACCAAACGGTGTTGGAGTACACCAACAAATTACGTACCTTCCGCACAAAGTTGGGTATCAAGGACTCCGAGCAACACCTAGTACTAAAATATCACAGTGGCCTACACAGATACTTACGAACAGAGATGGATTTCCTAGAAATCTCTTCACTCGGATCCACTTATCGATATGCTCTCAAAATTGAGCAGAAATTTAAGCAAAAGAACAAGCGTGACTTCGGACGTGCACAGAAGAAGGGCAAGGGAAACTCTGGCTCGCAAAACACGGGGCAGGGAAAGGACAACCAATCACAACCACAAGCGAAGAAGGGTAACGAAAAGATGAAGAAGGACACCAGGAAGTGGTGCGAGTTCCACAAAAGCCCCTGGCACAACACTGATGAATGTCTCTCAAAACAGTGATTGGTTGCTGAGATCAAAGCTTCAGAATCATATCCCAGTTACGATTCTGAATCAGATCCTAATTTCATAGCTCTGCAAAAAGAGAAGCAGATCATTGATGCAGAACCCAGTGTCGTTGTTGCCACCACATAGATTCAACCAAAGGAAGCCAAAGAGTCCGAGGCAGAGGAGCACCTTCTCCACTCACAGATGCAGGTGAAGGGAATTCCCCTACACTTTGTTGTGGATAGCGGTAGCAAGAAGAACCTGATCTCAGCAGAAGTTATCAAGAGACTGGAGCTACCAATAACACCACACCCACAACCATACACCATTGGATGGCTAATCCAAGGACGAGGGATCCGCGTCAGTCACCAATGTCGCCAATCATATGGCATCAAGCCCTTCAAAGATGAGGTATTGTGTGATGTGGTCCCACTTGAAGTATGTGATGTTCTTTTAGGACAACCATATATGTGGAAGCATCATGCTGTCTATGAATCATGACCTCGCAGTGTCATTGTCAGTTTGGGAGGACAACTCTATCGAATACAGGAAATAATTGCACCTACCCCAACCAAGCAGGGCAGCAAGATAATCTCCCACACTGGGAAATTTTCCCTATTCGCGATTGCCACTGAAGGAGAACATCATATAACAGAGACATCCACAACCTCTGCCCATTATCCCTCTACTCAACAGAAACAAGAAAAACAGAAGTTCAGTGCAACATCACCTATTCGAGTTCCTTTGCAGTGCAAGGCCACGCATTCAAGGTACTACCCCAAAAATAAACCATCAAGACCAGTGCAAAATACCACAACAACAAAAACTATTGAATAGCTCCAGCACAGCCAACAACAACAATTACAACCCTTTGAAGATTTCAAAGAAAGGCAACCTTTCTGCTTCAGCAAACGCCGCACTAGGAGCTCAATTCAACACACAGTTCGACATATGTTAAGGGATTTAACGCAATGGAGACCATTGCTTCCTAAGGAGGGAGGATTGATCCAGGTGGATATCGGTGGCGGCCCACCTCTTCCAACTGGCTCAAAATAAACTTCTGGCAATTTTGGTAAATTACTATTTTTAGTAGTTTTTCGGGTCGTGAACTTCCAGAGCCGTTTTGAGGCCCTAAACAACATTTTTTTGTGATTTGGGAGATCAGATGGCTGCCAATGTCATGCATTGGGGCCCACTTGAAAGTTGTAGATCTCGGATAGAAATTTCCAATGGGCTACCGAGCGCCCCAAACGGAGATCGTATGCAAAAGTTATGACCCTTGGAAGTTGACTGTTCAACTAAACACCTTGGGGCCGCAAACTTTATGACGGTTCATCTTCTAGGGTTGGGTTTTTGGATGTTTGGGATTCTTTCCCTCATGCTTATGATAAATAGGCCCTTTCGACCTCTCTTTGTATTCATCTTGGCACGAATGAGCATAGCGGCCACATCTCTTCTCAGAGATAGCTACCACCATTCTAACTATTGTATTTTACAGTCTGTTCTATTTCCGCTATTTAATAGAATATGTGTTTACTGTATCACTATGTTATTTGGAATATATCTTTGTATATGATTCTGTATATACCATCTTTTGTTTCGTTCCCACATAAATCCAGATCAGTGGTATTAGAGCAGTCTACTCTTTGATTGTTTCTCGGTGCATGTCCCCGACGAGGTCAGAATATAAAGAGTTGGGTCTCGAACTAGTTTCACTTGGGGAAGACCACTCTCTCCGCCAAAAACGGCCTCCCATGGCGGAATAAAAGAGAGACGACAGAGCAGTAGATATTATCAAGTTGTTGCTCGAGTAAGCCCTCGCGCAGCAAAGGAATGAGATGATGGATAATTTTGCCCAGATCCTTCAACGCATGCCAACAGTGGCAAATGCACCCTCAATGAGCAGCCATTTCGGAGATATGACTCCCTTCAAGGTACAAGTTAATTTTGATATCCCTTTATTTGAAGGCCAAATCGATGCCGATGCCCTAGATAAATTGTTGAATCTACTAGAAGGGTATTTCTCTGTCCACAATTTTTCAGACAGGGAAAAGATCGTCTTTGCACTACTCAAGGCCGTCCCCCATGTCAAAAATTGGTGGGAAACTTATTGTGAGCAAAACTCATCAGACGAGTCTGGATTGTTAGAATATTCCAATCCCACTTGGGCCTCTGTTATAGATGTCGTCAAGGAACAATATTACCCTGTTGGAAACTATGACGACCAGTACACAAAATGGACCATTCTGCACAAAGAGAGGGACCAAACGGTGTCGGAATACACCAACAAATTCTGTACCTTGCACACAAAGCTGGGTATCAAGGATTCCGAGTGGCACCTAGTACTGAAACATCGCAGTGGCCTACACCGGTACATACGAACAGAGATGGATTTCCTAGAAATCTCATCACTCAGATCCACCTATCGATATGCTGTCAAAATAAAGCAGAAATTTCAGCAAAAGAACAAGCATGACTTCAGACCTGCTCAGAAGCAAGGCAAGGGAAACTCTGGCTCCCAGAACACGGGGCAAGGAAAGGACAACCAGTGAAAACCACAAGCAAAGAAGGGTAATGAAAAGAAGAAGAAGGACACTGGGAAGTGGTGCGAGTTCCACAAAAGCCCCTGGCACAACACTGATGAATGTCACTCAAAATAATCATTAGTGGCTGACATCAAAGCTTCAGAATCAGATCCTAGTTCCGATTATGAATCAGAACCTAATTTCATAGTTGCGCAAAAAGGGAAACAGATCATTGATTCAGAACCCAGTCTCGTTATTGCCACAACATAGATTCAACCAGAGGAACCCAAAGAGTCTGAGGCAAAGGAGCGCCTTTTCCACTCACAGATGTGCGTGAAGGGAATTCCCCTACACTTTGTTGTGGACAGCAGTAGCCAAAAGAACCTGACCTCAGCTGAAGTTATCAAGAGACTGGAGCTACCAATAACACCACACCCACAACCATACACCATTGGATGGCTAAGCCAAGGATGAGTGATCCGCGCCAATCACCAATGTCACATATCATACGGCATTAAGCACTTCAAAGTGGAGATATTGTGTGATGTGGCCCCACATGAAGTATGTGATGTTCTTTTAGGACAACCGTATATGTGGAAGTGTCATGTTGTATATGAATCACGACCTGTCACTTTGGGAGGACAACTCTATCGAATACCATAGATAATTTCACCTACCACAATCAAGCAGGGCAGGAATATTATCTCCCACACTGGGAAATTTTCTCTATTCGCGACTGCCACTGAAGGAGAACATCATATCGTGGAGACATCCACAACCTCTGCCCATTATCCCTCTACTCAACAGAAACAAGAAAAACAGAAGTTCAGTGCAGCATTGCCTATTCGAGGTCCTTTGTAGTGCAAGGCCACGCATTCAAGGTGCTCCCCCAAAAAGAAACCATCAACACCAGTGCAAAATACCACAACAACAAAAACTGTTGAACAGCTCTAAAACAGCCAGCAACAACAATTACAAGCCTATGAAGATTTCAAAGAAAGGCAACCTTTCTGCTTCAGCAAACGCTGCACTAGAAGCTCAACTCAACACACAGTTCGACATATGATAAGGGATTTAACGCAATGGAGACCATTGCTTCCTAAGGAGGGAGGATTTATCTAGGTGGATATCGGCGGCGGCCCACCTCTTCCAACTAGCTCAAAACAGTCTTTTGGCAATTTTGGTAAATTACTATTTTTAGCAGCTTTTTGGTTCCTAAACTTCCGGAGCTGTTTTGAGGCCCTAAACGAAATTGTTTGGCGATTTGGGGGACCAAATGGTTTCCAAAAACATGCATTTGTGCCCATTTGAAAGTTGTAAATCTCGGATAGACCTTTCCAATCGGCTACCGAGCGCCCCAAACGAAGATCGTATGCAAAAGTTATGACCCCGGGAAGTTGATTGTTCAACTAACCACCTTGGGGCCACAAACTTTATGATGGTTCATCTTCTAGGGTTAGGTTGTTGGATGTTTTGGATTCTTTCCCTCATGCTTATGATAAATAGGCCCTTTCATCCTCTCTTTGTATTCATCATGGCACGAATGAGCATAGCGGCCACATCTCTTCTCAGAGATAGCTACCACCATTCTAGATATTGTATTTTACAGTCTGTTCTATTTCCGCTATTTAATAGAATATGTGTTTACTGTATCACTGTGTTATTTGCAATATATATCTGTATATGATTCTGTATATGCTATCTTTTGTTTCATTCCCACATAAATCCGGATCAGTGGTATCAGAGCAGTCTTCTCTTTGATTGTTTCTCGGTGCATGTCCCCGACAAGGTCAGGATACAGAGAGTTGGGTTCGAACTAGTTTCACTTGGGGAAGACCACGCTCGCCGCCCAAAACGGCCTCCCATGCCGGAAGAAAAGAGAGACGACAGAGCAGTAGATCCTATCAAGTTGTTGCTCGAGGAAGCCCTCGCATAACAAAGGAATGAGATGATGGATAATTTCGCCCAGATCCTTCAACGCATGGCAACAGCGGCAAATGCACCCTCAACGAGCAACCATTTCGGAGATACGACTCCCTTCAAGGTACAAGTTAATTTTGATATCCCTTTATTTGAAGGCCAAATTGATGCTGATGCCCTAGATAAATTGTTGAATCTACTAGAAGGGTATTTCTCTATCCACAATTTTTCCGACAGGGAAAAGATCATCTTTGCACTACTCAAGGCCGTCCCCCATGTCAATAATTGGTGGGAAACTTATTGTGAGCAAAACTCATCAGATGAGTTTGGATTGTTTGAATATTCCAATCCCACTTGGGCCTCTTTTATAGATGCCGTCAAGGAAAAATATTACCCTGTTGGAAACTATGACGACCAGTACACAAAATGGACCATTCTACACCAGGAGAGGGACCAAACAGTGTCGGAGTACACCATCAAATTCCATACCTTGCGCACAAAGCTGTGTATCAAGGACTTCGAGCGGCACCTAGTACTGAAATATCGCAGTGGCCTACACCGGTACATACCAACAGAGATGGATTTCCTGGAAATCTCTTCACTCGAATCCTCCTATCGATATGCTGTCAAAATCGAGCAGAAATTTCAGCAAAAGAACAAGCGTGACTTCGGACCTGCACAGAAGCAGGTCAAGGGAAACTCTGGCTCGCAAAACACGGGGTAGGGAAAGGACAACCAGTCGCAACCAAAAGCGAAGAAGCGTAATGAAAAGATGAAGAATGACACCGGGAAGTGGTATGAGTTCCACAAAATCCCCTGGCCCAACACTGATGAATGTCACTCAAAACAGTCATTGGTGGCTGAGATCAAAGCTTCAGAATTAGATCCCAGTTCCGATTCTGAATCAGAACCTAATTTCATAGCTGCGCAAAAAGGGAAGGAGATCATTGATGCAGAACCCAGTGCAGTTGATTCCACCACACAGGTTCAATCGGAGGAAGCCGAAGAGTCCGAGGCAGAGGAGTGCCTTTTCCACTCACATATGTGGGTGAAGGGAATTCCCCTACACTTTGTTGTGGACAACGGTAGCCAGAAGAACCTGATCTCAGTAGAAGTTATCAAGAGACTGGAGCTACCAATAACACCACACCCACAACCATACACCATTGGATGGCTAAACCAAGGACGAGGGATCCGCGTCAATCACCAATGTCACCTCTCATATGGCGTCAAGCCCTTCAAAGTTGAGGTATTGTGTGATGTGGCCCCACTTGAAGTATGTGATGTTCTTTTAGGACAACCATATATGTGGAAGTGTCATGCTATATATGAATCACGACCTCGCAGTGTCATTGTCACTTTGGGAGGACAACTCTATCGAATACCAGAGATAATTGCACCTACCCCAACCAAGCAGGGCAAGAAAATAATCTCCCACACTGGGAAATTTTCCCTATTCGTGATTGCCACTGAAGGAGAACATCATATCGCAGAGACATCCACAACCTCTGCCCATTATCCCTCTACTTAACAGAAACAAGAAAAACAGAAGTTCAGTGCAGCATCGCCTATTCGAGTTCCTTTGCAGTGTAAGGCCACGCATTCAATGTGCTCCCCCAAAAAGAAACCATCAACACAAGTGCAAAATACCACAACAACAAAAATTGTTGAACAGCTCCAGCACAGCCAGCAACAACAATTACAACCCTCTGAAGATTTCAAAGAAAGGAAACCTTTCTGCTTCAGAAAACGCCGCACTAGGAGCTCAACTCAACACATAGTTCGACATATGATAAGGGATTTAACGCAATGGAGACCATTGCTTCCCAAGGAGGGAGGATTGATCCAGGTGGATATCGGTGGCAGCCCACCTCTTCCAGCTGGCTCAAAACAGTCTTCTGGCAATTTTAGTAAATTACTATTTTTAGCAGTTTTTCGAGTCCTGAACTTCCGGAGCCATTTTGATGCCCTAAACGACATTTTTTGGCAATTTGAGGGACCAAATGGCTGCCAGCCGCATGCATTTGGGCCCATTCGAAAGTTGTAAATCTTATATAGACATTTCCAATGGGCTACCGAGCACCCCAAACGGAGATCGTATGCAAATGTTATGACCCCGGGAAGTTGACTGTTCAACTAACCACCTTGGGGCCGCAAACTTTATGACAGTTCATCTTCTAGGGTTAGGTTTTGGATGTTTGGGATCCTTTCCCTCATGCTTATGATAAATAGGCCCTTTTGGCCTCTCTTTGTATTCATCTTTGCACGAATGAGCATAGAGGCCACATCTCTTCTCAAAGATAGCTACCACCATTCCGCTATTGTATTTTACAGTCTGTTCTATTTCCGCTATTTAATAGAATATGTGTTTACTGTATCACTGTGTTATTTGCAATATATCTTTGTATATGATTCTGTATATGCTATCTTTTGTTTCGTTCCCACATAAATCTGAATCAGTGGTATCAGAGCAGTCTACTCTTTGATTGTTTCTTGGTGCATGTCCCCGACAAGGTCAGGATACAGAGAGTTGTGTCTCGAACTACTTTCACTTGGGGAATACCACTCTCGCCACCCAAAACGGCCTCCCATGCCGGAAGAAAAGAGAGACGACGGAGCAGTAGATCCTATCAAGTTGTTGCTCGAGGAAGCCCTCGCGCGACAAAGGAATGAGATGATGGATAATTTCGCCCAGATCCTTCAAGGCATGCGAACAGTGGCAAATGCACCCTCAACGAGCAGCCATTTCGAAGATACAACTCCCTTCAAGGTACAAGATAATTTTGATATCCCTTTATTTGAGGCCAAATCGATGCCGATGCCCTAGATAAATGGTTGAATCTACAAGAAGGGTATTTCTCTATCCACAAGTTTTTTGACAGGGAAAAGATCCTCTTTTTACTACTCAAGGTCGTCCCCCATGTCAAAAATTGGTGGGAAACTTATTGTGAGCAAAACTCATCAGACGAGTCTGGATTGTTTGAATATTCCAATCCCACTTGGGCCCCTATTATAGATGCCATCAAGGAACAATATTACCCTGTTGGAAACTATGACGACCAGTACACAAAATGGACCATTCTGCACCAAGAGAGGGACCAAACGGTGTCGGAATACACCAACAAACTCCATACCTTGCGCACAAAGCTAGGTATCAAGGACTCCGAGCGGCACCTAGTGCTGAAATATCGCAGTGGCCTACAGCGATACTTACAAACAGAGATGGATTTCCTGGAAATCTCTTCACTCGGATCCGCCTATCGATATGCTGTCAAAATCGAGCAGAAATTTCAGCAAAAGAACAAGCATGACTTCGGACCTACACAGAAGCAGGGCAAGGTAAGGACAACCAGTCGCAACCACAAGTGAAGAAAGGTAATGAAAAGACAAAGAAGGACACTGGGAAGGGGTGCGAGTTCCAAAAACACCCCTAGCAAAACACTGATGAATGTCACTCAAAATAGTCATTGGTGGCTGAGATCAAAGCTTCAGAATCAGATCCAAGTTCTGATTCTGAATCAGAACCTAATTTCATAGCTGCGCAAAAAGGGAAGCATATCATTGATGTAGAACCCAGTGCTGTTGTTGCCACCACACAGATTCAACCAAAGGAACCCGAAGAGTCCGTAGCAAAGGAGCGCCTTTTCCACTCATAGATGTGGGAGAAGGGAATTCCCCTACACTTTGTTGTGGACAGCGGTAGCCAGAAGAACCTGATCTCAGCAGAAGTTATCAAGAGACTAGAGCTACCAATAACACCACACCCACAACCATACACCATGGGATGGCTAAGCCAAGGATGAGGGGTCCACGTCAATCACCAATGTCGCCTATCATACGGCATCAAGCCCTTCAAAGATGAGGTATTGTGTGATGTGGACCCACTTGAAGTATGTGATGTTCTTTTAGGACAACCATATATGTGGAAGCGTCATGCTATATATGAATCACAACCTCGCATTGTCATTGCCACTTTGGGAGGACAACTCTATCAAATACAAGAGATAATTGCACCTACACCAACCAAGCAGGGTAGGAAGATAATCTCCCACACTAGAAAATTTTCCCTATTCAAGATTGCCACTGAAGGAGAACATCATATCACAGAGACATCCACAACCTCTTCCCATTATCCCTCTACTCAACATAAACAAGAAAAACAAAAGTTCAGTGCAGAATCACCTATTCGAGTTCCTTTGCAGTGCAAGGCTACGCATTCAAGGTGCTCCCCCAAAAAGAAACCATCAACACCAGTGCAAAATACCACAACAACAAAAACTGTTGAACATCTCCAGCGCAGCCAGCAACAATAATTGCAACCCTTCGAAGATTTCAAAGAAAGGCCACCTTTCTGCTTTAGCAAACGTCGCACTAGGAGCTCAACTCAACACACAGTTCGACATATGATAAGGGATTTAACGCAATGGAGACCATTTCTTTCTAAGGAGGGAGGATTTATCCAGGTGGATATCAGTGGCTGCCCACCTCTTCGAAATGGCTCAAAACAGTCTTCTGGCAATTTTGGTAAATTACTATTTTTAGCAGTTTTTCGGGTCCTGAACTTCCGGAGCCATTTTGAGGCCCTAAATGACATTTTTTGGCGATTTGGGGGAGAAAATGGCTGTTAATGGCATGCATTTGGGCCTACTTGGTGGATGTAAATCTCGGATAGACCTTTCCAATGGGCTACTGAGCGCCCCAAACGGAGATCGTATGCAAACGTTATGACCCCAGGAAGTTGACTGTTCAACTAACCACCTTGGGGCCACAAACTTTATGACGGTTCATCTTCTAGGGTTAGGTTTTTGGATGTTTGGGATTCTTTCCCTCATGCTTATGATAAATAGGCCCTTTCGGCCTCTCTTTGTATTCATCTTGGCACGAATGAGCATAGCGGCCACATCTCTTCTCAGAGATAGCTACCACCATTCTAGCTATTGTATTTTATAGTCTGTTCTATTTCCGCTATTTAATAGAATATGTGTTTACTGTATCACTGTGTTATTTGCAATATCTCCTTGTATATGATTCTGTATATACTATCTTTTGTTTCGTTCCCACATAAATCTGGATCAGTGGTATCAGAGCAGTCTACTCTTTGATTGTTTCTCGGTGCATGTCCCCGACGAGGTCAGGATACAGAGAGTTGGTTCTTGAACTAGTTTCACTTGGGGAAGACCACTCTCGCCGCCCCAAACGGCCTCCCATGGCGGAAGAAAAGAGAGACGATGGAGCAGAAGATCCTATCAAGTTGTTGCCCGAGGAATCCCTCTTGAGACAAAGGAACAAGATGATGGATAATTTTGCCCAGATCCTTCAACGCATGCCGACAGTGGCAAATGCACCCTCAACGAGAAACCATTTCGGAGATACGACTCCCTTCAAGGTACAGTTAATTTTGATGTCCCTTTATTTGAAGGCCAATTCGATGCCAATGCCCTATATAAATGGTTGAATCTACTAGAAGAGTATTTCTCTGTCCACAATTTTTCCAACAGGGAAAAGATCTTCTTTGCACTACTCAAGGTCGTCCCCCATGTCAAAAATTGGTGGGAAACTTATAGTGAGCAAAACTCATCAGACGATTCTGGATTGTTTGAATATTCCAATCCCACTTGGGCCTCTTTTATAGATGCCGTCAAGGAACAATATTACCCTGTTAGAAACTATGACGACCAGTACACAAAATGGACCATTCTGCACCAAGAGAGGGACCAAACGGTGTCGGAGTACAGCAACAAATTCCATACATTGCACACAAAGCTGGGTATCAAGGACTCCGAGCGGCACCTAGTACTGAAATATCGCAGTGGCCTACACCGATACATACCAACAGAGATGGATTTCCTGGAAATCTCATCACTCCGATCCACCTATCGATATGCTATCAAAATTGAGCAGAAATTTCAGCAAAAGAACAAGCGTGACTTCGGACCTGCACAGAAGCAAGGCAAGGGAAACTCTGGCTCGCAGAACACAGGGCAGGGAAAGGACAACCAGTCGCAACCACAAGCGAAGAAGGGTAACGAAAAGATGAAGGACACCGGGAAGTGATGCGAGTTGGACAAAACCTCTTTTCACAACACTGATGAATGTCGCTCAAAATAGTCATTGGTGGCTGAGATCAAAGCTTCAGAATCAGATCCCAGTTCCGATTCTGAATAAGAAGCTAATTTCATAGCTGCGCAAAAATGGAAGCAGATCATTGATGCAGAACCCAGTGCCGTTATTTCCACCACACAGATTCAACCAGAGGATCCCGAAGAGTCCGAGGCAGAGAAACGCCTTTTCCGCTCACAGATGTGGGTGAAGGGAATTCCCCTACACTTTGTTGTGGACAGTGGTATCCAGAAGAACCTGATCTCAGCAGAAGTGATCAAGAGACTGGAGCTACCAATAACACCACACCCACAACCATACACCATTGGATGGCTAAGCTAAGGACGAGGGATCCGCATCAGTCACCAATGTCGCCTATCATACGCAATTAAGCCCTTAAAACATGAGGTATTGTGTGATGTGGCCCCACCTTAAGTATGTGATGTTCTTTTAGGACAACCATATATGTGGAAGCGTCATGCTTTATATGAATCACGACCTCGCAGTGTCATTGTCACTTTGGGAGGACAACTCTATCGAATACCAGAGATAATTGCACCTACCCCAACCAAGCAGGGCAGGAAGATAATCTCCCACACAGAGAAATTTTCACTATTCGCGACTGCCACTGAAGGAGAACATCATATCGCAGAGACATCCACAACCTCTGCCCATTATCCCTCTACTCAACAGAAACAAGAAAAACAAAAGTTCAGTGCAGCATCGCCTATTCGATTTGCTTTGCAGTGCAAGGGCACACATTCAAGGTGCTCCCCCAAAAGGAAACCATCAACACCGGTGCAAAATACCACAACAACAAAAACTGTTGAAAAGCTCCAGCGAAGCCAGCAACATCAATTACAACCCTCTGAAGATTTCAAAGAAAGGAAACATTTATGCTTTAGCAAACGCCGCACTAGGAGATCAAATCAACACATAGTTCGACATATGATAACTGATTTAACGCAATGGAGACCATTCCTTCCTAATGAGGGATGATTGATCTAGGTGGATATCGGTGGTGGCCCACCTCTTCCAACTGGCTCAAAACAGTCTTCTGGCAATTTTGGTAAATTAGTATTTTTAGCAGTTTTTCAGGTCCTGAACTTCCAGAGCCGTTTTGAGGCCCTAAACGACATTTCTTGGCAATTTGAGGCACCAAATGGTTGCCAACAACATGTATTTCAGCCCAATCAAAAGTTGTAAATCTCGGATAGACCTTTCCAACGGGCCACTGACCGCCCCAAACGGAGATCGTATGCAAAAGTTATGACCCCGGGAAGTTGACTGTTCAACTAACCACGTTGGGGCCACAAACTTTATGACGGTTCATCTTCTAGGGTTAGGTTTTTGGATGTTTGGGATTCTTTCCCTCATGCTTATGATAAATAGGCCGTTTTGGCCTCTCTTTGCATTCATCTTGGCACGAATGAGCATAGCGGCCACATCTCGTCTCAGAGATAGCTACCACCATTCTAGCTATTGTATTTTACAGTCTGCTATATTTCCGCTATTTAATAGAATATGTGTTTACTGTATCACTATGTTATTTGCGATATATCTCTGTATATGATTCTGTATATGCTATCTTTTGTTTTGTTGCCACATAAATCCGGATCAATGCCCCGTGGTCTGACATATAGGATACCATGGCACTCCCACTTGTCGAAAAGGGTTTGGTGCTTCTGACTACAAATACTCGCGGAATCCTTGGTAGTTGTCTTTATGGTGCTCCTTAGTTCTACACCTCGTGCACCATACGTCACTAATGGTTTCCTTTCCTTTCTTTATATCCTCTAGCTGGAGTATTAATGTATCCAGTTTCACCCCGATTCTATCCATTCTCATTCCTGCTTTGCTAATCAGTGAAGCCTCCAGTTTAATCGCAATTTCTAGTGCTTCCTCTTGAGTCGCCACTTTCTGCTGTATCAAAGGTCCATGAATATGCACTATTAGTCCCGCAATGAGCCACTCTTTGTGTTGCATCTCATTTATCCCAAAGCTCACTTTGTGTTGGGCCTGGCCCAAGTGGGGCGTTTTTGTGCAAGTTAAGTTTTGGAACTCCTGGGTTGAGCGCAGTTTAGTTGAATACTTTTTGTGCAAGTCAGTTTTGGGAAGCTGCAAAGTAAAGTGCAGTGCAGCGTCGGAAGAGCTACGAAGAACAGTGCTGCGAGGTGACAGTGCTATGATGTTCCCAGTCTATGGAGATCCAGCAAGGCATAGGTTGGATGGAAGACGACACATATTCCGGTTAGACCATCGATGGTCTATTTTTGGTAAAATATGCTCCATGATTACCAAGCGGAGGGTAAGGAGTAAAGCAAATGAAAGCGACCGGTCACACATGCAAGGAACCACTACATGAACTAGTCGCATAACGATGTTAGAGGAGAAACGGCTCTACGAAAGTGACCTATTGCCGTGTGTACGATAGGGAGGCTGATAGCGACGTGACCATGCGCAGAGGATGACCATGACGGAATATTCACTGCTAGAAGCTAGCAAGTCTGGTTAACTGAAAACCGTGACAGTTTTGTAAACCTTAGGCTTTTTTCCCGTGTATTTTAAAGACATGACCTACAGGAATGATCTAGAAATAAGGGATATTTTGTAAGGGAAAGGGTTAATGAAGGGTTGATTAGTATTGAGAAATCTTCTAAGTGTAAAAGACTGAATAGATCTCTATTGAGAGACACTTTTGTAAAGGATTGCAAGTTGTGTGCGAAGAGGCCTTCTGAGAGAGAAGAGAGTTTGCAGCTAAGGGTGCAGAATGGAATTGTTGTACCCTTCCCAAAGACTAATACAACAACAGTTCCTGTGGGTGAACCATGTTAAATCTTGTGCAGTGTGATTGTTTATGTGTTTGCACTTGTCTATTTGCTTACAATGTATGCTTGAATTCCCATTTATTAATTGATATGTTCCTGCTTTGATATGTATTCGCCATGCGAATGAGATGGGAATAATATGTTAAGTATCACACGTATGGATGAACATTGAATGCACAGTATTTCTGAGTTAACGAATGCATAAGTCATTTAGATAAGCATCTAAGTAGGAGAGCTCGTGCCATGCGACTCCCTCGAAGCGCAGCACCGGAAGTGCGCAGACCCATGTGATTGGTCCCGTTGCATAGGTCATAAGACTAAAATAATCTAAGGCATTAGATGAATGAATAAAGAACTAAGTGAAGTCAGTAATAGTGGTTAAGTCTGAAGGGGAGCATATAAGTCAGTTGCGTTGTCCATGTTGGTTGAAACATATCCGCTTTGCGCAGCTCGTGGATATGCTGGTTGCACAAGCAGTTTAGTTTGTAGAAGTGTGTTACCCGTGACGAAAGGCATTCATCGTGCAGCTCTCAGTCTACAGCACAAGCAACGTAGCGCACTACGCAGTTGATCTGTTTAAACAACTCATCACATAGCTATGGAAACCTGATTCCGCATCTCCCCCATAACTTCGGCTCAGGTGAGACCTCAGTTTGTTCATAGGATGTTGCCGAAAGGGCAGGTGAAAAGAGGTTTTGTTGGTTCCTTGAACTATGAAGAAATTGGGTCTACATTGGAAACCTCTAGAATAGTATTTAAGCCAACAAACAAGCACCTAGGTCGCCAAGAAGTGTGTTTCACAGTGAAATACCGCATATAGATTATATGCTGGTTGCTTATGACAAAACGAGTGCCACAGTAGATATAGGTACCTCTGTTGTGCAGTTCCTAAGGAGTTGTATGAAGTTGCTGAAGAGCACAGATGCCCTCGTAGAGTTACAAAAGTTGTTAAGTCAATATGAACCACAGAGTGAGATGGAGACTAGTGAGAGTACAATTCATTAGAGTAAGAACCATAAAAGATCAGGTCGAGAAATGAGGCTCATTGTACAGATAGGAGACTATGAAATGGATGAGATCATCCTTGATCTGGGATCTGAAGTAAATGTCTTAAGTAAACAGACATGGCAGCAATTGGGGAGACCAAAGCTGTTATGGTCACCTAGCCAGTTGAGAATGGCCAACCAGGAGAAATTCATACCTTTTGGAAGGTTAGCCAATGTTATTATTGATATTGATGGAGTGCAACGTCATGCAGACTTTGAGGTTATCAAGATTGTGGATGATAGTCTGCCGTATCCAGCACTATTGCGAATTGATTGGGAAATGGATAACCTCGCTATCATAAACTTGAAGACAAAGAAGATGATCTTCGAAGGAAAGCATATCAGGGTCATCACACCATTGGACCCTTCAGACAAAGACAAATATAGCGAGTCGATCCAGGAAGAATCCAGAGCTCAAGATTTGAACCATCTGTACAACATGATTGCAAACCAGGAAGACTATATTAATCCTACTGCGGATGGAACACTCAGTTGGAGATGTGACAGCTCTTGCAACTTAGAGTCTGATGCAGGATTGGAGAACTGGCAAAGTCGTATGCATGAAGTGTCTGCAAGGAGATGTGCGCGGATTACAAAGTCATTGCACTGGATTGGAAAGGAGGTAAGCCCAATTCCCACCTATGATGGTTTATCTTATGTTTATTCGGTTATCAAATAATATACTGCAACGATTGTAGATGAGCATCGCTTACCAGCACTAGATATAGCACTGTGAGAGACACTTACCAGATGATGGGCTGCGCATAAGAAAATACTGACCACATGGGATCAGTGCAGAATGAAGATGTAGATCAGATTTGTTGAAAAAGTTACACTACCCTTTGAAAAATATAATGGATAGACAGATCCAAGGGATCATATTGAAACTTGTTCAAGAGCATGGGAAGAGATACCACATACAGAATGGGTGCATCTATTTGTGCATACATTAGAGGAACACATTCCGAAGAAATGATATCTAGATATGGAGTTGCACTGAGGAACCACAGATTGGGCCATGCTGACTGCGAACTTTCAGAAGACCTTCAGTTTTGAAGATGAGAGCCCGACCATAAAGGGTGCTTTGTAGATTATTAAGGAAAGAATATTTAGACCAGATTGTCCACACAAAAACATGACATTAGAGGAATCCTTTGTAGAAGTACCTGCAAGCCTATAGCCAGAGTGGACCAAACAAGAAGAGCATGCCATGGATTGTTATAATCTAGCTGAAGAAGAAGAGAAACAAGAAGAAAGTGATGAGGGGGACCTGCGCAACATAAACATACCTGAATCAGAAGGCGGGTGCGACGTATAAGGGCCTCTATTGGAAATTCCAGACATGAGTGAGCCTATGAAAACAAGGAAAGTGAACATTGGCACCAGTGAAGAGCCAAACTTCGCGTCTATCAGAGACTATTTGGATGATCAAACGGTCACGGAGATTGCAGACCTATTCCATGAATATCAAGATTTATTACTGACAAAGTTCATCGAAATGAAGGGCATTTTGGGAGACTTAGGAGTTATGAAGATACCTCTTAAGCCAAGCGCGAAGCCTGTTAAGCAAAGGCCCTATATACTGAATCCCCGATACAAAGAACAAGTCAAGGAAGAACTCAATAAGATGCTCGATGAGGGGATCATTGAGCCGATTGAAGAATCTGAGTGGATAAGCCCTAAGGTTGTCCAATACAAGAAGAGAAAAGGCGAGATCAGGATCTGCGTCAACCTCAGAAAATTTAATTATGCTTCGATGCACGACCCATTTCCTATTCCCTTCACTGATGAGGTGCTCGATAACATTGGAGGAAATGAAGCATATTCCTTTACTAATGGAGTTTTGGGATATCATCATATAAGAATTGATCCAGCGGATAGACACAAGACCACCTTTTCTATGGAATGGGGGTCGTTCCAGTACACAATGATAACATTTTGTCTGAAGAACGCGCCTGCCATCTTTTCTAGATTCGTGGTCACAGCATTTAAATATTTCATGCATAAGTTTTTAGAAGCTTATTTTGATGATTGGACAGTATTTGGGTTGTTGAACGATCATTGCACAAACCTCATATTGATGCTAGAAAAATGCAGACAACATCAAAGGTCATTAAACCAGAAGAAGTGTATCTTTTGTGTACCTTATGGAATTTTGTTGGGACACATTGTGTGCAAACAAGGAATGATGGTTAACCCTACGAAGATCGGAGTCATTGTCAACTTGCCAATGCCAAATTCATTTAAGTAGTTTCACAACACATTGGGGAATACCGGTTACTACAGAAAATTTATAAAGGGTTATGCATAGATAACCGCAGCCATGGAGAAGTTGTTAAAAAAAGACACGATGTTCATTTGGAACATAGAATGTGAACAGGTTTTTGACACATTGAAAGAGAAAATGGTAACTGCGTCGATCCTAGTTTTTGCAGACTGGGATAAGCCATTCCATGTACGTGTTGACACATCATGTATAGCATTGGGTGTTGTATTAGCACAACCAAGAGAAGGAGGTATTGACCATCCTATCGCATTTTCGATCCGGAAGCTCTCATCTGCATAGAAGAATTATACCACCACTGAGAGAGAGGGCCTAGCTATGGTCTACGCACTACAGAAATTCAGGCACTATTTGCTGGGTGCGCATGTCTCTATGTTCACTAACCACTCTGCTTTCAAATACCTGGTCAATAAGCCAGTGTTAGGGGGGCGAATCTGCAAATGGTTGTTACTCTTTTAGGAGTATGACTTTGAAATAGTAGTTAAGCTTGGAAGATTGAACTTTGGACCTGATCATCTTTCAAGAATCGAGTCAGGAGAAGAGCCTATGAACATTGAAGACAATTTGCCTGATGAGCAGTTGTTTGCTATTCAGATTGTTGATGATTACTATAAATATATCATAGACTTCTTGACTACTGGGTTGCCACCCATCACTAGTACAAAATGAGAGATAAGTGACTAGGTGACCAAAACATTTGGTCACCACAGCTATTTCAAGGGATAAATGACCAAAATTGAGAAATTTTAATTGAATTGACTAAAAATGACCAAGATAAATGACCAATTTGGTCACGGGATAAGAACTAAACTAAAAATGACCAAGATAAATGACCAATTTGGTCATGGGATAAGAATGAAACTAAAAATGACCACATAACAATTAGTCATTTGTGTGGTCATTTTTAGTTGTGTCATTCGAACAATGGAAAATTATAACTTTGATAATGAAGTTGTACAATTTACTAAATTTTAACAATGTAGATGGATTTGGAAATCCATCTGCAATGTTAAAATTTAGTAAATGAAAGGGGTCTATTAATCCATCTTCAGTGTTAAAATTTAGTAAATTGTAATATTAATAGTATACAACTTGGATTATTTTTCAATACATGTCTTCTAAGGGATCATTTCTTAATTTGAGGCCATCGATATAAAGTTTCTTGAGGGTACATACATGGATTGTAGACCAAGGCTAAGAGCATTTGTGACATTTGGGGATTTTAGACCAAGGATAAGAGCATTTGTGACATTTGGGCTTATATGGGGTGTTGTGAAATGTTGGTCAACTCTTTGGGATATTGTTGATGTATATGTAACTTTGGAATGTATTTCATCTATGTATTTCATATATATTTATTGTACCCTTATAAGAGATGTGTTATTCCTCTATAAGGAAGTGTCATCATGTGTATTGACAAGTGTTGCAAGTGTGTGTACTTGGCGATGGGTTATTAGAACACCATGTATGGGGTCGGCCCTGAAATATATATTATATGGTTGATGCACCTAGCTAGACAAGTCGGCCCCATAAGGTCACTGGGAAAACAGACTAGTATAAATAGAGATTGGGAGATCTCTATTTTGATCACTCAGAAACTCATACTTCTCTCACTCAGAAAGTGGAGCACTAGTGAGGAGGAGGATCATCTGCTACTAGGAGACTATCTCAGTGTACTTTGGTTAAGCCATTGCTCTCTCTATCTCTGAGGAAGTTGTGGGGTTTTTCACCTTAGGGTTTTCCCCATGGAAACTCTGTGTCTCTTTTCTCTCATGCTTTTGATTCTTATGATGCTTGTCATGCTTGTTATGATCGATATGCATTGATATACTGTACATGTTATTCTCTCAGTAAAGATCCTAGAGTATTGTGAATTAATGCTCAAAATTTAACAGATATTGCAAGTATGAACTTACTAAAAGTTCCTTTGGGATGTGTGGTGATCCACCTTACCCGCCATGTATGTGTTCACCCTTCCAAGTGTTGAAGGGATATATTTAACTTATCTTTTTTATTATGTGCCTCGGAAACCTAAAGCCTAGTTTGTTTTTTCTTTGAAGCCACATATACACTTCAACTTCACCTCTAAAACCATATTATGAAATCTTCATTTAAATATTATAGGAGATCTTAGGATTGTCATTTCTTTCCAAAGTCTTTTTAGGTGATATCATTATCCCCAAAAACATCTAAGATGATGAATAGACTTCATTCCATGAAAGGGTTTTGATATCAATATATATTAAAGGAGAAATATATATATAACATTTTACTTTTAACTTTTATAACTAATTTATAATGCACAATAAATTTTATTTTTATATAAAACTAATTGTACAATACATATTACATTTTAAAAGATTTCTTATATTATTTTCATTCAATTAAATAGATGTGTTTAGATAGGAAGATATAAAAATTACTTTCATTTGACAAGAAATCCTTCAAAAATTTAATAATACTATGTTTCCATGTGTGAACACTATGCCGTCTTTGAGAGCTTCCTACGTTGAAATGATATCGAGGGTTTATTGCAACAACAGTTCACATTCCAAGCATCTCTTTTTATTCAAACAATAGTTCACATTCCAAGCATCTCTTTTTATTCCAACAATAGTTCACAATCTAGTTATCTCTTTTTATGATAATATAATGATAATATAGAAACAATTCCATGCATTATATAGTTTTAGAAGAATTTTTTTATAATTGTAAATATTAAATATAACTTTTAATTAAACACACATACCCCCACAAATGAAGGAAGACACAAAGCTAGAGTACCCATCGCTCAAGCAAATTGACCATCGTTCATTCGCAACACCTCTTTGTCAGCTAAAAAGAGAGAACCCATCATACCACACTTCACTTTCTATATAAAAACAATAGTGAATCATGGTAGTGGTTATAAACAAAGTTACGGTTTGGTGGAGATTTTTCTTTTCTCTCTCCTATAAAGTAAGGGTTGAGATTGTCTTGTTACCTAAATAACACTAAAGGCGCTTACACAGCGAAGAGCAGGCGCTCTGTAGATATATGGCCGAAGAGGGTGTAGGCGATTAGTTGCAGAGGAGAAGGAAGGAGAAATAGTCTTAATTAAAAATGGAGGTGTCTACGAAGAAGCGAAAGGCTGAAGAGAATGGTGTGGTGGACATAGATGTGGAAGATGCACAAAAAATTTTGGAACCCTTCACCCACGAGCAACTATTGGATATTCTACAGTAGGTGAGCACAAAGAACATGGACGTATTGGAGTGGGTTCGCTCCATCGCCAACAAGGACCCGGTGTAGCTAAATTTCTTCGTCCATGGCCTCGGCTGGGACACAAATATAGAGTCCCTCAAGGCCTTATTTTCCCAATTTGGGGATCTTGAGGAAGGTGTGGTGATTATGGACAAGAACACTAGGAAGAGTAAAAGTTTTGGATTTGTCAACTTCAAGCACATGGATGGTGCTCTTAATGCCTTAAAGGATCCCAACCGGTGGTCGATGTCTCTGCCCAAAAAATCTATGTCGGGAATGTACCCATGGACATGGTGGCAGATCATTTGCTAAGCCTCTTTTCTCAATACGGTCAGATCGAAGAGGGTCCACTAGGGTTTGATAAGCAGTCGAGCAGGTCTAGGGGCTTCGCACTTTTTATTTTCAATTCAGTGGTTGCAACCAAGCGTGTGCTGGAGGAGCCCATGAAGATCATCGATGGGCATCAGATGTTTTTTAAATTCACCGTTGAAAGTCAGAAGCCGAAGGTCGGCGGCATAAATGTTCCTCTGGGTGCAGATGGATAGGATATCAATGGTTTGAATCAGCCCAACAATGTTGTCTCTTCGAACCCTGGAATACAGTTTGGTGGTATGGCGCATGGTTTTGTGAATCCAGGGCTCGGGGTTAACCAGGGTTCAAATCCAATAGGACTAGCGGCACCTCAGGGTTTGAGCCATCACGGGTTGGGTAGCTCAGCTCTATCTTGGCTCAGATGTCACACAAACCCTATTGGGATTCTTGGTGGATCCATGAATCATCCCATGAATCCATCTTCTATGAACCCAAAGATCTCTTCACACAGACCTATGCATGGCAGATCAGGCCAAGCGCCTACATCTTTGGGAATGGGTGGTTATGGAGGGAACAATGGGGGTTTGGGTCCATACGGTGGCCCTCCACAAGCTGCTGGTTACGGAGGTGGTCAAACAACAAGAGGTTATGGTGGTATTGGTGGAGGCTCTATGTATGGAGCTCCGCCGACTTCAGGAGCTTCTCAGTCGAGTGGATTTCTAGAAGGAAGTCACTATCCATTGTCATCCTATTAGAATCAACATCAACATCAGCAGTCAGGACAATCACCAGCACTAAGACTTCCTGGTGGAGGTGTCTATCAAGGCGTGCCACCGTTTTACTCTATTTAGGTAAGATTTCTTGTTTTTTTAAAGCCCCTTTCAGTTTCTAATCTATTTTAATTTTTAGTTATATTTTGTTGTTCTTATGATGAAATTAGAGAACACATTTTAGCTTCATACATTTGAACGAGAATGTTCGTACTATATACTTGTCTAGAGTCATTAGTAGGTCACAACTTGCTTTCTTAGAAGTGACAGGTCCCAAGGGCTGGATAGACCCGTGCCTCCTTTTCCTTTATGTGCTAGGCTCGTGATTTATTTATTTTGCTCAAATTGCGCGGGGTCTAATTGTTTTGAAACTCATGGTACTACGATTGGACACGCTACAGACCCAGTAAACTCTAGGTTTTTTCATGATTTTGTGTATCATCTTCGATGTAATTCCATGCATGGATGTGTCAAATAATTTTCTTTTTGGAGGTCATACAATTATTTTATTTCTTCGTTTCATTGTCTTGTAGTCAGTATTCTGTGTTTTTTATTTATTAGTCCCTGCCAAGGCAATCAGTATTCTATGTTTTTTATTTATTAGTCCCTAACAAGGTAGGGATATACTTTCCATTTGAGAGTCAAATCTCTTTGACATGTCTTAATCATCAATTTTTTGGCTGTGCTGGTTAATGTTTTTACAATGTTTTAGAAAATAGTATATATAACTTATTTTTTTGAAAATTGAAAATATATTTTCTATTTTCTGAAAAACAAAAATCTAATTTTCTCATTGGTTAAGGACAACCCAGATTTGACGTAAATGCCTACAAAGGATTGAAATTTTTAATAATTTAAAAATAGTTTAAAAATAAAAAAATTGCAGAAAATTACACCTGCCCTGTTTGGCAGGGCACACACGAGGCACGTCATCTTTTGGTAATTGGCTACCTCTTGACCCTCCACGAATCCCAAATTATAGATCACTTGTTGAAGCTCCATGGAGGATATGAAGCCATCATTATTCAGATCATAGACCTTGAAATCCTCCATCAAATCATCACACCCATCACCGTGGCTTAATTCATCTTTTGATCCATCACCGGTGAGAATAGATTGACACATGCCAACAAATTCTTCAAATGTCAAACTACCATCTTCGCTCTAAGACATTGGTACAGCCACACATTTCAAGTCTTCTTCTGAAATGTCCATTTTGAACCTTCGCAGGTAGCGATTCATCTCATTTATAGTTAGCCTCCCGTCCCCATTTTCATCTACAGTCTCATACAATCTGTGAATTCATGGGTAGCTATACAAATCACCATCTCTACTGTATATTTTCTGGACAAGTCAGTGCAACGTGAATTATATGGTAACTGCAATGCGGGACTCTGAAAGAAAAAAACCATAGCCAAAAAAATGTAATCTGTTTAGAACATACAAGCTAGGCCTATATTTGGATTCCTTGATCAGGACCTTCTTTGTTTTTTGTGAAGACAATTATGATTCTTTCTAGTTGGTTAATACAGTCTCACAATGAACATCAACCATTCTTTCAACGACTACAAAAAAAAATGTCTCTAAGCTATAGTCTGTGAAACATGTCCAGTGTTGTGATGGACTTTATTGCAAACAAGATGTACCATATTTTTTTGCTTGTCTTTCCCAAAATATTAATTTTCTATTTTGGGGAAACTGTTTTGTCTTCATTTTTTAAGATAAATGTTTCCTTCATTTACCAAGAACTTCCTTTTTCTTTTCTCAAGGAAAAAAAACAAATAATAAAAAAAACACATCGACTATGTCTAGAACTGCATATTTTGTAACAAATTCATTAAATATTTTTAATTTTTCACATTTTTGTTACCAAGTACAATAATTTGGAAAATGTATTCTATTCTAGTTATAGGAGAAAAAAAACGAGCTAGAATACTTTTCCTTGCTTTTATTACAGTAGAAGGGGGAAAAAAATAAATAGATAAAAAAAATGTTCATGCTTCATACCGAAATCTATCTAGAGCGATTCAACATGTTGTAATATTTTTTCCCTTTCGCCATGCAATGACATGTTCTTTTCTTGTCAAGTATTTTATGGTAACATAGTAAATATAAAATCCTTTTTTTATTGTGTTTAATGGACTTCACCTATTGCTTGGCAAGGCGTGTATACATAAATCAATTACAACTATTTTTTTAGAAACTATAGAGCGGCTATTTAGCCACTACAAAAAAAAGGTGACCTCCTTTAACAAAACTGTACATTGTATGCCTATTTGGCGACTATTCAGTGTAATATGCAAACATAGAGTTCAACGTACACAGTGCCTATAATATAGGTTGAAAGAGATAGCTACTACCATTGATGGTTGCATTTTGTGAACTTTACATAGAACATGAAAATTTCACTAGCATGAATCATCCATACTGACTAGCTGCCGAAAGATGATATGCAACATGATGATTTGTTATTGGACAATTCACTCGAGCGGACGCGAGCCAGATCTCCCTAGCTCAAAGTGAGTCTAGAACAAATAGAACAGACTACTAATGCATTTCCTAGATCTACTTATGTTGATGTATATGTAACATCGGAATGTATTTCATTTGTGTATTTTATATATATTTATTGTACCCTTATAAGAGATGTGTTATTCCTCTATAAGGAAGTGTCGTCATGTGGATTGACAAGTGTCGCAAGTGTGTGTACTTGCCGATGGGTTATTATACCACAATGTGGGGTCGGCCCTGAATTATATATAATATAATGTGGATGTATCTAGATAGACAAGTCGGCCCCATAAGGTCACTGGGCAAAAAGGTGAGTATAAATAGAGATAGGAGATCTCTATTTTACACACTCGGAAAAGTAACTCACTCTCTCTCTCAAAAGTGGCGCACTAGTGAGGAAGAGGAGGATCATCTGCTAGGAGACTATCTCAGTGTTATTTGGTTGTATTTTGGTTGAGCCATTTCTCTCTCTATCTCTGAGGAAGTTGTGGGGTTTTTCACCTTAGGGTTTTCCCCACGGAAACTCTGTGTCTCTTGTCTCTTATGCTTTTGATTCTTGTGATGCTTGTCATATTGTGATTGTCATGCATTGATATACTGTATATGTTATTCTCTCAGCAAAGATCCTAGAGTATAATGAATTAATGCTCAAAATTTAACATGGTATCAGAGCTAACCTGAGAAGAAGATATTTTGCAGTGACAGAAGCTTGAGTTCCTTGTTTATTGGGTTTCTCTCCACAGATTTTTGAAAATCAGTATATTAGATTGACTCTACTCATCAAGGTGCATCTATCTGTCCAATCAGAACTCAGTTCCGAGCATTTTCGGATTTGGCCCTAAAAATTAGGGTTTCCACAAAAATAGGAATTTCTGGAATCTGAAGGCACAGCTGGAATCTCCTTGCAGAAATCAAATTTTAGTGCTTTGGATCGAGATTTTTAGCTGGGTAGATCTCCGGGAAATTCAAACCCTAATTCAGGGCTCTCCCAGTGAACCCGGGAGGACAAAAAGGAAATTCTGAAGGGCAAGACTTTGCTGATCTCAAATTCTAAATGCACCAGGCTGATCAGCTCATCAAAGTGCATCTTTCTATCCTTTCAGAAATTTGAAATTCACATTTTGAATTTTTAGGGTTTCTCTGACAAACCCTAATCCGGGACCAGATCCAATTTTCAGCATTTCAAGTGGTAAGACCTAAATCTTTTCTATTTCCATTTGAAGTACTCTTTAAGATGTCTCTCTACACAAAGCTTGAGGATAAGCTTGAAGGAGATGATAACTTCCGAGCCTGGAAGTATAGAATTGGATTAATCTTGGAAGAGAATGAGTTGGACTCATATGTGAAAGAAGACATCCCTATCCCAGAGGATGAAGAGGCCAAGGTATTGCACAAGAAGAACTTGGTCAAGGAAGGGAAGTCCAAGAGAGAGCCATCTCATTCCAAGAGATCTTCACATCACTTCAAAGAAAGAAGAATATGCTTCACCTGTTGGCTTGGTTTTGCAACCAAGCTTAGTGCTATGGGCACCTGTTAACTAGTAGCAGCAGTTTCAATAGAAATAAATAACAATAAACTAAATCTAAACTAAACTAAACTAGCATGTGCATTTTGAATTAAAAAAAAACAAGAACAAGAAACATAAGAAATAATTTTGTATTGAAAAATGGGGGCAAGCAAGTGCTTGCAATAACAATACCTCCAAGTGATGAAGGTTGTTGAATAGCTCCAATGGTGAGCAACTCCAATCTCCAATGGGTCCGTTCTCCAAGGTTGCTACAATGGCCAAATACTCAAGGGAGATTTTGGCAGCATGAGGATAGGAATATGGATGGATGTGAAATGAGGAGCCCCTACCACCTTTTTATAGGTTTTGGTGGTGGGGAATACCATTTGTGGTTTTGTGGAAACCAATGGTATTGACCAACATGGTTTAGGTACTTTTCCCTCCTTTTTTCCTTTTTTGAATAAAATTAATATTTTTATTCCCTTTTTAATATTTTTGGGAATTTTGACCCTTTTTTAGGGTTTTTTATGTTTTTTTAGGAAAAATAATCTTTTTGAGTGGGAAAAGGGGTGTACTAAGGTCTTTTGGTGACCTTTTGTTGGCTTCAGAGGCTCAAATGGTGGAAAAGTGGACAAATGGGTCATGTGAATAAGGAAATGAGTTAGTGAGCACTTTTTAGGTGTTAACATCACCTGTAATGAGAAAGGACATATTGCCATAAATTGTCCCAAAAACAAGAAGGACAACAACATCTCCAACAAGAAGAAGAAGGATAGCAAAAGAAGGTTTCATGCTCATGCTGCCGAAGATGATGAACCCCCAAAGAAGAAAGCTAGGGCAGAAAGTGATAGTAATGATGACTCATCAAGTGAAGAAGAGTATGTTCTGATCTCTGCTCGCACAGGTACCATCTCCCATGGTTGTAATGATTGGTTGATTGATAGTGGGGCTTCCAAACACATGACTGGGTTTAAGGAATCTTTTGTGATTCTATCTGAACATGAATCACCCCATAAGGTGAAACTGGGGATGATTATCAATACCCAATCAAAGGAAGTGGTGAAGCCTCCTACAACCTAGATTCTGAAAAAACTTTGAAGATGAAAGAAGTCCTGTATGTACCTGGGCTCAAGAAGAACATACTCTCCATCTCTGCATTACATGCAAAAGGTATGAGGGTTTCATTTGTGGATGGCCAAGTCCTAATGTGGCCAAAAGGAAAGAACATAGATGATGCAGTAGTGATTGGAGAGCAAGAGGGAGGTTTGTATAAATTGAAGGGACAACCTGAACATGCCATGGTACATGAATCCATGGAGCCAAGTGAACTTTGGCATAGAAGACTTGCTCATATACACTATAGAGCACTTCCAATTGCAAGCAAGGAAGTAGAGGGTCTTCCTGAAATCAAGACCAAACATGAAGGTGTTTGCAAAGGATGTGCAAAAGGTAAGAACATTAAGAAGGCTTTCCCAAGCAGTGAAAGCAAGGCAGAAGACATCCTGGAAATCATCCACTCAGATGTATGTGGCCCTATGTCATCTAGTTCCCTGAGTGGGTATGCTTACTATGTCTCATTTATTGATGACTTCTCCAAGAAGACTTGGATATACTTCTTGAAGAACAATGATGAGGTGCTTGATAAATTCAAGGAATTCAAAACCTTGATGGAGAATCAAAATGACAAGAAGATCAAAACATTCAGATCCGACAATGGAGGAGAATTCACCTCAAGTGACTTCAAGAAGATTTGTAGTGATTCAGGGATTAAGAGGGAGTTGACTGCTCCTTATAATCCTCAACAGAATGGAGTTGCAGAAAGGAAGAACAGAACTATCATGAAAGCAGCAAGGGCAATGTTGCATGACCAGGATCTACCTATGCATCTATGGGCAGAAGCAGCTAGAACAGCTGTATATATGCAGAACAGAACACCCCACAAGATGTTGGACAACAAGACACCAGAAGAGGTCTTTTCTGGGTTCAAGAAGATTGATGTCAGCAAGGATGAATATAAGTTCAAGGATAGGTAATCTAGGAAGCAAAGATCAAGAGGGAGCACACTCCAGCAGCTCCTGCAAGGATGCAGATTTTCAGAGGGAGCTGACCATCTCCCTACATTCCACAATAGAAAGGTGTAGAAGAAGCTACTTCAGCAGCTCCTACCAGGAAGCAAAGACTCAGAGGGAGTCCACCCAACAAACAAACAAAGATAAGTATTTCAATTATCATTTCTTGCCTATTTTGTTTGTTTAAATAATATTATGCTTATGTTCCTAGACTTAGGAGATGTATTGTACATATTAGAATGATTGCATTAATGAACAGTATACTACTAATATGCATGTGATGGGTAAGTGGCCTATGGAACTGTACAACATTCCAGGGCTACTTATCTAGAATGAAACCTCTTTGCTGACATGTTGGGAGTAGTGCAAACTCTTAACAATGTTCTGGTAGAGACTGGAAGGTATCTAGAAAGTTGTGGAACATGGATAAATGTTGTATTGAAGCATTGGCTAAGATAACTACATGATTGGATGACATATTTCTTTATGTGTAAAGAATTTGTTTTGAAAATTATGAGATGTTTCTAATCATGCAATTTAACTTGTTTTGTAGGAAAGACCGTATATCTTCACCTACAAAAGGACTACAACATTTGTTCCAGCAACAAAGATAGATATTGAAGATATTGAAGATATTGAAGTTCCTAGGATTTGGGATGAAGAAATGGAATACCATGATCCGTCGATCATGAAGAAGATGTTTGGGATGCAGTCCCAAGACCTAATAGGGAGTCACATGTGTGCAGATTGAAGGAAGCCTTGTATGGCTTGAAGCAAGCTCCCAGAACTTGGTATGGTAGGATGGACAGTTTCCTATCTAGTTTGGGCTTTACCAAGAGTAAAGCGGATTCCAACTACAAGGTTGAGGAAGGGAATCCTGTGATTCTACTCCTGTATGTGGAGGACTTATTTGTAACAGGAGATGACAGACTGATTGCAAATACTAAGAGGAAGCTTGCTGCTGAATTCGATCTGAAAGATTTGGGAATGATGCACTATTTCCTAGTTATGGAGGTGCGGTAGAGTGCAGGTGGGATCTTCCTTTGTCAAGGGAAGTACACAGTAGATATCTTGAAGAGATTTGGGATGATGGATTGCAAGGCCATGGCCACACCTATAGCATCAAATCTGAAGCTTCTATGCGATGCTTCATCTGAGCCGGTTGATGTCTCTATGTATCGTTAGATGATTGGGTCCTTGATGTACCTAACGAACACGAGACCGGACATTTGCTTTGCTGTGAACACATTGAGCCAGTTCCTGATGGATCCGAGGAGTGTTCACCTGATTGCTGTAAAGCATGTTCTGAGGTACCTAAAGGGTACAGTGGATTATGGGCTCAAGTATGAAGTGAATAAAAAGTTTAACCTGCAGGGTTATGTTGATTCAGATTGGGTTGGCAGTGCTGCAGATAGGAAGAGCACATCTGGGTGCTGCTTCAGTATGGGATCAGGTGTGATCTCTTGGTTTAGTAGGAAGCAATCCTGCATAGCACTGAGTACAACTGAGGCAGAGTATGTTACAGCCTGTTCAGCTAGTTGTGAGGCAGTATGGCTACGGAAGCTACTGTCTGAGTTATTTGATCTCCCGTTGGATTCTACTGGTATCTTCTGTGATAACCAGAGTTGTGTGAAGCTGTCCGAGAACCCAATGTTTCATGATAGGTTGAAACACATAGAGATCAAATACCACTATATCAGGGATATGGTGCAGAGAGGAGCTATGAAGCTCCTGTATGTTGCGACGAACAAGCAGATTGCAGATGTGCTGACGAAGCCACTAGCCAGGGTGAAGTTCGAGTACTTCAGAGAGAGGCTTGGCATTCTTCAGATCGAGGACACTTCGATGAAGAAGTGATGGACACATTTGCTGAAGCCATTCCAAGCATGTTGGAAGGGGGATCCTTCACATGGCTATGGATGTAAGCGCTGGATGATGAGCATTAGGATGATGTTCTGGTTTCTGCTTGGATATGATCAGTTGGATCATTTTTATGTATGTATGTATGCATCATGTTGGATGTTGGATATGATCAGTTGGATCATTTTTATGTATGTATGTATGCATCATGTTGGATGTTGGATATGATCAGTTGGATCATTTATATGTATGTACGCATCATGTTGGATGTTGGATATGATCGGATGGATCATTTGTATGTATTGTGTATATGCATCATGTTGGATGCTTGGACCATGTATCTGTATATGTATCAGGTGGATACATTGTATGATCAAGTAGATCATGTATATTGATATGTATAAGGTATGATCAGGTAGATCATGTATGTTGATGGATACATTGTGTGGATCATGTATCTATGTATCAGGTGGATACACTATCTATGATGATATGTATCAGATAGATACTTGGTGTGCATCAGATGGATGCATTGTATGATCAGGATGATTATGGATGACGAGCTTCTCCAGATGACATGCAGCAGGATGTTGCAGTGATGATGATCAGGATGATCATGTGTACATCAGGATGATGTATGATGAGTATCAGATGATACTTTGTGGCCGTGGAACAGGTTGTGCAGATGAGCATATAATTCGTTGCCCTGGGAGATTTGCAGATGGTCTTTCGAGGTTTTGCCTATGGCATGTAATTCAGTTCCCTGGGACATCTGGCAAATGTCTTTCAAGGTTTTGCTTTGAGAGGAAATATAATTTGTGCCCTGGGAGATCTGCAGATAGTCTTTTGAGGTTTTGCCTATGGCATGTAATTTAGTGCCCTGGGATATCTGGCTGATGCTCTTTCGAGGTTTTGTCCTATGGCATGCAATTTGCTCCTGGGAGATCTGGACAGGATGAAAAAGGCCTCAGATGCTTCATCCAGGTTTTTCCATGACCACATGTAATTTTCTCTTGGGAGATCTGGACAGGATGAAAAAGGCCTCAGATGCTTCAGCCAGGTTTTGTGGTGGACCACATGTAATGTGCTCCTGGGAGATCTGACAGGTAGAGCCGTGTGCTCGTAACAACCTGGGATGCTTCGGCCAGGTTTTGTGGTGAGATCACATGTAATGTGCTTTTGGGAGATTCGATAGGTAGAGCCGTGTGCTCGTAACAACCTGGGATGCTTCAACCAGGTTTTGTGATGGGTCACATGTAATGTGCTCCTGGGAGATCCTACAGGTAGAGCTATGTGCTCGTAATAGCCTGGGATGCTGCAGCCAGGTTTTGTGACGCACATAATAAGTTCTGAGGATTCCACAGTATGGCCAATGATGATGAAGACCTGCAGGTGGTGGGCCTACATCCAGTATGAAAAAGGACTAGCTCTGTAGAACTTCCTATGACGAGTAGAGTCAGAGATTGGTTGAGATAGCAGCAGCAGTGACAATGATAATGACGATGATCCCGAGAAGAAGACTTGTCTAGCAGATCTGTGTCGAGAAATACCTTCCTAGTTAAGAGGGAGTGTTGATGTATATGTAACTTCGGAATGTATTTCATCTGTGTATTTTATATATATTTATTGTACCCTTATAAGAGATGTGTTATTCCTCTATAAGGAAGTGTCGTCATGTGGATTGACAAGTGTCGCAAGTGTGTGTATTTGCCGATGGGATATTAGACCACCATGTGGGGTCGGCCCTGAATTATATATAATATAATGTGGATGTATCTAGATAGACAAGTCTGCCCCATAAGGTCACTGGGCAAAAAGGTGAGTATAAATAGAGATAGGAGATCTCTATTTTACACACTCGAAAAAGTAACTCACTCTCTCTCTCAAAAGTGGCGCACTAGTGAGGAAGAGGAGGATCATCTGCTAGGAGACTATCTCAGTGTTATTTGGTTCTATTTTGGTTGAGCCATTGCTCTCTCTATCTCTGAGGAAGTTGTGGGGTTTTTCACCTTAGGGTTTTCCCCACGGAAACTCTGTGTCTCTTGTCTCTTATGCTTTTGATTCTTGTGATGCTTGTCATATTGTGATTGTCATGCATTGATATACTGTATATGTTATTCTCTCAGCAAAGATCCTAGAGTATAATGAATTAATGCTCAAAATTTAACAACTTAAGGATCTAGTACTAGATTCCTTACCTTTCATTTCTCAATCCTTTCTCCTAAATGCTGCTCCACATCTCACGGTCGTCAGATCCAAGTTGCAAGACCTGTCAAGACAAGAGACAAGAGAAACCAGTAAAAGACATCTAGACAATAAGAGATCTAAGTAAATAGTTAAGCAGGTAAACTACTCAATATCATTGCACACATGAACAATATTGGTGGAAAGCATTTGTATTACTGTAAATAGAGGAGTACATAATAGGGATATAGATCTACAACCAAGGCTTAACACTATAGCCCTTCTCCGACAAAGCCAATTTCCATATCCTTTCAAGGAAGTATGAGTTCTCCAATAGGTGAGTGGAGATGTTCTAAGAGTGATTTCACCAGCATGTAGATACCATAGCCTTCCTCCCCTTGGGATGGGAGTGAGATTCCTTTATATAGGACTAAATGGATAGGGTATGGATAGGATAGGTTGAGAGATGGTAGGAGAGGTTTAAGGGATCTCTCCAAAGGTTTAGGAACCGAGCGCCAACTCTTCCAAGAGGTCAGGGATAGGGTCCCAAGTCAGCAAGCTTTGAGATGGACCTCGAAGAAGCTATTTTTTCCATCTAACTGACTTCATCGCACCCTGTAATGGAGCAAGGTGCGACGTCGCATGTTTCTACTGTGTAGCCTATGACAACCCTTCAAGACTTAGCACAATTGGGAACAAATCCTCCCAAGATGATTACTTAGTCCAGGTATCTTCAGGGGTGTATACACTAAATCTTATGATGAGTATATTTTGGGTGTAACATTATTCCCGCCTTCAACTTTATGCTTTTGCTTCTACGTAGCTGCCGCGTGGCGTGTGGCCCACACCCTTTGGCAGGGACTACGCTACCACACAACTTTTTCTCTTGTTTATTTATTAACCGTAAGGTAAACCTTTTCCTATCCTTAATTATTTGTATACAACAGGTGCAGTTTTTCTTGTGTTGTTCTTTTCTCTAGTTGTCTTTTGCTTGTTTATTGTTTGTCTAATTTGTGATCTTGTACACCATTGTATGAATTATTACTTCTTGACCATGGACACACTAAATTCCAACAATGGTTCACATTCCAAGCTTTGGTTTATCCAAACCTTTAGTGAGCAAACCTTCAAGAATCAACATTACTGATGACACCACTGAAGCTGGCACAACTTCAAGGCTTGTATCATTACCTTGGCTCTCTCTTCAACATTTAATACTTGGACTTGTAATTTAAACATATCATTCAAATCTCATTTAATTTTCTACTAGTAAAAGTGACCAAGGATTTGTACTAGTGTACAAATCCTTGGTCGTCTGGTCACTTATCTCTCATTGTTTTGACATATTTCTAATCTTCCACTTGTCACAAGACTACATTCTAAAATGCCTAGACTGTTCCTTCACTCAAAAAATATGACTAGTAAAAATTACAGTTATTCATAACTTTGTATTTACATGTAGACTTTGGCTTGGTGTGTCCAATGTTAATATCCCACTCCTTACATTGTATTCTCATATCAATCCATAAGGAATTCTATTTAAGGGTTCTAGCTCAATGGTAGAGCACCTGCCTTATAGGCAAGAGGTTGGTGGTTCGATTCCATTGTGCCCTATTTATATTCTGAAACCACTAAAAAGAGATAAATGACTAGAACAATGACCAAAATTTGCATATAAACGACCACCATTACAACATAAAAGATAAGTGACAAAAATATGCATATAAATTACCACTTTTGAGTTGGTGATCGTTGGTAGAAAATTAGTGGTCATTTATCATGTGACCATTAATGACCAAATATATTACCAAATTAATGACCAAATATATGACGGAAAAATAAGCTAAAAATGAGAAAGCTAAATATGACCACATTTTTGGTTGCATGATATATGGCCACTAATTTACTACCAGTGGTCACCAACTCAAAAGTGGTCATTTATATGTGGATTTCGGTCATTTTTTTGGTCAGTACGTAGTAGAAGAAGTAGCTGGTAGTAAGAGCAGCAGACTTCAGCATAATTGCTGGATAACTATACAAATTGGGGCTGGATGAAGTGCTGCGCAGGTGTGTGTTAGAGAACGAGAAGCCATTTGTATTGGAAGATGCACATTCAGGAGCAGTAGGAGGTCTCTACGCAGGACGAGCCACTACACAGAATATATTGAACGTAGCACTATGGTGGCCTATAGTTCACAAAGATGCAAAGGAATATTTCCAGAGATGCGATGTCTATCATAGGACAGGAAATCCGTCACGAAGATACGAAATACCATTGAATCCATAGTTGACATTACAGGCATTTGAGAAATGGGCCTTTGATTTTGTGGGACCTATATACCCACCAGGGAAGAGAACTGGTGCGAGGTACATTATTACTGCAAGTAACTACCTCACAAGATGGGTAGAAGCAAAGCCAGTGAAGGACTGTAGCGTAGTTACTGCCGCATAGTTCAGTTTTTAGAACATCCTTACAAGGTTTGGATGCCCGAAGATTTTGAGGAGTGATCAAGGCACTCATTTCCTGAACAGAACTATTGAGGCATTGACTAAGGAATTCCACATTCATCATCAACGAAGTACGCCATATCATCCGCAAGCAAATGGAACTATGGAAGCGTTCAATAAAGTACTGGAGAATGCACTAACGAAGGTATGCAATGTGAATAGGGATGACTGGGACCTACACATTCCAGCCGTTTTATGGGCATATAGAACTACTTGCAAAAAGTTAACTGGCCACACACCTTGTAGCATGGCCTATGGACAGGAGGCAATAATTCCAATGGAGTACATTAATCCTAGCTTAAGAATAGATTCTTTCACAAGCATGGAAGATCGTGATGCGCTAGAAGAAAGGCTTCTACACTTGGTGTGTCCAGAGGAAGATTGATTCATCGCAGGCTTTCACCAACAAGTGCAGAAAGAAAGGGAAAAAGCATGGCATGATTGCCATATCAAAAACAAGTCCTTTCAGGTAGGTGATCTAGTCCTCCTATATGATAGAAAGTTCATGAATTTTCCTGTAATGTTTAAGATGCATTGGCTTGGCCCATATTATACTATTTTACATGTAACAAATGGTGGCGCAATACAGTTAGCCACGTTAGTTGGAGATAGCTTGCTTAGTCTACTCAGTGGAGGAAGACTAAAACCCTATCGGGATAGTCTTGCTTCATAGAACCCTTGATGATCAGAAAAGAAGGAAATTTCTAAGTGCCAAGTACAATTGAAACTGGGAACTAGGAATAGGAAAGAGTCTGTACACAAAGTGTGATAAAGAAAATGTATATACAATGCAACACTTATTAAGAACTGAGGCTGCACCAAAAAAAAAAAAAAAGAGGAACCGCGGAGTTGCAAAGTTCAAAATGAAATTGTGAAGATCAAGTTGAATGAGGAAAGAGGATAAGTTTAGAAGCAAGAAATCAGGCATTGCGAAGTAACTGTGCTAGAGTAGTGGAGGCCCCACAGTGCAGTTCGATGCAACACTCCAGAAAAATAGTTGTTAGACTGTCGGTCGCAAATATAGCCTTTATATAGTACTCTTTCCAGCAACCGCTCGAGCATTTAATGCAAAAGTAGCCATTTTGAACGAGTTAATAAAGGAAAGGACAGAAATCTTCGATGGATTTGGCCAATGGATATCGCATTTAATGCTTATCTAGTCGTTGAGGGGCATGGAGGAGGATAGATTGATATGAACCGTTACACCAAAACCTCGAGATGTTAGTGAAGGCCGCCCACCAGGATCTTAACATCCCACCACGATTCGAAGTCCAGACTCTGGGCTGGATGTGTGCTCGTACGGTGGTGTCCCCTTTGCGCCGTACGAGCCTCGGGCGAACATTGCAATGTCGGTGTTTCCACCCGCTCTATGACTTGAACCTGGGTGGAGGCTCTGATACCAGATGATACAAACCGTTACACCAAAACCTCAAGATGTTAGTCTTCCTGCCAGATTTAGGGAGCCCTTCAATGAAATCCATAGAAATATTTGTCCGAATCCGTGTAGGTATGGGCAAGGGTTCAAGCAATCCTGGAAGGAGTGTTGTTTCACCCTTATTGCGCTGGCAGGTATCACATTCGGCTACCATCTGTTGAATTGTCCTTTTCATGCCCTCCCAAAAGAAGTTACGCTGTGCTCGTTCATATGTTTTGAGGAACCAGAGTGCCCTACCGATGGAGAAGCATGGAGTTCATAGAAGACAGCCTATTGAAGATCTGTGCTCTGGGGAAGCACCAGACGACCCTTATATCACAGAGAAGCACCATCCCAAGAGTAATGTGGTACAGCAGAAGGGTTGTTCGTCAAGCATTGGATGATTTGAGATAAGGAAGAGTCATTGACATAACCCTGTTGAACAGATTGCAACCAGTTTGGAACAGGCATAGAAATAGCTGAAAGAGAACCTTGGGCATCAAATGTGTGAGAAAGAGCATCTGCCACAATATTGTCTTTACCCTTCTTGTAAGTGATCTCATAGTCATAACCCATGAGTTTGCTAACCCATTTCTGTTGTGCCGGGGAGGAGACACGCTGGTCCAAGAAATATTTCAGACTCTGGTGATCAGTCTTGATGCAGAAATGATTCCCTAATAGGTATGGGCGCCACTTCTGTACTGCATGCAAAATAGCCATCATTTCCTTCTCATAGGTAGAGGCAGCTAAATTCTTACCTGAAAGGGCTTTTCTGGTGAACGCAATGGGGTGTTCATCTTGAAGGAGAACAACACCAAGTCCATTGCTGCAAGCATCACTCTCAATAGTGAAGGGCTTGGAAAAATCGGGCATAGCTAGCACAGGTGTAGTACACATAGCTTGTTTTAGTTTTTCAAATGCACACTGAGTAGCAGGTGCCCATGTAAAAGCATCCTTTTTCAATAGAGCAGTTAATGGAGCTGCAATCTTCCCATAATCCTTGACAAACTTGCAGTAGTAGCCAGTCAACCCCAAAAAACCATGAAGGCTCTTGAGTGTCTGAGGATGTGGCCAATTGTTCATGGCATCGATTTTGGTAGGATCCACGCGAACCCCTTGTGCTGAGATAATGTGCCCGAGATACTCAACTTCCTTCTGTCCAAAAGCACATTTAGACTGCTTGGCATGGAGATGATGGTCAGAGAAAAGTTGCATGACAAGATCCAGATGCTGTAGATGTTCATCCCATGTTTTACTGTAGATGAGGATATCATCAAAGAATACCATAATGAATTTCCGCAAGTAGGGTCGAAATATTTTATTCATTGAGGCTTGGAATGTGGAAGGAGCATTAGTGAGGCCAAAGGGCATGACCAAAAACTCATAATGGCCATCATGTGTGCGGAAAGCTGTTTTAGGAATATCATCCTCATGAACCCGAATTTGATGATACCCAAAACGAAGATCCAACTTGGAGAAAAAGTGAGCCCCATGAAGCTCATCAAGAAGCTCATCAACAACAGGAATTGGAAACTTATCCTTGATGTTGAGGTGATTAAGTGCTCGGAAGTCAGTGCAGAGGCGCCATGACCCATCTTTTTTGCGAACAAGAATAACTGGAGAAGAAAAGGAACTAGTGCTTGGGCGACAAATACCTTGCTTCAATAAGTCCTGAACGAGCATTTCAATCTCCGTTTTTTGGTGAAATGGGTAGCGATAGGGCCTGATGTTGGGAGGAACACTGCCAGGAAGGAGCTGAATACGATGGTCTTCTGCCCTGGAAGGTGGTAATCCCACTGGTTCAGCAAAGACACCTGTATATCGATCCAGAATTTGTTGTAGATCCGAAGGAGTAGTGGAGACCACTAATTGTTGCATCTGGATGGAATGGATCTGAGCGATGACACCATGTGAATTCTTCTTGAGGCATTTTTCCATGTGATGTGAACTGATGATGCTGAGAGAACCTGGTTGTAATCCTGTCAATGTGTGTTTTTGTCCATTGAGGGAAAACTGCATCCAAAGTTCAGCAAAATCCCATAAGATAGGGCCAAGTGTGCGTAGCCATTGAGCTCCCAAAACCACATCACATCCGCCTAAGGGCAAGGCAAACATGTCAGAGCACAAGGTATAATATCCCATAGAGATACGCACATTTTGAAACTTCCCTTTGCAAGGTAAGGTGCCCCCATTGGCAACCATGACTTCAAAGTTGGAGCAAGGATGGATAAAACAATCAGCTTGTTTGGCGATCCGAGGGTCAATGAAATTATGAGTGCTACCCGAATCAATGAGTATTGTAAGAGGAAGCTTCTTGAAGTAACCCCTGACCCGCATTGTTTGGGGGGTGGTGATTCCAGCTAAAGCATGGAGAGATATCTTTGGCTGGTCATCCTGAGACGGAGGGTCAATAGGCGGTTCCTGAATGTCAACCGGAGCATCCAGTGTTTCTGGATCTTCGTCACCAATTTCAGAGGCAGGCAGAGACTCCACATCCAAAAGATCGAGCTTTTTCTGAACACATCTATGTCCCCAAGTGAATTTCTCATCACAATTATAGCAAAGCCCCTTTTCTCTGCGTGCTTGCATCTCTGTTTTAGACAAACGATTGATAGGAGTCAGTCGAGGAGCCTGCGGTATAGGTGGTCGCTGAGAACCCATATTTCGGAAGGGAACAAAAGTGGGTCTGGAGCGTTGTTGGGTTGCAATCTTGTCTTCTTCCAACTTAGCCAACCCTAGGGCTTCCATCATTGTGTTGGGACAGAACATTTTGACCTCAGAGAGGATGGCATCCTTTAGACCACTGATAAAACAACTTCGGTAAAAGTCATCAGACAATCCTTCGGTGTGGTTGGCTAGATTCTCAAATTCGGTTTGATACTCTCTCACCGTGCCAATTTGGCGAAGTTTAGTGAGGGCTCCTGTGAAGTCATCAAAAGCACTAGGACCAAATCGTTGCAAAAGGAGCTGGCAAAAGTCTGGCCATTTGGGCTCTAGATGAGCCTTGATGTACCAATGGTACCATTGAAGAGCTTCCTGTTCCAAGTGAAAGGATGCCGGCAGGACTTTGTTGACATCAAAAGTATTATGCAAACTGAAATACTGTTCTGCACGATAGATCCATCTAGTTGGATCAGTGCCATTGAAGCGAGGAAAATCAAGCTTCGGACCACGGAAATTGCTGGAAGAGGAGAACCCATTGTCTGATGAAGACTCGGACTGCCATTTGTTGTTCATAGCTGAATGTTCAAGATGGAGGCCGAGAAATTTTTCATCCAGATCCTGGAGTTTGGATTGGATGGCTGCAAGTGCTTCCTCCATGGTTTTTGCTCCTGCATGGGGACAACCATAACCAGGATTTATTTATTTATTTATTTATTTATTTATTTTTATTTTTTTTTTTTTTTTTTTTTTTTTTTTTTTTTTTTTTATTTTTTTTTTTCGGATGACTGGGTAGGAAAACAAAAACAAAAACTACTTCAGTAAGGGAAAATATGGACTAGGGAAAATATCAGAAGGGTAATTGGGGTTTGACTAGGTTTTGGACACTGTCGACTAGACAGGGAAGCAAAAATGAGGATTTCAGAAGCGGGGTGAAAGAATGGGAAAATTTGGCAGAGGGGGACAAAGAAGCAGAATTCAGAAAGGAACTCTGTGGTAAAATTTGAAGGTGATTGGGTGAAATCTGAGGAATTTATGGCAAACCCTAAAAATAGACAAATGTGGGCTTTTGGGCTTTGGGAAGGGGAATTGAGGATAGGGTCCTTAGGAATGAAATATGCAGAATGGGATGACAGGGGTTCCCCGAATTTTTTTTTTATTTTTATTTTTAGACTGGAGCGGCTACGGCTCTGAAGGGATCTGGAACAGTGCCGAATGGACTGAAAGCGGCTGGATCTGAAACGACTTGCAAAATGGATCTGAACGGCACAGTAGTGATCGACAATAGTTCAGCTAAAAGTAGATATGGACCCCAGGTATGTGTGGCTTCCTAACAGTTCAGGGGTTTCACTCGGCCACCAATGCTGTCTAACGGCTTGCGTATTGGGGCAGTACCCCTCACTCCATTGCTCAGGTAAAACTGATAATCGCTTTGCCACAAACGACAGCTCTTGGTTTACCTCACGGGTGGGAACTAGTCAATCAGGTAGGGGTCGTTGCCCTTTTCGCTGGCAGGTCCTCTCAATGGGCCAGCTACTTCAGGGTTCCTGTGGTACTCCTCATAATGAGTTTTAGGGCTTATGCCCAAGTACTTCCCACAGTTAATCGGATAGGGATTATGCCCAAATCCGACCCTACAACAGATGCAAAAAAAAATTTGGCAGAAATTTCACCCAGCGAGCCCAAGAAAGTGCTCTGATACCAGATGATACGAACCGTTACACCAAAACCTCGAGATGTTAGTGAAGGCCGCCCACCAGGATCTTAACATAGATGCACCTATAAATACTGTTCTATTTGGACTCGTGGGTGTTACCGAAACCCTTGAATTTTCTTGCGAGCGATACTTTTCCATTGTTTACAACAAGTTATCTAAAATCCCATTGTTATGCCCAGATCCGTCCAGTGAATGTTTGAGAGGTCTTTTATTGAGGAAGAGTTCACGGTCCAGGAGACTGTGAAGGTGTTTAAATACAAAGGAATCAAAGGGTTGATGAGAACCCCAGTCAAGAAGATTGTAATAGAACAAGTTCACGCTTCCCGAAGATCACCAAAAACGCTCCAGCAATGCAAGATAAAGGAAAAGAACCAGCAGTGCCAAAAATGAATCCACAAAAGATGAGTTCCACAGTGCCACAAGCTCCACTGGCCGACAAGGAGATACCTTTGAAGCTAATCCCTGAGTATATCTCGCCGCATGCACAGGATGCACCAGCAATTAAACTATTGAAGAATTCAAAGTATGAGATTCCTCTCTCGCCTATATCGAAGCATGTTGAAGTGGGAAATAATCTGTTCAGTAAAATTCAAGAGTGTAAGTCGGAGGAATTTGATCTACTAAAGATGCAAAATGATCCCAATGAACCTAAGTATCCAAGATTCCATCCTGACTAGTACATGTGCTGGAAGAAAGACGTGAAAGGCAACCTTGCCTTAGTCTCAGAAAGCTAGTTGTCCAGAGTAATCCAGTCAGGACTGCTCAACTTGTTGAGGCTCCCACACTTTGATAGATCGCCAGATTTGAATGCAGTGGTGCAAACTCTGATGTCGCACATGCACCAGGGATATCTCTGGCTCAACTGCAATGTAGACTTGAACATTGACTTGATCCACTAGATCACTGGATTAAGCAAAAGAGGCGAAGATCCGAAGCAATTTTTCCAAGGAAAGAACAGGGACAAAGAGGTCACCGCGAAGATGAAGAAAGTTGCACCTGCTGCGAAAGGGAAGAGAGGCTTCCAAACTAATGACATAGACGATGAGGATACATGGTTTGTCACACAACTGCTAGCAAGAAAAATTCTGAGAAAAGCAAGACCATTGGAAGTACCCGCCGACGCAGTTCTACTTGGAGCAAAGGCCACGGAGGGAGGGAAATTCAACTGGTGCCAGTACCTGTTAAATGAGTTCCTTCATGAATTAAATTATATGTAGGTACATGGAGGTAATTTCCACTATACATGGTTGATACCGTTGATCACCTTCCTCAGATGGAAGGACCCAAAAGATTACGTTGGCGTAATAACCGACAACAATGATTACGGAGGAGCTCGTTATGCAAACCTTTGGGTGAATTCTAATTCACAAAGGCAGCATGTGATAGTTAAGGTCTTCTACACTTACTATGAGAATTTACGCGAGGCCATTATCATCACGCTGTTAAATTTTGAGCATTAATTCACAATACTCTAGGATCTTTTCTGAGAGAATAACATATACAGTATATCAATGCATAACAATCACAATAAGCATCACAAGCATCACAAGAATCAAAAGCATGAGAGACAAGATACACAGAGTTTCTGTGGGGAAAACCCTAAGGTGAAAAACCCCACAACTTCCTCAGAGATAGAGAGAGCAATGGCCCAACCAAAGTAAAACCAAAATACACTTGAGATAGTCTCCTAGAAGAAGATGATCCTCCTCCTCACTAGTGCGCCACTTTCTGAGTGAGAGAGAGATGACTTTCCGAATGATCTAAATAGAGATCTCCTGATCTCTATTTATACTAACATGTTTGCTCAGTGACCTTATGGGGATGACTTGTCTAGCTAGGTGCATCCACAATATAATATATATTTCAGGGCTGACCCCACACATGGTGGTCTAATAACCCATCGGAAAGTACACACACTTGTGACACTTGTCAATCCATATGACGATGTTGATGTATATGTAACTTCGGAATGTATTTCACATATATGTATATTGTATTCCTATAGAGATGGTATTATTCCTCTATACGGAAGTGTCGTCATTTATATTGTAAGTGTCGTAACTTATACTTGATGGGTTATTAGACCACCTTGTTGGGGTCGGCCCTGTATAAGTCATGTGGGTTGAAGGGTTATTAGACCACCCTATTGGAGGTCGGCCATGTGGGTCAAAGGGTTATTAGACCACCCTATTGGGGGTCGGCCCAGTCAACATTATGTTATGTGGTTAAGTTCGAGCCTACATGAGTTAGGTAAAAAGGCAAGTCAAGTCAAGTATAAATAGAGTGCGGGAGGCACTCTATTTGCTCACTCACTTCTCACTCATGCACTCAAGGAGGAGTGGCGCACTTATGGAGGAGGAAGATATGCTGCTAGGTTATGTCTATCTCTCATGGTTGGTTGTATCATTGCTCTATCTATCTCTAAGGAAGTTATTGGGGTTTTTCACCTTTATGGTTTTCCCCAAGTAAATCTTTGTGTCTCTTGTGTGCTTGCATTATTGTCTCCATGATTGATATGTTGTAGATATGTTGTACATGTTGTTCTCTCAGTTAAGATCCTAGATCAAATTGAAGTAAATTCTGAAAATTTAACATGGTATCAGAGCTAGCCTGAAAGAAGGCATGATATGGCATGTATGACACTTGTTGCACTTACGATGCTAGGGCTTGATATAGCAAAAACCAGTCATCGTAGCAATTTCGCTATAAATCTGTTTTAGCGAATTTTTTGGATCTGAAATTGTTACAGGTCGAATCTAAGATCCCCATGTACCTTGTGTCCAAAGAAAAACCTCTAATTCGTTGTAATTTGTGATTTATGATCTGTACAATATAGGGTTTCTGCCTCTTCCAGATCTGAGTCAAAATCAGGTTACCTTGGGAAAAGGGTCATAAATTGGGCTAGGAAGCTCCAAATGCAATTTCATGAAAAGTGTCAAGTAGTACACAGAATGTACTATCTTAGAAAACTTTTTTCAGAGGCCAAAGTTGAACCAGTGACACGTGGCACTCCGTACAATTCGCTCTCCTATATTATCCCATAAACAAGTCACGTTGCAACACTTGGCATAACTCTCTCTCAGAGAGTCCAATTGAGGTCATACCTATCAGGATGGAAATATAACAGGGAGAGCTATCTCAGGAAAAGTTTTCAGAGCCTGAAGTTCAAACAGTGACATGTGGCATGCCGTACAAGTTCGCTCTCCTTTTTTATCCCAAAACAGGTCACATTGTGACATTTGGCATAACTCTCTCTCAGAGAATCCAATTGAGGTCAGATCTGTCAGGATGGAAAGATAACAGGTCAGGCTATCTCAGGAAACTTTTTCAGACCCTTTGGATCGAAAAATTTGGAGGTACACCAGAAACAATCAGGTACATATTTCTGTCAAAACAGAATTATTTTTTAGTACCTTCATTCATGGCTTCCGGAATTTAGGGCTTCGTAGAAAGTTGGAATTTTTGTAATCCGAGACCACGGCTGGATGCTACTCATCAAAATAGAAATTTAGAGACCAAGATCAGTATTTTTGGTTGGGCAGAAGGCCGGGCTTGATCAAACCCTAGTTCGGGACTTTGATCAGAAAAGTGGAAAATTAGGGCTTCTGTAAAAATGGGAATTTTTGAAATCTGTGACCATGGCTGGAAGCTCCTCAGAAAAATAGAAGCTTAGAGATTTGGATCAAACCTTTTATTGGGCAGAAGAGTGGGCTTCATCAAACCCCAGTTCAGGGTCACATCCAGTGAATCCAGAAGTCTCAAAGGAAAAATTGAGGAGTGAAACTTTGCAGTTTTCAAATTCTAAATATACCAGCTTGATCAGCTCATCAAGGCGCATATTCTATCCTTTCAGAAGTTTGAAATTCAAAGTTTGAATGTTTGGGGTTTCTCTGACAAACCCTTATCCATCTCCAGGTCCAGTTCTTGCAAATCAAGTGGATTGGGTTAATCCTAGAAGAAGATGGATTGGTCACCTGCATAAGTGAAGAAGTTCCTGTTTCAGAGGGAGATGAGGCTAAGGCCTTACATAAGAAGATTACAAGCGATCTCGACAGGTATGAATCATCGAGGTATGTTTTGAGATTTGTTCATGATTAAGTTTATGGTATGTTTGTCTTCATGTTATTACGGTTAGTACAATCTTGATTTTAGATTTGTCATATCACCTTAACAAAATTATGAATGCATGATAGAAGATATTCATTGGTTAGGGTGTTGACACTTATGATTGTACTAATGCATTATGGTGTTGTATGAGGTTTATGTTGTCTACTAACATGAAAGGTACACCAATAAAGACAAATCATGTTCCAGTTCAAGAACATATGATCATGATGACATGAGGATAAAGACTCATCCATTGTCATGGATCTCATAGAAGATCCATTTACGAGGTATGTATAACTTGGTTTTATAATGGCTAACCTATGAGATATATAGGTTACTAGCACAAGTCATTGAAGAAGATCAAGAAGACATCATGTGAGTATGTTAGACATAACTAACTAGCATACTAATCCAGGTATGTTTTTCCTATATCAAGATAGAATCCTACATTGGGTTAGGTTCTTATACTGTTGTTGATAATGATTATTCATGAAGAGTCATAGGTTTGAATAATCATGGTTGTATGCATATTATGTTTCTTACCATAATTGATGATATGACTAACTAGAAGAATCATGAAGGTATAGCTTTGAATAATCACAGGTTTTATGCATATTATATCTCTTATCTTGATTGATGATTCAACTAACCCGAAGAGTCATAGGTTTGAGTAATTACAGGTTTAGACATGTTATGTTTCTTATGATTTGACTAACCATAAGAATCCTACATAAACCTTGAATGCTAATGCTTATTATTTTCTATTTGAAATGATCATGATTATACATGCTTGAGATTATTGTGTTTTAATAGTATACTAATGAATGTATGATTTTATATTAGACCTAGAGGATAACACAATGATGATACTAACAAGCATGCATAGGGATCGAGAATGTATATAAGTTCAAGGACAGGTAATCTAGAGAGCAAAGATCAAGAGGGAGTACACTCCAGTGGTTTATGAAAGGATGCTGATATTCAGAGGGAGTTGTCCATGTCTCTACATTCCACAACAGAAAGGTGTAGAAGAAGCTACTACAGATTAGGACTCCAGCAACTCCTGCAAGAAAGCGAAGACTCAGAGGGATTCCACCCAACGAACAAACAAAGATAAGTATTTTAATTATCATTTCTTGCATATGTGTTTGTTTAAATAAAATTGTTCAATGATGTATATGCTCATGTTCCTAGACTTAGGATATGTATTGTGCATAGTAGAATAGTTGCATTGATGAACAGTATACTACTAATATGCATGGGTAAGTGGCCTATGGCACTGTACAACATTCCATTGCTACTTATCTAGAATGAAACCTCTTTGCTGACATGTTGGGAGTTGTGCACACTCTTAACAATGTTCTGGTAGAGATTGGAAGGCATCTAGAAAGTTACGGGATATGGATAAATGTTGTATTGAAGCATTGGCTAAGATAATTGCATGACTGTATGACATATTTCTTTATGTGTAAGAATTTGTTCTGAAAATTATGAGATGTTTCTAATCATGCAATTTAACCTGTTTTGTAGGAAAGACCGTATATCTTCACCTACGAAAGGACTACAACATTTGTTCCAGCAACAAAGATATCTATTGAAGATATTCAAGTTCCCAGGATCTGGGATGAAGAAATGGAATGCCATGATCCGTCGATCATGAAGAATGATGTTTGGGATGCGATCCCAAGAGCTAAAGGGAAGTCTATTGTGACTTCCAAATAGAACTATCAGATCAAGCATGTTGCAGATGGCAGCATTGAGAAATACAAAAGTGATGAAATAGAAGATGCACCATATGGATTTCAAGACAGCATGGTGTAGTCATATATGTGTGCAGAACGTGATATGGTAGGATAGACAGCTTTCTATCCAGCTTGGGCTTTACCAAGAGTAAAGTGGATTCCAACCCTTACTACAAGGTTGAGGAAGGAAATCTAGTGATACTATTTTTGTATGCAGATAACCTGTTTGTTACAGGTGAAAATAGATTGATTGCCGACACGCAGTGGAAGCTTACTACTGAGTTCGAGATGAAGAACTTGGGGATGATGCACTATTTGTTTTTGACATAGAGGTGTGGCAGAGTGCAGATGGAATCTTTCTTGGATAAGGGAAGTATGTAGTATAGATCCTGAAGAGGTTCGGGATGATGTACTGCAAGGATATGGCCACACCTATGGCATCGAATCTAAAGCTTCTATGCGATGCTTCATCTGAGCCGGTTGATGTCTCCATGTATCGTCAGATGATTGGGTCCTTGATGTACCTGAAGAACACGAGACCAGACATTTGCTTTGCTTTGAACACATTGAGCCAGTTCTTGACGGATCCGAGGAGTGTTCACCTGGTTGCTGTAAAGCATGTTCTGAGGTACCTGAAGGGTATAGTGGATTATGGGCTCAAGTATGAAGTGAATCAAAAGTTTAACCTGCAGGGTTATGTTGATTCAGATTGGGCTGGAAGTGCTGCAGATAGGAAGAGCACATCTGGGTGTTGCTTCAGTATGGGATCAGGTGTGATCTCTTGGTTTAGCAGGAAGCAGTCCTGCGTAGCACTAAGTACAGCTAAGGCTGAGTATGTTGCAGCATGTTCAGCTAGTTGTGAGGCAGTATGGCTATGGAAGCTACTGTATGAGTTATTTGATCTCCCGTTGGAGGCTACTGGTATCTTCTGTGATAACCAGAGTTGTGTGAAGCTATCCGAGAACCCAGTGTTTCATGACAGGTTGAAACACATAGAGATCAAATATCACTATATCAGGGATGTGGTGCAGAGAGGAGCTGTGAAGCTTCTGTATGTTGCGACAGACGAGCAGATTGCAGATGTGTTGACAAAGCCACTAGCCAGGGTGAAGTTCGAGTACTTCAGAGAGAGGCTTGGCGTTCTTCTGATCGAGGACACTTCGAAGAAGAAGTGATGGACACATTTGCTGAAGCCATTCCAAGCATGTTGGAGGGAGGATCCTTCACATGGCTGTGGATGTAAGCGCTGGATGATGAGCATCAGGATGATGTTCTGGTTTTTGCTTGGATATGATCAGTTGGATCATTTTTTATGTATGTATGTACGCATCATGTTGGATGCTGGATATGATCAGTTGGATCATTTTTATGTATGTATGTACGCATCATGTTGATGCTGGATATGATCAGTTGGATCATTTATATGTACGCATCATGTTGGATGCTGGATATGATCAGTTGGATCATGTGTATGTATTTTTGTATATGCATCATGTTGGATGCTTGGACCATGTATCTGTATATGTATCAGGTGGATACATTGTATGATCAGGTGGATCATGTGAGGTGATATGTATCATGTATTTGTATCAGATGGATACATTGTATGATCAGGTGGATCATGGATGATGATATGTATCAGGTAGATACGTGGTGTGCATCAGATAGATGCATTGATGATCAGGATGATCATAGATGACGAGCTTCAGGATGTTCCTCCAGATGACATGCAGCAGGATGATTGTAGTGATGATCAGGATGATCATAGATGACGAGCTTCAGGATGTTGCTCCAGATGACATGCAGCAGGACGTTGCAGTGATGATGATCAGGATGATCATGGATACATCAGGATGATGTATGGTGAGTATCAGGTTGATACACTGTGGGTCGTGGATCAGGTTGTGCAGATAAGCATGTAATTTGTACCCTGGGAGATTTGCAGATGGTATTTCGAGGTTTTGCCTATGGCATGTAATTCGGTACCCTGGGACATCTGGAAAATGCTCTTTCGAGGTTTTGCTTGGGAGGACATATAATTTGTTCCCTGGGAGATCTGCAGATAGTCTTTCGAGGTTTTACCTATGGCATGTAATTTGTGCCCTGGGATATCTGGCAGATGTTCTTTCGAGGTTTTGTCCTATGGCATGTAATTTGTGCCCTGGGATTTTTCAGGTCGAAGTTGTGTACCCGTAACATCCTGAGATGCTCTTTCGAGGTTTTGCCATGACCACATGTAATTTGTGCCCTGGGAGATCCGATAGGTTGAGCTGTGTGCTCGTAATCAGTCCTGGGATGCTCTTTCGAGGTTTTGTGGTGACCACATGTAATTTGTGCCCTGGGAGATCTGATAGGTTGAGCCTTGTGCTCGTAATCAGTCCTGGGATTCTCTTTCAAGGTTTTGTGGTGAGGTCACATGTAATTTGTGCCCTGGGAGATCCTATAGGTAGAGCTGTGTGCTTGTAACAGCCTGGGATGCTCTTTCGAGGTTTTATGACACATGTAATAAGTCCTGAGGATTCCACAGTATGGCCAGTGATGATGAAGACCTGCAGGTGGTGGGCCTACATCCAGTATGAAAAAGGACTGGCTCTGTAGAACTTCCTATGATGAGTAGATTCAGAGATTGATTGAGATAGCAGCAGTAGTGACGATGATGATGACTCGATGATGATTATCCAGTGACGATGATCCAGAGAAGATGACTTGTGCTAGAAGAACTGTGCTGAGAAATACCTTCGTAGTTAAGAGGGAGTGTTGATGTATATGTAACTTCGGAATGTATTTCACATATATGTATATTGTATTCCTATAGAGATGGTATTATTCCTCTATACGGAAGTGTCGTCATTTATATTGTAAGTGTCGTAACTTATAATTGATGGGTTATTAGACCACCTTGTTGGGGTCGGCCCTGTATAAGTCATGTGGGTCGAAGGGTTATTAGACCACCCTATTGGGGGTCGGCCATGTGGGTCAAAGGGTTATTAGACCACCCTATTGGGGGTCGGCCCAGTCAGCATTATGTTATGTGGTTAAGTTCGAGCCTACATGAGTTAGGTAAAAAGGCAAGTCAAGTCAAGTATAAATAGAGTGCGGGAGGCACTCTATTTGCTCACTCACTTCTCACTCATGCACTCAAGGAGGAGTGGCGCACTTATGGAGGAGGAGGATCTGCTGCTAAGTTGTGTCTATCTCTCATGGTTGGTTGTATCATTGCTCTATCTATCTCTGAGGAAGTTATTGGGGTTTTTCACCTTTATGGTTTTCCCGAAGTAAATCTTTGTGTCTCTTGTGTGCTTGCATTATTGTCTCCATGATTGATATGCTGTAGATATGTTGTACATGTTGTTCTCTCAGTTAAGATCCTAGATCAGATTGAAGTAAATTCTGAAAATTTAACAGACGACACTTCCTTATAGAGGAATAACACATCTCTAATAAGGATACAATAAATATATATGAAATACATAGATGAAATACATTCCGAAGTTACATATACATCAACACTCCCTCTTAACTAGGAAGGTATTTCTCGACACAAATCTGCTAGACAATTCTTCTTCTCGGGATCATCGTCATCATCATCGTCACTGTTGCTGCTACCTCAACCAATCTCTGAATCTACTCATCATAGGAAGTTCTACAGAGCCAATCCTTTTTCATACTGGATGTAGGCCCACCACCTGGAGGTATTCATCATCACTAGCCATACTATGGAAATCTCATGACTTATTACGTGCATCACAAAACCTTAAAAGAGTCTCTTGACTAGCAAGAACCTAAAGAGCATCTGAGGCCTTTTTCATCCTGTCCAGATCTCCAGGACTTATTACATGTGACCCCACCACAAAACCTCGAAAGAGAATCCTGGGACTGATTACGAGCACAAGGCTCAACCTATCGGATCTCCCAGGGCACAAATTACATGTGGTCACCACAAAACCTCGAAAGAGCATCCCAGGACTGATTAGAAGCATAAGGCTCAACCTATCGGATCTACCAGGGCACAAATTACATGCGGTCATGGCAAAACCTCGAAAGAGCATCCCAGGACTGATTACAAGCACATGGCTCCACCTATCGGATCTCCCAGGGCACAAATTACATGCCATAGGACAAAACCTCGAAAGAGCATCTGGCAGATATCCCAGGGCACAAATTACATGCCATAGGAAAAACCTCGAAAGACTATATGTAGATCTCCCAGGGCACAAATTATATTTCCTCCCAAGCAAAACCTCGAAAGAGCATTTGCCAGATATCCCTGGGTACAAATTACATGTCGTAGGAAAAACCTCGAAAGACTATCTACAAATCTCCTAGGGCACAAATTACATGCTTATCTGCACAACCTGTTCCACAGCCACAGAGTATCAACCTAATACTCACCATACATCATCCTGATGTACACATGATCATCCTGATCATCATCATTGCAACATCCTGCTGCATGTCATATGGAGCAACATCCTGAAGCTCATCATCCATGATCATCCTGATCATACAATGCATCTACCTGATGCATACCAAGTATATACCTGATACATATCATCATACATGATCCTCCTGATCATACAGTGTATCCACCTGATACAAATACAAATACATGATACATATCAACATGCATGATCTACCTGATCATACAATGTATCCACCTGATACATATACAGATACATGGTCCAAGCATCCAACATGATGCTTATACAAAATACATACACATGATCCACCGATCATATCCAGTATCCAACATGATTCATACATACATATAAATGATCCAACATGATGCGTACATATACATATAAATGATCCAATTGATCATTTCCAACATCCAACATGATGCATACATACATACATATAAAAATGATCCAACTGATCATACAAAGCAGAAACCAGAACATCATCCTAATGCTCATCATCCAGCCCTTACATCCACAGCCATGTGAAGGATCCTCCTTCCAACATGCTTAGAATGGCTTCAGCAAATGTTTCCATCACTTCTTCCTCAAAGTGTCATCAATCCGAAGAACACCAAGCCTCTCTCTGAAGTACTCGAACTTCACCCTGGCTAGTGGCTTCATCAGCACATCTGCAATCTGCTCATCCGTCGCAACATACAGGAGCTTCACAGCTCCTCTCTGCACCATATCCCCGATATAGTGATATTTTATCTCTATGTGTTTCGACCTGTCATGAAACACTAGGTTCTCGAACAGCTTCACACAACTTTGGTTATCACAGAAGATACCAGTAGCATCCAATGGAAGATCAAATAATTCAGACAGTAGCTTCCACAGCCATACTGCCTCACAACTAGCTGAGCAGGCTGCAACATACTCTGCCCCAGCTGTACTCAGTGCTACACAGGACTGCTTCCTGCTAAATCAAGAGATCACATCTGATCCCATACTGAAGCAGCACCCAGACATGCTCTTCCTATTTGCAGCACTACCATCCCAATCTAAATCAACATAACCCTGCAGGTTAAACTTTTGATTCACCTCATACTTGAGCCCATAATCCACTGTACCCTTCAGGTACCTCAGAACATGCTTTATAGAAACCATATGAACACTCCTCAGATCTGTCAGGAACTGAATCAATGTGTTCATCCCAAAGCAAATATTTGGTCTCGTGTTCATCAGGTACATCAAGGACCCAATCATCTGACGATACATAGAAACATCAACCGGCTCAGATGAAGCATCACATGGAAGCTTTAGATTTGATGCCATAGGTTTGGCCATGGCCTTGCAATCCATCATCCCAAATCTCTTCAGGATATCTACTGTGTACTTCCCTTGACCAAGGAAGATCCCACCTGTACTCTGCCACATCTCCATACCTAGGAAATAGTGCATCATTCCGAAATCTTTCATATCGAACTCAGTAGCAAGCTTCCTCTTCGTATCTGCAATCAATCTATCATCATCTGTTACAAATAAGTCATCCACATACAGAAGTAGAATCATAGGATTCCCTTCCTCAACCTTGTAGTAAAGGTTGGAATCCACTTTACTCTTGGTAAATCCCAAACTAGATAGGAAACTGTCCATCCTACCATACCAAGTTTTGGGAGCTTGCTTCAAGCCATACAAGGCTTTCTTCAATCTGCACACATACGACTCCCTGTCATGTATTTCGAAACCGAGTGGCTGCTCCACATATACTTCCTCTTCAACTACACCATTCAAGAAGGCAGTCTTGACAACGATCTGGTGTATTTTCCATTTCAATGCTGCAGCCATGGCAAGTACTGTTCTGATGGAAGTATACCTGGCTACAGGTGCAAAAGTTTCTTCATAATCTATTCCCTCTTTCTGAGAGAAGCCACGAGCTACGAATATTGCTTTGTATTTTTCTACACTGCCATCTGCAGCATGATTGATTTTGTAGATCCATTTGGAAGTCACAACAGACTTCTCTTTAGGTATTGGGACAACATCCCAAACATCATTCTTCATTATTGATTGGTATTCCTCAACCATGGCATCCTTCCATTATTTCTTTTCCGCTACTTCTTCATAACTGGAAGGTTCTTTGTTCATAATGTCACAGAGTAAAGCAACGTAGCTGGTATGTGATCTGGTTCTCTTCTTTGCTCTGTGTTCTTCTTCTGGAATGCCAAATCTTTCTGTATCTTGAATGAGCTCTCTAGCCCATGCAGGTTTCCTCTTGTGAGAGTTATCCTCATGTGGTGGATCTACAGGTTCTTGTGGATATTCAAACTCATGAACAACTTCTGGAACTGCTTCAGTCATGGTAGTGTCTTGAAATCTAGTTTCCTTAGGTTCTTCATAAACTTCGATAGGTTCCTTCCTTGATTTGATGAAGGTTGAGATTTCATCAAATGTTACATCCCTGCTAACATCAATCTTCTTGATCCCTGGAAAGTATATTCTGTAAGCCTTCGAGCTTTCACTGTAACCCACAAAGATACCCTTCTTTCCTGAAGGATCTAGTTTAATCCTCTTTTCCTTTGGAACATGAATGTATACTGGACAACCAAATATTCTGAGATGGATGACTTCAGGTTTCTTACCAAAAAATACCTCTTCTAGTGTCTTGTTATCCAATATCTTGTGGGGTGTTCTTTCTGCACATATACAGCTGTTCTAGCTGCTTCTTCCCATAGATGCATAGGTAGATCCTGGTCATGCAGCATTGCCCTTGCTTCTTCCATGATTGTTTTGTTCTTCTTTTCTGCAACTCCATTCTGTTGAGGATTATAAGGAGCAGTCAACTCCCTCTTAATCCCTGAATCACTACAAAGCTTCTTGAAGTCACCTGAGGTGAATTCTCCACCATTGTCGGATTTGAATGTTTTGATCTTTTTGTCAGTTTGATTCTCCATCAAGGTTTTGAATTCCTTGAACTTATCAAACACCTCATCTTTGTTTTTCAAGAAGTATACCCAAGTCTTCCTGGAGAATTCATCAATAAATGAGACATAGTAAACATACCTACTTAGAGAACTGGATGACATAGGACCACATACATCTGAGTGGATGATTTCTAGGATGTCTTTTGCCTTGCTTTCACTGCTTGGGAAAGCCTTCTTAATGTTCTTACCTTTTGCACATCCTTTGCAAACACCTTCATGTTTGGTCTTGATTTCAGGAAGACCCTCTACAACCTTGCTTGCAATTGGAAGTGCCCTATAGTGCATATGAGCAAGTCTTCTATGCCAAAGTTCACTTGGCTCCATGGATTCATGTACCATGGCATGTTCAGGTTGTCCCTTCAATTTAAACAAACCTCCCTCTTGCTCTCCAATCACTACTGCAACATCTATGTTCTTTCCCTTTGGCCACATTAGGACTTGGCCATCCACAAATGCAGCCCTCATACCTTTTGCATCCAATGCAGAGATAGAGATTAAGTTCTTCTTGAGCCCAGGTACATAAAGGACTTCTTTCATCTTGAAAGATTTTCCAGAATCTAGGTTGTAGGAGGCTTCACCACTTCCTTTGATTGGGTATTGATAATCATCCCCAAGTTTCACCTTATGGGGTGATTCATGTTCAGATAGATTCACAAAAGATTCCTTAATTCCAATCATGTGTTTGGAAGCCCCACTATCAATCAACCAATCATTACAACCATGGGAGATAGTACCTGTGAGAGCAGAAATTAGAACATATTCTTCTTCACTTGATGAGTCATCATCACTATCACTTTCTGCCCTAGCCTTCTTCTTTGGGTGTTCATCATCTTTGGTAGCATGAGCAAGATATCTTCTTTTTTTATTCTTCTTCTTCTTATTGAAGTTGTTGTTGTTGTCTTTCTTCATCTTGGGACAATCTGAAGCAAAGTGTCCCTTCTCATTGCAATTGAAGAATCTGAGATCTTTCTTATCTTTATGATAATGGTGGTGTGAGAATCTTCTGTTATGAGATGATTCCTTCTTGGACTTACCTTTCCTGGCATGTGCAGTGAGAGATTGATCTTCATTTCCCATCTTTTCTTCTCGGGCCACAAGCCTAGCTTCTTATTGAGAGCATTCTTCCCGCAATCTGTTGAAGGAGATTAACTTCTTCCTTGCACAAATTCCTTGAATAAAGGAATCCCATGACCTAGGTAGGCCATTTAGAGTGGTCATCACCACTTCACCATTCTCCACCATTTCATCCACTACTTCTAGTTGTTCCTTGATCTGGGAGACCCTTGAAAAATAAGATTGAATGGTTTCTCCATTCTGAAACTTTACTCCTTTCAATTGGTTCCGCAAGGTCATCTTTCGATTTATGTTCTTCCTTTCAAATAGCTTGGTCAAAGAGTCAAACATCTCCTTGGGTGTCTTTAGAGAAGACACATGGGGTATGAGATGGTCTTTGATAGAATCAGCAATGATTCTCTTTTCCTTGACCAAGTTTTTCTTATGCAATACCTTAACCTCTTCATCCTCTGGGATAGGGATGTCTTCTTTTATATATGAGTCCAACTTATTCTCTTTCAGGATTAACCCAATCCTATACTTCCAAGCTCGGAAGTTATCAGCCCCTTCAAGCTTATCCTTAAGCTTTGTGCAGTGATACATCTTAAAGAGTCCCAAATGAAATAGAAAAGATTTAGGTCTTACCACTTGAAATGTTGAAAACTGGATCTGGTCCCGGATTCGGGTTTGTCGAAAAAACCCTAAAAATTCAAAATGTGAATTTCAACTTTTTGAAAGGATAGAAAGATGTGCCTTGATGATCTGATCAGCCTGGTGTATTCAAAATTTGAGATCAACAAAGCTTTACCCTTCAGATTTGCCTTTTTTTCCTCCCGAGTTCACTAGGGAGAGCCCTGAATTAGGGTTTGAGTTTTCCAGAGATCTACCCAGCTAAAAATCTTGATCCAAAGCTCTAAACTTCAATTTTTGCAAGGAGCTTCCAGCTATGTCTTCAGATTTAAGAAATTCCTATTTTTGTGGAAACCCTAATTTTTAGGACCAAATCTGAAAATGCTCAGAATTGAATTATGATTGGACAGATAGATTCTCCTTGATGAGTAGAGGCAATATACTATACGGATTTTCCAAAACCTGTGGAGAGAAACCCAATAAACAAGAAACTCAAGTTTTCGTCACTGCAATAATGTCTTCTTCTCAGGTTAGCTCTGATACCATGTTAAATTTTGAGCATTAATTCACAATAATCTAGGATCTTCTCTGAGAGAATAATATATACATTATATCAATGCATAACAATCACAATAAGCATCACAAGCATCACAAGAATCAAAAGCATGAGAGACAAGAGACACAGAGTTTCCATGGGGAAAACCCTAAGGTGAAAAACCCCACAACTTCCTCAGAGATAGAGAGAGCAATGGCTCAACCAAAGTACAACCATAATACACTTGAGATAGTCTCCTAGAAGCAGATGATCCTCCTCCTCACTAGTGCGCCACTTTCTGAGTGAGAGAGAGATGACTTTCCGAATGATCTAAATAGAGATCTCCTAATCTCTATTTATACTAATCTATTTTCCCAGTGACCTTATGGGGCCGACTTGTCTAGCTGGGTACATCCAGAATATAATATATATTTTAGGGCCGACCCCACACATGGTGGTCTAATAACCCATCGGCAAGTACATACACTTGCGACACTTGTCAATCCACATGACGACACTTCCTTATAGAGGAATAACACATCTCTAATAAGGGTACAATAAATATATATGAAATATATTCCGAAGTTACATATACATCAACACATGCCACAGATATCAAAAGAGGTAATGACCAAGTATATTCGCACTGTCAATTTTTATGCTGACATGTGTTCTATTCACATTTCAGCGAAGGCACAAAGGAAGGACGTTGAATGGTTCGAAGGAAGGTACCACATGTATGAAGACAACATGGATAACATCATGAAAGAATGGCCTTATAATATCCTTAGGAATATTCAACCAAGATATTAACTCAACTCCAAATTTTTCATAAACTTTACTAGTCAATTTTCTATCAATTTCTTTGAACAGTGTAGGAAGTAAGTGATGGGTACTCGAGTAAGGAATGAGGATGGTGGGATGAATATTCAATTGTGGAAAATGTATGGAGTGAGGTGTAGTAGCAGGTCAGGATATGAGATCAGAGGTTTCCTATGCACAAGGTACCAATACCATTTACTTTTCAGCAAAGAGCAAGTCTATGCCTACTTCGAGGCTTCTTGGGTAGCTGGCATATGCATACTAGACAGGTGGGGACTCTGGAAGTTAATGGAAGATATATTATCAGTGAAATGAGTTTTGGTTATGTTAAGGAAAGTGTTCGAGCAAACTTGGGAGATTTTAAGAAGAATTGGGGTTTTTGGGCTCTCCCGGGATTGCTGAGCTAGTAATTTTACAAACTTTACAAACAGTGTCCAAAGGAATCCAAATACTGAATTTAAGGACTATTATGGATACTAGAATGAGTCAATGAACTTATCCAACTGACATAATGTAAAAATAGTGCTTAGAAAGGATTTGGCAGTGAAAGTGGTAAAACTAGTCTAGAATTGACATCAATCTAGCTAGTCTTGAATTTTAATTTAACAAACTGCTTTAAGGAATCAAAAAATATATTATGATGATTATTAAAACTTTGATATAATATTTTCCACACATAAAACATGAAATATGGAATTCAGAACATTCCTCCTTTATTTTATTGCTTGCTTCTCAAATGACAATGCCTCAAAGGTTGATTTTCTATTACAATGGTGGGAGAATAGAGAACAGAAGAAATGAGTTAATTTGGATATGTAATGGAGGTTATTATTAGTCCATATACTGGTTAGATGTTTCAACTTGTTGCATTCTGAGCATGCTGGTCTTTAATGGGCACCATCATCAATTGGTTCTCTCCTTTAGGGAAATCACCTCCAAAACTAGCTATGGGAGGAGTAGCAGTAGGAGAAGAGTAGAGATTTGATATGATCTTTGAATTCTGGAATATAGCAGCATCTAATATCTATAAACATCAGCTGATAGAATTCACTAGAGGTCCTGAGAACATCTCTACATAATTGTCTGCATCCACTAGTGTCCCTCCACTAAATCTAGTTGCAAATCTTCTTCAATGGTAGCCTCCTCTTCAAACTATCATTAAATCTTCATGGTTGATCTGAACTAGATGTCACTGGCTGTAATATTAATGGCTGGACCTGCATAACACTCATAAGAAACTCACAAGGCCTTGGGGCACATCTCCCAAGGATAACTTGTTGAGCCACAACACTCAACTAGAGGGCTCAGAGCTCTCATTCACAAATTCTAATAATGATCAAAAGTTGTGAAATGGAGTTGGTTGGCTTCTTTTATAAACTTCATGATGACCTGCTGAGAAAGTTGAAGAGCTTGGTGACCTATGAGAATAGGTCACCCATGAGTGGGCATACTTTCCTTTATTTTTCCTTACAAGCTTTTTTCCTTTAGAAACTGTGCCCCCTTTGTCTCCATATGTTTCCTGCTTTGTAAAAGTTGCTTGATTTATAAACTAGACTCCTTTTTGAAAACTACGCCCTCCTTTTTATTTTTTCAGTTGTTTCCATTTTCTTGCTTTTAGAAACTCTTACATCTTTCCTTCTTTTGTTCTTTTCCTAAATCCACAAATTGATTTAGCCATATTTCTATTTTTTTGTCTCTAGATCCAATTTGGAAACCTTATCTCCATGAGGGCGCCCTCTTGGCCCACTTGCTCCATTATTTAGGAAATTAATTAAGATTAATAAAAATAATTCCTCGATTTCACTTAGTCTAAATTTAATCCTATGCACACCTAATGAAATTAAATTATTTACCTAGGGGTTATTTTGTCGCCCTTTTTACCATGGTAACTGGATGAGCCAAAATTGGGGACATGATAGTCCTCCCCTCCCAATATTGTCTGTCCTCAAGAAAGAAAGAAATCAATGCCAACTTTAACCAAAAGTACACCATGTTTCTGTTTCACTACTCTGATTACAATCATTTTCAAAATGAATAATTATTCTTTAACAAAATTTTCAGCCCAGTTAAGATAACTGAGTAGATTTCCTGGATCCCATTGCTTCCTCTGTAAGGACCCAAATTTTTCTGCCACCTTTGGAAAGTTGTCACTCCAAGGAATGCTTAGATACCATGTTCCCTGATGAATACTATCCATCATCACTGTTACTTGTGACAATCTGTCAATCCAGGGTATGCCAGGATCCATCCACCAAGCTGGAAGTGTGACACTCCCAATGCAAAACTAAATAGTTGCAAGGCTTCTCCACCAAACATAGAACTTCTTAAGAGCATGCAAATTATAATTCATCTCTTGTGCATGTGTAATGGAGATATCTAATGGCTTCAAAATACATTTTTGTTTCTGCTCACAATTCAAGACAATGTCAGTTATAACAAAAAATTTATTGCAGAAACAGGAGAACCTTTTACCTTCCAAGGTCTTCATTGCAATGATGTTTCTACCCATCCAACCAATGGATGAACAAGCACTTTTATTTTCTGAAATATATGAGATGTGATCAGCCATATGTATGTCCTCCTCAAATAAATAGATCTCATGATCTCTATGGAAATCCATAGGTGCTCCCCTCTTCATCCAATGGCTCAACTCTCTTCCATTGATCCAAGGGTGCAAAACTCCATCAATTGACCCACACATTGAAGGTAAGTGAAGATATGATGCCTCCTGGTCAAAATTGGATGCACACATATGCATGGGATGCCTCAACTACTATGGGTTAAGGAACATGTCATCGGACTCAATTTTAGGATCCTCTTGCTCATCATGTGACACCAAGAGGAAGAATCCTTTTACCCAATTTTCATTCCCAAAATTTGTGGTTGATTTTGATGTGGGGAATGAAGTATGGTGAGCCATGCTTCTGAAAATTTAATCCACTGAAGTTGTGGATGTATCCTCTCCATTGATGGCTAATCCATCTATGGTGTACTCATTTGGCTCTTCCTGGGAAGAGTGACTTTCTTCAATGAACCTCTCAAGTTCATTTTGGAAAAGGTCATGTGCTTGTTTTTCATCAACTCTACCTGCACATTCCTCAACCACATACCAAACAGACTGTTCCTCATGATCCACGAACTCATGAGATTCCTCCCTTGGAACATGAAATAATTCATCCATGTTATTGTGACTTTCTGAAATATGGGAGGTAAAAAGTGATTCTAGCAACTTCTCATCAAGCTGCTCAATCCGATTCTCAGATTCTTGACAAGTACCATGAGTGCCAATCAGAGAATCCTGGGTGGTTTCCAACATATGAGTGAGATTTCCAATCACCTCATCATTCCTTATTGCATAATTATAGTACATATTCACAAGCTCCAGCAAGTGATCTCTATCAGAAAGCAGTTGAGAGAAATTTCCTTTTAGGCTTCCTACTGCTTCCTACATGTGTAAAAACTTTTCAACAGAGGGTTGATCCTCCATTGATGTAGTTCTCCAACTGCAATGAGAGATCAAAGCATTAAGTTCATGGAGTTTTTTCAGTGCCTCCTTGATTTTTTCCTCACTCATTTTCAATGGTCCAATCAGGGAGAGAAGTTATAGTTGGTGAACCTCCTCTTCCGCTTCTTGCAAATCATCCTTGTCCCAATTTTGACTTATGACACTTGAAGGATCTTCTAATCCATCATTCTCACTAGAAGTGACTGTCATCTTGGCCAACAACAAAGGCATGCAAAAATCAGAATTGTAGCCATACCTTTGTGCCCAAATTTCCTCCTCATGTAGTGTTTTTATGGCAACATGCTTCTTTCCCAAATTCCTTGGTTCACACCCAGCTGATTTGGGCTTGTCTTCCACCTCACCCTGAAGTTCCAATGATGATCTCATATCTGATTGATGTTCTTATTTTGGATCTGATGCAAAAGATGTCATACCATTATTAATATTCCCCATATCTTCTGCACTTATCTTGCAATCACCCATGAAGAAATTGGGAGTGATTTCACCTTCCACATTGCCAACAATCGAATGTTTGACTGATGGATCTTTAGTTGTGCATGGATCTTTTCCCTCTCCTTCTGACGAAGGGTTTGGTGACTCATCGTCCTCATAGATGCTGCAAATATGCTGATATATAACCATGATATTCCCTCTTTCTTCCACACTTTGAGGGTCTCCTGATGTTTCCACAGTCATTGGTTTTTGAGTAGCTAAGCATTGAGATTTAAATGCTTCATTATGGGGAACTAGTTTCTCCACATCATGGAACACATTAATGACAATGTATTCTATTTTCTTTTGATGATTTCCAAAAGGAACATGGGTACAAAAATATGATTGAGGTCCATACCTTTTCATCATACTTCTCCCTTCAAACAGTGGAGCTATGGTGCCTTGTTCTGCCACCCATTCTCCAGGTTCACATCCAATTGATGTGTGGTAATCTTCTGCTTCACTATGTAGCTCATGCGGTGACTTTGAATCTGATTTATGTTCTTCTTTGGGATCTGATCCAAGATATGGCTCAGCACCCCTAATAGTCCCAATCTGTTCTGAGGTGATCTCGAGATCCTCAACATAGAATGTTATAGTAGATTCTTCTTCCATTCTATCAACAATCTCATGATTGGTTTTTGGATCTTGCTTCTCCCTGGTTGTCTTAGGATGAAGATCCTTGGAGGCTCTTCTTGAAGATGATCCAAAAATTCTTATGAAGTCACATGCATCCAATAAAGCTTTCATATATTTTATTAATTCTTCCATAGAAGGTTGACCTTTGACTATGGAACATGCAACTTTTTCCTGAATATGGCTATCTGTATAACCATAGTCTCTTCTTTCAATCATGATCTCATGGGAGATGCTTGTGGAAGGTACTTCTTGGGGATTATTTTCCTCATATTGTCTTCAATATTCCTCATACTGCTCATCATAATCATCATACTCTTCATAAAAATAATCTTCTTCCTCATACAAATCAAAGTCTGAATCTTCCATGACATGGAACTAATTCCACAACTACAACTTGAAGATAGTGCTCAGCTAATTTTCCACTGAGAGTTACTTTCCACAGGCTAAGCCAAGGAAAGTGCTTTGATACCACTGTAATATCCTTGGGAAGATTCAACCAAGATATTAACTCAACTCCAAATTTTTCATAAACTTTACGAGGTAATTTTCTGTCTATTTCTTCGAACAATGCAGGAAGTAAGTGATGGGTACTGGAGTAAGGAATGAGGATGGTGGGATGAATATTCAATTCTAGAAAATGTATGGACTGAGGTGCATTAGCAGGTCAAGATATCATATCAGAGGTGTCCTATGCACAAGGTACCAGTACCATTCACTTTTCAGCAAAGATCAAATCTATGCCTACTTCGAGGCTTCCTGGGTAGCTGGCATATACATAATGGATAGGTGGGTACTCTGGAAGTTAATGGAAGATGCATTATTAGTCAAATGAGTACTGGTTACGTTTAGGAAAGTGTTCGAGCATACTTGGGAGAGCTTAAGAAGAATTGGGTTTTTTGGGCTCTCCCGGGATTGCTAAGCTAGGAATTTTCCAAACTTTACAAATAGGATCTAAAGGGTTCCAAATATTGAATTTAAGGACTGATATGGATACTAGACTGAGTCAATGACCTTCTACAAATGACATAATGTAAAAATAGTGCATAGAATGGATTTAACAGTGAAAGTGGCAAAACTAATCTAGAATTGACATCAATCTAGTTAGTATTGAATTTCAACATAACAAATTGTTTTAAGGAATAAAAAAATATGTTCTGATGATTATTATAATTATAAGCTAGCAATTTTCCACCTATCTTGCATTTTAATGGTTTATTTTTCAATTTTTTAAGCAAAAATAGCTTTGCAACACAATGTTCATAAGCATTTATGCGCGGGCACTACTGTGTATACACATCAGTAGCGTATAAAATCGATGGGCGATACTGTACTTAAACAAAGTAGCACCTACATGCTACTGTGTAGTATACACAGTAGTGTACATACTTGCAAAGCTACCTACAAGCGCCGAGACTCAAAAAATTTTGGTTTTTTGTGTAGAATGGTCCTTCAATGGAGGGAGAGGGAGCATGAAGACATGGATAGGTTAGCCATGCAAGACCCGGCTACCCTCCATGCGCTTCAAAGATGTGGTTTGTTGAAGTTTTATCGAACCGTAAACATGAGGGCATTAAACAAACTGTTTCGAATACTGATTCAGTATTGGGATGTGGATACCAACACCTTCATCATCTGCGGGCAAACTCTTGAGCTTACCGTTGAGGACATATACTTTACTACTGGTCTCTCAAGGAGAGGAGACGTAATAAATCTGAAAGGTTCTTCTCATTTCGGTGCACGATCAGTGCAAGAATATGTGAATACATACTGTGTTGCCGGAGCAGAAAAATCGGGAAGCCAGGTCTTGATTTCAACTATTGATGGTCTCCCTTTGAAAGTGATAGTGAGCATGATCAACCGAGTAGCCGGTAGTGCATCACAACACTTAGCTTCTAGGCATTCGATGCATATTGGTGTACAATGTTTGCACGGTCATGTTTATGATTGGAGTACTAGTTTACTGGCCAACATGAAGTCTCAATTGACAGGTTGCAAATCCGGCACAATGAAGAATTTTCGGTACGGAAGTATTTTGTGTACTTTCTTCTTCGAGAGGATGCCTGCTATTAGTTTTGGGATGCCTCTACCACAGGTTAACCCCCGTGAGCCCAGACTAGGCCATTGGGGTGACATTTTCCTCCGCCAAGGTGGTGGGGAAAGTCACTACTGTTACCATATTGATGATTTATGGGGGTGGTGGGAGAGGCAAGTACCCGCTTTTGAGTAGTTTCCCTATGCTGGATTGGATTTCCGTCACGATCCAGAGCTGGTGCTTCCGCCAGGTGGAGCCTGGGGAGATATTGGAATGTTTAAATTTTGAGAATTTATTTAATTTTTTAGAACTTTTTCAAGTATTTGATTTTTATGAATGAGTTTTGAAGTTCTAATCAAGTGTCATATGCAGATGTTGGGCCTGTTCGTCCTGAGGGACATCCTACTATCTATGTGAGGCCAGCTGATATTACCGCAGCGGATGCTATGTTGGGAACCCTGGAGAGAAAAATGAGTCGGTTGACTCATGAGATTCCTGCATGTCGTATGGACCAGATACCTGTTGATATGCAGGAAGATGTTGTTGGGGTGCCCCCAGCATGGCTTAGGTTGCTGCGGAGGGTTGCTAGACTACTCATATGCTATCGCAATGCGGTAGATGATGAGGAGGTCCCTCCTTCTCCATAGGGGAAGAAAACATTCTATGTATATATTTTTGAGGCTACTATGCCCAGCTTTTGTACTTTCATGACTTGGCTTGATCGACTCATGACTCAAAACTCATATTTTTTGATACGGTACCAGCTATATACAGTATCGGTTATTTACATGTGTATGCGTTTTAATTTTATGTGTGCAGTGTTGTTTATGACAATGTATGATGCAAATGCTAGTCTAACACATAGTTTTCTAATGAATCAGCTAAAGTGTTTAAACTTCTTGGAATATGTTCATATCTGATAGAATGAAATTGTCTTTCCAATAGTCTAACTCGTAGAAAATGACGTAGCAATCTTGGATCCCTGATCTGATAGACACCTGTTAACTGAAATACAATTAATTGTGAGTCAAGCCTTACCTCCAAGTATGAAATGCCATGACTGAGAGAATCTCGGAGAATTTATATAACTACATTGTATTCAGCCACATTATTCGTGGTAGGTCCCAAACAAACCCCCCCCCGAAGAAACAAGTTGGTCAGCGGGTGAATAAATGACCCAAGCTACTGTAGCCAACTGACAGGTGTGGCGACTGGCGCCATCAGCAAATCCTAAGAAATGTTCGATTGACATCTGGTACACGAAACGAAACACACATAAGATCACCTAACGAGCATAACAAAAACTAGCTTTACAAAAATATACAGCTATGTTACAAGAAAAAGTACTTTAGCCTAAGCGTAATACTTCTTCAGGTAGGGTCAATGCCTGGATCCTCCTCGTGAGGTCGGGCAAAGGTGTTATGGAAATCACGGAAAATATTAGTATACGGAATGATCTCATCGAGATAAAATCCCGTCTCAAAGAAAATGTTTCTGTTTACCCCAGTGAAAATGTTCACCAGCGAGGTATGTAATCTATTTGCTTCAACCATAGCAACTTGTGAAGGAGTGAGACTAGTAGTTTCATCGGGTGGTGAACAAAATTCACCTCTCTCTAACAAGTTAAGAAAAGGAAACAAGAAAGACGCGCAATCTATAAGTTCACGAGGATGGTCCGGTCCATTCAAGGCTTCTAACATTTCCTCATCAGAAGGTAAATTAATTCCTGAACTGTCGAGAGAATGGATCGGGTCAGGTTTCTGAGTAGTGGCACAATCTATGTTTGACTCGACAAACACCAATTGAGTCGACATATGTTCTGTTGTAGTTTGATGAGAATCCAAGTGGGTAACTTCTACAACAGGAGTGGGCACGGAGGGGTTTGTATTAGTTGGGAGAAACTCAGAATCAGTTGTCAAACTAACCATGGATGTTTTAGATGATGAACATCCCTCAGTACCAACAAATAAAGTAGGAGCAGGTAGTTCAAAACTGCCAATTAGTGATCCGAAAAGTCCTGCTCCTAAACTCTCACCAACTGGGGTGGTTTGATCAATCAAAGGAACTGTGGTTTCCAAAGAAGTCTGGTGTTTTCCTTGAGTGAAAGAAAGTTGATCGACTGTAACGATCTTACCTTCAAATGGGAACATGACCACTCAAAAAACTGCCGATGCTATGGCTTGCATGGCATACGTCCAACTCCTGCCCAATGACATATTGTAATCAAGCGAAGCGTCCAGAACTTCTACCTCAACAGCAACTGTCTTACCAACCAAAGTGACATCGAATGATGGAAAAAGTCCATGTGGATGGAAAGTTCTGCCATCAAATGCAGTAAGCAGTGTGTTGGAAGGGGCTAACTCAGGAGAACCTAGAGCTTTCCAACATGAAATTGACATTACGCAAGTCGACGCTCCCTCATCTACTACAGCTCGTCTGATGGTCATTAGACCATGAACGACCTCAATCTGAAGGGAAACGTGATAGGGCAAACGGTATTTGACATTAGTCATATCAAATCGCGCAGACATGTTGAAGGATTCCATGCTCCCAATAGCTGCCAGAAGTGCATTTCGTTGTAAAGGACAACTCTGCAAGACTTCTAGAGTAGACATGGCACAAGGGGTCTGGGATAAATCTTCAACCACATTGTAGTTAGATGCATCCCGTGTGTTGGGATTGTGTGATGCCCTCTTCAAGACACCTTTCAGAATCTTGGGCATTGGGTCCACAAGTATGTGGAGTGGAGTGGAGGATTCAGGAATCTCCTTATCCTTTTTCTGCGTTTCCGGGGTATAGTTCCTTGCTCTAGTTTGCAAAAGTGCATCTGAATTAACCATGTTTATAAATGTTTGATCAACCATGGGGTGTGAAGTGCCCCCACTTTTGGAGGTGCCAGAAGTTGAGCCTTGCCCTTTGGGAAATGGATCTTTCAGAACGACAGGCTTCTTTTCTCTTAAGAGCTTCTGGGCTTCTTCAAGCAGAGGGCATTGATGAGTAAGGTGGTTCTGCTTGCAAATTTTACAAGGGAACTTAACCTTCTTTTCCTCTTTATTACCCTCTTCGGCATTGTATTTTTTGGGATTTTGTTGGTTCCCCTCTCCTTTCTTGCCCTTCTTTTTGTTGTTGGGATGCCGAGGGCCCTTTTGATTGTTCTGGACATGATTGACGGGTTCAGAAGTAGAAGGAGAGGTTGTGATGGAAGAAATATCTACAGTCGATTATTTGATAGCTAAGGCATGGACCTGTTTGGTCAGTGCTTCGAAGGCTGCAGAGTCAACTGAACCCACTATGCCGTCAGCATGTGGTCCAGGTTTGGGTCTACTCAGATCAGTGTTTGATCTCGGTGCGTCAGGTATAATCTCGTACAGTAAACCAGATTGTGCATAAACAAGGTCTAACTGTTGAGTCCTTAAGATGGCTTCTTCTTCATTGGATACTCTAGATGTCGCTACTTCCTTAGAAATATAAGGAAGGAGTGATTTCAAGTACCACTCAAGCAGGAACTCTGGAGGAATGTTGGCCTTTATGAGCCTCTTCCGTCTTCGCCACTCCTGAATGTGGTCAGATAAGTGAGTGGCTTTATTTTGTCTAAAAGTAGACAAAAGTTCTGTTCCGGCATCATACCGAACATGAAGTTGGAAGTGGTTCAAAAAGACGGTTGCTAGATCCCCAAAACTAGAGAAAGTAGCCACAGGTAACTCAATGTACCATTTGGCTGCATGACCAGTTAAGTTCCTTTGGAACAATCTCAATCTGATGGAGTCCTCATTTAATGAATTGGAATAACACAAGAAGTGGAAGGTAGTGACATGGTCACCAGGGTCTTCACCTGCTTTTCCTTCAAACTTTGGAATGTACGAAGGTAATTTGGTGGGAACTGATGGCCATGTGGCATTATGACACACAGGATCATTTGTCAGTTTAGAAAGGTCTGGAAAATTCAAAGTTGCCAGAAAAGGTAGACGAGGCTGGTAAGATGGTACTTGATAAGGGGAACCACCCATCGTTTGTCCTATGAATTGTTGGTAGGGGTTGTCCCCAGCCATCTGGTGATAAGGGTTTCCCCCAACCATGTGCTGATAGGAGTTGCCACCTACCATATGTTGATAGGGGTTGCCCCCAGTTAATTGTTGGTAGGGGTTGCCCCCAGCTATCTGTTGGTAGGGGTTTCCCCCTGCCAACTGTTGTTGTTGTGCGAAAGAGTTATTAAAATTTCCCCACCTATATGAGAGTGGATTAGTGCTTTGCAGGTTCATCCACTGTGGCTGGGTATTAGCCCCTCCATATTGCTGGTTAAAGACATTACCCCCTCCCCCTGAGAATAAGGAAAAAGGGGTATTACTTGCAGGCATACTACATTGGTTCATGTTAGGGCCTACAAAGGTATTGAAACCGGTTGAAGCTGATGTGAACGGTGCAGTCATGGTACCCATGACTGGCATGTTTGCAGAAGCACTTGGTCCTACCACAGGTGTGGAAACCCAAGTACTAGGAATCTGATATAACGTTTGAGAAGTAGAAGGTGTTGCACAGTTGGTCATACTGCTAGGTCCAACAGTAGGTGTAGGAATAGATGCCATCGTTGTAGAACTAGGCATACCTAATGTACTAGTGTTGAAACTAAAAGATGGAGTAGGCACAGATGTGGTTTGTGCCTGACTAGGTGTAGCAGTAAAAGAAGGGTTAACTGTGTTGGTATTCATACCTAATGTGGGAGTTTGGGGAACCCCCTGTTCACCTCCTGAGTTAGACATCAGATGTCCGAGAAAGGAAAGATTTGCACTGAGAAGGGGCTGCTGGAAACCAACAGGTGACAGAAGCGGAATTCTAGTATTGGTTAAGGGAAGATTGAAAGGAGTGTTATACTCCGTGGAAGTAAGATCTTCCACCTAAACAGTACTAAAGTGTTGCTGATCTGTGGTTCCTCAGGAACCTCAATTTCAAGGTTTTCTGTTACAAGGATTTCTTCAAGCAATTCTATTCCAGAAGTAATTTCTGAAGAAATACCGGGGTTTACCTGCTGTCGTCTAGCTAGTGGTATAGGTTCTATTCTAACTGGTGGAAGGTTTTGAAGCCTTCTTGATCTACGAAGTTGTTGATTCTTCGTGATTATAGTGGCCACTACAACTAAGGGGCAAACATCACACCAACTAAAAAATTCCTAAGTATACAAACCAGGCAAACAAAGATGCCTTCCGGAGAAGAGTCTGGGATAATGAGGGCCCAGAACAGATCAACGAAGGAAGAAAGACAGTTACCCGGGGTCCACAATACAATGACTAAGGGTGCAAGCGCTGGAATCACCCAACCGCCCTCCCAAAAACCTGCAAGGGGTTTCCTCCCACGTCTGTCTTAGGTACAGCAGATATACCCTCTGCTGTCACCTGTGTATGAACCTAGAGTCTAATACTATGGATACCACAACACCGAAAATTCCTGGGGGAATAGTCACCAGTCGAATCAGAAAGCGTGGGAAGGGTAGCTAAGCCCGAAACTCGAAAGAGTCCCCAATACGCAATCCGATCCTGGCGTATGCTGGAACAGAAAGTAGGAGGAGTATTCCCACAAACTGATCTCGCAATGACCTACTGCATAGATCCCAGGCAAATTTTGAGTGAGGTGGTTTTACCTATGATAGTCTCACTACGATTTTTGCGCAATGTGTGATCTTGGGTGGTTTAAGGTGATTTAAACCCAAGATCCTAACCAAAACTAGTTGGTGTAGTGTACCCTAAAAAGAAAAATGTTTCTATTTCATTTTATTAGTAAATTTTAGGGTTGCTATTACTCAAAAAGGGTAGTGGGTGTGTGATCGTGGTTATGACAAGAAAAAAAGAGTGCAAATATAATTCAAACTATCTACAACAAAGCTCTTTTCATTTTTTTATCTACTTCTTTCCAAAACTGAAAATCTAAGCAAACCTACTTAAAAAATTTTGTTTTCTTTTTTGAAATTATACAAAATATACTAAGTTATCTTGTAATAACAAAAACAAGTTCTATTTAAGCTTAAAATACAAATTTTTTTTTTTTGCTTTTTTCAATAAACGAAAAAGAACTATGCAAAAATGGAAATCCAAATAAAACTTTATATGCAAAGTGTGAAAGTATGGCTAAAAGTTCTTAGGCCTATAGCTGTCGAAACCCTAGCTCGAAAAAGACTTGATCTACAGGTTTTTTACAAAGAAAAAGCCTATAAACTTGAGAACAAAGTGGAAGAAAACAAAAGAGAAAGACACAAAAGGACTGGCCTAAAGTATCTAGCCCTAGCAAGACCACTATGCCAAGCACAAGTAGACAAGAAAGCTGCCTTACTAACACAAAGAAACTAAGAAAATGAACTAGCCTACAGCTGTTTAAAAGCACTTGCAACCAGCAAAAAGACAAGAAGTCCAGGAAGAATGAAACTTGACCAAAAAGAACACACCCTGGAGGCTCTACCAAGGACCAAACCCTAAAACAAAGGATGGGAGTAGTAGAGAGCAGACAACGTCACCACAAACAGCAGATACATGAGTATGCAGGTTTGTAAACTGGTAGTGAGTAGTCAGGGTCTAAAAAGATGGAAATTCTCAACACCAAACACTCCCTAGTCTTCCAAAAAGTCAATAAAAAGTCCCAAAAGTTCCAAAGGTCAACAAGCGGTTTAAAAGATTGGAAAAAATTCAAGAGAAGGTTCTTATGACTTAAACAACAGTTAAAAACCTCATGCAACCATCAAAGGGATCCTACAGCAAAGTCAGCAAATCACCAACAGCTTTAAAACACAAGCAAACCAAAAAATTGACTGCTTCAGAAAGTGTACCCTACTGTGTAGTAGGGAAACTCGTACCCATACAGAAACGGGTGCTACTGTATATATAGCACAGTAGCGTATGGGCGCTACTGTATATATAGCAGAGTAGCGCTCATATCTCAAAGGCTTGAAAACTGACTTTGGAAGGTATCAAAAACTGATGAAAGCAGGCAAGAAACAGGCAAAGGATACCTATAAAGTTTCTTAACACATCAAAGAAGTCAAAACAAACTGGGAAGACACCCAAGAACAAGGTTTCCTAAAGCCAAAAACTCTTAATTCCCCAGTGGAGTCGCCAGTCTGTTGGCGAGCATTTCTACCCTATAGCAAGGAAACTAATGCTATCAACTTGGTTGGGGTGACAGGTAAGTGTATTGATTCTATTACAGAGACATTTACAAAAAAGAAAGAAGTTGTAGATCTTGGGAACACACCTTTTAATCGAAGTCTGATCCTAGCCTAGACTTGATCTTGTGTTCAACTTCCAAATCCACCTTTCCTCCAGCAAACCTGCAATAACAATACCTTTCTCAAAAAACTTTGGGCAATATATAAAGCTTGAAAGAAACAAAAACAATGTTTAACATTCAGCATTGACCAAAACAGATCCAAATTAAAATGCCATTTCATAACACATTCAAATTGGAACAAGAAAAACACTTCAACCTTTATTTGTCAAAATTAGAATGATGTACAAGTATACCTGATAATGAAGCAGGCTCCTGTAACTAGATTCTGGGCTCTGGCTCTTCTCTGGCTTGGCTGTCTTCAACATCAACTCCTCCAATGTCTTAAAGTTTCTCCATCAACTCATCCTCTAGATTCTCTAGCAATAATTTCTAACAAAAGCTAACCATTCTCCTTTAATTTTCTTGGTATTTATAGGATTAAAGAAGCAGTTTGGGTCGATGGAGGAAGTTGGGTAAGTTAGGAAACTACCATCAATTAATCCTCCTCAATGAATTAATTTATTTTTTAAATCATCTTTTAAGATGTATGCGACTCTTGTTCAATGGAGTAGCGTATAGGGCGCTACCCTAGTGTTTAACAACTAGCGCTCATTCAAATTTAAATGTCGAGCGCTACTTTACTGAGAAGGAGTAGCGCATACTTGGATATGGGCGCTACTATTATACATTGGAGTAGCGTATGGGCGCTAGTTTCTTTAAGTGGAGTAGCGCTCATATCTCAAAATGATATTTTTTGTGTTTTTCCAGTAATGTTAGGAAATGGAATGATTTGACATATCATCCAAGGTGAAAATGCTCCTCCATCCAAGTTGTCCTTTTGTGTGATCAGCAGATCAGGGTGATCACGGACGGAGAGGTGCAAGTTTGACCTATAACACCAGTACCATTCACTTTTCAGCAAAGAGCAAGTCTATGCCTACTTCGAGGCTTCCTGGGTAGCTGGCATATGCATAATGGATAGGTGGGTACTTTGGAAGTTAATGGAAGATGCATTATTAGTCAAATGAGTGCTGGTTATGTTTAGGAAAGTCTTTGAGCATACTTGGGAGAGCTTAAGAAGAATTGGGTTTTTTGGGCTCTCCCGGGATTGCTAAGCTAGGAATTTTCCAAACTTTACAAATAGGGTCTAAAGGATTCCAAATATTGAATTTAAGGACTGATATGGATACTAGAATGATTCAATGACCTTCTACAACTGAAAGAATGTAAAAATAGTGCATAGAATGGATTTAGCAGTGAAAGTGACAAAACTAATCTAGAATTGACATCAATCTAGTTAGTATTGAATTTCAACATAACAAACTGCTTTAAGGAATAAAAAAATATGTTCTGATGATTATTATAACTCTAATATCATATCTTCCACACATAAAGCATGAAATATGGCATTCAAAACATTCCTCCTTTATTTTATTGCTTGCTTCTCAAATGACAATGCCTCACAGGCTAATTTTCGGTTACAATGGTGGGAGAATAGAGAAGAGAAGAAAGACATTACTTTGTATTTGTATTGGAGGTTATTATCATTCCATCTACTGGTTATATGGCTGAAATTTATGCATTCTCAACATGTTGGTCTTCAATGGGCACCATCATCAACTAGTTCTCTCCTTTAGGGAAATCACCTCCAAAACTTGTTGTGGGAGGAGTAGGAGTAGGAGAAGAGTAGAGATTTGATCTGATATTTGAATTCTGGAATATAGCAGCATCTAATCTCTGGAAACATCAACTGATAGATTTCATTAGAGGTCCCGAGAACATCTCTCCATAATTTTCTTCATCCAGTAGTGTTCCTCCACTAAATCTAGCTGCAAATCTTCTTCAATGGTAGCCTCCTCTTCAACTTGTCATTAAATTTTGAAGGTTGATCTGAACTAGATTTCACTGGCTGTATTATTAATGGCTAGACTTGAATAACACTCATAAGAAACTCATAGGGCCTTAGGGCACATCTCCCAATCATAACTTGTTGAGGGACAACACTCAACTAGAGAGCTCAAAGCTCTCATTCACAAATTGTAGTAATGATCAAAAGTTGTGAAATGGAGTTGGTTGGCTTATTTTATAAACTTCATGATGACTTGTGGAGCAAGTTGAAGAGCTTAGTGACCTGTGAGAATAGGTCACCTATGAGTGGACATACTTTCCTTTATTTTCCCTTACAAGCTTTTCTCCTTTATAAACGGTGCCCACCTTTGTCTCCATATGTTTCCTGCTTTGTATAAGTTGCTTGATTTATAAACTGGACTCCTTTTTGGAAACTGCGCCCTCCTTTTTCTTTTTCTGGTTGTTTCCATTTTCTTGCTTTTAGAAACTCTTACACCTTTCCTTCTTTTGGTCTTTTACTAAATCCACAAATTGATTTAGCCATATTTCTATTTTCTTGTCTCTAGATCCAATTTGGAAACCTTATCTCCACGAGGGCACCCTCTTGGCCCACTTGCTCCATTATTTCTGAAATTAATTACAAAAATTAATTAAGATTAATAAAGATAATTCCTCCATTTCACTTAGGCTAATTTAATCCTAAGCACACCTAATGAAATTAAATTATTTACCTAGGGGTTATTTTGTCCCCCTTTTTACCATGGTAACTAAATGAGCCAAAATTGGAGACATGATAGGCCTACTGAATTTAGGATCGAAGTGGTGGAGATCCAAAGTGACTCTGCCGAGAGAAACCTCATTCCATGTCCCATTATTCAAGAAAAAGAGATAGGAAAAAGGAAAGAGGCCTAGAGTCCTGTACAACAAAAGGTACAAAAGAAGAAGCAGAAAGCCAATAAGGGCCAATCAGAAGCAATACTTACCGAGGATGATTTTGACATGATCGCGTCGAAGGTCACATCGCACATGAAAGATCTCATGACCGAGAAGGACAAAAAGGACAAGGGAATTCAAGAATCTTTACATAAGAACCTTACATCCCTGCAAATTGTAAAGGAAAAGTTTGAAGAAGTTCACTGTTGGTTACCCTTTCCGCAAGAATCAGAGTCAGGAGGCACTTCACAGCAGAAGACACCGCAGCTAGCCTTGACCATGCCTACGAAGTCCCGCATTGTCAAGCTTGCTCCCTTTAGTTTAAGGCTGCCACTGTCGGAACAACTACTCTTGGGTTCAAAGAACATAGAGCACGTGGATCTTGACATTGTGAAGATACCACTGCCCGATCTACACAATCTACATATGCAAGTTGTCGAGGAGATTCATGAGTGAAGTGTCGATGCTATGAACCAGCACACTGAGCTCCAGGAAAGCTATAAGTAGTTGAAAGAATCCAGTTCCCAGAGGGCCATGGAACTACAAGATGAGCATGATCGATCGAAGAGACTAGAGTCTACGATCACTGCCGGAGCCGAGGAGATATTGGAATGTGACATATAGCCTGACCCTGCGGACACTGTTATTAAGATCAGTGAGGTGGTCAGCGACCTTAAAGCCGAAATGAGAGATATGGAGATTAACCATGAAGTTAAGATCACTGCATTGGAGGCATAGAATCAGCTAAATACCCCACCTGATCAGAAACAAGTAAGAACAAAAGAAGTGAAGACCGCAGTAGAAATTATAACCATTGAGGTGGCTAAGTGCCAAAATTTGTTAGAAGAGGCGGCGAAAACATTCACTGCACTTGAAGAAGAGCCAGAGTTGCTGGAAATAAAGAACGCTGTGAAGGATAAGCAGGCAGCATTAGAACTACTGGATGTAGAAGTCAAAGCCCTACAACCAAGAGAAAGACTCCAGAGCTACCGGCAAGTCAACAAGCTAAAAAAGGAAGTTCAAATGTTAAGGAAAAGAGAAAATGAAGTGGGAGACAAGTGGAAGCCCCTTCAAGAGGAATCCCGTGAATGTGAAAATCAGATCACATCCAAGAACTATTCAAGAAATTACACTCTCTCATATGAAAAATCTCACACAACTAGTCAAAACACAAAAATTATGCACAAGAGTAGATTTATGTATTAACTTCTCATGAATAAAATTACATCATCCAACATATGAATGTAATAGGCTGCTATTAAATAACTTTACAGTAGAAAATCGAATGGCTAAAGATTCCAAACAAAGCTCCCAATCATCATACTTGCTAAATATTCCCATTCCCTCCTAGGTAGCAAGTTGACTTTCCAAATCAGCGCAAAATCTCACGAATTGCTAAATTAGTGAGCTTAAGGTGAAATATAGACAAAAAAAATGCCAAATATGAATTTTTGGTGGAAATAACATTAAGGAAAGTTTTTGGTATAAAAAAACACTTTCCTAGGTTGACTAGCTTTTCCCTATGAGGGAAAAGCAGTAAAAAGGAGCAGTTTTCCACAAATGCGCCTTTCTTTCTCAAACCTTATCTAGAAATATTTTGTAGAGCAACAAAGTGGCCTATGTGGCTTGTAGATCACACCATGGATGTATTTTAGCCTCTCATATTTTCTTGTGGTCCACACAATGGCAATTTCCTTATTTATTACATAGAATTAACCAATACAAGATTAATTAATGCATCTTATGTAAATTAATGAATGGTAGGAAGGATTAATTATTCCAACACCCCCTCTTAAGTCTAAATTAAATGATCTAAATATCAGAAAATAAAATACTAAGCGCCCAGTAACAAGACTTGGTCACCCCGTACAAAATACTGTCGGTCCACAAAACAAGGATAGAAGGAAAACCTCATGGGAAAAAGCTTCCCTCAAAACATGGACATATCAAAATTGAAAGGTTGCTAATTAACCCTTCACTCCACCACATGTTCAACCATCACAAACAGTGATCTAAGATAGTTGAATGTCTTCTCTGTGAAAGCCTTGGTGAAGAGATCTCCAGTTTGCTCACCTGTGGCACAATACTGCAAATCTATGATCTAATCATGCACTAGGCCTCTGATGTAGTGCATATGAATCTCTATGTGCTTGGTCGTTTGCCTCTGTACAATATCACATGAAACTCTAATGGAAATTTGGTTGTCACAATAAATAACAGTAGAAGTACTGAAAGAAATCTCAAACTCGGACAAAATCCTTTGCAACCAAACACATTGTGTAGCAGCATTCACTGCTCCTCTATACTCTGCCTCCGTTGAAGCTAGTGCTATGGAATTTTGTTTCATAATGGGACCAGCAAACAGGGCCACCTCCAAGCATGGATACAAATTCTTATGTGGATTTCCTGTCAAGAATATCACCAACTGAATCCAAATCTATGAAACCCAAGAGATCTAAGCTCGAATCTACCACATAGTGAATCCCATCGCTCTTTGTTCCTTGCACATAATGAACGATTCTTTTTGCAACCCTCCAATGTAACTCATGTGGCTACTCCATATATCTAGATGCCACACTCACAGCATATGCAACCTCTGGTTGAGTGTGTGTCAAGTAGAGCAAGCTGCCAATCAACTGTCTATATAGAGTACTGTCAAAAAGCGGTGTAGATTTTGTTTCTTCCATTCTAACTCCAGAAAGGAATGGAGTCTTAGAAGGCTTGAAATCAGCCATCTTAAACATCTTTAACATATCAGAAGCATCCTTTGACTCACATACCTTGGTTCCTTCTTTTGTTTGAGAAATCTCAAGCCCCAAAAATTGCTTAAGAATTCCCCCAAGTCACTCATGGAGAATGCTTGGTGCATTTCGGTTTTTAGTGATGCTATTTGTTTAGTGCTATCACCTGTGATCAACAAATAATCAACATACAACACTATTAACATTATAAAACCTTCAGCAAACTTCATATAGACATTTGGGTCAGATTTACACCGAACATAGGATTGTGACAGCAGAAAACTGTCCATCTTTGCATACCAAGCCCTGGGGGCTTGCTTGAGTCCATACAAATATTTTTTCAACCTGAAAACAAGGTTTGTATGTAATGTATACCCCTTGGCTGATGCATATATATTTCTTCTTCAAGCTCCCCATGGAGGAAAGCACTTTTCACATCCATGTGATGTACTTCCCACCGCTTGGAAGCTGCCACTACCAAAACTAGTCTAATGGAGTCTTTCTGAGCTACCAGTGAAAATGTTTCATTATAATCAAGTCCTTGGAATTGAGAATACCTCTTTTCTACCATCCTTTCTTTGTACTTAATGGTTGTACCATCCTCTGCACATTTAGTCTTATAAATCCACTTGCATCTTACCAACTTTCTTCTTGCGGGGAGCTTGACTAGCTCCCAAGTTTCATTCTTCTGCAATGAATGAAACTCCTCATCCATAGAAATATGACATCTAGGATCATGTGAGGAATCCTCATATGTTTGTGTATCAGAATCTATCATCATATAGCATTTATCAGAATGATAAGGATCATTCACATTGAGAGCAGTCTCAAACTGTGATCTAGTCCTTCTTTGGTCATGAGGGTTGCCCACTAGTTCACCTGTTGCTTGAAACATTTTTGCAGCCCACTTAGGCCTTGTAGGTGAGTTAGCATCTGAAATAAATTGATCCTCATCATCATAAATATCAGAATAAAAAATATCAAGAACATCACTTACTTCTTCTTCAGTCGGTGGTGAAGATGAATCTTCAATTTCTACGCTCTGAGAGGGCTCTTCCTCAAACTGTACACTTATTTCGATGAATGCTTCATGAGTTGTCATGTTCAGATTCTTATAACCTTTGGAGTCCTTTGAATATACAACAAACAAACATGGTTGGATTTGGGGCTGCATAGCCCTCCTCTTCTCAATCGGAATCCTAGCCCAAGCCTTTGAGCCAAAAATCCTAAAATGAGAGATGTCAAGTTTGTGACCTGTCCAAGCGTCGAAAGGAGTGATACCTTTGAGATATTTGTGTGGCACTCTATTTTGAATATAAGTGGCACAATTTATTGCCTCAGCCCATATCTTGGGAGACAAATATTTTTCCTCAAGCATGCATGTGGCCATCTCTTTAGGAGATCTATTTTCCCTCTCAACAACCCGATTTTACTGAGGTGTTTATGGAACTGTATGTTGCATCTGTATGCCCGATGAAGCACAAAATTGCTGAAACTATGATTTCACATACTCCCCACCATTATCAGATATTAACACTTTTATATGCCTACCATACTGATTCTCAACTGAGGCTTTGAATAACTTGAATAACCCAAAAACTTCTGATTTAAGCTTGATGAAATAAATCCAACAATACATGCTGAAATCATCTATGAATGTGGAAATATATTTTGTTGAATTCAATGAATCATGAGGAAATGGACCTGATATATCTGTGTGTATAATTTCCAATGGTGCAATGGTTCTCTCAGTGGTAGATCTCCCATACTTATGCTTAGGATGTTTTCCTAGGATGCAGGATTGACAGACACCTTTGGAAAATTTGATATTGGGTAGCCCTATAACCATATCTTTCTCATGAAGTTGGGAAAGGTATTTGTAATTAAGGTGGCCAAATCTCTCATGCCATAGTTTTTTGGACTCATTGGCATGAGTTAACAGAGCAAAAGGTGAGGAGTTTGGCACAAAATGAGAAAACTTGTAAATTCTAGAACAATGATCAGTAGTACCAAATGCAATAATTTTTCCTTTTGAAATTTCTGCTATCTCAACATCATTGGGGGTAAAGGTTATTCTCTTGGGAATCCCTATATGGGTCATCTGATAAACTGACAGTAGGTTTGCAGCAAGTCTAGGGACATATAAAACATTATTAAATGACCCAAACTCGAGATCAATGCTACCTTTGCCTTTGCTAGAAGTTTCATAATTGTCTCCCAATATAATGTTCGAACCACTGGAAGATTCAAGTGAAGTAAAATACTTACTTGTAGACACCATGTGTCTTGAAGCACCGGAATCAATGATGAATGATGAAGACTTTGATGTGCTGGCCATTAATGCATGAACTCTCTCTTTATCATCGGAATTTTGTTCTCCATCCTTCCTCCTTGCGCTCTCCGGAAGAGGAATGTTGGATTTCTCCAAGAGTGAAGTCAATTGGTCAATGGTTTTCTTCATGCAAGAGCTTTCAAGATGAAATCCCTTGCTGCAATAATTTCACTTTGTCCTCTCATTCTTTTTGTTTGGACTCTTCTTGAATTTTGATGACTCTCCATTAAAATTCTGTTTGTCTTTCCGCTCACTGGTGGCATTCTTGAAGATGCCTTTCTTATTGCCTTTTGAATTCTTTGAGTCTCCAACATTTAGACAGTGGTCTTTGGATGGATTTTTAATGGCTCCCATTGAGACCAACTTGTCTTGTTCTTGTGTTAATGACTCCATGAATTCTGAAAGTGACAGGCTCTTCCGATGTTTAATTGCTTTCCAGGTGGAAACAAAAATTGAATAGTCGGGGCCAAGCTTGGAGAGAATGGCCAAAACTAATTGCTCATATTTCTTGTCTATTCCACATTGCTTCATCTGCAATACAATAGACTTGAATTTGGAGAATAAGTCTTGTAGATTATCAAAATTTTGTGGACTCAAAGAGACTAGCTCGTTATCCAATTGGTGGCCTCTCAATTCATCGGTTTTACCGAACAGTTCTTGAAGTTTCAGCCATACTTCATTGGGTGAAGTGAGGCCATCAAGATGAAATAAGAGTTCTCTGGATGTAGTGAGACATAACAGCCCATAGGATTCATACCTTTGATTATGCCATTTAGATTTCTCCACTGCTGAGGTTAGCTCAGCTTCTGTTGCCATGGTCACCCTATAGAGCCCTTTGCTCCTCAGTAGAATCTCCATCTGTGCTTTCCAATCAAAGTAATTGAAAGGAGTGAGTATGATCTGTTGTGTATGATCCACTGCTGCAACTTATATAAACTTATGGACTGATTTTATAACACTTATGGATTCCAAAATGCACCCTGCAGAGAATGGAATTCACCTGATGAATTGATTAATGTGACTTCGTGAGACTGTTGGATCATGAAAGACAATCAATAGATGAAAGGAATAGCTTGGAGGCTCTGATACCATGTGAAAATCAGATCACATCCAAGAACTATTCAAGAAATTGCATTCTCTCATATGAAAAATCTCACATAACTAGTCAAAGACACAAAAATTATGCACAAGAGTAGATTTTTGTATTAACTTCTCATGAATAAAATTACATCAGCCAACATATGAATGTAATAGGCTTCTATTAAATAAATTTACAGAAGAAAATCGAATGGCTAAAGATGCCAAACAAAGCTCCTAATCATCATACTTGCTAAATATGCCCATCCCTCCTAGGTGGCAAGTTGACTTTCCAAATCAGCCCAAAAGCTCACGAATTGCTAAATTAGTGATTTGAAGGTGAAATATAGACAAAAACGATGCCAAATATGAATTTTGGGTGGAAATAACATTAAGGAAAGTTTTTGGTGTAAAAAAACACTTTCCTAGGTTGACTAGCTTTTCCCTATGAGGAAAAAGCAGTAAAAAGCAGCAGCTTTCCACAAGTGTGCCTTTCTTCCTCAAACCTTCCCCAGAAATATTTTGGAAAGCGCCCAAGTGGCCTAGGTGGCTTTTAGATCACACCATGGATGTATTTTAGCCTCTCATATTTCCTTGTGGTCCACACAATGGCAATTTCCTTATTTATTACATAGAATTAACCAATACAAGATTAATTAATGCATCTTAAGTAAATAAATGAATGGTAGGAAGGCTTAATTATTCCAATAATGAACTCACACTGAAAATTGAAGAAAAGTTAAAGGATTTGCGCAAAGGTCAAGAACAGGTTCAACAGCAAGCTACTGATGTAATAACACCTGATATGTTGGAAACCATCAAACAGGTTTAGAAAGATACCAAGGAAGCAACTGAACTGTTGACTACAACATATGAGGAGTTCACTGCAAATATAGCTCCACAGGAGGAAGAGCAGATTGGAGAACCTAAAGTAGGGAGTGACTCAAGCACGAGCCACATGTAAGTGTTAGGGGCTTGTTGGGCCTGTCCCAAGTGGGGCATTTTTGTGCAAGTTAAGTTTTCGAACTGCTCAGTTGAGCGCATTTGAGTTGAAGACTTTTTATGCAAGTCAGTTTCGGGAAGCTGCGAAGTAAAGCATAGCTTAGCGTTGGAAGAGCTACAAATAATAGTGCTATAAGGTGACAGTGTTGCGATGTGCACAATCTACAGAGATCCAACAAGGAATAGGTTGGACGGAAGACGAAATATATTCCAGTTAGACCATCAGTGGTCTGTTTTTGGGAAAAGATGCTCCATGATTACCAAGCGACAGGTAAGGAGTAAAGCGGATGAAAGTGACCAATCACACATGCAAGGAACCAGTACATGAACCAGTCTCATAAGGCCGTTAGAGGAGAAATGGCTCAACGAAAGTGACCTATTGGCGTGCGCATGACAGGGAGGATGACAGTGACGTGACCACACACAGAGGATGGCCACGACGGAATATTCGCTACCAGAAGCCAGCAAGTCGGGTTTGCCAAAAACCACGACAGTTTTGTAAACCTTAGGGTTTTTTCCTATGTATTGTAAAGACATGACCTACGGGCATGATCTATAATTAAGACATATTTTGTAAGGGAAATGGTTAATGAAGGGTTGATTAGTATTGAGAAATATTCTAAGTGTAAAAGACTGAATAGATCTCTATTGAGAGACACTTTTGTAAAGGCTCTGCAAGCTGTGTGCGCAGAGCCCTTCCGAGAGTGAAGAGAGTCTGTAGCTGAGTGCACAGACTAGAATTGTTGTACCCTTCCCAAATACTAATACAACAATAGTTCCTGTGGACGCAGCTCCCATCTTAGGGGTGAACCATGTTAAATATTATGCAGTGTGATTGTTTATGTGTTTGCACTTGTCTATTTGCTTACAATGTATGCTTGAATTCTCATTTATCAATTGATATGTTCATGCTTTTATATGTATTCTCCATGAGAATGAGATGGGAATAATATGTTAAGTATCACACATATGGATGGGCGTTGAATGCACAGTATTTCTGAGTTAACGAATGCATAATTCATTTAGATAAGAATCTAAGTAGGAGAGCTCACGCGATGTGACTCCCTCGAAGCGCACCATCGAAAGTGCACAGACCCATGTGCTTATTCCTGTTGCATAGGTCATAAGAGTAAAATAATCTAAGGTAGTATATGAATGAATAAAGAAGTAAGTGAAGTCAGTAATAGTGGTTAAGTCCGAAGGGGAGCGTATAAGTCATTTGTGCTGTCCTGTCATTTGAAACCTATCCGCTCTTCACAGCCGTGGATGCACTGATTACACAAGCAGTTTAGCTTATAGAAGTGTGTTACCTGCGACGAAAGGCGTTTGTCGCACAACGCGAGTAGTGCAGCGCACTGTGCACTCGATCTGTTTAAAAAAATCATCACGTAGCTGTGGAAACTTGATTCCGTAGCTCCCCCATAACTTTGCCTCAGGTGAGACCTCAGTCTGTTTGCAGGCTGTTTCCGAAAGGGCCGGTGAGAAGGGGTTTTGATGGTTCCCTGAACCGTGAAGAACCTGGGTGTACATTGGAAACCTCTAGAACAGTATTTAAGACAACACTTTGGTGATCAACATCTTTTACCGTTGATCAAATTCCCACACTAGTTCATTCGGGAATTGCTTAATCTCCTTATGCTCAGTAACATACTGCAATTCTGATTTCTGCTTTTTAAATTCATCAACCATTGCTATTCTAACCTGCGCCAACATCTTGGTCACTGCTCCCGTTAGAACCTTTATAAATTTCATGAACGAGTCTAATGTCCGGCCCTTAAGTGTCATCATTATCTGTCCCATCTTTATGGCTTCATCCTAGACCTGTTTTACAGTCTAGACTGCTTCGAATATGAACCACTACTGTTCAGGGTCTTCATTCCCATTCCCCTAAAAGGTAGGCATCTTCACTTCGTCTGCCATCCTAATGCTCCTACTATTATTGTTTATTGAAGTGCTACTCTTACCGTTGTACGTAGGGAAACTCTGCTAGTAGTTTGTGTTTCGTCCTGTGAAATTTGGAGTATTGCACAGGGTTGAAGGTACGTTGTAACTTATGATCTATCATTTCACTATTTTTGGGGTAGCCTGGTCAATGTCGCCTTCGCAATAAGTTCACTTCCTTCCTTTTGGTCCTGTTTTGCAGTCTTTCATTTTGTTCCTCTCACGAGACTCTCTCTTAGTCCTCCTCCTCTTCTCAGGACGCTGGAATATCACCCCATTCCTCAAGGTACCACACTCTTTATAAGCCTCCCTTAGATACTCGTCATCGCTTATGTCCATCTACCCCACATCCTTCTATCAGATCCGCATTTACGTGATACCCTTTACCTCCGCACACTGATTTTTCTAATCGTTAGATGGAATCCTTAATATTCCTTTTTCGCAGACAAGCATCTTAATCCACAGTTTTAACAACGATAGGAACCTCCCCCTTTTCCCTCGAAAATAATTTATTTCCATGTCGCTATAAGACTTGATGGTATCTATTGCGAACTCAGTCACGTAGCCCTCAAGGATACTATCCACCCAATAATCGACAGCCCACGATACTTTGTTGTTGACTTGCTTCAACTGTTGGATCAATTTTAGGGTCCAACAGTCAAGTTTAGTCTTTTGGCAGTGATTCTTTCAGAATTTTAACTACGTGAGCCACTTGTGCAATAATATCGGGAATTCACAGAAGAATATCTTATGGATATCTGAATAAATATATCTCTGTAGCCAACTGATTGCTGTCTGTTTAGGGTTTCGCTTCTCACCTTCTGTGAATTCCTCTTCCTTCTTATCAAACTACTCTTGGATCTCTGGTTTTGTCGGATGCCACAACATATCCTCTTCTTTTCTTCCTCAAGGTCCCATCAACAGAACCATTTGTTGACGTAGGGTCTATCGACAGGTGTTCACTTTGCATTGTCGCCAACGAACCACTAACCCGAACACCCTTACACATCGACCGGGAAAGGTGTAACCCTTTCTAGAAACACTTGCAAAGCAAGTGTAGTCTCACTCGAGATGGATAAGGGGGCTGATGGAACCAAGTTTCCACAATGGAGTTGAGGATATGCTTTCAACACATTCTACCCTTGTAAATACTAGAGATCATAACTCCCACAACATATTACCAATTCACTATTCACACATCAAGTTATTCCCAGATATCGACATATAACAAGTATTCGCAACAACATATTCAACACTTATTTGCATCAACAGTGATATTTAAACCCATAGCATATTCGCATCAACAATGCTCATTGAACCTACATCATAATAAACTAATTGCAAACATCCATCATCGCATAAAGACAAAGACAGAATTTGCACCATAACCGAACATCCTCATGCATTCATTAAACCCTGCGGAATGAACTTCGCAGAAAACAATCAATACATCATGTGGATACAAAACAGATCAAAAGATGGATTGATTCTTCCAAAACTAGATGCCCTTAGGCTTACAATCCTACTCTATTTATATGCTTCTATTTGGTTACAAAGTGGTCCACATGACAAATTCTACTAATTTAATTATTCCTGCACTTCCGCGAACTCCGCGAATGATCCTTCTTTCGCAAAATGACCCTTTCGCACCAATCGGCTTCCGCACTTCCTGCGGACTTATCTCGTGCCAACACCCATGGGAAAAATTATAGGGTTCACAAAGAAACCCTAGGGGAATTTTTAATATGAAATTGGTTTTTTGAAATTTAACAAATTAGTCCACATTTTATGAATCCGAACATGCTGAAAAATCAGATAGCCCACCTCACGAGAGAGGGAAAATGTAATTTAGCCCCATGAAAGAGGGAGGAAATGGTGGGTTTTCCCACGTCATTCCCATAATGGAGTCCAAAGGTAGTTGGGTCACCTGTAAATTTTCATTCATGGAGGCATGAGCAGTTCATTCACCCATGGTTTTCATTCATAGAGGGTATTGCTACTTTGTTCACCCCCGATTTATGGTCCATAGGGCATTTTTGCTAGTTATTTCTTCTTGGATTCGATGTTTTCGGTTGAATTAACTCCCTAAATATCTATTTTCTAATTCTTAGGCCAAATATTCTGTGGAATTTGATCAATGGAGGTCTCAATGTTGTTTTCGAGTCTTTGACTGGTCCAGCGTGCAGAAAGATCGTCACCACAAGGGAAACTCTGTTGCCCAAATAGTATATGCTATATGAAGCTGTGAAGGTGGGATTTTTCTTTCTAGATATGAAATGGATTTTATTTTTATTTCTATGATTTTTGGGGCATCATTCCTGATAGTGGGTAATGGGTCTAGGTCTATCAGGGTGCTTCCAGAGGCATTGTTTTCTATATAAATGAATATGGTGAACTCATCTATGAAGGTTATGATGAGGGTCCACATTTGTGCCATGCCCAATAGCAAGACAAGCAGTATAGGTAATCAACTCATAGGTTACAAGACTTTTTTCTTTGTTATTCTTCATTTTTTTGGGTCAATCAATTGGAAGCAGACACGCTTTGACCATCAATCTCATATACCCAAAGCAAAAGAAAAATTCACTCAAATGTAAACTCCTACATTATTAGAGCTATCTTACTGAATATATAGATTATATTGTAACACTCAGTGTCATGTGGCCCTTAGATTAATCTAGAATAGAGGGTATACCCATCTAAAACTGGATTTTAAATCTAGTTACAGGTTGTATATCTTGAATTCCAATATCTAATAAGTTTAGATCATCCAGTTACAGGTTGTATATATTGAATTCCCATATTTAATAAGTTTAATATTGATATTTTCCATGAGAAGACATCGTGGAAACTCACTGTATTCTTCTCCACATTTAGTGGATGGCATCAGTAGTAATAGTATGCCAAGCACCTGCTAGCATTGAATGATGTAGGAGCATCCTTAGCACAGTAGTTGTCCTGCACATGTTCTCACATTTGGTAGATTATGTTCTATGTGATTTAAGAGAAATTGTATTGTAGTGAGATATTTTATTATTCTTAGTAAAATTTTGTCAATCACTCGAATATGAAGTGTTTTATTTGAAATTTGAAAAGCTAGAGTAGTTCCAAAAGCCAAAGAGCACAAGCATAAATATGAAGTTTGTGATTGATCAAAAAGCTTTCTGGTCTCCTTCAATTTGGTTTGTGTGGTGTGGATGGCTCTGGATTCCAGATATCTATGCATAGGATTTGTGAATATAATGGAGGCTTGAGGCCTTGGCCAATCTATTTAATAAATAATGCAGATTTGTTGTTGTGGTTTTTCTTATTGAATGCTTTTATTATTGTGGTGTATTTATGTTTTCTTCAATTGAATTGTAGAATATGGTGGTTGTATGATTAACATTAGAATTGAATATGTTTATAGAAATTGTGTTGTGTGTGAGAGATATTGCAAGAGTTCATGTCTCCTCTACAACATTGAACTAGCCAAATTCCCAACAAAATTGGAAACCAGCAGTTCAACTAATCCCTTGGACTTTGAATTTTGAGATGTGTTTCAAAGTGCATATCCAACCTGGGTTAAATGGGTTGAAGTTAATATCCATCTTAATGAATCCTTTAGATCCGCTAAATTCAATGCACTTTTACAGAGATAAAGGGATGATCGATACCTCACTCACGCGACGGATGTAGGGTGCCTTGCTTATCTTCTTGCAATTAAATAACAATCTGCAAAATAAATAAAGAATTTAGTCCAAAAATCTGCAAAGATCCATGTATGTAAATATTTTAGTCAACAGAATATTGATAAAATTAAGGCCTCTAAAAATTTCTATGGCATGTAGCAAGAATATAGAGGAATCTATACCAAGGTTCCTAAAACGATCATGGCTTGCTTGTGAATTGGCTTTTGAATCTCTAAGAATTCATATCTATTCAAAGTTGGATCAAGTAGTTAGAAGAGTCAACTTTTTTTTCTTCTTGTTCTCATAGATAAGCAGAAGTTATTATGAACAACATTCCCTTCGTTGACTGATGAAATGTTTCTTTCCCTGATATAGGAAAGATGCCAAACTTTATGTCTGCATTCAGGAAATAAGACCTTATCTTGTTGAGGGAATTGATTATATATGCACGGGTGGAGATCGTGTTGTGGCTAGGGTTTTACCCCTAGCTTGTGCCAATGAGCACCTACTAAGGAGAATGGACTCCTTAGTAGTAGTTCAGTATATTAAACTAATTAAGCTAAAACAAAAATTAAATTACTTCTAAAGCATGCATGAAACATAAACAAAAGATATAAAAAAGTAGTTTTCTATTAATGTTACCTTCAATGTAAATGTTTGATGAAGCCCTTTGCAGTGTCCAAGAGGATGCTCCAAGCTTCAATATGCTCCTTCTCCTTCTCCAATGGTGGGGATGGGACAAAAGTGGCTCTCAAGGTGAAAGTAGTTCAATGATGAACTAGGGTTTCGAGAGAGATTTTGGCAGAGTAAGGGTGCTTGTGATTGTGGATATGGAATAAGGGATCTCCATCACCTATTTATAGTTTTTTGGTGGTGGATTGCTGACCCATGGTTTTAGGAAACACATAGTTTTGGGCAGCTGTATAGGGTTTTTTACTCCTTTTCCTCATTATTTTATATTTTTTATTCCCTTTTTAGGGGATTTTTGCTATTTTTGGAGGAAAAGGGGGTTTTTTAGCCTTTTTTAGGCTATTTTGAGGGTTTTGTGGCCTTTTGGAGGCATTTTAGGCCTTTTGGAGGCTTTTTAATGGGATTTTTTGGGATTTTAAGGGAAAAATGGTAGGAAAATGGACAAATGAGCCATATAATGTGGTAGATGAGGTAGTGAGCACTTTTTGGGTGTTAACAGATTGCCCCCTGATGTGCGAGGTCAGGAGCTCATCGTATGGCCGATGGACATCATAAGTCATGAATGGTTTTCCTGGGATGTGGAGAGAAGAGAAGAAACAAACTGAAGCCCGGAACAACGATCCCGAACAACTGCAAGAACTAAAAGTACATAACCTCAATAATGGATGAGGAATCATCTGATCATATGGACGAGGCGGGCATTCCCATGCTCGTATCAGGATATAACATAATAACACTGAGGTCCAAAAAATGGGGACCTAAAATATACATGACCTCAAATACTGACTGAGGAATAATCTCAATATATGGATGAGGCGGGCATACCCATGCTCGTATCAAGATACATAAACAAAACTGTGAGGCCCGAAAAAAAAGGGGGACCTGTAAGATACATGACCACTGTGTACATCATAAGAGTCCAGAGGGGACACAAATCTGGGACATACTGCTGAGCGGATCATGTGTGAACTGCATAACTGGTGCACTGGAACAATCAACAGTGCTACTGAGTGTGATACCAAAGGAACTGATGAGCTGCTGGATCATAGTGACTGTGAGCAACAACCTCGATGGTACACTAAACTGGAATAAACCTGGGTACTCAAGGAAGCATAGAACTGGATGGCTTCCGAATACGATCGCCAACGCAGCCCGGACATCCACGGGAACATACAACTGGGCGTTCCGAAGTGACTCACCAATGTGCTAGAGTCAAGGGAAATCCGGGGTCTTCGACTAAAAACTGATGGGATATAATCCTACGTGATCCGCCACGATGCGATCAAGGTGCTGAAGTCGAGCATGGGAGGAACAACCACTCAGAGAGGCAATGATGATTCCTCTCGGAATGATCCGTAGGCACTTACCACAGATGGTGATAAGTCCAAGGCGTAGGGACCTCTGGGCCTATCCTCTGGAATAGAGGAGCTGTCGTCGACAGAGGGAGACCTGCAACTATCAAGGCAATGATGTTTCCTTGACAGGAGCGCGAGGTACAAGACCGAAATGTGATAGTGTTGATGGCAGGACTGATAAACTGTGGGGGGACAACTGGGCAAGTAGAGTGGAGGGACTCAAACTTCCTTTGTTCAGAGTATGATAATGGGAATGATCTGGCAGCATATGAAACTAACTGAGGGGAAAGGGATCATAGCTGTAATGGATCTGGGAAGATAACTGGCTGAGGGAGACTCAAGCTGGTGTAAAATGGCAGAAGACTGCTGAATACTCTGAACAAAGGCGACCTGATTGGGGGTGCTGCCGAGATGATCGATCATAGTGCCAGGAGGCACAGGAGGGTACTGCTTCATGGGTTAAGGGACTAGAAGAAGTTTGTGTACAATGATATTGTCGTGTAGATTTGACGAGCCCAGGACAAGTCATGCTCGTGGTGGCTTTCAATTTTAAGGAGTCTTGAAAGCGATAAGAAGACTCTGAAGTGATGGAATGGTACTGTCGTGTGGATTTTACGAGCCCAGAACAGTTCATGCTCGTGGTTGCTTTCAATTTTAGAGAGTCTGAAAGCAAAGAAGAAGACTCCAGGGGGTTTCTTTTTCGTAGATTTAGTCTCCAAGGCCCAAAGAAGCATAAAAGGATGCAATGAAGAACTCTTCTAGCCGGTGTGACTAGAGTATTCCTTTTTCGTAATTAGTCTACCAGGTCCGGAAAAGGGTTAAACTTATACCAGATAGACGCCCTTTCAGGTACTTTAACGAGCATGAAAGGAAGCAAGATTGCTCGGCGATCTTTTCATTCTTTTAGGAGTCAGAAAAGAGCTTAACGGAAACTCCCTAAGTGCCTTTTTCGTAAAGGACTTGTCCGGCCCGAAAAAGGGATAAAATTATACCGAACAAAAGGAATGGCCAGGCAAGGAGGAAGTGTTCAATCAAGGACTAATAATGGTGACCAAGAATGAAGGTGTTGGGGAACACTGGTGGGCCTCCTTGCGGGGTAGATAAAATGGTGGCAAAATAACGAGACATTTGCAGTATGACAGGAGTGAATGGCTCATGTACAAAAGTGGAACAATCCGATAGCGGCCGATGTGGCACGCAAACCGAGGCAGCAAGGTGTCGAGACACAATGTCGAAATTGGACCTAGTGAGAGCGAGAAATAATCTCAAGCATCATCACGAGCTCGGAAAAATGACTCCGGCGATATAAAGGATGTCAAAAACGGGTAACGGCCGATGTGGCACGCAAACCGAGGTGACGGGGGCATTTTTGGAAAAATACCCGAAAGATCGGGGGGTGAGAGCGAGAAATGATCTCAAGCATCATCACCGGCTCGGAAAAATGTATCCGATGATATAAAACATGTGAAAAATGGAGAACGGCCGATGTGGCACGCAAACCGAGGCGACTAGTGGGCAGGGCACAATGGTGATATTGGTCCTGGTGAGAGCGAGAAATGATCTCAAGCATCATCACGGGCACGGAAATATGAATCCGGCAGTGCAAATGGTGCAAAAAATGGAGGTCATAAGGACTCCGGAATGGTCAAAGGTGAGCCCACCAAGCCAAGGATGTAGTGGTGGGGAGAAATGATGACCCATGGGGGAAGAATACTAGGTGTATCAAATCAAATCAAATCTACAATTGATATGTGACCTCAAAAATGGTTGAGATCACAAGTGTGAAAAAGTGAGCAGGGTTAATGACCTGCCCCCATGCTATGTGCATGGGGTTTGTGATTGTGGATCACATGTGTGTTGGTTTGAACAATGGGTTTATTGACGTGCTGAGATAGATGTGATGGGGAAGGTTCAAAATGATTGATCATGCCCCTTATCCCAGGGTCGAGGGAATCTATTATGCCCCTTGACTCAGAGGTGTCAAGGTGGTGCTCGATGATGGCGGGGTCAAGACCGGGCATCTCGGTATAGGACCAGGCAAAGACGTCACGGAATTCTCTGAAAAGGTTTATGTAGTCCTCAATCTCTTGTTTACTGCAGAATGCTCCTAACGTAATGAGTTCAGGGGCACGTCCTGGGGCAGCGATATCAACTTGGATGACAGGTGAGATGTTGGCCATGTTGCCCTCCTCGAAGGCATCAGGAGCAGGGATAGGGTCCTTGAACCAGTCGACCTTGGTGGGGAGGAAGTCTTTAGACTCAACTGTGAATTGGTTAGCTGTGCTAGAGGAGGATTCTTCTGGGATGAAATAGGAACAATGGTGCATATCGTCCCAGGGATAATCCGGGGAAGTCAGGGCCTCAAGAACTTCCTCATCGGTACGGAAAATTTGCGTTGTCAAATCGGTTGACGAGGGGGTAGTGGTTGAAGTGGTAGTTGAAGAGATCATATAGATGATATTAACCTCTTCAGAAGGGGGAGAGACCGGGGGGTAGATCTCCTCGATGGTAGGTGGTGCCGTCTCAAGATCCAGATTGTTCATCTCATAGAGATCCGCTCTGTAGTCCGGGAGATCGGGACAATGATGTGAATAATGCCCGTAAATACCGCATATGGCGCAGGAGTGGTTGGTACGTAGGGACTTATCCTTAGGCTTGGGAGTGGGGTTTAGTTCGACAGTTGGGATGTTGGGGTCATCGTCGAGCGTTTGCATATGCTTCTGCAATGCTGGTAACTGTGGGCATTGGTGGGTCGCATGGCCCAACTCATCGCACAGCGAGCATTTGGGAGGAGCACGAAATACTGGAGGGTTTTTGACTGTCTTGGGAGGTGGGACAGCAGTGTAAGGTTGTGGACCTCTGCCCCCAGTGGGTCTGGGAGGAGGGGTGGGAGTCGTGGAGGACGAAGGGGTAGAGACACCAGGAGGTGGCTGGGAGGTAGTAGCCATGGGTTGCACCGGTTGGAGGACAACATTTGGTGTCGGCGGTGCGAACGGGAGGCGAAAGATACCATACAGGTAATCCCAAGGTTAACCCAGGGAGGCTAAGGGTAGCCATGACCGGGGCGCTTACTACTCCCGATGGAGGAACTAGGAAGGGGATCGTATGGATCGGTGTAACACCAATGTGGCTAGGTACCAATGGAGGTTTAGGAAACAAGGGTGGTTGATTGTTAGGTGGTAGGTTGTCGTGGGACAAGGTACATAAATCAGACATTTCGGGCGTAGATGACGGCGGAGGAATGGATTGAAAGGTGGAGGTCATCGGCGCGTCTGAGTAGACTCCAGGTCCCGAAGAGGAAACAAACGAAGTGGTGGCAGGAGAAACAGGTTGTTCAACCATGGGGAGAACGTTTTCAGGTGCCGCGGGAGCACTGGGATCATAGTATGTGAGCTGGTCAATTTTAACCACGCGTCCCTCATGGGGGAACATCATGGTGCGAAAGACGGAAGAGGCAACCGCCCGCATGGCATACATGTAGCTACGGCCAAGTAAAAGGTTATAATCCAATTGGGCATTGATTACCTCTATGTCAATAAGGACTGTTTTACCACCTAACTGGACAGGAACGTTGGGCAGGAGGCCTTGGGGCTGGGCCGAACGACCGTCGTAGGCACGTAACGCAGTGGTGGATTGCTGGAGAGGAGGAGATCCTAGCTTCTGCCATACGAATGTAGACATAACGCATGTGGAGGCACCCTCATCGATGATGCACCGATGGATGACAAGATTCCTAACGGAGACAGTAACTTGGAATGCTAAGCTGGAAGGTAGGTGTGGTTCAGACTGGTCTAAATCAAATGCCATCAAATGCGAATCATTTGGGTCAATCCCCCCGATGGCAGAAAGTAAAGTCTTGCGCTGGGAAGGGCAGTTCTTCAAGACCTCTAACGCAGACATGGTTGCGGGAGATTGGGCTAGGTCGTCTACAATGTTGTAGTTTGACGTAGCACGCGCATTAGGGTTATTGTTGAGACGACGAAGTGGGAAACGAGGGGCTTTCACAGCGCCGTCGATGGGAGGCGGAGGTATACGTAACGCCTGATCAGTGGGATGGGCGTTAGTAGTTTTATCCGTGGGAGTGGCTTCAGAGGTGGAGCCATATTGGTTTCGACGGGTCTGTAGGTTGACATCAGCAGATGACATCATCAGTAAGTGGTGGGTACCTGAGTCAAACATGGGTTGATCAGGAGCAGCGTAAGTGATCTGTTGTTGTTGGGGTTGCACGTTAGCTTGAGGGGCCAACGGCTGAGTGTTCACCACGCCTTGGGTTGGTAAGGGGTTTTGCAGCACCAAAGGGGGTTGCTGAGGTTGGGCGGTGCTTGGGGAGCCGCATGCCCTTGGCGATGGGCCTCGTCAACCCAGAGCTGCCGAGCTCGCTCCAAGTGGGGGAAAGCATGTGTGTAATGTCCATAGACCCCGCAAATAGAACAAGGGTGGTTCGTTCGCAAATTGGGGTTTTTAGCCTGCTTGGGCGGGCGATCAGGGTTCTGATTAGCGGGGGCCGTGTTGTTGTTTTCGGGGGGATTAGCCGGTTGACCAGCTTGGTCTGCAGGTTGGTTGTTCCCACGATTACGGCCCTTGCCGCGGTTCTATTGGCCCTGGTTGCGTTGGTTATTCTGGTTTTGCTGTGGGTTCTCTTGGGCGTAAACTTGCCCTTGGGCAGCAGGTGGATTTTGAGGTTGCGCAGGTGCTGGAGCAGGCTGCGGAGGATGATATGTAGGTTGAGGCTGAGCAGGTGCAGCAACTTGAGGGGGTTGCTGATATGGCTGCGGAGCAGGTTGTGGATGTGCTGCAGGGGCTGCCTGTGGCGGATAATAAGCTGGTGGGGCTTGTGAAGGCGCAGGAGCTGAGGCAGCCTGCGGATGGTAGTAAGACTGAGGTGCGACTGGGGGAGCATAAGCAGGAGTCGCATAACCGAAGCATTGAGGTGGACATGAGGGTCCATGGGAATGGTGGTGTGTCATGGGAGCATATGAGTTGGTTGCTCCAGACTGTGAAGTAGCCCGCGACAGGTCGGGGCCAGGGGTAGGTCGTGCTATATAAAATGGTTGAGGATGCGAAGAAACACGACCGATGATGCCGTCTGCAGCGTGGGATGCCCCCGGCGCATCGTGCTGGGAGGACTCGCAGCGAGGGGCGTCAGGTATAATGGTATAAAGGTAACCCGATTGGGTGTAAATGAGGTCGAACTGTTGTGCCTTATGGATGGCCTCTTCTTCAGACTGGGGTCTTTCTGAAGCTACATCTTTAGCAATAACAGGAAGCAGGGACTTGAGGAACCAATCGAGGAAGATACGGTCATCTAGTTTAATCTTGCATAAGCTACGGCGTCGACGCCACTCATGGATGTGGTCCATGATATGGGTATCCGTGTTTTGTCTACAAGAGAGAAGGATCTCAACGCCCGCGTCATAGCGGACAGGCAACTGGAAGAACTGCAGGAAGGTCGAGGCCAAGGAAGCAAAGGTGGCGTGGGTCCCATGTGGTTGCTCAATATACCATTTGGCTGCAGAGCCAGTAAAGGTGCGCTGTAAGAGACGGAGGCGAACAGAGTCATCCACGATGGAGTTAGAGGAACACCATAGGTGGAAAGACATGATATGGTTTTGAGGGTCCTCACTGGCCTTACCCTCGAACTTAGGGATGTCTGAGGGAAGCTTGGTAGGCATATGAGGCCATGCAGGGTCGTGTCGAATAGGATCGTTGGTCAATCTGGCCAGGTCAGGTAGGTTGAGGCTAGCCATGAATGGCAAACTGGAAGAAGACTGTGACACAGTATTGCTTTGGACCAAGTTAGGGCCAGTTCCCCCAAGTGGAGGGACAAGATTTAGGGTGGTGCCCCTAAGTGGGGGAACTGAGGTAGTGGAGGATGGTCCAGCACCACCATGGGTAGTGTGAGCCACTGATGTAGTGGGGATAGGTATTCCCACTGCGGGAATAGGTACTGTGAGGGGTACAGTAGATGGGTTCCCCATGGAGGGCATACCCAAAATAGGTGTAGTAACTGGTGTAGTGGTGGATGTGCCACCAATGGTCCCTATGACAAACGGAGTGGAAGTCGTGCCAGCCATGGGGCTAGTAGGGGCAGTGTAAATAGGGTTCTCAGACTCTTCGTCAGAATCTGAGGTAAAGTAAGGGGCGTCACTATGCGGTGATGGAGTCCTACGTCGCTGACGAGTGGAGTCAAGTGACAAGGCTCTAGATCTGTGATGAGTGGTATCAACGGACAATGATCGGAATCTATGACGTGTGGTGTCAAGAGAACCGTGCTGTGGGGGCTCGCCCCTGAGGCGCCGAGAATGTCTCGGGGACTCAATGGTGATAGATGGTGTCTAATCTCTGTGGGTTGAGGTGAGTCTAAAAACAGCTCAAAAACCCTAATGCAACCGAGTGTGCAGAAGGAGAGCTAAAAAACAAGGCACTCAGGCCAACAACCAACTCAAAACACCCACTGCAGCAGCTGTGCTACAATAGGTGGAGTAACAACAAAGATGGTCAGAATACCAACAAGCAACAGGTTTCCTAAAAAGAGAAAATGGTGGACTCACTAGACCAAAGGGAGGTAAAGGAGCATGCAAACACCTAGCTAAAAGTATTCTGACTCAACTAAACATATCCTCTGCAAGGTGATGAAATCCAAGTCAGACAATATGAGTAGGAAATCCAAGTGGCTATGATATCCCCCTACCGGGAGGGACACCGGGTAGTCAATCCTAGAAGAATGGCCACTAAGATACCCCGTTCATGAGACGTCCAGAAAGGTGAATCTGTCGTTTAGTTCGTTGACCGCAATACCCCTATACAGGGATATCCCGCGAACCGTGAAAGGTAGCCCTTCGGTTACTGAATGGAGTGCGTTATTCCACTCAGGCCTCCGGAACCAGTCTCCCGACTTCAACCCTCCTAAGGGAGAGGCCCTCTGATAAACTGGTCGTGACCGTGCCAAAAAGTACTAGGGGATTTTGGTTCCCTATTTGGACAACAACTATGTCTCAAGTGAAAGTGACCGAGGGGTGTTATTGGAAGCCTATCCCCCCGACCCTACCTAACTACAATGATTCTTTTGTGTTCCCCAAGTGGGGTTAGAATGTTGGTTCAATTAGGTACTTTTTAAGGCTCACTTGATTTATGTGACAGAGTGTGTGCTCGTGAGGTGATGAACCCAAAATATAGAAGTGCCACAAGGGGGGCAACTTCCAACTATCAATAATGCTGAAATTGAAATTTTAACTTGCAAAATTTTCTGAATTAAAAATAACGAAATTTTAAAAGAATTCTGTAAAGGGCACAGAAATTATGTTGCAGAAAGGCTGTAAGGTAGTGAGGCTGCAGGTAGGACAGAGGGCTGTTCAGATGCAGAAAATATTGCAGCAAACGGGGCTGGGCTCAAAACAGGAAAAGAGCAGAAATCAGACCGCGGGTCTGTGGCGAATCAGAACAAGCCGACCACGGGTTTGAGGGAAACAGCGGCGGCCAGGTCGCGGCTATCGGGCCAACAGTTGCAGTCGGGACGCAGGAAATAGGGAACAAGACGCAGTCGGGTCGCGGCAAAAGGGCTAACAGGCGCAGTCGGGACGCATGAAAGAGGCAGAAAGCCGCAGTCGGGACGCGGGAAAATGGCCGACAGGCGCAGTCAGATCACGGCAAACAGGCTGATTAGCCACGGTCGGATCGCAGGTAACAGACTTGAATCCGCCGGCGGGGCGTCGGAAGCAGTCTGAGAGCCGCGGTCGGATCGCAGGTAAAGGCCGGAAAGGCGCGGTCGGGACGCGACTGCAGAGAGAAAAGATGCGGTATGCGGCGGCCGAAAGGGACAGCCGAAAGTAAAAAATTCAAAACGGAAACCAGAAATTCAAAATCTAGGGGAGTCGCCAAAACTGTAGCTAGGGTTTTACCCCTAGCTGGTGCAAATGAGCACCTACTAAGGAGAATGTACTCCTTAGTAGCAGTTCAGTAAGTATAAATAATTAAGCTAAAACAACAATTAAATTACTTCTAAAACATGCATGAAACATAAACATCAAATGAAAAGAATGACTTTTTCTATTAATGTTACCTTCAATGTAAAGGTTTGATGAAGCCCTTTGCAGTGTCCAAGAGGATGCTCCAAGCTTCAATATGCTCCTTCTCCTTCTCCAATGGTGGGGATGGGCCAAAAGTGGCTCTCAAGGTGAAAGTAGTTCAATGATGAACTAGGGTTTCGAGAGAGATTTTGGCAGAGTAAGGGTGCTTGTGATTGTGGATATGGAATAAGGGATCTCCATCACCTATTTATAGTTTTTTGGTGGTGGAGTGCTGACCCATGGTTTTAGGAAACACATAGTTTTGGGCAGCTGTATAGGGTTTTTTACTCCTTTTCCTCATTATTTTATATTTTTTATTCCCTTTTTAGGGGATTTTTGCTATTTTTGGAGGAAAAGGGGGTTTTTTAGCCTTTTTTAGGCTATTTTGAGGGTTTTGTGGCCTTTTGGAGGCATTTTAGGCCTTTTGGAGGCTTTTTAATGGGATTTTAAGGGAAAAATGGTAGGAAAATGGACAAATGAGCCATATAATGTGGTAGATGAGGTAGTGAGCACTTTTTGGGTGTTAACACGTGTGGAGGTATTTTTTGAAGGGAAAGATGAAAGTTGATATTACATTTCCGGTGTTTTTGGCACCCAGTGGATGACTTAGTGCATAAAAAATATGGCCCTCGGATTTAAAAGTTGTATAGGACATCATCTCAATAACTTCATCAGTCTGGGCTCTGTAATGTTATTGTAAGAAACCCTTTTTGATGAAGGTGTACAGTTTCCTGTCAGGTATGTTTCTTTTTTTCTTTGTGTATAACTTTGCCTCGGGATATTACATAAATTGATTGAGCCAGAAAAACTTTTTCATGTGCATTTGGTTTTCCAGAAGATAAACCTCTGCATGGTTGCTTTTTCCGAGTTCTGTTGAATTGTTTTGACTCTTTATCATTGGTCACTTTGACCATATGTTTTAAGCTTGAAAATTTTGACCAACATCCACAACATGTTAAATAAGTAGACTTTAGCATAGAATTTCTCATAGGGATGTTAAAACTGTATATATGCCATGCATATAAGTTGGGTGCAACTAAGGATTTATAAAAGATATAGCTTAAAGTTTAAATTTTCTCCTCTGCACGTCTCATCTACCACATAATCTGTTAATAACGCCAGGAAGACATTGTCACACCCATTCTGATACTATTCTGAGTAGACTTACATTCAAAGTATGTTAATAAACATGCTGCTCAAGGATTGGATTGTCATACTACAAAAAGAAATCCACTAGATCTTAAGGAAACCTCTGTAATTGGATAGAAAACCGTTTGTCTTTATAATTTGATTTTATATGCAGCCAAAGACTGATGAAGGGTTTCCAAGTGTCTTTCAGGTCATGGAAACAAATCTTTTTATGTTCAATTTATGGTTCTAAATAGAGATGAAAAGAGGTAGAAACTGCCATATTTATATAGTATTTTTATAAATGGAAATCTGATAACAATATTTCTATGAAAATGTCATAGTATTTTCATTTTTTTGTAAATTTTGTTTTTTAAGCAGTTTTCATGTAACTGTACATATTATAACCCTCATTTTTCTCATTTTTCATGTGAAGTGGACATATTATAACTCTCTTTTTCATTTATAATATATATATATATATATATATATATATATATATAATTAGCATATAATATTATTATTATTTAAAATAAGTATTATACTTTTAATGTAACCCACATATAAATGTTACTCAATACAACCAACTATTGTTACTAAATTGCTTTACATTGACCTTTAGATTCATCATTTACAAATATGATCACAATGATAAATTGAAAATAACTTGTGATTTCCTGGAGTCTATTTGTCTACTAGCCAAACCATCATGAAGGCAATGAGACATTTGCAGACCTTTTCATGTGAAGTGGACATATTATAATTCTCTTTTCCATTTATTATTTATTATATATATATATATATATATATATATAATTAATATATAATATTATTATTATTTAAAATAAGTATTATACTTTTAATGTAACCCACATATAAATGTTACTCAATACAACCAACTATTGTTACTAAATTGCTTTACATTGACCTTTAGATTCATCATTTACAAATATGATCACAATGATAAATTGAAAATAACTTGTGGTTTCCTGGAGTCTATTTGTCTACTAGCCAATCCATCATGAAGGAAATGGGACATTTGCAGACTTGCTAAGTCTTAGAGCTAGAAAATTGCAAAATCTATTTGCTAGGTTGTCCCTATATTTTCATTGATCTAGCTTGTTGCATGTGATTCAGAATTTATTCCAGTTTTAATAAACGTTGAGGGATAGCTATTTCACATTGAGTGATGGACAAAGTTCACCTTTCTCTAATCTAGAATTTACGCCCATGAATGAATTAGTTGGATGCATTTGTGTTGGCTTGGCTTCAAGTGGATATTTGGTATTTTTTTTATTGATAAGTGTGTTTTATTTCATTAATTACATTTTTATTTACAATTTGGAGAGTAGATGGGGCAGCGGGCCAGGGTATTTTTTAAGTATTATAAAAGTATATTTAAGTTTAGTATTTTAGGCAATTATTTTGGATTGGAAAAAAACATATATATATATATATTGGCAAGCCAATATTAAAATAAAACATACAATTTACTATAGAAACTTGTAATTTTTGGTGAATATTATGATAAAAAACATATTTCATACCAAGGTTGTGAGCTTTGACAGGGAATCAATTGAGGCTTCCACTAGGACAGCCATAATTCTCATCTTTGACCCCATCCTCAACCCCATATCAATATGTTGTGTTGTTTTACATTTCATTACTTGGATTCCATTCAATTCAGGTCAGCTGATCAGATTCTCTGTTTGCGTTTTAAGTTTGATTGTATATGTGGTCCATCTCTTATGCTTTGATTATCAAAGGATTCGTTGTCTAACTTGATTAAACTTTCTTATATATTTTAGCCAGAACCGTTTTCCTTGGTAAAATTGATTTTTTCCAGCAATTTCATAATTTGGCACCTCTCTCATTTCCACTTAAAATTTAGCATGTTGCACTTTGTCAAGATTCAGATGTTTTAATTCATTTCTTTTCCCTATGTTGCATAAGTTTCTTGAATCTAAACACTATATTGTAATGGTTAGTGTGAGGCACAATGTTACTATAAGGAGAGTGAAATCATCATTTTGTTTATGGAGAAAATGGAAAAAACTAGAAGAAAATGGGAAAAAAACTAAGGGAGAGTGAAATCATAATTTTGTTTATGGAGAAATTGGGAAAAAACTAGAAAAAATGGAAAAAAAAACTACGAGAATGTGAGAGCAAAATGAATGAAAAAAAGCATACTAGATTCATTGGAGTTAAAGAGTTGACAATGCGAGATCAAAGTTTGAAAGTTATTATGTTATGTGTGAAGTTTTCTTACACTTTAATAATAGCAAATGAAAGCATTTCAATTGGGTCTAGCTTTAGCAGTGAAAAATTCAACAAATGAATGCTACAAATTAACAAAAAAGAAAGAAAACTAGGGTTTGTGAGCTAGCTATCTACTTGCATGAAATAGAAGAGACCTTAAATGAAAAGAAAAAAAAATAGCAATGCATCCTAGCTAACAAATAAGAAATCAATCACACAAAAAACCCCTATATGTAGGTATGGTGATAAGTGCTCATATTTAGAGGGTAACTTCTTTCACTCACAAATTGTGTTGGAAACTACTTTGAGTTGATCTAAAATGGATCTACAGTTACTATGTTGATTTCTTGGTGCTTTGAATTGGGAAGACAAAATTTGGGACACGTAGAGGACACTTTGGACCAGACCATGAAAATCGCACAAGCAAAAAGTATAATTGAAGCCATCATAAGAAACCAAAAGATATTGAAGAGTTGAGGGAAGAGAAGGAAGAATCCAAGCTTGAAAAAAAACTTCAGTAACCAATTTTCTCAATCCCTATTTAAAATGTAAAACATTGGTCAAGATCAAGCCTATGAAGGAAAGGTAGACATAGTTAGGTTGAATTATTAGTTGTGATAGTTAAAAATCTATTTCAATGTGCATAATGTACGAGATACTTTTGCTGAACGAAATCCTCAACTTAGGCACATCAACTTCAAGCATTGTAACATTATCAACTTAGACACATCTTTTGCTGAATGAAATACTCCTCTTAATTTATGTATTATTGAGTACTTTTCCACTTTAAGCTTGCTCATAGGAGCACGAGCGCATGCCTCTTTTCGTTATCATCTCATCAAAACAACTTATGTTTATGGTGTAAGGCGTTCAAAGCACTAAAAACCCATAAATATTTGAGATATTTCATTGTTATAGCATCCAAAGAAACTTTCTTCTCCTTGGTGTTTTCTATTTTTGTTTGTCAACTCAATATTGTTGTAAGGAATGTTTTAGACTCTTCATGCCAAAACAAATAAAAGAAAAATTGTCCTCAACTAACCAAAAACACATTTATTTTTATATAAGCTCTCGATCAACAACAATAATAGAAGCAAAAACAATACATAAGATCGGCTATATACTTGAATTGACATGAACATGACCCAATGGTGTGAGATTTTCAATTACTAGGAACTAGATTCATAAGACAATTTCACCATGGAATATTTTAGACAATGAGAGAAGAAGAATAGAGAGAAGAAATTATGGATAACACTCTATATATTATTCATTGATATTGTAACAATATATAATACATCCTCCATGGAGAAAATCGAATTTCTTTGAGGCAATAGGGAAAGAGCAAAAAGAAGAGGCTTAGAAAAGACAAAAAACCCCCTAGGTGGCAAAAGCAGTTTCCAAAACTGTCCTAACGGCTCACGAATTTAGAAAGTATGGTATGGCATCTCTTGAGTGAGGTAAATGGAATGTATTGATGGATTTAGAAGGTTAGATATGATGTGGAGGTTGAATTGGTCAAGTGGCAAAAGATTCCAAGTCAACTAGCTTTATCTTTTCCACTAGAAAGTAGAAAAAGCAGGACAAAGCTAACTAAATCTGGATAGTGTCTTTCTAATTCAGGAATGGAATAAAATTAGACAGAATCCAAGGAAATATGATCTAGTAACTATCCAAATTCATTTTTATGAATGAGGATAGCATGTGGTCCACTAAAAGACAAAATTGGCCTACTCTACCTAGTCAAAACTCGGGAAATTAATCATAAATGATTAATTAATTTTATCCTAAGTTTAGAATGACATAGTGGGGTTTTTTAATGTTCCAACACCCTGCCTTAAGCCTGACTTTATGTGATGGGAATCAAAAAAATATCAGAAATATAGGGCCCAAGCAACAAGGCTTATGGTCACCCCAATACAAAAATAGCTAGTCTATGTAAACTGAGGAAACAGGGAAAACCTCATGGGAACAAAATCCTCCCTAAAAAATGGACATGCTTGATGTCTTCATACTGTCATGTTGCTCATTTGAATGAGCTGAATGAGCTGAATGGGATGCTTCTGAGTAACTGACTTGATGAAGAGATTGTGGATGTCATGATCATGCATCAGTGCATCAATGTTGTGTAGGCAAGAACCATGTGTTGAAGCTCTATGAAGTTCATCTTCTGATGATGGAGGAGCATCAAATGAATTTTTCTTGCTGCTGTAACATACATAATCAAATCTAAAAACATAATCAATGATGGAAAGAAGATCTATGCATACTCCTTCCCAAGGAGAAACAATGAACTCAACAGGATCAATTTCTTCTGTAGCTGCAATATGGTGTACTAGTTCTTGTACTTTCTTCTCAAACGGATGTAGAACCTCTATGATATTTAAAATGATATCATGCAGCTCTGAAATATCACAATGTAAGTCATATGGAGCAGAAACCAGTAAAGATGTGGAATATCCATGATCAAACATAATTTCAGTAGAAAACGTTTGAGAAACTAGATCACCAGGATAGCTGAGCGAGTCTGGAGAGTGTGAGGACTTTAATTTTGAACCATGAGTGATGGGGTCAAGTCCATATGTGTGGAATATCAGTCCAAATAATGCCAAAACAATGGCTATCCAACCAATGAAATATATGCAAGACAAAAGTGCAACAGAGGTAAGTGACATAGTGTAGGAAAACATAGAATTATGTAGTTTCTTAACTGGAGAACTTGGGGTTTGTAGGGTCTTTTTGTGCATCCAAAGGTTGGGAATATGATGTGGGATATGTAATGACCTGCATATCAAACTGTAAATCATCTTCTAAATCAGAATCTAAAAGATTTAAATGATGGTGGAAAGACCTTTCAGAAGACAAGTCAGAAGCTAGTAAAAAATGACTAGTTTTGAGAGTAGATTTGGATGAATTGACTGAAGATTGTTCCAAGGAAGAGGTGGAGGCTTCTGATTCTGATATATCAGAATGTGAATCAATATCAGAGACATCAAAATTATATTTCACTCTAGCACTCAAAGCATAAACATTATTACCTTTGGGAGAGGCTTGGAGACATAGTTCTTGATCTACAGCAAGCTTGCCTTGTTCTTTCTTTGCAAAGTCGAGAACATCTATGTTATGCTCTTCAAGCATCTTGGCCATGATGTCCAATTTCTTCTTGAAGCAATATTTCTCGGGATGAGTGTCTTTGCATCAATAAGAACACTTGGGCTTCTCCTTCTTCATCTTCTTGCATTTGGAATCTCTATTAGAATCCTCTTCATCTGACAATATCTTCTGTTTCGATTTGTCATTATTGAAACTCTTTGCTATGTGAGCAACAAGTGCAAAGTCTTTGGATAGTGATTGATCCCTCATTTGGACCAGCTTGTCCTTTTCTTGAGTGAGAGAATCAATTAATGCATCCAAGGTTGGCATCTTCCACTTGGGAACTGCAAGTCTTGTAGAATAAAAAATAGACACAAATACTGAGTTTTCAGAGCTCAGTTTTGACAGAATGGTAAGGATTAATTGCTCATCCTTCTTCTCTATACCACATTTCTTGAGTTTAAGAACTAGGTTCTTGAATTTTGAGATGAAATCCTCCATAGAATCGAAATTACTTGGACTAAGAGAGATCAGCTCAATATCCAACAAATGACCTCTGAGCTCGTCCTGTTTTCCAAAGAGAGACTCTAGCTTTGTCCACACTTCATTTGGAGTTGATAGAGAATCGATATGGAATAGAAGATCCAGAGATATAGAGAGGCAAAGTAACCCATAAGCTTCATCAATCCTATTGAACCATTTGGATTTTAATGCAACAACTCCTAGCTCAGTTTCAAGCCCCATAGCGACTCTATACAATCCTTTGCTCTGAAGCTGGATGATCATATGTGCCTTCCAATCAAAGAAATTGAAGGGAGTGAGAGTCACAGCTTTGGGTTTATTTTTCTCCATACTGATGCACTCCTGGTGATGGTAATACCTGCAAAAAACACTCTTGGAAATTGTTTTGAATCAAGCTAGCTCTGATACCATGTGAGATTTTCAATTACTAGGAATTAGATTCATAAGACAATTTCACCATAGAATATTTTAGACAATGAGAGAAGAAGAATAGAGAGAATAAATTATGGAAAACACTTTGTATATTATTCATTGATATTGTAACAATATATAATACATCCACCATGGAGAAAATCAAATTTCTTTGAGGCAATATGGAAAGAGAAAAAAGAAGAGGCTTAGAAAAGACAAAAAACCCCCTAGGTGGCAAAAGCAGTTTCCAAAACTGTCCTATAGGCTCACGAATTTGGAAAGTATGGTATGTCAGCTCATTAGTGAGGTAAATGGAATGTATTGATGGCTTTAGAAGGTTATATATGATGTGGAGTTCGAATTGGTCGAGTGGCAAAAGATTCCAAGTCAACTAGCTTTATCTTTTCCACTAGAAAGTAGAAAAAGTAGGACAAAGCTAACTAAATCTGGATAGTGTCTTTCTAATTTAGGAATGGAATAAAATCAAATAGAATCCAAGGAGATCTTATCCAGAATCTATCCAAATTCGTTTTTGTGAATGAAGATAGAATGTGGTCCACTAAAAGACAAAACTGGCCTATTCTGCCTAATCAAAACTCAGGAAATTAATCATAAATGATTAATTAATTTTATCCTAAGTCTAGAATGAAATAGTGGGTTTTTTAAATGTCCAACAAATGGAAACATTATTAATAATTTTGATCAAACTAAAACTTGAAACCATTTACCTTTGGACATATTCCCTTAACCACAAATACTATAGTGACGTCTTTGGAGAGGTACCTATGTCATTATTTTTCTGATTTTGGGAAGAGAGGCAGAGGTTTCTTCTTCAAGATTTTGAATATTCTGAGGACAAAAATTCAAGATTAGAGGTGGCAAAGGAATGCATTTGATATCTGGTATACATAGGTGTAGCATAATTAAAGGAGATTCATAACTCTGGCCCATCTGACCCGTCAATCGTAGAATCACATGCAAAGAAGCAAGGACCTGCTGCATACATACTTGTCAGAGGCCCCAAGATTCCAACCACATTCAAGGATTCTTCATTCTTCCATTGTGATTCTGCTGGCTCTCTGAAGAACATTGTAAACAACCCAAATCTCTTAGAAGAGCTTGGCGTTAGATTAGGACACTTGATCACCTGCATTCACATTCGTTCACCAATATGACTCATCCAAAATATTGACTAACATAAATCCCTGTTAACTCCTGATCTATTAAGAGAGACAAAAAAATGTTCAAAACTGGAATTCATTCACCAAAAATACTGAAAATCTCCTAGAAAAACAACTTTGTTACCTTTCGAATGGAGAGAAGCCTAGTTATTACCTATCCAACAAGCATGGCTAGGACTGGTAACTCATAAAAGTGCTTATGTTTTCTGATTTCCTTCTCACTTTTTGATGGTATTAAGCATTCCATATGCAAGAAGGATATATCATCCTTCACTCAGGATCCCTGGAATATCCCTGCTGAGTAGTTTCCCAGGACAGTTTCTGGTAGTTGAGGCTCAAAGTAAGTTCTACAGTCCAATACACTTCCATGCACAAAAGCATTAGTGCATGCAATCACATTATGACAATAAGATGTCCAGGATTATGGTTGTGATCTTACCGTGAAGAAAAACTGGTTCAATTTCTTCTCTTTCATTTCCTTGATGTTAGCAGTTGTTCGGAACTATGCAAAAGCAAGGGATGTAGCATGTGATGTATTCTTAGTTATATTTTCATCATTTAAATCAATATGATCTAGGATCTTAACTGAGACAACAACATGTACAACATATTAAACATAAGAGACAAGAGACACGAGACACAAAGCATTTCACTGGGGAAAACCAATAAGGTGAAAAACCTTGCAACTTCCTCAGAGATAGAATAAGCACTAATACAAAGATCACCAAGATGAATCCCCGAAAGATAAAGGTCTGCAACAGCTACTCCTCCTCCACTTGTGTGCACTCCTCCTCTCTCTCATTAATGCAAAGTGAGTGAATGTGTCAAATGAGAGAGTCACACTCTCTATTTATACGTTTACTTTAACTTGACCTTTACTCAACTAGGTCAACCCCAACTTAACTACTTAGCATAATGCTGACTGGGCCGAACCCACTAGGGCGGTCTAATAACCCTTTAACCCACATGACTCAAATAGGACTGACCCCACCAAGGTGGTCTAATAACCCATCAAATATAAGTTACGACACTTACAATATAACTTGCGACACGTGCAAGTACAAATGACGACACTTCCAATCGGAGGAATAATACATCTACGTTGGGGATACAATAAAGTACAAATGTAATGCATACAATATACAAGTGAATATATTCTGAAGTTACAAATACATCAACACTCCCTCTTAACTAGGAAGGTATTCTCTTGACACAAGCCATCAATACATATAGGCACAAGTCTTCAATTTTGGAGTTGGATCATTGTCACTGGATCACAGAGCATCATCGTCACTGCTGCTGTACTCGTCATCTCGATAACTGGTGCTATCTCTCAATTCTTCTTGTGATAGGAAGTTCTACAGAGCTAGCCCTTTTTCATGTTGGTTGTAGGCCTAGCCTCCTGTAGGTCTTCAACATCTCTGGCCATCCTGTGGAATGTGCATCAACAAAACCTCGAAAGAGCATCCCAAGACTTTTACAAGCACACAACTCAACCCATCAGATCTCTCAGGATCTTTTACATGTGACCACCACAAAACCTTGAAAGAGCATCCCAGGACTTTTACAAGCACATAGCTCAACCTATCGAATCTCCTACGATCTTTTACATGTGGTGAGGAAAAACATTAAAAGACTGTCTTGCAACCTGCAAGATCTCTAAAGAGCATCCCAGGACTTTTACGAGCACACAACTCAACCTATCGGATCTCCAGTACTGATTACATGCCTCCTGTAGCAAAACCTTGAAAGAGCATCTAAGCTCAAACTATGGGATCTCCAATGATCCTTTCTATCCTACCTATAGCAAAACCTCGAAAGAGTATCCGAGCACAACCTATCGGATCTTTGTTGAGGCCTCGGATGTGCAGGGTGTGCAAAGTGTTGGAATGGGTTCCTAAGCTTTCAACAGAGTGAGAAAACCTAGATTGAAAGGCTTCGAAAGGCCCTACACAAGGACACTCCTATCCCAGCCTGTTTGGTATAGTGATCTCCCACGGATATTCGGCCTCCGTCGACACTCTAAGAGTTGGTAAGTTTTGATCCAAAGGATCAGTTCTCCAATAAAGAAAACAAAGTGTGAAAGGTCTAAAACACAAATCTACTTTGTAAGAATCTAAACTAGGTTAGATTTATCCTATGAAAGTGTTGTGAAATAGGTGCAAATCAGCTTGATGTATAAATAAATAAGGTCATTTATCAATTAAACAAAAATGTATAAAAGACCAATGACTTATCTTGATCAAATTGTAATTAATTAATTAAAATCAACTAATGGAAAATTGAGATATGTTATGCGTTCAAGACTTACTCTCTAACTGATATGTTAATTGAAAAATTAACATGATTTGTAACTTACTAAGAGAATCATTTGCAGAAATCGATAAAATATTTTAACATAATAAACTCTTTAAAACCTTCACAAACACATAGATCATGAGAAATGATAAACCAGAACTATAGATCAATATGTTTAATAAATTACAAAGATTAAAACAATATCAGATATGCAACTTGGAGGGAATCACATTCATCAAAATAAACTGGACAAATAAACAAAAGTGGATCTGAAAATAACTTTACTGTATTCAATGACAGTCTATAAGAAATTACAAGCTTGTATCAAAATAGAGCATTCCCAACCTCTCCTGCAGATTTTTCCCTCCAAATTCCATCCGCCTACTCTACGAGAGATCCTTTATTTAATAAGAGTTTACAAAATAATAATACAAGGAGTAAATTCCCACAAACCGAGATTACAAAATCAAAATGAACTAATGGCCTAGAAAAACTTGCCATTTGTCCACTAGTACAAAATGAGAGATAAGTGACCAAAAAAATGACCAAAATCCGCATATAAATGACCACTTTTGAGTTGGTGACAACTAGTAGCAATATAGCGGTCATATATCACGTGATAAAAAATGTGGTCATATTTGGCTTAGTCATTTATAGCTTATTCTGTGGTCATATATTTGGTCGTATATTTGGTCATTGATCTAGTCATATATTTGGTCATTAATTGTCACAATTAATGACCAAATTTATGACCACATTTTTTGTCACGTGATAAATGACCGCTAATTTGCTACCAGCGATCGCCAACTCAAAAGTGGTCATTTATATGCATATTTTGGTCATTTTTTTGGTCACTTATCTCTCATTTTTTGGTCACTTATCTCTCATATTTTGGTCATTGTTTTAGTCATTTATCTCTTTTTAGTGGTTTCAGAATATAAATAGGGCACAGAGGAATCGAACCACCAACCTCCTGCCTATAAGGCAGGTGCTCTACCATTGAGCTAGCACCCTTAAATATAATTCCTTATGGATTGATATGAGAGTAAAATTTCCAACAGTTAACACCATCTTGTCAAATTCTAGAAAAGGATTACATACCTAGGTAAGAAACGAAGATTACCGAATAGTCACCAAAAAGGGTCATGTTAATGACAACCTTATTTTGCCAAAATCTCTCAAAAATCAAGAATATAGTTGTATTGTCAAATTTGTTTCCATGTGGTACCAAATCAAGAATCACAACTAGTTTGACAAAAATAGGCATGGTATTTTAAATGAAAAGTTTGTTAGAAAAGAAAAAACAAAATAACTTTTAAGATAGGGCAAATTATTTTGGGTTGCAGATCTATCCTTACCTTCAACAACCAATTTTAAAACAAATTTATATCATAAATACATATTATTGTGCATCATGAATCATGAAAATTAGTGCAAGTTTCTTCCTCGCTTGTGTTTTTTGTCTCATGCATGTGTGCCATGAAAACAAACATTTAGAAGTAAAGGAATAGCTTATATTAATTTTCAAGATATTTTATGAATTTGGCTTCATAAAAAACAACCATTTAAACCATTAATAATGTTATCATAAATAGCCAAAATAAATCCATAATTTATTTCATTGTAATCTAACATATTGTTCCAAACTTCTAAGGTATCAGTTTCTGCTCAAAATGTACATCCACAAAGGATGTTCCAAGTTCACTAATATGAAAACTTGGGAAAATGTCATACACAACTGATGTAATGCCCTTCTCTTATGCCCATTCATGATATGATTTGCACAAATTTTAAATGAGTATAACCCATTGTATTTATTTGGGAGTGTTGGTAGGCGTTTTGGTAGAGTGCTAGCGCAGCATGTTCGATGCTGCGACAAGGCAGAAGATGGTGCGAATGGCGAGAAGATGACGCGAATGGCGATGAGCGGAAGATTAATTATGCATTTTTGGTCAATTGTACTGCGGAATGCGGGTTTTGGGTCATTTGGACCACATACTATGTAATGTTGAGTTGGCTACATCGCAGAATGTAGGTTTTTGGTCGTTTTTGGATAAGTCAGTTAGATATTGGGTCATTTGTCCATAGTGTCAGTTAGGAAGTCAGTAGTAAGTGGACAAGAGTTGTAAGGCAGAAGCCTATACATAGATAAGAATTGTAAGTGTTGAAGAGAGAATTCAGAATAGAGATAATTCACGGGAGAAGAATGTGAAGCTTTGATGTTGTATGATTTTCAGGTATGTTTTGATGTCAAGAGTCATTGCAGAGATCTAGTTTTGCAGAGGCATTGCATCTGGTTTGAAAATGATAATATGATGAAGATATTCTGGTGCAATCCCTATGTTCAATTTGTTCAGTTATGATAATGTGATATTGCACTATATGAATAATGTCATGCTTCTTTGATGTGATCATTGCTTTACGATTACTGTTGTTGCAATGAAGAATGTTTGGGTTGAAAATTGCTTTAGTACTATGTTTGATGCTTAAAGATCTATGTCTCTATGTTACAATAATTTTAAGTATCATAGCTGCAACCATCCTCCTTCATTTGGCAGAAACATGATTTCGTCTGCTCTTCCTGGATGCCTCAGGTGAGACCTCATCTGCTCTGCAGGTGTTGCTGGGCGGGATAAACCCTGTCCGGGCCGGTGCTCAGGAAGACTCTGGTATGTGTCGATAGTGAGTGGGACCCCTATCAACTGGAATTGCGCTAACAAATGATTCCGTTTCTAGGATCGTGTACGTAGTGAAAGGAGGACATGTTGTGGCACCCGAAGAAACTGGAGATCCAAGAATGGTTTGATCAGAAGTTGCAGGAATTCGCTAAAGAGGAAAGCAGGAACACTTGATTGAAAGTAGATCAGTGGGTGGGTAGATACATTCACGACGGTCCGTAGGAATGGTTCTTCTGTGAATTTCTGGTCCTATTATTCGAATGGTTGGCAAAGTTGACCTTCCAAAAGAGGAACTTCCAAGGTGGTGAACCGACAACTTGGACCCCTGAATTGATTCAGGAACTACAGGAAGTTGATAATAAAGCATCATAGGCTATCGAAGTGTGGTTCGATAGCATCCTAGAAGGATGTATCATAGAGTTCACGGTTGATACTCAGAAGTCATATAGTAAAGCCGAGAGATATTTTTTCCGCAAACTTCGGGGTAGGTTTTTATTGTCGCTTCAACTGTCGATCAAGATTCTTATTTGCGAAAAGGGTATATTGAAGATGCATCTTGATTAGTAGACAGCCTAGTGGGCGGAGGCCGTGGGTACCGCGACTGTTGGGGGGTGGTACATGGAATGGTAAGGGGTACATGGGTGTAGGTCATGATGAGACTGTGAGTGAAGACGAGGAAGAAAGTGGTCTTACGAGGGGAGGAGTGAGGTTCCGATAGGAAAAGAGGCAGAGGACGGGAGAAGGTCCTGTTGCGGTCAAACTGCAAGACCGTGACGAAATGCCACACAGGACGAAGCGAGATCATAGTCCTGAAAAGGACAACTAGGCTATGCCCCAGATAGAGGCAGGACCAAACCCCGACACCAGCATACCCACACCTCTGCTCACTATCTCTCAGATAGCAAGAAATACCACTTTGACACCGCCAAGTTCATCAATACCATAGAAGTTAATTAGTAGTAGTATAGCGAAAGGAGGAAGGAAGCCCAAAATGGAGGGCGATGATGCTGAGTTACCATTGTTCTACGGGAGTGCGAGAGACAACCCAGAACAGTATTGGTTTTTGTGTGAAGCGGTCTGGACCATAAAACAGATCACTGGTGATGCTGCTAAGAAAGGATAGTTAGCGACGACTCTACGAGGTCGTGCATTAGATTGGTTTATGAAGTTCGTTCTAGTCCCTACAGGAGCCCCAGAGAAGTCGCTGGATGAGATTCGGGATGGGTTGATTGCCGAATTAGAAGGCCCAAGTCTGAGGCTCAATATATTACGAAATTGAAGGAAATTAAGCAGTATCCCAATGAGATGGTATGGAATTTCGACCAGCAATTCAAGATGCTGATGGTGAAGGTTAGTTTCGATATGAGCGTCGTCCAACATAAAGAGTGGCTCATTGCGACACTACTACCACACATTCGGCTTCCATTGATGAAACAAAACATCTCGACGCCCAGTGAAGCTCTAGAGATTGCAGTGCGATTGGAGGCATCGCCGATTGGAGGCGTCACCGATTGGAGATAATGCTATTGGGATGTCGCAGATACAAACAAAGCTCACTAACTTGACTATATAGCTGCAAGATTTGAAGAAAAGCAATGAACAATGCGATTAAGTATGGTGTACACGATGCCAACGAGAAGGGCATATGAAGGACAATTGCCCGGATTTCTGCAATTATTTGGTGTCAGGTGCGCCAAACCCATTGAATGGCGGCAGCACGACATGGTGTCGCATCTGCCAGGTGCATGGGCACAGTCACAAAAGTTTACCTTATATGCAGAAAATGGTCACAACCCCAAGAAATCTTTATTGCACATTTTGCAAGTCGGTGGGTCACAATGACAAATATTGCCGTGCATATGGGTTGCTACAAGAAAGAATGTATGATGCATTCTACGTCAAGGACAATCAGCGTGCCATACAACAATCGCAACCATAGCCGCAGGTAGCCCAACCTCTACCTCAACCATAGACAGTTTGTACCACAGCAACAGCAACCGCCGCAGTTCATGCCGCAATATGCTCCACGATAGCCACAATATGTACAGCAACCGCAGTATGCACCACAAGGGCAAGGGATGCAACCGGCACCAATGCAGCAATAGTTTAACCAAGCATAGTACCAGCAGCAAGGAGGATTCCGGGGAGTACGTGGCAGAGGATTTGGTCACGGACGAGGACGACATGGTCACGGACCTGTTCAATGTTATCACTGTGCAGTATGGGGACACTATCAGCGAGACTTCCCACTGCTGCAGAACCAGTGTACATTCTATTTTGTTAACGATCATACAGTTGAGAATTGTCCACAGTTGATTGCACGATGGCAGGCAGGTAACACTCCCCAGTTGTAGAGACATCCCCAGGCACAGCAACTCACTCAGAACCAAGTACAGCAACCAATGTAGAACCAGAATCCGTGGCCGAATCAGAACATAAATCAAAATATAACAGGGTGCAAAAATCACGACAATTTCTGTAGAACCAAGACCGCAAGATGCTTCTGTTGTTGTGGTCACTCGAGGAGGAAAGACAACTGGAGAAGACAGCTCAATGATCTGGTTATCTGGACAAAAGAAGGAATCATTTGATATTGATGCGAAACGGGAGACATTTCTTAAGGCACGACGGGCCTTAGGGAACGACCGAGGTAAAGCTGTCATGTATGACATGCCCTCTACTTTTGATGCTACTTCGGAGGTTAGCCCGTCGTGGCGGTCCAACACACTTCGAGCATTTTTGGAACATTGTTTGTCCCTGGAAAAAGATCCCAACGCTCTTGCTGTGATTGAAGCCTTGTTACGATGACCAGCCCAGGATCGACAAGAGCTCACGGTTAATTCCTTACAATGACAGAAGACGGGTAAGGAGATGCGGATGAATATTAAAATTGGTGACTATTGTGTTGATTCAGTTATTATGGATCTTGGTTCGGATGTCAACATCTTGACCAAGTAGGCTTGGAAAAATATGGGGAGCCCCCCATTGAGCTGGTCTCCTGTACAGCTCCGATTGGCGAAGCATGCAAAAGTAACACCCATTGGGCGAATTCCGCGACTAGTGATAGATATCGAGGGTATGAAAACCTATGCTGACTTTGATGTCATAGAAGTTGTCGAAGGCAGCAACTCTTTTCCCGCGCTGTTGGGGATTAGATGGGCTAATGATAGTGGAGCTGTAATCAACTTCAAGCGACGGATCATGACTTTTGAAAATCGCGATCTCAGAGTTATCACCCCATTGGATCTAGTTGTAGGATGTTGCTACATAGAGCCAGTGAAGGACGACGATCCCAGTGGATGGGATCATGCATTCAATATTTTTGAAGATTATACACATCCGACTGCCAATGGTGAGCTGGGATGGCATAGTGACAACTCTATGTCTTCCTACTGTGATGATGCGCTGGAATATTGGCAAAAACGCTTGCATGAAGTGTCGCTCTGTAAGTGTGGGTTGGTCACACAGTCATTATGCCGTGTCATGACTGAAACGGTTACACTACCAATATATGAAGGACTACCTGGCTTATCCGACTTTCTGATGGAGTTCGAAGAAAGAGTTTACGAACCACAGCACTTGCTGGCATTGAATGAAGCATTGAAGGCTACTCCAACACGTTGGTGGGCGACACACAAGGCATCGATTGATGGATGGTCGAAATGCCGAAGATTGATGATGTTATGTTTTGGTGATACTGAGGTTTACCACACTGGGAAGTATGATGGGCGGACCGATCCTGGTGGTCACTTGATGGAATGTCAATGGCTGTGGGTATTGCGACCAAAAGATGAGTGGGTCCATGCTTTTATCCATACTTTGGATTAGATGCCACACTCATGGTATACTGCAGCTAAGTTGCAAGGGGAAATTTCTACTTGGTTGGAGCTCACAATATGTTTTACCCATACATTCAGTTTTGCGGATGACAATCCAGAGGTTAATAATGCATTACAGATCATCTGTGATGTAATTCTGTAGGTTGTCCCGGTAGCATATCCCGCGGATCCGCACATGAATGCCAGATGCAGTCTCTCATGGAGTGTTTCAATATCAGTGGTGGGCCAGAAGATGGTGATGATCCGTGAAATGTGAATATTTTGGAGTCAAAAGGAAGTCGTGTTGTGGTACCACCTGATGCGCCAAGCAACTCGATCAGTCAGCCGCTGAAGATCCGCAAGATTAACATTGGGACAGAGGACACTTCGAAGTTCGCAAATGTCAGGAATTACTGGGATGATGAGCTGATAAGCAAGGTCACTGATTTGCTCCATGAGTTTCAAGACATATTTCCTACTAAGTTTTCCGACATGAAGGGGATTCTGGGTGACTTAGGAGAAATGAATATTCCATTAAAACCAGATGCTAGATGATAAGTTAGGAAGAACTCTCTCAAATATTAGAAGCAACTGAGATTTCTTCTTCTCAGGAAGAACACATATTTACAGCATTCAAGAACTTACCTACCTCTCCTGGGATGACAAAAGAACCAAAGTTCCATGAGCAATAAAAAGATTCTCCTTGCCAATTTGTAAAGGATGCTGAATAATTAGGAACTACATTCAATGGAGAGCGACTTGAGATGGACGAGTTTTCAACATGCATATCAATAGATCCTTCATTTGCTACAAAAGTCAATCATTCAGAACAGGAGGATATGTATAGAAATTATATTCAATTTGGTTCCAAGTGGTAATCAAGCCACAACGCCATTCATTCCTTCAACACTTTTTGTTGCCAAATCAAACAGGTCAGTTGGTTCCTCATATCCAGGTAAACACTGAAGTAAATTTTTCATATGTGGATATGGGTATGTTTATTATCTTGTTTTGCACATGGTTATATTGGAAACGTTCTTACACTTCGAATTTTTTTTTTCTTTCTTTTAGGTAAGATAGGATAGTATGTATATAACTAAAAAGTTGTATGTGGTTAGTTATCTTTAAATTTCATACAGCTTCACCTTGTGCTTTCCTTTAAATAAAAGAATTGAAAAAAAAATAGTATTAATGATTAAATCAAAACAACTTAAATCGTTATTCCTCTTAATACATTCATATTTATAAAAATAGTTTCTAGAAGACTAATATTGGAAATATGGGGATTTACTTAAACTTTAAGGTCTACACAGTAATACCCATAGGTAAATTGTACATCCTAGATTCATCATCAAAGCCTGTTATTTAAGTATCTTTATCAAATAGTAGGAGGAGAGTAAGTGACAATTCTACTTGTGTTGGAACACTATTGAAACTTATATGAAGAATATCGACTTAGGGACTACAACACAACTTTATGTCATTCTCTTTTGACATGAATTATAATTTAAGGCTATTATAAATAATGTTACTCATGGGATTAAATTTAAATGTTGCGTTATGTGCTTAGTGGACTTAATATACTCTAGTACCAATCGACTTCTGCATACTTTAATATCTTTTGAAATAATTATATAATTACAAGGAAAACCCACCGGGGTACTGAACAGGCCTACTGGAAATGGTTCCATGCTGAGTAAAATAATAAATAAGGAAGTTTGGTAATACAAGAAAACTCAACGGGGTACTGAAAACGCTCGCTGGAAGCGGGGCCTTGCTTGTATGGTACGTAGGTAAACCCATCGGGGTACTGAACAAGCTCCATGGAAGCGGGGCTATGCCGAGTAAAAGAGATATGATAAACAAATTGTTATGCACATAGTTCAATCACATAAAGATCCTGAGTGAATATATACATGGTTAAGCCAATCATTCATTCAAATTCCATTTGAGAATTCCCATAATATGATCTTAAGAACCTGTCATCTAATTCATACTATATCTAGGATATTATTATCCTAGAAGTGGGACCCATAATTATAGAAGTTTAACAAACTCAAATGTGAGTTTTATCCATATTATGTGTTGGACAATTAGCCTTTGAGAAGTGAAGCAGGGATGACTGGTTTCCCATGGGCTTTACATACTATCTATACCCTCATTTTTTATATCTAGGGACACGAAGAAAATCACCTATGATAACTTATATGGTCTTCAGCACTATTATTAATTGATGAAATTGTATGCATGGGTTATTTCCAATATTAAAATTTATAAGTGTTTTGATCATTATCATAACATGGAATTAGGGTGGGTGCACAAAGTTTCTCCCCAAAACCATTGCAATGGGGTTGCGCTAGCGGAAAAAAATGAGGATGAGCACACACCTAAGGAAGCGCGCACGCGCCCTCCGGTTTGGTACCGAACCGGGGCATATGCGTGCTGCTGCGCGTGCACATTTTTAGCGCGTACGCACACACGCTCCTTGTAAACTAAATAAAAAAGGGGGAGTCGAAAATAAATGCCTTAAGTCCCTCTTCTAAACCATAATCCCTAGGTGCATAAGTGCTTAGGTGTTTAGGGGTTTTGGGATTTAGAGCTTGTGGGTTAGGGGGTTAAGCTGTTTTGGGTTAACTAGATTTAAGGGTTAAGGTGGTTGGTTAACACTAATAAATTCTTATAAAGTCCATACAAATAAAGGTTATAACAATGATTTCAAGATAGATAGTAGGGTTCATAAATGTTCATGGGGGCTAGGGATTATAAGTTCTATGGTTAGGAATGGTTTTATTGGTCAAGAATTTAGTGTTAGATGTTATTTGTGTTAGAGTTAAGGGTTTATGGGTGAGGGATTGTTTAGGTTACCATTTTGGGTTTGTGTTGGTTGATGTTAATATTTTATGAATTATAGGGATTATTAGTTAGAAATATATAGGGGTGCAAAGGGTCAGAGTGTATATGGGTCAAAGGTGATAGGGGTTAGGGTTATAAGAATTGTAGCTTAAGAGCTGTTAAGGTTATTGGATTAAAGGTTTTATATTTTAGTGTTCAAAATTGATAGTATTTAAGGGTTATAGGTAATGAGTAACTATCCCTCTAAATCCCTAACCCCAAATTTCTTTCTCTCTCTCTCTCTCCATTTAAACTCCTGGCCTCCAATTTTTTCTCCATCTCTTTATAAACACCTAACCCTAATGTATCCCTCTTTTCAAACCACATTGATCTATTCTTTACCTCTAAACCCATAATCCACAATCTCTCTCTCTCTATCTATCTATCTAAACCCCTAAACCCCAATATATCTCTCTCTTTGAACCGCTTAAAACCAATCTCTCTCTCTAAACCCATATTCTATAATCTATATCTCTCTCTCATCCCCTAACCTCCAATATCTCTCTCTTTAAACCTTTAACACCTAATCTCTCTCTTTCTATATGTCCCTCTAAAACCCTAAATTCCAATCCACCACTCTCCCTCTCTCTCTACCCATAACCACCAATATCTCTCCCTTTAAACCTCTATCTCCAAACCTTTCTCTCTCTCTCTCTCTCTCTCTCTCTCTCTCTCTCTCTCTCCTGAAATGGAACAACCAATCTCTCACTTTATCAATATCTAAACCCATAAACAAATCTCTCTCTAACGCATTATCCCCTAATATCTATCTCTTCCTCTATAAGACTCTAACCACCATTTTCTATCCCTTTATCTCTCTCTCTAAACCATTAACCCACAATATCTCTCTCTCTCTCTTTATATAGATATAACCATAGGAATTTAGATTGTTGGTTTGTGCATCTAACCATATGATTAGTTTTCCAAAATAATCATTGAGGGTGAAGATATTGGCCTGCCAAAAGTGCCCTCTAGCATGATTTACACTGTCCTAGTAAAATGCCCACCAAGGAGAAAGGATGATGAATCTGAAGGTGAAACCAGTTGTGATGAGCTCAATTAGATGTATGCTATTATTTGGTTTCATAGTTTCAGTGTTTTGGTGAAATACAAATTCACTTTGAAAATTGAAGGATTTGGCCAAGTGTAAATTCTTCTAGAAAATTTGCCTAAGTAGCCTCAGAAAAATGCCCACCACCTTCTGTATTTGATTGACTAATTAATTATGAGGATATAGGAATGTATATTGTTGTCTTGCGCATATAAACATATGATTATTTTTCCAAAAAAATAATTGAGGCTGAAAATATTGACCTGCCAAAAGTGCCCTTTGGCATGATTTACACTGTCCCAGTAAAATGCCCACCAATGAGAGAGGATGATGAATCTGAAGGTGAAACCAGTTGTGATGAGATCAATTAGATGTATACTATTGTATGTTACCATTGTTTAAGTGTTTTGTTGAAATACAAATTCACCTTGAAAATTGAAGGATTTGGCAAAGTATAAATTCTTCTAGTCAAACTTCCTAAGTAGTCTCGGGAAAATGCCCACCACCTTCTGTATTTGATTGATTAATTAATTATAAGGATATAGGAATCTATATTGTTGGTTTGTTCATCTAACCATATGATTATTTTTCCAAAACAATCATTGCGGGTGAAGATATTGGCCTGCCAAAAGTGCCCCCTGGCATGATTTACATTGTCCCAGTAAAATGCCCACCAAGGAGAGAGGATGATGAGTCTGAAGGTGAAACTAGTTGTGATGAGATCAATTATATGTATATTATTTTCTGGTATCATAGTTTCAGTTTTTTTGGTCAAATACAAATTCACCTTGAAAATTGAAGGATTTGGTCAAGTATAAATTCTTCTAGTAAAACTACCTAAGTAGCCTCAGGAAAATGCCCACCACCTTCTGTATTTGATTGATTAATTAATTATGAGGATATACGAATGCATATTGTTGTCTTATGCATTTAACCATCTAATTAGTTTTCCAAAACAATCATTGAGGGTGAAGATATTGGCTTGCCAAAAGTGCCCTCTGGCATTATTACACTATCCGAGTAAAATGCCCACTAAGGAGAGAGGATGATGAATCTGAAGGTGAAACCAGTTGTGATGAGATCATTATATGTATACTATTTTTTGGTATCATAGTTTCACCTTGAAAATTGAAGGATATGGCCAAGTATAAACTCTTCTAGTAAAACTTCCTAAGTAGCCTCAAGCAAATGCCCACCACATTCTTTATTTGATTGATTAATTAATTCTGAGTATATAGGAATTTAGATTGTTGGTTTGTACATATAACCATATGATTATTTTTCCAAAACAATCATTGAGGGTGAAGATATTGGCCTTCCAAAAGTGCCCTCTGGCATGATTTACACTGTCTAAGTACAATGCCCACCAAGGAGAGAGGATGAGGTTGTAGAGGATGGAATTGACATAGATGGAATCTGCATGATTTCCCCCATGGTTTGTATGCTTCATATTTCAAATATTGGTGAAAATAAAAATAATCTTATTTGACCTAGGGTTTTGAAAAACTATCCAATTGTATAACCTAGAAGTTTAAAAGGCCATTTATAAATGCACTCCATATGCTCTCGTTTTGTAAACAAATTTATCTAATGGTTAGAGGACCAAGTGTATAACCCATAAGTTCTTAATATTATTAGCAATAAGATCCAATTATATATAGAGGACCAATCATCATCAAGATGATCATAGGAATCATAATCATAATCATTCATAAAAAAAACAAACACTTCGATCCATAAAGGACATGCGATGGAATTTACACACACCCACACACATGCCAATCTTGCTCAAGGGGGGCATTTCGCATCCCAATGCTCCCGGGAGTGCGTTCCCATGGTGTACACATCCACGATGGCCATATGCATGTGTGGGAACAGAAAGAATCCAAGTCCACTCGTCGGCTTGGGTTCCATGACCCTTGAGCAAATTATCAAAGTGTCCCTGAATGGCCATGGGGTGCCTGGAAAAAAATCCCGTAGCACCAAAATCGTGACTCCGATTGCGAATCCATCTATTCTGATGGATTTGGAACACCGGGTTTCAGCTAGCCCCCCCCACAGCGTGCCTCGAAGGCATGAAAACAATCCTATTCTGCCATCTTCGGAACTAGGGTTTTGCTCAACGAAGGCCATGCCAATCTTCCTCAAGGGGGTCATTTCTCATCCCAAATCTTCCAGGCGTGCATGCCCATGGTCAGTACATATACGGTGGCCATATGCGTGTGCGGAAGCTGAAAAAATCCATGTCCGCTTGTCGGTTTGGGTTCCGTACCCCTAGAGCAAATCCTCAAAGTGTCCCTGAATGGCCACGAGGTGCCTGAAGAAAATGCCCGTAGCACAAACTACGTGACTCCGATGAATAATTCGTAGATTCCGATGGCTCCAGGACACTAGTTTTCAGCTATCCCCACCCCACAACGTGCCTCGAATGCTCGGAAATGGTGCTATTGTGCCATCTCCAGAACTAGGGTTTTGCTTAGTGAAGGCCATGGAAATCTTTCTCAAGGGTGTCATTTATGATCTAAAAGATCCTGGGCATGTGTGGTCGTCGATAACACATCCAAAATGGAAAAATGCATGTGTGGGAGCTGATGGAACCCAAGTTTGCTGGACAGTTTGGGTTCTGTTCCCCCAGAGCAAATCCTCAAAGTGTCCTTGAATGGCCACTGGGTGCCTGACCAAGATTCCTATAGCATCAAATACGTGACTCCGATTGTGAATCCATCGATTCTGATGGATCCGGGACGCCGGGTGTTGGTAGGCAGTTTGATGAGGATGTGTCGCGGTACCTCCGACGTTGTGACACATTGGATGAAGGCGTGAAAGGGGCATGTTGTGCCATAGTATACCACAGTTGGCGGGTGTTGGGTCACTTGGACCATGTATTTTGTAATATCGAGTCAATTGTACAGCGGTATGCAGGTTTTTGGGTCATTTGACCAAGTCAGTTAGTAGATTGTCCATAAGTGTCGGTTAGGAAAGTGGACAGGTATTGTAATTGGCGGAAGCCTATAAATAGATGAGAATTGTAAGTGTTAGAGGAGAGTCAAGAGTGCAGATGGATAGAAGATAAGAAAGAGAGCTATATGCAGAGATTGATAGAGATATAATGCTGGAGTTGCGCAGAGATTTATGTACTGCTTTTGGTTTGCCACAGTAATATGAGGATGATGATTTGGTGCAATCTGTGTGTAATGTCACTCGATACTTATGTTATTTCCTTTTCTTAATGCAATTATCTGAATGCTGCAATAATGTGTTATAGATATATGTTTACTGTAGTGTGGAAATGCTGTGATTAGAGTAATGTGTGATGTGCTAGAACTTCATGATTAATATGTATAATTGATGTTGGTATCATACTGCCGCAACTCGCCTCCTCCCTCGGTGGAAACATTGTTCTGTCTGCTCTTCTTGGACACCTCAGGTGAGACCCCATCCACTCTGCGGGTGTTGTTGGGTGGGCTCAAACCTACCCGGGCCAGTGCCCAGGGAGACTGCGGTATGTGTCGACAGTTGCTGAACCCCTATCGACTGTGAGGTCGTGATTCGGTCAACAAATGGTTCCGTTGCTGGGACCGTGTGCAGAGTAAGAGGAGGCCATGTTGTGGCACCCGATGAAGCTAGAGATACAGAGCTGGTTTGATCAGAGACTGTGGGAATTTGCTAAAAAGGAAAGTCAGAACATGTGACTAATGGTAGATCACTGGTTGGGAAGATATATTCACGACGGTCTACACGAGTGGTTCTTCTCTGAATTATCAGTCATTTTGTATGAATGGTTGTCAAAGATGACCTTCCAGAAGAGGAATTTCCAAGGTGGTGAACTGACGGCTTGGACCCCAGAGTTGATCCAGGAGCTACAGGAAGTCGATAATAAGGCATCGCGGGTTGTCGAAGTTTGGCTTGATAGCATCTTGGAAGGGTATATCACTGAATTTGCGGTCGACACGAAGAAATCCTATAGTGAATCTAAAAGATACTTCTTTGATGGACCGAGGGGAAGGTTTTTGTTGTCACTCCAACTGTCGATTAAGATGCTAATATGCGAGAAAGGTATATTGAAGATGCACCTTAATCAGTAATCAGCCTGGTGGGCGGAGGCCGTGGGTATCGCGACTGTCGGGGGGTGGTCGAAGGAATGGTAAAGGGGTAGATGGGTGCAGACCATGAGGAGACTTTGAGTGAAGCCGAGGAAGAAAGTGGCCTTACAAGAGGAGGAGCAAGGTTCCGACAGGAAAACAGGCAGAGGATAGGAGAAGGTCCTCCTGTGATCGGACTGCAAGACCGTGAAGGAAGGCCACACGGGACGAAGCGACGTCACAGTCCTGATAGGAACAACCAGGCTACGCCTAGGATAGAGGTGGGACCAAACCCCAGCACCAACGTGCCCACACCTCCGCTCACTAGCTCTCAACCAACAAGAAACAATACTTCGACACCGCCGAGTACGTCGACACTGCAGAAGTTAATTGGTAGTAGTAGCACAGCAATAGGAGGAGGGAAGCCCAAGATGGCGGGCGATGATACTAAGCTACCGTTGTTCCATGGAAGTGCGACAGACAACCCATAACAGTATTGGTTTTTGTGTGAAGCAGTCTGGACCGTGAAACAGATCACTGATGACAATACTAAGAAAGGAAAGTTAGCCATGACTCTGCGAGGTCATGCCTTAGATCAGTTCATGAAGTTCGTTTTAGTCCCTACGGGGACCTTAGAGAAGTCCATGGATGAGATTCGGGATGGGTTGATTGCTGAATTTAGACGGCCTAAGTCGGAGGCTCAATAAATTACTGAATTGAAGGAAATTAAGCAGTATCCCAATGAGACGGTGTGGGATTTCGACCAGCGATTCAAGACACCGATGGAAAAGGTTAGTTTCGATATGAGCGCCGTCCAACATAAAGAATGGTTCATTGCGGCACTGTTACCCCATATTTGATTGCCGCTGATGTAGCAAAACATATCGACACCTAGCGATGCTCTAGAGATTGCAATGCAATTGGAGGTGTTTCCAATTGGAGATAATGCAGCCAGGATGTCACAGACTCAGACACAGCTTGCCAACCTGACTATACAGTTGCAGGATTTAAAGAAGAACAAGGAACAATGTGATGAAGTATGGTGTACATGATGTCGACGAGAGGGACATATGAAAGATGATTGGCCATATTTTCATAATTATTTGGTCTTCGGTGCGCCCAATCCATTGAATGGCGACAGTATGCCATGGTGTTGCGTTTGTCATGTGTTTGGGCACAGTCACGATAACTGCCCATATATGCAGAAAATGGTCACAACCCCGTGAAATATGTATTTCACCTTCTGTAAGTCAGTAGGACATGATGAAAAGGATTGTCGTGCATATGGGTTGCTACAGGAAAGAATGTGTGAGGCATTCTCTGTCAAAGATGATCAGCGCAATGCACCTCTACAGCCGTAGGTAGCTCAACCGCAAACACAGATGCAGTTTGTACTGCAGCAGCAACAACCGCAGCAGTTCATACCGCAATATACACCGGTGAAGCCCCCGCAGCCTCAGTATGTGTAACAACCACAGTATGTACCACAAGGGCAAGGGATGTTGCCACCACCCATGCAGCAGCAGTTTAACCACCTCAGTATCAGCAGCAGGGCGGTTATCGGGGAGGCTACAGGGGAAAACACGGTGGTGGATTTGGTCGTGGAGGAGGAGGCCAAGGTGGTCGAGGACCTGTTCAATGTTACCACTGTGTGGTATGGGGGAATTATTAGCACGACTGTCCACTGCTATAGAATTAGTGTATGTTTTGTTCTGGTAATGATCATACAGTCGAGAATTGTCCACAGTTGATTGCAAGATGGTAGGCTGGGAACACTTCGCAGCTACAGAACCCAGTACAGCAATCGGTACAGAACCTGGTGCAGCAACCAATGCAGAACTAGCCCCCGCGACCACCGCCGAATGCTAACCCGAACGTAAATAAACCAGGGAACCTGCAGCAGAACCAAACACAGGGTGCCAATATTGTGACTATTTCTGTAAAACTGCAACCAGAAGATGCTTTGGTGGCTGTTGTCACTCGTGGAGGCAAGACGACTGGGGAAGATGGTTCACGACCACTCATTCGCTTGGCTAGTCAGAAGATAGTAAATTTTGACATTGATGCGGAGTGGGAGACGTTCCTGGAAGCACGTAGCACTTTGGAGAAAGATCGTGGTAAGGTTGTTGTTTGTGATATGCCGCCTATCTTTGATGCTACATCAGACGCCGATCGACCACCACCAGGAATATTAAAGAAGTTCCTTGAAAGCTGTCAGTCATTGGCACAAGACCTGGCTGCCTTGGTTGAGATTGAGGTTTGGTTACAGCGATTTCAGAAAGGACGACAGGAGTCAGCAATAAACTCCTTACAACGACGAAAAACTGGCAAGGAAATGTGAATGAACATTCAAATCGATGACTACGATGTTGATTCGGTTATTCTTGATCTTGGTTCGGATGTTAACATCTTATTCAAGCAGGCGTTGCAGAAGATGGGGAGTCTCCCATTGAGCTGGTCTCCTGTGAAGCTCCGGTTGGCTAACCATGCGAAGGTTACACCAATTGGGCGGGTTCCGCGGCTCATGATTGATATTGAGGGCATGAAGACTTATGCTGATTTTGACGTCATTGAAGTAGTTGATGGAGGAAGCTCCTATCCTGCATTACTGGGGATAGGATGGGCTAACGATAGTGGAGTTGTAATCAACTTCAAGAAGCACATGATGACTTTTGAGAATCGCAATTTCCAAGTCATCGCTCCATTGGATCCAGCCGAAGGATGCCAATATGTTGAGCCTGTCAAAGATGACGATCACACTGGCTGGGATCATGCATTTAATATTTCTGAGGACTACATTCATCCCACGATCCATGGTGAGCTGGAGTGGCGCAGCGAGAGTTCTGCGTCTTCTGACTCTGATGATGCATTAGAGCACTGGCAGAACCGGATGCATGAAATACCGTTCTGGAAATGTGGCTTAGTTATGCAATCCTTATGTCTGGTTGCGACAGAAACAGTCACACTGCCTGTCTATGATGGGTTTCCTAATCTCACTAACATTTTGGAAGAATTTGAAGAACAGGTCTCAGAACCCCAACGATTGCTGGCCTTGGAGGAAGCACTGAAGGCTGCTTCAGCACGCTGGTGGGAGACACATAAGAAATTAATTAAAGATTGGTCATAGTGTCAAAGGTTGATGATGGTTCGATTTGGCAATACTGAGGTTTATCACACCAGCAAGTATGATGGTCAAACTAATCCCGGTGATCATGTGATGGAGTGACAACAATTGTGGGTAGCGCAACCCGAAGATGAGTGGGTTCATGCTTTTGTCCATACTTTGGAGGAGATACCACGCTCATGGTACACTACAGTTGAGTTGCGCCGAGACATTACAACATGGGGGGAGATGACGATCTGTTTCACTCATACCTTCACATTTGTGGATGCCAACCCTGATGTCCATAACGCCCTAAAGCTCATCCGCGATGTGATATTTCAGGTCATTCCAGTGGCCTACCCTGTTGACCCGCACACCCATAGTCAGATGCAGTCTCTCATGGAGTGCTTCAATGTCAGTGGAGGGCCAGAGGATGATGATAATCCCTAGAATATTAACATTCCCGAATCCAAAGGTAGTCGCAATGTGGTACCACCTGTTGCACCTAGTAATCCGTTCAATCAGCCATTGCAGCTTTGCAAGACGAATATCGGCACTGAAGCTACTCCCAAGTTTCTAATGTTGGGGATTATTGGGACGATGAGATGATGAGTAAGGTTACCAAGTTACTGCATGAATTTCAGGACGTGTTTCCAACGAAGTTTTTCGAAATGAAGGGAATCCTGGGTGGTTTAGGAGAGATGAGGATTCCATTGAAACCCGATGGTAAGCCAGTCCGATAGCGACCTTATCGGCTAAACCCGTGACATAAAGAAAAGGTCAAGGAAGAACTTGATCGGATGTTGGATGCTGGTATTATCGAACCTGTGGAAGAGTCAGAATGGATCAGTCCTATGGTGGTGCAGAACAAGAAAACATGCGAAGTGCACATTTGTGTCGATTTGCGGAAGTTGAACGATGCCTACTTGCATGACCCCTTTCCAACCCTGTTTACTGATGAAGTACTTGAAGGAGTGGGTGGCTAGGAGATGTACTCTTTCACTGATGGATTCTTTGGCTACCATCATATTCGCATCACCAAGGAAGATCACCATAAGACAACTTTTGTTATTGAATGGGGTTGCTTTCAGTACACGGTCATGCCCTTTGGTCTGAAGAATGCACCTGCGATATTTTCCCGGGTCGTTGTTGCCGCATTCAAAGATTTTATTCAGAAGTTTTTGTAGGTATATATGGATGATTGGACTGTTTATGGATTGATTCGCAATCATTTGGCCAATCTACAATTAATGCTTGAGCGATGCCAACAACACCAGATATCGCTGAACTTGAAGAAATGCATTTTTTGTGCACCGTTCGGGATATTGCTGGGTCATATTGTGTGTAAGCAAGGATTGTTGGTTGATCCAGCCAAAATTGTGCTTATTTTTGGGTTGCAAACGCCGACCACCGTTAAGCAGTTGCATGCCACCTTTGGTCATACAGGATATTATCGCAAGTTTATCAGGGGTTATGCTGTGATTACGGCCCCTATGGAGAAGTTGTTGAAAAAGGATGCGGCATTCCAGTGGAACCCGGAATGCCATGCTAGTTTTGAAACGCTCAAGGTGAAGATGGCGTCGACACCGATCTTGGTTTTTTTGGACTGGAGTAAGAAATTCCATGTCCTCATCAGTTGCTTTAGGGGTTGTATTGGCTCAACCAGGAGAAGGCGTGTTAGGAACCCATGTCTTTACCTTGTTAGTATGTTGTTGTTGGACGCATATGCTTTGTAAGTTGTCCCATAGTATTTGCTGATCAATAGTTTGTGTTATTGTTGTTGGCGCATATGCTTTGTAAGTCGCCCGTAGTATTGTTGATCCATATTTTTTAGTGGCCCATGGTTTTGACCCATAGTATTGGCGCCTAGACTTAGTATATAAGTGTGTGTTGAGACCTATGAAGGCACTGTGAAGTTATTTGTATTGAGCTTGCTCATAGGAGGTTGCCCCCTTGAAGTGGCCTGTGATCAATATAAAAGTGATTCTGAGTTCTGTCATTTCTGCTATTTCGCATATTCATATTAATTAATTGTTGCAGGTGCATCACATCCTCGAAGTGGCCTGTGATCAATATAAAAGTGATTTTGAGTTCTGTCATTTCTGCTATTTCGCATATTCGTATTAATTAATTGTTGCAGGTGCATCACAAGGCATCATTGATCATCCCATTGCTTTTTCCAGTCAGAAACTGTCCTCTGTAGAACGCAATTACACTACCACAGAACGAGAAGGCATGGCCATGGTTTACGCGCTACAGAAATTCAGGCACTATTTGTTGGGTGGCCACTTTAAAATGTTCACTGATCATTCTGCATTGAAATACTTGGCCACTAAGCCTATGTTGGGGGGGAAGATCTGTCGGTGGCTACTGTTGTTTCAGGAGTTTGATTTTGAGGTTTTTGTGAAGCCGGGGCAGTTGAATGTTGGACCAGATCATTTGTCATGGATTGATACAGGGGAGGAACCGACTAATATCGACGATGGGTTGCCGGATGCCCAACTATTTCATGTTGCCGCTGCTGATCACTACTTCGATGACATCCTTCAGTTTTTGGTGACCGACACCGCGCCCGATTACTTTATCACTACTCAGAAGAAGTAATTGGTCGTCAAGGCTGTTGACTATCAACTGATCGCGGGAGAGTTGTATAAATTGGGTTCCGATGAGATATTGTGCAAATGTGTCTTGCCGCATGAGTAGGTGCAGATATTGGCTGAGGCACATGGTGGAGTTGCAGGAGGACATTATGGCGGTCAGGCGACCGCTAGGAAAATACCGTACGTAGGTATTTGGTGGCCTACATTACATAACGATGCGACATACTATACACGATCTTGTGATGTTTGTCAACGAACTGGAAAGCCGTCCAGACGAGATGAGATGCCACTGCTACCTCAGGTAACATTGCAACCGTTTGAGAAATGGGTTGTGGATTTTGTGGGGCTAATCAATGCACCAAGGAAACATATGGGTGCATGATACATCGTTACAACGACAGAGTATTTGACCCGATGGGCTGAGGCAGCTCCTGTAGTTGATTGCTCCATCGCAACAGCTGCTCGATTTTTGTTTGATCACATTATCACTCGTTTCGGCTACCCCAAGATATTGCTGCGTGATCAAGGAAGCCACTTTCTTAATCGCACTATCAGTGCATTGACGGAGGAATTGCAGATACAGCATAAGAAGTGTACACCCTATCACCCATAGGCGAATGGAATGATGGAGGCTTTTAACAAGGTATTGGAGCATGCGTTGAAAAAGGTGTGCAGTGCAAACCGCAATGACTGGGATTTGAAAGTTCCAACGGTATTATGGGACTATCACACTACATATAAATGACTGGCTGGTCAGACGCCTTTCAAGCTGGTATATGGGAAGGAAGCAATTATTCTGATGGAGTATATTGTCCCAAGTCTATGCATTGTGGCTATTACAGGTATGGACGATGTTGCAGCATTAGAGGATCGTCTAGTGCAATTGGTACAGTTGGAAGAAAATCAATTTCTCACTGGCTTTCATCAAGGGGTGGAGAAGGATAGAATGAAAGCATGGCATGATCGTCACATCAAAAAAAAATAGTTTCAGTAAGGTGACTTAGTGTTACTATACGACAGTAAGTTAATGAAACATCTAGGCAAGTTGTAGATGCATTGGCTGGGTCCCTATCGCATCAATAGTATTACTTTAGGAGGAGCAGTTCAATTGCAGCGATTGGATGGGGGGATGCTCCCCAAGCTGGTAAATGGTCACAGGTTGAAGCCATATCACGCAGGCTTGGAGTAGTGAGATGTCTAAGTCGCATTGGTTTAAAAAAAAAAATGATGAATGATGATGATTGTTGCAGGTTGATTGGTGGCAGATGGCACACCAACAGAAGAAGGTATGCGACAGCAGGGAGGATTGTACCGCAAGTTTGGAATAGTCAGAGATATATATGGTAGCATGGTGGCCCGGTCAGATCAGTAATAAATTCCAAAAGTGGAGATAGTTAATTAATGACATGTTTGAATCATGGGCATTAACGGCGGATACGGTCGAGGGGAGGACAAGATCGCTGGCGGATTTCCCTCATTAATACAAGGATTCGGTTGATTTAATGCATGATTTAGTCATGATTACGGATGGTTTGGATCGATGTTATAAGTAGGGTTTAGCATCGGGCAGAAGACGCCGAGAAATTAGCAAGCCGTGTTGTTGTGTAGCATTGTCGTGATTCAGTCAGTTACTGTTAGGTATATTATGACGAGTGGTGAGGAATGCTAGGAGAACTGGAGACAATGGACATTAGCAGTGAAGTGGAGTCTCGATTTGTTCTGGTTTTTGTAGAACAAGAAGGTGTGTCCTCGGACACTATTGATCTTGGAGCTGAGGTTGCCAACATGCCGGTGGGAACATCAACTGTTGCTAAGAAGCACCGAGGAGGTCATCCTTCTGAATCCTTGAAGAGTAAGAGATTGCTTCAGTCCGCGGTGGCCGGTGGAAATTCGGAGCAGGTGGGACAGACTAGTCGCCCTGCCACTACATCTTCCCAATGGCTGGGCCAGTTCGCTAGTAATATTCTTGGGTACATCCCTTATGTTTGGCCTGATTCCACCCCGCGTAAGATGACCTCAAAGCCGAAATTCAGTGTGAAGATTCCCACACTCCTGGCAGGTTTGGAGTGCTCGGTGGATACTGGGATGGCACTGATGCGCTTGCGGTACGATGACCATGACATGGTGGCCCACCCTACAATTTCCTCCGCACCATATGTAAAAGAGACACACCATTTACCGGAACCAGTGATACATGACTGAGCGCTCAGATTGTGGCAAGCTGGCCTGTTAGGGTTAATTAACATGCCGCATTTTGGATGATTGACGGAAGTCGGCTCGTGTGTAAAGCAACTCTTGTCATGATTCCATAGAGGTTCATTATGGTTGGACAGAGAAGTCCCAGTCACGGTTGACCTGATTTCTTTGATTACCGGCTTGCCCAAGAATGGTGTTGATCCGGCAGAGTTTCTTCAAGGAAAGGCCAGTGAGAGGAAGCGGGCAGGTCAGCTGGCACAGAAGTATGAATTGGAATTGGATGGGCGCGGGTATCGCACCAGTAGATGCAATAATCAGGCTGTACTCACGGGAATTAATATTCTGTGTTGTAAGGTGATTAGGGGAGGTCTCCCTAACCAATGTAACTCGGGGATAGTTGCTTGCGCTGAGCAATGCGCGGAAGGAGTTCAGATGAATTGGTCCTTATATCTCTTGAATCAGTTAATGGAGGATGTCGCAGACGTCCAAGTGGGGAGAGACGCTTTTTCATATAGTTGGTTGTTGCTGCTAATTGCTCTAGTTGCATGGAAAGAGCCTGATACATACCAGGATATGGACTGCCTGGCTGCTAAGGAACGACGCGGGGCACGTTATCAGAATCTGTGGGCTGTGTGAGAGCCTGAGCGAACCCGGGAGTGCCAATTACAGTTTTGGTTGTATTTGGCAATGCTTTGTGACGTTGCAACCTAGGTCCGACGGATATCCACTAATATTGTGGCACGATTCACACCGGTCATGGAATTTTCAATACGACCGAGTGTCATACATATACAGGCTGACCATGATGTTAATCGACAATCGTTGTAGACAAGGTATAGAGTGACAGTGACATATTTGGAGGCCATCATGAACAAGTGGCTGGAGGCTGGGCGAAAACCCATGAGTCCCGCAGAAATTGATGCTGGAGGTCCCCCGGAGGGCCCTATGGATCACATATCAACTCAAGATCAGCAGAGTCATCATAGTTCTAATCAGGAGTCAATCCGAACACCAACTATGGATGATAGGGACCGTTCTCTAGAGGAAAATTGGACAAAACGGCACCATGAGCATGCCATGATCAACGGGCTATCTTTACCGGCGAGGCGCAATTGGGCCGGTTAATCACAACCATTAACAATGACACCACGGTGACTACCGATAAGATGTCAGTTAAAGTGGAGGAGGGATTCTCTATGCTTGCTGCTCGTATGGATTCTCTGGGTAATGTGGTGTTACAAATGGAACCTGGCAGTGTACCCATGCAGGAGACGGTCATGATCCGCACCATGCCTTGGGTAATGAATGTCAACATTCCCCTGACTGCAGTTGTGACCGATAACGAGGAGTTGCAAAAGGTGCTACAGTCGATTGACTAGGTGACTGTCAAATTTAATGCACTATCACCAATGGCACTAACGACAATACAGAGGGGTGCCTCCCAGGAAATGGCTAATAGACTGCATGAAATCAGTAAGAGCTTTCATCACCTGTAGGCACGAGAGGCAACTGTGACTGCCGAGAAAGATGAGCTTACCAACAGAGCTGCTGAAGCACGAAAAGTAGTGGATGACCTTGAAGCCAGCCTTAAGTAGGAGCGGGCCGAGACCAGTCACACCATTCAAGAACTTAAAAAGGAACAAGACTTCTTTATTGCGGAGAAGGCTTGCATGTGGGATGACAGTGCTCGGGTTGACCGAGTGATTTCGGAGGCTTATCAATATGTCCTGGATCCCACTGAAGAAGTAGATGTGTTTCACCGGGTGTAGTGGCTGCGGGCTGCTATTCTTCAGTTGCGACAGAAGAATGACCACTTAAAGGCTCAATTGAAACCCAATACACCTCAGGCCAAGATGGACGAACGACGAAGGGAAATTGAGGAAGTTTCCACCCAGATGGAGGAGCTCGAGACGAAGGCAACTCGGCTCACTGCCGAAATAGTAGATTTTTGGGGCTGCATCATTCACGATGATCAAATTGAACAGCTCACTAAGACCCAGTAGGAAGTGGAGGGCCAGGTGGCTACATTGAAGGCTGTGATGAGAACTTTGCCACCAATGGAGCAATTCGCTAAATCTCGCAAACTAAAGGACTTGCAACAATGGGTCACCAAGGCAGATGAATGCCAGAAGCTGAGCCTAGTTAGAAGAATTCCAGAAAACTGGCAGGAAACTGATGTTGCAGGAAAGTGAAGCACTCCCAGCAATACAACAGTATCGACAACAAGTCATGGATAAGCTTGTCGATCACCCATCAGCCAAAGATGTGGTCACTAGTCAAGCAGCAACTCAGGAGGCTCAAGAGATGGTGAGGAACGTCGAACAGCCGTATGCAGACTTCAAGGCCAGGACTGTGACGTGTACTCTGTCCAGCAGTTGACGTGGCTCAAGGGAGAGCCACAAGATTTTGTTGGGGGCCTGTTGGCAGGCGGTTTAATGAGGATGTGTTGCGGTATCGCCGACGTTGCGACACATTGGATGAAGGTGTGAAAGGGGCATGTTGTGCCAAAGTATACCGCAGTTGGTGGGTGTTGGGTCACTTGGACCATGTATTTTGTATTATCGAGTCAATTGTACTGCGGTATGCAGGTATTTTGGGTCATTTGACTAAGTCAGTTAGCCGATTGTCCATAAGTGTCGGTTAGGAAAGTGGACAAGTATTGTAATTGGCGGAAGCCTATAAATAGATGAGAATTGTAAGTGTTAGAGGAGAGTCAAGAGCACGGATGGATAGAATATAAGAAAGAGAGCTTTATGCGGAGATTGACAGAGATATAATGCGGGAGTTGCGCAAAGATTTATGTACTGCTTTTGGTTTGCCACAGTAATATAAGCATGATGATTTGGTGCAATCTGTGTGTAATGTCACTCGATACTTATGTTATTGCCTTTTCTTAACGCAATTATCTGAATGCTGCAATAATGTGTTATAGATATCTGTTTACTGTAATGTGGAAATGCTGCGATTAGAGTAATGTGTGATGTGCTAGAACTTCATGATGAATATGTATAATTGATGTTGGTATCATACTGCTGCAACTCACCTCCTCCCTCGGCGGAAACATGGTTCCGTCTTCTCTTCCTAGACACCTCGGGTGAGACCTCATCCGCTCTGTGGGTGTTTCTGGGTGGGCTCAAACCTACCCGGGCCAGTGCCCAGGGAGACTGCGGTATGTGTTGACAGTTGGTGGACCCCTGTTGACCGTGAGGTCATGATTTAGTCAACATCGGGTTTCAGATAGGGTCCCCCACACCATGCCTTGAATGCTCAGAAACGGTGCTATTGTGCCATCTTTGGAACTAGGGTTTTTCTCAGTGAATGCCGTGCTATTATTGCACAAGTTCCTTATTTACAATGGAGTCAGCCACATTGTTGAAGCAAAAGAAGGCTCCTGGGCATGCGTGACCATCATGAAGACATCCACAATGGCCATGTGCACATGTGGGAGCTGACGAAACCAAAATCTGTCTGCCAGTTGGTTTCCGTGCCCCTGAATCAATTCCTCAAAGTGTCCCTGAATGGCCATAGGGTACCTGACCAAAAATCCCGTAGCATCACAACCGTGACTCTGATGGTGAAGCTGTTAATTTAGGTGGATTTGGGGCGTCAGGTTCTAGTTGGGGGATCCCACACACCATTCCTCCAACTCCCAGAAATGGTGCTATTGTGCCATCTCCAAAACTAGGATTTTTCTCAATGAAGGCCATTCCAATTTTGCTCAAGGGGGTCAATTCTCATGCGAAGGATCCCGGGCATGCATGGACATCGTGAGCACATCCAGAATGGCCATGTGCATGTGTTGAAGCTGACAAAACCAAACTCCACTCGTCGGTTTGGGTTCTGTGCCCCCAAAGCAATTCCTCAAAGTGTCCCTGAATGACCACGAGGTTCCTGACCACAATACTCGTAGCACCAAAACTGTGACTCCGATCATGAAGGTGTCGATTCCGATGAATATTGAAGGCCGATTTATATCTAGGGCGGCCACCACACCATGCTTACAATTCATAGAAATGGTGTTATTGTGCCATCTCTAGGACTAGGATTTTGCTCAGTGATGGCCATTCCAATTTTGCTCAAGGGGTTCAATTCTTATCCGAAGGCTCCCAGGCATGCGTGGCCATCGTGAAAACATCCACAATTTCCATATGAACATGTGGGAGTTGATGAAATCCAAGTCTGCTCGTCGGTTTGGGTTTCGTTCCCCTAGAACAATTCCGCAAAGTGTCCCTGAATGGCCACGGGGTTCCTGAAAAAAATGCCCATAGCACCAAACCCGTGAGTCTGATTGTGAATCCATCAATTCTAGTGGATTAAGGACATCGGTTTCTATCTCCCCCCCACACACAATGTGCGTTCAATGCCCAAAATCGGTGTTATTGTGCCATCTCTGGAACTAGGGTTTTGCTCAGTGAAGACCATTCCAATTTTGCTCAAGGGGGTCAATTCTCATCCAAAGGATCCCAGGTGTGCATGGAAATCGTGAACACATCCACAATGTCCATGTGCACATGTGGGAGCTGACGGATCCAAAATCTGCTCTCAGGTTTGGGTTTCGTGCTCCCAGAGCATACCTTTAAAGTGTGCCTAAATGGCCACCGGGTGCTTGACCAAAATGCTTGTAGCACCAAAATCGTGACTCTGATCCTGAATCCGTTGATTCTGATGGTTTCAGGATGCTGGGTTTGAGCTGGAAAACCCCCCATACCATGCCTCCAACACCCGAAAATGGTGTTATTGTTCCATCTTCGGAGCTAGGGTTTTGCTCAGTGAAGGCCATTCCAACTTTTCTCAAGGGGGTCAATTCTCATCCGAAGGCTCCTGGGCATGCATGGCTATCGTGAATCATGCAAAATGGCCATGTGCATGTGTGGGAGATGATAGAACCCAAGTCCGCTCGCTTGTATGGGTTTCATTCCTCCAGAGCAATTCCTTAAAGTGTCTGTGAATGGCTATGGGGTGCATGACCAAAATGCCTGTTGCAAAAACACTGTGACTCCGATCACGAATCCATCAATTCCGGTGGATTCGGGACGTCTGGTTCTAGCTTTTCCCCCCCACGACGTGCCTCCAACACCCAGAAATGCTTCTACTGTGCCATCTCCGGAACTAGGGTTTTGCTGAGTAAAGGCCATTCCAATTTTGCTCAAGCGGCGCAATTCTCATCCGAAGGCTTCCAGGTGTGTGTGGTAATCATGAACATGTCCCCAATGGCCATGTGCATGTGTGGGAACTGACGGAGCCAAACTCCTCTTGCCGGTTTGGGTTCCGTGCCCCAGGAGCAATTCCTCAAAGTGTCCCTGAATGGCCACAAGGTGCCTAGCCAAAATGCCCGTAGCACCAAGACAGTGACTTTGATAGAGAAGCAGTCGATTCTGGTGGATTCAGGACGTCGGTTTCTAGCTAGATCTATCCCCACACCATGCCTCCAATGCCTATAAATGGTGCTATTGTTCCATCTCCATAGCTAGGGTTTTGCTAAGTGAAGGCCATTCAAATTTTCTCAAGGGGTTCATTTATCACCCGTCATCTCCCACACGTGCATGTGGCCATTGTGGATGTGTTCATGATGGACACACATTCCCGAGAACCTTTGAATTAGAATTGACCCCTTGAGCAAAATTGGAATGGCCTTCACTTAGAAAAACCCTAGTTCTGGAGATGGCACAATAACACTTCTTCCGAGCATTGGAGGCACGTTTTGGGGGGTCCCCCAGCTAGAACCCGGTGTCTCGAATCCACCGGAATCGATGGATTTGTGATTAGAGACATGATTTTGGTGCTACGATCATTTTGGTCATGCACCCCATGGCGATTCAGGGACAGTTTGAGGATTTTCTCCAAGGGCACATAACCCAAACCAGTGTGTGGAATTGGTTTCTACTAGCTCCCACATGTGCACATGGCCATTGTGTATGTGTTAATGACGTAAATGCATGCCTGAGAGCCTTCATATGAGAATTTACCCCTTGAGCAATATTGGAATGTACTTCACTTAGCAAAACCCTAGTTCTGGAGATGACACAATAGCACCGTTTCTGAGCATTCGAGGAACGTTGTGGGGGGGGGGCTAGATGAAACCTGGCATCCGAGATCCATCAGAATCGATGGTTTCGTGATCATATTCCACTATATGTAAGAAGAGTTCAAGTGTATCCAAGCAGCATGAGAATTCAATCCAAGGAGCCAAATAGAGTCCAACAGTTGTGTATTCAATCAAAGGAGCCAATTAGAGCCCAACTGGTGTGTATTCAATCCAAATAGCCAAATAGAGTCCAAATGGTGTGTATTCTATTGAAATTGTCAAAGAAACACTAAATGGTGTGTGAATTCAATCCAAAATGTAAATAATTGTTGGACTATGTGTGAAAACAACGAAAATATGCGAGGAATTGTTACACCTAAAATCCTACTATCGTGAGATTCAGTGTATACATCCCTAAAGTTTCATTGGCTAAGTCATCAACTTGGAAGAGATGCCATTGCATTCATGCTAGTTTTTGAGAGGTAGTCGTAGCCTACACTCATGCAACCTGCGACGTCACATCTTGCTCTCTTGCAGGGTGTGACGATGTCCATTAATGGGCAAAAATAACTTCTTCAAGCTCATTCTCGAAGCCTGCTGACTTGGATCCTTATCCCTGACCTCTTGGGAGAGCTGGAACTCGGTTCCTAACCTCTTGGAAGGATCCCCTATCTCTCTCCTACCATATCTCAACCTATCAAGTCCATACCCTATCCACTTAGTCCTATATAAGTGAAACTCTACCCCTCTCCAAAGGGAGGAAGTCTATAGTGTCTACATGCTGGTGAAATCATCATTGAGAGATCTCTACTCATCCATTGAGAGACTCGCACTTCCTTGGGAGGCTATGGAATTGGCTTGGATGGAGAAGGATTACTCCATTAAGCCTCGGTTGTAATCATTCTTTTCTATGTACTTTCCCTATATTTACAGTAATATAAATGCTTTCCACCAATATTGTTGTGATTGATGATATTGTGTAGTTTACCTGCTTAACTGTTTACTTAGATCTATTATTGTATAGATTCTCTTTACTTGTTTGCATTGTTCTGTGTATATTGACAAGTCTTGCAGTTGCTATTTGATGAGTGCAAAGCATGGAGCAACATCCAAGAGAAAGGACTACAAGTTCAAGGTAAGACATCTAGTGACTCGATCCTTAATTAGATCTAGGAAAGTAGTTTATAGCCTATACTATTTTTTCTAGACTCACATTGAGATAGGGAGATCCAGCTCATGTCCGCTCAAGTGGATTGTCCGTCAAACAAATCTGATGCCATGACTGCGGTCGCATCATCTGTCTTCTGCATACTATAATTCCCCGATCAAGGCCGAATTTTCATAGTCGACCAACTGGATTTCTGCACACCTGACATCACTACTCACCTAGGTGATAACGTTCCTTCGATTGGAAAATATTCGTGAAAGTATGAGAGTGTGGGGGTTGGCCTCCTTTAGGATTAATCCCTTATGGGTATCTTTCCTACTTCGGATCCCCCAAACCATGTTGCCATGGTGAGCATGATCTCCTCGTAGATTTCATCTATCTCTAACTCTGTTGATTCCTTGCTTGTACCTGATGAAGCCACCACACACTTGATTGGAGACACCATGCCTTTGTCACCCACTCAACTCATGTACGAGGCTATCCAATCAGCACCGGAGGACCACTTAGCTATGGCCTCCACCTCCTATTCTCTACAACGGACATCATTCAATCCTCTTCTACGTACTTTTCATTCTGATGAGTCCATTATGGAAATCATGAGTGCAGATGATCCTCCGTGGGAAGACCTCCATCATCGTTCGTCTTTTCGTCCTTTGTTTGATACTGTGGAGAACATCATTCACACCATATTTACACCAGATATCTACTCTAGCTCTCAGTCCTCGATACTCGTGTGTCAAATGGACTCTAAAGGAAAATTAGAGAACATTGTGCCTACCACTTTGATAGACATTTTGGTTACTCCTGGTGTAGTGGAACTCATTCAGTTAGGCCAGAAGTGTTCCCCTGAATAATTCATTGCCGCCACGGCCTTATTCAAATGATTCCGAGACGTGTTCGCTTGGACCTACGAGGAGATTCTTGGGATAGACCCCTCCATTATTTTACACGAAATTAAAACCTATCCCGACGTCAAACCTGTCCACCAAAAGTTGCGACCGGTACACCCCCAGAAGACTGCGGCAATCAAGGCAGAGATTGAGAAACTCTTGAAGGTCAGCTTCATTTACCATTTCCCATTGACATAGTGGGTCTCAAATGTCGTCCCTATTAATAAAAAAGAGGGGATCATCCGTGGCTGTGTCGATTATCGGGATCTCAACAAAGCTTGTCCTAAGGACAACTACCTGATTCCCTTCATCAACCAGATTATCAACAATTGTGCTGGAAGTGTCATTTTTTCATTCATGGATGGATTTTCTAGATACAACCAAATTGACATCCACCCCACTGACCAACAAAAGACTGCATTCATTTGTCCTTGGGGAACGTTTGCATATCGCAAACTTCCATTTGGTCTTAAAAATGTTGGTGCCATATTCCAGTGGGCCATGTTGTACACCTTCCATGATGTGAAGGACTTTGTGGAACCCTACTTGGATGACCTCCCTGCTCACTCAAAGCAGCATGAGTTCCTCTTAGATCATCTAACGGCCATTTTCCTCAAATGCAGGCAGTACAATATCCATCTGAATCCTCAAAAGAGTATTTTTTGTGTCGAGTCTGGATGCCTCTTAGGCTTTATCGTCTCGAAAAATGGGATCCATATTGATCCCTTGAAGGTGGAAGCCATCATTGCTCTTCAACCTCCAACTAACATTACGAAACTTTAGAGTCTGCAAGGAAGAGAAACTTATTTACGGCGCTTCATTTGTAATTGTGCGCAAAAGACGCAGCGATACATGAGATTGATGAAGAAGGACATCCCGTTCATTTGGGATGACCAAGCTCAGCAATCTTTTGATAGTTTGAAACATGCCATTACGCATGCCCCCATGATCCAACCGTCGAATTACTATCAAGATTAAATTTTATATCTCGCCGCTTCCAACACCACTATAGCCATGGTTTTGGTGCAGGAAGATCAGAATTCCCAAGACCATGTGATCTACTATGCAAGTAAAGGTATCATTGATGCTAAAACTCGCTATTCACATGTTGAGAAACTCGCTCTCGCGGAAGTCATCGCCGTGCAGAAGTTTCGACATTACATTTTGATTCGCACCACCACCATCATCGTTGATTCAAACCCCATGTACCACATCCTGACTCATCAGGTACTTGGGGGCAAATATTCATGCTGCATCGTGATACTGCAGGAATTCGATCTTCTTTTCGAAAAAGCCAAGTCAAAAAAGTCTTTGGTGTTTGATGAGCTCATCTGCAACCTCCCCTGTACTGATGTAGAATCTGAGCCCAATGACTCTTTTCCAGATGAGTCATTGTTTCTCATCAGTACATCTGACCCATGGTATGGAGATATTACATTGTATCTTCAAACCCAACGTTTCAATCCTCAATTGTCTCATGACGACCGTCGCCGAATACTCCACCATGCGAAGTATTATCTGATTATCAGTGACACTTTGTACCATCGTGGTATCGATTCTATTCTTCGATTTTGTCTGACTCATGATGAGGCTGAACACATTCTAAATGACTGTCATGCTGGGGCATGTGACGGTCACCTCTCTGGGATGGTTATAGCCCAAAAGATTTTGCGCGTAGGATATTATTGGTCGTCTATCTTCAAAGATTGCATCGAGGCCATAAAAAATGTCCTTTATGTCAACATTTTCATACCAAAAAGCACACCGATCCCGCCCCATTACACCCAGTTATTGTCGTTGGCCCCTTCGCCAAATGGGCATCGATTTCATGCATTGTAATCCTACCTCATCCTGGGGGCATAGTTATGTCATTGTAGCTGTGGACTACTTTACAAAGTGGGCAGAGGCAATTCCTACAACACGAATGATGGCAAGACCGCCGCACTCTTCATGTTTAACCATATAATGGCGCGGTTTGGATTTCCTCAAGTGATAGTTACTGACCATGGTTCCCACTTTATGAACCATACGGTTGATGAGTTGAGTGATAAATTGGGTTTTCTCCATGAAAACTCAACACCGTACTATCCAAAATCGAACGGACAGGTTAAGGCCATTAACAAGGTCTTGAAAACTATGGTCCAATGTATAGTGGGTATGCACAAGGCCAACTGGCATAACATGATCTGCTCCGCACTGTGGACTTATCGAACCTCCATTAAAACCGCCATTGGATTTACACCCTTCCAACTAGTGTATGGATTGGAGGCGGTCCTTCCTATTGAGTGCGAGATTCTGTCCCTCAAACTCACTATCGAACTTCTCCCAAACACTACAGCCGAGGAAGAACGCTTCCTCTACCTAGCTAAGCTCGACGAGACTCGCCGAGATGCTTCTCTTGCCAACAAGGCTCATAAGAAACGCATCAAAGCACAGTACGAAAAGTCGGTAGAACCTCGCACCTATAGCGAAGGAGATTTGGTCCTCACATATGACCAAAAACATGATAAGTTGGGGGCAGGAAAGTTTGAGTCCATGTGGCATGGACCTTACATAGTGAAACACGTCTTAGAGAAGGGAGCTTATGAGCTTGAAGACTATGATGGGATATCTTTGGGTGAGCCTCGCAATGGGCTCTACTTGAAGAGGTACTATTCCTGAGTCTCTCACACATAAGTACTTTTGTATATACTGTACATGGCGTGTTTGTGTTTTTGTGTGGTGTGATGCTTTGATTTTTTGCGTGTTTAGGTCATGTTTCGTTTCTTATACCATGTTCTATCTGCGTGTGCAGATGGAAAAGTGTTATGGATTCGTGGACGGTGCTAGCTGGCATACCCATAACCTTTCTTCGGTAGCCCGGGCACTCTATTTTCCTACTGGAGAGCTCATAAGCTCAGTGGGAATGTGTCTAGGTTTCATGACCAACAATGATGCGGAATATCAAGCAGTCATTGGAACCCTCATTGATGCTATTTCTTTGGGTATGGACCATGTTGTCATCCACTTGGATTCTCAACTAGTGGTCTCTCATCTTAACCGAGTCTACGCCATCCACGATCCCACCTTACTCCATCTCTATAGACAAGTCCGTCTTCTAGAAAGGTCCTTTGAGTCCATTCCGTACCTGCACATTCCACGAGACGTTAACACAGTTGTCGACTCTATGGCCAACTTCATCTTAGATTGGTACATTGCACACACATAAGTATACTTATGAATTGTTAAAAGTAGATGTAACATGTAAATAACTCATATTATAAGCAAACACATAAACAAGACCACACCATTCATCCATTTAAGAAACATAATGTATGAACCACCAGAATGTCTGTATATATATATATCATCATAAAGAGTAGTGATGGTACAAAATCTGAAGCCTCATAGCTTTCAGTAAGTACAAAAATATGAGGTCTCTAAGCTCTCAATACATGATAACAACATCAGGCCTAGCGCCTAGCATGTACACCCCTAGGTCTAACAGCTCTATCCTGCTGAGTGTGGAAACAGTCAACTCCTCTCACAACCCTGCGAAGCAGGGCGTTGAAGCACGCAGATGCTCCAACCATGTACACCTGCATGGGTCATGGTACTTCATCTACTGTTTAGTTAGGAACGTCTAACTTCAACCCACTCAGGTTCACGTAGACCCCATCCATCTCTACGATGGAAGCATGTATGGATGGAGCCATGGATGCTCCCTCTCCTCTCTCTCTCCTTGCAAGAAGAGAGACTCCTACTGGTCGTACGGGGCCCACATCTGCACACACATGTTGTTAACTTGTCAGCATTATAACAAAAAAATCATAAAAATACAAAACTAAAAAGTACAAGGGTTATTGTTCTTAACATTGTCTCCCCATACTGCTCCCTCAGGTAATACCAAATCTAGATCATCTCTGTAGTCCGTACCACTGTATGGGTAATCCTCTACCATAAGCAACTCGCCCTCTAGCTAGCTGAAGAACTTAGTACCGTATGCAATGATGGGGCCTCCACCATGTCGAGCCATCACCTCTGTCCATCTAGCCATGTGAGGATCCATAGGATCCCTGTCATCCAACAGTACCTGTGATCCGGATTTATGTGGGAACAAAACAAAAGATAGCATATACAAAATCATATACAGAGATATATTGCAAATAACACAGTGATACAGTAAACACATATTCTATTAAATAGCGGAAAAAGAACAGACTGTAAAATACAATAGCTAGAATGGTGGTAGCTATCTCTGAGAAGAGATGTGGCCGCTATGCTCATTCGTGCCAAGATGAATACAAAGAGAGGCCAAAAGGGCCTATTTATCATAAGCATGAGGGAAAGAATCCCAAACATCCAAAAACCTAACCCTAGAAGATGAACTGTCATAAAGTTTGCGGCCCCAAGGTGGTTAGTTGAACAGTCAACTTCCCGGGGTCATAACTTTTGCATACGATCTCCGTTTGGGGCACTCGGTAGCCCGTTGGAAAGGTCTATCTGATATTTACAACTTTTGAATGGGCCCAAATGCATGCCATTGGCAACCATTTGGTCCCACAAATTGCCAAAAAATGTCGTTTAGGAAATGGCTCCGGAAGTTTAGGACCCGAAAAACTGCTAAAAATAGTAATTTACCAAAATTGCCAGAAGACTATTTTGAGCCAGTTGGAAGAGGTGGGCCGCCACCGATATCCAACTGGATCAATCCTCCCTCCTTAGGAAGCAATGGTCTCCATTGCGTTAAATCCCTTATCATATGTCGAGCTGTGTGTCAAGTTGAGCTCTTGGTGCGACATTTGCTGAAGTGGAAAGGTTGCCTTACTTTGACATCTTTAGAGGGTTGTAATTGTTGTTGATAGATGCGCTGGAGCTATTCAACAGTTTTGGTTGTTGTGGTATCCTTGGTATGCACCGGTGTGGATGGTTTCTTTTTGGAGGGGCCCCTTGAATGCGTGGCCTTGCACTGTAGAGGTACCCGAATAGGCGATGTTGCACTAACTTTGTGTTTTTCTTGTTTCTGATGAGTAGAAGGATAATCTGCAGAAGTTGTGGATGTCTCCGCGATCTGATGTTCACCTTTAGTGGCAATTGCGAATAGGAAAAATTTCCCAGTGTGGGAGATTATCTTCCTTCCCTGCTTGTTTGGGGTAGGTGCAACTATCTCTGGTATCCGATAGAGTTGTCCTCCCAAAGTGACAATGACATTGTGAGGTCGTGATTCATATACAGCATGACGCTTCCACATATATGGTTGTCCTAAAAGAACATCACATACTTCAAGTGGGGCCACATCACACAATACCTCATCTTGGAAGGGATTGATGCCATATGGTAGGAGACATTGGTGACTAACACGGATCCTTCGTCGTTGGCTTAGCCATCCAATGGTGTATGGTTGTCAGTGTGGCGTTATTAGTAGCTCCAATCTATTGATGACTTCTTATGAGAGTAGGTTCTTCTGGCTGCCGCTGTCCACAACAAAGTGTAGGGGAATTCCCTTCACCCACATTTGTGAGTGGAAAAGGTGCTCCTCTGCCTCCGACTCTTCAGGCTCCTCTGGATGAATCTATGTGGTGGCAACAACGGCACTGGGTTCTACATCAATGATCTGCTTCCCTTTTCACGCGGCTATGAAATTAGGTTCCGAGTCAGAATCGAAACTGGGATCTGATTCTGAAGCTTTGATCTCAGCCACCAATGACTGCTTTGAGCAACATTCATTAGTGTTGTGCGAGGGGCTTTTGTGGAACTTGCACCACTTCTCGGTGTCCTTCTTTGTCTTTTCTTTACCCTTCTTCACTTGTGGTTGGGACTGGTTGTCCTTTCCCTGCCCCGTGTTCTGCAAGACAGAGTTTCCCTTGCCCTGCTTCTGTGCAGGTCCGAAGTCACGCTTGTTCTTTTGTTGAAATTTCTGCTCAATTTTGACAGCATATCGATAGGCGGATCCGAGTGAAGAGATTTCTAGGAAATCCATCTCTGTTCATATGTATCGGTGTGGGCCACTGCGATATTTTAGTACTAGGTGCCGCTCGAAGTCCTTGATACCTAGCTTTGTGCGCAAGGTATGAAATTTGTTGGTGTACTCCGACACCATTTGGTCCCTCTCTTGATGCAGAATGGTCCATTTTGTGTACTGGTCATCATAGTTTCCAACAGGGTAATATTGTTCCTTGACGGCATCTATAAAAGAGGCCCAAGTGGGATTGGAATATTCAAACAATCCAGACTCGTCTGATGAGTTTTCTCACAATAAGTTTCCCACCAATTTTTGACATGGGGGATGGCCTTAAGGAGCACAAAGATCATCTTCTCCCTGTCGAAAAATTGGTGGACAGATAAATACCCTTCTAGCAGATTCAACCATTTATCTAGGGCATCAGCATCGATTTGGCCTTCAAATAAAGGGATATCAAAATTAACTTGTACCTTGAAGGGAGTCATATCTTCGAAATGGTTGCTCGTTGAGGGTGCATTTGCCGCTGTTGGCATGCGTTGAAGGATCTGGGCGAAATTATCCATCATCTCGTTCCTCTGTCGCGTGAGGGCTTCCTCGAGCAACAACTTCATAGTATCTACTGCTCCGTCCTCTCTCTTTTCTTCCGCCATGGGAGGCCGTTTGGGGCGGCGAGAGGGGTCTTCCCCAAGTGAAACTAGTTCGAGACCCAACTCTCTGTATCCTGACCTCATCGGGGACATGCACCGAGAAACAATCAAAGAGCAGACCGCTATGATACCACTGATCCGGATTTATGTGGGAATGAAACAAAAGATAACATATACAGAATCATATACAAAAATATATTGCAAATAACATAGTGATACAGTAAACACATATTCTATTAAATAGCGGAAATAGAACAGACTGTAAAATACAATAGCTAGAATGGTGGTAGCTATCTCTGAGAAGAGATGTGGCTGCTATGCTCATTCATGCCAAGATGAATACAAAGAGAGGATGAAAGGGCCTATCTATCATAAGCATGAGGGAAAGAATCCCAAACATCCAAAAACCTAACCCTAGAAGATGAACTGTCATAAAGTTTGCGGCCCCAAGGTGGTTAGTTGAATAGTCAACTTCCCGGGGTCATAACTTTTGCATACGATCTCCGTTTGGGGCGCTTGGTAGCCCGTTGGAAAGGTCTATTCGAGATTTACAACTTTAGAATGGGTCCAAATGCATGCCATTGAAAAACATTTGGTCCCCCAAATTGCCAAAAAATGTCGTTTAGGGCCTCAAAATGGCTCCGGAAGTTCAGGACCCAAAAAAATGCTAAAAATAGTAATTTACCAAAATTTCCAGAAGACTGTTTTGAGCCAGTTGGAAGAGGTGGGACGCCACCGATATCCAATTGGATCAAACTGTGGGCGCAAGAGGGGAATCCGCTCAAAGAGAAACGAGATCACTATCGACCCATAACCGAATTGTTTGAGCCTCCCCGCCGACACTTGGTCAGCTGAGCTCGAATGTTTGCGAGGAGTCCCTCGCACCAGTTCAAGATCTTTTGATACATACAGTCCTCCACATATAGCATCTGAGACCGAGTATCCAAGTGAGGAGATTGACCCGCTGCTACCCTCGTAATGGTAAAGAGAACGACACGCAACGGATGCTCTCGCACGTCTTTTATGGGAATCTTCCCACTAGAAGCACGAGCGTGAGGAGTGCAGTGTTGCAGGATCATGTCCTCTACGGTCCGATCACTTCCCTGTGATCCAGTAAGAAGCATATTGTCCCCCCTTCGGGAAAATCCAGTCAGAAAGTAGATGTCCTCGACATCTATGGTAAGCATGTGCTCACCGATCACAAAATATTGTTGAGCCGCATCCCAACATCTAAGCATATGCGTCAACAGGGGGATTTGGGCTCTCATGCCCTGGATCTCGAAGAAATTTAACAGACCACTGTTCCTCAGCGCCGTCACACACAATGGATCATTTGCAATTTGCATGTCATCTACCTCATGCTCCCATTCACGCCACTCCAAAACCATTTTGGCTACTTGTAATCTGCCAAAAGGAGAGTTTAAACATTGTTAATACTCACTTCAACCACTGAAAGGTCTTTTTTTGGGCTGGGATTGTTCGTTTGGTTGGACGTTTCTCCCATCGAACCCCGTCAATAATGATAGTGTGACGTCGTCCCAGTCCACCTTTGTGGGATTTGCGATGACACAGATTTGTCGCAGTTCCCATAAGGGCCACCTGCGACAACCTAAGGACACAATAGCTCTCCACAAATCCACTCAAAACCCAAAAAATGAACAAAAAAAAAATGTAAACCACTACAATTATGTTGGATGAAGTTTAGAGTTACCTGCTCGGGACGGTGGGTGAAATGGTTGCTCGTAGCTCCTGGAATCGACAAGTGAATGTTTGGCTCCAAATGGCACTTCTCCTCCCAAATTTGGAAAATGAAACAATGGTGACTCTATTTGACCCATTTTTCTATTTATAGATTAAAGGAATATTTGTTTTTCAAATATTTGATGCCTTTAGGTCATTTGCTATAGTTTAAATCATTTTTTATTACATTTGAACGCTTGGTTGACCGTTTGACCTAGTTTTCAAGTGTATAGGATTCATTAAGTGTCATTTTACGCCGCTCTCGCGTTGGAGCGATCACCTTGGGTATGAACAGCCCTTGTGTGTTTTTGTCATTATTTTCCATTCATTAGATTGTGATTATTTTATGATGATGAGCTTACTCTTTGTTCTTTCTCATTCTCTTGAAACTATGGGAATAAGTTACTGAGTTACGATTTATCACTTTTTCGGGCTCGTTAAACTCCTATGGAAAAGGAACCCCCCCGGAGCCTATCTTTAAGCTCTTTTCAGGCTCTCGAAATATGAAAATATTGTAAAATGAACTTGTCGCGTTCATGCTTGTTAAATAATTTGAATGGTCGTCCTCCTAGTGATAGTTTACCCATTTTTCGGACCAGGGGGCACTACTTACGAAAAAGGTATACTCCAGCCAATCATGACTGGAAGAGTCCTCTCCTGTGTTGTTTTACCTTTTTTCGGGTGATGAGGCTAACTTTACGAAAAAGGACCATTGGAGTCTTCTTTAGTTCTTTTCAGACTCTCTAAACATGAAATGATGACCGAGTTTACCTTCTATGGAATCGTTGAACTTTTACATTGAAGGGCCCACCTTGGGACAAACCCCTCCTATCCCAGGTTCAGGAAAATATTTGGGATTTCACTCATCTCTGAGATGAGCTATACCGAGCATCTGGTTCCCCTCATCAAGCTCATAAAAAACACATGAGGCACTCATCATTCATGATGGGGAAAAATGAAAGATTTTATATTACACCCTTTATCAGTGGCAGTACCTAGTCATTCTTGAACATGGCACTCATTTGCATTTTCATACTATACTTGGATCATTCGTTTGTCCTCGAGTTTCACATATTTCCTGAGTCTTGTTACTCCTTTGAGTCATTCAAAGAAAGCTTCCATCATCAGTTGCATTAGGAATTAGTGTCGTACTCGTCATGTCAATACTGCCAAGTCATGCCATGACCATGTTCAAGAATATTCTCATTATTCATTATCTGCAGTGTATACACCTTCTATCATGTTGGTTTACTTTGAGTCAGTCTTGCATGTTACTATACCATCTGATCCACTCTACACACCCTTTGTCATGTTTCATGTCGTTGATGCGGAATTCATCATGGCCCTCTTTTGACGGATTCATCCTTGTCAACTTCAACACATTATCCAAGGATTGAATCTAGAAAGCAACCAAGTACCTTGGCCCTGCATGCCTCAAGGGTAGGCTACCTCACTTTCAACATGAGTTTACATCATTGACTCTTGATTGAAAGATTTCATCTTGCGTTCGAATTCAACTCATTTATTCACGGTTGATGATATGTACTATGATACCTTGGGGATCATTGACATTAATGGTGATTTACCTCGCACTTGTTAACGGTATACATCAATGACCGGTAATCAAGTGGTTTCTACCATGTTTGACATCAAGACATTTGTTATCACATGGATAGATTCGTATCATTGCGGGTTCAACTTGAAGACCCTGGGAAGTCATGTTTTACCCAGGTTACAATGGAGTTTGTATTGAGTCATACCACATGGATCCATATTTGTATTGGTTGTGGCTGTGCTATCATCTTATCATGGATCTACGCTTGTATCTAGTAGGCATGATTGTGCACAATCGGTCATTACTACCATGGATCTGCATTGTATTGGTCGGAAGCCATGTTATACGTCATATGAGACTGTTTACCCAGATTCAATTATACTGCAGTAGTGTCCTTCATCCGACAAGCCATTTCCATTCCTTTTGTAAAAGCATTTCACCTGTCAAAATTTCAACAGCTTCATGCTTTGGGGAGCATTCTGTTACACCTAAAATCCTACCATCGTGAGATTCAGTGTATACATCCCTAAAGTTTCATTAGCTAAGTCATCAACTTGGAAGAGATGCCATTGCATTCATGATAGGTTTTGAGAGGTCATCGCAGGCTGCACTAATGCAACCTGCGACGTCACATCTTGCTCTCTTGCAGGGTGCGACGATGTCAGTTAATGGGAAAAAATAGGTTCTTCGAGCTCATTCTCGAAGCCTGATCACTTGGATCCTTATCCCTGACCTCTTGGGAGAGTTGGCACTTGGTTCCTAACCTCTTGGAAGGATCCCCTATCTCTCTCCTACCATATCTCAACCTATCCTATCCATACCCTATCCACTTAGTCCTATATAAGTGAAGCTCTACCCCTCTCCAAAGGGAGGAAGTCTACAGTGTCTACATGCTTGTGAAATCATCATTGAGAGACTCACACTTCCTTGGGAGGCTATGGCATTGTCTTGGATGGAGAAGGACAACGTTAAGCCTCGATTGTAATCATTCTTTTCTAGGTACTTTCCCTATATTTATAGTAATATAAATGCTTTCCACCAATATTGTTTTGATTGATGTTATTGTGTAGTTTACCTGCTTAAATATTTACTTAGATCTATTATTGTATAAATGCTCTTTACTTGTGTTGCATTGTTCTGTGTATCTTGACAGGTCTTGCAGCTGAGATCTGACGACCGCAAGGCGTGGAGCAACATCTAGGAGAAAGGACTACAAGTTCAAGGTAAGACATCTAGTGACTCGATCCTTAATTAGATTTAGGAAAGTAGTTTATAGACTGTACTATTTGTTCTAGAATCACATTGAGCTAGGGAGATCCGGCTCACATCTGCTCGAGTGGATTGTCCGTCAAACAGGATTGTGAGAAAAAATGTGGGATAATAGCGTGGTTTATTTTCTAAATTTAATGTTCAGTAGAGGCATGCACGTGCTAGGAATGCGTGCGCGCTAGAAGTGTATGCATGTTCCTAGAACGTGCATGCTTCTGTTGAATGTTGCATAGTTCAATGGGTAAGGTTTACTTCATTTATTTCCCAATAAATCTATATGTGTCGATTTATTCCTAGAGCCCCTCCCCCACAAGTACCTTGGAGCTCCCCTTAATGCTACATCCACCAAGCATGATTCTTGGTCCCTTCTTATCAAAAAAATGGAAAAACGCCTGGCCAACTGGTCCTTCCATTCTATTAACATTGCAGGATGACTGGACCTTTTAAACTCAATCGTTCACAGTATGAGCTCATATCTCTTTTCCATCCTGGAGGCTCCCAAAAAATTCCTCAATGAAATATGCTCGCTACAAAGAACCTTCCTCTAGGGAGTATCTAAATCTACAGGACACAAATGGGCCTTAGTAGCTTGGGAAAAACTATGCCAACAGACACTCATGGGTGACTTGGGACTCAAAGATCCAAAACTAGAAAATAAGACAATGATGGCCAAATTATGGTAGAGGTGGTTGACCAATCCGAACACCCTATGGGAAAAGTTATGGAAAAGTAAATATGCTCCCACCATACAACATCAAGACCTTATTCGACTAGAAACAAGTCCCAAAGGGTCCCTTATATGGAATGCTGCTTAGAATAATGAACAACTTATACAAGATCATGCCTTCTAGGAGATTTGTGATGGAAACTCAGCTCTTTTCTGGGATGACTCTTGGTAGCAGCCCTCGAAATTGTCCACGCTCGACTACATTTAACCGCTTCGAACATGCACTCTGGAAGATGGTCAATTTCTATTCACATATTTATGGAATGATAATGTGGAAAATTCTCAATGGAAATCATGGAAGCATATGGATATATAGCCAAACACCATGTCCAAGGAACACAGACAACTCTTCTGGGAAGAATTACAATCACGAAAAATTACCAATCGGGGAGGGAAAGATATCCTTAGATTTGGAAACACTAGCATTGGTTCTGTCAACCTTAAAGAATCAGATTCTCTTCTAGCATGCTATGATCAGAATAACAACGATAAAATTTGGAAGAAGATATGGAAACAAAATATTTGGCCAAAAGTGTCCACCTTCCTTTGTCTTGTAGCATGGAAGTGAAACATTATATGGGATAGAATTCTTAAAAAATGATTTGAAGAACCCTCAGTTTTCTACCTTTACTGGAAAGCAGGGGAGAATCTTGAACATCATCTCAACAAATTTGATTTCAATAAAAAACTATGGGATCTTGGAGCTGAAGCATTCCCCCAAACTGATCAAAATATTTCCAGCATCGAAGACACTCTAGGAAATTGGCGGGATCAATTCTCCTCCAACAATATAGTGAACAAAGTTTGGAAAATTTTCCCAGGATTCCTACTCTGAGAAATCTGGAAGGAAATAAATCGTCGAATCTTCCAGAACTCAAGTCTCCCCATCTATCAAATTTGGAGAAGAATTCAAAACTATATCCAAGAAACCATAGCAAACTCTCAGTGGGAACCTGCTGACTAGGAAGGATCACCACAGGGCTTGACAATTCTAAAAGCTTGGAAAATTCAACCAACCAACTCAACTCCCATTTAGCCCCCAATACTAATATCATCCTCCAACCCTAAATCCTGGGCTCCTCCGAAACTTGGTTATGTTAAGCTTAACTTCGATGTAGCTAGTAGAGGGAACCCTGGACCCATAGGATATGGTGGATTATTTCGGGACAACAAAGGGAACATCCTCCATATCTATGTTGTATAGCTCAGACAAATATAGAAACAACACTGCAGAAATGTTTGCAATGTTAAATGTCATTCTCATTGCTCGCCAAGATCGGATTCCTAAACTTCACGTGGAACGAGAATCTACTCTCATGATCCATATTCTTAACATACTTCTTAATGGATCCAAAGTAGACCAAATTTATCTGAGCTGGTGCCTTGATGCTAAATTAGAACTACTAGAAACCAACCTAGATGGCTCTACTATTATTGTCACTCAACATGTCAGACGTGATGCAAAAATGTTCGCTGACAAGGTGTCAAACTAAGGCATAGATCATCCTCACAAAGAATGCAATCAAACATGGGCTATGCCTGACAGTGAAGAACTTAGAACCTTATGCCATCGCATCAATCTTCAGTACTTCTCCCCCATGATGGGTGTACACTGACTGAGGGCCCCACTCCACATGCCCAACCTTCCAATTGAGCAACTTCCCTCATCATGCATGAGGACGCATGGCATTTTGCTCAAAGGAACCAACTCAAGATATTATAAATCTCTCGGCATGTCATGTCCCCTCAATGGTAATTACTGGATTAAGTTCCTAACCCAACCAATCCCTTGGATTGAGGAGACAACTTCATTTACATGGGGTTAATTTTGAAAGTTTGGGCATTTAATTAATAAGGAAGTGTGATTTAATTTTTCGTAAATTTTGTTATGCACTTGAGAATAATTAATTTTCATCAAATAAGTATTTTTATTTTGAATAAGAGTGGATAATGCTCCACAAGTTCTCCTTATTTGATAGGGTTGACCATAGAGATGACCTGCAATAGAAGTTAGGAGAAAGCATCAAAATATAGAAAATCAGGAAAAAGGAAAGAAATATGGTACAAAGCAAAAAGGCGGCAAAAACTCAGGAAAATAAGCATAAAGCATAAAGAAGCACAAAAGCAGAAAGCATGATAAAATCAGAAAAGAAAAATAAGGCATAAAAACAAGAAAAAGCAGTAAAAAACAAAGCAGGCTAGAAAAGCTAAAGCAGAAAAGGTAAAAGCAGAAAGCAAGGAAAAAAGATGAAAGAAATCTTTCCTTATCCATCAATGAGGGTGCATTAACCTAGGAGACTTTCTCCTCAATTCATCCCCCATCTAAAATAAGGAGAGTGCACCACCTTCATGTGAAAGTCTAAGTCACAATAGATGTAAAGAGCTAAGGATACCTCACAAAGAAAGAATGAGCAGAAAATTTGAAGAAGAGTGAAAAATGTAGTAAAAAAGAGCAGAAGAATAATAATGCAACGGAAATCAGATAGGAGCATAATAATGTCACATGTTTCAATTATCAGTATAATAAAAAATGATGTTATAATGGAGAGAATTCGAATCATGTAGGAGATTTCAAACCTTAGTTGGTCTAGCATAGGGATTATCACCACTTGAGTGCTCCGGAAGACTGAAAGTCAACTGAACTAAACCTAAACTCATCTAAAAGAAGTCACAACCAGTTAACTAACTAAGGAGGGTGCAATAGTGAGTCTATCATGCATTCCAGTCAAAAAAGGGTGCATGGGGCCACAATCAGTGGAATCCAAAGCTCTAACCCCCCACAAGAGTCAGATAACTCAAGTGGAATGCACTGGAACACTTAGTAGGTTCCTATAAAATAGGGAACTAGCTGAAGTGGTCCTAAAATGATGCATGTAGGGATCAGAAGGTGGTAGATGGATCCTGGATGACATCTGCATACCACTAGGGGGGAAATGATATCATCAACAACTAGGAAAAATAAATCATTCTAGGTACCTGACTAGGATGGAGCATTGAAATATCCTAACACCCCCCCCTTAATCCATACTTTGCATCCTGGGCCCTGTTTACTACGACCAAATGTCACCCATACAATCAAATAAATGATAAAGAATAAAGAACTGTCCATGAACCAAGGAAATGGGGAAAAACCTCATGGGAAAAATTCCCCACTCAAAAAGAACAACAGTAGGGAAATCAAAGAACCTCCATGTTAAGCATAGAAGGATAAAAAATGTCCTTAGTGAAAGCCTTTGCAAAAATATTGGCAAGTTGATCCTCTATAGGATAGAAATGCAGGTGCTAGAGCTGGATCTTGTCCTCTTATGGGCCTCCCATTATGTAGAAGTCTTATTTGCCAAAAAGAGTATTTCAAGAACCCTTCTTGCTATTGGAGCTAATGGCTCATTGTGGTCCAAATAATGAACCTTTGAGTACCTTATATCAAACAACCGATATTGTTACCTGGTTGTAGATCCCCCATGGAAATTCTCTCCAAGATATTGTGGATGAAACCCCACCATCATGCAACACTTCTCTAAGAGAATTGGATCTGCATGACATAGTTCAAGTTTTGCATGATACTGAGATATGGTGGTTCTATAGTCAGATTTATCCCCAACTGTGTTCCCAGCAACTACAAGGACTTTGTGATCCCATATTGGCCTTGGCCATGGATTGGGAGCATGTGTTGCATCTGGATCTGAATATGAATCTCCTTGAACTTTATTCGCAACATCACGATTTTGATCCTCATCTTCATTAGAAGAGGTGTCACTTTAATCTTCATCAGATTCCGATGGGGTAGGTCGAGAGTATGGAAACAAATGAGAGAATTCATATGCCTTGGAGGCATGGTTTGCAAACCCTTTCTCTATAATCTTCCCAGTGGGGATCTCTGCAATCTCAATGGTGTCAAGACCAAAGACCACTGTCTTCAGTGAATGTGTGTGAGTCATCTGATATACAGAAAATAGATTTTTCGACAAAGACAGAACTAATAGAACATTCTTGAACTTTCCATGTTGCATATGTATTGTTCCCTTCCCTTCAAAAGAGATCTGAGAGTTGTTTCCCATGTGAATAATCGGACCATATTTGAGATCTAGAGAAGAAAATGATTCTCTTGATGCAACCATATGGTTGGAGGCTTCTAAATATATGAGGAGGGCTTTTGATTTTGAAAATACAGCCTTGAGTGCATGGAAACTCTCATGACCATTAGAATCGCTTCATGAATCAGTCTCTCTTGCACCTTTTGGGAGGTAAATGTTGTACTATTCAAGAAGCTTGGTCAACTGATCTATCTTCTTCTGCATGCAATATCTCTCTGGGTGGTTTCCTTTCTTGAAATAGGAACACTTGGATTTCTCAAATCCCTTCTATTTTTCCTTATTAGATATGGAGGCTCCTTCAGATGGACTTGACTTGGCATTCTGCTTAGGTTAAGATTTCCTCTTATCTTTTCGTTTGTGCTTCCCCTTACCATTCACATTTTTTGGTTCTCCATCCATAAGAGATTTATTTTTGTAGGCCTTCAAGGCTCCCATCTGGATCAGCTTATCTCTTTCTTGGATGAGAGATTCTGTGAAAACATCTAAGGAGGGAATATTCCAACCAGGGATTGACATTCGCCCACAATGGAAGGTAGAGACAAAGATAGAGAATTCATGACCTATCTTTCTCAGAATGGATAGCACAAGCTACTCATCCTTCTTCTCAATGCCACACTGCTTGCATTGCATAACTAGAGATTTGAATTTTGAAAAGAACTATTGAATGGTATAAAAATGTTCGGTTGAAGAGGAATAAACTCATTTTCCAGAATATGGCCTCTTAGCTCATCTTGTTTGCTGAAGAGGGTCTCTAACTTCAACCATAACTCTCTTGGATTCTTCAATCATTGGATGTGGAAGAGTAGATCTATGGAAATATGAATACACATGAAACAAAATGCTTCATCGAATCTATTTAGATACTTGTTTTTCTCCACATCTGATGTTGGTTCGGGATCCTTCCCCATTGTCACCCTGTACAGTGATTTGTTTCTCAATATCATCTGCATATCATCCCTCCAATCAAGATAATTGAAGGGTGTCAAGATCCTGGGAGAGAGATCAGAGTTCGAATTGTCTATTACAACAGCCAGAGCGAATACAAGGTGAAACTGCTACTACTCCAGAAAAACTGCTGCAACTACAAAAAAGCTGTTGTAGTTGCTGCAACTGCAGAAAACTATTGTAACTGCAACAACTGTTGCTGCACTCAAAAAATTTGAATAACGTACAAAAAAATCTTGATAAGGAGGTAGAATACTACTGATCATTTCTTTAGGACAGTAGGCACTTTTATCTGGATCCTTCACACCTTTCTAGACCTCATTGGATTTCTCCAATGAATTCAATGCAATGGCACTAGGATTTCCAGTGGAAATCCAAAGGCTTCTGGTGCACTACTGAAAGGAGCTTCTCAACCTATCCGCTCTATGGATCTGATACCATGTGAAATTATAATTCACAGTATATCTAAAGAGCCGAGGATACCTCACAAAGAAATAATGAGCAAAAAATTTGAAGAAGAGTGAAAAATGTAGTAAAAAAGAGCATAAAAAATAAAAATTCAGCAGAACTCAGATAGGAGCAGAACAATGTCACATGTTCCAATTATCAGTATAATAAACAATAATGTTACAATGGAGAGAATTCGAATAATGCAAACAATTAGAACCTCAATTAGTCTAGCATAGGGATTATCACTACTCAAGTGCTCCGGAAGACTCAAAGTCAACTGAACTGAACCTAAACTCAGCTAACTAAAGTCACAATCAGTTAATAGACTAAGGAGGTCGCAATAGTGAGTCTGTTATGCATGCCAGTCAGAAAAAGGCACATGAGGCCACAATGAATTCCATCCAGAGCTCTAACCCCCCACAAGAGTCAGATAAATCAGGTGGACTGCACTGGAACACTTAGTAGGTTCCTATAAAATAGGGAGCTGACTAAAGTGGTCCTAAAATGATGCATGCAGGGCTTAGAAGGTGGTAGATGGATTCTGGATGACATATGCACACCACTAGGGGATAAATGACATCACCAAAAACTAGGAAAAATAAATAATTCTAGGTAGGACAAGGATGGAGTATTGAAATATCCTAACACTTCACATCTTTTGACAATTTGAGAATTGGAGTGAGTGCAATTGTGCCTCAGTGACTTGGGAGATGTGCCCCTAGACCAAGCTAGGATATGTGCCCCTGCTTCCTGTGAGAGGATGATGGCATTCATCCATTATCATTGATTTTATTGCAGGTCCTGAAGTCTTCACCAGAGGAGTACGAGCTTATAACAGATATTTGATAGCTCTCCTTGCAGATCTATGAGTGATTTCTTAGTCTTTCTTGATGAAAGAGCTTGTTCCTTATGTATCTTATTCTTGATAATGATGTGATGTATGAATCAGATATTAATGGATTATATGAATGTAATAATGGACCTATTATGTCAATTTTGAAGTTATATTGAATAGCAAAATTTCGATTCCAATACCTCTTCTTGCACCTAGTCTAGATTTCAATGAGCTAGTTTCCAGAAATTGTGTGATAAATGAATGAGTATTGGTCCAAATGAAGTGATTCCTATTTTTTATGTTAATTAATATTCCATATAACTCATCCCAATATTAATATAATAAATTTCTGAGCGTCTCATACTGTTTTGGAAGTCCTGAATTTGGCCTAGTTGTGCACTCCTGGAAGGAAGTTTTTATTGTTTGCTTATGAGACTTCCTTGGAGCATTCTTAAACTTCCTGGAGGGAAAATAGGATACCCGTTGACTTTTATTTGATTTTATTTATCCTAAATAATTTATAAGTCTTCAAATTTGGTTCTCAGTCCATGCTTAGTTGATGTTCTAGTTTTCATATGTCGGGGTGGCCAGGAGCATTGGAGTAGATGTCACCCTATATGATGTTCAAAAAATTAATGGTCCTAGTACATTGTGAAAAGGTTCTATCATCTCAAATAGTCCTCAAATGCTCTATAGTTCTTTGATTTTTCCTACCTATAGTCAAACTAGTCACCAGAGTGCATTATCTTTCCCTGCATCTTGTAGGAGTGTGAGTTAGTGTATCATTAATCCTAGTTGGTACATTACAACGGTATCAGAGCATGGTACTTTGAAACTTCTATTGACATATTTTTATGTGTCCAAAAATATATTCAGATTCTAAGAGGAAGGATCCTCTTACAGAGGAAGAAGGGGGAGAAGAAATCAATTCTACTAAAGGAAAGTTACAAGGAGAGTCACATGTGTCTCACAATGAAGAAAAATATGAGTTGAAACTCTTTGTGTAAAACATGATGAAATGTTTGACGGACATATCCCACAATATTCTCCAATATGGAAAAGATACCAGATAGTTCTTAGCTCAGCAGCTAGGAAGCAAAAATGGAGAGGGGGGCAGCAATGGTTCCCCACATGGTGAAAGGAAGATCAGTGGTGGTTCTATTCTCTCAATAAATAGGCCTCAGAATCGTCCTAGTGAATTCAAGATGTAATCTCAGCCCAAATACAGGCTTACCATGACCAATTTTACTGAAGAACTAAGGGAGGAACCTAGGGTTCGAAATGAAGGTCTTGCTTCATGGAAGGATAAATATGTTGAGTACCTCACACTAAATGAAGAGTATAGAAGATCCTTTCTATTCAGATATTTATGTGATCTTCAGTACAAGACCAACTCAAGAGGAATTTGTTGGATGCCAAATCAAAACTATGAGTTAAGAAATTCTATTGGTAATATTTTTTTGCCTTACTTTGATGGATCACAAAAGTGCACTGCTAACTCTTGGATTCAGAAGCTTGATACATATTTTCAGTTGAATCCAATGAATGAGAGAGATTCCATCAAGTTGGCCACTCTACACTTAGATGGTGAATCCAATGATTGGTGGTTTCATGGCCTAAAAAAACTTAGGCATGATCAAGTGACCACTTGTGAAGAGTTCACAAGAATATTGGCTGAAAGGTTCAAAATAAGAGATCCTAAGATCACCTTCAGAGAACTAGCACATGTGAAGCGGACTTGAACTCCTGAACCATACATATCTCAGTTTCAAAAATTAGTTGTGATGGTAACTAATATCTCAAAATTTAGATTGATTATGTTTTTCATTGAAGGGTTAGCATAAGCTTTGAAAGGTTTGGTGAATTCCTACAGACCCTCTACCTTTCAAGATGCATTGAGTACAACCAAATATTTTCAAGACTCTATTCTGAGGACCAGATTTCCTCCTAGAACTGTTGTTCTTGCTCAATTCAAGAATCAAAGGCCACCTATGTGTTAGTTTTTCAGAATTTAATACATTTTGATCTAGGATATTAACTAAAAGAACAACATGTATAGCATATCAAGCATAAGAGACAAGAGACAAGAGACACAAAACATTTCACTGGGGAAAACCAAGAAGGTGAAAAACCCCGCAACTTCTTTAGACATAGAATAAGCATCAATACAAGGATCACCATGATCAAACCCAAGAGATAGACATCTTCAACAACATGCTCCTCCTCCACTTGTGCTCACTCCTCCTCTCTCTCACTAATACGAAGTGAGTGAACAATAGAATGTGTAAAATGAGAGAGACACACTCTCTATTTATACACTACATCACTTGACCTTTACTCAACTAGGTTGGCCCTAATTTAACCACATAACATAATGCTGACTAGGCCGACCCCCAATAGGGTGGTCTAATAACCCTTTGACCCACATGATTCATACAGGGCCAACCCCAACAAGGTGGTCTAATAACCCATCAAGTATAGGTTACGACACTTACCATATAACTTGCGACACTTGCAAGTACACATGATGACACTTCCAATCGGAGGAATAATACATCTCCGTTGGGGATACAATAAAGTTCAAATGTAATACATACAATATACAAGTGAATATATTCCGAAGTTACAAATACATCAACACTATGAAGAGTCCTTCTGTAAATTTCAAGAAGGACAATTACTCACAAGATAGATATGAATTGAGAAGAAGGAATTTGTGTTTCACTTGTCAGGAACCATGGGTTCTAGGACATATATGTGCTAAGGGAAAAGCACAATACATTGAATTTTACTCAGAGAGCGAAGCTATGGAGGAATAAGAAGAGGCCATAGTGGATGTTGAAGTGTCCTATGATACTGCAGAAGAAGAACCTACCCCTGAGGTGAGCAATATTGCAGTACTGTCAGGAGTTCCTCGCTTCCATACACTCAAATTCAAAGGAGTGGTCCAAGGACAATCAATCACTGTGTTACTGGATGGAGGAGTGAACCATAAATTCATTGATTCATCTTTGGTCGAAAGAAGGAAGCTACCTACTAAAAATTTTGGAGGCTTCACTGTTATCATTCCAGGTAATCATTCTATGGATTGTTCTAGATGGATCCCTAAATTGAAAATTACTAAAGGAGATCATGCCATTACAAATAGATTTTATGTTGTGAATGTGGCTGATACTAACATGGTATTGGGAGTGCAATGGTTATATTCCATAGGGAATCAATCAATAGACTACCAAATTCCTATGATGAATTTCAAAGGGGAATATGGAAAGGAGGTAGTGTTGAGAGGAATCAACACCTACCCAAAACAAGTGGTGAGTGCACATAGTATGATATCCCTACTAACACATCGATACATTGAGTGGGATGCAGGATTCCTAATCACCATTAAAGGTACTTCTTTGGAAGTAGCACAATATCCATAAGATATTCAGAAATTTCCCCAAATTCATAAGAAGGTATTTGGGGACCTTCACCATGGTAGGCCACCTAATAGAGGAGTGGAGCATAGAATTGAGTTAGAGATCATCACACCACCTATCAAAGTCCATCCTTACAAGCACCCACAAATATTCAAGGATGAGACAGAGAAAACCATCAAGGAACTACTTGACTTGGGATTCATTAGACCAAGCTCATGTCCCTTTGCTTCATCTATAGTCCTTGTGAAGAGGAAAGATGGGACCATACACATGTGCATAGACTACAAAGCTCTCAATAAGAAGACTATAAATCACATATATCATATCCCAAGGATTGATGAGATGATGGATGAACTACATGGATCCAAATACTTTTCAAATATTGACCTTTGCTCTGGTTACCATCAAATTACTATGCGGGAGTAGGACATCCAGAAGACAACTTTCCGGTGTCATCATGGACACTTTGAGTTCCTGGTTATGCCTTTTGGCCTAACTAATGCACCTACAACTTTTCAATCTTGCATGAACAAAGTATTTAGAAGGGAACTCCATAATTTTGTTCTTATTTTATCTGATGATATTTTAATCTATAGTAGAACTTGGGAGGAGCATTTGCACCATTTGGATGTTGTACTAACAACCTTGGCAAATCAATATTTCTATCAAAAACTATCCAAGTGCGAGTTTGGAATGAATCAGATTTGGTATCTTGGTCATGTGATTGGAAAATAAGGAGTTAAGGTTCACATGGAAAATATCCAAACCATTTTGGATTGGCCAAGTCCTAAAAATCTCACTGAATTGAGAGGATTTATTGGGATATACACTTCATATCGGAAGTTTGTCAATTTTTTTCAAAGTTGACATCTCCATTGAGATACCTTAATAAGAAAGGAGTCTTCCATTGGTTAGAAGAAATTGAACAAGCATTAAATAAGATGAAGGAGGTAATTACTAGTTGTCATGTTCTTGCATTTCTAGATTTCTCTCAACCTTTTGTTCTTGAATGTGATTCTTCAGGGAATGGGATTGGAGCAGTGTTGATGCAAAACAAGCATCCCCTAGCCTTTGAAAGTAGGAATTTGGAGCCCCATGAGAGGTTATGTTTAGTCTATGATAAGGATATGATATCCATCATGCATGCGCTAGTCAAGTTCAAACAATATCTTGTGGGTGTTTAGCTCATCATCAAGAATGGTCATAACAGTTTGAGACACTTCTTGACCCAAAAGGAGTTGAATGATAGGAAGAAAAAATGGGTAAGCAAGGTTCAAGCATTTGACTTTGACATTGAATACAAGAAGGGTAAGATGAACATTGTAGCTGATGTTATTTCTAGAAAACCATTCTTTGTATTGATAAATTTTCATGATGATTGGAAAGTACAGCTTGGAGTAGAGTATACAAAGAATCACTTTGCTTGTGATTTATTTGATGGACTAATTCATGATTATACTTACAATATTCTTAATGATATAATCTATCATACTAAAGGATAGGATATTTTTGGCTCTAAAATCTTCATTAGAGAAGAAGATCCTAGAGGTTATCCTAGAGGTTGATCATGATGCGCCCCTAGTAGGACATCCGGGGTTTGTGAAGACATACAGGAAAGTGAAGGAAAGGTTCTCTTGGAAGGGATTCAAGAAGGAAGTGACAGATTATGTTATATCATTTGTGGCATGTCATCAAAACAAACTAGAACATACTCATCCAACAGGACTCTTACAACCACTTCCTATTTCTAAGCAGAATTGGAAAATTGTATCGATGGATTTCATCACATCGCTTCCCAAAATCCAAGGTAAAGATAGTATTTTTGTTGTGGTTGATAGATTGAATAAATATGCACATTTATTTTTTGTCACGACTAATATTGAATTCATCCAAGTGGCTGAAATTTTCATGAAAGAAGTCTTCAAACTTAATGGCATACCCAAGTCCATCATCAGTGATAGAGATAGCAAGTTCACTAGAAATTTTTGGTAAGAATTGTTCAAGTTAGTGGGGACAAGTTTGGAAATGAGTACAAGCTACCATCCAAATACTAATGGACAAACATAAAGAGTGAACCAATTGCTGGAAGGATACTTAAGAAATTATGTTACAGGTTAGCAAAAGTCATGGATTACTTGGCTCCATTTCGGAGAGTTTTGTTACAATATTAATTTTCATCTCTCGATTGGAATGTCACCATTCAAGGCCCTATATGTATATGATGCAATCACTTTTATTGAACTGATAGTTGGTGATTGTAAAAAACAGAAAGAAAAGGATTGGATCCAAGAGATTCAAGACATACTAAGAACTCTCAAAGACAACTTGTGGGTAACACAGAATAGGAAAAAGATGCATTCAGACAAGCATAGAGTGGAGCAAACCTTCCAAGTAGGAGATATGGTATATTTGAGGTTTCCACCCTATAGACAATCCTCATTGAAGTCTAAGGGAGATTAGAAGTTGAAGCCAAGGTTTTATGGTCCCTACCAAGTCCTAAGGAATACTAGGGAAGTGGCTTATGAGCTTGAATTGCCTCCAGGTAGTAGGATTCACAATGTTTTCCTTGTGTCTTGTTTGAAGAAGGAAATAGGGAAACAAGTTAAGGTTTCAAAAGAATTGCCTCCCCTAGATGATGAAGGAAATTTCATGCTAGTTCCCAAAAATATTTTGGAATTCCGAGAGAAGAATCATTAAGGAATTCCTAGTGCAATGGGAAGGACTTCCTAGTGAGGATGCTACTTGGGAAGCAGAACATGTGAGGTCTTGTTTGATAAAAATATTGTTTACAGGAAATAATAATAATTTTTTTGACTTCTAAAAAAAAATCAATAACTTAGATTTTCTACACAAGATTTTCACAGCATAAAAGAAAATAACCCTTTTTATTTTCTTAAGACAATTAACTCTTTAAAGGAAAGAAGATTACTTACCTGGTGCAAGATGAAGCCCTTAGTTGCATAAACTTGCTCCCTTGTTCTCCTCCACTGAGCACCACGACCGCAACAGGTTTGGGGGGGAAAACTCTCCTCCCAACCTAATTCCCCAACATAAAAATGTTGAGGCCCTCGAGCCCCCAGAAGTCAACACTATGCCAGCCTCTAATATCCCATAGCAAAACATCCACACTCCCCCAACAGCCATTCCCGTCGTTAACCCCCCCGGATCCCCCGAAATCACCTCATAGTTCCCTATTTATGTAGGTATTTTTCCATTAATTAAATGAATTAAGGTTTTGCATGACTGCCAAATGGCCTTCATGCATTTTATTTTATTTTTATTTTTTAATAAAGTTAAATTAACTTTAACTAAGTTTATTTGCTAATTTACTTTATTAGAATTTCTTTTCCTAATTTTTCGTTTTAAATAATATTTTTTTTGTTTTATTAATATTAATATTATTGTTATTGTTATGATTACTAGACCATTTTAACAATACTTAATCTAAATTGAGTTTTGGGGTGTTACATACTTTCCCCCTTCGGGAAACTTCGTCCCGAAGTTTTTTTTTTTTTAACAACAAAACAAAACAAATAAATGTAATAATACACAACATAATATAAGACTTAATTAGTATAGTAGATATTTTGTACTATTGTAAAGGAAAAATTTGTGCGTGTGGCCAGTACGCAAAAATTTACTCCTGCACTAATACAATTAAACACCCTAATTCCTACATGCTATTGTTTGATTTCTTGGGATCTATTATGCACCCATTCACACAAGTTATGCATTAATTTCATCATACACTTCATATACATGTTATAACAGTAAGAACAAATAAATAATAAATCAAGACCAATTCAACAAGACAAAAATACATACACATTTTCCCCCAAAACTCCCTCATTCCTTACTCACCCTCTCCCTGAGAGTCATACCACCCGAGCAACCTCCATAACCCTCCACTCCAACACTCTGGGTGGTCCCGCTCGCCATGGCATAGGCCCTCTACTGTGACATGTTCGTAAACAGTATATTAGGCATCGGAAGGTTCATGGTTAGAATAATTCCTAAACCGATCTATGGACCTCATCGGCCGCACCAGATTTTGGTTGACTTCTGGTATCTATTTTGACCTCATCGGACACACCCGGATTTTGGTCACATCTGGTTACCTCATTGGCCACACTGGATTTTGGTGAACTAGGCATCTCGAAATGTTGGCCCTGACTCCCTCCATATCCCTCCAAGGAAACCAACCCCAGGCATCGAAATTCTTTCTCCATATACCTCCCTCTATGGATGGTGTACTTCAAGCCATGGACTTTCAGCATTAGACCTCATCGACCGCACCGGATTTTGGTCTCCTTTGTCCACCTCATCGGCTGCACCGAACTTTGGTTGACCAGGCATCGTAACTGTAGTTGGCATAGGGTTAACTGCTGGGTTGTCCCCCAACCCATAATGGTACATAATATATTTTTTCTCATTCGTGGTTATGGGCCCCATGAAATCATTGAAAGATAGTATTTCTCTGTAATTCAGTCTTGCTCATATCCAAGAAGGTTATTATTACTCCTCTCTAATACTAAACAATATCAGTTCTCTCTTGTTAAATCATACGGTGCAACTTTTCTTGTATTCACATCTTAAAACAAATAAATATATAAATATTTCTCAATTATACTCCTCATTTGAAATTTGTTGATAGCATAACGATATAGCATCAGTACTCTATAGATCATAATGTAATTCCAATATAAACATCATGATAACATAATTTTTTTTTCATCTATACTCGATAGATCATCTTGTATCCATTTCCAAAGTCAATATAAACATCAAGATAGCATACATATATAATCTAAGCCAAATATATGATAATGTATCCATTTTCAATCGCCACTGTAAGTAACCTGATAATATCAATAATTATACATTATTGCATGATCATATAATAAAGCATAAATGATCTATTTATCATATGCGATCGCAATCGAGATAAGTATCTAATTAAGTGTCCTCCTCATAAACAATACCATACATAAAGAGAGCATCAAGTTAATATCTATCTCGTATTAACAACATATACTAATATTTATTTATATATTTCATGAAACTAACATTCATCGTAAGTATCCACAATATATGTATCTACATCATGAGTTTCCACCTTATGAACATCATCACTTAAAAGAAGTATCCATATCATGACTATATACAAGAAAATAGGGTAAGTCCACATCATAAACATCATATTAGAAAATAAGTATCCACATCATGGTCATCATGATAGGAAATAGGCATCCACATCATAAGCATCATACTAGAACTAAGTAACCACATCATAAGTATCTATGTCATGATCATCATACAAAATATAAAAATGAGTATCCACATCAAAGTCATATGTCTAATACCGACTACTCAAAAAGATAGGGAAAATCTCGACGCATGTCATCTGCATCTTCCCATGTGGCAAATTCTGCATTATACTGGTCCCATTGGACCTTAACTTGTTCTATGATACGTCTACGGAACTGTCGAGTCCTGTGGTCCATTATTGCATGATCATATAATAAAGCATAAATGATCTATTTATCATATGAGGTCGCAATCGAGATAAGTGTCTAATTAAGGGTCCTCCTCATAAACAATACCATACATAAAGAGAGCATCAAGTTAATATCTATCTCGTATTAACAACATATACTAATATTTATAAAGATATTTCATGAAACTAACATTCATCGTAAGTATCCACAATATATGTATCTACATCATGAGTTTCCACCTTATGAACATCATCACTTAAAAGAAGTATCCATATCGTGACTATATACAAGAAAATAGGGTAAGTCCACATCATAAACATCATATTAGAAAATAAGTATCCACATCATGATCATCATGATAGGAAATAGGCATCCACATCATAAGCATCATACCAGAAGTAAGTAACCACATCATAAGTATCTATGTCATGATCATCATACAAAATATAAAAATGAGTATCCACATCAAAGTCATATGTCTAATACCGACTACTCAAAAAGATAGGGAAAATATCGACGCATGTCATCTGCATCTTCCCATGTGGCAAATTCTGCACTATACTGGTCCCATTGGACCTTAACTTGTTCTATGATACGTCTACGGAACTGTCGAGTCCTGTGGTCCATTATTGCATGATCATATAATAAAGCATAAATTATCTATTTATCATATGAGGTCGCAATCGTGATAAGTATCTAATTAAGTGCCCTCCTCATAAGCAATACCATACATAAAGAGAGCATCAAGTTAATATCTATCTCGTATTAACAACATATACTAATATTTATAAAGATATTTCATGAAACTAACATTCATCGTAAGTATCCACAATATATGTATCTACATCATGAGTTTCCACCTTATGAACATCATCACTTAAAAGAAGTATCCATATCATGACTATATACAAGAAAATAGGGTAAGTCCACATCATAAACATCATATTAGAAAATAAGTATCCACATCATGATCATCATGAGAGGAAATAGGCATCCACATCATAAGCATCATACCAGAAGTAAGTAACCATATCATAAGTATCTATGTCATGATCATCATACAAAATATAAAAAGAGTATCCACATCAAAGTCATCTGTATAATACTGAATACTCAAAAAGATAGGGAAAATCTCGACGCATGTCATCTGCATCTTCCCATGTGGCAAATTCTGCACTATATTGGTCCCATTGGACCTTAACTTGTTCTATGATACATCTACGGAACTGTCGAGTCCTGTGGTCCAGAATGCAGTACGGTTCGGCCTGAACGACCCCCTCCTTGGAAAGATGCAATGCCTCCAAGTTCAAAATATGAGATGGATAAGAGATATAATGACTAAGTACTGAAACATGAAATACATTATGCATCCTTCCTAAATGGGGTGGAAGCTCAAGCCGATAAGCAACCGGCCCAATTCTCTCTAGGACTTTGAATGGTCCCACAAATATTGGTGCTAACTTAGCCTCCTTACCAAATTTAAAGGGGCTTTTCAAGGGTCTTACTCGAATGAACACCATGTTGCCTACTTCATAACTTCGGTCAAGCCGATTGGAATTAGCATAGCTCTTATGACGATCATGAGCATCCTTAAGCCTTTGTTTGATCACGGCCATCTTCTCTTCCATCTCCCGAAGTAGATCAGGGCCTATTACAACACAGTCCTCCAAACAATCCCAGCTAAGGGGAGTCCTACATGGTCTTCCATATAATGCTTCATATGGTGCAACACTGAGGGAGCTATGGTAGCTATTTTTGTAGGAAAACTCTACCAAGGGAAGATATCTCTCCCATTGTTTTTGCTGGTCCATGACATACATCCTTAGCATATCCTCCAACACTTGGTTAACTCTCTCAGTCTGGCCATCTGTCTCGGGATGATACATTGTACTGAAGTTTAATTGTGTTCCCAAGGCTCCTTGGAGGCTCTACCAAAATATGGATATGAATCGAGAATCCCTATCAGAGATAATTTTTCAAGGAATCCCATGCAATAAAACTATTTCCTTAAGAAAAAATTGAGCAATGGTTGGTGCATTAAAGGTGGTTTTCACTGGGATGAAGTGAGCACTCTTGGTGAGCTTGTCCACCACTACCATGATACAATCATGTATTTGGGGATTCGTGGGTAATCCTCCCACAAATTCCATAGAAATGACTTCCCATTTAGACTCAAGTATGTCATGAGGCTGGAGTAGTCCTGCTGGTTGGTGGTGTTTAGCCTTCACCTGCTGACATTCTAAACAATGCGCTACATAGTGCACTATGTCCACCTTCATTCCATTCCAAAATAATGCTTTTTTTAATGTCTCATGCATCTTCCGTACCCCCGGGTGGGCTAATTAAGGTGCTCGATGGGCTTCATCCATCACCAACCTTCGAAACTCCTCATTGGTTGGCTCATACATTCTCCCCTGAAACCTTAATAGTCCATCTTCATCCAAGGAGTAACCCTCCAACCTAGATGGTGTATATTTCCCCTTAGCTAATGCAGATTGAAAATGAAGGTACCATTGATCCTTACTTAGATGGTCCTTTATTCTATCCTTGAGATCATTTCTGACAGATATCACTGCACTAATTTGTGGCCTTCTACTTAGAGCATCTGCTACTCGATTCTCTTTCCCTTTTATATAGGATATCTTGAAATCATATTCACTAAGTAACTCACTCCAGCGCCGTTGGTGGGCATTCAGATGCTTCTGAGTGAATATATACTCTAAGCTCCTATGGTCCGTCTTTAATTCAAATTGGTGTCCTATAAAGTAATGCCTCCATATTTTAAGTGCCATGACTATTGCTACCAGTTCCAGATCATGGGTAGCATAGTTAACTTCATGGTTTCTAAGCTTCCTCGAGGCATAGGATATAACCCCATCTTTTTGCATTAAGACCGCTCCGAGACCTTCCCCGGAAGCATCGGTGCAAACAACAAAGTCTTTGTCCATATTGGGAACTTTAAGAATTGGAGCGGTGGTCAGACGATTTTTAAGTTCATCAAAGGCTCTTTGGGAATTATCATTCCATTCAAAATGAACCCCTTTCTTTTGCGAGGTTGTAATAGGTGAAGCAATTTTAGAGAATCCTTCCACGAATCTTCTATAATACCTCACTAACCCCATAAAGCTGCGTACTTCTTTGGCATTCCTGGGGATAGGCCAATTTAATATGGCCTCGATTTTTCCTGGATCCACAGAGATCCCCTCTCCACTGATGGTGTGACCTAGATACTGAATCTCCTTCTGGAAGAAAGTGCATTTGGACAACTTCCCAAACAACTTATGTTTTCTAAGGCACTGGAGCACTAGCCTTAGATGCGCCTGATGCTCACACTCATTTCGAGAGTATATTAATATTTCATCTAGAAACACTTGTACAAAGAGATCTAAGTACTTTCGAAACACATTGTTCATTAGGTTCATGAAAGCAACAGGGGCATTGGTTAATCCAAACGGCACCACATATGTGTCTTTGTAGTTTCACATTCTTAGTCAAGGTTCAATTCTCATCAGAACTTGCACTTTGCAAACCAGGTTGCATAATGATACCAATAATCTTAGGTTTCATATTTATACCAATAATCTTTGAGTTACTGGGCTTTGATATCAATAGTCTTTGGATTTTGTCGATCAACATTACTCGAAGCATAGGATTTGCTAATCCTGAAGTTGGAAATCTTGAAATTAGCTCTTCTAGGTGTGCCTTGCACGGGTCCATTTCTGATATGAACCATTACACCAAAACCCCGAGGTGCTAGTGAAGGTCTCCCACTAGGATCTTAACATCCCACCATGCTCCGCAGTCTAGAATCTAGGCTTGATGTGCCCCATACGGTGGTGTCACTTTTGATCCGTAAGAGCCGAGCCCGGACGAACATTGCAATGCCGACGTTGCCACCCGCTCCCACTCTGTGAATTGAACCTAGGTGGAGGCTCTGATACCAAATTGAAAATTGAACCTAGGTGGAGGCTCTAGGTGGAGGCTCTGATACCAAATTGAACCTAGGTGGAGGCTCTGATACCAAATTGAAAATTGGACCTAGGTAGAGGCTCTAGGTGGAGGAGGCTCTGATACCAAATTGAACCTAGGTGAAGGCTCTGATACCAAATTGAAAATTGAACCTAGGTGGAGGCTCTAGGTGGAGGCTCTGATACCAAATTGAACCTAGGTGGACGCTCTAATACCAGATGTGAGGTCTTGTTTGATAAAAATATTGTTTACAGGAAATAATAATAATTTTTTCGACTTCTAAAAAAAATTCAATAACTTAGATTTTCTACACAAGATTTTCATAGCATAAAAGAAAATAACCCTTTTTATTTTCTTAAGATAATTAACTCTTTAAAGGAAAGAATATTACTTACCTGGTGCAATATGAAGCCCTTAGTTGCATAAAATTTCTCCCTTGTTCTCCTCCACTGAGCACCATGACCGCAACAGGTTTGGGGGGAACAACTCTCCTCCCAACCTAATTCCCCAACATAAAAATGATGAGGACCCCGAGCCCCCAACAGTTAACACTATGCCATCCTAATATCCCATAGCAAAACATCCACACTCCCCCAACAACCAGCCCCTTCTTCACCCCCCCCCCCCCCCCCCCCCCCCCCCGGATCCCCCGAAATCACCTCATAGTTCCCTATTTATGCAGGTATTTTTCCATTAATTAAATGAATTAAGGTTATGCATGAGTTCCAAATGGCCTTCATGCATTTTATTTTATTTTTATTTTTTAATAAAGTTAAATTAACTTTAACTAAGTTTATTTGTTCATTTACTTTATTAGAATTTATTTTCCTAATTTTTGTTTTAAATAATATTTTTTTTGTTTTATTAATATTAATATTATTATTATTGTTATGATAACTATACAATTTTAGAAATACTTAATCTAAATTGAGTTTTGGGGTGTTACAGAACACATCATACATCATCCCAGTTTGAAATTGCTTGAGGAAAAACATTTGGGAGGGGAGGATTTTCATGTCCCCTCAATGGTGATTATGGATTAATTTCCTAGCCCAACCAATCCCTTGGGTTGAGGAGACAACTTCATTTACATGGGGTTAATTTTGAAAGTTCGGGCATTTAATTAATTAGGAAGTGTGATTTATTTTTTCCTAAAGTTCGTTATGCACATGAGAATAATTAATTTTCATCAAATAAGTATTTTTATTTTGAATAAGAGTGGATAATTCTCTACAAGTGCGCCTTAGTGGATAAGGTTGATCATAGAGATGACTTGCAAGAGAATTTAGGAGAAAGCATACAAAGCTAGAAAATCCGGAAAATGGAAAGAAATATTGTACAAAGCATAAAGGCAGCAAAAACTCAGGAAGAGCAACATAAGCAGAAATCACACAAAAGCAGAAAGTGGGATAAAATTAGAAAAGTGGGATGAGGTAGAAAAGTAGGATAAGGCAGAAAATCAAGAAAAAAAAGTAAAAATCAAAGCAGGATAGAAAAGCTAAAGCAAAAAACCTAAAAGGAGAAAGCAAAGTAGAAAAGGAAAAAAGATGAAAGCAAGCTTTCCTTATCCATCCACGAGGGTGCATTAGCATACACAAATTTCTCCTCAATTCATCCTCCATATATAAAATAAGGAGAGCGCACCACCTTCACATCTTTTAACAGTTTGAGAATTGGAGTGAGTGCAATTGTGCCTGAGTGACTTGGGAGATGTGTCCCTAGTCCAAGCTAGGAGATGTGCCCCTGCTACCTATCAAAGAGTGATGGTATTTAGACATTATGATTGAGTTTATTTCAGGTCCTGAAGTCTGCACCAGTGGAGTACGATCTTGTAATAGATATTTGAGAGCTCTCCTTGCATATCTATGAGTGATTTCTTAGTCTTTCTTGATGAAAGAGCTTGTTCCTAATGTATTTTATTCTTGAGAATGATCTTATGTATTAATCATATAATAATGGTTTATATGACTATAATAGTGGACCTATGATGTCAATTATGAAGTTATACTGAATAAAATTTGGATTAGAGTACCTCTTCTTGCACTTAGTCTAGATTTCAATGAAATTGATCTAGTTTCCATAAATTGTGTGATAAATGAATGAGTATTGGTCCAAATGAAGTGATTA